>CAWUFW010000200.1:4015058-5353411 GCA_963921515.1 Calotriton arnoldi | reverse complement strand
GTGCTGGCTTTATTAATTTGTGGGACTAACTTACTTTCATCAACAGGCTTAGCCCAGAGCAAGGGTGATGTGTCAGAAAAGGGAGAAAGACGTAAAGTAAGGTAAGAAAACAGAGACAAGCGGATGCCAGGATGCAAAAGAACCCACGAGTGAGTTAAACAGACAGGAAGTACTGGGTGGTGGAAGGGAGAGGTATTAGGTGGAATCAAGAATAGGCAGCACTAGGGGCAACCCCAGCATGTGTGGGGAGAGCTGGTATTGAATGGGTTGGTTTGTTTACATTCCATTCTCCAGGCGTGGCTTGTGTGCGACAGCAATGCAGGTGAAAAGCAAAATGCCCAAGACAGCAGAGGCACAGAAACAGGAAATAACAGCAGCTTTTACAAACAAATTTGTAAATTGAACATTCGGAGCTCTTGCTTGCATAAAATACGTAACCTGCAAGCGCCTTGACTCTAGCCGTGATCCTTGAAACGTGTCCATCGTGTGCATTTCTTTTTACACATTGAATAAAAGGCTAGCCTCTGTACTTTGTCAGCAGTCAGTACGCTGCAAGATTCTTAGAGATCTGCAGTCGGAAAAGGAGGTGCAGCAAGAGCATCTAACCCGCCCCTTCCTAATCCCTGGTGCTAGAGGATGGGGTGAGATCGCAACAGTGAGGGCAGCACACGCTCACTTTCAGGCCGATTCAGCTGCGGTGTTTCCGAGTCACAAAACATCGTATAGGATTAGGGAAGAAGCAACACACAGGCAGGTGGGGGAGTCACAAGCTACTGTAGCAAGTCTTTAGGTGCCGGTACTGGCACTAAACAATCCAGCAATTTAGAGCCTGTTAACCAAATCTGCAAACCTCACTTTCGCTCAACACAGCATCCTCGAATACAACACCTGGCAACCCACCCAATGTCACGTGGCTGGAGCTTGCATGTGAACCCCGGACCCTGCACCATAGAAAACGTACACGCCCGCAAGCGATGCCATTTAACAGCACCAAAATGACAATGCAACCGCTAAAGAAGTATATAAAACAGTGATTTCACAAGACAAAATACTCTGCAACCAAGTGCTGTCCGGACGTGTCAACTTAACGGACGAGAGTGTGCGCGAGGTGGTACTCTGCTCATCACACCCTGCTCACTGCCAAACGCAACAAGTTCGAAACAAATGTGATTTTGAGGGTAAGATAGATAGGCATTTGAGAGCTGATAGAGGAGGTGAAGGTAAACACACAACAAAATTCACAACAACGCTTGTTTCCAATGCTTAATTAATTTGAAGGAAGCAAAGCTTTGCAAGAAAAGACAATGAGACCATTAATTATATACACAGAGACCCAGTCGTGCTGGCATGACGGCAGGATGGGGAGTGGCCTCATGGTTCGTGGGGAGGTGGGGAGCCGCCCGGGATGGTAATAATAAAATAAAAATGTACCTTCCCGGGTCCCGCTTTTTCTCCTGCCGCAGCTCTCCAGCCCCCAGGGGAAGCTACACCACAGGCAGCCTCCTCCTCTCGCTAATCACAACGCTGCAGTGGCAGCGTTGTGATTGAGGCGTGCAGGCGCACGCCCAGGTATGAGCCTAATGGGAGGCCCTTTCATGTAGGCTGCATGCAGCCTTATATAGAGAAAAGGAGATGCAAGATTTGTGTTTTGGCCGGCCCCAGGCTGACCAAAAGCAGTCAGGCCCAAAGCATTGGGCCAGCTACTCCCTGCCCTCGAGCAGGACTGCCCACCTGCCCACAACAAGGCACTTCTCAAAGCCAAGAGGCAGAGCAGAAACATAAAATGGTAGTTTTACCATTTTATGTTTCTGCTTCTCGCACTGCGCGAAAGCAGGGCGACGCCCACGCCTCTGCGGGAGGAGCCGCCACTGGTCTGAGGAGGAACAGTGAACAGATCAAGCCTGGGCGTCTTCCTGCACATTTATATGTAGGCAAAATAGCACTTAAATATATTTTGATGTAGAAATGATCAAGCCTAAAGCCTGTGCACGTCTGAAGAAAAGCATATGATAGTTGGTTCATATTATTCAGACCATGAGCTGAGGGAAATATTTTTTATCAGACATTGAGGCTATATCAGATATCTGTGGGAGGAGGTACCTAGAAGCAGAGCAGCACAACGCTTTTCTGTGATGAAAGAATGTGTCTGTGATCTACACCATGTGCATTCTTGTGTATAATGTTAGTGGTTAGTACTCTGTCCCAATTCCCAAACTCCAGGCGCAGGGAAATGTTACTAGACCTGCGACCCCCTGCTCTGGAAGTTTGGGGGTATGATACAATGGCCATAGTCCCAGTGGTCGCGGCACGGGGTGCTGCTACCAGGACCTGCAGAGCTATCTTTTATTTCAACTGAACGTGTCAGGATTCCCAGGAGCACTGGGTCACACTGCTCACTGCACGGGAGCTGCCTCCTGAGGTATGTTTAACATACACCACTGGCTGTGCCTAGGCGGCCTCACCTCAAGACCTCAGCAACATCCTCATACTGGGCAAATGCCACTCAAGATAGGGACACGCCACACACTGTGGACAGGAGCTGGCATCAAGACCTGAACAACACCCTGGGCAATGGGCAAATGCCACCAGAGATAGGCAATGCCATACTGGAAACAGGAGTTGCCACTCTGAAGACATGTTCAACACAAGAGAGCTACCACTAAAGACCCGAACAACACCCATTGGGCAAATGCCGCATTACCTACAGAAACACAGACATATACTAGAACAGGGGTGAGTGGCCACTAAGACTTGAACAACACTCCACTGCATCTAGACACTGCAACAAAAAATTAGGATAGGGCAATGCTGACACACTGGGAACAGGAGCTGCCACCTAAGACCTGTTCAACACAAGAGAGTTACCACTAAAGACCCTGAAAACAACACAGATCAGCATCGGATACATGCTCTCCACAGACCGTGCACCGACCCATGCCTCCCAACAGACCGTGCAACGAATCTCACGCTTCCCAACAGACCGCACCGGATCCATGCCCCCTAGAGATAATGAGGCTGGGGCTAGCCCCCAGGACCTCAGAGGCAGGACTTCATCCCCAACCAAGAGCTGCCACAGGAGGCGTCATGCCAGGAGTGCAGGAGCAAGGGGGCGTGACTTGTGTCCACCTTCTCAGCAATCCCACTGTGTGGGGCTTACTGAGGTAAGAGGTAGGCCAGTTGGCCCTGGCGAAACTCCCAGCAGCGAAGGAGACTCCAATCCCCATCCAAGAGCAATCAGGGGAGGTGCTTGCAGAGTGGTGGGCAGAAGGGGCGTGGCTCGTTATAAGAACCTTACTAATCCTGTGTGACCCATTGGAGGCACAGGAGGGGTAGTTGGCCCCCAAGGATGTCCTCCCACCCTCCTGTTACTTCCAGTAAGTCCCATACAGGGATTGCTAAGATATCTTCGGAGGCCACCCTTTCTCCACCCACTCTGCAAATGTGCGCCTCCTGTCAAATTACTGGTTGGGGGATGATGTCCACTATACCCTGAGGGACTTGGGGGCCAAGAAGCCCTCCTGTACCCTGTAAGTCCTACGCAGCGGAATTTTTACTAAGCTGGTCGCAGGCCTAACCCCCCTTTCTCCACCTCTGCAAACGCCACTACTAGTTAAAGAAGCACGGTAATGTAATAGGTCTCGAGCATCCAGAAAGTTAGGGCTATTGGCGTTGTAAATGCAAAGTTTTTTAATAATGTTTTGGAGTGGAGTGATATATGTTGTGTGGAAGTGAATTATGTGGTATGTTTATTAGTAGGAAATTATGTGGATAGACTGTATCTGGTATTTAGTGTATATAGGAATTATGCAGAGTGGGATTGTGTGTTATGAGAGTAAATTATGTGGTATGGTAGTCTGTGTTGAGGAGTGGTAATCTCAGGTTTAGTCTTCCTCAAGCTCTATAGAAGCTAAACTATAAACCCAATGAGACAAGGGGGGTGGAGCTTGCTCTGCTTCCAAGATGGCCGCTTGAACGAGAGCTCCGTCGAGCCATTCAACAATTCACCAGGTATCCTGCATTAGGACGATCACTGAAGAGATAACCATGCCACAATGCGACGGAAGTGGAGCCCGCACCGGCTGGTGGTATTATGAACGAGACCCGGATGGCTGGGGCCCAGAATGGTGAATGTTTGCTTGGAGGCTGGGTGCTGCGCCACAGGCCTGGGTGCGGAGCGTGTGGAGGCATGAGGCGGTGAAGCCCAGACGAGAGCGCTACTCAGACTCATGGAGAACTTAATCTGGCGCTGAAGTGGGTTCATAGCTGGCCCACAGAGCAGCGGCGTGCTTGTGGAGCACTTGCTCTGATCTACATCCCAGTGCGAGTTCGGCTGGTCCGAGGAGCGACTGAAGTCCAGTATTGATCCACCTCTCGCCGGGAGCGCCGGCAACGGGACTGCGAGCGCTCCGGGCGGCCCGCGACTCGGTCTTCTCGTGAGTCGGGTGAGGCGAGCTGCGCGCTGTGTGATGCATCGGCGACCGCGCCTGCTGGCCTTGAGATCCATCTGACCTGGGCGGCGTTGGAGGAATCCCGCACACTATGGGGGCGACGTGACTCACCTGGGGCGCCCACGAGGCTTTCTCTCTGTGTGGTCGGATGGCCTTCCTGACTGGCAGGCTGGGATAACATTGGGAGCGCGACGGAGATCCTCTGTGCCTCCCAAGTAGCAGTATTGTACCCAGCTGCATTGGTGCTGTGTGTTCCCCTGTGATCCTTTATTTGTTCAGATAGGTTGCACGCTGCTGTAAGAGCTGGCTGGCTGGGGAGTCTTGAGAGAGCTGCTGATGATACCCTCCCCTGCTCTGTGGATTGGGTCTTTGGTATGCCAGACTGCATCTGGGTGGCAGATTACATTCTTTGTGGCTGAGACTTTGTTTCTACGTTAAGCAGCCTGGGGCCGGTATACTCCCCATTGAAGCTGGAGGGCAACGATGGTGGTTCCAGGGCTGGGCCTCCTGGAGTACATCCATGCCGGCCCTCACATGCATGCTCCCACTCCAGCCAGCCAAATTGCCCGAGTTCAGGTTGCTTTGCCTGTGTTGGCTGAGCTGTGCAATAGTCTGTTCTCAGTGGATACTGGGTCGCCTGAAAAGCCCAGAGAGATACTGCACAGGAGGTGGGGCCTGTCTGCTGGTCCGGGGGCAGAAGCAGGGGACAGTAAGGTTATTCATCCCACTCACCCACAATGGGCAAAGCTGGACAAGGCTCAGCCGACATATCTTTCGAGCAGCGGAAGCCCAGGACAGGGACAATACCTGGGAGGGGGGTTGCAACCCACACGATGAAACGCCAGAGCAGGTGCGGAGGGGGATATCTGCTATGTTAGCAGCTATGCAGAAGAGTCTTTGGATACTAACAGCCATAGATACAAAGCACTTGGCAGCATACAGAATGGATAGAATGTCGGAATGTATGGATAAGCAAGCAGAAAGGCAGGACATGACCGAACGCCGGGTGACTGGGGCGGGAGGAGGCGCACAGCATTGGACGCTACACAGAAGCAGATGACTGGGAGCTGCAGATCCTGCAGGACAAGGCAGAGGACCTTGAGGCCCGTTCTAGAAGATGCAACATGTTTCACTACGGGCTTACCAGAGTCCACAGGTTGGTAATATGAGTTGTTTGTGGAAAAGATGTTGGTCACCTTGCTGGGCGAAGACACCTTCTCAAACATGTTTGTGGTGGAGAGGGCCCATCGATCGCTGGGTCCGAGGCCTACACCGGGAGCTCCTCCAAGGCCCATATAATCGCAAAGCTCCTAAACTAGAGGGACCGAGACTCAGCGCTGAGAGTGGCATGCCGGAGAGAAACAGACACTGCAGCTCTTGAGGGTCAGCTATTTCACTGTATCAGTCCGGATTTTACACTTCGTGTACAGGAGGCACGTAGGCAGTTTGCACCACTCAAGCGTCAACTCCGTGATCAGAACATTGACTATGCAATGCTGTACCCGAAGTAGGCTGCGAGTAAACAGACAGGGAAAATTCAAGATCTTACGGACCCCAAAACTGCTGCAGAAAGCTTTCCAAGGAATGGGCAAGGGAGCTGCAGAGAAGCCCGGAGCAGAACTGTCTGGAGGGCGCCTGCTGGGCAGAGTGGATGATCAGACTAGCCTACTTGCCTACGGACTGCCAGATAAGGAGAAGCCTTGGGGGAATGTTGGGACTGTGGAATATTTCAGGTGCACTTGCGATCTCCACAGCTACATTGTGATAATGTAAAAGTAGACTTCGTTAAATACCAATGTGTTGAAGATTGACAGCCTATCTCTGCTTGCACAGGCTGGGAAGTGACTCTTCACAAGGGATCTCTGGACGGGGTGACAAGATACTGAATAGTTTCCAATGCAATTTGGTAGGCTTACAGGTGACTTGTAATATATGTAGCCTAATAAGAGAAGCTTATAGTATACAGAAAACATCCGCCTCATGTGTGTGCACCACTACCTGGGTTTATTTAGTTAGTGCTAGAGTACCACTGTTAGATGACTTTCTAATGTTATTTTGGGATGTATTTGGGAAATTTCGCCATTGCACAGTTGGGGGATGCTTAAGGAGGGAGGGGCTGAGACTGACGCGCTATGCAGTTTTTCTTGATATTATCCTTAGACAGACAAGAGCATCTAAAAATTGATTCTTACCCTCACAGCTTGCTCCCACATTAACCCGGGCATCTAGCCACTGACCACTAATACACCAGACGCGAAGCCCACGGCAGGATTAGGGCCCTTACCTGGAATATCCGGGGCCTCAATGACCATCGCAAACTGCGTGAAAGTTATGGCCTAGTTTGCTAAGACATAAGATAGACATTGTTTCCTAAAGGAGACACACTGCCTTGAATAGCAACATGCTTCGTACTAGATGCTTACATGGCGCACTTCATGCCTCAGGTTTCACCACACGCCGCAGAGCTGCATCACCTGGGTGAATCCTAAATCAGCTCTCTTTAAGCTCGAGCTACTAGAGTCTGATTCCAGAGGGTAGATATGCCATTTCAGATGCTTGGGGGAAGGGTTTAGACCTTATACTGGTCAATATCTGCTATTCTAACTATATTAATCCGAAATTCTACTCTTCACTAACAGAAAAGATGGAGATAGAAGTGACGACTCAACTGTGGGGTGGTTAGATTTCAATTGTGTCTTGAACTCAAGGGTTGACTGTCCAAGCGATCACAGAGCGGCGAGCAGCTGCCAAAGGCCTGCAGCTATTATATGCATGACAGCAGTTAGAACTTACTGATGTTTGAAGGCAGCAAAACCCAAATACGGCGGGTATACACACTATATCATGCCCATCAGACACCTGGTGATTGACTATTGGCTGCCTCTAGCACATCCCACAGGCTCGAGACCTGCTTGGTACTTCACGTGACTATTCGGATCACTCCTATACTTTGGCTTCAGAGGACCTGAGAAACGATCTCACCACACATGGCGCTTTTCCATACCATTATTAGATACAGTTTTAATCAGAAATGGCTGAGGCCATAGATACTTCTCTACTTCATGGCCGTTGGATCGTAGATTCTTTTGGGAATGTCTGGGAAGACAGCAAACTGACATCATTTTGATAGCAATGTCTAAACATCTGTAAAAACCAGCAATCCGCAGAGGTTATCTTGACTTGAGGGCCCGCCAGCACACTCAATGCTTAATAGTGGATGGTACAACAGAAACAGACACAGCAACGCTTAAACCATTGTTGAGAGGAGTTCATGATGCTGGCGGACGCGAAATCAAACATTTGGGCAATATGGCAAACAAAGCACGCATGGGGATGGAGGAGCGCCCAGGAGCGGTCCTGGCCTCGCTACTGAAGAAACGAGGAAGCCACTCTAATCCCCAGATCAAGGGTGCGTGAGGGTATATGCTATAACCAAGTGATTGAGATAGCTGCCTGCCCCCACAATACTTTTCGACACTATATGGCACAATGCATATGAGCAGGAGCCTGAGATTTGCAATTTGTCGGTCACATAGCATATGTCCCACAACCAACGAAGACCACCGTTGAATAATGAATTAATCACCTGGGTCCTGAGAGAACTCTCAGCGCTCAGCAGATGAACCCATAACACTCTGCATGACGGTCTACAACTGCTAGGGTTTATGAAAAGGAGTTCAAAGACCTGTTGGTCCCTCACCTTGCAAATCCTTTCATGAGATTTATGCAAATGGCATTACGCCCCCTTCCAGAGAGAGAGAGAGCGATCCCTGAATGCTATTCTCTAAACCGGATAAACCACCTTTCTGATTGCTCTTCACTGCCATTGTTTACTAAATGTGGGGATACGGTAATCACTGCTGGTTCTAGCGACTGGGCTTGCGCCTGGTCCTCTACCAGCCCCATGTTGGATTCGCTCCTGGTAGAATTCCTGGTCAAATAACTGAGAACAGTAAGCCCGGTACGTAAAGATACCCGCCTGGATGTGCAAGCCAGGCGGTGTTTTAGATATGGCACAATGCTTTTAATCTGTTGAATGGCCTTCTTATGAAATGCTGTTGACACGGATGGGGCTGGGTGGTGTATTCCTACAAATGGTTATGTTTGCTACAGCACTTATTAAAAGAGTCAAAATCGTGGAGATTTTGTCACTGGACCCCATATGTACTTCTTGGGAGGCACGCACAAGGAGCCCCCCTATCCCCGATATTATATGCGTTAGTAGTGGAACCGTTGGCTTATGCACTACGAATACAACCGCTACAGAGGCATACGATTCCCAGAGTACGACTTGAATGCTTCAGCGTATGCAGATTGTGATACATTGTTGAGGATGCTCAGGACCCAGATATTAACCTGTCTCCCATACTCAGGGAAGTCGGGCAGTTTGGCACACATCCAGACCTTAGGTTAACTGGATTGAAGTCAATAATGTTCCCCCTCACTTCTGCTACTGTGCAGATTGGAGTCCATTACCCACTACATAGTATTCCTGGTTTTGTGTGAGACTATAATCAAAACACACAGAGACTCGGAGGTGGTGTTCCGAGAACTATGGGGTTGCTGTCAATAAACTGGAAGATGATTGAAAGGTGGATTCGCTTCCCCTCTCGCTGGGCCGCATTCTACCTACAGCACCAGCACTTCGTTTCTGTTTCTATTCTCTAACATTCCCTGGTCTTCCTGTGACTTTTTCCGCACCTCACGTCACTCCTAATCAATTAGTCATAATGGGAAACAGGCCAGGGTCAAATGGGACGTCGCCTTGACTCTCCTCACCGCTTTGGAGGTCTAGGGCCTCAGATTTAGATCTGCAGGCTGATAGAGTGGCACAGGCTGCACATGCGCACTATTAGATGCAGCAGTCCACCGGGTACACCCCATATCCAGATGAGAGAGGGCCACGCCACCACTACCATTACCCGCTGTTCTGTTTACCTCTCACGGATCAAGCCGGATGGAATTTTTGTGACCCAATAAATGCCCTAGACATGTGGCAAGATCTGCCTCAAGCTACAAGCTGGTGCTAGCATTTTTGGCCTCTCTTGCTCCTCCTGGAGGTGGTGTCGCTGGCTCCCTCCGTGCAACGATAGAGGGGTGAGATCAGGCAGACTGAAGCTCTTGAGATAGTGACGATTAAGATGATGTTCAGGGGACAGTAAGGTTAAGACATGGGAAGAACCTGAGGCACCAGGCGTATGCACTGTTCCTGCACAGGCTCCAATTCCACAGAACTAGACATGCCTGTATATTCTGGTGGCGATATGGAGGAACCGCCGGCTATTGCTGCACTCACATTCGTGATAAAAACTGAATCCCCTACCCACATTGAAGTCAAAAATTTACAAATTAACTCTGGGATACCGGGAAAACTTTATACCAAGGCTAATGACGTTACAAACTGATTTAGATAGAAACTAGATGACGAAACCTGGCGATATTGCTGCAGAATACAAAGCGAGATCACTGGTAAATGAGAAACACAGGCTAATCCATTTTAAATTCCTGAACAGGTATATTACACGCACGCTGGGTATGTGACCGCTGTAGAAATCCCCATGGATCTCTTGCACTTAGCCTGGAATTGTCCTGAATTGCAGGCTTCTGGGAAGGCCAAGCTTCAAGATATATGAAATTATTGATAAGTAGCTACGCCAGATCCTCATTTGCACTATTAAATATTCCACAATGCTGTACAAAGTGTGTCTGCATGAATATGATAATGAGTGTTGACGCAGGCTGAGAGCACACAAAGCTGATGAGAGGCCTGAGCATCCACCAAGGCTATGTCCAGGACATGATCACTGTAGTACGCAAACTGAGAACTATAGTGAACTACCCCGCCGCCGCGCAGTCGCCCTAAAAACTTTTGTAGTACTCATGCACATACCAAATGGCTTAAAGACAGTGCGACCACAGGTGTCCCATGCTACTGTATAGTCGTGAGGGTGAGTGAGGGGAGGAGAGATCTACTCAGCACCACACATAGGAGGGTGTCAGCCATGCTGAGAATTACTAAAAGAGCAATGAGGGCTTTAGCGGTCCCCAGACAAGGACACTTCATGCATGAAATCACGCTCATGGAATATCACTGCAACAGAGGTGTTTGTCGATACTGGACATAGCCATAAGAGTTGATGGATGAAGCTGCAACTGAGGGATATCGCAGTGCAAAAGAGTTTCCTGTATCCTCTTATTTGCTTTTATATTATCTGTCATTAGATAAGAGGTCAAGTCTCTGTTTTTCAGAAAATGTCAAATGTTTTTACTTAATAAAAATAAAAACTCAATGAGACAAAAAAGAAGGAACCACTGAGGAGCACTTCTGACCTAGTCAGAGGTATGAGTAGGGCCACTGAATTGAATTATGCGATCACTGGCTGCACCTATCATATTAATTTATAAGATTTTTCCATCGCCACACAATCCATCATCTGCTGTATAATCTGCAGATTTGAACAAAAACCTTGTTTCTACCTCAAACAGGTACTCAAACGTGCAGCGATAATGCTGTTACTGCGTGGCGGAAGGCCCTTGCACACCTGGAATGGTCACCTGTTACTTATTGCTAAATGTAGTGTCAAATTGGCATCAATATGAAAACCACTCTGCCTCTTTCTGTGCTCTTCTTGCTCTTTTTGCACTTTTGCTTTGGTCTCTTTTCTGCACTGTTCTTCGCTTTTTGTGCCTCTTCTCTCTGCACTCTCTTCCATCTTCTTCTGCGACACCTCTCTTGCCTCTTTCTGCACCTCTCTCACTTCTTCTGAACCTCTCTTGCCTCTTTCTGCACCCCTGCTTGGCTCTTTCATCTCACTGCTCTTGCTTCTCTTTCTGCAGCCTCTACTTGCCTCTTTCTCTGCACTTCTCTTGCCTCTTTCACCCCTGCTACATTCCTCTCCTGTCTTCTTTCTGCACTCTCTTGCCTCTTCTCTGCACCCCCTCTTGCCTCTTTCTGCACCTCTCTTGCATCTTTCTGCACCTCTGTTGCCTTTTCTGCACCCTCTTGCTTCTTTCTGCACCTCCTCTGTTGCTTCTTTCTTGCACTTCTCTTGCTTCTCTCTTCTGCACCTTCGCTGTCTCTTTCTGCACCTCTCAGTTGGTTCTTTTGCTCTGCTCTGCTCTTCCTTCTATCTTGCTAACCTCATTGCCTCTTTCTGCACCTCGCTTCCTTCAGCATCCTCTGTCTCGCACTCTCTTGCCTTCTTTCTGCACCTCTCTTGCTTCTTTCTGCACCTCTCTTCATGACTCCTTTGCATCCTCTTGCCTCTTTCTGCACCTCTCTTGCTTTCTGCATCTCTTTGCTTGCCTCTTTCTGCAATTCCTTGCCTCTTTTCTGCACCCTCTTGCTTCCTTCTGCACCTCTTTGCTTCTTTCTGCACCTCCTCTGCTTGCTCTTTCTGCACCTCACTCTGCTTCTTTCTGCACCCCTTTGTCTCTGCACTTCTCTGTCCCTCTTTCTGCCTCAGCCCCTGTTTCTCTGCACTTCTGCCTCTTTCTGCACCTTCTTGCTCCTTCTTTCTGCACTCTCTCTTGCCTCTTTCTGCACCTCTCTTGCCTCTTTCTGCACCTCTGTTGCCTCTTTCTGCACTTCTCTTGCCTCTTTCTGCACCTCTCTTGCCTCTTTCTGCACCTCTCTTGCCTCTTTCTGCACCTCTTCACCTCTTTCTGCACTCTCTTGCCTCTTTCTGCACCTCTGTTGCTTCTTTCTAACTGCTCTTGCTTCTTTCTGCACCTCTCTTGCCTCTTTCTGCACTCTCTTGCTTCTTTCTACACTCTCTTTGCTTCTTTCTGCACCTCTCTTGCCTCTTTCTGCACCTCTCTTGCTTCTTTCTGCACTCTCTCTTGCCTCTTTCTGCACTCTCTTGCCTCTTTCTGCACCTCTCTTGCCTCTTTCTGCACCTCTCTTGCCTCTTTCTGCACCTCTCTTGCCTCTTTCTGCACTCTCTCTTGCCTCTTTCTGCACCTCTCTTGCTCTCTTTCTGCACTTCTCTCTGTACCTCTTTCTGCACCTCTCTTGCTTCTTTCTGCACTCCTCTTGCCTCTTTCTGCACTTGCTCTTTGTCTTCCTTTACCTTTCTGCACTTCTCTGCACTCCTCTGCTGCTGTTCTATGCACTCTCTTGCCTCTTTCTGCACCTCTCTTGCCTCTTCTGCATTCTCTTGCCTCTTTCTGCACTCTCTTGCCTCTTTCTGCACACCTCTCTTGCCTCTTTCTGCACCTTCTCTTGCCTCTTTCTGCACCCTTCTCTGCCTCTTTCTGCACCTCTCTTGCCTCTTTCTGCACCTCTCTTGCTTCTTTCTGCACTCCTCTTGCCTCTTTCTGCACCTCTCTTGCCTCTTTCTGCACCTCTCTTGCCTCTTTTCTGCACCTCTCTTGCCTCTTTCTGCACCTCTGTTGCTTCTTTCTGCACTCTTTCTTGCCTCTTTCTGCACCTCTCTTGCTTCTTTCTGCACCTCCTCTTGCCTCTTTCTGCATACTCCTCTGTTGCCTTCTTTCTGCACCTCTCTTGTCCTCTTTCTGCTACCTTTCTCTTTGCCTCTTTCTGCACCTCTTCTTGCCTCTTTTCTGCATCTCTCTTGCCTCTTTCTGCACCTCTCTTGCCTTCTTTCTGCACCTCTCTTGCCTCTTTCTGCACTCTCACTTGCCTCTTTTCTGCACTTCTCTCTGCTTCTTTCTACACCTCTGTTGCTTCTTTCTAGCAATCTTCTTGCCTCTTTCTGCAACTTCTCTTGCTCTCTTTCTGCACCTCTCTTGCCTCTTTCTGCACTTCTCTTGCCTCTTCTGCACCTCACTTGCTTCTTTCTGCACTCCTCTTGCCTCCTTTCTGCACCTCTCTTGCCTCTTTCTGCACTTCTCTTGCCTCTTTCTGCACCTCTCTGCCCTCTTTCTGCACCTTCTCCTGCCTGTTTCTGCACCTCTCTTGCCTCTTTCTGCACTTCTCTTGCCTTTCTGCACTTCTCTGTTCATTTCTGCACCTCTTGCCTCTTTTCTGCACCTCTTTGCTCTTTTCTGCACCTCTACTTGCTTCTTTCTGCACCTCCTCCTGCCTCTTTCTGTACCCCTTCTTGCCTCTTTCTGCACCTCTCCTGCCTCTTTCTGCACCCTTTGCCTCTTTCTGCACCTCTCTTGCTTCTTTCTGCACCTCTCTTGCCTCTTTCTGCACCTCTCTTGCTTCTTTCTGCACCTCTGTTGCCTCTTTCAGTACTCCTCTTGCCTCTTTCTGCACTTCTCTCTGCTCTCTTTCTGCACCTCTCTTGCCTCTTTCTGCATCTCTCTTGCTTCTTCTGCACTGCTCTTTGCCTCTTTCTGCACCTCTCTTGCAAATTTCTGCACCTCCTCTTTGCCTCTTTCTGCACCTCTGCTTCCCTCTTTCTGCACTTCTCTTGCCTCTTTCTGCACCTCTCTTGCCTCTTTCTGCACCTCTGTTGCTTCTTTCTGCACCTCTCTTGGCCTCTTTCTGCACCTCTCTTGCCTCTTTCTGCACCTCTGTTGCTTCTTTCTGCACCTCTCTTGCTTCTTTCTGCACCTCTTTTGCCTCTTTTCTGCACCTCTCTTGCTTCTTTCTGCACCTCCTCTTGCCTCTTTCTGCACCCCTCTTGCCTCTTTCTGCACCTCTCTTGCCTCTTTCTGCACTCTCTCTCTGCCTTTCTGCACCTCCTCTTGACCTCTTTCTGCAACTCTCTTGCTCTCTTTCTGCACCTCTGTTGCTTCTTTCTGTACTTCTCTTGCCTCTTTCTGCACCTCTTGCCTCTTTCTGCACTCTCTGCTTCTTTCTGCACTTCTCTTTGCTTCTTTCTGCACCTCTCTTGCTTCTTTCTGTACTCTTTGCCTCTTTCTGCACCCTCTTCCTCTCTTTCTGCACCTCTCTTGCCTCTTTCTGCACTTCTCTTGCCTCTTTCTGCACCTCTCTTGCCTCTTTCTGCACTTCGCTACCTTCTGACCTCATGCTGTTCTGCACACTCTGTGCAATTCTTGCCTCTGACTTCCTGCCCTATTACCTCTGACTTAGAGGTAGTTTTAATCCTGCTCCTCTATTATGTACTAGGGCCTTACAGGGAGGTCATGCCAATCACAGGGGTAGACCCCAACCCATAGTGTACTCCTAGTGTATGTAGGTGGCTTTCACTGTATTCTAAGTGTCTTTCAGCATAGCACTGGCTCCGGCCTGGTTAGCAGAGCCCAGGGTCAGTCAGAGTCAGTTACCACCAGTACCAGTCAGCAAAAAGTTGGGGTGCCCAGGGCACAGGATGACTTTGCAACAAGGCCTCTTTCTGCACTCTCTGTTGGTTCTTTTCTGCATATCTCTTGCTTCTTTCTGCATGCTCTTTCTTCCTCTTTCTTGCACATGTCCTACCTCTGTAGGCATAGTTAGAAATTAGCATCTTAAAAACCTTTGAAATTCACTGAAAAACCATAGGCTTCTGGACGCTTATAGTTAGGAATTAGCATTTAAAAACCTTAGAAATTCACTGAAAAACCATAGGTTTCAGGACGTTATAGTTAGAAATTAGCATTTAAAAACCTTTGAAATTCACTGAAAACCATAGGTTTCAGGGACGTTATAGTTAGAAATTAGCATTTAAAAACCTTAGAAATTCACTGAAAAACCACAGGTTTCAGGGACGTTATAGTTAGTTGACATTTCACTCGCATAAAACCAGAGAAATTCGCCGTTATAGTTAGTTGAGCTAACTATAACTCGCGCCCGCAATGCACTGCTGATGACGTCACATATTACATCATTCATGACATGGTCAGTGACATCACTGATGACATCACTGATGACATCTCAAATGACATCACTGATGACATCATCCATGTGATAATCTGATGCACTCCTCACACCCTAATATAACTTTGATACACCCACTCTAAAATACAGACTACCATTTTCAAAACCATAGACACTACCAATACCAGTTACTACATACCCACTCACTGATTCCTAGGTCTACACACACATCCACTCATTCACCCATACAGTCACTCATACATGCAGTCACTCATCAATACAGGCACTATCATATGCACTCATACACCTATACAGACACTCACACACCGCCACTCATCCATAGAGTTACTCACACACCTAGTCAGTCATGCAAAAGAATCAATCACACTCCCATTTACTCACCTATACAGTTATACACACACCACCTCACTTATTCATACAGATACTAACACATACTTACTCTCTTATACAATCACTGATACAAGCACACACTCATCCATACAGCCACTCACAATCACTCACTCTCACATATAGTCATTTATATACTCCAACACTCACATATACTGCCTTTCACATATGTAGTTACTCACACATGTACCACTGAGACATCCATTCACTCACCAACACAGCCATACACACACTCACCCACGCATACAGCCCTTCACTGATGCACTCTTGAACCCATACACCCAGTGAATCACCCACTCACACATCTATGCACAGAGTCACACACACTCCACCCACCCACACAGACACTCAGGCACCCATACAGATACTCAGACAACCAATCAACCCATATAGACACTCATGTAGCTACTCACCAACCCATGCAGCCGCTACACACCAACTGACAGACTGGATACAGACATTCACACAGTTTAGTCACTAACCCATGCATTCAGTAAGATACGTTTAATCACTCACTTATAGAGTCAGTCACGCACCTACTAAATCATCCATTCAGACACTTATACACCCACTCATTCTTCAATACGCCTTTCCCTATATATATTAAACATATTTAAACTTTACAGAAACACACAGTCACTGGATGATGTCATCAGTGATGTAATCAGTGATGTCATTTGAGATGTCATCAGTGATGTCATCAGTGATGTCACTGACCATGTCATGAGTGATGTAATATGTGACGTCATCAGCAGTGCATTATGGAGCGCGAGTTATAGTTAGCTGAACTAACTATAACGGGGAATTTCACTGGTTTTGTACGAGTGAAATGTCCAACTAACTATAACTGTCCCTGAAACCTATGGTTTTTCAGTGAATTTCTAAGGTTTTTTAAATGCTAATTTCTAACTATAACGTCCCTGAAACCTATGGTTTTTCAGTGAATTTCAAAGGTTTTTTAAATGCTAATTTCTAACTATAACGTGCCTGAAACCTGATGGTTTTTTAAGTGAATTCTCAAAGGTTTTTTAAATGCTAGTTTCTAACTATGCCTACAGAGGTAGGATATGTGAAGAAAGAAGAAAAAATGCACAGAAAGAAGCAAAAGAAATGCAGAAAGAAGCAACAGAAGTCCACAAAGATGAAGAAAAGTGCAGGAAGAAGCAAGACATGTGCAGAAAGAACCAACAGAGGAGCAGAAAGAGGCCTTGTTGCAAAATCATCCTGTGCCCACAACTTTTTCAGACGGGTACTGGTGGTAACTGACTCTGACTAACCAGGCCTAGAGGCAGTGCTATGCTAAAAGACACTTAGAATACAGTGAAAACACCTACATACACTAGGGAACACTATGCGCTGGGGGTACCCCCTGTGATTAGCATGACCTCCTCTGTAAGGCCCTAGTACATAATAGGGCAGGGGGATTAAAACTACCTCTAAGTCAGAGGTGCAGAAATATGCTCCTTTAACTAGTAGTCGTGTTTGCAGAGTGGTGGAGAAAAGGGTGCTGGGCATCCAACAAACGCTCAGGGAACTCCGGCTGCGTAGGACTTTACAGAAGGTACCAGGAGAGATTCTTGGCCCCAAACTCCTCAGGACTAAATTGGACTTCATCCCCCATCCCGTAGTCTGGCCACGAGGCACGTTTGCAGAGTGGTAGAGAAAGGGGGCCATGGCCTCCTGAAGACGTCTTAGCAATCCCACTGTGTGGGGACTTACTGGAGGTAACAAGAGGGGGTAGCTGGCCCCTCAAGGACATCCTTGGGGGCCAACTTCCCAAACTATTACCTCCAGTCAGTCCCACACAGCAGATTGGTAAGTAGTCGTACCAGGCCACGCCCACTTTGCCCACCACTCTACAAACGCGCTCCCTGGCACGCTCTGGATGGGGATTGAAGTCCCTTCACTGCTGGGGGTCCTTTAGGGGCCAACTAGCCTACTCTTACCCCTCCAGTAAGCCCCACGCAGTGGGATTGGTGAGAGGTAGACAAAGACCATGCCCCCTTCTCCACCACTGCAAACGCGCCTGGCGCATTTCGGTTGGGGGATTAAGTCCCTGGAATCCTGAGGTCCCTGGGGTCCAATTAGCCCACCAGGTACCTCCAGTAAGCGCTACCAGAGCTGCGTTGCAGAGAGGTGCAAAAGGTGCATGGCCTGGACCACCTCTCTGCAACGCAGGCCTGTGGCGCTTACTGGAGGTACCTGGTGGCTAGTTGAGGCCCCCAGGGGCCTCAGGATTGAATGGGAATTCATTCCCCAACTTAAAATGAGCCACAGGGCGTGTTTGCACACATGTCACCCTCAGGCCCCGCCCTCCCTTTTCACCTCACTGTGCAAACGAGCCCCGTGGCACGTTTTAAGTTGGGTGATTAAGTCCCTGAATCCTGAGGGTCCCTGGCGCCATCCAGCTCACCAGGTACCTCGCAAGCGCCACAGAGCTGCATTGCAGAGAGGTGTAAAAGGGGCATGGCCTGGACCACCTCTCTGCAACGCAGCGCAGTGGCGCTTACTGGAGGTACCTGGTGGGCTAGTTGGCCCCCAGGGACCCTCAGGATTGAAGAGGAATTAATCCCCAACTTAATACGCGCCACAGGGCGTGTTTGCACACATGTCACCTCAGGCCCCGCCCTCCCTTCACCACTGTGCAAACGCACCCGTGGCACGTTTTAAGTTGGGGTATTAAGTCCCCTTGAATCCTGAGGGTCCCTGGGGTCCAACTAGCCCACCTAGTGTACCTCCAGTAAGCGCCACAGAGCTGTGTTGCAGAGAGGTGTAAAAGGGGCGTGGCCTGGGCCACCTCTCTGCAACGCAGCTCAGTGGCGCTTACTGGAGGTACCTGGTGGGCTAGTTGGCCCACAGGGACCTCAGGATTGAAGAGGAATTAATTCCCCAACTTGAAACGCGCCACAGGGCATGTTTGCACACATGTTACCTCAGGCCCCGCCTCCCTTCACCACTGTGCAAACGCGCTCGTGGCGCGTTTTTAAGTTGGGGGATTAAGTCCCCTTGAATCCTGAGGGTCCCTGGGGTCCAACTAGACCACCAGCTACCTCCAGTAAGCGCCACAGAGCTGCGTTGCAGAGAGTGTAAAAAGGGCGTGCCTGGACCACCTCTCTGCAATGCAGCCCTGTGGCGTTTACTGAAGGTACCTGGTGGGCTGCTGGCCCCCAGGGACCCCCAGTATTGAAGGGGAATTAATTATTAATTCGCCATCCTAAAACGCGCCACAGGGCGCTTGCAGAGTGTTGCTGGGAGGCGGGACCTCCGGCACGATCGCGGTTATTTTTTTAATTATTTTTTAGAAGAGGGCTGTGTGGCCCCCTTCTTTTTACTTTTTTGGGCCCTGTGGACCCAATCCCCAGGGCCTTACTCCCCATTTTAAAAAGTAATGAATTAGATGGGAAGGGGCCTCGCGTGGCCCCCTCCCGTGGCCACCCAGCCCCGGGACCCCATCCCCAGGGGGCATGGCCGACATAAATATTATTTTTTTATGGAGGGGGCCTGCGTGGCCCCCTCCCGAGGCTCTTCTATTGGCCCCGGGGACCCCATCTCCCGGGGCAGGCCTTTATTTATTTATTTTAAATTTTTGGGGGAGGGGGCGCGTGGCCCCTCCCAGGCCACTGCTAGCCCCGGGGACCCCATCCCCCCGGCCTGGCTTCTCTGTTGGGGACCGTGGGGGAGCCCCACTGCCCCCACGGTCCCGCCTCGGCTCCCCGCGGTCCTGCAGGAGCCGGCATTGCTTTTCTCCGACATGGGGAGCTGCTGACATGCAGCTCCCCCGTGTGTGAGCAACGCACTTTGCTTCACTGAAGCGAGAGCAGGTTTCCTGCTCGGCTTCAATGAAGCAAGCAGTTTGCAATGACATGGCGTGAGCCGCGAGGCTCCTGCCCTGTCATTGCAAACAGCAGTGTCCGGAGGTGGGCACCTCCGGGACACTGCAGGAGCCAGCCCTGGGGGTGGCGGTCCCCAGGGCCATCAGGCATGGGCTCCTGGAGGGGGCCGCGCGCCCCGCTCCCAACATTGGCAAAGCCCTCGGGGAGGTGGTGGTCTCAGGGCGGGGGTCCGTTATGGACCCCTGAATTTTGAAATACTTAGCCTCCGGGAGGTGGCGGTCCCCGGGCATGTGAGGAGGCTCGAGCCCACCCACACAGGTTCTTTATTTTAAAACAAGCCCCGGGGGTGGCGGTCTCCTGGCTGGCGGGGGCCATGTGCCCCGCAAATATTTAAGAAAATCTCCAGGGTGGCGGTCCCCGGCTCTGGGGGCCGTGTGCCTCGCAAATATTTTAGGAAAGCCCCCGGGTGGGGCTCACGGGCTGCGGGCCCACCTGGGCCCCCGCAATTATAATGTGTCATGCCCCCGGGACTTGGCCCACCTCGGTACGACAACGAAGCGCGGGAGGCCGGCCGTTTTTTTAGTTTTGCGGCCGGATCTGTGGATCCGGAGCGCATTTTGTCGATTTAAAAAATGCTTTTTTGGCCCCTGGGGTCCTTGTGGGACCCCTAAGCAGGCCTAGGGGTCAGGGTGTTTCTACCCTGCCCTCTTTCTTTTTTCGCGTTTTTATTCTGATTTCTCGTGACTCGGTTCTACCGAGGATAAGATGGCTGCCAACACTTCCTGGTTTGGAGTGTTGACAGCCAATTAGAATAAAGCTCGTGGTCGGAGGGTCCGCGAATCCTCCGTGCCTCTAAATATCGAAACTTTATTTTTGATTTTCAGTAATTACTGAACGGATTTACACCATTTTTAAGAAAGGTCGCTTTGAGCTAAGCAGTACCTTTTGCCAAATTTGGGGTAAATCCGTCAGTAGTTTTGGCTGTAGCCTGTGCATAAAGTTTCCTATGGGAAATTGATTTTTGACTCTTATTTTTTGAATTTCAGGAACTACTGAACGGATTTACACCATTTAAAAAAAGGTCTTTTCTGAACCAAGGGCCACCTTTTGCCAAATTTGGTGTAATTCCGTTCAGCAGTTCGGTCTGTAGCCGTGTCTAAAGTTTCCTATGGAATTAACATGGAGAAACACGCTTTAGGGACCCCTCTTTTTCGGCCTCTTGCTTGCCGAATCACCCCGAACTTTCAAGACAGGAGCTGACCGGAGCGGGCTACGAGTTTTGAAAATATCGCGAAGATTCGTCAACCGGCGCCAAAGATATTGAGAAAACAAAAATGAGTTTCCTCTGGAAACTAGGTCCGAACTATAACTATCTACTTCAGCGACCGCCAGTAGATTATATATCATATTTTAACTTTACAGAAACACACAGTCACTGGATGATGTCATCAGTGATGTCATCAGTGATGTCATTTGAGATGTCATCAGTGATGTCATCAGTGATGTCACTGACCATGTCATGAATGATGTAATATGTGACGTTATCAACGGTGCATATGAGCTGCGAGTTATAGTTAGCTTAACTAACTATAACGGCCAAATTTGTTCTGGTTTTGTACGAGTGAAATGTCCAACTAACTATATCGTCCCTGAAACCTGTGGTTTTTTCAGTGAATATATATCTATATATAGAAAAAAGGGTGCCCTCGAACGGAGACGCACTCACAGGTAGGTTTGATTCCTTTAATGAGGACTGCAGCCCAAACCAGCAAGAAACAAAATCATTTCGCAGTAGCCTGACGTGCTCCGGCCACAGAGTCCTTGTTCACAGGCAAACCAGAGTCAGCAGCAAACATTGCAGTCACCTGATTCAACTTAAATGTCAGTTCCGCCCACAGTGGGGCCTTCCTGTAAGTAAGAAGCATTATGGTCCTGGTAGTCCTGCAACATTTTTACCCCATTTTTAGGCTGCTGCGAAATGATTTTATGTTTCCTGCTGGTGTGTTCTGCAGTCCTCATTAAAGGAATCAGACCTACCTGTGAGTGCATCTCCGTTCGAGGGTACCCCTTCTTTGTATATCCCTATAATGCATTGTGCTAGGTGAACCACCTGAAGTACTGCTTCTCTGGGACTGGCGGTTAGTATAACCCATGTGGGTCACCGCCATCACCACATTCAAATTTATTTAAAAAAGGATTTCAAAGTTCCTGCTGGCACCCCTGCATGTTACAGGCACCTCCTGTTCCGCAGTTAGCTGCCCTGGGCAATAGATAGCCGCTGGACCCGCTAGTGTCTCGGGTGGTGCAAACCCACGGCCGGATTAGCCGCCATATCTGAACGAAAAGAGTTGCCCTCGGTGGGATGCACAGCCAACAGTATATCCCCATAATGATTGTGCTCAGGAACTTTGAATCCTTTTAAATAAATTTGAATGTGAGTGACGGCGGCGACCCACATGGGTTATACTAACCACCAGTCCCAGAGCAGTACTTCAGGTGGTTCACCTGAGCAATACCATTATGGGGATATACTGTTGGCTGTTGTAAGACGTCAAGTCACATGGTCTGCCACTGAGGAGGGCGTTGGCCCTAAACGCGCTGGCAGGAGAAAGTAAAGGACTGGGTTCTGTGTGCTCTTGCTGTGGCGAAAATCCTACCTGGGAGTGCATCCCACCGAGGGGCGACTCTTTTCGCTCATATATATATATGGCGTTGGTGCGGGGTGTTTGGATACAATAAAGAACCCTGCACTTAACTTTTGGGTCCGTGTTCGTCTTTCCAGGAGTAATTTGAAGTTTCAGACTGAGACTTTTGCATATATATATATACATATATATATATGTAAATAGTAGTTATAGTTAGGACCTTATTTCTATTCAAAAAGGGTTTTTTCTCTTTGCCAATATCTTTAGCGCCGCTTGACAAATGTTCGAGAAAATTTCCAAACTGATGACCAGCTCCGGTCAGCTCCTGTCTTGAAAGTTTCAGTGATTCGTCAAGCGGGGCCGAGAAAAAGGGGGGTCCCAAAACGCGTTTCCCATGTTAATTTCCATAGGAAATTTTGGAACAGGCTACAGTCTGAACTGCTGAACGGAATTACACCAAATTTGGCAAAAAGGTAGCTCTTGGTTCAGAAAGCGCCCTTTTTTAAAATGGTAATCCATTCAGTTGCTTGTGAGAAATTCAAAAAATAAAAATTTATATATCTGATCACCGAGGAGGAGTCGCAACCCTCCCGAGCACGCAGCTTTCATTTGATTGGCTGCCAACACTCCAAACCAGAGTGTGTTGGCAGCCATTTTGTGACTCGGTAGAACCGAGTCGTATCCAAAAGATAGAAAAGGTTGTAAACAGAAAGGGGTCAGGTAGAAACACCCTGACCCCCCTGAGGTCTAGTCAGGGGTCCTACAGGGACCCCTAGGGCCAAAAAGAGCATTTTTGTTTTTGTTTTTTCGGGTGAAGTTGTGCTGGTGCACAAATCCTGCTGAGAATTTTTATTAAAAATGAAGCGCCGTGTTCGCGCTTCATCTTACTTAAGCTCCCGGGTGGGTCAGGTCCCGGGGGCAATGTGTTGCGGGCCCCCGCAGCCCCAGGGACCGCCACCTCCCGGGGCTTTATTGATAATGTGCGGGGCATGCAGCCCCGCAGCCCCGGGACTGCCACCTCCCCAGGGCTTAATTTTATAAGGGCTGGAGGGCCTCGCGGGCTCCTCAAGCCCCGGGGACACCACCTCCCAGGCTTATTAAGGCCAGGTGTGGGGGCCCCGCCGCTCTGCCCCGGGACTGCCACCTCCCCAGGGCTTTGATAAATACTCAGTGGGGGCCTGCCCCCCACACTGCCCCAGGGACCACCACCTCCCCGGGCATTAAATATGGAAATACGGGGTCCGCGTGACCCCCGGCCCCAGGACCGCCACCTCCCCGGGCTTTGCACTGGAAGGAGGGGGGCTGCGTGGCCCCTCCTGGAGCCCTCGATGGCCCTGGGGAGTGCCACCCCATAGGCCGCCTCAGCAATGTCCCGGGTACCCACCCCGGGACATTGCAGTTTGTAGCTGACAGGGCAGGCGCGTGTGGCCCCCGCCCTGTCATTAGAACACTGCTTTGTTTGTTGAAGCAAGAGCAGGAAACCCTGCTGTCGCTTCCAACAAGCAAAGCAGAATTGCTTTTGTCCAAAAGCAATGCCGGCTCCCGCAGGAGGCGGGAGCCAGCAGGGACCGCGGGGCATTGGGGCTCCCCGCGGTCCCCAACGTGAGGGCCGGCCCCAGGGGATGGGGTCCCGGGCCATTATTGGCCTGAGGAGGGGGCCACGCTGTCCTCCTTTTTATTTTTGTTTAAAAATGGTGGCAGGCCCCGGGGATGGGGTCTCCAGGGCTATTATTGGCCTGAGGAGGGGGGCCATGCTGTCCCCTTCTTTATTTTATTTTTTAAATGGTAGGCAGGCCCCGGGATGGGGTCCCTGGGCCATTATTGGCCTGAGGAGGGGGCCACGCGGGCTCCTCTTATTTTTGTTTTAAAAATGGTGGCAGGCCCCTGGGGGATGGGGTCTCCAGGGCCATTATTGGCCTGGAGGAGGGGGGCCATGCTGTCCCCTCCTACTTATTTTTTTAAATAATGAGTGGATGGCCCCGGGGATGGGGACCCCGGGCAAATAGCGAATAATGGAAGTGGGGCGCTTTTTCTTTCGAGTTTGAGTCACGGCACCCCAGTGTGGCTCAGCGTGGCCCTCGTGTAACATTGCGTTGATTGCGAATTCACTTTAAATAAATAATTAAGTAGTAAATAATTTAGAAGGTAGTGTTTATTTGTGAAGTTGTTTTAAAGAGTTGCTGTGATTGAAGTTAATGACAAGATTACAATTGATAGAGTTGTGAAAAATATTAAATTAAAAATTAATAGTTAAACTTGAAAAGTGTATTGTGTTGTAGTACATTGAATTCATGTTTTTGCAGATTTGCATCAAGTGCGCGAATACACAAATTTAAAAAAAAAAATATGTATGTGTAAAAAAATTATATTCACTATTATATTATAGGGTGCTCTAAAAGAGCCCTTGTTTTAATTATGAGTTTGTTGTTGCTACATGTAAATGCGGATGCACAGCTTTAGGTTGTTGAGAAAGACTCTGTTTCCTTGATTCAGGAAGTATACTGCATCACTTCTGTAGATGTCATGCATATCAAAACGTAGATTGTTGTTAGTAGATGGAGCCCATCCTGTGGTCTCTGAGGTAAGCAGAAACAGCTTTATTGACATTCTTTCTAGCTTTTTCAATCTGTGGACAGAATTGATTTGACCACTTTCATTTCTTGTCTTTGGCATATATTAGAGTATACGAAGACAGTTTGAGGTAAAAGCAACATCAATTGTGCAAAGGTGTCCTTCATTAGCATTTTCAACCTACCCCAGTCAATGTGCCTAGGTCATTGCCACCACAGTGCAATAATCATGAGGTCAGGGGTTGGAGATGCAAAAAGGTTTTAACCAAAGGGCATCAATTGGTGCCACTTTAATCCTCTCTGTGCAATCCATTTAATATCCACATTTTGCAAAGCTAGGTCTTTGTCAATACCTCTGCGTTCAGCATACCTTTGCACCAGAAAACATAGCTGTGTCCAACAATCCACACTGTAAGCATCTTCAAGGGATGTCTGGAAGTAATGAAAAGATGTCTGTAGCTGAGGTAGTCAGTTGGTAGAATAAGAGGTATCTAAAATGGTGGACAAGATGGTGTTTTAAAAAGTAGAGAATTGATTGGCTGCTTGAGAAAGATTGTACACTCAAAAATAGGGGTGGATGTTACTTTTTATAAAGCATTTTCCTTATTGGTTAGTAGAAAATGTTTTAAAGGTACAGTAGATAGGATAAGGAGATATTTTGCAAACGCCAACCACACCTGCTGTTTGCATTTGCAACCTTGTGTGCTGGATTTGAAAATAGTGGTGAACTTAGACCTGTCAGTTCAGTTGAATGTTCCATGAACTGTTACTATGGAAACTGGCATTAAGCAGAATGGGGGAAGGGTTGAAACTTAACTGTGGACTTAAAATGTGAAATTGTAATTTATATATAGGTGATATGTTATTAAAGTATACTCTCTAGTCAGGACTATCTTTTAGAATTGGTGTGTTGTTAAAAAATAGTGGTATTTTTATTTGTAATATATTTTTGAACTCCCGTAGGGATTCGCGGCTCCATCGCGTTGGTGCACGGTGGAGTCGCGACTCAAAAAAGTCCAGAACCAGTTTGTGCACTTTTACAAGTCAGTTGGTAAGGGTTAATATGTCTAACCAATAGAAATGTGTTTTATAATTTGAAATAATGTAGAAGCAATGTGATTTGTTACTTACATGTATTTGGGTGGAGAAAGAGAGGGAAAGTTTGCCATTACTAGTTTTACCTTGCTGAGGGGTGCATTACATTGATTGTGTGCATAAGAAAATCTTTATGAGTTTGTGATATTTTATATTCTACAAATCAATTTGGAAGGTGAGTTATAAATTTGTGAGGTGTATTATGTATTAGGTTTATTTTTAATCTTTAAAAATTATTGATAAACTGTGATGTTGAAATATATTATTAAATGTAGAAATGTGTATTGTAGTTTGTTTTATTGTAGTTAAATGTTGTTTGAAATAGATTTTGTATAGTAATATGTGTATATTGGAAAATGGATTAGTGATTATGGTAGTTTGTTTTAGTGTGTGGATATGCACATGGTAGTATACCACATAATTTTAGGTGTTGCTTTAAAATTGGAGGTGGAGTTCACAAATTTTAAGGTGTGCATGGACTTCTGTCTCAAGTGTGTCTCTACTTGTATATGTATTTTCATATGTCTTATACATTTGAAGGTGCATGATGTATAATAAAGAGGTGTTGTTGATTTTAATGTGGGTAGGCTCAAGATTGTGAGTAGTAGGAATGGTGAAGATGGAGCATAATAGTGTGGTTTAAAAGATATTGACATAAGCTGTTATTGATTAGGCTTCTGTTTTTAAGTTTCTAGAGAGGTACAGTTGAAATATGCCACATAATTTTTGGTGTTTGCTTGAAATTGGAAGTTTGTTCTGTGAATTTTTAAGGTTTGATATGTTATGGAACAGAATATATTCATGTATGCTTTTAGGAATATGGTGGAGACTTTTAGTAAAGACATGTGAAGGGTTCCCTGCTTTGTATTTGGGTAGGTGTACATTATAAGTAGTTGTAGAATGGTAAAGCAGCAGACTGAAAGTGAGTTTTGAGATGTTGGTAGAAATTTTATTTATTAGACTAATTTGTATGATGTGTGGAAAGTTATATTTCATATATACCGCATACTTTTCAGTGTCTGTTTGAAAATTGAAATGTTGTCTGTGAAGTTTTGAGCTGTGGGATGGTGCTGTGACTGAGATATGTGTGTACTTGCACATATGTTATGGTATTTGTTATGCTTTGAAGATGATAGATGTATAAAACACAGGTATACATTTATCTGTGTATTACTTTTATATATGATGCTGCTAGAAAAGGCACAGACATATGCATACATGGTTTTAAAAATATGGGGAGACTTTCATGAAAGATAGGTGAAGTGTTGCTTTGTTGTTAGGTATGCTCTATACCTGATTACTACTAGAATAGTGAACAGTAGTAGTAGAAAAGTGATGCTTAAGATATGTTGGGATAGAAATTATTGATTATGGTACTTTATAAGAGTCTGTATAAAAGTTCACTTGAAATTGCCGCATAAATCTAGGTGTTTGAAATGTTAAGTGTAGTGTGTCAAGTTTTAAGGTCACGTATGGTCTTGTGAGTGTGGTTATGTTCCTACTTGCACATGTATTCTAATATGTGCAATGCTTTTGGCAATAGGTATATATAGAAGCATGCAAGCTTTTAGAATATGGTTAGAGCTATGGTAGAGACATGTGATAGGTTGCTGCTTTATGTTTGACTAGGCCCATTATCTATAGAATGGTGAAGGTGCAGCACAAAAATGAGTTTTAAGACATGTTAGCAGAAGGGATTACTGATTAGGCTACTTTCTATGAGTCTGGGGAAAGGTACACTTGAAATACACTGCAGAAATGTAGGTGTGTGTTTGAAATGTAAAGTTCAGTCTACTTGTTTATTTCTGTTATATATGATGATGATTTCAAAAGGTACAAAGGGATGATGGACGGAACGCTTGAGCCAATCAAACACTCACCCCCAGTCAACTGATCTGGGTTTAATCCATCATAATTCTTTAGCTCACTTCCACCACCCCAGTTCAGACATGGCCATATGCAAATCAGTCTGACCCTGTGCCTCATGGGAACAGTCCAGCACGAACTGCCAAGCCATGTCTTCCTGGACCGGAAACAAGCATCCTAGGACCGGTTTCTGGCATTCCAGCCGTCATCAGCCAGGCTTGCTTGAATCCAGTGGCAAAGTGAGCAAGGGACCCACGTCTGGGCATACCCCGCCAACTTAGGGCGAACAAAGCGATACAAAAGGGGATGATGGACGGAACGCTTGAGCCAATCAAACACTCACCCCAGTCAACTGATCTGGGCTTAATCCATCATCATTCTTTAGCTCACTCCACCACCCCAGTTCAGACATGGCCATATGCAAATCAGTCTGACCCTGTGCCTCATGGGAACAGTCCAGCCCGAACTGCCAAGCCATGTCTTCCTGGACCGGAAACAAGCATCCTAGGACCGGTTTCTGGCATTCCAGCCGTCATCAGCCAGGCTTGCTTGAATCCAGTGGCAAAGTGAGCAAGGGACCCACGCCTGGGCATACCCCGCCAACTTAGGGCTGAACAAAGCGATACAAAGAGGATGATGGACGGAACGCTTGAGCCAATCAAACACTCACCCCAGTCAACTGATCTGGGTTTAATCCATCATCATTCTTTAGCTCACTCCACCACCCCAGTTCAGACATGGCCATATGCAAATCAGTCTGACCCTGTGCCTCATGGGAACAGTCCAGCACGAACTGCCAAGCCATGTCTTCCTGGACCGAAACAAGCATCTTAGGACCGGTTTCTGGCATTCCAGCCGTCATCAGCCAGGCTTGCTTGAATCCAGTGGCAAAGTGAGCAAGGGACCCACGTCTGGGCATACCCCGCCAACTTAGGCGAACAAAGCGATACAAAAGGGGATGATGGACGGAACGCTTGAGCCAATCAAACACTCACCCTCAGTCAACTGATCTGGGCTTAATCCATCATCATTCTTTAGCTCACTCCACCACCCCAGTTCAGACATGGCCATATGCAAATCAGTCTGACCCTGTGCCTCATGGGAACAGTCCAGCACGAACTGCCAAGCCATGTCTTCCTGGACCGGAAACAAGCATCCTAGGACCGGTTTCTGGCATTCCAGCCGTCATCAGCCAGGCTTGCTTGAATCCAGTGGCAAAGTGAGCAAGGGACCCACGTCTGGGCATACCGCCAACTTAGGGCGAACAAAGCGATACAAAAGGGGATGATGGACGGAACGCTTGAGCCAATCAAACACTCACCCCCAGTCAACTGATCTGGGTTTAATCCATCATCATTCTTTAGCTCACTCCACCACCCCAGTTCAGACATGGCCATATGCAAATCAGTCTGACCCTGTGCCTCATGGGAACAGTCCAGCACGAACTGCCAAGCCATGTCTTCCCTGGACCGGAAACAAGCATCCTAGGACCGGTTTCTGGCATTCCAGCCGCCATCAGCCAGGCTTGCTTGAATCCAGTGGCAAAGTGAGCAAGGGACCCACGCCTGGGCATACCCCGCCAACTTAGGGCGAACAAAGCGATACAAAAGGGGATGATGGACGGAACGCTTGAGCCAATCAAACACTCACCTCCAGTCAACTGATCTGGGTTTAATCCATCATCATTCTTTAGCTCACTCCACCATCCCAGTTCAGACATGGCCATATGCAAATCAGTCTGACTCTGTGCCTCATGGGAACAGTCCAGCCCGAACTGCCAAGCCATGTCTTCCTGGACCGGAAACAAGCATCCTAGGACCGGCTTCTGGCATTCCAGCCGTCATCAGCCAGGCTTGCTTGAATCCAGTGGCAAAGTGAGCAAGGACCCACGTCTGGGCATACCCGCCAACTTAGGGCGAACAAGTGTTATACAAAGGGGATGATGGACGGAACGCTTGAGCCAATCAAACACTCACCTCAGTCAACTGATCTGGGTTTAATCCATCATCATTCTTAGCTCACTTACCACCCCAGTTCAGACATGGCCATATGCAAATCAGTCTGGGCTGGACTGTTCCCATGAGGCACAGGGTCAGACTGATTTGCATATGGCCATGTCTGAACTGGGGTGGTGGAGTGAGCTAAAGAATGATGATGGATTAAACCCAGATCAGTTGACTGGGGTGAGTGTTTGATTGGCTCAAACGCTCCGTCCCATCATCCCCTTTTGTATCGCTTTGTTCGCCCTAAGTTGGCGGGGGTATGCCCAGACGTGGGTCCCTTGCTCACTTTGCCACTGGATTCAAGCAAGCCTGGCTGATGACGGCTGGAATGCCAGAAACCGGTCCTAGGATGCTTGTTTCCGGTCCAGGGAAGACATGGCTTGGCAGTTCGGGCTGGACTGTTCCCATGAGGCACAGGGTCAGACTGATTTGCATATGGCCATGTCTGAACTGGGGTGGTGGAGTGAGCTAAAGAATGATGATGGATTAAACCCAGATCAGTTGACTGGGGGTGAGTGTTTGATTGGCTCAAACGTTCCGTCCATCTTCCCCTTTGTATCGCTTTGTTCGCCCTAAGTTGGCGGGGTATGCCCAGACGTGGGTCCCTTGCTCACTTTGCCACTGGATTCAAGCAAGCCTGGCTGATGACGGCTGGAATGCCAGAAACCGGTCCTAGGATGCTTGTTTCCGGTCCAGGGAAGACATGGCTTGGCAGTTCGGGCTGGACTGTTCCCATGAGGCACAGGGTCAGACTGATTTGCATATGGCCATGTCTGAACTGGGGTGGTGGAGTGAGCTAAAGAATGATGATGGATTAAACCCAGATCAGTTGACTGGGGTGAGTGTTTGATTGGCTCAAACGCTCCGTCCATCATCCCCTTTTGTATCGCTTTGTTCGCCCTAAGTTGGCGGGGTATGCCCAGACGTGGGTCCCTTGCTCACTTTGCCACTGGATTCAAGCAAGCCTGGCTGATGACGGCTGGAATGCCAGAAACCGGTCCTAGGATGCTTGTTTCCGGTCCAGGGAAGACATGGCTTGGCAGTTCGGGCTGGACTGTTCCCATGAGGCACAGGGTCAGACTGATTTGCAAATGGCCATGTCTGAACTGGGGTGGTGGAGTGAGCTAAAGAATGATGATGGATTAAACCCAGATCAGTTGACTGGGGTGAGTGTTTGATTGGCTCAAACGTTCCGTCCATCATCCCCTTTTGTATCGCTTTGTTCGCCCTAAGTTGGCGGGGGTATGCCCAGACGTGGGTCCCTTGCTCACTTTGCCACTGGATTCAAGCAAGCCTGGCTGATGACGGCTGGAATGCCAGAAACCGGTCCTAGGATGCTTGTTTCCGGTCCAGGGAAGACATGGCTTGGCAGTTCGGGCTGGACTGTTCCCATGAGGCACAGGGTCAGACTGATTTGCATATGGCCATGTCTGAACTGGGGTGGTGGAGTGAGCTAAAGAATGATGATGGATTAAACCCAGATCAGTTGACTGGGGGTGAGTGTTTGATTGGCTCAAACGTTCCGTCCATCATCCCCTTTGTATCGCTTTGTTCGCCCTAAGTTGGCGGGGGTATGCCCAGACGTGGGTCCCTTGCTCACTTTGCCACTGGATTCAAGCAAGCCTGGCTGATGACGGCTGGAATGCCAGAAACCGGTCCTAGGATGCTTGTTTCCGGTCCAGGGAAGACATGGCTTGGCAGTTCGGGCTGGACTGTTCCCATGAGGCACAGGGTCAGACTGATTTGCATATGGCCATGTCTGAACTGGGGTGGTGGAGTGAGCTAAAGAATGATGATGGATTAAACCCAGATCAGTTGACTGGGGGTGAGTGTTTGATTGGCTCAAACGTTCCGTACATCATCCCCTTTTGTATCGCTATGTATGTGGTTAAGTCACAAGCTGAACGTTGGCATGATGCTAAACAGGAAGTACTGGATATGCAAAAATCTGCCTCCTTCGAGGAATTAGACCAATGGTCTAAGGAGGGAGCACTGGATGATGAGGGCTGTTGGAGGAGCAAAGATATGACTAAATGGAAGTTGCCTACTGCATACTTATACCCTCCGATTCATATGGCACATGGTCCAGCCCATGTCGGTGCATCCTCAGTAGCAAAACAGCTTATGCAAGTTTGGGACCATCCTGATATTGCTGGTACTGCTAAAAAGATAGTCCAGTCTTGCTTGGTCTGCCTCCAGTATAATCCTGGAAAGGGAACGCAGACTCCAACAGGAGGGTTTGCGACACCATCTGCACCTTTTGAGGTCCTTCAAATGGACTACATTCAGTTTGAGCGCTGTAATAACCTTAAATATGTCTTAGTAGTAGTCTGCGCCTTTAGCAAATGGGTGGAGGCATATGCTACCAAAGACAATACAGCCCTTACGACGGCGAAAATACTCCTGAAGGAATTCTTCCCTCGATTCGGTGCTTGTCGAGTTTTATGGAGTGATAATGGGCCTCATTTCATTGGACAGGTTGTAGAGTATGTTATGAAAGGGCTAGGGGTCAAGCAGAAGTTCCATGCTGCTTTTCACCCACAATCAGCAGGCCTGGTGGAACGTTATAGCTCTACATTGAAACTGAAATTGGCAAAAATACAGGCTTCCACTTCCTTGAAGTGGCCTGATGCATTGCCCTTAGCACTGCTTTCCATCAGATCAATACCTCATACACTCTCTGGGCTTACACCATATGAGGTCGTGTTTGGCAGGCCCATGAATATTTGGGGGGTTCCTAAGCCTCGCCCTAAACACGATGTACCTCACACATTAATGAGTGATTATCTGTCTCAGTTGACTGACAGTTTACTTTCTATTCATCAGCAGGTTCGGAAAGCTCTCCCGGACAGGTCGCAAGGTGACGGACATGACTTGCGTCCGGGAGACTTCGTAATGATCAAGGTCTTCCAACGAACAAATTGTCTGGAACCTCGCTGGAGGGGCCCCGAGCAGGTCCTCCTCGCCACCCGAACTGCGGTCCGAGTGACCAACAGGAAAAATTGGACGCATGCCACCCACTGCAAGAAGGTTCCACTCACCTTAGTGGATCCTACTGTGTTGAAGGATCACCGCAACACCTTGGTCACAGAGACGGGACGAGCTGCATCACCTGAAAGAACTGAGAAAGTTTTTCCGGATCATACTATCCCCGGTACATCCAGGTACTTACTCCGATCCAGGAAGAAAGGCTCTCCAGTGCAAAACAAGACAAGTGAAGTCATTGACCTGAGTGGTTAAGTCTGACTACAAAGGGGGGTCTGCCTAAAAGTGGCTACTCGTCTCAACGTCAGTGAAGAAACCAACGTCCACTCAGGACTCTTAAGGCGCTACCTTTTTTGTCGTTTGCCGAAAGATGATCCCCACTAAGGAGAAGAAGGGGATTGCTGCGACAATGTGTAATGGCTGTACACTTTGCATCCTTGGTTTGACTTTGATTGCTGCTCTTATTGCTACTGTAATGTGGGTAGTGGAGGAAGTAATGCCTGGGGCTTCCTTGCTCAACATTACTGCTACATCGCCTACTACAAAGGAGCACCATCATTTCGATTTGCCGCAACATGAACAGGGGTATCGGCAAAATCTGAGAAACAATTCATTTCTTCAAATGTTGCATCAGACACACCAGCTAAGCAATGCTACTAACTGTTGGGTTTGTGGCAAGATTCCTCCTCATCGGAACATAAGAGGAATCCCGTTGCCACCACTGCCATTTTCTCACAATGGCTCATGCCAAGCTTGGTTTGAGCTACTATATGCTTCTTACAAATTTAACCTCTCAGAAACATGGGATGTGGGCGACCTCAACGCCAAACTGAATAAAGAATGCTATCCCAACGAAGATGGGGACCCACAAGCAAAGGGGACCATCTTGGAGATGGAAAAATATAGTAGGGGAAATACAGCAACAAAATATGTGTATCCAAACTCTAGATCGGCCAAAGGCAATGGGCCACCTGTTATCTCTGTTGTTCTGACTACTGGCCCTCTCTGTGTACAGAGTACAGGCAATGTGCTAATGAGTCACAGTAACTGTACTATAGTGTTGCAAATGTCCACGAGGGGCCGAAGCAGCTTCCTCGCATCACGTCATACTTATTTTGCTTGTGGAGCTAAGGCATACTACTTCCTACCTTCAGGCTGGTCTGGTACCTGTTACATAGCTTTTCTTCTACCACCTGTGTTTCTAGCTCCCCCAACATACCACCAAGATTTGCAATTGTTCAATCACCACGGTGGCATTAGGGGAAAACGTGCCATCGATGTCTCTGTAGTCGATCAGACAGAGACCACATGGGAGCAATATACAGACTTTAATAAAGGATTTTTCTTCTTCGTTGGCCCAGTACAAAACAGCAAGCTGGTCCGTCGCCTCACCCGTACAATGGAGGCAGTGATTAATCAGACAACTGCGGCCTTAGGAAGCTTGACGGAAGAACAAGCATCAATCCGCACAGTCGCTTTACAGAATAGACTTGTTTTAGATGTTGTTCTAGCTGACCGAGGTGGAGCATGCTGTGTCATCGGATCCAGCTGCTGTGTTTTCATACCGGACAATTCACCATCTGTCTATGCGGCCATCTCCAAACTACACAAGATAGCCACCGAAATACATCAAGACCCAGGAACATGGACTTGGACTGGGTGGTTTTGGGACTTACTTTCATTTTGGGGTTTGAAAGTATTATCAGTCCTGTTCATATTAATAGCTATTATCTTCTCTTGTTGTTTGTGTGTTCATTGTGGACCAATGCTCTGTTCTCTCTGTACTTCTGCCTGTACTGCCTGCATCTCGTCTAAAGAGAATTTCAAGAACGTAAATGCCCGTTTAGCAGTGGAACGAGAAATATATGGACTAATGACAATAAATGTTGAGGATATATGCTATACCCCTTGGAAGGGACAAAAACTGTCTTAGCTTATGCTAAAAGGGTCGTCTGTGGAAAAGTGTAAATTCTATGTTAGCATAAGCGGCAGCCATTTTTACTGTTGCGTCCATTTCGTTTCCGTCGTATTCATTTTATTCTCTGATGCTTGCCTTTTCACCCAGCCTGTGTCCTCAATTTTAGCTGACCTCTCTGACATGGTCAATCTGGTGTACGTGCTGGGGGGCTGTAGCTGCCAGTGCACCTGGTCTCAGATGTTATCAAATGATTGCTTATTGCCGCCATAAACATTCTTACTCCCCCCCTCCTCATCTCCTGACCAACTGGTCACCCTCTGCTCTTGTTTGCCTATAGCTATTTCCGTGCTTAAACTTGTTTCTTCCAGTTTTCCTTCCCATGCGATTACACTGCAACAAACAGTATATAAGGGTGATGGTTTTTGCATTCAATGTACTTCCTCCCACAACACTTTAGGGTGTTGTTCGGACGCGGTCCCACTCATGAGTGTTTAATAAACTTGGTTTGTTTTACTTCACTCCAGTGCCGATCTCTCTTTTGTTAGTCTTCGGACCCGTGGACGAGAGGGTGACCCTGCACCAGTGTGCCCTCACGGGGGTACATTTCCACACTTAAGTAAAGTTAAATTCCTGTTGCATACTTTTACAGTCCATAAGGGATTCCCTGAAGAACATCACTTCACTGATCATTATGGTGAAGCGAAAAGATAATGATAAGTCACCCAATACAGGGAAAGCCATAAAACAAGCAAGGCATGCTGCAAAGATTTGTACCTTGGACTGCTTGAAGAAGTAGAAGGCCTCCTCGCCATCAATTCCAAAGGGAAACAACCAGGAAGGGTAGAAAGGGCGATATCAAATAACTTTTTTAAAAGTCAGGCAGCAGTGAAATAATGGTCCATAACACGACAGACACTAACACAAGTACATTGCTCCCCCCTCAACTGAACAGCAAAGTCTGACAAATACTCAGCCATTGGAACAGCTTATTCCGGGGCCTGTAATTGTAATAGACTGTAGCAATCGGTTTGAAGTACTAGGATCTATGGACGAAGCAAGTACAGGCAAAACACAGCAACTAGTATCCCATAGCAGCGCTGTACTTGAAGCAAGGGACCCAGATAGTACGCAACTAACTGCACTAAAGAAGATAAAGCTACAATAAGAAAATTTATGAGTAGGCTGGCCAAGGCCCTTAATAAGTTGGACAACCTAGCAGCCATGGTTGTAAAACATAACCCTAATATGCCACAAAGTCTAGGGAAGGCTGACCTTATGGGACTGAGTCAAGCAGCAAAACCAAGAGATACACGTATAGACGACCCCAAAACACACCTTCAAACACGCACTTACTTAGCAAGAGAGCCAGGAGGAACAGTCTCCCCTGTTAAAGAACAGGAGCAGAATTTTAATAGACCAAAGGATGGTGCCCCTAGGTCCCTTGCATCTTTCAGGGGCACTCATATTACTGGCCCCAGATCTGAAAAGAAAGCTAATTCATTATTATATCCGATTAGAAACACAATAAGACCAACAGAAGCTCCTAGTAAGCCCTATGATATATTTATGATCAACGTTCCGAAACTCTTCCCAGGTACCAGGGAAACACATGAATCACTGGTCAAGAAGGCTATCCATTGGCTTCAGAAGGTCAAAGACTTTAGATATGTCATAAGAGAAGATATATTAAATGCATCCAGGCGCAACAATGGACATCTAACATTAGACTACATTGGACTGAAGCCAGCAAATTACAATCTCGTAGAAGGCCTGATAGCCTTGGAGCATAGGTTTAGGCCACCAATGAAGTCACATATAAGACTTAAAAGTGAATGCACAACGCCCCCAACCAATTCTAGCTAATGCCCGTGCTTTGCACCCACTGACCTCCAATCAGTTATCCCCTCTCCCAGTTGCTCTGAGGGCAACCTGTCTGATATAGACTGAGTAGTTGAAACTCAGTCTGTACCATACAGATCCTATCCTAGCAGCAGGAAAATATGCCACTAGACAGGGCCGCTGCGACTGAGACCCTAGGTAACCTTCACACAAGAACATCTATAAAAGTCCTAAAACCAGAAACGACTGAGGAGAGGTGGTTCAGTGATACACTTGCAGACCAGCAGGTTGAAGCTGCTAGCCCCCACCAGCAGACAAAGTTACCATTAGTCAGGCCCTCCAAGACAGTCATCCCATATAAATCCAATACAGGAATACCCCCCAAAAAAACACCTCAGGAATAGGTAAAGATAGACAGAGGCGAGTCCCACAAAATGACTATGTAGGGGTAAACTTGTGTCAGTTTAGCACTATAAAATTCCTGTGTTGGAATGTGGCAGGGGTCAAAAACAAGTTAGGGGACCCTGACTGGGGCATCTTTATTGACCGACGCCATATTACATTGCTGCAGGAAACATGGGCATTAGAGCCTAGAGCCGGTGTTTAGAACAGGGTATCGTATAGTTTCTTACCTGTCGGTGTAGTTTTGCAGCTTGAAGACTTTCTGGATTCACTATGCTGTGCATTATTCCGCCATCTAGTGGTTGGGTACGGAATTGTTGTATTTCTTCTCTTTTTTTTTCGTGGCCCAGGTGGGCATCGACATACCACCATTTGGTGCCTCTTCGTGACGTCGACGCGCTTCCTCCGGAAGCTCCCACCTTTGGTCGCCATATTCGGATTCTTTTTTTTTGTCCTTTAATAGTCTTCCTCATGTTTTGATAGTTTTCCTCCTGTCTCATCTTTCTGGCGGAGGAGGGTGGGATCGCTAGTGAATCCAGAAAGCCTTCAAGCTGCAAAACTACACCGACAGGTAAGAAACTATACGTTTTGCAGCATGAATCTTTCTGGATTCACTATGCTGTGCATAGACTTTGTAGCGGTTTGCTAGGTTTGTGGTGGCTGGATGGAAGATGAGCGTTGGTTACTGAATATGTGTTGTAAGACCTTCTGTCCCACTTGTGCTTCCTTGTTCATCTGAATATCTACGTAGTAGTGCTTAGTGAACGTGTGCACTGAGGACCATGTTGCTGCTTGGCAAATGTCTTGGATAGGCGTATTTGCTAGAAACGCAATTGTTGCTCCTTTCTTCCTTGTTGAGTGAGCATGTGTTGCTCCTTGTAATTCTTGCCCTGCCTGTTTGTGGCAGAATTGTATGGTTTGCGCAATCCATCGTGCAATGGTATTTTTGGTAACTGGTCGTCCCAGAAAACTGCTGGCAAAAGACACAAAGAATTGTTTTGTTTTCCTGCATTCTTTTGTCCTTTCTATATAGTGCATTACTGCCCTCCTGGCGTCCAGTGTGTGTAACGCCTTTTCTGTGCTTGTGGTTGGTTTCTGGAAAAAACTTGGTATTTGTATTGTCTGGTTTATGTGGAACCTTGACACCACCTTTGGCATGAAATGTGGGTCAGTTCTCATTACGATCCTGTCATTGTGTATTTGTAGGTAGGGCTCTTGTAGTGTTAGCGCTTGTAATTCGCTTACTCTTCGTAGTGATGTGATAGCCACTAGGAAGGCTGTCTTTAGCGTGAGCATATGCAGTGTTGCTTTATGAATAGGCTCAAATGGTGTCTTCATCAATTTGAGTCAGCACTACATTGAGGTTCCATGCTGGAGGTGGCATTCTGTTTGGCGGTGCGATCCTTTTTGCCCCTTCTAGAAACCTCTTTACTACTTGGGAAGTAAAGAAACTCTTCCCTGTTTCTCCTCTTGTGTAAGCCACTATTGCCGCTAAGTGCACTCTTAGTGATGTGTAGCTTAATTTATTTTGTAGTAGATGTGTCAAGTACTTCAGTACTGTTGATTCCTTGGTAATCCTTCTCTGTAATTTCTCCTTAATGCACCATTCGGAGAATCTTTTCCACTTTGCTACGTAGCACTTCCTTGTGGTAGGCCTTCTTGCCTCTCTTAGCACCGCCATTGTGCTTGCTGGTAGTTTGAGGTGTGCAAACTCCAAGTCTTCAGGAGCCAAGCTACAAGGCTGAGGCTCTCTGGCTCTGGGTGTAGCACCCTTCCGTTTTGCATCGTTAACAGGTCCTTTCTTGTGGGGAACCTGTGTGCAGGTGCTTGTGCCATTTCCACAATCTGTGAGAACCAGGTTTGTCTGGCCCACTGAGGTGCTATCAGTATTAGCGTCATGTTGCTGATTCTGCATTTGTTTAGTACCCTGTGTAGCAGTGGTATCGGTGGAAAAGCGTAGGCAAATGTCCCTGACCAGCTTATCCATGGCGCATTCCCTAGGGACTGTTTGCACGGTTGTCTGGATGCGAAGTTTTGGCATTTTGCATTTTGGTGTGTTGCAAATAGGTCTATTTGCGGAGTTCCCCATTTGTCGAATATCTTCTGGATTTCTTGTTGACTGATTTCCCATTCGTGGGATGCTGACTTCTGTCTGCTGAGCCTGTCTGCTTCCACATTGTCCTTTCCTGGTAGATGTATTGCTAGCAAGTCTATTTGTCTTGGAATTGCCCATCTCCATATCTCCTGTGCTAGCACTGATAGTGTCACCGATTGTGTTCCTCCTTGTTTGTTGATGTAGAACATGGTGGTTGTATTGTCTGTTTGGATTAGTACCCTGTGTCCGTACAGTTGTTTCTGAAAGGCTTTTAAGGCTAGGAACACTGTCTTCAGTTCTAGGTAGTTGATGTGTTTTATCGCATCCTGTTGTGACCAAAATCCCCTTACCTTGAGGGTGTTTGTGTGTGCTCCCCACCCCCGCTGGAAGGCATCTGTTGTGATGGTCACTGTAGGAGTTGGTTGTGTGAATGGTTTCCCTTGTGTTATGTTCTTCTTGTTCCACCACGCTATTTCTTGCTGTACTGCTTGCGTGACAACCACTAGATCTTCCCAACTCCCTGTTGCCTGTGACCATTGTTGCTTGATCCATTCTTGGAATGGTCTCATGTGGAGGCGGATATTTGGGACCAGATGTATGCATGACGCCATCATTCCCATCCGTTTGTCCACTGTCCTCACTGTCAGAGCTTGCCCCTTGTGGTAAAGACGTGTCTCCTTCAATATTGCCAAGGTTCTTTTCGTGCTCGGAAACACCTTGCCCTGTATGGTGTTGATCTCCGCCCTTAAGAATATCTTCACCTGTTCTGGCTCTATTGATGACTTTCCCCAATGGATTGAAAACCCTAGTTGGACTAGTGTTTGTATGACCTCTTGCATATTCCGCTTGCATTGGTTGTATGAGCTTGCTTTTACCAGCCAGTCATCGAGGTACGGGTATACATGTATTCCTTGCCTCCTTAAGTGTGCTGCTACTGCTGCAAGGCATTTTGTGAAAACCCTTGGTGCGGATTTGAGTCCGAATGCCAGCACTGTGAACTGGTAGTGAGTTTTGTTGATCATAAATCTTAGTAGATGTTTGTGTTTGTTGTTGATGGGGATGTGTAAGTAAGCGTCTTTCAAGTCGATAGTTGCCATGTAATCCCCTTCCTGTATCTGGGGTATTACTTCTTGAAAAGATGTCATTTTGAATCTTTGAGTTTTTATGAACTTGCTTAAGAACCTTAGATCCAGAATTGGTCGTAAGGTTTCGTCCACCTTTAGTATGAGGAAGTAGGTGGAGTAGACACCCTTGTTCCGTTCCTTGTATGGTACTATTTCTATGGCCCTTTTGTTTAGAAGTTCTTGTGCTTCTTGTAGCAAATGAGAACGCTCCTTTGCTGAGTGTACTCTGCTGTTCGGTCTCTTGTTTGGAGGTTGTTTTTCTAGCTCTATACAGTAACCGTGTTGTATGAGGTTTAGTATCCATTTGTCTGATTTGATCTTCCTCCACTCCTGGAAGAAGTGTTTTATCCTGCCTCCTACTGGTGTTATATGCTGGAGGAACTGTTGTTGGTCTTGAATTAGTTCTTGTTTTTGTCTTACCCTTTGCTGCACCCCTAGAGATGTTGACTGGGTGTGCGTTAGTCTTACAGCGGAGTCACTTGGATGTGGGTTGTTGACCCCCTCTCTGTCCGTTTCCTCTTCCTCGAGCGCGCCCTCGAAAGGATTGTCCTCGGGGCTGGTACTGCCAGTTTTGCTGCTGCTGTCCCTGCTGTTGGCCCTGGTTACCTCCTTGATAACCCTGTTGGAATGTTTGGTGTGGTGCCACAGGTTGGTGGCTCCCCCTACCCGCTGGTCTTCTTGAAGGTGTTTCTCTTCTCATTCCTCTGAACTGTAGTGCCCCCATGGACCTAGCGGTCTCATTGTCCTTCTTGAACTGATTGAGTTTCTTGTCAACTGGAGCACCGAAAAGCTGTTCCCCATTGAAGGGTGTGCTGAGGATGTTGTTTTGCACTTCTGTCTTGAAGCCTGAAATTCTTAGCCAGGCATGCCTTCTCTCAGTTACCCCCAGCATCATCTGCCTGCTGGATGTTTCCGCTGCATCCAGGGCCGACTTCAGACATGTATTAGCCATGTTCTTTCCTTCCTCTACCAGGTGGCTCGCCCTTCTCTGGTATTGCTCTGGCAGATGTTTTAGGAGTTCGCCCACTTCCTCCCAGTGCTGGTATGCGTGCCTGTTGATGAGCGCATTAGAATTTGCGATGCGCCATTGGATCGCCGCACTCCTTTCCAATTTCCTCCCCGTTAGGTCCATTCTCCTGCTCTCCTTGTCTGGAGGTGGTCCTGTATTTGTGGGTATATTGGCCCTTTTCCTAGCCGTGGATGTTATAATCGAATCCGCTGGCACTGATCCCCTAATATACATAGGGTCCTTAGATGAGTGTTTGTATTTCTTCTCAGTCCTTGGAGTTACTGCTTTACACATAGCAGGTTCCTTGAAGGCCTCCTTCCCCTGGTACAGCACACTTGGGAGCATGGGGAGGAACTGGCTTCTTGTTTGAGTTGGTAACAATGTCTCCAACAGGAAGCAAGATTGAGGTTTCTCCTCCTCTAGCTGCACTCCATACGTGTCTGCAGCCCTCTTAATGACCTAGTTATAGATTCCTATGTCGTCCGGCGGCGAAGACCTCGAAGGATAGGATTCTACCCCCTCTTCCGGGGATTCGGCATCGAGATCCTGCCACTGCAAGTCTTGCGCCTCCGAGAATGTCGAGCCTTGGTAAGTTTGTTCGTCCTCCTCACCTTCGGCATCGCTGTAATACAGGTCTTCCTCCTCCTGTTCCTCGACTGGTTCTGGTGTCGTCGGTGGTTGAAGGTCCTCGACGCACCTTAGGGCTTCGGCCGTGGGCTTCGGTGGAATAGTGAACTGCGCTATCTTTTCATCGAAGTCCCTCTTGCGTTGCAAGATGCTCGCCATTTCGGCCTCAAGCCTTTTCTTCTTCTTCTCCATCTCGGACGCGTGTTCGGCGTCGAGAGTTTCGGCCTTTCTCTTCGCGGTTGTGGACGTCGAAGTTGTAGCCGCTTTCAACCCTTCATTTTTCGACGTCGAAGAGTCCCTTTGGTGACCGCTCTTCGACACCTTTGCCTTATCTTGGGTTTTCGCCGTCTGGGAGTCCTTGTCAAAGGAACCGACGGGCTGTTTGTCCTTGGATGCAGTTGCGGACATCGAGTGTTTCGACGGCAAAGCTCCTTTCGAGGACTTGGACTCACTCTTTCGAGTATCAGTGAAGTGTCTGGGGTTCGACGACTCTCTTACCTCCTTCGGCGTTTTCTTTTCGCCCTCGACGACAGCGGCGTCCTCCGGTCCTTCGACGATGTTGTCCTCTTCTCCACTGGAGAGGCCCAAATCTCGGAGCGATGGAGGTGTCCCCTGCATGCTGTAGTTTGTCCTTCTTTGCCTCTCTCTTACTCTGAGGGTCTTCGGTGTGAATGCTGCGCAGGCGTTGCAGTCCTCGCTTCGATGGTCGAGCGGCAGGCAGAGATTACAAACTGGATGTTGGTCCTTCTGCGCGTACTTGTGGTGGCAGTTGGCGCAGAATTTAAAGGGTGTTTTGTCCATCACCGCGCCCAGGGAGCCCCCTGTGTGCGCATTCTCCGTAGAAACGTCGAAGTTCTCGATGTTTTCCTCCTCTTTCGTCGTCCCCGTGACCTGACTCGTAGTCCGGTATGTTGTAAGGTGAGTTTTCGTTTTCCTGCTGTTTTCCGTGGATTCTTCTCTCCAAAGTTGTGGAGCTCCTTCATTGACGATCCAGACCCAACGGCGGAAAAAAAGAATCTGAAGATGGCGACCAAAGGTGGGAGCTTCCGGAGGAAGCGCGTCAACGTCACGAAGAGGCACCAAATGGTGGTATGTCGACGCCCACCTGGGCCACGAAAAACATTTTTTTAGAAGAAATACAACAATTCCGGACCCAACCACTAGATGGCGGAATAATGCACAGCATAGTGAATCCAGAAAGATTCACGCTGCAAAAATTACATTTACCATCAACGCAGTTCCATCAAAAGCGGGGAGACCATCGGGAGGCCTCCTGGTTTGGCTATGGATGGATATTCTCCCTAAAACAAAGAAAATTGCATTAGGGTGCACGGACCTGTAGGGCATAATCGTTCGAATAGGCGCTGCAACTGGGGCTAGGAACATTGCTATTATTAATTAGTACGTTTGCTCGGTCACAGTAAACCAACAATCGGAAACGATGGCCCAATTGTTAGATGTGGCCGACTGCATACACCATAATTATTTTAAAATAATAGCGGGAGATTATAATGCTAAAATACCAGCAGGCCTTATCCCTACAGACCAGATGGATCAAAACACTCCACTTACACTGCTGACTTGGCAATCAAGCACCCTAAAGTTGCAGCTCAAATTGTTGACCTTATAGTGGCCCATGGCCTGAAGGTTGCAAATGGCCATGCTCATTCGGATTTTTCCCCTCAACCAACATTTAAGAGAGGCACATATACTAGTCACATCGATTATATCTTTTTGAATAAAATGTTATGGCCAAACCTATGTGACATGGAGGTTGTCACTAGAAGAGAGGGTGATCATGTTGCACTGAGTGTGCTCTTTTTGGTCAAAACATTTACAAACCCAAGTGCATCACACAAAATTACTATAAGTAGAATTGAAACATGTAATAATAGAAGAAACGTGAAACGTGAAGTTGGCCACAATAGAGGATAACATCGCAGTCCAGCTTCAAATGTATAAACTATTTGTGGAGAAAATGGCCTCTTTAGAAAAAATTGACATGAGCATGATAAACTTTGTTAATTATCACTGTGAATTCGTGGGCTCACTGAAACATCTCTTTACCAAGTAGGGGCGGAGAGGGGTAAACAACAATCAACCTCCCAGGGTGGTATTCTCGTGATTGCAGACAGGCCAAAGTTCTATTGATCGAACTATTAAATAAGCATTGGCATAGCCAGTAGGTCTCGCCTTTGGGACCTAATAAGTGTTTAGTTAGTGGCGATTAAGTGCTTTGGGATGGGTGAAGCGTGCAGGTGAAAGGGGGAGAATAGTGTGCAAATTGAGAGCTTAACAGGAAAAGGGTGGGGATGAGATCTGGCTTAAGGGCTACAGCTTTTGGAACCGGGTTGGAGTCCCGACGTTGGTTTAACACCCTGTGATCCTGGGCAAGTCACTTAATCTCTTCGCGCCTAAAGCAAAGTTAACGTGCCCTTGTATAATATAAGTGCTGATCTTGTAAAGCGCTCCAAATCCTTCCGGTTGAGTTCAGGCTATATAAAAACTGAGAGAAAGTAGTAAACATCACCAGAAAACGGACTGAACACCCAGAATAGTTTGGCATACAGATGTCACTTGCCTTGAAACGCTGGCTCTGTAATTAGGTACTCATACCTGTATGTGACTTAGAATGAATGGGAAAGGAAAGAGAGCAAAAGAAATTGAAGAGAAAAGAGAAGAGAGCGAGGCAGGCATGGAGCAAGAGAGGGAAGAAAAGGGGAGAGGACAGAGAATGGTTGAGCGAGGAAGAGAGGAGACAGACGGGGGAATGAGAAAAAAGGGAGAGGGGAAGGTGAGAATAAAAGAGAGAGTGAGACATAGCAACAATTGAGTGAAAAACGAGAAGAGGCCAAAAAGGAAGAAAGAGAGAAGAGTGTGCAGAAGAAGACGGAAGCGAGATAAGAAGAGAAAAGGTTAAAGAGAGGAAGAGGAGAAAATAAGAGAAAAGAGATTAAGAGAGGGAGGAAGAAACGAAGAGAAGAAGGCATGGAGCGAGAGGGGGATTAGAGAGCGACTACAAAGAGTGAGACAGAGCGAGAGACCTGAGAGAGAGAGAGAGAGAGAGAGAGACTAGAGAGAGACAAGGGAGAGACTAGAGAGAGACAAGGGAGAGACTAGAGAGAGAGTGAGAGAGAGCGGCAGGGAGAGAGACCAGAGAGAGAGGGCGAGCAAGAGAGTGTGAGAGAATACAGCAACAGAAAGAGAGAGAGAGCGCATGGGGCTTTGGTTAACAGAGGGGCTGAAAAACATTTCAAAACGTTCATCATCATCATCATTTATGGCGGGATTCAAGTGCCCTCCAGCGCAGACCTCTATTGTGGCTCAGTAAGCCTGAGAGTGGGCCACTTGGAGGGGATTAGTTCAGTGCGCCTCGTTAAAGCTGGGATAGAGTAGTAGAGGATTCGGTCCGCGGCAGGCTCCAGCGGCCTCCACGGAGCCCGCCTTCCCAGACTGGCAGGGAAACGCCGCGTCGGTGCACGGAAAATGCTAAAAATAGACAATTGAGCAAGGGCCGGGAGCACGAGGCAAAGTTTAGCAGAAAGCAGTTTCCGCCATGCAGAAGAGACTCATGGCCGAGGCACGTCGGCTGTGCAGCCCCCACTTACGTGAGGGAGTGGGAGGGAGTGGGAGGCACCGTGAGTTAGCACATCTCCTCCCCCTCAGGGGGGCCGAGGAAGGGGCTCCACAAGGGTGCAGCGGCCGGGCACACAAAGCGAAGGGATCCTGCGGCGGGGCTGCCCTCCCCACGTCCAATGGGACGCGGGGCTGCACAATGGGGGCAGCCCGGGCAGCGAGAGATGGAAGCGTGAATGCAAAGCAGGCCTGGTCTCCACGACCACCCGGCAACAGTCGGCGAGGCTCTGTACTGCGCCTCACACTCCAATACACACGTATATACATACACACACTGCTGCGCTCTGTAAAGCGCTATGTATTTTTGTGAACTGTAACTACCTAAAAACAAAGAAATACAAATGCGTGTGTGTTTGTTACCTCTACAGCCATCGCGGGAGGGGGAAGTGCAGGTATCAGGCGCCCTCGGAATGCGTCTGATGAGCAGGAAACGTGTGTTAGCTCAAAAGCAAAAGTCAACAAAAACAAGAAAAAACGCGAGCGCCATCTGTTTCCAATTAACGCGAACGCGATAATTGGAAACAGATGGCGCTGCTGCTCGCTCCCGAGCACCCTAGGCCAGGGGACAGAGAAGGCGGGACATGCACCCGCCTTGGACCAATTGCGTGCTGTCTTTCTTTGAAAGACGCATGCACAGGCCAATTGCGGGTTAATAAAAAAAAGCACACGCACGAGCGTGTGTTCAGAGTTCAAAAGCCCTTACTAAATGCCTCGCAGCGCATGCGCGCTGGCTCAGGCGAGACCTAAAAATGGGGACGGCAGGGAGATTATCACTGCCAGACAGACATACAGGATACTCTTGACGCAGGCTAAAAGGTAATGGGAGTCAGAGCAGTGGGAAGAACTCACTGAAGCCCTTCATAATAAGAACACTAAGGATTTCTGGAGGCTTCTAGCAGCTGGGTCTCTCGTACAATAGAAAATCATCTTGACACTGTGGTGCAACTTGAGGCATGGGTTGATCAATTTGGCAACCTGTATACGGCGTGGGGCAAAGACAAAGATAAAACCTCAGGTTGTACAATCGACGTCAAAGATCAAAGGGATGGGCTGCATGTCGAATCTTCCATCGTATTGGACATTGCTGAGACAGCACAGGCATTACAACTGCTGAAAAGGGAGAATGCGCCAGTCCCGGACGGCATCCCAGGCGATGTATACCTGTCTCAACCAGAAATTTGGGTGCTTCATCTAAACACACTGGGTAATGCCGCCATGAGAGGTGAAAAACTGGACCATGAATCACAAGCAGGCAAGTGAGAGTGACAGGAAAGCCAAATAATGGCAAGCAATGGGCGGGCTTTAAGCCTCTGTATGTTCTTGGTAAGCCCACAATCACAACAGACAGGGCATGAACAGCCTAAATTGAGGATTATGTATGCCCCACAATTTTAGGCTCTTTGTTCGAGGGTTGTCCCAATGGAATGTTTGCTTTCCTCTGGCAAGTACAGATTAAAAACAGAGTCAAATAAACTTTATGTAAATTAGTGCATTGAGGGAATACTCTCTCATTTTCAAAATGACTGTAGCAAAGTTGTCTGGGGAATGCTATTCAGCTTCAGAGGCACATTTAATCTGAAGCCCTCACCATTATGGTCAGCCACACAGATCAGAAGCTTACAAGACTAACAGCCACATAAATTATTCACTGACAAGTCATGTTTTGCCCTCATAGATGGCTTGATGGTCACTCTATTGAAAAAACATGCCAAATATATAGCCATGTTTAGATCACATTAGCTGCTGCTGCACTCCTATTTGCAGTCAGGTTATTCAGAATTGTTTATACAGATGTGTTCCAGTACAACTACCCTAAGTATTTGAGGATTTTTTGGCCCATTAACTGGCACAATCAGAAGCTTTGGCTGTTTGAACGAATAAATTAAACCCCTTATAACTGTATAGGATGACCGATAGTTTTAGAGACAATAGTTATACAGCAATGGAAAATCAGTGGCTGAAAAATGGGAAGAGTTTTCCATGAATTATAAAATAAACATCCATTCTATGATCAATATCTTGTATGAAACGCATGTGATGTGTTAAATTGAGAGATTTTGAAATATATGTCCACTTAGCGATACAGTGTTGTACGGAGATTCTAAAAGCCCTCTCATAGTTGCAGACAGACTGACACTCTTTGGAAAAACCCCACACTTCAGACAGAACAAGCATTAAAAATGCAATAGGTCTCGCCTTTCATTAAGTTAAAGCCATTTGCTTTGCTATACAATACCATTAGCAAAGCAAATGGCTTTAACTTAATCAAAGGCGAGACCTATTGCATTTTCATTGCTTGTTATGTTAATGTTGACAGAAGTAAAGGATTGCATTGCCCTGGACACGCACGCACCCACACGCAGGCACGCACACACACACAGATGCATTCACATACACAGGCAAACGCACACAGTCATGCACACATACACAGATGCACACACTCGCACAGGCACGCACACACAGATGCAGACACATACGCGCACACACATGCACACACACACACACATAGGCACACACACTCACAGGCACACACAGATGCACACACACACACATGCACACAGACACAGACACACACACACAGACGCCACACACATGGACACAAACACACAGGCACACACACACACATTCATGTTTCCGTCTGCGAGGCTGGGAGAAAGAGTTAATTCCAAACTCACTGAGTGTTCAAATCTAAGACAAGAGCAGAATTTTCTAGAACAAAACTGCTCCATCCGAGGCTCCGGCAGGAAGTAGTGTCAGAGCTCCAATGGACTGAAAACAGCATCACACCAGCAGAAAGACTTAACCAGAACTACACGTTGAAAGAGAGGCCGCAACAGTGTTTATTTTATTCTGACTACCGCAAAAGTTACACTAGAATGAAATCTGCCTCCTGGAACCTCTGACGCCGGACTCCGCTTTTCACCAGGGCGGGGGACGGGTGCAAGGACTGCCGGACTCCGCTTCTCACCGGGACGGGTGCAAAGACTTCAGAAGGGGCGGTCCGGGGTTGGCAGCGAGGCCAACAAAGGGAGGTGCAGGGCTGCTTAATGGAGCGGGGAGGGGATTTTGGGGGGGGGGCTCTTTTTTCACTTAGCACAACTGGGCCTTGCCGAAGAGCGTGTCAGGCAGGACAGATGCACACACACACACAGATGCACACACACACATGCACACACACACACACAATAAATGCAAATGCTTTAATTGATTACATTATTTAGCACGGCCACAAGCACTTTTGTGGATCATACAGAAAAGTCTCTACATGGCTGTAGTTCTGGCTTCGTCCATTTGCTTTGAATAAACACACTTACGCCTTCTGCCCTGCGTGAGTTTAATGTCCCCAGATGAAACTGCGCCCTTTGCTTGTTTTCCCGACAAGCTTCACAATAACCAGAATATTTGTGATTAATCATTGGACTTGTTTTTCACTGTACAGACAGTACACCTATTTGCAATATAACAGTCTTTATCTTGTAAGCAGATTTTAAATACGTTTTTTTTAATCTAGTCACGAAAAAACAACGAGTTCACGGTAAGAATGCGAAACATAATGGTGGGCGCTCCCGGCTGATGCATTCGTTCCTCCTGAAGCGCGCTGCTCAAGTGATCACACAATAACATCAAGGTCCCCGTAATGACGTCACTGTGCTCTGCCAAGGACTAAGTTATTTACGAAATGTATGTGTCCCCGTTTTAAACGTTAGCTGAAGAAAACACGTTCTAAAGAGGCTTTGGGTTTTCTTACATAAATCAGGGGCGTAACGGATGCCCCAGCAGCCCGCGCGGTGCGGTGGGGGGGGAGGCTGCACCTTAGAAGTCAGAGGGGCCCCTACAGATCCAGCAGCCCAGCTGCCCAGGATCTATATCATTTAAAACAGTGCAACAGTAAAAAGAACAAGCCGCGCCAGAGACTAAAACTACAAAAACAAGCCGCAATGTAAGCATGAACAATATGGTTACCTTAACGCGCTCGAACCTGCCCATATTACAACAAGCCGCGCCAGAGACTAAAACTACAAAACCAAGCCGCAATGTAAGCATGAACAACATGGTTACCTTAACGCGCTCGAACCTGCCCATATTACAACAAGCCGCGCCAGAGACTAAAAAGAGAAATGAAAGGCGCGTCAGCCATTGTTGAAGGCAAACGCGGTAATACGAAAAAAAAAGTGCTTAGCGGCTAATTAAGAGACACTGTCTCCCGCCGCAAGTAAAAGATCCAATCCCGGTGGGCAGGGCCAAAAGAGGACAGGGTGGCAACCAGGAGGGACCAAAAAACCTCTGGTGCAATTATCACACTTCGTTCTGCATAATCCGTGACGCAAAATGACGCGCACCAATCAAAAATGCAGGCAGAGCAGAGACACGACTTCTGGAACCGTATTGATTCCAAGAAGCCCTCGCATGGCGAGAGCAGCGCATGCGCGCTGCTTACGCCAGGCGAGACCTAAAATCGAGCAGTAGTGTTTAGCTTCATTTGCTTCCTCCATTTGACACTTGAAGACCTTGCTGCAAAGCCAGGGCATGAGGAAAGGATGAGGTTAAAAAAGCTGACAGATCAATAGATTCTCAGAAGTCAAAAACAAAATATACAGTTGAATTTGTCAGTGAACTGCTTCTCTTCCCGCACAGCTCCGCCTGGTAGCTGCTGCCCCTGACCCTTGCAGGTCTGCAAATTCAAGGCCCTCCTCCACCCGCAGGCATCTGCCTGTGCCTCATCCATGGTGGTCCAGTGGGGAGCATCTCTGCTCTGCCCTATGTCTCTCTGCTTTCTGCCTTTTCTCTTCTGATCTCTCTTTTTCCATACTTTCATCTTTTCTGCATTTTTGTTACTTTCTCTTTCTGGACTTTTTGAGCCTTTTTTGCTCCGTGTCCATGCCGCTGCTCGTCCCACTCCAGCGCCACTTTCCTGCTTCCCGCCTCCCAGCTGTCCAGCCCTCCCCCTCAAACTACTGAATGGAGCCCGCTGCGCGATGAAAGGAGTAATCTCACTGACCTTTTCAGTGAACTGCTTCCCTTCCTGCACAGCTCCGCCTGGTAGCTGCTGCCCCTGACCCTTGCCAGTTTGAAGCCCTCCTCCACCCGCAGACACCCATGTGCACCTCATCCCTGGTGGTCCAGTGGGGAGCATCTCTGCTTTGCTGCTGCTGCTCTGCCCTCTGTCTCTCTGCTTTTTGCCTTTTCTCCTCTGATCTCTTTTTCCTTACTTTCATCGTTTCTGCTTTTTTGTCACTTTCTTTCTCTTTCTGCACTTTTTGCGCTTTTTTTCTCTGTGTCTGCATCCCTGCCCACCCTCAGCACCGCATTCCCGCTTCCCAGCTGTCCAGCCCTCCCCCTCACACTACTGAATGGCGAGTGCTGTGTGGCCGCATGCAGCGGTCTCGCCAAAGGCAAGCTTGTTTGCATCCATCCACGCCTGGACCGCACCCAGCACCACGGACCCTGGTCCTCGGACCATCCACCGCTACGACGCCAGCACCCTTCATGCCCTAAACACCAGACGCCACTCCGCCTGCCACCTCGCGTTGCCGAAGAATACCCAAGGCCCATTCACCAGCCACAACTGCACCTTTGCCGGCCTCAGCACACCAAACTCACCGACTGCACGACCCTCAAAAACAGGACCCGACCACCTCAGCTGCATCCTACTCAACACCCGCTCCCTAAAAAGACATGCCGTGGAGATCTGGGACCTGCTCGACTTCATCTCCCCTGACATCATCTTCTTCACAGAAACCTGGATGAACTCCAGTTCAGCCCTGGACATCGCAGCCGCCATCCCCAACGGATACAAAATCATCCACAATGACTGCGTCAACCGACCAGGAGGCGGCAACGCCATCGTACACAAAGACACTCTCTGACGACCACTCACCCAACATGGAGCACCTCCAGTTCCAGATCCAGAACAACTCGAACAACACCCTCTTCTACAGACCTCCTGGACCCAGCCCCCCCTTCAGCGAAGCCATAATTGACTTCAGCGATCACCACGCTCTCGCCTCAATGGACTACATCCTCCTTGGTGACCTAAATTTCCACCTGGAGAACCTCAAAGACCAGAACACCTCATCCCTACTGGAGAACCTCACCACCATTGACTCAAGCAACTGGTCACACCACCAGCCCACTCAGCAGGACACACGCTTGACCCCATCTTCTCCGCAAGCAACAGCATCTCCGTCAGCCACACCTCCGAGCCACACTGGACCGACCACCACTGCGTCCACTTCTCCTTCACCAAACCCAACGTACACCACCACGCCAACCGCAATCCTCGTAGAAGCTGGAACAAGGTCACCGAAGACCAGCTCACCATATCCCTCAGCAAGACCCCACCACAGACATCCATGGACGCCAACACCTCGGCACGCAACCTCCACCGCTGGATCTCCGACTGCGCCAACACACTGGCCCCTCTCAGGAAACCATCAGGCAAGCAGCCCTCTAAGAAAGCTAGGTGGTTCTCCAACGCCCTCCAAGAGTCCAGGTGCACCTGCAGACGTATTGAAAAAAGATGGAGGAGCAGCAAGATCACGGCAGACCACGCAGCCTTCAAATCCAGCTGCCACCACCTCAGCACGCAGCCTCCACTGCTGGATCTCCGACTGCGCCAACACACTGGCCTCTCTCAGGAAACCATCAGGCAAGCAGCCCTACAAGAAAGCCAGCTGGTTCTCCAACGCCCTCCAAGAGTCCAGGTGCACCTGCAGACAGACTGAGAAAAGATGGAGGAGCAGCAAGATCACAGCAGACCACGCAGCCTTCAAATCCGCCATCACCACATATCACCGCCTCATCAGAACAACAAAGAAAGCAGCCATTGAGGAACGCATCAACACCAATGCACACAACAGCAAAGTACTCTTCACTGTGGTCAAAGAATTCATGAAACCCAGCAGAGGGACTGCAGACATACCCCCTTCTCAAGACCTGTGCGACAACCTCGCCACCTTCTTCCACCACAAGATGAAGGAGATCTACAACAGCTTTGTAACCCAAAACTCATCCACCCCACCCCACCCACAACCACCGCACTCAATGACTCTAGCCCCCATCAAACCTTGACCAACTTGACTACCCTTCCCTTTTTAAATACCCAAATGAATTGTTTTAAATATCTTAATTGTAAATAGGAAATGTTTTATTTATTGTATACTTTGATGGTTTGTACAAAAAAAAAACGAATAAAGTTATCTAATGATGACTACCCTCACCTCGGACGACACCCTCAGGATCATGAAGAGCATCCACTCCGGAGCCCCTTCGGACCCCTGCCCTCATCACATCTTTAACAGAGCCGGCACCTCCATCACACCGAACTCTGCCGCACCATCAACTGCTCCATCGAGTCTGCAACCTTCCCGGAAGACTGGAAGCACACAGAGATCAACCCCCTGCTGAAGAAACTGTCTGCCGACCCGACTGACCTCAAGAACTACAGACCCATCTCTCTGCTCCCCTTCCCAGCCAAAGTCATCAAGAAAGCAAAAAACACCCAACTCTATGAGTTCATCAAAACGAACAACATCCTGGACCTCTCCCAATCGGGCTTCTGAAGCAACCACAGCACTGAGACTGCCCTCCTTGCCACTACGGATGACATCCGCACCCATCTCGACCGAGGCAAGACTGCAGTCCTCATCCTCCTGGACCTCCGAGCCGCCTTCGACACCATCTCCCACCATACCCTCTCCACAAGGCTCCACGACGCCAGCATCCGTGACAAAGCCCTAGAATGGATCCGCTCCTACATCACCAGCCGAACACAGAGAGTCAGACTTCCACTTTTCAACTCCGAACCCACAGGGATCCGCTGCTGAGCGCCTCAGGGATCCTCTCTGAGCCCCACCCTCTTCAACATCTACATTGCCCTGCTTGGAGCCATCGTCAGAAGCCACGACTCAACGTCATCTCCTATGCCGACGTCACCCAGCTGATCCTCTCCCTCACAGATGAACCTACATCCGCCAAGAGCAACTTCCATGACGGGATGAAGTCAGTTGCCACCTGGATGAAGGACAGTTGCCTCAAGTTTAATTCAGACAAGACCGAAGTCCTCATCTCCGTCCTCTCCGCCTGGGACGACTCTTGGTGGCCCGCAGCACTCAGAATCCCGCCCACACCCACATACCATGCACGAAACCTCGGCAACATCCTGGACTCCTCAATCTCAATGAACCGCCAAATCAACGCTGTTTCATCGCCCTGCTTCCACACACTCCGCCTCCTTCATAAGATGTTCAAGTGGATCCCCACTGAGTACAGGAAAACAGTTACCCCTGCGCTCGTCAGCAGCAGACTCAACTGTGGCAATGCACTCTATGCCAGCACCACCCAGAAACTCCTAAAATAAACTGCAGACTGTCCAGAACGCCTCCGCCAGACTCATCCTGAAACATCCCACGCCGCAACCACATCACCGGCCACCTGAGACCCATTCCCTGGCTTCATGTCAACAAGAGAATCACCTTCAAGCTTCTCACACACACCTACAAAGCCCTCCACAACATCGAACCTACATACCTCAACCACCGACTCTCCTTCTACACTCCGACCAGGCATCTCCGCTCCAACCCAACTGGCCCTGGCCACCATCCCACGGATCCTCAAGACCACGGCTGGAGGAAGATTCTTCTCCTACTTCGCTGCAAAGACCTGGAACTCCCTGCCTCTGTACATGAGCCAATCACCATCACAGCCACAATTTAGGAAGGACCTCAAGACCTGGCTATTCAACTGAACCACAAACCTAACCCCCACCCCACCCAGCACCTTGAGACCCTCATGGGTGAGTAGTTGTGTTTTATAAGAACACTGATTGAATGATTGAGAATTAATAGCAAAACCAATAGGCCTGGCTTGCATTCTGAGCCTGGACAAAAACATCTAAAAAAAAAAAAAACATGCTGCAGGGAAAGGCACAATTAAACACGATTCATTTTTTTACACATTGCATCTACAAGAAAAAGAATTTAATGTGGGATGATCCAGAGTTCTTTTGAGTCCCTCATGCACTGTAATTCAAGCACGCCATATGTAGTAGGCTAACAGACCTAACAGTGAATAGCACTATATACTTTGTAAAGAATTGTAACCATAGGTGTTGGAAACAGCTGTGCTGAGAAGCCAGACATAAAAGGTAGATGTGCTCCAGCTTGGTATGTAAGCGAGTGGCACATTGTTTTGAATCCAGCCAGTATGGGTCCAATTCATAAATCATTTTGCACACCTAAGTCAGTGGCAGAACTGCTGAGTGAGATTTTGAGACACAAATCTCGTTCATGCATATATCTAAGGAAGGACAACATGCACGTGGTAGAATAAAGTGTGTTTTCAACCAGGACAAGTTAGATACTAGCAAGTGCATATTGTGGGGTGCATGGAGAATGTCTTTTTATTGCCAGTAGTGGAACAAAAAACAGTAGCATGCGTAAAAGTGAAATAAACTGACAATAGTGGTTATTTCAGAAAAACTACCTTTTCGCAGGTAGTCTCTTCATCTGTTTCAAAAAGGAAAAAATACGTTTATTAATTTTTTTTTCTTGAAAAGAACACACATTCTTAGGCTTTGAAAATTGTTATTTGATGTTAACTTGCCCAGGAAATCTTTCACTTTTTATTGGTGTTCCTCCTCATGCCAGTAGAGTGTGCTTCCAGAGTGAGCACGCCTTTACATGACTGCTTGTGTGAAAGGACCTTGTTGTGGAGGATAAAATTACCACCATCAGAACACAACCTGTTCTGTTTCTCACTCCCTGGCAAAAACAACCCCACACCCCCACTAGTAAGATCATTACTTACAGCTAAACTTCATTACCCCGATTAAGGTCCTCTTCGTCCCAGTCCTAACATGGTGAGGCTGTCCCACCCCGAGACAGGCACTTCACACGCTGTTCATTTTTTTATTTCCTATCCCCTTAAAGGCTCCTCCCTCCCTCCAACAGACCTATAAGTAACAAGTCAAGATAGGTGTAAAACTGATAGGGAGGGAGGGAAGAACCCAGACTAGGATGAGGAGGACCTTAATCAGGGTAATGAAGTTTACCGGCCAGTAATGATCTCAATACCCACTCATAGGACCTCCTCGTCCCAGTCTTAACATGGTGAGGAAATCACGAGCAAAGAAGACCACGCATCTGAAATGCTTATGTATCATTTATTAAACACATCAATTACTTCATTGCTACCTTAACCACACCAGAACCAAAATTGTCCAGGGTAGAACTTATCACATAGAGTCGATAGTGACTAACAAATGTGTATTGGGATGCCCACGTGGCTGCCCTACAAATTTCCTGAATAGGAACCCCACTTGGCTCTGCCCAAGAGGTAGAAGCCGATCTTGTTGAATGACCTTGAACTCCAGAAGGGGGAACCTGACCCAGAGATTTATAAGCCTGGCAGATAGCCTGGCGTACCCACCTGCTCAGAGTAGCAGGGGTAACCTTTTCACCTCTATTTACACTGCCAATAGAGAAAAATATTGAATTGGATAACCTGAACTCCTTTGTGCGTTGAAGATAAACGAATAAGGATCACTTGATGTCAAACAAAGTAGGAAGCTGATCATTTCCTTCTTGAAAAACTGGGAGAATTATCTCCTGCTCAGTAGCGGCTGCTACCGATCAGGGGTCATGGGGGGGCGGGGGGCCTGGGGTACAGACGGAGGGAGAGGGGAAATAATTTTTAAAAAGGACATACCTTTTTACTGCCGACCGCCGCCTCTTCTTTCTCCGTCCTCCTCTCTGCACGGCAGGAAGCACACAACCTCCCAGAAACCCCTGGCCAATCACAACGCTGCCTTAGCAGTGCTGTGATTGGTCTGAGCACTGCGGTTCGGCGCTCAGACAGGGGCTGGCAGGCTGTGCATGTTCTCCACGAACATTCAGAGCGCGCATGATGCTTTGGCTGTCCCGAGACGGCGCAAAAGTGTCATGCGCACTTTAGGTGCTGCCACCACTCATCCCCATGTGATGCACGGGGAGACAAGTCCCGCCCGCCTTCAGCTGCAAGCTGAATACAGAAAATAAAATGATAATGAACGTTATTTTATTTTTTGTATTTAGCTTGCAGCTGAAGGGAAACAGCGTTTACAACGCTGTCATTACATCGCGTTACACTTGCAACGCAGTCGTTACAACGACCGCGTTGTTAGAACGCGATACCTTTACATCGCAAGTCATTGGATCGACTTGCTGTAGGGGGCGCTCCAACCTAAGGAATGGTATAATTTACTATTCCAACACCTTCCCTACTGTTGCGCACGCTGGAGTTGGAATAGTAAATTATACTATTCCTAAGTCCAGCGCACCCCCTACAGCAGGTCTATCTAATGACTTGCGATGTAAAGGTATCGCGTTCTAACAACGCGGGTGTTGTAACGAACGCGTTGTAATAGAACGCGAAGTAAAAGCATGCATTGTAACATGCTACAGTGGGGCGAAGCTCCTCCGCCTTAGCGGAGGAGCAGCCACTGCTGCAAATGAAACTTTGAATTCACTTTAGGAATGAACTTTAGATCAGGCCTAAGCACTAGCCTATCTGGAAGAATCTGAAAATATGGAAAAGAAACAGCCATGGACCCAAGCTCACCTAGGCGTCTGGCAGATGTTATTGCCAACAAAAAAGTTGTTTTTGCTGATACCCAAATGAGATCTGCCTCCCCCCCAGGACTGTAGGCAAATCCCAGGTGGGAGGAATGGGCTGTGTTAGAGGCCTACGCAAACGAAAAATCTTCAACAATCTAAAAGCGAATGGAGTAATTTTCTCCAAATCACGAGTAGAACCTCTAAAAGCTTTAAGAGCCGCCTACTGGGCTGCCAGAGTTGATGGAGACAGATTATTAAGGAAACCCTCTCTCAAGAACTCAAGTATTTAAAAATGATCCACCATCACTTTATCAAAATCCTCTTAAGGAACATAATTTAGCAAAGAACCTCTTTTATATGAAGAAAGGGTCAATTCCTTTATAGACAATTGGATATCTTCTGCTATTAAAGTCTGAGAGACATGCCTTTGGAAAGACTCAACAAAAGTGGAAACCACTGCGCCTTGGCCAGAAGGGAGGTATCAAAATCACTGGTACCCTATCTTCCAGAATCTTCTGAAGCACCACAGGAGGAGGGGAGTTGAAGGGAAGGCATACAAAAGCCCCTGGGGCCAGGGAACTGACAATGCATCCACCACCCAGGTGTGTTGACAATTTACCTTAGTGCAAAAGACTGGTACCATTGCATTGAGAGGGGAGGGAAACAATTCAATCTAAAGGTTCCCTAATATCTGGAAAATTTGGAGATACAGTGACTGAGAAAGATGTTACTCCAAAGAGGATGGAAGGTTGAAGCTCAGACTGTCTGCATGAAAATTCATCACCCCTGAATGTACATAGCTCTCAGTGAAATCAAATTTTCCTCCATCCAAACACAAATCGGATTCACCAAGTTGTTCAAAAGAAGATTCTTGGTACCCCCTTGCAGATTCACAGAACATCTCTCTATCTGATTGTCTGTTCGAACCACCAAGTTCTTGCCTTTCAACTGGAGATGAAACACTTTGACAGCCTCCCACACTGCTGCCAGTTCCTTCCACCTGGAGGAATGGGCCATGGACTCCTATGACCATTGTCCTTTGCACTCTAACTCCCCCAGGGTAGCCCTGTAAGCCCAGAATCTGGCATCTGTTATCAGTTGGCCAGGTGATGGGACTTGGAACGGAATTCCCTTCTCCAAGTTGGGTGTATGCAGCCACCATTGTAGTTCTTGGACAATTGCAGAAGACACAGGTACCAAGGCCTCGAAATTGGCCAAGTCAGAATTCCAGTGACTCAAAAGGTAATTCACTAATGGCTTGAGGTGTAGACAAGCCCATGGGACCACCACAGTTGCTGCTGACAACAAGCCTTGGACCCTCAACCAAAACGTGGCAGGAGCTTCCACCTGAGACAACAGACACTGCAGGGTTGACTGTACGGAGGTGATTATGTCCCGTGGGAGAAAAACAGCCACTTTCTTGGTGTTGAAGATTACTCCTATAAACTGAATCTGTTGCACTGGTTCTAGGTGAGACTTCAGGAGGTTCAACTTGAAACCCATTTGCTGGAGAAGACTGGTGGATGGCGTTACCGCTTTCTGAGCCTGATGGAGAGAAGGAGCAGAAATTAACCAAGGGCAGATGGAAAAACCTTTAAGCTGTAATAAAGCCACTACTGGGGCCAGTACCTTTGTGAAGGTCTTTGGAAGATGAGCTGAAAGGCAGGACTTGAGACTGATAGTAGCACCCCTCGACCGCAAACCTCAGGAATTGTTGACATAAAGGGTGGACTGAAATTTAGAAGCATGCATCCTACAGATCCAATGTCACCAAGAAGCAGTCTCTTGATCAGCAGGATGATAGATTGAAGATTGATCATGCGAAACGGTTCCACTTTGACATATTTGTTTAGGGATTTCAAGGTCAGAACTGGATGAAAAGAACCACCTGGCTTTCGAACCAAAAAAGAACCAAATAAAAACCTTTCATTTCTTGATGAGGAAGCACCGGAATCACTGCCTTTTTCAAGAGTAATTTTTTGAGTCCTGTCAACATGAACCCTGCCTTCCCCTCGTCCCCTGATAACACTGGAGAACTGAACACATCTCTTCGAGGAGGAGAGAGAAAAGGAATCTAATAACCTTGATGAATAACTGACATAACCCACTTGTCCTGTATTAACCATTCCTCTTTGAAGAATGGAAGTCTCGCTCCCACCTCCATATAGTCATTTCTGGGCTGAGTCCAGAAAGGATTGTCTCTGGGGCCGGGATTTGCTGGCAAACGCGACTCCCCGCCCTCGAGCCCGGCCATGAAAGGGATCACTGGCATCCTGTTGTATCTGTAAATTTCATTTCTGAAAAAAAGATCTTTTCCATTGAAACAATTTGAAACGCTTCAACAATTTCTTCTCATTTACCGATCTTTGCACCATATGATTTTAATCTTCCCGAAGAGTTTGGGACCTGAGAATGGGAGTTTTTGAACTAGAGATTTTGATGTGCCTCTAGTTTCCATGGTTTCATCCATAATGCTCTGCGACCTGCTATTGCTGTACTTGCCACAGATGCTGATGCCCACAAATTATCAAATGTTACATCGAAAAGGAACATAGGCAGAGCTTCCATCTGTGCCAGGACTGGTGTTGGATCCTCCTTCTCCTGGACAGCCAAACAATTTCTCAAAGTCTTTCAAGAAAACCTAGAATGTGTAAGCACCATAAGTACTAACTCAGAAACCAAAATGAGACGCTGCACAGGACTGTTTAAAGGCAGCTTCTACCTTTTTGTCTACGGCGTCAGACAGAGTGGATTCCACAGTTGACAACGAGGAAGAAGCAGCCATGGAGGCCAAAATACAGTTCACTTTTGGAATTTGTGGAAACTGTTCCTCAACCTGCTCTATAAGATACCTTTTGTTCAGGAACCTTGGAACACTCTGTCAATATCCTTCCACTCCTTGAGAAGAACATCCTTTATAATGTAATTTAAAGGAAGATCACCAGAGATGCACTGTACTGAGAATAAAAACCTTGTTCATCAATAGTTCTTGGTGTAAATTCCAGTTCTTCCCGGATATGGACCAACATGTCCTGAAAGATTTTCCCGTGTACATACTTTCCTTTAGGGGAAACATCTTGGACATCTTTCAGGCCACATTTCTGGTGCTTGGCTTGGGGTTCGTTGAGAGCCGCATCCACAGCCTGATCAATCATTTGTTGCAGATTAGATTTAGATATCTGCAAAATATCATCCTCCTCCAACACTTTCACATTTTTCCCTGTTGTGCCACCTTTCTTCCCCCCACAGGAGAGGATTCCTGAGATGCTTCAATTAAGGTGCAGGCGAAGGTACACAAAACTCCCAGAAGTCCACAGTGCTAACAGCACTGCTTACTATTTATACTGTTTCCTAGCAACAAAGTCCCATATTTCACAAGACCCTGCTGCTAAGAAAAGCCAGAAAATGCAGCGTGCAGCTGCCAACGATCCACGCATTTATCAGAAACAAAGCGCATTCTAGAACACGGTTTGTGAACCAGAGAACCACTAGAACTCGGTTCTTGACCACCTGCTCACAGACCGCATATCAAAGCTCCTCGCCCCAGCCTTGCACATGACCGGAGAGCACGATTGTGAGTGGAGAAAATAAAACTAAGCATGCCGCTTTAAAAACTAACGCTTCCCGCCCCAGCCTCGCGCACGGACGGGGAGCGTAGCCAACTAAACAGTAAGTGCCAAGCAGGGACAGATTGGTACTGCGGGCACTCGGGCATTGGCCGATGGGCCGGTGTCTCAGTGCCCTCTGTGGGCCGCTTTTTTTTCCTTTCCCAGTCCACAGAGGGCACTGGACAGGGAGAGTAAAGCAGCCTCGCTGGGCGGCCATGTGAGATGGCCGTTCAGCGATAATGAGCTGTGGCCTCTTCTTGACCCCCTGCCCTGCCAGGCAATCAGGCTTATGGTGGGCTGGAGAGCGGGTGATTGTGTGCCAGATTCGGCCTCCCTGGGAGCCAGGTGTTGCTCAGTCCATTGAGCCATTTTCACCTCGGCCCCCCTGGGGCCCACGCAGCCCAGAAACAGTGTTTGCATTTGACACCTCACCCACAGCCCTTCTCATTTAGGGCATAGTGGGCGAGGAAGAATAGGTCTCGCTGTGTGGGCCAGGTGATGTTGTGAACTCACAGCATCTTCACCTCGAATGTGGGCCACTTTTTTCAGCAGTGCCCGGGCCAAATTGTGATCCCAATCCGACCCTGGGGCCAAACATGTAAATTTACAAAACGGCAAAGATAATAAAATGAAAAGGGCAAAGCTTACCTGTTGCGGACAGGAGAAAGAACAGGTCTGTATGAGGAAGTGAGGAGCCTTTAAAGGGATTGAACATTTTTATAAGGACTAGCGTGTCAAGTGCTTGTCCGGAGTTGGGAACGCCTCACCATGTTAGGACTGGGACATGAAGGTCTTATGCGGGGATAATGATTAGTCAAGTGTCCAGTGACTATATATGTCCTAAAAACAGGGAATGGCAGATGGTTATGATTTTCAACACCAACTCAGGACTGATTTTCTGTGATAAATTTTATTTTGCTAGTCTTATTTCCTGTAATGGGAAAGTCGGTGGTGAAGCACTTGCCACCATTGTTAATTTGGTGGTGTTACAGCCCTAATCCAGCAGAGAGACTTTTACAGCCGGGCAACTGTTTTCTCCCCTACGAATGCTAGGTGTCAGATTTGAGTTACTCCATTTCCTACACATGGTAAAATAACCACAGTTTCTAGAATTAAGCCTGTTGCTTTGTCCACAAGACATTATTCTGAGTTATGTGCATGGATTTGATGCAATTTCAAGAACTTACCTTTTTCTTCCGATTCCAAGATTTCCTGTAATACCCGGAAAGAAGCAGATTGACGGGGTGGCTCGTCTGTCTCCTGGTTCTCTTGCAGCATCTTGTACACCTCAGACTCTTTGTCGATCTCTCGAGTACTGGCAGGCGGCTCGTGTTCAGAGCTGCATGGGATTGAAATAGGATCAATGTACAACTAACAAAACCAGGGAGCAATGCAACATACCGCAACACTTAATGACGTCAGGGCTTAAAAAGCCAACTGCTCATTGTGCACTTTTAACATGGATTTGTTCAAATAAAGTGAACATGCACCAATAAACACTGATTTCTCAAATTATACCAATTGAGCGCATCATTGTTTATTATTTATCATGCACCTGAGCAAGCAGACGTGAGAAATTATGGTCTGTGTTTTTGCACGGGTGGATATCCCTGCTGCTCCCCTACTATCAGTCCAATGAAATAAATAGCGTTCACAATCACAAGACTAAATAAATGTACTTTAATGAGTTCTTCAACCAATACAAAGAACACAATATGTCATAAGGAACTCCTAAAATAGCTATAACAATTGGATTGCAGATTGTAATGCTGTATATTCACCTGCTGTGCACACTCCTGCCATCTAGTGTTGAGCTCTGACATTGCAAGCTGGGTCACTTCAAAGTAGTTTAAGTTTTGAGGGGCCTTGTTTTGACTCAGCTGACACCTGCAATGCACCAGGACACAGAATGCACCTTAAATTGATTTTTCCCCTTCTGGGTAAATGTTGGTTTGACTGTGTGAAGCACTTTAGTGTCTGAAGTGGAGAAGAATATTTTGTGATGAATTACCCGAATAGTGATAGAAAGGCCACATATGTTGCTGTGAACTTGCCTCTGGGGAAGTGGGTAGGGCACATGTGTATCTACAGCACTGCAAACTTCAAACCAATTGTTGCAGATACATAATGATTTCCTTTTGCAGCATTTTCGTCAGTAGATCACTTACTGTGAATGGACTGAAAAACAATACTCAAACTCTTAAAGCAGTTGGTTGAGAGCAGCAGTGAGAGATGTTTGAATTAAAGTCTTAAGAACTGCTCGTCTGACTTGTGCATCTTGTTGTCCACACAGCAGTGTTTGATGAAGGTGTAGATAGGTGCCCAAGTAGCAGCTTTGCAAATCAATGCTAATCGGAAGTTGCATGAAAACAATGTGGCACCTTTTTTGTGCGTAGAATGGGCTCTCGGTACAGAGTGTAATGAATTTTACAGTACATTTGGGCCATACGCTATTTTTTGGAGATTGGTTTGCAAAGGTAAGGCTGGTGAAACACAGCAAATTGTTGCCAGGTCTTCCTGATGGACTTGGTACGATCAACATAATACATAAAGGCTCTTTTACATCCAAACTATGTAAAGCCTTTTCCACATGCAACTGAGGATATGGAAAGAAGGAAGGCAATTTGATAGACTGATTAACAAGAAAAGTAGATACTTTTGGTAAGAAGTGAGGATGTGTTCAAAGAGCTCCTGTCCTAGTGCACGTGGATGAAGGGCTCTTCAACCAACAAAGTTTGCAATTCACTTACTCTACAGAGAGAGTGGACTGATACAAAGAACAACTCTTTCCATGACAGACGCTGCAGTGGACAAGAGTGCAGGGACTCAAAAGACCCCCTAAAGTGAGTGAGGACAACATTAATGTGCCATGAAGGGATTGGTGGTAACCTAGGAGGGATTACCCTCCTAAGAACTTCCATAAAGATTTTAACAACACAATTCTTAAAAATAGACTGGTGTTGTCGGTCTTGTAGACAGGCCACTATTGCAGCTATGTCGGCATGTACTGGAGAGTAGGTAACTCCTGATTTCTGGAGTTCTAGCAAGTATCAAATGATAGTTGTACTGTGACCATTAAGGAGTGTCTGCAATGATTATTACAGCAGGGAATAAATAGCTTCCGTTTGTCAGCATAACATGATTATGTGGTAGGCCTTCTGTCCTCTTTCAAAATTTGCATGCATTCAGCATGAAACTTTAAATATTTAAATTCTAGTCCCTCAGGTGCCAAATCATTCGACTGTAAGTTCTGGGCTGTGATGAATTAACTGCCGACGTTGTATGAACAGATCTGGTCACGGTTGCAGCCTTTTAGGAGTGGGAATGGGCATTACCAGACGTAGAAAGAACAATGGTAGTTCAGCCCAGGCGGGAGCTATGAAGAGCAATGTCATTAGTGCTTGCCACATTTTTCTGACCAAATATAGGGAATCAGTGGTAGCAAGAGAAAAGTATATGCAAATATCCCTGACCAGTTGATCTATAGGGCATTACCCAGGGACTGCTGGTGACGGTTTGGCTTTTTACGTTTTTGTATGTGGCAAACAGATTGATTTCTGGCGTGCCCTAATGTTGGAAGCAATGATTGAGCTCCCACTTATGGGTTTGCTGTAGACTCTTTTTGAGGCAATATGCCAAGTTATTGTCCACCCACAGAAATGTTTCACCATCAAGTATACTTGATGACGAATGCCAAATTGTTTGTGCAGGTTTGAACAACAGTGCTGAGTGTGTGCTTCCTGTTTTTGTACATAATACGTGGTCATCATGTTTTCTGATAAAATAAGTACCAGCCTAATGCAAATTGGCTTCTGAAAGGCATGAAGAGCTAACTCCACTGCTATCAGCTCCAGTATATTTATGTGGAGGAGAGGCTCCTGTGGTGACCATTGCCTTTGGATAGTGGGGTTGCTCATGTGAGCTACCTAACTCAGGAGGGAGGAATCTGTATTGATGATCACTTGAGGCTGTGGGTCGAGAAATAACCTGCCCGGTAATAGGTTATTTTGGTTCCACCACTGCAATTTGAGCTCTTCCCATTTCTCACTCTCTTGTGACCATTGTTTGGCAGGACATTACTGAAGAGGACACATGTGTAACCTGGCGTTTGGGACTAAGGCATTACACAATGCTATCATTCTTGGCAGTTTCATTATCATTCTCCTGTCGGAGGATACAATATAAGGTTAAGGGAAAGTAGACACTGGAAAGACATCAATCTCTCTTTGGAGGGGTACACTTTGCTGTTACTGCATTGAGTGCAGCTACTAGGAACACCCGAGTTTGATGAGAACATATTTGGGACTTTTTTACTTTGGTTGTAAAGCCCAATTTGTGAAGGAGTTGAATAGTTTGACTGCACCCCTTTACCAGCCAGTCCTCTGGAAACACATGAATGTCACTGCATCTTAAATGTGCCCCCCTTACTGCTAGATATTTGGTAAAATTATGGGGGCTGTAGTGACCACAAAGGGGAGTACTTTCCTCCCTACTGGTGAGCTCCACTTACCTTCGACCTGAGGTACTGGTGATGAGCTAGAGGAATGGGGAATTGGAAGCAGGAATCCTTGAGGTCAAGGGCCGCCATATATTCCTCTTACTTGAAGCATTGAAATTACATTTTACCGAGTGGTCTGCTTGAAGTGTTTGGACATGATGTAGTAGTTGAGCCCTTGCAGGTTGAGCATTAGCGGTAACATCTTGCCTTCTTTGGGATTAGGGAATTCAAGGAGTAGACGGGCTGACTTCTTTGTTCACTGGGGCAATGTCTATTGTACCTTTGAGAAGGAGAGTTTGTTCCTCCTCAGCAATAGTTTGCAATGCTCCTGATGATGATGTATGGACAAGGTGGTATGCTGAGTGGAGTGGTGTGAATTTCTAAGCAATACCCTTAGCAACAGTGGTATTCCTCCACAGATCTGAGGTTATATCCCACCAATGGCAAAGGTGTGACCGCGACGTCCCAGGATAGGTGGCAGATGGTTTGAGGGAATAGCTATGGGGTCATAACTTGGTGGCACAGATGTTTCTACTCTGGGCATTCCTACTCTTAGAGTGGCCATTGCGTATGAAGCCACCTCTTGTGTACTGTTATTGTGGGGCCTGTTGCTGTCCTTTTGAAATGGCTCCTGTTGTTGGTATTGCTGCCTTGGAACAGTGAACGCCGCTCTAGCCACGGACCAGGTTAGTGGGCTACAAAAACCATATTTTTGCTGCAAGACATCCATCGCCTTATCAGTATCAGTGCCCTGCATGATCAAATAATATTTCGTATACCTGTTGGCCAATAAGGTGTTGTCCATCAAACGAAAGACCTAGAAGATGCTGTTAAATTTCTGACCTAAATTCAAGACCCTAAGCCATGCATGGCGATGCAGTAGAATCCTAGAGTTTACATATCTTGAAGCAGAATCTGCTATATCAAGGGCACATTGGATGATGGCACTGGAGATGGAAACGTCCACCCTGAACAATTTCCTTTTACCTTTTTCTTCTGCATCTTGCAAAGATGTTGAACTATCTCCTTCCTCTCCTCCCATTGATTTCTATCATATGTAGATAATAGAGCGAATGAATTAGTAATGCACCATTGTGTTTCTGTCCCTAATTTCACCCTTTCTCCAGATGCATCAATTTTCTTCCTCTCCCTGTTTGGTGGTGATGAGTCACCTGTCTCGTGCATACGTGCTATTTATTTATTTTTTACAACAATTGTTTATTAAGTTTCATATTTCAAAACATTATCAAGGAAACCTTAAGGGAACTAGATAGAACGTATGGTGGTCACATGACAAATCAACATGCATCAGTCAATGTAAAACAACAGGGAAGGGAAATGGCAGTCTGAGGTTTTCAAAGTAAAAGCCTAAATATAGCACTTTTCCTTGATCACCCATTAGGTTCCAATCTGCCAAGTAACAGTAAATATAGCATTTGGAATGAGTGAGTGTAATGTAAGATCTCAGTGGACAGCTCCTGTCAACTATGTCTAAAGTTTCAAGATGTCAATACTCCCTTAGGGGTGGCTCATCATTTGGGTGTTACGTAGGGAGTAGGAAAGGCAATTCCTTAACTGGAAGGGTATTATTTATTGGTAGGCAGGTGTGCTCAGGTCAGAGAAGTCATGTAAGGTGTGTAATCCCTCCATCTCGAAGAACTCTGAGAAAGGGTTTCAAATGCTGTCAAAGTCACTCAGTTGGTTTCTTAGTTTACAATGTTTGCAGGGCTATCTGTTGTAGTTTCAACTGCTCTTCCTCTATTCTGAGCAGTGCTACCCAAGATACAAATGTCTGCTGCTGTAAGTGAGGTGGCAACCCATATTCATGAATGGACAGTCCCTCAATGTCATTGACGCCGTGTGGCAGGGCTAAGTATATTAATGGGGGAGCACAGTCTTGCTCACCCGGAATTATCTGTTCACACGAGCGACCAGGACGATTCCAGCCTCAGCGTAGCTTCAGGGGGGTGTTTGGGGTGTAACACCCCCCTAATAAATGTATTTTCGGATAAATAGTTGCGGTACAAGTGCTTTCAGTTGGGTATTGTGAGATGTCTGTCGGATTTCACCAGGGATGTTTACATAAAGACGACAAAAACACACACAAATTCTCTCCCTCTCTGTTTTGAAAGCCCTAAAAATATTGGTTATTTTACAAAACATTGTGTTTTCTCCCACGTAGTACTCCCACCAATCCGCAATCCTCTCCCTTTCCAGTCCTATTAAGCCCCTCTCATGTTCCCTGCTTGTCATATAATGCATTGAAACCTTATATGCAAGTCTGATAGTCGGAAATTCGGAAGCTTACCCCACCCTCCCCCAAATCTTACTGACCAAGCTCTGCCCCTCCTGGTAATCCCATGGTATGTTCTGCGGATCACACTCACCTTGGCTACAGCGCCAGTAGTTGCAGTGAGGCAGCACCAAAACTCTATGCAACTTTAGGTGTGCCCTTTAATAGTTGCATAATATTTTGCAGTATAGGATTTTCAGTTTAGATCCTCTCATTACTGCGTCTTGATCTGTAAGAAGAGTGGATCAGTCTCTGACAAGCATTCATTGCCTGCTCATGTGAAGGCAGGAGGCAGCCTTAGTCAGATCGGAGAACCTTTTGGCAACTAGGTTGCTTGCTATATATGCCTGACACTAATCACTTACATAAGCCCCACTTGAAAAGATATGAATCAATTGGTGAATTTGGTCGAGAGTTCATTCGGGAGATAAGGTGACTTCTCAGGTAATGTGAGAGCCAGAAATATTGCTAGTAACAGGAGCCATGGAGGTCCAACTGTGAGCATTATTTATGGAAAGAGCGTCGTCATTATATAAGTGTTCTATGGTGAGCACACCGACACGTGTTGTTTTCTACCCAGGCAAAGCCAGGGCTGCCCACCCACTTGTATCCTTGCATATCTCCAATTCCTAGGTCCTAGGTGATGGATTAGGGGGTGCACTTTCAGACGTCGGTGTACCAATTTCCAACCGGTAAATAATGATCGGAGTATTATTGGGTTGTTATATTTGAAGGCAACACATTACATGTATAAATGATACGATGTCGCTCGGACATCCACGGGTGTCCCGCTCAATTGACATTCATAGCAGTGGCTCACGAGCACCTTGTAGGAAGTAGGCGAATCGTGACAGGTTTGTGATATGTGATGTTGGCGGAAGCCTCCAGACGTAGTGAACGCTATTGCTTATTGTGGTTTCAAGGTGAATTTCTATCCCTCCCAAATCTACGATTTAATGTCTGAGTCAATCTTGGCAAAGAATAGTTCCCTAACCAGCAATGTCAGCATCCCTATGACATCATTATATCTGTGTGCAACTGACATTTTAACTGTCTGCACTCTGCCCCACATGGCTAGATTAAGACGTGCCCAGTGTGTCAAATCATTCTTGGGGGTGAGGTTTACTTTTACTAAGTTCTCAAAGCCTCTACTAATATGGATTTCCAGATCTATAAAGGTGTTCCCCAAAGCATGCGCTGGAAGTGACTTCGGCAATGCCTCACTTTTACCCCAGTTGATTCTGTATCCAAAAAACTCAAGAAGGAGTGGATTAGAGACATCACTGTAGTAAGGGATAATTCTGGTCTGGATAAGGTTAGTAAAACGGCATATGTGTAAGGAAGGCTTTGGTCTGTCCTGATCCAGTGTGCATCCTGTGAACGTTACTCGAGTGGTGTTCAGCAAATGAACAAGGTTCCAGGGGCCGTATTACGCATTGGCATTGTTTGCGCCCGGCGCACCTTTTAAAAGGTGCAAACAATGACAACGCGCCCTATTATGGTGAATGCACTGCCCCCAGGACAACCGCGAACTCGCGCTGCCCTAGGGGCAGCGCATACATGTGAAAACATGGAGCAGCTGCTCCGTGTTTTCACAGTGCAGGCGGCACCCGCCTGCACTTTTACAGGGTAATAGAGATCCCCTTGCAGGCGGGTGCAGTCAGTGACTGCACCCGCCTGCAAGGGTATGTCTCGGGGGTCCCAGAGGTCTGCTCTCAGGGGGCGCACTGACAGTGCGCCACCTTTTAAATGGAGCACTGTCAGTGCACCTCCTGAGGGCTGCTTTGACTCTGCGCCCGCGTCTGTAATATGGTGCAGGCGCAGAGTCAAAGGAATTCCCTCATTTGCATAGGGCACGCCACTATGCAAATGAGGGAACACCCTCTGAAGGTAGCGCTGGTGCTTTAAGTGCGCCTGCGCTATCAGTATTATAGAAGGGGACGACCAAGCATCTGCGCCCCCTTCTATAATACCAAAGTGCCCCGGGGGCGCGCAAAGAAGGCTCAAACGCCCTTTGCGCCCCCGGGGCACTTATTGTAATACAGCCCCAGGTCTCTTAGAAATAATGGAGGTGAGAGCGGGCATCCCTGTGAGGTACAGTGTCCTACTTTAATTGTCCTGGAAACAATTCCATTACAATTAACGGTTACTGGTGGGCAGGATATAGCCATAGACTGTTCCCATGGGGAGCAGGGTCAAGACTGATTTGCATATGGCTGGGTCCAAACTGGGTGGCATGGTGAGCAAACAAATGATGGATTTAGCCCAGATCTGTGACTGAGGGTGAATATTTGACAATGTTCAGCATACTGTCCATTAACTTTTTGTGTTGCCAGAGCATAGCCATCACACCTTAGAAATGAAATAATCTCCTAGGCTGGCCAATTTTAGACTCCTAAAAGGTATCCCCATGTTACAAAATCAAATACTTTCTTAGCATTGAGCGAGAGGGCAACAGGGTCTGTGAGATTTTTAGTCTGCCACAGCAGATATGCCAGAGTTCCAAAAAGATGTCTTGGCAAGCGATCTAGAACAAATCCAAACTGTGAAGAGTACACTAGGAACAGGATGACCCTGCATAACCGGCTACAAGACTTTTGCCAGGATCTTTAAATCTGCATTAATCAGGGACATGGGGCAGTAATTGGCACAATCGACGGGGTCTTTGTCCTCTTAAGGGAGGAAGGATATAGTGGCATTGTTGGACATGTGCCCAAGGTGCTAATCTGTTCCACCACACCGAATAGTTCATATAACAGGGGTATCAAATGGGATTTGCGCGTCTTGTAACATTCACTAGGGAAATCATCCTCCTTGGTGATTTGTATGTCGGGAGAGGCTTTGGCAGTTTATTCCTTAGTGACCTTGCAAGGCTGTTTCCTCGGGGAACAAGGTTGATAGATATATAGGTGTGTAGAAATTCTTCCTCTCCCACAAGTGTATCTGTTTTAGTAGGGCACTGTCTGTGCGATTGGTTTGAAGGTAGTGTAGTATTTGTGTTGGCACACGACATAATGGGGCAAGATGTTAACATTCAGGGAATGACTGAGTAGAGCTTTTGCTCGTTGGGTGGCGGTGGCATCAGATCAATTTGTTTCCTCTGGAATTATATGAAATGTGGCAAACAGGAATTTTCAACAGGGAACACTGTTGAACAGTAGCTGAAAAGTGATTTGTGGGTGTCACATGGGTTATGGGTTGGTGATTGTGTGACCAAGTCGGAGTGGTCATTAGATCCGACGTTAAGTGCCCAGTTATATAGCAGTATTCACATTTTAACACAATACCTGTAGGATAGACTACCAAGGATGCTCATGAGCAAAACTGAGTGTGTCCGAGGATGAGAAGAAAGTATTCATCAAAAAGAGGGGGACTGCCAACTAGCAGTAGAGTATTAACTCGACTGAGAGACTACTTTAGACTAAGAGTTTTTGCCCACTAGGCTAGCCATTGCTTCACAGGGCAGGGAAGTAAGTTAGCCTATATGAGACTAGTTTGGTTTAGTACACATACTTCTATTCTAAGGCACTGGGCGTAGGAAAGAGAATTGTTGAGGGGTAGGAGGGTTGTGCAATATTGTATCACGTCTAAAATTCATCAGTGCATTGCATTGCTTAGTATTCTACCCTATAAATCCACTGCTTGGGTAACCAGAACATTGATAGCTGTGAGTCATTAGCGGCTTCTCAACTATTGTATACAGCAAGCAACCCAATAGACACGCATGAGGCTAACAGTCAAGAAATTCAATGGTACTGGTCTCCATCAGGCCTCTTGTTGGCGGGAAACTACCAACTGGTCTAAATATAGGCTGAGGGACGAAGGTTGCACCATTGCAGAACGAAATGGTTACTTACCAGTAGGAGTAGTTTTGCAGCTTGAAGAATTTTCTGGATTCACATGCTGTGCATCATTTCGCCATCTAGTGGTTGGGTCCGGAATTGTCTTTTTTTTTTTTTTTTTTGGTCGCTGTCGACCACCATTTGGTGCCAGGTACGTCAGACGGTATCCTGGAGGTCGACGGGCGTGGTGGCCATCTTCGGATTCTTTTTTTGTTATGTTTTGTAATCCTTGAGATGGTTTTGAAAATACTGAAGTAGTCCTTTTACTCCCCACCTGTTTGTTTTCCATATAGGGGAGGCCGGGTGGGTCGCATGTGAATCCAGAAAATTCTTCAAGCTGCAAAACTACTCCTACTGGTAAGTAACCATTTCGTTTTGCAGCGTGAATCCTTTCCTGGATTCACATGCTGTGCATCAGATTATGTAGCGGTTTCTCCCGTGTTTGGGAGGCTGTGGTGAAAGGAAGACCTTGCAAACAGGTGTTGAAGCACCCTCTGTCCAATTTGAGCTTCCTTATTCATTTGTATGTCCACACAGTAATGCTTCGTAAAGGTGTGTGGTGATGCCCATGTTGCTGCTGCGCAAATGGAATCAATGGGTACATTGGCCATAAATGCCAGCGTTGCTCCTTTCTTTCTAGTGGAGTGAGCTGTTGGTTGCATTGTTAGTTCCTTTTTGGCATTGGCATAGCATAATTGGATAGCTTGTACTATCCATCTTGCAATAGTTGCTTTTGTGACAGCTGATCCTGTGTTGGTATGTGCGTAAGCAACAAACAATTGCTTTGTTTTCCTGATTTGCTCTGTTTTCTGCAAATAATACAGTAAAGCCCTCCTTACATCCAGGTTATGGAGGCTTCTCTCTGCTTTAGTTTTTGGGTTCTGGAAGAAAACTGGCAGGAGAATGTTTTGATTTAAGTGATACTTAGATACCACCTTTGGCAAAAATTGTGGGTAAGTCTTTAAGATTACTTTATCCTTGTGGATTTGCAAGTAGGGTTCTTGTATTGTTAATGCTTGCAGTTCACTTACTCTTCGTAGTGATGTTATAGCAATGAGAAAGGCTGTCTTTAGAGTAATATGTTTGAGGTCCGCTGTATGCATGGGTTCAATGGGTTTTGTCATCAGTTGAGAAAGTACTGTATTTAAGCTCCATGTTGGCACAGGAGCAGCTCTTGGTGGAGCTATTCTTTTTGCTCCTTCTAAGAACCTTTTGATGACTGGTCTTGTAAAAAAGCTTTTGCATGATATTCCTTTTGTGCATGTCACTATGGCAGCAAGGTTCACTTTAAGGCTGGAAGAATTGATGTTGCTGTCCAAGATGTAAGTAAGATATGTAATAACTGTTTCTTGTGTATTGATTGAACTAGTGTTGTTGTTAGCGGGGCACCATATGGTATATCGCTTCCATTTTGCTGTATAGCATTTTCTTGTTGACTCTTTTCTTGCTTCTTTTAGAATTTCCATGGTTCTAAGAGGTAGATTGAGATGCCCAAATTCTATGTATTCAGGTGCCAGGCTGCTAGTTGTAGCGTTGCTGGTTCCGGGTGAAAAATTTGGCCCTGTTGCATTGTCAGCAGGTCTTTTTCTGCTTTGCACCTGACCATTTCTCCTTTGGATAGTTCTAGGAGAGTTGAGTTCCATGTTTGCCTTGGCCAATGAGGAGCAATGAGAATCATATTTGTTCCTGGTTCCTTTGCCTTATGTAGCACTCTTTGCATCAGGGGTATTGGTGGAAAGGCGTAAACAAATTTCTGTGACCAATTGAGTGAAAGCGCATTTCCCTTTGACAGGTGGTGTGGAAACCTCGAGGCAAAGCATTGGCATTTCTTGTTCTGCACTGTTACAAAGAGGTCCAACACTGGTATTCCCAAGATGTTGAATAGATACTGTACTGTTGTTTGTTTCAACTCCCATTCGTGGGAGCAGTTGTTTTGTCTGCTCAGTTGGTCTGCTGTGATGTTGTCTACCACTGGTAGATGTACTGTCTGTAGATTGATTTTTTGTGGTATCGCCCAATGCCAGATTTCCTGTGCAAGTTTGCTCAGGGGAAAGGACCTTGTTCCACCCTGTTTGTTCAGGTAGAACATTGTAGTTGTATTGTCTGTTTGTATTAAGATGGTTTTCCCCTGAATATGTTTCTGAAATGCCTTGAGTGCCAGAAAAACTGTTTTCATCGCCAAAAAATTGATGTGTTTCGTGGAGTCCTGTTCGCTCCACTGACATTGAACTTTCAGCTGGTTGAGATGTGCTCCCCAACCGTTGAGGGATGCATCCGTGGTGACTGTCACAGATGGAGTTGGGTCCTTGAAAGGTCTACCCTGTGCTATGTTGTTGGATGCCCACCATTGTATCTCTGCTTGCACCCTTTGTGTAACAACCACTAGATCCTCCCAACTTCCTGTGGCTTGTGACCAGCTGTTGTTGAGCCATTCTTGAAATGGGCGCATGTGTAGGCGAGCGTGAGGGATAAGTGGGATACATGATGCCATCATGCCCATTAGTTTCATTACTTACCTCACTGTCAGAGACTGTCCCCTCTGGTAGAGGGCTGTTTCGTGATGGATAGCTTGTATCCTGGCTTGTGTGGGATAAGCCTTGGCGTTTGCTGTGTTCAGTCTTGCTCCCAGGAAGGTTTTTTCTCTTTCTGGTGTTATAGAAGATTTGTGGTTTATTGAGGAACCCAGGTTTTGTAGCGTTTGAATTGTCTTTTGAACATGATTGTGACATGTTTGTTTTGTGCGTCCCCTTATTTGCCAGTCGTCTAAGTAGGGGTAGACATGGATATTTTCTCTTCTCAGGTGTGCTGCCACTGCGGATAGACACTTTGTGAACATCCGTGGAGCAGATTTTATGCCGAACGGGAGCACCTTGATTTGGTAGTGTGTTCTGTTGTGCAGGAATCTTAGGTACTTTCTGTGTCTTTTGTTCATAGGGATATGTAAGTAGGTGTCCTTGAGGTCTATTGTTGCCAAATAGTCCCCCTTTTGAATCTGTGGGATTATTTCTTGAAGGGTACACATCTTGAAGTGTTGTGTTAGTATGAACTTGTTTATAAATCTTAAGTCCATGATTGGCCTTAGAGTCTGGTCTTGTTTGGGTACTAGGAAGTATGGAGAGTAGTTTCCTTTGTACCATTCTTGTGTTGGTACCTTTTCTATTGCCTGTTTTAGGCATAGTTCTTTGATTTCTGCGTTTAGCAGTGTTTGTTCTGATCTGGTTAATTTTCTTGTTTTGGTCGGATTCGCAGGTGGTGTCTTTGTGAGCTCTATGCAATATCCATATTGTACCAAATTTAATATCCAATTGTCTGTTGTGATCCTTTTCCATTGTCTGTGGAAAAAGGATATTCTTCCCCCCGCTGCTGTCTTGCGTGGGTCCTTTTCTGTGATTAAGTCAGTTAGAGCCATTTCCTCTTCCTCTAGAGGATTGGCCTCTTCCTCTGCCATTCCCTCTTCCTCGAAAGGGCTGCTTTTGCTGTACTTGCCAACCGTGGTAGCTAAACTGTTGACGCAGCTGTTGGTTTGGGTTCTGTCCTTGTGATTGTTGTGGCATCTGCTGTCCTTGACCAAAGCTGCCTCTACCTGTGGTTTTCCTGTTAGAGAAGCCTCCTCTTTTAAAAGACCCTCTTTGCTGTAGGGCCCCCATTGCCCTTGCTGTTTCATTGTCCTTTTTAATTTGTTGAAGTGATTCATCCACTTCCTTGCCAAACAGAGCTTCTCCTTTAAATGGCCTGTTGATGATTGATGTCTGAACTTCTTGTTTAAACCCAGAAATTCTGAGCCAGGCATGCCTTCTGAAGATGGTTCCTGTGCACATTTGTCTGCTTGCAGTATCTGCTGTATCTAGGGCTGATTTTAGGCATGTGTAAGCCACATTTTTCCCTTCTTGGACAATAGATCTTGCCCTCTTCTTGTCCTCCTCGGGGAGTTTGTTCAGCAACTCTTCTATTTCATCCTACTGTTGGTGGCCATATCTGTTTAACCGGGCATTTGAGTTGGCAATGCGCCACTGTGTTCCAGCTTCTTTTTCCATCCTTCTCCCCACCATATCCATCCTCTTACTTTCTTTCTCTGGTGGAGGCCCGGTGTTGGAGACTGCATTTGCTCTCCTCTGGCTGTGGTGACAATGATGGAGTCAGGTGTAGTACTTCCTTGTATGTATTTTTGGTCCTTTGAAGAGGGCTTATATTTTTTCTCCACTCTGGGAGTTACCCCTTTGTTTGAAGCTGGTTCTTTAAAGGCTTCTTTGCCTTGATCCAAGATACTAGGCAACATAGGTAGATATTGTGTCCCTTTTGTTGCAGGTGCCAGGGTTTCTAGTAGGAAACATGTGTCCCCTTTTTCTTCCTCTATGGGAACACCAAATTGGTTTGCTGCCCTTTTTATAATGTCATTATAGAAAGCAATGTCATCTGGGGGCGATGCTTTCGAAGGATAGCAGCAGATCTCTACCTCTGGCCTCTCGGTGTCGAGGTCGTTCCATGTATCCTCGAAGGTTTCGGAGTTTTCGTCCTCCTCCGGTACGTCTCCGTATTCCTCGGGATCTTCGCCTCGAGGTTCCGGTGTTGGTGGAGATTCGAAGATACCTTCCTCCTCCCCCTCGGCGTCTTCAGCCTCTTCGGCGTCAACGTTTTCCGGTTCGGCAGCCTGTGTCTTAGGGATTCGAAAATCCTTTAGTGAGGCGTCGAATTCCTTTTTCTTTTGTATGAGCATAGCCATCTCCTCCTCGAGTCTTCTCCTTTTCCTTTCGACCTCGAGGGCCCTCTCGGCGTCGGAGGCTGGGGACTTTCTTTTCTTCTCGGCGTCTATGTTAGTCTTCAGCAGTGTTGTGCCCTTTTTTGCGGGTTCGTTGTCGACCCTTGGCTTCAGTGCCTTCGGCGATTTTCCCTCTTCGGCAACCTTTGGATGGGTTCCGTGGGGTTCTTTTAATCGCGGCTGACCCTCAATCGCCTTTTTGCTCGGCGGCAGGGCTGCCTTGGGCGCCTTATGTACGTGGCCCTTCGGTTTGACGGATCTTTAAGGTGTCTTACCTTCTCCGTCTTCTTTTTTGACTCTCTCGCCTTCTTTTCGGCGTTGATCTTTTCGGAGTCCTTTTCTAGGATCTCGACGTCCGATGCTTCGTGTGTCGACTCTGCTGGAGCTCCCCGCTCTTCTTCGTCGCTAGAGAAACCCAGGTCCCTCATGGAAGGTTTCTTCGTCGACTGCGAGATTGTGGTGTAGTGGGCCCGTCTTTGGTTTCGGCGTGTCCTGAGCGTTTTCGGCAGGAACGCTGCGCAGGCCTCACAGTCCTTGTCCTGATGATCTTCGGGCAGGAAAAGGTTGCACACGTCGTGTGGGTCGCGTTGTGCGTATTTGTGGTGGCACTTGGGCCAGAATTTGAAAGGGGTATTCTCCATGACCCCTACCTCGCCATTTGTGGACCGGAGTGGTCCTTTTGGTGTTCAAACGGACGCTCTGCTCCTGCCTTCGGCTACGACGTCGGTTGATCGATTATACTTCGATGATCCTTCATTTGAAGTTTTTTCGGGAAAAACGACAACTTTCTACGGAGCTTCCTGTCTTGCTTCCAGACCCAACGGCGGAAAAAAGAATCTGAAGATGGCCACCACGCACGTCGATCTCCAGGATGCCGTCTGACGTCACATAGGGGACGTACCTGGCACCAAATGGTGGTCGACAGCGACCAAAACAAACAAAAAAAAAACACAAAGACAATTCCGGACCCAACCACTAGATGGCAGAATGATGCACAGCATGTGAACTCAGAAAAAGATTCACGCTGCAAAACTGGCATGTCCTGATTCGCATGTCAACCTGTAAGGTTGTAATGTTCACAGTTCCCGAGTATTTGAAGCATTCAGTGGTGTAGTGGTCCAATAAAGTGTAGGCACAGAGTAATCAAGGGGCCATCAATGTGCAGGAGTTTTTCATAGGCTCATTTCTTTTGTAAGTGATTGAACGGTTTGGTTCAGTCCAGCTCTGTAATATCTGTGCATCGCTCCAATAGATTTGCCTTGAGTTTGGCAATGGCATCGCTGATACCACGGCAAGTCTTTTTGCTGAGCAAGCATAAAGAGGTAGGTGTGGTGTATATAAATGTGTGCCTCTGTACTATGGACATGTATTTTGTTAAGGATGGAAACACTCACCCACCCTTAGATGGCATGCTTCATCATCGGGTCCCTCGTCACACCAGGACCAAAGGTACCTGTTGCGGGCTACAACTCCCAATATGGGGCAGGAGCTCTTGAGGTGTTCTGTAATGGTGTGGCCCTGAAAGAGATGAGGTATGGGTGAAGAACGCAGAGTGCTAGGTGTGTGTGAAGTTAAAACTACCTCTTGGTAGGCTCAATCAACTTTTATTTATTCCGGTGCCTCCAAGGGATAGAATAGAAATTAAGAGGGAAGTAAAAACTTCAACCTAATCTGAGAGGGGTTAACATGTTTCTACTTTACTCATGACCGTATAAAGACATTCTAGGCATTCTTCAGGACCATAATGATATGTCACTCTGCAAAGATTGTAGGAGAAGTATTGTTTTAATTTGTTAGGTTCGATACAGACAAGTGACTCATAGTAATTGCGAAGGGGTTCCACCATTATCATCAACCACAACAGTTGGGTGTTATGCTTCAACGTAAGCCTTATTTAGGGCAAACCTATGTCAACAGGGCCACAGCGGGCCGCTGTTGCCTCCTGCTTGAAAGGCCCGGTGAGGACGTGCAGCTCTGAGGCTGTGGGTCATGTAAATATAGTTGCTTCTTCTTTTTTCCTTTTCAGGCTACATATAATTAGTTTTCATTCGGACAGCCCTACACGGTGTGATCCTAACTGAATATTTTCGTAGCAATACAGCGCCTCAAGGACTGATAGTAACCAATGTACCTAGACTATTCATGGACAAAAAACCTTTAGAAGAGACTGATCCATGACTGTCTGGAGGTGTACTAGGGATTGGTTGATCTTAATCACCAACACAGCAAACAACGGGCTGATCTCTTCCTGGTAGAAATACAGGCTTTGGAGAAACTGGAAGAATTGAATAAGACAAGTCGTTTTGCTCCCAGGCTGTTTTTGGTCAGATGAGATAGTACCCTCCATGGATTCATTGTCTAGTCCAGCTAGAAAGTTTTCAATTTCTTAGGGCTCTGATTATCCCATGGTCTTTCCATCTGTGGTTAGAATCATGACCACAGGGTCAAGTAGGCCCTATTAAATATCCCATTGTCTCTATTTGGAATGTGGTATTACAGACATCGCTACAAAAAACAGGATTAGGGAGTGAAGAGGTAGTGTCCTTAGAGGGCACTGGAGGTGGATACGTCCTCCTCTAGAGATTCAAACAAAACATAGGAATCCACCGCGAAAGGTTCATAAGGGTGTGTTTCCTGTTATGACAGGACGCACGCAGTGTTTGCTTAAATACCCCTCACACACAAAGGGCCCTTGGTGTCATGCTTCATCATAGGGTCTTCCCGCCCTGCTGCGGGACGGGCGTGCTACGACCAGCGACTACGCGGGAGCACTGTTTTTACAGAACTATGTGTGGTGTAGGGGTAGTGAGAGGAAGGGTCGAAGTGAATGCAAAAATGTGAATTAAAAGGACCTGGCCTCGTGGACTCCAGAAATTTTAATACGTCGTGGAGGCTGGTGCTGTTAAAAAAAGTGGTTCGGAGATGTCCTCGTATAATGTGCGGATACTCCTGATCAAGTCAACATGTTTCGAAGCATCAAGGCTTCTTCATCAGGACTAGGAATGATCCCTTCAGTGCTCACTATGTTGCTATCAATGCGTAATAAAAAAGTGTGCTATATACAAAACGATAAAAATGCAACAATCATGCACTTTATATTACCCAATCAGTATTTCAAAATGTAAATCTGTAAAGAGGAGAGCATGGTTAGTTACACAATTGCGCCTCCCAAGCGCAAACACATTAACGCCTGTAAATACAAAAGTGATTATGGTATCATTAGCCTTAGTTGTAACTCGAAAAACAAGCGCTGTGACCTGTTTAGGAAAAACGGGACAAAAACGAAACATACACACACAAAGCAGAAAACACACTCTCTATGTTAGAGATCGGAGTCACTATAAAGAAATATCCATAGGTTGGTACATACTGGAATATGTAGGAGACAATGCTCCATGAGCCTTCTGAACGGGTGGGAAGGATGTTGCCACTGTATTCTGTTTGGTAAGAAGGGAAGAGAAGGAGGAAAGGAAGTTGGAATCCAGAGCCAGTGATTCGAGAGAAAATTTCGAGACACCTAGTGTCATTAATGCCCTTCGCGGCTATGCCGTACTTACGTACAGTCAACACTACCTCACTCAATCGCCAACCCGCGGCTCCGTTGTGTAAGGAGATCTGCGAGGCGCCCTATTTATGTGATCGTTAATTGACATTTAATTGCACACAAATGGATGCACCTGCATCAGAGTTTCAGTAACCGGATATGGATGACCGTTCATTTCCTGTGACTGATAAGTCACAAAGACTAGAGCGGTAATACATGCACCTGCCCTGGAGTTCGTAGGTATCCGGATATGGATAACCACTCACTTCCTGTGACCGCTAAACAAAGACTAGAGCGGTAGAGTCAGGAAGGCATGCAGATAAAAGTGACAGCACCCATTGAGGTCGTAGACAATTTGGGATGATAACCATTATTGTGGAGTTGAAAATGATTTAATCAAAATATCGATATACTGGATATGCATACACTGACGATGTTCACGATCTCTCATAAGTAAAGGTTGTGTAAAGAGAGCGTCGTGAAACTGAATAGTAATTCAGAATTCAAAATCAATTAGGGTAAGTTACGGGTGTAGTTGGACGCAATACCTCGAAGGAGTACGCATAAAAGTACTGTTACCACTAACATGTTAGAGGGGAAAGTAAATTACATTGGTGGTGCCAAGGTCTAGCCATGTTTTTTTAAAAACCCAAAGACACATATTCAAATTATAATTCCATGATGGTTGGCCCAGATTCGTGTTGATGTCCACAGAATGTGAAGGCTAACTCGGAGTCTGAATGGCTCCAGGAATATAGACACTACTTCTTACTTTTCTCGACTTCCTTAGAGATAAATAAGCTTATGTAAAAAAATTATAAAGAAAATATAAAGAAAAGAGGAAGAGAAAATAGAAGGGAAAGGAAAGGGTAGGCTATCTACCACGGAGGTTCCCAAAGGTATGGACTAGTCATAGTCCAAAAGCAGAGTGCATCGATGATATGGTCATCTCTTCATCAGGGTTCTCTTAGGTATGGGTTTAGGACAGTTGAGCCCAAGGAATGTCGTCGTTCAGACCAGTTAGGTAGGTGCCCAAACGGAACACTCCAACGTTGTTCCTTTTCAGCAAGCCATTTTCGTTGTGGAGTTGTTCGATCACAGTCCATTTCAAGTCATCCACGTTGTGTGACATGGTTAGGTAGTGGCTTGCCATCTTTGTAGTGCTCTTTTACAGCTGAACGTTACTCTTGTGCTCGCCAATACGGATCTTTATTGGTCTTGATGTCATACCGATGTATTCTTGTCTACATGGACAAGCAATCATATATCATCATTCCTGCTATTGCAGTTTGTGAATCCTCTTTGTTCCCAGACTCGTACCATTGGAAAACTGGATGTTTTTACTTCTTCTCGTAAGATTGCATGTACTACAGTTACACACGGGTAGTGACCCTGTACAGGTGGAAGGGTGGTGGTGGTCAAATTCCTTATTGGTGTCACGCGTGGTCTTGCATGGACCAAGATGTCCTTCAGATTTCTGCCTCTCTTGTGGGAGAACATGGGTTTCGGAAAAGTGAGACTGCCGCAGTTCAGAAATCTCCAGTGTCTATTCACTATTTTAGATACTAGGTTGGAGTGGGTGCTAAAAGTGGTTACGCAAATAGGTCTTGTTTCCTGTTCTTTAGAATGCGATTTTCCAAAGCGCATCTCTGTTATTATTTCTTGCCCGTTTCAACCCTCTCTTCACAATCCGTTCTGGATAGTTGCGTGTCAGTAGTTTGTTCTCCAAATCAGAGGCTTGTCTCTTGAAATCTGTAAGCTCAGAACAGTTTCTTCGAAGACGGAGGAACTGACCGAAGGAAGGTTATCCCGAAGGTGTCTGGGATGGAAACTATTGTATTGTAATAGGCAATTTTTAGCCGTTGGTTTAAAATGTGTAATAGTTTTGAGCTTCCCATCATCTGAATAGATATTCAGATCAAGGAACACCAGATTTGTTTTGGAAAAGTATGAGTGAATTTAAAAGGATTTTGTTGGTTGAGCCACATCATGAATAATCCAATAGATTCAGTGTCACCTTTCCATATCACCAGTAGCATCGTCGATGTAAGCGTTTCCAAATGACAATATTGTCATGGAACGGGTTGTATTGATGAAGTACCTTCGCTCCAAGTCTAGCTGGTCTCTATGTACACCACCTAGAAACCAACAAGATACTTCATCAATACAACCCGTTCCATGACAATATTGTCATTTGGAAACGCTACATCGACGATGTACTGGTGATATGGAAAGGTGACACTGAATCTATTGGATTATTCATGATGTGGCTCAACCAACAAAATCCTTTTTAAAATTCACGCATACTTTTTCCAAAACAAATCTGGTGTTCCTTGATCTGAATATCTATTCAGATGATGGGAAGCTCAAAACTATTACACATTTTAAACCAACGGCTAAAAATTGCCTATTACAATACAATAGTTTGCATCCCAGACACCTTCGGGATAACCTTCCTACGGTCAGTTCCTCCGTCTTCAAGAAACTGTTCTGAGCTTACAGATTTCAAGAGACAAGCCTCTGATTTGGAGAACAAACTACTGACACGCAACTATCCAGAACGGATTGTGAAGAGAGGTTGAAACGGGCAAGAAATAATAACAGAGATGCGCTTTTGGAAAATCGCATTCCTAAAGAACAGGAAACAAGACCTATTTGCGTAACCACTTTTAACACCCACTCCAACCTAGTATCTAAAATAGTGAATAGACACTGGAGATTTCTGAACTGCGGTAGTCTCACTTTTCCGAAACCCATGTTCTCCCACAAGAGAGCAGAAATCTGAAGGACATCTTGGTCCATACAAGACCACGCGTGACACCAATAAGGAATTTGACCACCACCACCCTTCCACCTGTACAGGGTCACTACCGTGTGGTAACTGTAGTACATGCAATCTTACGAAAAGAAGTAAAACATCCAGTTTTCCAATGGTACAGATCTGGGAACAAAGAGGATTCACAAACTGCAATAGCAGGAATGTGATATATATGATTACTTGTCCATGTAGACAAGAATACATCGGTATGACATCAAGACCAATAAAGATCCGTGATTGGCGAGCACAAGAGTAACGTTCAGCTGTAAAAGAGCACTACAAAGATGGCAAGCCACTACCTCAACCATGTCACACAACGTGGATGACTTGAAATGGACCATGATCGAACAACTCCACAACGAAATGGCTTGCTGAAAAGGAACAACGTTGGGTGTTCCGTTTGGGCACCTACCTAACTGGTCTGAACGACGACATTCCTTGGGCTCAACTGTCCTAAGCCCATACCTAAGAGAACCCTAATGAAGAGATGACCATATCATCGATGCACTCTGTTCTTGGACTATACTAGTCCATACCTTTTGGGAACCTCCGTGGTAGATAGCCTACCCTTTCCTTTCCTTCTATTTTCTCTTCCCTCTTTTCTTTATATTTTCTTTATAAATTTTTTACATAAGCTTATTTATCTCTAAGGAAGTCGAGAAAAGTAAGAAGTAGTGTCTATATTCCTGGAGCCATTCGTACTCGAGTTAGCCTCACATTCTGTGGACATCAACACGAATCTAGGCCAACCATCATGGAATTATAATTTGAATATGTGATCCTTGGGTTTTAAAAAACAAAAACATGGATGGACTCGGCACCACCAATGTAGTTTACTTTCTCTCTAACATGTTAGTGGTAACATGCACTTTTATGCGTACTCCTTCGAGGTGTTGCATCCAACTACACCCGTAACTTACCCCTAATTGATTTTGAATTCTGAATTACTATTCAGTTTCACGACGCTCTCTTTACACAACCTTTACTTATGAGAGATCGTGAACATCGTCGCGGTATGCATATCCAGTATATCGATATTTTGATTAAATCATTTTCAACTCCACAATAATGGTTATCACCCCAAATTGTCTACGACCTCAATGGGTGCTGTCACTTTATCTGCATGCCTTCCTGACTCTACCGCTCTAGTCTTTATTGTTTAGCGGTCACAGGAAGTGAGTGGTTATCCATATCCGGATACCTACGAACTCCAGGGCAGGTGCATGTGCTACGTCTCAGTCTTTGTGACTTATCAGTCACAGGAAATGAACGGTCATCCACATCCGGTTGCTTTCGAAACTCTGATGCAGGTGCATCCATTTGTGTGCAATTAAATGTCAATTAACGTCCGCATAAATAGGGCGCCTCGCAGATCTCCTTACACAACGGAGCCGCGGGTTGGCGATTGAGTGAGGTAGTGTTGACTGCTACAGTAAGTACGGCATAGCCGCAAGCGGCATTAATGACACTAGGTGTCTCGAAATTTTCTCTCGAATCACTGGCTCTGGATTCCAACTTCCTTTTCCCTCCTTCTCTTTTCCCTTCTTACCAAACAGAATACAGTGGCAACATCCTTCCCACCCGTTCAGAAGGCTCATGGAGCATTGTCTCCCACATATTCCAGTATGTACCAACCTATGGATATTTCTTTATAGTGACTCCGATCTCTAACATAGAGAGTGTGTTTTCTGTTTTGTGTGTGTATGTTTCTGCTTTTGTCCCGCTTTTCCTAAACAGGTCACAGCGCTTGTTTTCGAGTTACAACTAAGGCTAATGATACCATAATCACTTTTGTATTTACAGGCGTTAATGTGTTTGCGCTTTGGGAGGCGCAATTGTGTAACTAACCATGCTCTCTTTACAGATTTACATTTTGAAATACTGATTGGGTAATATAAAGTGCATGATTGTTGCATTTTATCGTTTTGTATATAGCACACTTTTTTATTACGCATTGATAGCAACATAGTGAGCACTGAAGGGATCATTCCTAGTCCTGATGAAGAAGCCTTGATGCTTCTAAACATGTTGACTTGATCAGGAGTATCCGCACATTATACGCAGGACATCTCCGAACCACTTTTAACAGCACCAGCCTCCACGACGTATTAAATTTCTAAGTCCACGAGGCCAGGTCCTACTAATTCGCATTTTTGCATTCACTTCTGACCCTTCCTCTCACTACCCCTACACCACACTAGTTCTGTAAAACAGTGCTCCCGCGTAGTCGCTGGTCGTAGCACGCCCGTCCCGCAGCGGGGCGGGAAGACTCCATGATGAAGCATGACACCAAGGGCCCTTTGGTGTGTGAGGGGTATTTAAGCAAACACTGCGTGCGTCCTGTCATAACAGGAAACACACCCTTATGAACCTTTCTCGGGTGGATTCCTATGTTTTGTTTGTATTACAGACATCTTCTGCTTCATACTTGTTTAGAGTGAGAAGTCTGAAGCAAAGTGGATAGGGATTTCTCCAAGCACAAACAGCCCATTCTTCTTCCTGGCCTTCTGGAGCATTAGCGCTGATGCCGTAGGAGGCAGGAAATAATTAGGCGTGGTTGATTTTTTGTTGACTGGTTCCCTGCCCCTATCCTATACACTCTGTGGAATTCCAATGGCTCCGGAAAAGAGATTTCCAACAGTTTTGGTAGTAGATGTGGTGTAATCAATCATATCTGCTGCTTTTTCAGGGAGTCCATAGATTAACTGCTATCTCATTTAGTTCTGCCTTCTAGGTTGATAAACTGGGGTTGTGTTTCAGAAACCAAATGTCTCGTTCCCAATCAGGGGTGTTGTCATGTCTGCTTACCAGGTATTCTATCCTCTTTTCAGTTGGTTCTATTCGTTTGTGAATGAATGCCAAGATGACACAAATACATTTAATTTCAGACAATATGTTTTGTAATGCTGCATCTAATCAGGACATGCTGGAGCCAATTACCGATATAGCTTTCAGTATGGATTCCAGTGTATAGCCGGCCATTTTTCTGAAGGTCTGTTTCAGGTTTCCACAGCAGCCAGATAGCGCTTCTCAGAACAAAAGATGACGAGCTAGACAACCTAAAGATATTGGAAGGGGCAGCCGGAAAGGTCATTTAGATAGTTTGGAGGGCATACCTAATCACAGGCATAGTAGGCAAAATTATGCTGTCATGCCAAGCTGCATTACCAAACAAGAACTCAGGCTGTCTCAAGTACTCCCAGTTTATCTGGCGTACAGTGTTTTAAATGGATGGCAACGGACTTAAGCGTATGGATGTCAAGACATCACCTCTGAGGGGGCAACCAGTAATCTGTTTGGAGAGCACAATAAAAAATCTTTATAGGGCTAAATGGATTGTATGTAGTGGTGTCTTGCGTGCACCAGGCGCATGTACGGTCTTTTACGCAATGGGGTTCAATCTTGGTAGACCTGCACAGGGCAGTACAGTAACTGATTTTCCAGAGCCTATGTGTAATAATGGAGTCATGTGTCTCTGTCCGTAGCTTCCTTGGGGTATGTTATGAGTCCCAGATATTGCAAAGCCACCAATCTCAAACCTGCAGTGCAGTTTTCACTTCCATTACCTCTTTAGTTGAATGTGTGCTCAGATGTCAGTATTAGATTGGTCATCTCCAGGAAAGACACAGGTTGACAATCTGTCTAGAATGCAGGGTGGGAGCACTGATATCATGTGTCTTTGGCTATAGCCTCCTCTGGCTTCCCATGTCATGGTGGGAAGAACAAATATTGAACGGCATCTCACCAGTCTCTTCGCTGTGTCAGCTTTTTATTCTGAGGACTCCCTCATGGTGATGCATGCATGCTTGGATGCAGCACATAGGCCACAGGGGGTATGCCATTTCAAGAGCTTCCTTACCTGCTGTAGAAACTCACCCTGGTCGATTTTCTGCTAAGGTGTTGGCCTGTGCTGGTGATCATTCCTAAGGGGGTTCTGCGGAGCCATTATCAGAGGCAGTCAATGTTTGGCCCAAAAGTTGCTCCGAAGCCTAGTAGTTCCTCTGCTGGTAACTGCTGGCTTAGCAGTGGTCATTCAAGGTGGCGCGTACTCCTCATTACTACATCTGATGCTGTAGGGATTCTGTCATTATCCGCCTTCCTCTGAATTTTGTTTAGTCCCCTGTTTGAAGGAATTGGCAGCCCCGATTAGCATTGGCCAATGAAGCATTCTATTAGGAAGCAGCATTCTTGGCCAGGTTTGACTCTGGCTCCAAGAGCTCGCTTTCACGCTGTGTGCACCACAAAAGAGTCTTGGGCTACATTGCCTCGTACAAACAGGGTTTCCTGAGACACTGTTTCAATCTCTTTTAAATTCATGGTGTAGCTATCCAGGGGTTGACGGAGTCCTTACAGTTCTCAGTGGGGCATGCTTACATTGCTTTGAACATTGGTAGGAATTGAGTGCTACACTCCATTTTTGAAAGGGTTTGATTAAGGCAGTCTTCTTCCTCCTCATCCACATGTATGGGAACATTGTGGTTTTCTGCCACCATAATTATAAAGCGGAAGTATTATCAGGTGGGGAAGTTTTCACAGGATGTGGTTCTAAGAAAATGTCATCCTAAGAATCTGCCCCATAATTCTTTGTGTCACCCTGCTGATCACTTGTCCCTGGGTTCTCATAAAAGATCAGTGTGTTCACAATTAGATCTGGTCAGTGTCACTGTCTATGGACTGCACTGCTGACATCTGTGGAAGTGATGCGAGTGGTGCATTCTTTTTTCTTGTCTTTTTGAGAATAGATAGGACCTGAAATTACCTCTTCAAAAGTGAATCTACACTCTTGTGGCCTAGTGTTGCAGTGAAAATAATTTGTGGAACAATATCTCCTGTAACAGGGTCAATGTATATTGTTCCTTGTCTCTGATCAGACTGGTCAAACTCCTGTGAGTCAAGGTTGTGGGTTGCGTCTTTCAGCATCAACTTTGGTGTCCAAGCAGGGTTGGTGCCTTCTTGGCCTTCAGGCTCAGTGCCTTAGCTTTGAGCTTTATCTGACATTGAATAATGTTTTCAGTGTTGAAGTATTTCAAAGGAATTGGGCAGCAATGACTAACAAGCTTTTTTTGTTTGTGGATCATCAGTCAATGCATTACACTCGGGCCGTTCCTTGCCGTGGAGCTGAGGATCCTTTCAAGATCAATCCCCAGAACATTGACAGTCTGAAACCCTTTTGCTTCGAGGCCCTGGCTGTTGGCCTCTGTCCTCGGAGTTTGTACCTGAACCCTGAGAGGTCTTAGTCCATTGTGAAGGTTTCTCTTGGAGTCTTGGAAATTGTTCATCCCCAGCATCAGAGTCGTGGGTCGACCCATTTGTGGAACTTCTCTTCTGTTGGTCTTCTGGGCTCCTGGATGAACCTGCCATTTTACTGTTGGGAATGAGCTTTCAATGTCTTCTGGGAGTGCAGCAGATGGAGATTCAGTAGAGTCCTGGCGCTTCATCATGGAGTAATACACTCACTGTCTGTACCCTTCTGTGCCAAATTATATTTTTCAATCCAAAGTGTTAAACTCTGAACAGGTACTTTTGTTTTGGTCCCTGGGCAGGCAGAGGTTACATACCTGATGCTGATCCAACCACACAAATTTACCGTTGCACGAAGGGGAACATTTAAGTGGATTGTTTTCCATACCATCCCCCAGCGGTTTGTTTTCATACAGCCTCACCTCAGGCTCATCACTTTTAGAATGGTTCAGAAGCAGTCAATGTATCGATAACTGCTGAATGTCTTCTGTATGAAGGCTGCAATAAATGTTTGATGTCTTTTGTGTTTTGGTGCTCTGATTGTCTGGTGTCAAGAAAATTGCTTATCACTGCACAACGGTCACGGAGAAGTGGAAACACGTCTGGACCGGATGTTGTAAAGAACAAATCTAAGGTGGAGCCTATGTCCTGGTGCGGGGTAGGTTTCAGAGGAGGCATCACAAGTCACCTTGAAACCAAATCTCCTTCTTTGAAGTAAGACAACTTGCAAATTTGAGCCCATCACTAGATGGCAGGACTGTGCACTGTAGCACATGATACAAACCATGTGGGTACAAATTATCTCTCACCAAGGGCAGCAGCCAGCACGAAATGCATTCGAAGGCTATGTTCCTTCGCTAACAAAGTACCTCTTTTTGCTCATGTTACTTTATAAATTGATACTCTTTTGTCATGTTCCCATTTTCACATGCATCATAATATGTGACTTTGTAACTGATCCGATATATGGTATTGTATGGAATCCTTTGAGTCACAAGTAGTAACTGTACATGTGGGCAATCAATGAATTACATACTGAAAATCTGATTAATTGATGAACAAATAATCATGATTAACTCACTAACTGTTTAACTTATTAATGAGTACAGAAAGCATTTGTAATATTGACATTTTATCAAAGAACAATGTTTATTAATATTACTAAAACTTACATTTGAGGCAAATCTGGCAGTGAGTGCACAGTGGCATGTTGGAGCTGTATTGTATCGAGTACCAAGTGTCAAGACACTGTCCTGTTGCATCCTTAATTTCATTAACAGTGATGCACCAAGACTAAGACATTTCTGTAGAACAATGAGTGCTCACTCAACATGGGGGATTGTTTCCTGGTCATTTACTTCCCCTAGTCTTCCAAGTGGCTGTGGATATTTTTTTTGTTTAACAATTTTTAACAGTCATGGTCCTGAAAGTCACTGTGGTCCTGGTCCTCCTCATTCTGATCTTCGTGGTACTCCTCTAGATCTTCTAATCCTGGTCTTCCATGTCCCTCTAGTCATGTTCCTACTGGTTGTAGGGGATTGGTCTTCAAGGTGGTCTTGACAGTTTTGGCCCTCCTGGTGGACCCTCGTCCAGGTATTCATCCCCCTACTGGACCTCTACCTTCTACTAGTACTCCTGGTCCATGTCCTAGTCTCTCTAGACCTAGTCCCCTGGTGCTGGTCCTATAGTCACATTCATCCTGGTTTTCCTACACTTCAAGGTCCTGCTCTTGATCTTCTCATCCTCCTCCTTCTACTCGAGGTCCCCCACTTACTCTGCCTCCTCCTGGTCCTGGTCCTCCTGGTCTTGGTCCTATGTTTCTTATCCTCATTTTGGTCCAGGTTTTGTTCCATTTTACAGTCTTCATGGTAGTCCTGGTAACGCTATTCACATCCTGATCTCCGTCCCACCAGTACTCTTCATGGTTTTCCTCCTGAGCTTGGTTCTCCCGCCCCTCTCCTCCTCTCCCTCTTGCTGGCCACCCTAATCCTGGTCTTCCTGGGTTTGGTCCTCTTTGCAGACCAGATCCTGGTCCTCCTACATGTACTCTTACGCCAGGTCTTCCTAATCCATCTTGTGGGTATTCACCTCTTCCTCCCCTGTCTTCACGATTCCCATGGTCTTGTCCTTCATGATCCTAGTCTTTTGGTCCTGGTTTTCTGGTCCCCACCCTCTTCACGGTTCTTTGCTTTTTCTCATTCCTCCTCATCCTAATACTCCACGAGGTTCAGTCCACAGCCCCCAAATGGATTTTCTGGTCAACCACTCCATCCTCCTTCTTCTGCTCCTCTGCCCACCTAGGTAACCCTAACCTTGAGCAGCACAGCACACTGTCTCAAGTGGCCAGAGGGATGTCCTTTAAGAAGCTCTAGAAACTGTGAACACAAGCTGTGCAGAGATGTCTGCAATGGACCCCTGTTCATTTACAAGGGACATGGGAGGCAAGAGCTGCTGTACATGGGGGTGCTGTAAAGCACAGCTTGAGAAGAATATTTTCAGCTTTAGCAATGTTAATAAGTAGGGAATCAAACACTTACAGGAAAGCAACTCACAGGCAGGAGTGACTGGCCCTAAACTAGAAAGGGATCGGTCCTAAAGTGCCATTAGCCAGATTGTGTTAATTGGTCAGTCTGCCCCTGCTGGCAAGCCATTAACTCAAACTTTGTTTCTGTGTTTTTTGGCATGGCATCCAGACTTTGTATTGAGTAGTGGCTGTTAAAAAGCCCCAGTAAGGAACCATCACGGAAAGTGTCATTTCGTCCTGATATACTGCAAGGACTGGGTGTGAGTTGGTTTACTCTAGGACAGAGGGTCACAAGGGATTTTGTCACTGCCTCTCTCATTTCACGTCACTATCAAGTTAAAGGTGCCATGCACGAGACAGAGGTCATCTCGTGCCATAATCATTTAGATTTAATATTACATTGCCCCAACAAGTCCTGCAAGACCCACTTTTTAACTGAACTGCATGACACAGAAACACTTTGAATGTCATATTTTTCCAGTAGTAGGTGTCTTCACTTCTCTGGTCTTATCATTCAGCGCCTACTTAAAAGGTCTTCCAGCACCAAAGTGAACACATTCCTGGCTATTCACAAAGGTAACTTAAACTTGTGAGTAATTTACACGTGTACGTTTATTCTTACAATTTTGACTAACGTTACTACTTTTGGCTATTCATAAAATCTGAGTGTAAAGTTACTCAAAAGTGTAGACTTACAGGTCTCCATCTCTTGGAAAAGAGGGTGAAAACATATTTACTAGTGTAAGGTACTAGTGTAAAAAAGAAACAGTAGTAAGTGCATCACCACGCATGGCCAACTACTGGTACTACAACACCCTCACATAGAAAATAATGGAGGTAGGAACTTAAAATAAAACCCAAAGGAAATAATGTTGAATTAAATTAAATTATTTTAAATAATTAAAATCTGAATAAATGTAATTTAATGTTAAAAATTGTTAAAACTCAAACATATTTAAATATAAAATATTTTAACATCCTTTTTGAATGTATAAATTAATATAAGATTACACTTTAATAATATGTAATTAAATTACTTTTAAATAATTCTATAGATCAATGTTGATAATTATGAATACATAATAAAATGTATTTTTTGCTTTAAACTTTAGAAAAATAATTCTAATTGAATTTTATATACGTAAATTAATTAAATAATCGATTCAAAATTAAGTAATAGTGCTGAACCATTTTTCCTTTTGTTCTAAATTTAAAGTAAACATAAAATAATTTGCAATAACTAACTTTTCCAAGTTTATTAAACTTTTTCTATTGTTACCTGTACTTTGCCATATGGAAATCTCCACCCTTACTGCAGTGTCTACATATGGTAAAGTATAGAGAAAAATTTAAAAGTTTATGTAGCTCAAAAAAGAAATGTAAATATATTAAGTTAATTATTAATTAATTGTATATATTTATTTTAAATGTAGAACAAAAGAAAAAATGCTACAGCAGTGTTAACTTAATTCTGAATTACATCTTCAATTAATTTAAATATATTAAATAAAAAACAAATTACGTTTAAATTAAAAAAATTAATTCCCACTTAAAAGAATAATGTTTTTAATATGCATTAATATTTATTAAAAGTGGCGTATGGAATTAAAAGTAATTTAATTATATTTTATTAAAATGAAATCACATTAATTTTTCAATTCGAAGGTTGTTAAAATATGTAATAAATAACTAATAAATATGCATTATTGTCAGCTTTTTTATTAGAATTATATTTATTTATATTTTTAACAATTATAAATAATTAAATTTTGTGACAACGTAGATTATTAGTTAGGATGGATGTTAGTCCACCACAAGTAACGATGGCACTATTCTTGTTAGGTCCAGTAAAGGTTTCAGTAATTTAAACTGGAGCTTAACCCCTGGTAGATATGCCACAGAGCAGACAGGCTTAAATGTGTAAAGAAAATGTGTAAAGCATTTAGAAGTACCAAAACAGGTAAAAAGTCAGACATTCAACACAATAAAAACCCCACTTCAAATTATAAAAATAGAAAATATTTTATTGAACAAGAGGACACCAAAATGAAACGTATCCAAAAAGAGTAACTGAAGATATGACTTGCTAAAGTTTTAAATAAAAATAGCACAACAAAAGTGAAAGGTGCCAACTAATGGCAACTGATCACGCAAGCCAGAGGCAAAGTCGAAAGTTAAGGCTGACTCCGGTCGATCGCCGTTCGGATACAGAGACTGGGTTTGTCCTAATCAAGGAGTTACCTTCTTTTCTTAGACACAGTTCTGGATGTGACAAGTTGTTGATGAGTTTGTCGGTAACAAAGGCAGAAGGCGAAAGCCGAAGCAGAGGTCGATGGCGAGGGGTTGCAGGAGGACGGGGTCCTGATGCAGTCATCAAAGAAGGCAGGAGAAGTTTGGTTTCCGCACCATGGAAGTCTTCGGCGTCAATTGGGTCTTCATCGACTGCGCCGTCGAGGAAGGTATGAGATGGCGTTGAATCAGCCTCAGCATCAATGGATTCCGAAGTCAAGTTGAGAACATAGCGAGACCTACAGATCCACCAGTGATGCATCCTCTGTGGATCAGCTGGTGGGTCCACAGAACCTCAGGAACAGCACTTAGGGGTCAGGTCTCACTCCAACAAAAGCTGCAAGCAGGGTCCAGGGCAGGTCCAGTAGAAACTGAATTGGGCTCTTTAAAGGTAGGGGGACTCTCTAAGCTTTTGTGTCCCCTTCTCAGGAATGGGCACATGTTGGAGCAGGTCCAGCCCTTAGGGTTCTCCTCTCAGGTCTCACCAGCAGGTGCAGTACTTCTTCTGCCTTCCACAGGTCCAGCAGGTTTCTGAAGATGGTGACCAGGGGTTCCATGTTTATGCCTGGCACTAGCCTGTGGGTAGGGTTGACGCCTAGCCCATCCCTAACCATTAGGGAAAAGCTCCCAGGGGTAAACCCACCCACTTTTTCAGCAGTCCCTGTGTACTACAAACAATTCCACAGTGCTCCTCTCTACCAAAAACCGTGATGGCAGAAACGTACTTCCCTTGTGCAAAGCTCCTGTGCCCACCCTAGAGGTATGGCGAGGTAAATGATGGTCACCCTGTCAGAGGACCAGGACACCCCCTCACACCCAACACCTTTGTCTCAGCTCTGGAAGCAAGGTCACACCTCATCAAGGTGATATTCAGCTACTGGATGACAGCTAGAAGCTTATGTAAATAGGCTTCTTGAGGCTTTAGGTAGGAAACTCTGACTTTTAAAAAGTGCCTTTTGTCAAATATTGGTTTAAAATCTGACTTTCCCAATGAATTGGATTTGTAATAAATATTTTAAATAGTAATTAATTTTTTACCTGGCTTCTAGGTGGAGATGACATTATTTAATTTTAATATTAACTCCCAATGCTTTCCTATTAAACAGATAGCCCTACTGCAGTGAATAGCTTTTGGGGCTGGTCAATGTAAAGACGTTTTAAATTAACTTTTTTACATGTCCTACTTATAATAATGTAATACGGTTACGACCTGGGAGTGTGTGGATCATCTGCAAATATCCCGAGTGTACACCATAGGTTCTCATATTAGGAGGCATCCCACCTGTGAGTAAGGGCTTGCACAAAGATTGGCAGGGCTTGAAAATAAAGTTGCCCACTGGGGCAAGTTAAATTCAGGAGGGTCATTCGATTTAGCGGATGAAATCCTAATGGTTGGGAGGGTGGGTTGGCTTGGTTACTCTCATAAAAACTCAAGGGGTGATTGTATAGTGGTGAATTTCTGAAATCCACATTTGGTGAGCCTATTATTGCATAGGTTGGATCATTTAGTGAATAGCCAGGGCAAGATCCGAGCACTTCCACTGGGCTTCTTTTACCAACCGTCTTCCCTACCAGCTATGGCCCACAAAATGCCCAGACTAGATTCCAACCTGGTTACTCAGCCTATCACCTCTTTTTCTCATGAAAACCGATATGCAACGCTTTCTAGTATGTCGGATGTTGAATGACTGGTTGCGCCTTCCGATTCCCCTACACTTTCCTCCCTATCATTGCCTCCTGTTGCTGGTACGGGGATTGGTAGAGAGGTTCCGACCATAACTATTGCCCAAGATTGTGTCATTAGGCCTGGTTATTTTTGCTTCCTGTCATGGAAAATAGCAGGGGTCACCAAGAAGTTGGACAATGAGGACTGGCTGCAACTAGTCAATAATTATGATATTGTATGTTGCCAAGAGACCTGGGCCCTTGAAGTTTTTCACGTAACTGTTTTCAATCCCTTTGTGTAGCAGCTACGCTACGACATCAGGCAGATCAAAGAGGGGGTTAGGGGTCCTTACCTCTGCAAGAATTATCAATTTAAAAGCTGAAGAGCTGCTGTGTACCCCCGTTGTCAAATTCTACGACTGTAATTTTCAGGCTTTTTGGGAGCCTTGTTAATCAATTTTTTATTTTAATTATTTTACAAATCATCCTATTAACCGAATTGCTGACTTGGACCATTTTATAATAGATTATCTTGAGAGAGGCCCAGACAGGGAGGTTATTATTTGGATGGGTGACTAACATCCCTAGCTGTCTCCTTAGAGGAGACCGTGTCTGTGGGGTTACTGACTGGCAAGGGGAACATTTAACACACTTTATACATATTCCATACGGGGCTGTGCTGAATCAGATTATCAAACAAAAATTACTTTTTAGTTCAGATTTTTTTAGGAAAGGTGATGTTTATCCGCCACCTTCACACGTAAAGGTTATACAATAGATTTTATTCTGTTGTCGCTGCATATAACCCCATTTATTCAGGAATCGTATATTCTCTCCTCCAGTATCAGTGATCACAACCCTTTTGCTGTAAGCTTAAAACGTCCCCAAGGCAAATCACAGCCTAGTTGCTCTCTCTCGGCTACACCCCACTAAAAACAAATGCATTCGTATCAAATGGGAAAATATAGATCATTCCAAATGTTTGCAAAGTTTAACTACCATAAAAAAAGTTGAAGCCATGTGTTGTAAGTTGGCAGCTGGCATGTTGGTCACTAAGAAAAGACAAAAGAATCTCCCCCCCATATAAATGGTTTAACACTGCCTGTACGGCGGACTTGAAACAGCTAAATGTGATAACCAACGTGTCACCTCGTAATATTGAGGACATTAGACTTATTTATAAGGCCACCCTAGTTAAGAGGCAGGCTTGGGATTATTTGCAAGCTGCCTCAGAACTTGGGGACTCTAGGGCTTTTTAGGAAGTTCGAAGTAGAACTTTCTTCTCAGACGAGAAACAGCCCAGAATAGAATGTCATATTACTGCTGATAAGTGGGTTTGTCACTTTACTGACATTTTTGGTCAGGACCATATATTGCAAGCTTCAACAGATATAGCATCCCCATCTCTAGATAGTATATAAGCTATAAGTAACTCTATAGAAGTGTGGGCAGTAGAAAGAGCTATCTTAAAGTCCCAAGCAAGAAAGGCGCCAGGGCCAGATGAGGTTCCCATAGATGTTTTCAAACAAAACACTACATTTTGGGCACCCCGCTAACAAATGTTTTCCGCGAAAAGAGGTGATATCCAAAATTCTTTGAAGGAGTCTACCATTGTTCCAATGTTTAAAAAGGGGGACAAAAGCGAGCCAACCTGTTACCGACCCATCTCCCTTTTAGCCCTTCTGTAAAGATCTTAGGAAGGGTAGTCCTCCAAAGGCTGGAAGAATGGGCAGGGGAAAATAATTTTTTTTCCACAGATGTGCAATATGGTTTTCACCTGGGGGTTGGTACAGTTGAACAAACCCTAAACTTGCTCCTGTTATCACGGAAATACGCTCAAGCCAGGGGTGGTGCCCTTCATATGGCATTTATGGACCTCCCTAGCGTGTTCGACCTGGTTCACAGGTCCAAGCTAAGGGATATGATAGACAAGGCAGGTATTGATCATGCCTTGATTGACCTTTTGAAGCGCTTGCACTGGGAAACGACCGCACAGGTTTTAGTTTAAATAGCGAATGCACCCCTCCTTTTAATTCAAGTAGATGTGTTAGACAAGGCTGCATTTTAGCCCTTATTTAAATTTCTTATTCATATAAATTCTCTCGAATCAGTGTTGGTAACCAGAGGTAAAGATTTACCTATGGTTGGGAGCCGCCCGGTCCCCGCTTCACTTTACGTGGAAGACGAAGTTTTAATTGCTCATACCGCAAATGGGTTGCAGCTGCTCCTTGACTCCTTTAATGAATTCATGGGGGAACTAAACATAAAAATTAATCACCAGAAGTCATATATAATGATCTGTGGTCCAAAAACAACTTGCACATGTAAACATAATATTGGTGAAATACCAATCACTAAGGTGCAGAATTTTAACTAATTTGTGCCCCATAATGCCCTGTGTGGGCTTCTTATCTGTATTTTTTAGATCCTTGTGGTACACCAAGAAGGGGTAGGGGGACCATCAATTAACATCAATTAATGTTGTGGGGGGCTCTAGGGAGTACAGTAGCCCCCAACAACATTAAAAAAGAAAAAAAGCATGTCTCCCAAGGGGAGAGCTAACCATATTTTTAAATGGTACTCCGAGCTGGAGCTGCATGCTCTTCAGCTGGAGTGCAGGCCCCCTTGTGTTTGGATCTATGTAAAAACAAGCATTTACAATGCAATAGGTCTCGCAATGACATTATTTTGAGCTATTGGCATTGTAAATGTCATTGTTGGTTTTTTTCCCCTTTGTGAAGCATTAATCAAATGGTGTAATGCAAAATGGCAATAGCTCAGTTTGTTGTAATTGCGAAATTAATTGCATTGCATTTGTACTAGTGTGAGTTTTGTAAATGGTACTGGCTTTTATTAATGATTTTTTTTTAAATCACATTAATCTAATGCATTAAAAATTGTAATACCCACTCATTTTGGAATAAGGACTCTGAGTGGATATTACATATACCCATGTATTGTTATTTTGATTGCAGTTACAGGTGTGAGATCACTATCACTGCAGATATAGGTGTGATGTTACTATTACTGCATATATAGGTGTGATATCAGTATTCCTGCAGATATAGGTGTGTGATAATTATTTGTTTAGATAGGTGTGAGATTACAATCACTGCAGATACAGGTGTGAGATCACTATTATTGCAGTTATAGGTGTGAGATTACTGTCACTGCAGGTATAGGTGTGATGTTACCATTACTTCTGGATAGGTGTGAGATCATTATCACTGCAGATATAGGTGTGAGATCACTATTACTGCATATATAGGTGTGAGATCAGTATTACTGCAGATATAGGTGTGTGATCATGATTAGTTTAGATAGGTGTGAGATACTATCGCTGTAGATACAGGTGTGACTTACCGCTAATTTTTTCATTCCCCTTAAAACCCTGCATAGCATTGAATGCTGACTGCCTGAGCGCTCTATTCTGCGAAATGGCCAGATTTCCCGATTTAGCCATATTTAGTTTGGAGGGCTGTGTTGTAGCAGGACCCAGGAAATGCAAACTCCTTAGCAAACAAACCCGCTGTATCTCAATAATCTCTCCTCACTGTTTATCAGAAATGTGTGTTATTAGAAAATGATGTTCTGATAGCGAGTTTAAATTCAGCTGACATGCAGCCACGGCACGCGGTAAGTGCAAGTTATACCACTTCCCTTTCACTCCACTGATGCTGATGGCAAAATCGATACGTATTGAAGGCCCCCCCCCTTAATGGAGCGAACTCAACCGGCGTCCTGAGGCATATATTGGCAGAAAGAAAATGGTGCATGGTCTGTTTCTGCGCTCGTCGTCGGGCACTCCCATTTAACCCTTTCATTTACGAGACCTCAAAGCTCTTTACAGACATTGGTTCCGCCCAGCTCCATTCGATACTCTTTCTAACTTCCTGAGTTGATTGAATGGCTGGAGGGACCATGCAGTGATTCAAGCCCGCACACCTAAGTGTACACAGATGGTGCCAACAGATGCTTTGTACCTCCTTCCCTCTGGCCGCTTTTTAAACAAGCTGTCGCCATTACGCAAACAGCAGCGTGTTTATTTTTGCATCGCGCTTTCACTTTAAGTGAAAGCGCGATGCAAAAATGAACACGCTGCTGCCTCGGCGGAAAAGCACCCAGAGTCTGCCGGGATCCCCCTGTCCTCCCCGTGACCCCCTGCGCCTCTGAGCTCCGTGCCTGCCCGGAGTAAACGAAGTAAACACAAGCATCAAGTAATAAAAGGAAACATGATCGTCACTACACGCCTCCTTCAGATAAGAAATACCTTCACGACAGCCATGAAGCAAGCGATCCAGTCCGGAGGGTCGGACGAAAAGGAGAAAGGGCAGCAACCAAAAAGGCTCAGTCTCAATCAAAGGCCAGAGTTTTCCATAAACGATGACGCCGGCCAATATTTAGCCATATTTAGTTTGGAGGGCTGTGTTGTAGCAGGACCCAGGAAATGCTAACTCCTTAGCAAACAAACCCGCTGTATCTCAATAATCTCTCCTCACTGTTTATCAGAAATGCGTGTTATTAGAAAATGAAGTTCTGACAGCGAGTTTAAATTCAGCTGACATGCAGCCACGGCACGCGGTAAGTGCAAGTTATACCACTTCCCTTTCACTCCACTGATACTGATGCCAAAATCGATACGTATTGAAGCCCCCCCCCTTTAATGGAGCGAACTCAACCGGCGTCCTGAGGCATATATTGGCAGAAAGAAAATGGTGCATGGTCAGTTTCTGCGCTCGTCAGGCGCTCCCATTTGCCTTTTCATTTACGAGACCTCAAATTTCTTTACAGACATTGGTTCCGCCCAGCTCCATTCGATACTCTTTTTAACTTCCTGAGTTGATTGAATGGCTGGAGGGACCATGCAGTGATTTAAGCCTGCACACCTAAGTGTACACAGATGGTGCCAACAGATGCTTCTTACCTCCTTCCCTCTGGCCGCTTTTTAAACAAGCTGTCGACATTACGCAAACAGCAGCGTGTTTATTTTTGCATCGCACTTTCACTTTAAGTGAAAGCGCGATGCAAAAATGAACACGCTGCTGCCTCGGCGGAAAAGCACCCAGAGTCTGCCGGGATCCCCCTGTCCTCCCCGTGACCCCCTGCGCCTCTGAGCTCCATGCCTGCCCGGAGTAAACGAAGTAAACACAAGCATCAAGTAATAAAAGGAAACATGATAGTCACTACACGCCTGCTTCAGATAAGAAATACCTTCACGACAGCCGTGAAGCAAGCGATCCAGTCCGGAGGGGCTGGACGAAAAGGAGAAAGGGCAGCAACCAAAAAGGCTAAGTCTCAATCAAAGGCCAGAGTTTTCCATAAACGATGACGCCGGCCAATGAAAATGAGGGGCGGGGCTTCAAGTCCCCTTCTCAAATCTCCTCATCCACGAGACCTAAAAAACTAGGCACAAGGACATGTTGATTTCGTTTTTGTTTTTTTATTTAAACTTTATGACACTATTTATAACAATCACTTTTATTAAACATTGTAATGTGTGAATTCATGAAATATACATTTGATTATAATTATTGGTGATTTTTTTGACAAAGAAATAGGTGTATTTTATATATTTTGATATGCTGACCCCTTCATAAAGCCAAGAGGTTAACTTTTTTATATTTTGGTGTTCTGGCCCGTTGACAAAGTCAGTTGGTCTGCTTTACTTAAAATGACACCGTAACATAACATAGTCAGCCATGTGCACCCAGTGCCATGGCTGACTATGTTATATAGTACATACATACACGCACACGTAATTTGACATTTGTAAGGTTATATCAATTAAGTAGGGGTAGTAAAAGTTTAATGTTTAGGGATGGGTTGCATTAAGGGATGGAATACGGTTTTTATGGTTCAGGGATGGGCAGTATTATGGGTTAGTAAAGGGCTTTTAGGGTTGAGTGATAGGGTGGTGTTATGGAGTAGTAAGGATTTCTAGGGTTCAGAGATGGGTAGCATTAAGGGGCACAAAAGAAGAGTTTTTAGGTTTCAGGAATGGATTTTAGGGTTGTGTGTTAAGGGATAGTATGGGGTTTTTAGGGTTCAAGGATGGGTGGTGTAATGGCATAGAAAGGGGTTAAGGGGTAGCAAGGTTTTGTTTTATTAAGGATTCAGTGATGTTAGGGTTAAGGGATAGTAAGGGTTTTTAAGGTTCAACAGTTGGGTATGGGGGCTCAGTTTAATTTAAAAGTGACAGATATATATATATATATACATACCCACACTTTAAAAAGTGGGTATGGTGTTTACTCCTTAAAACATACATTAGAAATTATATATTACACAGTGGTGAACACCACTGTGCAGTAATAGCTAGGGCCCAGACGCAATAGAAAGTGTGCTTTTGATTTGATCACAACTTTGGCTCTATTTGACGAATCTTCATGAAACTTTCCTCAAAAAAATAACCATTCACCTCAGCTCCTTACTGGAAAGTTTTGGGGTGATCCGTGAAGCGGGCCAGAGAAAAAAGCGGGATCCCAAAATCCAATATTCCCATGTCATTTTCCATAGGAAAATTGAACAGCACTACTGCGGAAACGCCTGAACGGAATTATGGAGAGGTGTGGTGCAGCGGCCAGGGCAGCTGACTTTGGAGCACAGGGTTCACAGTTCGATCCCCGGCTCCGGCGGCAGCTTAGCTCAGCACCATGTGACTCTGGGCAATAGCTCACTTAATTTCCACGACGGCCCCCAGCGCCTTGAGACCCGTAAGGGTGAGTAGCTGCGCTATATAAAAACGGACTTACATTTTTTTTAATTACACCAAGTTTGGCAGAAAGCTAGAACTTGTTCCAGAACGCGTTCTTTTTGTAATTTTGTGTAAATCTGTTCAGTAGTTTTTGGGAAATTAAAGTTCCAAAACTTTGTATATCTGGACAGTTGGGTTTGTGGGAGGCTTGCGAGAGAGTCACAATCACGCAACTTCAAATGACAGAGTGATCTGATTGGCCGAGGGGCTTTTTTTCTTGCCAGCTGCCTTGCTCCCGCTCAATTGAAAGGCTCCCCCGAACTCCAGCGGGAACTCGTGCTTTAGGACACGGGGATCCCGAGTCCTGAAAATTAAAAAAAAGTATAACGGAGCACGTTAGGGGTACCCTGACCCGCTTGACCTAGTTGGGTGGATCCCATAGAGACCCCCCCGAGCCAAATTTAAAACAAAAAAATGGGGGGGGGGGGGGTCTGCGATCTCCAGCTCGGCCCCCCTGGACTTCTACGGGTGTGCCTCGTGAGCGCAAGGGCCGCAATGCCTCCCACGAGAGTCTCGCAGGATTGCAAACATTTAAAAAAAAGGAGGGGCAGGGTCTGAGTGTCTGCAGTGGGTTTCCGCGAACAGGCAAAGGCTGTGAGCTGTGGGGGGCTGATTGCTCAGTGAGAGTTGGATTGAGGGTATGGCCACTGGCCAGGCCCTGCAGCCACTCCCACACAACGTACGCCTAAAGGTCATTTGCAGCGGGGGTTGGCTGGCTGAGGGGGGTTGGATGCAAACCTGGACGCAGGGCAGACCCTGCGGCAAACTCCAGGCTGCACATGGCTGAAGGCTATGTACGGTGGGAGTTTGGCCTTACGAGTGGTAATAAAATATTTCTTTATGTTCAAAAAAACTAGAAATTCACTGAAAAAACAAAAGGTTAAAGTGATGTGGATGGTAATAATATCTTACTATGCATTAAAAAAAAACTCAGAAATTCACAAGTATGGCTATAGTAAGGTGAAAAAGTCACTTTTTAAACTAAAAAAACCAATGAAATTCAACAGTTATAGTTATTTCAAGAAAGTATAATCGCACCCTAGTAATGCACTGCTTATGACCTCACATATTACAACACTCTCAACTTCTTCTGTGACATCATTGATAACATTACTGATGACAACTGAACTGACATCATTGACGGCAGCACTGCATGACGGGGGAGCTAGTGCAGGTAACCTTTAAGAAAAACGATTTTTAGTTTCTAGAGTATTACATGCTTCTATTTAAAATGAGAACACTGTCATGACTGTGAAAAAACTCCAAAAACATAAAGGAGCAAGTCAACCACTGTAAAAGTTTACTACAGTTCTTCATTCCTTGGAGCATGAACAGTAGCATGGCTGAAAAATAGTCACTGCACCTGTCCAACGAATCGGCCACATTCAGTGCACTCAGAGCTGCAGAGGTCTGGGACCTCACAGAAGCCTTTGTCAGGTACAACTTAATAAACGCATGCGCTGCATATCTCCGATAGATGGTGGTTACTGGGAGGGTTGGAAGAGGGAATGTAGGCTGTCACTGGTAAAAGTTAGCAAACAACGAGGAAGAGAAAAGTGTTGGTCCAATAAAAGGTTTCATCGCTATTACAGAGATTTTACATTTTTCTCTCAGAACACATCGGGCATTTCCTTTTATATTTCAGGACTAAAATGAAAATTTTCGACTGCTGATTTATCTAATACGAGCACTCCAGTACTCTCATTATTTGTAACTGTAGGGAATGTGCACCGCCTATGGTTTCTTTAGATATTATTAAATGTCGTGGATCTGTCGCATGACACCGAATGTATGTACCTCAGTTCCTTAAAGTGACACTTACTAGTTACCAGACCTTGTTGAGGCTGGAGAGGGGCTAAAGAGTGAGTGAAAAAGGCAACTTTCAAGTCGTATTCTTGTCTAGTCCTCACCGTTGGATAGAAGCGATATTCCTACGGTTTATGCATTTGTGTATTTTTATGCTAGAAGACAAAAGAGGTACGGTGTTCCTGGGTGGCAAGTTGGCCACCTGGTTAGTACTCAGAGTGGTGGGGAGGTGGGGAATACCTCCTTTCGGAACTAGGACCCTCACACACCCAGCAAGCTAGGTGTCATGCTTCATCATATGGGTCAGCTCCTCGTCGAGCCGGCGCTGCAATGCTCGACGGGCACCCATAAAGGGCTCTTTATCGGAGACCTTTTGTTCCTTGCCGTATAGGTGCCGTGGGTGTGAGGGGCCTGGTAAGATGTAGATGTGGTGTGTGGGTTAAAACAGGTAAGGGAATCCTCTATAATTATTTTTATTCTGGAGAGGTCACAACCTGAATAAAAGTAAAAGAAGGAGGGCGACTATTTTGTTTTAATCTGACAAATTACGCTCTACCCCTTAGTGGTCAACATGTTTCTCGCCTATAAAATGTCTCTAATAGATCAGTTGGCGATTCCTCAGGACCTAGTGACTAAATGAAAACTATCTACAGTGTGTGGTGTGGTTCTACATACCACTTCTTCTCTCGGTAGGACGTTGCCCCGGAGAAAAGCAGCCAACCTCTTAAGGATTCAAGTGCTGCTTCATCAGACCGCAGCGGAGTATATGGACACTCAACGTAGTGTCGCTGCTCCCGCTCAGAGCAGTCCAGCTCACCTACCCGCTCTGCTGCATCCAGAGCGGGTAGGTGAGCTGGACTGCTCTGAGCGGGAGCAGCGACACTACGTTGAGTGTCCATATACTCCGCTGCGTGTCTGATGAAGCAGCACTTGAATCCTTAAGAGGTTGGCTGCTTTTCTCCGGGGCAACGTCCTACCGAGAGAAGAAGTGGTATGTAGAACCACACCACACACTGTAGATAGTTTTCATTTAGTCACTAGGTCCTGAGGAATCGCCAACTGATCTATTAGAGACATTTTATAGGCGAGAAACATGTTGACTACTAAGGGGTAGAGCGTAATTTGTCATTAAAACAAAATAGTCGCCCTCCTTCTTTTACTTTTTATTCAGGTTGTGACCTCTCCAGAATAAAAATAATTATAGAGGATTCACTTACCTGTTTTAACCCACACACCACATCTACATCTTACCAGGCCCTCACACCCACGGCACCTATACGGCAAGGAACAAAAGATCTCCGATAAAGAGCCCCTTTATGGGTGCCCGTCGAGCATTGCAGCGCCGGCTCGACGAGAGCAGACCCATATGATGAAGCATGACACCTAGCTTGCTGGGTGTGAGGGTCCTAGTTCCGAAAGGAGGTATTCCCCACCTCCCACCACTCTGAGTACTAACCAGGTGGCCAACTTGCCACCCAGGAACACCGTACCTCTTTGTCTTCTAGTTCTACCCAGGGCAAGTACGGTGGACCTTTATCAAGCCCTCATTGTCCCCCTTGTTGTTTACTATGTATTTTTATGCTACCATTTCTGAATTTCATCTCTGGTATTGATAAAGAGCAGGAGCCAGTGCCTTGAATACTTAAAAAATACTGAGTGTCACTGGTCTTTGAACCAGCCCTTCTTTAGGAGAAACAATGCAAGAGTTTTATGCTCAAAAGGGATCCAAAATCTGCGCACATGGATTTCAAAAGTCATATTTCCCGGCAAAGTCTAGAAAAGAAACCCATGGGTCTTTCTCCTCTCCCTGAGACATTGTATCTACATTGCAGGATGAATTCAGAGGACTCTGGCACTAGCGAAGCTGGAATTTGTTCTTCTGTAGATGTCTCTGGTAACAAAAAGTGTACTAAATGTTGCTCAGTTCTTGAAACCAAGAAGCTCCGGCGAATATTCTTTTCTTTTACCCTATCCCCTGGTTCCCTTGAGTTACTTTGGGGATAGGGAGAGAGGCTGTTGTGAGGACATTCTCAGTACTGGAGAAGGTACCAGATGAGAAACAATTAGGCTATGTTCCCAGGATTATGCTTTTTAACCAGGTGGTGGTCAGAAAGAGGTGATGCCCTTTTGAAGGAAGAGATGATGATCTTATCACCTACCAGAAAACAAGCATCAGCAGTGATGGTTAAGGGCCCTGCATGGAACAGGTTTTTAGTGGTCAAGCTGCAGATGCGGTGGGGGGGGGAAATCAGAAGACCAGTGAAGGAATACGCTCATTATATGACTTGTTGTAGGAGTTGACTTACAAAAGTGCAGCAACATTGATCAGCTTATTTTTTATTTTGAGGAAAGGGTACCCATGCCTGATATTCAGATAATTAGGAGTGAAGAAGCCATCTAATGATGAAGAATATTCATCTTTTCTCACTGTCAAGGGTATGGATGAATATCTCCCTATAGAGGAAGACGATGGATTGTGGGTTAGTTAATGATTAAACCACAAGGATAAAAACAATTGGCAGATCATGAAACAGATTCAAGATGCACGCACTTGTGTGCTCTTCATTTACATTCTTGCAGTTTGTGGTGGTTCTCTGTGTGGCTGTGGGCTGAGATTCATAAACTGCAGTTTACCTTGGAATCAGCAGACTGCTCTGCACCATGCTCATTCCACTCGCTTATCTCTCATTTGCTGTGGTGCCTTTTATCCCTTGTGCCCCATTATTCCTTGCAGAGTACCATGTTTTCTTTTTCTGCTCTTTCTCCTCTTTCCTTGTGCTTGCTCCTATTCTCCCTTGGGTCACTTACTGCGCATGCTCACATTCGGTGTGGTGTCCATGATTCCTTGTGTTCACTGTTACTCCATGGGGTGTTTGGCATTACTTTTGCTTTCTATTAATCTTCTAGTCTCCTTCCATCAACTATCATACAATTTTTTATTATCTCCTTTATCCTTGTGGTCCGTCTGGTTCCCTTTTCTCATCATTTGTCCTTTATCTTATTACTCGTGGCCCGTCTCTATTCATTGTTTATCTCATTAATTGGACTGTTGTTCCATGTTGTATATTTCCCATTCCTTGCGCTCCTTCCTCTGGTGTCTCCTATTCCTCCCACTCTTGACAATTCTTCATGGGGCTGTTGTCTTTCCGGTGTTCTCTTTCCCAGTCCTTGCGCTTTGCGACATCACAGCGACTGCTTAAGTGAGTTGGGTAAAGCTAGAAAAGTCACCCACGTGAGGCAGGTTAAGCTCCATAACAATCAAAGCGGAGAGTGAGAATGAAGTTATGCAGGAATCGAGTAACGGACAGAACTGAGTCACCTACAGGAGGTACTGGCAATACATCTCTTCTAATCAAAAACATTTAAATTAAAAAAGCAAAGCGCCATCTCGCTACTCAATAGCTTTAGTTTCTAACAGCTCGTAATGAGAAATAACTAGATAAAAGAAATGGCTAACTTACCCCGAGGACCTACAATACCTGCAAGTTTTGTAAAACGCCATCTTTAAATATTTCTATGTAACATGCAACCAGCATGCATTAACAATAAGCTGGATATTTACACTAGTTATTAAATACCGCAGGCAGTCATGCATTACCAATTCGATTGTGACGTATGCAATTGGATCTTTTATGATGAAGTGCCACAATAGTGCAAGCAAAGGGCAGGTGGAAATGTACAGTGGCGCACAATACAACTGTGTATTCACACTGATGCAGAGTGGACCACATACACAGAGGCATGATTACCTGATCAAGGCTGGGTTAATGGTGGATATTTGTCCCTGCAAAGTATCCATAATGTTTTCCTGTGAGTACATCTGTAAGGGGGAGTTAAATTGCGCGTGCAACACTTTCAGTCCTGGCACGTCCACCTCCACAGGGCTGTTAGGGCAGTATTGAGCTGCTTGTTTTAACTCCTCTGGGCCAACTCTCACTTGACTTGGAATAGAGGATGTGCTGTGCCTCCTTTGCAAAGAAAGTGAGGCGGGACGCGACTGCAGCGGATTATAGACTGATGCAAGAGGAGCCTTAAACACACCAGTAGGAGAAAAAAGACTATAGTATCAGGTTTAGAGATTAGAGTTAGATTGTTAAAGAGTTGAAAGAAATAGGAGTTGAAAGGAAATAGGAGAGAAGAAATAAAGATATTAATAGAGGAAAAATAGGCATTAAATATGAATACATTAAAAATGTGCAAACGTTTTAAAATGAAGAAGTTACTTCTAATAAAGTGAGATATACTTGCAAACGTGAGCCGTACATCCAAGATTATACTAACATAGTAGAGATATGTTGACAATTTAGTCAAAATCAATAGATAATGCGCAGTATAATACAGGGAATCAATGCATCAAACTTAGCATTAAGGATGAAAGGAAAGGTTAGAATACATAGAGTCCGATTCACAAACCCATTTGTGCACATAAATTCAACTTGTGTGCACAAATGCCTCTTTTTTAAGTGTAAAGCCAGATTTGCAATTCAAATACTTACATTTACACTCGTAAACAGATTTACTCAAACATACATTTTTTAGAGTGAGTAAATCTTCTAGTGGTGTTTTGTGAATATTCCACGGCGGGAATTGGCTAGAAATTGTAAGAACACAGCCAAACCTTGCTAGATGGGGAAAAAGCCAGAGATTTACATTACACTTCTCAAGGTTTAGGTCTAAATCGGTTTCCAAGATGGAAAACAAAAAAGGAGTACCCTCAATATTTGTGGGTTTCAGGAGAAGGGATACGTCCATGGAATAAAATATTTTCCAGACGGAGAAGAAAAGTTTCAAAAAAAGTTCACTGATACAATATATTTTCGAATGTGTAAATGTACACCAAGTATACTTGCACATACAAAAATACCTTCATATAGTCTTAAGGAGGAATTCAGAAACGTTTTCCAGAAGTACTCGTGAAATTGCAACAGTTGAATCTTCATAGGGATACTCCTCAAAGCATTTTAGAAATCTTGGAAATGTAGAGATTTAATCGACACATAAAAGGACCTTACGATATTAACTGTCTAGGTTTTTTTTGTGAATCTGGTCCATAATGATATTTTAATACCTTTACCCATAATATTACGTTGCAATGTCTTTCTCTAACATCAAGTGGTATAACATATCAGACTACTGCTCTAGTCCCAATGCAATGCAAACATTTAAAAATACCTTTTATTGATATAAACAAACATTGAATCAAAAAAGGCTTTTGTAATGCAAAAAAACTGAAACATTTTGAGCTGGCAATATAATATTTAACTGAGTAAGGCGCACAGAGCTAGAGTCTGTATACCTCCACCACAAATTCTACCGCAAGGTGCAACCCCAAAAGAATGTTCAGATTGTGCCTACATCACCCTGCCGGGAGATTCGTAACAGAGGCATCTTTACATACCAGGTCAATTACTGGAGTAGACTCTCGGATGATGACCCACTATCGGATGATGACCCACAAATCTGACTACAAGATCCTAAAACTGAGATATTTCTTTTCTGGTTTAACACTGTTTGAGGTAATTGTCTCACTGTTTATCATACAACCATAAATGTTGGTACATATCCATGACTTTTACTAATTACAATACTGGTTCCAGTTTTAGTAGTAACTGATAACCTCTAAATTATCTTCTGAATGGAGTCATTTGAACATTTATCCTTGAAGTCGGTGGCTTGGTGGCCCAGAAACAATTTGACAGCTGCTTTGCTGTATAACATCTAGTAACTCCAAGAATCCTGTTTAGGCCCTCAGCATTTGAGGGCTTAGACATGGATAAGAGGACTAGAAGCATAGTCTCCCTGCATGTCTGCTCCTCCAGTAGCCTAAAATCACATAAGCCTACAGTATTACAGCTAGAAAATCCCCATTCAGTTGCTAGACAGCAGTCATCGGTTTCTTTGTTGGATGCTACCAAGACACCTGGGATGCAGAAGGTAACTTAAGAACTCAATTCTTAACTAAACTCTTCCATTTAGAGTTTCTTGTCCCTAATTCTTATGACAGGGTGCCAATAGGAAAGACACTTTCAGCTAATTGCGCTATGTTGTACCGTCAATTAAAACAAAAACCCCGACTAAGCTTCAAAGCCCTGACAAGCAGGACTGAAAACCACTATACAACAACTTGAAAGGTTAGACTACTCCTTTAATAACAGGGAAAGCTCTCAAGTGGCCACAGAAACACAACATTGATGCTGCACTCCACATAAAGTGATGGAGCCATCCGGGCTTTTGGTCAAAACTTTGACTATTAAGCCAAGAGCCAACGCTGCAATCCCAACTTATCGACTCCACAAAATTGTAGGATCCTGGTAAATCATTTCAACTCATTGTTATTAAGTTCCCTTCTCTGCCAAAATTAGAAGCAATGAGAAATGTATGCAACATCTGTATTTGAGGGACCCGCCACTCTTTCATGATTACATAATGGGCACGATCGCTTGACATTAGCTTGAAAAGATGGGAACCTGCCCCATTTCTCGCCTCTGGAGTGCAATTATATGTTAACAGACTGAGGCTGGAGCTGGGAGTCCCTATTCAAGTTTAAAGCATAGGTTGGTAAAAAAGCAGAGGTTTGAAAACATTTGCTTTTAAAGTTAGAGCTGATATCAGCCCCAACCGTTCGCATATGCATATGTATTAAAACGTTGGAGATGTTCAGGGGAATAGGTTGAAGCTCGGTTTTCTGGTTGAAAACATAGCGTGTACACTTCCGCCTACCCTTGCAGGCCTCTCCCACTGATATGGCTAAAATGTCACCATTGGCAGGAAATGAACTTCTGGAATAATAATAAAAATATAAATGTTTAAATGCACTTAGAATCTTATTCCCTGTATTATGCTATGCATTCAAGCTTTACTTGAGAAGCCAGTTAAACATAAATCTACAAAGAGCTATAAGTGATGTATAGGCACCTGTTTACACCTGGTGGTGATTTTAAAGGCTGGTATGTCATGCTGAAAGCACGTTGAAATTGGACTGGTCTCTGGTGAACAAAAAAACAAATTGTTAATTTTACTTTCTTCTGTAGAATTATCACCAACAAATAAGGTAGCGAGAAGGCAAACAAATCTAGACAAGGAAAAGTTAGACATTAAGTCACATGAGTACAATGACATACCATTTTTCGTTGACTTGAAGAACTACTCAACCCTCATGACTGAGTCGCTAAAAGAACAGGCCATCTACATCCAGTTCCATTCTTCAAGGGCATGAAGACGCAGTCTGTACTTACGCTTTGCTTGGCTCCTGCGCAACGGCTGCCGTCTTGGACTCCATGGCACTGTTGAAGGTCTGGATGTTCTCAGAGGAGTAAAGTCCTGCTGGATTGTTGTACTGTGCAGTTATCACTTTGGGGGATGAGCTGGAAGCAGTGCCAGCAGCGAACGGCATAGCGCTTCTGTTATGTGCACTTCCTATTTGTTTTAAATCCTGCATGCAAGGGGATCAGAAGGAAAATCAGATGTGTCTAAGGCATGCACGCGTGTTGTGACAGCCAAATTTCATGCAATGCTCAATTACATCTCGACATTGAGGGGAATGTTAATGAGTGCCTTGGTAATTCAGAATAGACGGCTTGCACAACTTTTTCTTACACAATTCATATCTGGCAAATTACGTGCAATCGGCATTGCCACTGAAATTATTTCATTACAAGAACAGCTTTACAAATATGGAAACCACTACGGAGAAAAGTTGCTGCAAATAAATAACTTTACAGAGAAGCAAGTTCATAAAAACAACAAATTTATCTTGCAAACTGTCGAAAAATGGAACTGATCCAACAAAATCCTTTAAACTGGTACTTTATTTCATCCACCCTCTCCTAAACTTTCCTAATCCTAATACTTAGCCTAGCCATAAACCCAACTCTAAATTGAAGCCTAAAAAATTATATGCCACTTTTCTAACTATATATATCATTTACACAAAATGTCACGCGTATATTTAAAGATTTGTTTGATAAATAAATATTTCAACAAAGTTACCAAAATGTAAACTGTTATAATTTACATTTATTTATATCGAATTTTATAGGTAATGGTCTCTGGGTAAAGGTATTGTCTTTTCAGGTTTCTTTGTAATGACATAATTCCATTTTCATTAGCCACTGGCTGACAATAGTAGGAAAATTCCATGCCCAGTACACGTTGGTGAATGATGCTACTCTAGTGTGCTCCCAGATACACTCCATGCACAGGGTGTGGCTGTATATAGCGGCACGACAAAGTGAAAGAACTAAAGACATTGTGAAGTGAGAGTCAACTTTATCATAAAAGCAGCAGCAACTTTGTGCGATTAGAAGGGAGACAAATAGCGACTAAGTTGAAGTAAGAGAAATTAAATGTAGAAATATGCCCCAATTACATATTCGAGGAATCCTACAGGCAGTGTGGAAAAAAACACAGGTCACTCAATATTTTCATTTACACTAAAGAGATGGACTGTGGTTGCAGCCTTTTTTTGCCGGTAAACGGTTGAATATAATGACGTTTTGCGTCAGCTGTTGAAAAGATGGCCAAAGATGACCACAAACATTTCCCTTAAAGGCATCCTTCTTTGAACATTAGATCTGTCCCATGGCAATGCTGTCAGTGCTATCATTGTGCCGTGACTTCAGCGCTCAGGCAGCCTGCCCCCAGAAACAACCTTGGGAACGGAAATGAGTACACAGCGGAAAAGCAAACACTCCCAATGTTTACATTTGCCATTTAGTTGGAGCCAACACGCTCAACGCGTTTTTTCGCGCTCCATAATTTTCAGCCACCATTGTTTTCGAATAAATCGAGTACCTGGACTTCATGTGGGTTTCTTATTACAATGTGTTTGCCCCCGTTACGTTTGAAAAGCACTTTGAATGAGCCTATGTGAGTGTGTGCCACCGATAGAGGAAGACCCGAGAGTCAGTTAGACACAGTAGGCATTAACAGGCTAGAGAAGGTTTCGCCAGCCTAAGCAGAGAGAACCATGCTTAGGGCCAGACAGGATGTAGAGTCTGGACTCAAACCAGTCGTGGCCAACCTTCGGACTTCAAATGTTGTGCCCGTGCCAGTAACAGAACCCCGATGGCCAGGGTGCTCGTCAAAATGGCACAGGCAGGGTATCAGTGAAGCAGATAATGCTTCCCAACTATAGAAAGTAGCATACTCCAAAAGCAGCAGAGACTTGGAGGACCGCGCCTGCTGACTGGTAGATGACGCACTGAGTTATATATTACCCAAATCGTGTTTCAAACAAGTCATTACCACCAAAAATGTGACCCAATGGAAGAGGCACAGGTATGAAAGGTTATTTGACTGCTCAATGTGGTATGTCAGAACATGCTTGTGCTTTGTTACTATGCCCAAAAATAGTGGCTCGCATGCGGGGCTTTGTTGGAATTTGGAATCTGAAATCTTAACCTGCATTGTTTTTTCTATTCTCAAGAAACTCCTCTCAAGCTTTTCAAACTAATAACTGGGGGCGGACAAAATCTTGGGTTGTAGTAGACCAATATAAGTGATTTGAAATTCAGTAATATGTTTGCATACAATGGAACACCGAGGTAGACATGGAATCAAGTGCTTTTCTCTAAATCTATAAAAGGCCAATTTACCCAACGAAGATATAATATGCTGACCAGTGCCTAACTCCAATTGTCATAGTTTAAGTGGGGATTTAAACGACCCTCGTCATGATCCTGGAGTCAAAGTGCATTTTCAAGGATGAACGGAAATCTCCATTGTAGTGGAGCAGCATAATTAAAGGCTTTACACCACTACTAACCATATGGAAATCAACACGCTAATTAATATGTTAATTTGTGTGTTATTGTGTGGCAACATAATATTATAAACAGGCTGCACTCATAATTGAAGTATAATCAGTGAATTGCTTCTAACATACCTGAAACCATAAATTGAGATTTGTAAACCTTAGACTGACTGCGAGTAGGCCTTAAGTCCAACCAAACCATTTTTTTAAAGTCTTTCTTATATTTTGAATGCAATGTTCTTCTCTAATTATTCAAGTTTTCTTTCAATTTTAGTTGTCTTTCCTAATTTGTTAGTTAGAATAACCCTTTGTTTATACTGAGAACTGCTAGATAAGGGAGCATAATTGAAACTTGGCTGTGGTCATGCGGTTCGTGGGGATGGGAGAGAGCCTCCTGTACCAAGCAGACCACACCATTGCTACTTTCCAAGGCTGTGCAGCTGTGGGCTTCTTTGTTCAGTGATGGGAACGTGGAGAGTTTACCTGCGCCGAGGAGACAGTGTATCCTGATTGGTCCATACAGAAGGAGTTGGTGGGGTGACGTTTCCAGAACCTTCCATTTCGAATTAATTGTGTGTTTCATAGTCTAGTTTAGCAAATCCTGCCTGACTCTACTGATTTCCCCTTACCCGTGGTGTTGAGCTTCATGCTTGACCACCTGCACTTATTTCCCCTTAAACCGTCATTTGTTTCAACAGATGCTGACAGCTTCCTCTTAGAATTACCCCTTTCAATGAGTTATTTAGCTTATGGAAGTTCCTTCATGTAACCTATCTATTTTAGGTTTTGTACTTTATACATCATTATATTTTGCATCATCGTCTGTATAGTATACACATTTAGGTTGCATGATCGAATAGATATATATCCTTATTTGATGAATTGACTTGATGCTTTATTCATCTGTAAATTTGACCAAAATGTTTAATAAAACCATCATGGTTCGCACATCCTCTCTGTAACTTTTTGTGGAGCCAGATTGGTTTCACTGTAATGGAAATCTTGTGCTGATGCTAGCTCCTTTTATACACTTTCAGTCGACAATAAAAGCTCCATATGACCAGTGGTGCAACTTCACAGAAGACTACACCAGAGTTTTAAGGTATAGGAAAGTGTGCGGATCATAGTCTCTAAGGTAAAAAGAAGCATTTCCATAGTTCAGCAACCACGAGTCCTAGCCATCCGTTGCATAGTATTATCCCATCTATCCTACTGCTTTTTTATAGCCCTTGAAGTGCAGACACACAAACATTCACTGCATTTGGAAAAAACAATTGTTTACAGAGAGTATGTGGTTACTGCTAACTCTGGTATCCCTTGCAGCTCCCGGCATTTCTCCAACTCCAATTGGATGCAGCATTTTACTATGGCCCTCATTATAAGTTTGGTGGATTTAAGCATGAGATTTCGGAAATACAGAATCTATGATTCCAGGCACTATCCCCACACATAAATCCAGAGATTATGAGTTTTTGTCAATGGAATGAGGAATAACCATGTGCACAAGGAATTACCAGGTCTTTTTCCTGGTTTCCTCGATTTCAGCGACAAACCTGCGGACGTTTACCACCTGCTCTAAACAGGTAATAACTATTAGTGGGGGTACTGCAGAACAGGGGAGCAGAGGGGCATTTGGGGCGGGGGAGAGGCGAGGGGAGTTAGTGACCTAGATGCGGTAGTATTGTCTGCTAATCCTGAGGTGCTGGCGGGGACAGGTGGGGTCTGGGATGGTGACCCCGCCTGTAGCTCCTGTCCCTCTCCAGCTGAGGTTTCACCCAGTGTGGAACCACAGCTGAATAAATGAGGGATGGGTGTTTTTAGGACAGTAATTTTAGGTCCAGAAACATGAAAGCACTACAGTGTAGCGAATGGGTATCACTTCGGGAACACTGCTATGCCATATTCGTAATGTGGCCAATAGCTGTAGTACACAAGTAATCTCACTCTTTAACATCCTCCCTACCTTCCAGACTCTAAACGTGGCAGCTAAGTGCCAACTAGCTCTCATCACTTAATAGCAGCGCCTGCTGCGGCTTGTAAGTGAAATATAAACAAATTAATAAGTACACAAAAAAACAAATTTGTAAGGGGTTAGAATGTAATTACCGCCAATGGTCATATATTTTTGTCAATAAGTTTTAGAGGAAGCAGTTTGAAAGAAAGCTATTTTAATGTTGCCGTGGAAGCACATACTCAATTAACCAATGCATGCATGCTTTGGTGGAATCATCAAATAGTGCATTTGGCCATTTACAATAAATGCAATACCTTAAAGCTCAGGGAAAAAAGTTGGTAGTGTCATTGGAAACAAATCAAAAACAAAAAAACACTTTTCATTGCACTGAAAAGTATTTAAATAATTGTTAAACCTAATGCAAATGTACACTCCCCAGAGGGGAGCCATTTCCGAGAAGATAAGACGCCTCTCTAAGGAGTCACCTTATTTTCTAAGGATATTTTATAGGTCAAACAGCTGGCACTGAGGCGCTTCTTCTCCCTACCACAATCTGAGGGGGGTGAAACTCGAAGAGACCAAAGAAGGAACCGAGGACTGCTTTGTGTTTCCTTGCCAAATGTAGGAAGAGAGAGAGCTGGAAGCACAATTCTATATGTCTGCATTTACAAGACAAAGGAGGTGTTGACCTCTCGCCTCCATATTTCATGCAGCTCATGTTTGTGCGCATATCATACTCAAAGGTCACAGCTGCTGCTGCTATTGTTAGGAAGCCACAGCTCTGGGGTGAGTCACACCTTGGCAAGCTGTACAGGAATGGGTGAGGCACGGTACCTGCAGGCCAGGAAGAGGCAGCACAGCCAGCCGAGGCAGATGTGATCAGCACCAAGGGGTTCTGATCTGCTTTCCAAACATACCTGGTCTATTCCTTTGCTCATGCAGCTGAATACTGTAGCGGACCAGCATTCCAACACTAACACATCTGCACCGGTGTATGAGGAATGAGAAACCAACAAGTCACGGGTCACTATAAGCCCAAATAATGTGAGAGCAATTTTAGATAAACCGTGGCTAGGATCCAGTGGTCACTCCAGTAGAGGTGACCTTGAAAGTGGCTTTCTGTGGTGTCATTTACAAAACAGGAAGAACCAATCATTTACTGCCATGACATACCGTTACCCTACGAGCATGCCAAGGATAACATCATCGCAAGGGCACTGAAGAGGGCCAAGACCCAACTCTAGGCACAGTGAGAATTAGCTGCATTATTACAGCTAAGAAATCAGGGAAATAGTAAGTGATAATTAAGTATAGCGCACACTGCATACTAAAAGTTAGCTTTTACAATTGAAATACAAATACACTACCAGCATTCCCAATAAATCTAACAACAAAATCTTTACTTTGAAGACAGGGTCAACCAGTTTCATTACACAAAAACATGTTTAGTTCAATATAATCTACGCACATTAAATCCAGATTAATTCCCGTTAACTTAAAACTAGTTTATAACATTAAATCCCATTTCGTCCTAGAGAAAGAAATCGCATCGGGAATATGTTCTTCTACAGCAATGCGCTCACTTCTGGTAGCTTTATGACTGGGTTAGAACTCAATCCCATACCCTTAAAGTTCCCTATTTTACTGCCTGGTCTGCATTTGTTCAGTTCCTTACAATTGACCTGATTAAGCCAGTCTTCCTGAAATAGAGCAACAATTACTAACATAATTACAGATCTTACAGAAAATTTGTTTTATGAAGGCATTTAAAGGCCATGTTATGTTGTAGAAATGTAGTGGTCTGAAGGCATACAGAACCCCTGAATCTATGCAGGTACTTATATATCCTAGTCCATGGCTATCAGCACCCATCTTTGATAGTTCCTAAATGTGCAAGAAGAGAAGAAAAGACAACAGAAGAGAAATCTGTGAGCTGCACCAGATGGACCGACCATGATGGTGATGCCCAAGAAAACATGCAGACCACAAACCAAGCAGTTGACTGCTGCGAATCTCATGTTAAGTGACAAATCATGCTGCTGCTCATCTACAATTTAATGAAAATGTCCAATTTTAGAGCCGACTACCAAAATTCAAGAGCATTTAAATATTTCCCTAAGTGAAATAGCACTGAATCTCTTCAAGAGACTGTATCTGAAAAAAGCATCAGTGAAAATGAAGCATTGCCAGAAAGAGAGATGGGTTCTTCAAAATAGAAACCTTACATTAGTGATTATCGGGGTGGTTGAGCTGAGTTGCAGTTTGATAATTCTTGAAAATGAAAAACGTTACTTACCTGTACTAACAGTTTTGCAGCTTGAAACTATTCTAAATTCACAACATGCTGTACATCATTTCGCCATCTGGTGGGGCTTTGGAAAACATCTGTCAATATGCACCCCGCAGCAAATTACAAAAAGTCTTTCACAATTCCAATGTAACCTTCTTTGCTCTACTCCATTCTTTGTTTATTACTCCACAATGAAAGTTCCTACAATCACATAAATTCCTTGCACAAACCTGTGTTTCGTTCCTGAAAAATCTTTTGTGAAACTTCATCAGGACTAATTCATTATATCATCCTACAATATTATAATATCCCAAGTATGTACTTCTCATTTTATCCATCAAAATAATGATGCAATCTCCCACAAGTGTTTCTCTGTTATATGCAGTATGCACATATACAATTATCACGTGAACCACCTATATTCTCGTATGTGATGGTTCACAGCCTCTCTGAAAATCCATAAGACCAGATCAGTGTACTAACAAGCAATTGCAATGCAATAAGTGACGCATTTGTGAGAGTTTAAGCTTTTGACATTGTAAATGACTATGCCTTTTATTTATCTGTTTTGATAATTAACGCATAAATAAAAGGCATTGTCATTTACAATGCCAATAGCTCAAACTCTTGTAAATGCGAGACCTGCTTGGAAAAGTGAAAGCACGCATGGCGCGCTGAATGTTGCAGGAAAGCATGTTGTGCCTGCAGTAGGAAAACTTAATTCAAGAAAATAGTGCTTACAGATAAATAAGACATACTGTGTAACTACAAAAGTAAAAGGGCCAGTCCTCATGGGAGGTTACAAATTAAGACAAGGCGGTACTAAGGAGGGACTAACAAGCCTATTAACGAATCAGAAGCCAGCATTTACAAAGGACAATGACACAAGTCAATGAAAAATATGGCCGGAGAGTGGGCGGAGCTTTAAGTCCATACTCTAATACAGCATGCCTCACAGCGCATGTGCTGCCCAGGCTCGACCTAAAAATGGTGTTTAGCCATTGGAACTCTATTTTTGAAGGCCGTTTTTTGTGCACTCATACAGAATAATACACAGCACATGAATTTAGAATAGGTTCATGCTCTAGAAACGTATGTTATAGTGGAGAAATGAGAAAATATTCTAGGTGTACTGCATACATTGAATAAACTTACATTCCTACTCATGCAGAACTGTTGGGTAAAATACTTAAGCGATACAACCTCAAACCTTATTATAGTTCATTTGTGCCAAGCAGAAGATTTTGGTCATCAAGGACGAGTTGGCAAATGTTATCCTACATTGCTTGGCCAGGTTGACGCCGGGAACCTTTGAAGTTTCAGTTTGAGTCTCTAGTACTTAAAGGAAGCTAAACTCTGGGATATGGGGGTCTAAAGGGATACAGAATTTGGATTTTGACTCTGAACTCTTGTCCTTTGGCTCAACTCTGGCAACAATGGGAATAGAATAAAAGGCATCTCTGCTAAAAATCGGGGGTTACCCTAAATATTCACCACTCAAACAACTAGAATTCCACCTAGCAAAGTTTCTGGCATTCTATTCCTCCAGGTAGTGATATCTTGGTGACCCAGTGTCCAGGCAATGGTATCTGGATAGGGACACAATCCACAAGTAATTGGAGTTCAAGGACCACAAGGGCCCAAAAGATTGCCATTCTTTTTAATGGACTGACTGAAATAAAGGCCAGACAACTTCCACTATTGAACCCCAAGGGTTCATTCTCCAGTAGGGGCCTGTTCTGGGCCGGACTGGCCATAGCGGGCACCGGGCGTTTCCCCTGTAGGCCGCTAGGGTGGGGGCCGGTTTTGGGCCCCCAGGCGCCGTTTTTGTTACCGGGGTCGGCAATATCGGCCCCCGGTAACAAAATCGGCCGAAACCGGCCCTCGCAAACTGCTCGGCCGCACTCCCCCTCACCCCAGGGGGGGCCGGCTGAGCAGTTTGCCAGGGCCGGTTTCTGTTCCCAGTCCGGCCCTGGGCCTGTTTCTCTGAATGCACCAGCCATGGCCACAAGGATCTGAAAACAGGACAAGCACGAGTCCTGAGGCATCCTCTGCAATCTCTCGCGACACAAAATTGTTTTTTTAGGATCAAATAGTGACTGCAACTTCACCTGGTAATATTTCCTGAACTGTAAAATTATTCAAATGATTTCTGAATCAGGGCGTTCTCCAGCCGCGGAACCAGACCCGACTCCATGGATGTTAAGGCAGAATTCATCCTAGCTTCCCTGGGGCTGATGAAAAGGGGTTATATGCATGTTGTAGCCAAAGGATGGCAAGGCACAGCTTTGTCTTGCCTTCACATTGACTGGTGATGCAGCAGCTTTATCGCTCAGGTGTTCTTTGTACTTCCTCTTGGGCAGCTTGCTAGAGTGAAATTGAGGCATGCTTGGCCATTGAATTATTGTCACAGTTCCTTCCAGTCAGCTCAGCCTCATCTAGGTCCTACAGTCTAGAAATAATATTCCTGTCAAGTCACCACAGAAAATTGAACCTACAGGTTACAAGACCTGGGCCGAGTCAGGAGGTAAAGTAGCAATGCAGCAGAGATTTTAGCCCTGGTTTGGTACCTTCTTCCCTACACTGACATGCAGGTCTGCTCTATGTCTGATGAAAAGGATGAACCTGGTGGTTAAGGTGTGATGCACAACCAATCAAACGGTCTACAAATATCAAAGGTCTGCAGCATTTCTAAACCTAAAAGGGTATCCTGTCCCATTGCCGGACAGATTTTGCAGATTTCTAAGCCCAGAGTCCACACCCAGACCTGTTTTGACTAGTCCAGAATGAGAAGTTTGCGAGTATCAGCCAGGGCATGGGGGGGGAACCAACACAGGATAAACTGAATGGGATGTAAGCACTCCCACACCCACCAGGTACATAGGCTTTTGGTCGAAGGACAGGAAGGGTGTAAATGCAGGCTTGGATGTCCAAGATGGGCATCGCCAAAATGACACAAGGGGACACCACCGTTTTCAGCAGCATACAAACAGGGTGGTTGCCACTCTTACTCAGAAAATGAGCATACTTTGGCGGCATCCCTCAGCTCTGATGTCGATTAAAACTAAAAGCAACATGGCAACATCATGAAGACTCATAAGACTGTCCAACTCACTGTAGGCTAAACACACAGGGTATCCTGAAGATGGGAAGGGAAGGACATTACTGCATTCCAGATAAGCTATGGAGAGAACTTTAGCCCCAATAGGGAATGTGGAGGTCATCAAAGCACTATGCATCTAGAGAAATATGTGACCTGTTTGTTCAAGTTTAAGTAGTCAAGTAGTTGAGTATGTACCACTATCTGCCCACCTATGAAGGGCGCTCTTTGAGAAATAAACTATCCAACTGAGAAAAGAGCCCTCATTCATTAATTTGTCCATTGTTTTTCAGAAGCAAATGAGGTTAAATGGATAAGCACTGAATCGTAAATGTGATTCAATGGACAGAAACACTGCCTACTTCCTAGGAGTTCACATTTAGGTCCACGGTGCATAACCATATTTCGTGACCGTAGCGGAAAATGAAGAGCATGACGCCCACATAGGAAGTTGATTTATGGATATTACTTTCTACTAGAGAACATAATATTCCTTCCGTTGAGGTGAACACATTGTACTGCTCCAGAAGCGAGCAGGACCCCATTCTTGTGTTTTAAAAAGGTGTGGTCAACCACCTAGTCACTGAGGTGAAAGAAAAGCGAAATTAGTTGGACGGAATAGCCTTCCTCATCATCTTCAGGGTGTAACTATTTGAGGCACTTCAACATTGTCCTTGAGAAAGAAAGATAAGTGGGGCAGCACGATCGCACTTGGATGTGTGCTCAATGACCTTACAAAAACACATTGCAGAGGAGCAGAGATGGAAAGCCTACTTCGTTGCAGACGATGCAAAATCTGTAAATGGATTGATACTTCAGGGCTATAAGCCAAAGGTAAAGGATATTTAGATAAACTAAAATATTATACTTGGAGGTAGCAACCTAAGTCTGACGCAGCCAAGTGAAAAGTGGTGCACCGTGCATTTACGTCAAACCCATTGTGAGGATTAGCACAGATGGAAGGTGAGGTATCTAAAGTAACTACAGAGCTTAAAAATGCAGCACTTATTAAACTGGGTGACTTCAATCTGGAAAGAAAATGTGGCAATATCTTGGGGGAGCAAAGGATTAACTAGTGGTTAAATGGAGAAGCAGAAACACCCAAAAAGGGGGACTGAGAGATACCACTGCACATATCACCCCTGAGGCTTGAATTCGAGTACAGTGTGACATTTGGAGTATGGAGGGTGACATCTTCAGGAGAATAATGATAGAATAAAGAAGGATAAAGATAGAATGGAGCAGCCCAGAGACCGTGGAGAAGAATGATGAATACTTAAAAATGCAGTCCCCTTAAGGAAAGGAGTCACATAGTATATACATATATCCAGTGGAAAGATACGAAGGTATGAAAGGACATTCAACCTCCTAAAAGGAATATGCATATTGCCCGAACAAAAAAAAATTCAATAAACTACAACTAGCGATTGGGAAATGAGACCTGACGGGGCAGAAGGGAGCTTACTAGGGATAACATTAGATAATATATGTTTTACATTATGGGTAGAGAATGCATGGAACAGTCTCTGTACAAGTGGTGGAAACACGAATGGTAAATGGCTCAAACATGCAAGGGACACATGCATGGATGCACGAGAAGTTACCAAGCAAAGATATAAGTAAACACCATCTAAGAGGGTTGGTGTGCCTAGGTTAGGCAAGGAAAAGGGTAAACAGGAATGACTCCGCAGGCTGAAGCTCCTATGTCCTATCAAATCCGAAGTTCCTATTGGTTACCAGCGGGCCCCAAACTCATACTCCCCTTCAGGGAAAACCTACAGAAAACTTGGAAGTAAGTGCTTCTATGATTGGGAACAGCTGCTCCTTCTCAGCATCAATGACCGGAAGAGAACATGTGGCATTTATTGGCCTTTGAGGTAGGCACGTGATACCAGCTCGCTTGAAGTATTTTTTACACATACAGCTCAAAACGCAGGAGGGATTGGCTTCGGTGCTTCGGGGGCAAGCTCCTCCGTGGCTCGGCTTCTCACAGCCAGCCCCTCTTACTCCTGCTGCTAGATACGAGGGAGCCTTCAAGCTCAAAATCCTGGGCCTCTCTGGAGAGACTGTCAGCAGGAGGGCCAATTAAGGTTGTAGTTTTGTCAAAAATGACATGAGAAAGAAAGGCTGGATTTGACAATCGAAATACGGACCAGGCAACAGAAAACTGCTGCTAGTAACAAGCAACACCAGCAAAGCTGCAATGATTCACTGAGCAGTGAAGATGCAACCGGTTGGAAGTTCCGCGATGCTTGTAGTGCGGAAATACTATTTCGGCCACCAGTTTTTTGCACCTAATAGCTACTGTTGCTCGAAGAATTTCCACCTGCGTGCGCAAGAACTGGAAATTACCACATTTCTGAAAATCAGACAGCAAAAAACTTCAGCTTTAGCAAAGCAATTCTCTTTTCATGGTGCAAGTCCATTTTATGAGGCTTCTTAACAAGAAGCCAGCAGCTCGGATAATAAATTAACGTTTTTTTAAAACCTTTCCCGAGAAAGGCAACACCGGCTTCTCAAAGCACCTCAGATCTATGTTGCAACGAATGGTGCAAGGTTCACCCAACGGCTCAGGCACACAAGGCTAATTAAATTGTACATTTCTTTAAGTAAATTTCAAATCGTCCACCTATTACTTCACAGGAGTTGCTAGAACAGTCGCTCCTTATCTACAGCCAGACAGACTAACACACCCAACTCAACGCATTGCTTCATATTTCCTTAGCAACTGATAAACATGCAAAAACAATTGCAGCAGTAAATCCTCCCCTTTGCAACAATAAATCACACACAATTATTAATGTGCACGCTAACAGGGCACGCCACAGTACCAACAGCAGCTACAATTTTAATGACCAAGAATTCTTTAAAAAATAACCTTTAAAGTCACAGATTCGACAATGGCGACTCCACATTTACTGTCCAATCGGTTAGTCATTGTGGAAATTGTCTATGGATTGCTCATAACTTCATACCCCATGTGATGAAACCGCACAAAAGTTTTTATTCATGCAAGTATGGCCTCTGGAAGTTTCTTACAGCATGGAGAAGAGGGAAAGGCGCGGGGGAGGGGTCTCACAAGCTGTGCTTCCCATTCAAATTCCCAATTTTGTTTGGGAGGGAGGGTCCAAAAACCAAGTGATAAAGATATTAAATCTGAATTAGATGTTTATGGTTACTTCAACTCTCAATGATTTTTGGTTTGGCAAAAATCCAGAGAGCTATATAATTAAAGAAACACACAAGGGTAATATGGCAAGTGGGTACACAAGAACGTTCTCAACGTCTTTAATATTCACCTTGAATTCGCTCGCCACTCAGCAATAGTACTCAATACACTAGTACTCAGCCAGAGAATTACTGAGAACGTGGCCCTAGTCTCAAACTCTGCTCATACAAAATACTCTAAAAAGCCATCATCTTCACTGCCTGCACTCCGTTTCATTTCTTTCATCCCACTTGCGCATCCTGTCCATGATGTTAGGAAGGGCGAGTCTCTACGCATCATCAAGAACTATGCAATGTTTTGATATTGGTGTACACATTCATGCACAACGTTATCCTTACCTACATAGGACAATACGTCTTTTGATGCACTCTCATCAGCCTTCCTCCTCTCAGACTATATACCACATTGCAATCTAAAAATTTCTATGGGCCTCTTGGAGATTCTGCAAGTTTTTCTTCCTTTCACCACAAGCACCTCGCAAGGCATAACACCTGGATCACGAGGCATAATCCACTCTTACATTTTTGAAGAAGTTCTCAATCAGAGCGGGATACTGCTATCTCAGAAAAGCCAGTACCTTCCTGTTTCTTGCCTTGTTGTTGCCAACAGCCTCTGTTCTTCTACACCAGGTTTTATTGCTCAATGGGGCACATGTGCCAGAAACGAGTACAGGTTTTCTTAAGAGAGAATACGTTGTAAGCAACCAGCTTCAAACCTGCGGGAGAGTGCAGCCAGGAGACTAGGCTAGGATCCATATGAAAAGTATTGACAAGAAAACTCAAGTGCCTCAATGGATTGTTCCAAGAGCTGGCAGCAGAATTATCTTCCTGAGGGGGTATTCAACATTCTGAAGATTAAAACCATATAAAGTCGAAAGCCTAGAATGATATTTAGATCAGTCATAATAAAAGATAAGAGGAGCAGTAGAGAACCAGCAGAATAGGGTGCACATGCCTCCAATTGGTTGCACGAAGGAGGAAAAACACCGAAATAGATACCTAGTTTGACTGAATATCCAGTGTACAAAAACCAAAGTTGGGCCAAAGGCAAAATGTAGGAAAGAATCAAGATATGACAGATGGCAGCAACATTCAAGAACCTCATAATCCAAGCCATGAAGTAAAGAGAATATCTAGTATGTTCCGTCTTTTATTTCAAATAAAGTACCTTGTTCCTCAAGGCTTTTTCATAACAGAAAAGCGAGTGGTATGGTCACTATATAGATGGCAGCCCAAATCAATTGATGCACAGCCAAGGGACAGTCTGTGGTCCTGTAGAACACACCATACACCCTCTATGTTTTAAAGTATTTCTGCAATACATTTTTCTTCATCTAAGATGCTTTGTTGCATTACTTCAATCCTATGATTGCGAACACATTTTTGAATTCCACATAACTGAGCACTTTATTAATTGCTACTTTTTTTATCATAGTGTTTATTGCTATTTATTATTTTTCTATCAAGTATAAACGATACGCTGGTTTTGGGAGGTGTTTAAGTTTATTCAGAGTCTACTTTTCCTAGCTGTCCATACGAATTCTAAATAGTGCAACATTCTATTCTGGGCAGTAAGGTCCTCCATGAATTTGAAAATGTAGAGATAATACTTCAAAAACTATCCAAATTTCTTTTATAAAAATATACGTTTTTCAAAACCTCATTTCCTGATTGCCCTTTCCACTGTTGGCACTGACAATTTCTTTATTTTCCAATATTACCTGTACGGAATTACCTCTATCATTGTTTTCACTATTTCTTGTTGACATCTCTGTCAGGTAGCGGAGCTGGAGATATCTCTTACCACTTAGTGTGGTCCATGTGCACAGAAGCAGTACTTTGAAGCCATTTGATACAAGTGCGAGTCAGCGAAGAAAAGGTTGGCATTCATCTCGGAGTGCTTGCGCTGTCTTAACTCAGGCTGCTCATGCAAGGAGAATAAGCTATGTGACAGCGCACTGACAGTGAACTAAGATTCTCAGCAGGCCAGAAACTCAAAAATGCCAAGAGAAGGTAGCCACCTTCGCTCTTCAGGTAAACATCTTTGTGGTTCATGGCATCCTTTGCTAGGCAATCATGCTACACACTGTTGCAGCAGCCAAGACCTCGGTACATGGATCTCAGATTTCAGTTGCCAAGAACTATTACTTACTAAAAGATTGTTCTATTGACTTTTTTGTTTGCTGATAAATATCTTGAAGTTGTGTACTGTTGAAAACAAACGTTTGAACCCATTTCTGAATATTTGTTTAAACTCTTAAGCTTGAGTTACAAATATCTGAACTCTTTACACTGGGGTAATGTGTTCTAATTAAAGTTTCTTTGAAGGAACAGGAAGTATTCTTAATAGAACGACTGGAGTTGCATATATATTTATAAATGTTGTGTACAAGGTATTAGGTTTCCTGCCTGTGCATACATATTTATTGTGAAGAGTAGAAAAGGATATGAATGTATTCAATAATTTTTGCAGTTCTTTAGAAGCCAAGTAGAAAATATATTTTTCCACAAAAGAGCGCATAGTGACGAAGTTTAACGTAGTTATTCAAAACATAACTAGAGGTTCTAGTCCACATGTGTTTTCAAGATATTGATGTACATATGTGTCTAATTTTCAGGAATTCCCGTTTTTCAATTGAAGTACAGAGAGTTAGTTGTACAGAGCAAATGCTTAGGTATATCCAGTCACAATTTTATTTCAGCTTAATATAGTGAATGGAAATTTATAAAGATATTGTTTTATCTTATAGAGATGTACTACTGCCTGCAGACCTTGCTGACCCCCAAAAAGGACAAGGCAGCGTGTGGAGTTCGGTGTCTCCGTTTTCTCTCTTATCCCATTCCCATTTCCCAGCTTGTTCCACTGACCTTTATTCTCTCGTATGTGGGCATTGGCAGGGGCAGTGGGAGACAGAAAAGAGCATTGCTCCTTTTGGATCTGTGCACAAGGTTAGTGAGAACGGACACTTTTCTACTCTTTGTTGTTGCATCACAAAAGTTTGTGTTTCTTATCCATTTGTTTTAAAACTCACACTTTTATAATGTTATCATAGTTCTTGCACAACTTTACCGTCATTGCATTGCATAAAATATATAAAACTTAGATCTTTGTAGGAAAAGTTTCTGTTTCCCCGTTATAGTCAACTGTTTTAGACACACCAGCTGCCATTTTGAGGTCTGCCTATGATCCGATTGTAGCGCAAACTAAAGGAGGGACTATAGACATCTTGCTTGTGAATATTTTCGACAATAGTACAACAAAGTTAATGTCACAAACAAAATTCTGACTCAAGTAATGGTCAAGAGGATAACCTATATTCCAGGAATAGATTTGCATACAGAAACAGTCCACATCACCAACTGCCTTACCAATGTCAAGTACAAAAACCATGGAATCTTTGTAGCCCATGCCAATTAAATAGTTTCTAAATAGGCATACAACTTTTCTGACACAGATCCTGGCATGGCTTCAAAGCATATTGCTCCGTTTGTTTTTCTTCCCAAGTATTCTTCCATATCTGATTAATAAAGAGATCTGTTTCTTTCTTAACTCTCTTGTATATTATCTACTGCTACATAAATAGCACACTGGAGCGTCTGGCCAATGACTGCCCCTGTAAAAGGTGCCGAAAATATGTTTAAAAGTGTATACATTGGCTTAGCCATTATGTGATCATATCCTGGAAATATTCTAGCTTTATCTGGTTTACAGAATTGTCCATGTATTATTTTTGAAACTAGCTCTTCCAGTCTAATTGTATTTAGTCATAGTGGTGAATTACAGCAAAAAAGAGGTGCAGAAATAGTTCTCACAATCAGTAAACACATGCCGGGTGTGCGTGTTTGGGACTGTTGAAATGATTTCCGTTAGAAATGGGAGGGATACAGTGACTAAAAATAGATCAGGGTCTGGCAATGTTTGTCATGTCCACACACTAGTCCACTGCCTGAAACAGCTGTCACAATGCGCTTCAGCTATGGTGATGGGAACTGTCGCCCTGACATGTTCAGTGAAACAACATTAAATACAATTCAAAGAATTTGATAGAACCACATTTTAAACAAATGTATGCAGTGTAATTCAACGAGTGAAACCTTAGTCATATTTAAGCCACATGTGGCGGAGTGCGATACGCTCATTTCAATCATTTAATTTGATGTCATTCAAATTCTCGGATTGATAGCGTACTTCAATTAGTGCAAACATTTGAGTGCAGGAGAGTTGAAGTGTTTCTTGGAGTTGCAAAGTTTCAACAGGTTTCGCCTATGATGAATATAATGCATCAATCACAGGTAGAGGCATGTAGGGACTCCAGTGACTTTTAAAAAATTAGATGTGCTTAGAAACGGGTCAGTGGCTAAAAAACTGAAAGTAGTGCCTAACAGCAATACAAGTAGTCAGTTAGGCTGGATAGGGTGTGTACTGGGGCAGATCGAATCTTATTCTTTTAAAGAAGGTCCTACTGATATAATTGATTATACCTGCACAGTAATACCCTGAGTGGAAACACAGTTGCACTCTGCAACTCAGATGGCTGTAATTGATTCCTGCACTTTCACTATTGCTGTAATTTAACATGTTATTAACAACATACATCACTGGCTGTTTAATACCGTCCCTATGGGTTGCTCTCTGCCATCCCTGGTTGTACTCATCAGAGCATATGCCGTGGAAGGGGCAATGGGCATTTACCCAGGAGGCTGGAAGGGTTTAAAGTTTTGGTGTATGGGTGGGCTGATTTTGGTACTGGGGCCGGGAAAACATCTGGCTGTCACTCGAACTTTAAAACCAATCGCAAAAACAAAGGGTTTTGAAGCACGCCATTGCTATGCTACTGCCCTAAGTGTGTGCCTGGGACTGGACAGGACCCTCTTTAATACAATGATGTTCTATCTGTTAATTCACTTATTTAAAATACATTGGACTAGTGCATTGCGGGTGGTTCTTCTTGCTCCGATTGCTCACTACAAGCAGTATGGGGCTGGCCTGACAACATTTGCCAGGACTTCTTTTGGATTCCAGTTCGGCCCTTTGGATGGCTGTAGAAATGGGCATTATAAGTGTGAACCCTGAATATCAACCCCATAATCTCTACGGAACCCAGAATTGAGTACAAAATATTGAAAATAAATAATTGTAAAAAAATATCGACATGCAAGTAAGTGCAGATTTTCTATACCTAACTCCTATATATATTCATATTCTCTCTCTCTCTCCCTCTCTCTCGCTCTCTCTCTCTCTCTCTCTCTCTCTCTCTCTCTCTCTGATATGGAGTTAGGAATTGTAAATCTATACTTCCATATATGGAAGTATCTATCGATAGTTTGTCCCTTGATATTCGGTCCTCGATATTCTTGTGAGGGCCCTTGCACTAAGGGAGCACTCCCCCCACCTTGTCTCCTGGTAGACCCTTATCCCTTTAGAGGAACTGCATACCTTTTTTGACTCAATATGCTTGTACCATGATATTCTGGGGGTCAAATTTCAGTAGAATAATCCCATTTCTAAGGGTTGCTCTTCTACTTCTCCTCAGTATATACTTCACCAAATTTACTATAGTTAATGGAAGATTGAGATCTGAGCAGTTTTACTCTGCATATTAGTCAGTATGGTTTAAATCTTTTAATACAGCCCACAACCAAATGAATGGTACCCACAGGCCCAACAATCTCATCATTTTTGCCTACACCCATGCTTATTTAAAGGTACATGTTCCCTGCAACATGATATGCCTAGTCTCTGGAATCAGTGTTGTATTAAGGCCCTCACTCATAACTCTGAACACTACCTATATAGACTGGCTCGGCCCCGAAGACCTGGCACTCTCTCCCACCGGAAGTCCGCAGAATCTCCTCCACGGCGGCCTTTAAACAGGAAGTAAATATAATCCTAATGAACAAGCTCTTGCCTTAAATGGCCATGGCTCGTCTGTTTTTCTCAATGCCCCTCTGACTACGTTCTTTATTGGTCTAACAACTGTGAAGCTCAGGGTCGTCTGATAAACCCTATTAAGTAATGTTTGTTCTCTTCCTAGTACGCCATGGAATTAGCTAAATATTATATTCTTTGTTACCCCCTTTGCCATTTCCCCTTTACTATTTCCTGCACTTCCAACATGTGAAGCGCTTTGATACCCTTCGGGGTCATGTTCGCGCTATACAAAACTTTATAAATAAATAAATAAATACACACTTCTATCCAAAACACTCCCATGAAGAAATGTGCAGCCCATGCGCAAATGTGCTTTGGTGCGTCATCAAGGTTATGAAGATATATATAATTGAAACTACAATCCAATACAATAAATATAGCAATTTGGAAATAAAAATACAATGTCTGATAATAAATAAAGGAAAACTGCATTCAGCTAGTGTTTATTTACTGCCCCTAATCAGCAGATCTCAATTAATTTCTCTGGCCTCAAATCTAGGTCACTAGAGACTTTGGTACTCAGGGTAGTTAGATAACCACAACACAGCAAGGAAGAGAAACAGGAAGTGTAATGTCGAAACAAAGGGACTGGCCACTGGACCAGTTTTAAGGGAGTGAAAAAAAGGAGGTATAAACGCACGATAATTTGATCAGCAGTGGCTCTCAAGCTGATAATTGAAAAGGGCAGCTTAAGGGAGAATCATGGCAGAAGAATAGAAATGGTACAAAAGAAATGCCAAGCAATGGATCTGCAGGGTAGGCAGGAGAGTGTCGAGATTACCTGAGGTAGCACAAAACCAGCAGCCATGTGGCCAACAAAAGGAAGCTATTCCATGCCTGTTTTCCTGCTAGGGCATTGAACTATTTCCTTTTTTAGGTTTCGCCTGAGACATTGCACGCTTGCGAGACATTTTGTTTAGCTTAAAGGTGCTTAAAGCACACCCATTGCTTACCACTGGCTGGTCTCATCATTCCTCTTATTTCCATGCTTTTGTTGAGTTAGCGTGTGCTGGTTTTATTTCTTCTTGGTGTGTTTGTCCCTACCGTGTCGCATGGCCAAAGAACTGCTTTCGTTCTCACCGAGTGTCCTTCTACTGCTTGCGCTTTGATGCTACCCTATTTTTTTCGTTTGGAGAAAGCACCCCATAATACTGCATCTGTGAGGACGCAATCCATAACAGTGATATGTGAGGAAGCAATCCATAACAGTGATATGTGAGGAAGCAATCCATAACAGTGATATGTGAGGAAGCAATCCATAACAGTGATATGTGAGGAAGCAATCCATAACAGTGATATGTGAGGAAGCAATCCATAACAGTGATATGTGAGGAAGCAATCCATAACAGTGATATGTGAGGAAGCAATCCATAACAGTAATATGTGAGGAAGCAATCCATTACAGTGATATGTGAGGAAGCAATCCATAACAGTGATGTGTGAGGAAGCAATCCATAACAGTGATATGTGAGGAAGCAATCCATAACAGTGATATGTGAGGAAGCAATCCATAACAGTGATATGTGAGGAAGCAATCCATAACAGTGATATGTGAGGAAGCAATCCATAACAGTAATATGTGAGGAAGCAATCCATAACAGTGATGTGTGAGGAAGCAATCCATAACAGTGATATGTGAGGAAGCAATCCATAACAGTAATATGTGAGGAAGCAATCCATAACAGTGATGTGTGAGGAAGCAATCCATAACAGTAATATGTGAGGAAGCAATCCATAACAGTAATATGTGAGGAAGCAATCCATAACAGTAATATGTGAGGAAGCAATCCATAACAGTGATATGTGAGGAAGCAATCCATAACAGTGATATGTGAGGAAGCAATCCATAACAGTGATGTGTGAGGAAGCAATCCATAACAGTGATGTGTGAGGAAGCAATCCATAACAGTGATATGTGAGGAAGCAATCCATAACAGTGATATGTGAGGAAGCAATCCATAACAGTAATATGTGAGGAAGCAATCCATAACAGTGATGTGTGAGGAAGCAATCCATAACAGTAATATGTGAGGAAGCAATCCTTAACAGTGATATGTGAGGAAGCAATCCATAACAGTAATATGTGAGGAAGCAATCCATAACAGTGATATGTGAGGAAGCAATCCATAACAGTGATATGTGAGGAAGCAATCCATAACAGTGATATGTGAGGAAGCAATCCATAACAGTGATATGTGAGGAAGCAATCCATAACAGTGATATGTGAGGAAGCAATCCATAACAGTGATATGTGAGGAAGCAATCCATAACAGTAATATGTGAGGAAGCAATCCATTACAGTGATATGTGAGGAAGCAATCCATAACAGTGATGTGTGAGGAAGCAATCCATAACAGTGATATGTGAGGAAGCAATCCATAACAGTGATGTGTGAGGAAGCAATCCATAACAGTGATATGTGAGGAAGCAATCCATAACAGTAATATGTGAGGAAGCAATCCATAACAGTGATATGTGAGGAAGCAATCCATAACAGTAATATGTGAGGAAGCAATCCATAACAGTAATATGTGAGGAAGCAATCCATAACAGTGATATGTGAGGAAGCAATCCATAACAGTGATATGTGAGGAAGCAATCCATAACAGTGATGTGTGAGGAAGCAATCCATAACAGTGATATGTGAGGAAGCAATCCATAACAGTAATATGTGAGGAAGCAATCCATAACAGTAATATGTGAGGAAGCAATCCATAACAGTGATATGTGAGGAAGCAATCCATAACAGTAATATGTGAGGAAGCAATCCATAACAGTGATATGTGAGGAAGCAATCCATAACAGTAATATGTGAGGAAGCAATCCATTACAGTGATATGTGAGGAAGCAATCCATAACAGTGATGTGTGAGGAAGCAATCCATAACAGTGATATGTGAGGAAGCAATCCATAACAGTGATGTGTGAGGAAGCAATCCATAACAGTGATATGTGAGGAAGCAATCCATAACAGTAATATGTGAGGAAGCAATCCATAACAGTGATATGTGAGGAAGCAATCCATAACAGTAATATGTGAGGAAGCAATCCATAACAGTAATATGTGAGGAAGCAATCCATAACAGTAATATGTGAGGAAGCAATCCATAACAGTAATATGTGAGGAAGCAATCCATAACAGTGATATGTGAGGAAGCAATCCATAACAGTGATATGTGAGGAAGCAATCCATAACAGTGATATGTGAGGAAGCAATCCATAACAGTGATATGTGAGGAAGCAATCCATAACAGTGATATGTGAGGAAGCAATCCATAACAGTAATATGTGAGGAAGCAATCCATAACAGTGATATGTGAGGAAGCAATCATAACAGTGATATGTGAGGAAGCAATCCATAACAGTAATATGTGAGGAAGCAATCCATAACAGTAATATGTGAGGAAACAATCCATAACAGTGATATGTGAGGAAGCAATCCATAACAGTGATATGTGAGGAAGCAATCCATAACAGTGATGTGTGAGGAAGCAATCCATAACAGTGATATGTGAGGAAGCAATCCATAACAGTGATATGTGAGGAAGCAATCCATAACAGTGATATGTGAGGAAGCAATCCATAACAGTAATATGTGAGGAAGCAATCCATAACAGTAATATGTGAGGAAGCAATCCATAACAGTAATATGTGAGGAAGCAATCCATAACAGTGATATGTGAGGAAGCAATCCATAACAGTGATGTGTGAGGAAGCAATCCATAACAGTGATGTGTGAGGAAGCAATCCATAACAGTGATATGTGAGGAAGCAATCCATAACAGTAATATGTGAGGAAGCAATCCATAACAGTGATATGTGAGGAAGCAATCCATAACAGTGATATGTGAGGAAGCAATCCATAACAGTGATATGTGAGGAAGCAATCCATAACAGTGATATGTGAGGAAGCAATCCATAACAGTGATATGTGAGGAAGCAATCCATAACAGTGATATGTGAGGAAGCAATCCATCACAGTGATATGTGAGGAAGCAATCCATAACAGTGATATGTGAGGAAGCAATCCATAACAGTGATATGTGAGGAAGCAATCCATAACAGTGATATGTGAGGAAGCAATCCATAACAGTGATATGTGAGGAAGCAATCCATAACAGTGATATGTGAGGAAGCAATCCATAACAGTGATGTGTGAGGAAGCAATCCATAACAGTGATATGTGAGGAAGCAATCCATAACAGTGATATGTGAGGAAGCAATCCATAACAGTGATATGTGAGGAAGCAATCCATAACAGTAATATGTGAGGAAGCAATCCATAACAGTAATATGTGAGGAAGCAATCCATAACAGTGATATGTGAGGAAGCAATCCATAACAGTGATATGTGAGGAAGCAATCCATAACAGTGATATGTGAGGAAGCACTCCAGAAATTATATTCCTTCATGTTGCCCCCTCTCCCTCCGTTTATCCATGTTGCCTTTACCTGCTCCTTCACTCCCACCCTCCGCCCTCCCATACTTCTTCCCTAAGTCCATGCTGCCTTTGCCCCCCTTCCTCCCACCCTCTCTCTCTGTGGCTTTTGACTCCTCTCTCCATTTCTCCGTCTTTGCTACTGCTTCAAACATGCTGCACCATAATTGAGAATACTTATTTACAGAGTGCCCAAGTCACTTACATTTTTCTGACTTTTGTTGTTTTAGCTTTATGCAGACATGATATTCCTTCTGTTGCCCTCTCCCCCTCTATCTGTCCGTGTTGCCTTTATCCACTCCCTCCCTCCCTCCAACCCTCTATCCGCGTGCCTATCTCCCCTCCCTCCCACACTCCTTCCCTCTGTCCGTGATGATTTTTCCCCCTTCCCTCCCTTAGTCTCCATTGCTTTTGACCCCCCTCTCTGCATCTTTATCTTTATTATTGCTTCAAAAATGCTACCATAGTTGAGAAAGTTTATTTTCGGAATGCACGTCACTTAGGTTTTCTGACTTTTGTTGTTTTGGTTATATTGCAGACATGATATTCTTTTGTGTTGCCCTTTCTCCCTTCGTCTGTCTGTGTTGCCTTTACGCGCTTTCGTCCATGTGCCTTTGCCTCCCACCCTCACACCCTCATTCGCTGTTTCTTTTGACCTCTCTCTGTTACCATACTATAAAATGCCAGTCCTTACAATACCATGTCATACTATACAATGGCAGGCCATACCATACCATATACTCACTGGGCATACCATATGGAATACACATGTCACTTACATTTTTCGGACTTTTGCTGTTTTAGTAGTAAAGCAGACATGATCGATAGTACTTCATGTTGCCCTCTCCCCCTCTGTTCATCTGTGCTTACTTTATTTGCTCCCTCCCTCCCACTCTCCATCTGTGTGCCTTTGCCTCACTCACTCGACGACCATACCATACAGTACCAAGGCTTGTCATAAATAAGTGTGCATCCTTTTTAACCATCTGAATACCATACCATACAATGACACGCCATACCATGTGGAGTTCACGTCACTTACATTTTTCTGACTTTTGTTATTTTTTCTGACTTTAGTCAAGCGTTAGCATGTCGCTTAGTAATGTGTATATTAATTTAGCGGATACTAAATGAAGGTGCCTCAGTAGGGCTATTGCATGCATAGCATAGGAAATGTGGGCATGACTGCCTCCGAGACCTGTAGGTGCTCGGAGTAGCCACCAAGGAAGTGGGTGGGCAAACTAATTTTGAGGAAGGATGAGGTCGCACAGCTAGGTGTTGACTACTGTACCATTTGGACAAGAACAGGAGATTGCTGGCAGCAGAACTCAAACCTCATTAGGACAAAAAAGGGGACTAGTGAAGGAACAGGAAGGGAATAGCAGGGAAGGCTAGAAGGGCGGCGGACAAGGGGAAGTTGCAGGCGTGAGGTCTTGCCATCATTGTTAACGATCACTGTAGCAGAGATGCAAATAAATGCTGAGAGAAATCATTAGCAAGTTGGAGACTTAAAATTTTTTAAACGAGGAGTACTTCAAGGGAAGAAGATGAATTGTATAAAACGGACTAGACTTTCCTGGTGTCCCTGACCCCACAAACATAAGAGGGTCCTGTGACAAGGTTCTCTCTTCAAGGCATTAAACAGAGCACTTTTCAGCAGAAATTCAACTCTGAGTTGTACAGGCCAACACTGAGATCTTGTTTACTCACTGAGTAGGTAACTTTACTGCAACTGCAAATCAAGATAGTCGTTAAGGCAAGACTTTTAGACTAAACACCCGGCCATGCAATATAATCATGGGCAGCTACTGAAACTAAAATTAAGTAATCTCTTTAGACTCACAACAGAGAATAATCAATAACCCCTCTCGGCAATAAAACAGCCCTAAGGGGGCCTCTTGTGAATTATTTAATTCTCAAGCCTAATGCAAAGATTGTATATTTCTTTAACATCATTAATCCTTACGTCTGTTTTTCATGTTTTCCTAGTCTGGTATTCTGCTCCCCTTTTTCTTCTCCCTTTTATCTCTTTCTATTCAATGGTATATTGTGTACTTTTATGTTCCGTTTTCCTGATGCAGCCTGGGAACAATGCATTTGTTATGTTGTGATGTTGTTTTGCTCTGTATTGCAAACGCAGCCAAAACAAATTGAAATAAAATAGAATCAAAAGTGTTTCTAGCCAGGCCTTAAAATTTTTAATTTTATGGTGAAACAGGAGGCTAGCATTATGCATAAAACCTTTTATTCACCACTTCAGAGCAGCAACCTTAAAAGTTCCAACAGGGGCGTGGCCAAAACGCGAATGGAGTGAGACGTGTGTATCTGGGTCTCCGCTCCATTGCATCCTGTTAAAGCTGTTAATCCCGGCCACCGGGTCTGCTGACTTGCGCTATGTGACCCGCTTGGTGGGGGAAAGATCAGAGGTGCTCCTAGAACTGGAGAGGAGACCCCGCTGTACTCTGGGGCTCTGATTTCCGCGACCCCTCTTCAGCGAAACTCACCGCCGCCATCTTGGACGGAGGGCGTCGTTGCGGCGTTCTCGGCAGGCCGCAGTGCTTGGCCCGGAGGTCGCGGCTCTTGAGGCGGTGAAGCCCACGTGACAGACCCTACCCGCTGAGGGGTACCAGAGTCCCCCGGGAGCGGAGCCGTGGCCTGCGGACTCCCGGGGCCTCCACGACGCTGCACCCTGAGCCGGTGCTTCTGCGGCGGCGGAGGGGACTGCGGACTCCAGGAGCTATGGCACAGTGAGTGTTGGTGTGCGCCTGGATAAGGGGTGCTTCTGGGGCTGGAGGAGCGGCCCCGTTGTAATCGGGGGCTTTGGTTTCCGCGACCTGTCTGCGGCGAGACCCGCCATCGCCATCTTGGACTGGGAGCGCCATTACAGCGTCCTCGGCGAGCCGCAGCCGTAGGGTTGGAGATTGCGGCATCTGGAGCGGTGGAGCCCGCGTGACGGACCCTACCTACTGGAGAGCCCCCGATTCCCTCAGAATCTGTGCCGATTGATGTGCCGTGTCGCTGCACTCTGAGCCGGTGACACTCCGGCGGCAAGGTGGTCCGCGCATCTCCGGAGCTCTGGCACAGTAAGTGTTGGCGTGCGCCTGGGCCTGCCGCTGCTCTTGCGGGGGTGAGATGAGAGCGGAATAGCCCCCCTGCACTGTGGCATCATTACCAATACCGCTGCCTCTTTCTCCCCTGGAGCCGCTCCCAGTTGGGCTTGAGTTTGAGCTGGCTGCCCTTCCTGCTGTTTGGTGCCTGGGACTCACCTTCGCATCCTGGCCGGAGCTGGGGGCCTTGCATGGATGGGGGTAGATCGGAGGGAGCTCCGCTGACAGAGGGGGGCTCCCGCTGCTCTTTGGGGCCCTTTCCACGCCGTCTGTCGCTGTTGGGCCTACTCGCTGAGAGCCGCATTTTGAGACTGCCCCCCACTAGAACTTATCCAGGGAATGTGATGAGAGCAGAGTGAAGCAAACAACGGCCCTCTAATCGGCTTCGCCTGGTATCCACGGCCCCACTAAGCAAGCTGCAAATAGTGTGGGAAAACGGCGGGGCCTGGTGCTGCGGCGGTGCTCCCAGGGGATTGAATGGTTTAAGATGAAACGTCCTGAGGCATTGCAAAGCACTTAACATCGCCGGGGATAGTGTGACTCCCCTTAAGCGAGGCCTGGTCGGGACGGCTGGTCTGGTGGTTGCATCCATACCCCCCTTGTCGTTCTTCTTGTCTACGGTTGGGGCTGATATTTGTAATTTGAGTTACAATTGATCTCGTTGTACTACCCACTGTGATTTCTCCAAAAACTGAGGGAAGCCATATTTCGACTACCTGGGACACTGACACAGTTCGCTATTTAGCCATGCCTCCTAAAAATAAAACCAATAAAGACTCAGACTCTGCCTCGTCCCGAGACAACCCGGTAACGTCCCTATGGTCCAAAACCAATTTACATACACAGGACGCCTCTGTTACTTTAGTCTCTGCACCAGAAAAGGCCAGCTCGGAAACGCCGATCACTCAGGCCTGCATGGCGTCATTCCTCCAAGAGATTAAGGATGAAATTGGATCCCTTAAGCAAGATTTCAAGGCTGGGTTACAGGACATTCAACGGGAGGTCACAGAGATTGGCGGAAGGGTGGATGACCTCGAGCACACCATGGACGCTAGGTCAGAGGACCACGAGAGCCTGTGGAGAAGGTTGGCGGAACTGGAGGATCAAAACATTAGCCTACAGCTGAAGCAGGAGGACCTCGAAAATCGCAGTAGGTGAAACAACCTGCGTATTAGAGGAGTCCCCTTGGGAGCGGAAGGCAAGGACATCATGGCTTACACAGCAGATCTTTTACAAGCCATTAGAGAGAATGAAGAAGCTTCTCCCCCTATGCTAGATAGAGCCCATCGAGTTAGGGCCCTCGCAACCGGCCCGACTTCATCCCGGACATACTCACACGGGTTCACTTCTTTGCTGAAAAAGAAGCTAATCTGAAAAAGATTCAGGGGGGTCAAAGCTCTTTCCTACAATGGCCTTTCGATCCAGATATTTCAAGACCTAGCACCAGCCACGCTGCGAAGGAGAAAAGACTTCAAACCAGTCACGGATAAGCTCCGAGACCTCAACATTAAATATCAGTAGGGCCACCCCTTTGCCCTGATGTTTACCTGGGAGGGTAAGCGACGCGCTCTTCATTCATTGAAAGATGCAAAACAGCTCTTGCAGCTCCTGCTGGACTCTGAGGGTGATGACCTGCCTTCTCCTCGAGGGCGCCCGAGAGGACCCTTACGTCCAGAATGGTCTACTGTCATGCCGCCTAAGTACAAGCGACGCCTCCAGGAGCGGGAATCAGGAGATCATCAGTCACATCCGGTCCTTGAGTGACTCCTCTCCGCAATCTTGATCACCGGATCATAAGGACTAACTCGGCCTTGGTGCATCCAATCTCTTATGCTTTTCACATCTAACTCTGCGATCAGGCATTAGGACAATCTGACATAATCTTCCTACACAATCGTTCCTGCTTCTCTTTTGTCCGGACAAGGGCTGATCCCCTGCGAGAGCGCAAATCCATTCCCAAGAACTCAATCACTATGGGGGTGAGCCTTTGGACACTGCTATCGCTAGATTTGGCTCTGGCTTCTTCGGTGACGACCTGGTGGAGGATGATTCTTTCGCTCATCTTGTATTGCCACAGGCCGCTGGATGCGGGGACCCACAAACTTTCTTGCGTCTGCAGGGTCCCTTTGGAGAGTGACTTCTCCAGAAGGGCCTGTCCTATGGATGTTGGGCTGTTCCTGGCAGACTCTGACATTGCTTGGCCCAGTTGGCCACCTATTGTTGAGTTTTTTTCATTTCTTCCTTTTCTATCCCTCTGTCCCCCTTTCCTAGATGCGCTGCTGCTGGGGGGATGGGGCCTGGGTGGATATAGCCTTGGATCTTGGGGAATTGCTGGGAGGTACTTTGCTCGCTCAATAGTTTCAGATGAGCTTCCAGTCATGCTGCTTTGTTATGAGGTCCTGGGATGGGAGGATGTGCACCCACAGTGTTGGTTTAAAGGTCACTGCAGGCGAATCATCTTTTTAGACTTATTATGACCAACCCCATTAAATTTCTTTCGCTAAATGTTAAGGGGCTCAACTCTCCCAATAAGAGACATCAAGTTTGGCGATACCTCATCCGAAAGGAGCCTGATGTCATTTTTCTTCAAGAGACTCATTTGCTTTCCTCCGACACTCGCCTTATGTCCCACCCCAAATATCCTACTCAACACTGGGCCTGCTCCTCTTCTAAAACTGGAGGGGTGGCCATTCTCCTTAAAGCTGGCTGGACTGTGACGTCTTCTAAAGCTACGAAAGATAAAGACGGGAGGTTCTTAAAAATCCAAATTCCCTGGGGTAGGCTACCCCTGATTCTCGTAAACATATACGCTCCTAATCAAAATCAAGATGCATTTTTACGCTTACACCTTAGCGACCTCTTACATTCAGTCACCACGCCGATTGTTCTTGGGGGACTTTAATTTGGTATGGAACCCGGAATGGGATCGTACGGCACAAGCGTATCAAAGCGCTGGGGCCATGTCTGCAACTCTAAAAAATGTCATTACGGACTTAGGATTAGTTGACGCATAGAGACACTTGCCCCCTGACTCCAAGGACTACTCATTCTTTTCTTACGCACACCGATCATACTCTCGCATTGACTACTATTTTCTTTCTTTACCTTTACTACACGCACTAGTCGTCGCGGAGCTATCTGATATTGCTTTATCAGATCATGCGCACGTCTCGATATCTTTACAACCCCCCAAACCTCATACAGATACTCAACCTAGATGGAGATTACCACCCCAGGTCCTCCGGGATCCTGTTGATGTGGCGGATATCCGAAAAGAGATTGAGGCCTTCTTTGTAGTAAATGACCTTACTGATACCTCTGAAGATGTCCGGTGGGACGCCTTTAAGGCCACCATCCGTGGTGTTATTTCATCTATAGCGATAGCCAGAATCCGTGAATCCCGTTTACTAGAGACCTCCCTCTCCGCGGACATTAAAACTCTAGAACGAAAAGATCACTTACAACCATCTCTTCACAATAAACAACTGCTCGCTGAGCTGCGGGGTCAACTACGTTTGCACCGCACTAATAAGGCGGAGAGACTCCTGCTTGCCCTTAAACAGAAATTCTACACAGGGGGGGACAAGGTTGGGGCGTGCCTGGCGCAACGCCTTCAGGCTCGAACCACGAGAGCACACGATGCCAAACTTAAATGTCCGGATGATACATGGGCTATTTCGGAGCCCGATAAGTGCTTGGCTCTGTCGAATTTTTACAGGGAACTTTATGCAGATACACCTTGCCCTCTCAAGGCAGTTAAGGACTTTCTCGATTCTTGTCCTTGGGACTCTATTGGTTCTCATCATAGGAGACTGATGGAGGAACCCATCTCACATGAAGAAATAGCGAAGGCTCTGAAACAGCTCCCAATGGGGAAGACGCCGGGTCTCGATGGTCTTCCGGTAGCTTTCTATCGGGTTTTTTATCCGCAGCTTAGAGATCACCTGCTGCAGCTTTTTAATAGTTTCACAGACGTCTCAGTCCTTACTCCAACCATGTCTGAAGCGGAGATAGTCCTCGTCCCAAAACCAGGAAAGGACCATTCCCTGGCTACCTCGTACCGCCCCATCGCCTTTTTAAATACTGATGCTAAGATCTTTACTAAGATCCTAGCGAACCGCCTGGAGCTTCATCTTCCGGGCCTTATTGATCCTGATCAGGTTGGGTTTATTCACCATCGCCAAGGGGCGGACAACATTCGCCGGATTGCCCATCTTGTGGAAAAAGCACAGTATAGAGGTATACCTGCTTGCTTGGTGTCCCTTGACGCTGAGAAAGCCTTTGATTGGGTGGATTGGCGCTTTCTCAGGGAGGTCCTACGGAGGGTGGGGTTGGGCCCTGTGATGGTTTCCAGATTGATGGCTTCCTATACGCAGCCCACTACTCGCATTCACCTTAACGGACGTCTCACTGCTCCTATCCCGATTTATCGCGGCACCAGGCAGGGATGCCCGCTATCCCCTCTGTTATTTGCCCTAGTAGTGGAACCTCTGGCCATCGCCATCCGACGCGATCCTGCAATTCAGGGCATTCCTTTGGGGGGGTTATGACCATAAAATCTCCCTCTTCGCAGACAACCTCCTTCTCTCTCTCTCCTCCCCGTCCACTTCCCTCCCAGCGTTAGCTACGCTTTTGCGGTCTTTTGAGGGAGCGTCGGGATTCCGGATCAATCTTGCTAAATCTCATGCCCTTAATCTTACTCTTCCGGCCTCAGAGGTCCAGGATTTGCAAAATCTGATCCCGTTGAAGTGGTCTGACAAGTCGATACGATATTTGGGTTTAGATTTGACTCCCTCGCTTTCATCCTGGACTTCAGCCAACTGGCCTAGGTATAGAGGCGCCATTCGGGAAGAGTTGCGTAGGTGGAAAGGCTTTCCTCTTGCATGGTTAGGACGTATTAACACTATAAAAATGTCGCTTCTCCAAAAGATATTATATTTATTTCAATCCCTTCCCACCTCTATACCGCAAACTGACATCCTGTCTCTTCAACGGGATTTTACCAATTTTATATGGGGAAAGTCCAGTCTACGCTTCTCTAATAAGATTCTGATGCTACCGCGGGATCGGGGCGGACTTGCGTGCCCTAATCTCTCGGAGTACTATTGGGCTTGTCATCTCCGGTACATATCGGAATGGGTAGTTCGTGAAAGCGAAAAGCATTGGTTCCACATGGACCGGGCGGTTTCCTGCAGACCCTTGTGGGACCTGGCTTGACTCCCTCGCGGGGCCCGCCCCCGTAGTGCATATATAGCCACCCCCACAAAAACAGTCCTAGAGATATGGGATAAATTGGCGGTCTCTCGCGGTCTGACTACATTCCCTTCCCCTAACACACCTATAGTTTGCAATCCCATGTTCCCCCCTGTGCTGCAACCTCGCGCATTTAGTGCGTGGTCTGACGGCGAATGTCGTGTCTGTTTCAGGGCGCAAACTCCTTACCTTTGATCAATGCAAAAAAGCGTTTCACCTTTCAGAGGGGGCTCGGATGCAATATTATCAGATTCATCACTGGCTACTTTCTCAGGCCTACACCCAAGGCGCAACTAGACAACTCACTGCTTTTGAATCCTTAGTCCGCAAATTCAAGGGGTCGAAGGGCCTGATTTCTCACACTTACACTGTTTTACAGTATTCGCAACGGCCCTCATCCCACACATATCAAACACAATGGAATGTGGACTTAGGCGAAGAAATCTCCCCAGAGAGCTGGGACCGACTGTGACAGGACATCCCGAAAGTATATCATAGCACTCCGCAACGCGAATCGGCATATAAACTCATGACGCGATGGTACTTTACCCCAACCCGTTTACAACAGATGCTACCAAACTTTCCCCCGACGTGTTGGAGATGTCAGGGGGATAGCGGTGGCTTTATTCATATCTGGTGGTCTTGCCCGAGCCTCACAGTATTTTGGAAAGAGATTCTTAGTCACATCAAGGATACAGTGGGGTTCCCTATTCCTTCCTCTCCGACTGTTACTCTATTAGGCATTAGTCTCTCGACATTGACTGCTATGACATACACGGACTGGCCTCTGATTTTACAAATGTTAGGAGCTGCTCGGCAGTCCATTGTCTTATTCTGGAAGAAACCTCACCCTCCCCCTGTAGCCACATGGTTTCTCCGCCTATGGCATGTTTTAGCCCTCGAACTACTTACTGCCCGTATCAATCACACGGATGCTAAGTTCACCCGCATCTGGCAGCCACTAATACACTATTTTTACAGGATCGAACATTCTCGACTGGTTCCCCCTCGACTACGAGCTTTGCAACTATTTGACGATCCCCTTGAACCTTACTTTAGGGGTCGGCAGCCGGAATCCCCAGCGCCGTCGACCTAGTAGAAGAGGCTTTGCCTCTTCCTCCCTTACGAGGCCCCCGCCCCCCCCCCAACACTAAGGTACTTTCAACGCATCTTCCCTTCTCCCCCCCTCCCCGATGGGAGCTTGTTTTCCCCCTTATCTATTCAATAGTTAGCGATATACCCCTGTTGCTATCCAGTCCAGAAAATAGAACTTTTAGAGAAAAGTACATGTGAATAGGATCATATAAACATAGCCGGACACTTACCATTCAATCTCTTTGACAAGGACAGACCCCCATATAACTCTTGTATTACTGGGTATATCACTTTGGCTTTTCTTAATGAGAGAAGTGTACCAAGATAGCCTTTGAAAGGAATGTAACATATTGTTTCTCTTCTCATTTCAGGTTTTCTTTCATTTGTTGATTTGGGTTTGTGTTGAAAGGTACTGGCTCTGTCTTACAAGTTTTTACTGAAGTACTTTGCTATCTAAAATGGATCGTGGTCTTAACTTCATGTTTTTTACAGGGATGTATATCTTCAACCTGTTTGATTTTCTTTATCTGTCATATACTCAATAAACAGATTTGAAACAAAAAAAAAAAAGTTCAAACAGTAGAAAGCAAAACGAGATCACAAATAAACAGAACACTCAAGTCCATGTAGGTCCCTCAAGGTTCCATGTTCTTTCTCTTCGGTTTGCTGCTTCTGAGCAGATAAGTTTTACTTGAGAGCCTCTTATAATCTATTATTAATTTAATTGTTTTTAGAAATTGCTTAGACATGTCATGTTTATAGGGAAAGTAATGATTGTGTTTGTATTGGCATGTATCTTCTTTGTGTAAAATCCAATTTATGGGTTTGAAAGTAGGTCAATATTGATTAATCTTTATTTGTATAAGTTTCCTGTCAGTTTAAAGAGACAGTTCTGGTAAGGGAAGGCATAATTTATGAATGTCATAATAGAAAGCTTCTCTGTTAAAGTATAAAATAAGTTGAACCGCACTACGCGCGCAGCATTTGGTTACTTTCAAGCAAAGCATTTCTTCAGTTGTTCATCGCGTGCGGCGAAAAGAGCGTCTGCACTTGCTTCGTTCCACCTGCACTAGTCTACGCGATGCACGGCCATATTGGATGAGGCCTGCACATCGCATCTGACCAATTGGCACGTTTTTCTCTTTTTGAGGAGATAGGCCTTGTTTTCTGTGCGAGGAGATTGCAAGTGAAAAACATTTGCTTTCCCCTTGCAGCTGTTGGTCACCAAGCAACTGCTTGTGTACCGATTTGTGCGCAGTGCGTTTCAGTGACAGTTGCTCTTGAAGTCAAATTGAATTTAAGGAAAAATATATATTTTGTGAGTTAAAAGGTTATTTTGGGAAAACATATAATTTTGGGAACTGTGCCATCACATTGGAAAAGTTTGTTTATAATCTGTTAAATTGTGTTGAGGTCTTTGGGGCAATATGTCTGACAAGGTTGAGCCTGCTCAGGAGGAGATAAGGAACATAGTTACACAGGAACTGCAGCAGGCAGTGAGAGATTCCATTAAAGAGGCTCTACAGAGCAGGAAAAGGAATCAAGACGAGGAAGAGCATTTCTCTATTTCTGATGGAGAAGAAGAGATTTTTAGGAGTCCTGGAGGTAAACTTATGCGCAAGAGAAAGCATGCTACATGTGAGACAGCAGTCCCAAGCAGCTCAAAGAGATCTTTTGTCCAAAGTGATAAGGGTGATGGGCAGTTTAACACTGCAATGGAAAAGGACAAGCTGGATGAGCTTGAACAAGAGGATGGACGTCAAAGTTATGACGAATATGTTCTAGATTTAGAATATAAAGATGATCTAGACGACGACTGGGATGATGGCTTAAGAAAGAAAGAAATGAAAATATCTATGGTTTTAGATCCTCTGGGGGAGAAATTATTGACCTGAAGGAAGTCAAGCATCCCAGAAGCAAAGAGTGGTGGCATTTGGATCACATAGCAGAATACATTAAACTGTGGCTGCATAAACCACTAGAAAAGGAGGAGAGACATGTACTAAGGGCAGAGTTTTCACACCCTCATATTGATGAAAAAGTAACTATGACCCCCAACATTGACCCCGAAATGATAACATATTTATTTAAGTTCGGCAAAGACCCAAGGAAAGGTTTGGGAAAATCATTTAAATCTAGTCAAGATAAGCTTCTGAACAACCTTGGTCCAGTGGCGAGATTATTTGATCAGGTTGAAGAAGCCTACATAAAGGGGACAGATGTTTATATACATCTTCTGAGCAGCTGGTGCCAAAGGCAATTAGTTTCATTGACAATGCCAATGCAGGACTATTGGCTGAATGGTGAAAGACCATCCTGATGAGGATAAATCCCAAATTGGCAGATTTCAGGGTCAAAGAGTTCTCGGACGAGGCAAAAGGTCTTTTTGGAGAAGGGATAGTAAAGAATATCGGGAAACATATCCAGACCGTCACAAGTCTGGACAAAGCCCAGTCATCAATGAGAAGAGTGTTCTCTGGAAACAGTTTTTATGGGAGGACTGGGAGGAGAGGGCAACCTCCCAGCCGAGGATTTTTCAAGTCCTATTATTTCGGAGCTAAAGGGCAATATATCAAGGAGGCAATTACAGACAGCTTTCCGGTCTCCATTCCCAGAAAGGTAGAGCACCAAGAAATAGATCTTGTCGAGCCAAAAGTCAAGGCTCAACATCAAATCAAGGTGAGTATGAGGACAAATATTGGTTCTACTCAAGAAGGGGTTGGAGGAATGTTGAAATTATTCAGTGAAGAGTAGGAAAAGTTAACGGACGACCCATGGGTTATTTCTGCGGTAAAAGGTTACTTTATAGAATAGGAGAAAGAGCCCATTCAGGCAAAAGAGCCAAGATAATTGTATTTTCACAAGGAGTTAGAAGAGGTGATAACGTGAGAGGTGAATCAGATGATAGAAAGGAATGCTATAGTGAAAGTGGACAACAACAAGAGAGGTTTTGTGAGTACAATATTTTTTGCAGAGAAAAAGGACAAAGGGTGGAGACCGGTCAAAAATGTAAGGATGTTGAATCAATTTGTCATTTACAATCATTTTAAGAGGGGGGGTATCCATCTATTAAGAGATATGTTGCTTGAGGGGGATTGGTTGATCAAGTTGAATCTCAAGGATGCGTATTTTACAATACCAATTCATCTAGAGAGTCAGAAACTATTGCAGTTCAAACGGAAAGGTTAACTGTACCAGTTTCGGTGTTTACCTTTCTGCCTCTCATCGGCCCCATGGTGTTTCATGAACGTGTGGAGGCTGGTGGTAGGTTACCTTAGAGAAAGAGGTGTAAGACTCATCATATATCTGGATGATATATTAATAATGAACCAGAGCAAGGAAGAGTTGAAGGGCCATTTGACATTGGTAAAGAGCCTTTAGAATCTCTTGGTTTCATAGTCAATGCAGAGAAGTCAGTCTTTATTCCAGGTCACACCATGGAGCTTTTAGGTTTTGTGGTAGACACGATAAAGAGTCAATTGCAGCTACCACAGAGGAAGATGAAGAAAATAAGATAAGAGTTACGGAAAGTGTTGAGAAAAGGAGAAGTAGTCTTAAGAGATTTGGCACATGTGATAGGGCTTCTGTCATATTCAATTCAGGTGATATTTCTGGGTCACTTCATTACAGGGCTCTGCAAAGGTTGAAGAGAACTGCCTTTGCATAAGGGTTAAGGTATGGGGACAGTGTGCTAATGTGTATGGAGGCAAAGAACGAGAAACGTTGGTGGATGGAGAATTTGTAAGCATGGAATGGACATGCAATTTTTGGGTTTCAACCAGATTTTGTATTGGAAACAGATGCCAGTATATCGGGTTGGGGAGAGACTTGTTCAGAACAAGGGACAGGTGTATCTAGGAACCTCTTAGAGAGGAAGGATCATATCAATTGCCTGGAGATGACGGCAGGGCTTTTTGCTCTGTGCAGCTTCAAACAGTTGAAAGGGTCCTGTCTTGTGAAGATGGACAATATAACGGCTGTGACATATCAACAAGCTAGGAGGGTGCAGGTCAAAGAAGTTGACGGAGTTAGCTCTAGAAATGTGGGATTTTTGCCTAGAGCATAAGATTGGTTTGAAAGCAGAGTATTTTCCAGGGATGCACAATGTGGTGGCAGACTGGCATTCATGGGACCAGACAAACTTCAGCGATTGGAAGTTGGACGTTTCTGTCTTCAGGAGAATCCAGGACCTTCTTGGTCCTCTGGAGGTAGTCCTGCTCGCATCCAGATTGATCAATCAGGTAAAAAATTATATTAGTTGGAGACCAGATCCAGGGGCTATGGCAGTGGATGCGTTTATGCAGGGTTGGTTGGTAATGAGAGCATATTCATTCCCTCCTTTTTCGATGATTCAGTGAGTTCTGCTTCAATGCAGGAGGCAGAAATGTCGGATAGTTTTAGGGACGCCTTTTTGGAAGACGCAGGCTTGGTTCCCCATGGTTTTAGAGTTGGCAATGGACAGACTATCTAATAGAGTGCAGGAAATGTTTGTTAAGAGCAATAGAAGGGAACAAGCATCCGTTAGTGCCCCGAGTAACGCTGAGATATCCAGGCCCTGCCATCCTTTCTGCCTAACACTACCCTCACAAGGGGTAAGTTCTTGTGGCTTGTTCTTGTTATAAACATTATCCATGCTACCACATCTTGAATCTACTATTAAACATTAGCCATGCCATTGTACACTGATCTAACTATTATGCATTTATTACCTTTCACAGTGCCCGGCCGGGTCCCTGTGAGTTTTTTCTTCACTTATTTCACGGTGACAATGCTTTTCACATTAGGCAGTGCAGGCCTCCCCTCAGGTACGCTCCCTCCCTTTTCAGAAGCCTTTACCTCCAATTTTGCAAGCCACTGCCTTGGCCACACACTGACAGTATCCTCCCATTTCTTTTAGGTGTCCCTAAATCCTTTAGGTCCTGAAGAGACCCTGTACTTCAGATAGGGTCGAAACGTCGTCGACAATTAACAAAGGCGAACTATTATCAAACACTTATGATTGTATAAAGTGTTGTCCAATTGATTTTGAATTATTTAATGGTCGCCAAAATGTTTTCAAGTGAAACCTTGTACATATGTCACGTATTATGTCACTATTAGTTTAGGTTCCAATGTTTTTTTCACTGGGACACCGTTCACTATTTGTAATCATTGTTTGTTGTATAATCATATTGTGATTCTCAAGCCCTATGTATATATTGTTTATTTCATTTATTTATTATATAAACGAAAAAAAAAAATCACATTGACTATTCCCTCAGTGTCAGTGGCCAGCTTTCTTTTTGACATCCTACTAACCCTGTATATTGCCATTGTGCAGAATTGCATCAGAAATACTGTATTATTATTCCACAGGAGCCATTGTTTCCCCATTAATTAATAAATATAAGGCCTGTTCTTTTGTTCTTACAAACATGACAGAAAATAGAAAATGCAATTCAAGTTTTCTTGAGAGCATGTGGAAATGATCAAAAAACATAGATCCTATAAACTGTCTGTACCAATGTAATTTCTTATTGTAATTTTTAACACTATGAAGCTGCTCATAAATGGTCCCAGTTGCCAGAGCAATCACCAGTAAATATATGATACTAGGTTTGTTGACACTTGACAGCATATAAGTAGAACACATTCTAAATTTTATGAACCATTTTTATTCTTGAAGTATTAAAATAGAAAAATGACAATTTCACACAGAAGGTGCTAGGTCATTGGAGATTCAGTCACGTCATCGAAACAGATTTCAGAGAAAAACTTAAGGGTGTGTTTACCTGTAGTTGAGATGATAGATTCATCTTGTATGGATGCGCTTTTCCATCTTCTGTCACAAGTGGATTCCAAATTTTCGATTCAGCCCTAAAGATGGGAACAAATTATAATTAAAATCTATTACCAGTAAATAGAAGGATTACAATGCTCACACACCAACAGCCGGTTCTTACGGAGACTTCTCGACGGTGGTTTGCAGCCCAGAAGGAACTGGCTGGTGACTTAAGTACAGATACATAAATATGTCAAATCAGTGATTCTGTGTAGCAGTCATAAATCCCTGACATTAAAAGAGTAGCAAATTAAATATGTAGATATGTATTCAGAATTTGTTAATGTATTTATCAAAGTGTTTTCATTTATAGTTTTACGCACGATATGTCCTACTGAACAAAAGGAAATCAGTTTTGTGACAAAAATGCTTTTAGCACTGAGAAACCTGTATATGAAATACCCACTTCTCACAGGCTTTCACTAGGCTGTGGTCTGCATAATATTTCTCTAGTATCGAAAACATGCTTAACCAAACTGACCACCCACTATGGAACTGGCATCCTAACAGTGACATGTCCAGAGAGCAAGTAAAGAAGCCCAAATATCACCTGCTCTTCTCATTACGAGGACCATGACTTTGCCAATCCACCAATGCAACACAAATTCTGATACAATGAGCAGGGACTCGGCCTGCTACAGCCAGCCTTATATCATACAATATATATAAAGTGAGAGCTGTAACTAATGATTAAATAAGAAGGGATACGATGGGGCTTTGTCACACTGTGACAGTTATATGTAGTTAATACTATAGCCTTGGAGAGAGGCTGCACTTGCTGATGTAGTCAATATAGAATCTTAAAGCTCGTGTTAGACTCCAAATAAAATGTTCCGACTGCAATGGATCCTCTGAAAGAAAGTTATGAATAATGTTCATGCTCCTGTGTATAACCGAGACAACCTTTAAGATGATGGCTCAAGGAGTACAGATTAACATAGTCTGAAAAAAAGATAGCTTTGAAACCAAGTTTATGGATCTTTTTCCCAAACTTTTTAAATAAAATCAGCTTATTATATTTCACAAATTACTATATGTTTTCTTTTCCTTTTCATAGAATGTCAAAGACAGGGACCAATATCCATCTCTGCCATATATGGACTCTTCTTCGGTCTTTTAATTTATTTTGTTCTTAAACCTAGAAATACCATCACCAGGTATTGAGGATCTGGGAGAATCCTTAGTCTCCACTTGCTAACCAATCTTTTTCATCATGACCCCTCTAACAAGCTCCTTCAGCCATTCATTTTTCAAGCCTGTGTCTAGTTATCTGTCCTTTCAACAATGCAAGGATCACAGCAGATATTCCATCCTGCTTTGTCAGTCACCTTTGCTTGGTGGGTCACCTTACAAGAGATCAATACGAAAAGACTTACCTCGGGCTTCACATACGGGTGAGAGTTTTGTAAAACCTATAATGCGGTCACTGACCTTTAGCCAAACATGAGGACCAAAGACCACAATCAAATCATAAGAAATAACCTGTACTCCAACATCTAGGGTAACCCGGTGGGTAAGAAATGTTTAAAAAAATTTTTTACCTGTGTTAAGTAACTACTATTCATATTTAGGGAGTGGCTCAACTACTTGTTGACGTGCTCAGGATATATGCACGTGTGCCTACCCACTGTATCCAAAGTACACCTACCAGGCCGTATCCAGGACATATCCCAAAAACTTATTTGACTAAGCTCTAACAGCTGATCAACATGGGAAATCATTGGCACCACTACTTCAAACAGACTTGTTTTTTTCTTCCCCCAGGCCCTTAGCTTTTGCCTTCGTCTGCGAAGGAACTAGTGTGACAGGTTCTTACGAGTTTCAGGCCAATGTTTTTAGTGAGCACTCACAGTTTCACACATGCTAGAAATTGTCAGAAAATGTCAGTATCTGGTTTCCCTTTATAGATTAAATTACCGCTGGCCCATGCGTCTTGATAGACAAATGAAACTGAGGTTTCCTGTGGTTATGAACTATATCCACCAACGCAGGATGTTATAAAACACCTAAAGCCAGACTATGTACTGCCCTGAGATACCTAGGACGGATTGCATTATTGACCACCATAATATAGGCAAATACAAACCACCTTGTTTTCACGTGTACTGTGAATTGACAACTTCTCTGCTCAAACTTTGGTATTGAATACTCTTAACCTCGAAGTACTGTTTTGTGTTCCTGAGAAACGTTTGGATATGTCATGATATGTTCTCTCATATAACCTATGATTCTATACATTATTAATTAGAAAACATACAGCAAAAATGAGGGTGGAAAGCTAGAATTAATCCAACAACTGGTTTTTATTTGGGCTTCATTCCAGTACATCATTCCTTTACCCACTATGCCAGTCTACAAACAGACCTTGGTGCTGCTCCCCTAGGACCAGTCCATTCTGAACTGTCAAGCCCAGTCCCAACCATAAGGGCCAGTTGACTAGGGGTATGGCTATGTTATGCTAACTAGTTGTAGCAAAATGGGCATCTGCCATTGGCATGGCCTTATAGTGCTTAAAGTTGGTGTGCCGAAGACAAAGCTTCCAGGGCAACTACATTTCCAGTCACCAGACAACAGTATCTCTTAAGCTGGTCATAGAGCATTGGATTTATTGTGCTGCTGAGTACGTTGAGAACCAGGTTGTCTAGTTGGATATCACAAGCTAAGACTGGATCATTTAGTGTATGCCATTGACACAGTCAGAAGATGTTCCTGAAAGTGTAGCAAGCCTAAGCAAAGTTTTGAAAACAGAAAATGCGCATGTACACATTCGGATTCAAATCCCGTGTGGAGTGACATTCTTTGGGATCACACGATTGATAATAGGTATAAAGTTTGCTGCAGATTGCTGCCATATTTAAACAAGTTTAGGAGAATTTTGTCTTCCGTAGTGGTTGCTTTGGTATAAAGGGTGGATGGGAAGATTAAACACTAGGATATTTTTCAAAACAGAAAATCACTGTGTAGCAAATGAGGTTTAACGAAGCCTCCATGGCACACATCCTCTGCTACAATGCATGCATGGGGATTGCATTTCCAACAAGGCAGGATTAATAGACAGTATCCTAAACAGTGTCAGGCTGATGTTTACAAGTCAAAGCTTCTGTTTTACTTGGCTGTGGGGAGGGAACGGAATGTATAGCCAGGGGAATAAATATGCTTCCATATAGAGCATTGTTAGACAATACTGAATATGGTGTGCAATTTTGCAAAAGAAAAATAGATAGGCCATGAATTATATTGGTTTTAAATTTTACTCCATGTACCAACATACCCAATTTGTATTTAATATCACACGTACACACACCGAAGCTTCTTGGTGCCAAATGAATACAGATAAAAGAGACATAAGAAATTAAACTAGTTAAAAGGTTAGGCTCTCAGCTTGCCTTACAAAAGGGGAGCACATAAGCAACCAAACAGATTTCATTGGGAAGCTTATTCTATTATTTGGCAGATAATACAGAGAGGCTCGATCAACATAGCTCTTAGTATGGGTTTTTGGGATGTCACGTATCCAAGGGCTCTCAATCTTAAGGGTCTAGCTGGTACATATAGAAAAAATATCGCAGTGAGAAACTGCAGTGCTGAGCCATGGAGGATATGATGAACATTAGCATGGACTTAGAAAGAATACGAGTCCTTTTGGGCAACCAATGCAAATACAAGCTAGGAGAGATTTGCTGAGAATGTGGAATGACAGTTATAAGACAGGCGGCGGCCTTTTGTACTATTTGGAGCTGTTTCAGTGACTTTTAAGCCATTCCCAGGTACCAAGCATTCCTTGAGTCCAGGTGTGACAGCACTAATACTTGAATCACAGACACATTACGGCTACTGTCAGGGCCAGACTGGCCGTAGCAGGCACCGGGTGTGTTCCCGGTGGGCCGGAAGGGTGGGTGCCGTTTTGTGACCGGTGGGGGCTGGTTTTGTTACTAGGGGTCGGTTTAGCAGCAGTGCTGCAATATCGGCCCCCTGTACCAAAGCAAAAGACTCTAGCACAACCCCAAGCCCCCCGGGCCGACGCTATCCCCCTCCCCTTGGGCCAGTTGAGTGGATTGCCATGGCTGGTTTCTGTTCCCAGTCCGGCCTTGGCTACTGTCAATAAAGGGGAGAATCTGGCAACGTCAACTGCCACATTTTGGTTCTGGCTACTATTGTCACCTGATGCTCCAATGACAGGTTTGCTTCGAGATTGAAGCCCGGACTGCTAATAGTTTGAAAGGTGTTCAAATGGGAACCCATAAATACTGGTCAGACAGATAAGTGGCGTTTCGAGGTGTCATTTCCAATAATCAGGAATTTGGTCTCCACTGAGTTTAACTTCCGAATGATTGGTGGACATCCATTGGCGTACCACTGTGAGAGTTTGCACCAGTTTAGAATGTTTAGACAATTTCTGAGGGTGTAATTTAAATATAGGAGTTGCGTATCTTCTGCATACCTGTAAAATTGCACATTAATTCTATGTTACAACACTGCTATTCGGGCCATGCAAATATTAAAGAGAAGTGGCAAGAGACCAGACCCTTGTTAGACTCCACAAGATGTAGTAAACCGTGGCACAAATATACCTTGTATCTGTGCTGACAGAAACAAAGTGAAGCTCTGTAATGCCTATGTGTCCCACCCTATGTTCTTTAATCTTTGAAGCACAATGGAGTCATCAGCATTGTCATATGCCGTGGAGAGGTCCACTAGAACCTGAGTGCCTGTGTCTACTCTATCTAAACTATGCCTTAAATCATCAAGAACAGAGGGTACCACCAACTCAGTACTGTGGTCAGCTCAAAAACTGGCCTGTAAAGGATGGAGGAAATTATTAGTCTCAACAAAAGTTTTTAGCTGTTAAATAGCAATTTCTCAAACACCTTTACAAGGAAATGAAATCGCCCGACAGTTGTTTGTATCTGAAGGAGACCGGAGTGATTCCCTTACCAAAGGTTTTACTATAGCTGCCTTTCACATATGTGGCACCCGCCCTTGGCGTAGTGAAAGATTGAAGTGAACGGTTATTTCCCTACCATGAGCTGGTCTATCTGCTCCATGATATACTCTGGACAGGGATCTGAAGGCGACGCCAGGGGTTTGCCCGGTTTAAGGAATTGGTAGTGGCATGCCGTGAAGGGAGAAAAGCAAATTATGAGTACCAATAGAGGAAATGTTAAAAGTCATAGACATTTAAGAAATTTGCACAGATTTCAATGAAACAGTGTTGTGTTACGGAAAAGTTCCAGCAGCAGAGCTTTAAAAAAGTTGAACAGAGGAACTACACTTTAAAAAAAAAAAGGAAAATAAAACATAAGTAGAGGCAGTGAACGAATATGCCGATGTTAACTCATTGAAATTGGTGTTGGTCTAATGCTTGTGCCAAGTTCCTCCATTCTCCTGCCAGTGTCATCCTGCTCATCACCCAACTTATCACATAAAAGTGCCTAGAACAGCAGTGCCCAAACATTTTGGAACCACACCCTACTTTTTGGAAAGACAAACTTTGGTGACCCACCTACCTTTGATGGACATTGGGAGGGACGATTTGTGATGCAACTAAAGCATTGTCATTTTCTGACAACACATATTCCATTAAAATGGCCACTAACTTTGCACGGACGTACAGTTTTACTGAAAAAACTATATAGCACTCAAATGATAATGTGTGGAAGTCGAGTTTCTGTGCATAGTTATCATTCGTGCATCACCAAGTAAAATGTCTTGATTTCTTTTGATCCTATTAAAATCTCGGTTTTCAGTTTCTGTTGTACGCGTTTTGGGTCAGTGCGCGTCTTAACAGAAGCGAACAGAGCAAACCGCTTATTTGCGACTCAACGGCAGTGTTGTGTGCACCTCTGCACCTGCGTTCCTTGACCACATACCCACACTTGATACGTCATACCCCACATACCCACACTTCATCCATTGGCAAAATCAAAAATATCTCCGGCAAAGAGCTCCTTCACGGGTGCCCGTCGGGCATTGCAGCGCCGGCCTGACGAGGAGCATGCCCAGATGATGAAGCATGACACCTTTCAGGGTGTGTGAGGGCACTTGCTCCTATTGGAGAATATTCCGCTCAGGGCCGGCTTTAGTGCTGGTGGCGCCCTGTGCGACAATGTCTGTTGGCGCCCCCCCAATGACCACCTCTGCCGCGGATTCCCTCACTAGCATCCTTTCACAGTGCCTCTCAAGTCTCCATAACCACTGTCTCTCAGATTCATTTAGTTTTATAGCACCACTCATACCAGTATAAGGTGTCAGAGCACTTTACACCACACACACATTGCACATAGACAATCATATGTGTGTAAATCAGTGTATAGGAAATGTTACATCAGACAGTACTACAAGGTGTAGTGTAGGAGTGACATGTCATCGATCCTGGTAGGCAATATAGTTAAAGTTCTTATTCACGAAAGGCACAAATTCAGAATTTAAAACGTAACATCATTGCTAGGGGTTCTCTTTCATAATAAGAATTGTTTTCTACCCAAATGAACCCTTTTCACAAGATTAGGATAATGAAAGACTGGGCAAAAAAACATATAGCTCTAACATATACCTTGCAGTTCGCATAAATCTCTAGGATGACAGTTAATAGCTCAATGTTTTATAATAGGATTTTGACTTATAAACAAGTAACAAAAGGAGCTCTCTTACAGAAGTAGTAACCCAGTAACCCACTGACCTATTTACATTATATGCACTTTGTGATCTGCATGGTACACGTTCTTAGCAGCAGCGATTTTAACCTTCTGCGCTACCTTAGGATGAGTCAAAACTTCCACTAGACAAAACCTCGGTCTCTTTCCAGGAAGACGATCACCGGACTTCTCTTGACATTTTAATTGATGTCTGAAAGTTGCTGCAGGCCAGGAACGAGGCAGCACGTGCTTTTAAAATGATAATACACCTTTTCAAAAACGACGCCCCCACCCCAAGTCAATGCCCGGTGCGGTCGCACCGATCGCACCGCCCTAGAGCCGGCCCTGATTCCACTGACCTGTGATCTCACTAGTACCTTTCTCCTTTTTTTAGGAACTGCACACTCCTATATTTCAGATACTGTCTAAAGGAGCACGTGTGCTGGACCTGTCCAAAAGCTCCTGGTTCCTCTTATTTAAACTAATCTTTATTTATTGCTCAGACTTTTCCAACCCACCAAAAATCAGATCTTAACCCACCAGTGGTTTGCGACCCACAATTTGGGAAACGCTGGCCAAGAAGTCAGGGGCCACAATTAATTATCCTATGTTTGTAACCAGGAACTTTATTAAGGTCTCTTCATCCTCCACATAATAGTTAGATTACTGCTTCCGACTCCTAAGATGCATTCAGACTTAAAATAGGTGTGAATTCTTTGTAAGAACAAGTATTGACAAAGCTATGTTACAAATGGCTGAAAGTAATGTAAACAAGCATTTGCAATGCAATAGGTCTCGCATTTACGCGAGTTTGAGCTATTGACATTGCAAATAACAATGCCTTTTATTTTCAGAACATAAATAAAAGGCATTGTCATTTACTTTTTTTTTTTTAAAGTACAAAAGATAAATACAGAGATAAGAAACCTTTTCGATCCCCCCTGCCCTCCCCCCCCCTCCCCCCCGACACTTAAAAACATCAAAGTAGGCATTGGTTGATGAGTAGCCTATTACAGGTGTTGAATGGCTAGTGTATCGAGAGTCGAGAAAACAGTGGATAAAGGGGAGAGAGACACGGAGAAAGAAAGAAAAGAGAACAAAAAGAAGTGCCAATTAGCACAATTGCTGAAAAAAAATGCAGTAGGTCTCGCAATGACATTGTTTTTAGCTATTGGCATTGTAAATGACAATGCCTTCTATTTGAGCTATTGGGATTGCAAATGACAATGTGTTTTATTTATGTTTTGGTTTTTAAAACAAATAAAAGGCATTGTGATTTGCAACGGTATACATAACAGAAAACAAACGTAAGGAGTAACACCCCCCCACCCCCCCCGCCTCCCCCAGAAGCTTCTAAATAGGGGCAATACAGTGGTATCCTGCACAGGGTGTCTTACAATGACCAGAGTTAGGGCTGCCGGGACCCCAGGAAAGATGCAAAAGCAATTAAGAGCAAAGCCCAGGCGCCTACCTTTGACTTGGGCGTTATACTTTGCCAGGATTTCCTTGTCCTTGCAGTAAACATTGAGAGCGCCCCAGCAGGTAGATCGGTGTGTACTATGCAAGAAAAGTGAACCTCTCTTACAAGGGGCCGTGGAGGGAGGCTGGGGGGGTTATGTGTGCACCGTGGCACCCTGTGGAGCTCAGAAAGCACCGCCCTAGCCAGCAGAGCCCCAGGGAAATGCTGGAGTGACAGGACAAGCAGTGCTCCCTGGTGAAATGAGTGTCTCTTCCGAGAAATGAAGGCGTCCTCCCACTGAAAGCACCGAAGGTCTGCTGAGAAGTGCTTTTGTGCTGAAAGCATTGCAGGTCTGCTAAGAAGTGCAGTTACACTCCAACAGAAAGCATGGTAGGGCTGCTGAGAAGTGCCAGTACCCTCCCACTGAAAACATTGCAGGTCTGTTTAGAAGTGCAGTTACCCACCCACTGAGAGAATTGCAGGTTTGCTGTGAAGTGCAGGTACTCTCCCACTGAGCGTATTGTAGGTCTGCTGAGGAGTGCAGTCACTGTCCCACTGACAGTATTGCAGCTCTGCTGAGAAGTGCAGTTACTCTGTCACTGAGTATTGTAGGTCTGCTCTACTCTCCGACTGAAAGCATCCTCTGTAGGTTTGCTGAGATGTACCATAACTTCCCTCCTACTGAAGTAGTTCTCTCCTTGCAGAAAAGAGTAGAGATGCTTCCCGTCTCATTGTTGCACCCTAATGGAAGGCACCGGTACTGTCTCTCGCAACAAAAACAGGAGCCGAGGACTGACTGTGCAACTCATCCACAGCACTGAGTGTCCCGGGAGTCTCCAGCACCCCCTATAAGCCATAGGGTTGAAACCTGTGCACAGCTTTCTAATATTAAAATGTAAACAATTCAAAAAGAACTATTTGCACCAGAAACACTGCGCAGCAAGAAGCCGGTGCTTAACATCACACGCTGCGTCCTGGTTACTAAGCCAGTGGGCGGGAATGAATGGGACAGTGATGACTGTGTTACATAATGTTACATAACACCATGACGTTGCGTTTTATATAGCGCTTACTACATCACCCTGGCCAATATAACGCGTCATCTATTAAAAGCAGGCAAAACACTGCGCAGCAAGAAGCCGGTGCTTAACATCACACGAGGAATGCAGCTATTAAGCCCCTGTATGGAGAGAGTGGCGCGCTGCATAAATGCCCTATAGCATATCATACATATTAGCCGTATTTTTTTACGTTTTAATATGATTTGGTGTAAGCGTACCGTGAAACACCGGGTGAAATTAAGCCCCTGTATGGAGAGCGCGGCGTGTTGCACAACTGCCCTATAGCATACCGCGAGTACCTTCTGTTGAAACAACTGCGAGAGGGAAGTTTCAGGCATTCTTCGAGTTGATTTTTGTGCTCAGGACAACATTTTCATTACTGCTGTTGTAAAACATGGCACACGGCTCTGCTGTGTATTATTATTTAATGAACTTGGACAAAAACAGTGACGAAAAAGGTTCTTTGGGGACTGCTTTCAATTACAACAAGCGTTTCAAAGAAAAGCCGGGCGGAAATCAATTAGTAACGGGATACTAGTTTAACCCAGGGCTGCAGCGCCTGGAAAGGCCATAAATTCCATTAGCAGATAACCAAAAGCGAAGCGAAAGCACGTGACCAACAAGGAATGCAGCTATTAAAACTTTGTATGGAGAGAGTGACGCGCTGCACAAATGCCCTATAGCATACCATATATATTAGCCGCATTTTTTTATGTTTTAATATGTTTTGGTCATGAGAAAACCGGCAAACACAGGGTCAAATTAAGCCCCTGTATGGAGACAGCTGGCAAGCAGACGCTGTGTACACAACTTGGTAGTGAGAGGGGAACGGCGTGCAGGCGTTGGTGGGAACGGTGTGCAGGCCTTGGTGGGGGGACTGGGGGTCTACTGAAGAGGCCTCTGTTTGTAATATGGGAGGGATTAAAAAAGCAGAATTTGGTATTAAAACATCTGTGCTTCTGACTGTTTTGGAATTAAAACCAGCTCTGCTGTGTATATTACCCGCATTTTCGACCCAAAGGTATCAGAGCGCTTTAAATGAGCGCCAGTTGCATTACAGACCGGCACATTCATTTTTGTTAGGCACGGTGATGTGCCCAGAATCACAGGATGTTTAAACCTCCCTCAGACTCGAACCTGGTTCCCCAGCTTCAAAGTCGGCCGCTCTGGCCGTTAAGCCATATTCTGGTGCTAGTGAGGGGGAACTGGCTGTAGGGCTGTGCGAACACACTCTAAGTGGACCAAACATGGCTCAAGGCAGGTTCCACGGCCTCCCATCAGAAACTGAAGAACCTCTGTATGGAAGCTTTTGGACTGAACACTCATGGGTTAATGCGCCTGCTGATAAGATCTGAGTGTAGCCGGCACATCATGGGGCTGATTCCAGTAAGCCAACTCAGGAGGTTAGTGGCCATGCTTCAGAGATGTTTGTGAGAACGTTGGTCAAAATTCCGGAAAAAGACAGGACATCAATGTATACAATGAAAGTATCTGTGTACACTCTTCCAAGCAAATGGTCCTGTTAGTAATGTTTGAAAAGGAAATCGACCTCCCCCTCTCCGTCTCTCGTGCCCTTTCTCACCTTTCACTCCGTCCCTCTTTCTCCACCCCCTTCACCCCCTCCAGCACGCAGGGAGAACGGACGGAGCTGAAGGGCAGACTGCTTGGGTATCCAGGAAACCCGCCACCGTGGCTTTCTTTACTTCAGAACAGTAAAAACAAAACAAACACATAAGGGTCTTTTTGCCTTTCGTTTTCAGCTGTAGAACATTCTTCTATGTTGTGTTTAACTTATTCCCACGCTTTTCGTTTCTTTTATAAGTTATGACGTTTGAACTGAAAAAACGGTCTTGTGAAAAATATTATTATTGATAATAAAAAAAAAAATTCAATCTGAGTAGATCGCGATTTTTTCAAAAGCTTGTATGATGCAAATATAGTTGTTTCTTTTTGTTTCAAAAGACCAATCCCTTTGTGTGCTCAAAGGAAGTTTGTTTTGTGGCCAGTTTGATAAAAATCAGCTTTTTTCTTGTTGGTGGTAAATATCTTTTATCTCGGGAGGCCACTGGGAGAAGAGCCAGGAGATAAGAAAAGTGCCACATAAATTAGCAAGATAATAACATCAAAGAAATAACAGCAGGAAGAGGAGAAGGCAAAGTTCGCTGCCAATTCAGCGGGTTCAGCATCTAAAATCGAAGAATGTAATATGAGGAAATTTACCGTAACACATTAATAACACAAACTTTATTTAAAACGTGACATTTTTAACGACTTTCAATGTAGGCTCGGGTGCCACCAATTACTGAAAACAAGACAATCGACCTTAGTCCGCTCTGCATTCATGCAGGACACTGAGGGGCAGGGTGCTGGGAACAGGCGCCCTCGGAATGCCTGTGCGCCATGGCTCTCTGCTTCACAGCCCTTGTGAAGACTTTTATCTGCTTGTTAAATAAACAAGCAGATAAGAAAAGTCTTCACAACAGCCGTGAAGCACAAAGACAAAAAAAAACGCTCACCATCTGTTTTCATTCAGCCGCTTGTCTTTGCGTCTGGGCTGAGTGAAAACAGATGTGCTTGTCAGGATAGGCCGCATCACAAAACTGCAAGGGCGTCAACAAAAGTGACAGCCAGCAAACCAAAAGCACATAAAAAACATTAATCACGACCAAAGCCAATTGGAAACGGTCGAGACACAGGGGCGTGGATTAAAGTTCCCCTTCTTGTACCGTTTACTAAAGCCCTTGCAGGGCGAGGAGCGCATGCGCGCTCCAACGCCAGGCGAGACCTAAAAAGCTATATGACACAGCAAGCGTTGTCCGCGTTATAGCACTTTAAAAAAAACTTTTCAGTTATGCTGCACTGAAGCTAGCACTGCTGTATAATATGGCTAAAAAACATTGACAAGTCAAATAGATCTTGCGTAGGCGAGCAGTTTTGGCTTTGCCAATGTTTGGTATGGAACGCCATATGGTAAGTTATAAGTGTTTTTATAGTGTTTACAACGGCTGACGTGCTAATGTTATAGAATGGAGAATGCCCTTGCCAAGGTGTTAGTGTGTCCAGATTCAGAAGCATTTTAGGACCATACAAAAAACTGTGAAAATGTGCCACATCAATGCGCTGAATGTAACATAAGTTGTAGGTAGACAGAAAAGTCCAATAGGTTACAGTTTTTATTACAGTGATGCTTTCAGCTATGTGTTACTTTGGGTGCAATGGTTACAAAACAAATCAAAAAAGCGCTCCTGACTGCTTGTTTAGTAGCAAAATATACCAATAATTGGTGTTCAGAGGGTTTCCTAGACCTTTTGACTCCTGTGCCACTGCACCTGCTGCACCATTCAAATAATGATCCTAGTGCCTGCAAGGTAATTGCACTTGACTGCTTGTTTAGTGGTAAAATATAGCAATAATCTGTTTTCAGTGGGTTTCTTAGCCCCTTTGGCCCCTGTGCCACTGCACCTGCTGCACCATTCAAATCAAGACCCTAGTGCCTGCAAGGTAATTGCACTTGTGACTGCTTGTTTAGTAGTAAAATATGGCAACAATCCGTGTTCAGTGGATTTCTAACTGCTTTTTGCCCCTGTGCCACTGCACCTGCTGCACCATTCAAACCATGACCCTAGCACCTGCAAGGTAATTGCACTTGACTGCTTGTTTAGTAGTAAAATATAGTAATAATGGTTTTTCAGTGTGTTTTTCAGTGCTTTTGGCCCCTGAGCCACTCCACCTGTTGAATCATTTAAATCATGGCCCTAGAGCCTGCAAGGACAAATGAGGAAATCGTTTATATCCAGTAATATAGGTCTTCCGAAAAAGGTACAGCTGCAGACGGAATACATAATTGTGTAGCTAAACAAACACAAAAGCTTTCATAACAAGCATTTGCAATGCAATAGGTCTCGCATTTGCGAGAGTTAAAGCTATTGCCATTGTAAATGACAATGCCTTTTATTTCTCTCTTTTGAAACCCACACATAAATAAATAAAAGGCATTGTTATTTACAATGCCAATAGCTCAGTCTTTCACAAATGCGAGACCTATTGCTTCGTTGTATATAATATTGAAAATGCTTCAGTTCTGACATGATGAGACTATGAAAGAACTACAACGAGTGTCTTCGAAGTTACATCAAAGGCAGTAAAGGGCGGTACTGCTGCAGAGTTAAAGACTTTTTTTTCACACTGAGGGTGAGGGCAAAAATGGAGAGCCCGATAGGAGCTCGTCTTAGCACCTGCTCTTTAAAACTGCTGGTGCTGAGCACAGAAAAGACCCGGGCCCACTTAATGCCCTGAGTGAAGTGTTTTGTAAAAAAGATTGCAGCATATTGCCTCATAGGTACCTCAAAGATGCGGGGAAGTATCACTACCCCCCCCCCTCCCGCCAACTATAAACAGATGCCCAGGATGCCTGGGTTATCACAGGGGGCGGGGAGGTATCTCTTCATCTACCCCCCTGCCAAGTTTATACTACACATGCCCAGGCTGCCTGGGTTATCAGAGGGGCGGGGGCGTATCACTACACCCCCACACACACAGTTTGCCTCATAGGTACCTCAAAGACGCGGGGAAGTATCACCACACCCCCCCCCTCCCACCAACTATAAACAACACATGCCCAGGATGCCTGGGTTATCACAGGGGGTGGAACCAGGCTAGTAGTAAATGGCAAGGACTACCCAAAACACACGTTTCACCTTAGGGACCAAATTCCTTGTAAAGCTAGAAGATTAGGTCACGTGCATTTGAGTTCCTTCCAACTAATACACACAGAATACTAGATCTGAAGTCTGCGGGATACAAAAAAAATTACAACAAATAGGGTACCAAGCTAAACTATCGAGAGAATTTTTTTTTTTTTAAACGGGTTATACAATGGCAGCACTTGCACGGAAATGCGTAGTTCTTGGATAAGTGGCGCAGGCCATGAAGCGGGTGGTTGGGGAAAGCATGACCGAGACAGCACCTTACAGACAGGGAGGTCGGCCTGTTCCCTATGCTCATGGAAGCCACGACGCCAGCACAAGGGGAGCTGGAGAGCCAGCTCCGGACATGAAGACAACTCGTGACAAAGGTGAAGAGAAGGTGGTTCTCGGCGGCAGATCACACTAAAGAACCAAGTGCATGGCTGATAGTCCCGTCCGTGTGAGTCTGCCTTAGTGATGAACCTACTTACCAGCGATAATCTCTTCTACACCAGCCACTGCGGTCTTCTGGATGCCCACAGTTAACCACTAGTAAAGAGTCAGCATCTCTGCACCCATTTCACTGGGGCCGGCCCACTGACAGAAGGCGGGGAAGTGCAGCTGCTAACTGCTGTGCCGAGGGAACGTGCAGTGTCTGGGTGCCGCGCTCATTAAAGTAAAAAAAAAAAGCAAAAGAAAGAGCGCGGTGTCCGTGAAGCGGGCGCCGCGCTCATTACTAAAGTTAGCAAGCATTTGCAATGCAATAGGTCCAATTGCATTGCAAATGGTTAAGTTTAAAACTGAGCGCGGCGCCGCTTCAAGGACACCGCGCTCGGTTTCTTTTCTTTTTTTTTTATAACTTTAACACTGAGCGCGGTGTCCTTGACGCGGGCGCTGCGCTCCCTGCTAAAGTTAAAAAATATATAAAGAAACCGAGCGGGGTGTCCTTGAAGCGGCGCCGTGCTCAGTTTTAAACTAACAAAAAAACAAACAGAGCGCGGTGTCCCTGAAGTGGACGCCGCGCTCAACATAAATGTAAAATATAAATAAATAAAGTGAGAGTGGTGTCCCTAGTGGGCGCCACGCTCATTAAAGTAATTAAAAACATACAATTTAGAGCTCATAGCGCTGCACCCGCCATTGTCCCCATCAGTGTCCATTTTAAAAATAGTGCTCACCCACCAGATAAAGCCCACCGTGTAACGCCGCAAGTAAACAATCCAGTCCGGATGGGAGGTCCCAAAAGGAGACAGGGCGGTAACAAAGAAGCCTCATTTTCAATCAGAAGCCAGCGCTTACCATAAACGATGACGCCAGCCAATAAAAAAGATGGGCGGGGATTCAACTCCACTTCTAAAACCTACCCTACTACAATATGCCTCGCAGAGCGAGAAGCGCATGCGCGCTGCAACGCTAGGTCTGCGAGACCTAAAAAGTGCCTATAAAAACTTATCCAACTCTCCAAAACGAGTTGCCACAGATGTCATAAAGAAAGCATATGCTTTACACATCAAAGTGAAAACCAAGCATTGTTCAAATGTGTTACAATGTGGCTGGCTCTTTCTCGTGAAAAGATCTTATCCTGTGCATGACAGTGAATAGGCCATAAACAGTGTAAATTGCCCAAGATCACTATATGCTAGGCTGACGCTGCGACTGAAATGCAGTTTTGTACTTTGTTCCTAAAAAGGGAGTTTCACAAATTAAATAGACTCATCAAAGAAAAGAAATTTTGCAAAAAACGTGCAAATGTTTTCTGCAGCAGAAGAACAAGATACCTTTTGAAATGTCTATGTCTAAAATTTAAAAAAAGGAAAAGGGCAGAAGCAGGCTCAATGGAGAAAGTACACTGCTTTCTCTTTCCTATAAACGCTCTTACTTTGAGATCAGCCGAAAGCAAAATAAACACCAGGCTCCCACTAAAACACAGCTTGGCATTTGAACTTGGTCTTTGAATACCCAGCAAATGTGGTGAGATAAGAACAAGATTTAAAGGCTTGTTTATTACAAAAAAACGAGTTTGTGAAAGAATACTGTAAACACAGCTTTTACATGGGGACGTACGAATTCAAGCTGCACAGCCTAAAGCAAGAAAGCCAGCACATGGAATGGCAGAAAACATAAGTTACAAACCACAAAGCCAATAGCAAGCCACGGGCGGAATACAGTCCCAGGCCAACTTTCTGAAAGTCCCCAAGATGTCTTTCGCATACCACACAATTGCGCGGTCTGGTAGACTGCGACCTAAAAAGGGAGGCATCCTAACAAACTAGCTCAACTTCCATGCTGAGATTTACCAAATTAAAGACAGGATGAACAAGCATTTACAATGCAATAGGTCTCGCATTTACGCAAATTTAAGCTATTGGCATTGTAAATGACAATGCCTTTTATTTATGTTTTAAAAATGAAAACAAAAATAAAAGGCATTGTTATTTGCAATGTCAATAGCTCAAACTTGCGTAAATGCGAGACCTATTGCATTGCAAATGCTTGTTAAAAGGTGAGACCAAATGGCTTTGCCAATGCTTGTTTAAAGAGAAGTAATTGTTATACATTTCGATCTTTGCTTCCAACAAATGATTTATGATATGTTTGGCTCTTATTTTCCATTTCCAGCATACATGGCCTAGATTTCTGCAAAATGTTGGTGGCGGTCACAGGACAGTTAAAGTTTAAGCAATACAGAAACTATTACCAGCTAACATGATACAGATCGTAACCCTTGAGAACGTGCTTAGAGTTTTGCCTGCAGTGTCCCGAACATGACCGAATTGACTAGAAAACACATTGAAAAGTGAAGTATTAATAAATTTCTCATTTTCTCGCTGCCTAGAGGATGGTACATTCAGAATCCAGTGTGGAAACTCGTACAAAACAGGGTGGCTTGCAGGCATGGTGGAAACGTGTGAAAGAGTTATAGCAGTTATGTAATCCTGGATACAGTTTTGCAGAAAACTTAAGATGGGACCAACATTCTTATAGATTCATAGTAGTGGCCTGCTTGTTACTCAAAGCCACAGCTAAAATTCACCACATGTATCTGGTGCACACAAATATTTAACAAGATCTATGATCAGCACGAGGGCCAGATAATGCACACTGTTGCATAGGTTAGGAAGACCTTGGTATTCCAACTGGCCAGTTATTAGAATAGGGCAGAACTGAGGACTGCCGGGCATAGGAGGAGGGGGAACCAAAATCAACTAGAGAAAAAAAACACAAGTGACAGTGCACAATATTAGATCTGGGCCGTGGAAGCAAGTAAAATGTTCAAGACTCTTACGGACGTGACTAGAATGTGCAAGAAAGGACTGAAGACCTAGGAAAACCACTGAAAGGGAACAGGTCTGTTCATACGTGTCGGGTTACTAGCAATACCAGGTTCAAAACAAGCAAAAAACTACAGCCACCTAACAGAGCAGGAGCACAAACTTAAGAGGTGATACAGAGGTCTTTTGCATTATATACAGCATTGTAAAGCAATGTGAGATTTTTGTTGGAAGGTCACAGATATACTGGTAGAATTGGTTGGTAAATCCCTGTTGTGCACCCTGAATCCATCCTTAATCAGTGCCACTTCCAGGGAAGAAAGTCATGACATACGACAATAAGATTTTTGATCCGGCCCTACTATTAGCAAAAAGTGAAAATAATCTGCTGTGGCCTGAAAGTCCTGGGGTGGTCCAACTCTGCTGGCTGCCTCTACCACTTATCTTCTGTTTATAAAATTATAATGAAAAGGAGACCCAAGGTAGCTCCAATAAGACCTCCATGAGCTCACAGGTAAGGAGACGATGAATGACTTGGATCAAGCATACTGGTTTATAACACGCATTTACAATGTTACACCTCTTTTGGGACAATTAATACAATCAGGAGCAGATAATAGAGTCCGTCCTCCCACAATGGGGTTGGCGAACATGTTTCGCAAAGTCCCATTCCACACCCCTTTACCTTTACTGAAGGCCAGTTGCTCTTAGACCTTTGAAGCAAAACGTAAAGCTACTGCAATTGGGTTCTAGTCACCCTAGACGAAACTGAACATTTAAGGGTATTTACCAGTAGATCAGTACAAAATTTCTTTGGCTTTAAAAAAAAAAAAGGGGAAAACCATGAGCTATTACATATCAAAACCCTGGTGTGAAGATGTGGCTGCTATAATCTGTCTGCTCAAGCTCACATCAGAGATTTAAAACTCCACTAAAGCTTCTTCACATCTACTACAAGGTGACTAATTTGTCAAGCCTTGCAATTTTCTCTGCAATTACGTCCTGCCATCATTCTTCAACAAAATTGAAGCTCTAAGAGAAGCATTAACTACTCCGCCCCACTACTCAGAGACCCTCAAACCAATGCCTTCCTACCCCACTCCTGGAGATTAAACCAGCCACAGAGGACAAACTAAGAATAAACTTCAGATCCTTCAAAAAATCCTTCCCATCTTGAGTTGGGTCTCTCTGCAAATCTGCTGCTCATCACCAGTCTACTCGCCAGTGGATCGATTCCTCAACCTCTCAAGCATACTATCATCACTCCCATCCTAAAGACACCTTCAGTGGATCCTAACAATATTTCCTCTTGTACTATCCCGTGTTGCTAAGGCACCTGAAGCAGCAATTGGTACTTACCAACCTGCCTCTCGTTTGGAAGCAAATGGCCTCGTCAAAGACTTAGTCAGGCACTAGACCTTATAGGAGTAGGGCAGAATTACTTAACATTTAGGACCAGGGAATACCCTGTAGATAGGAATTCCACACAACCTCTCATTTTAGTATCCTGGTACTGAGCAATCTTTGCAGGTACAATCCCAAATACTCCACCCTGGGCCCTCTTTTTATAACACACTTTCCCCAAAAGAAACACAATAAAAAGTAATACAAAAACAAAAAACGTACCTGCAGCTGGCCGCGTCAAGCTTTTCTGCTCCTCTTCTTCTCCAGGCGGCACAGGCTCCCAGAATGCTCTGTGGCCAATCCTGAAGCTGCTCTCACGCATGAGAGCAGCTTCAGGATTGGCCTGAGCTCCCTCGATTTGCGCTCCAGGACAGACTGGGAGTCTGTGCCTGCTCTCTCCAACCCAGCTGAGCTGCTGGGTTGGAGAGAGCTTTCAATTCGCATGACTGTTTGGCCAGCCTGAGACGGCCGGCCAAACCGCCATGTGAAGTGAAGGGTTAATGCGCATGAATGTTTGGCCGGCCTGAGACGGTCGGCCAAACGGTCGTGCGCAGTGAAGGGAGTGCACCTACCATTCCCCTCACTGCCCGTCACCCCCCAGGCCCCACCCCCAAGACTCGTCAGGAAAGGAAAAATAAAACGAGTGTTTAGTATTGTTTTATTTTTCCTTTCCTAACGTTTGTGGAGGGGGGCGATGCTCCTTCGCCATAGCGGAGGAGCCATCACTGGTCGGACCACTGGTCTATTCATCTAAACTTAAATTTCAATATATTCAGTGGTACTAAGTCACTGAAACTAAATAGTGCTTAATTAACAGGACGGGTAAATGTTGTGAATGAACATGTTGTGCATAAATGTATAGAAACTGGGAACGTTTGGGAGGTTATGGATATGTCAGAGAAGTGATTTAGAGCAATCATTCTTAGCCTCTGATCCACAGTCCTCTGGGGCCTTCGACGCCTACTCAGGGGGGTAAATGAGTGCATTGAGTATTAAATATTATTAATAAAATATATATATACATATATATAGAGTAAATGGAGCGAGAATGGAGAGGTAGGATAGACGACCGCTGTGAAGTATGGTGGGGTGAGTAGATTAGCTGGGAAGGTGGCTGGGGAGGAGCTCGGCAGTCAATCTGTCTGGGATGACTTTGCTTTTATTACCTCCAACCAGGGCTTTAAGTGGGCCGGGTGTCACCGGGTCTGAGCACCGGCAGTTTTTTTTAAGGAGGCCTCGAAACGGGTCTCTAATCAGGCTCTGTTTTGTCCCCTGGCACAGGCAATCCATTTTTTTCGGACTGCAGCGACAACAGGCACATTGATGTGCGCTGCTCACACTGCTCTCTTCTCACTAGTGGAGAAGTTACGGCATGACCTCATGCCAGGTGAGCGTTCTAGGGGAAGGGAAATCCTTTAAAGAGAGTCATTTTCTCTCTGGATTTCCCTTCTCTTTTTGAAACACAGGAGCAGCAACATTGTCATGTGTCACCAGGGCTGTAAGTGGAAGCTTTTTCAATATTATATACAAGCCATAGTTGCTGCTTATTCATCTTATGCAACTAACAACCATTGACAAAGCCAATAGTCCTGACTTGTTGTAAGTATGATGTTACTTGTATCATTCTGGATGCAATGACAGAAACAGCAAAATACAAGTCCAGCCGCACACAGTATGCTAAAGACAGATTTTTAGCTTACGTGTTTTAAGCCACGCCCTTGATTACATTGGCCACGCCCCTTTATGAGACCCCCCCCCAGTTTTTTCATCCCACTTAAAGCCCTGCCTCCAACACTCCTCCACATGCCAGAGACAGACCTGTGCGTGCCCTGGGCAACAGTAACTACTGGCCGGTTCTGCATGAGCATGTACATCTAGCGGAGAAATGCTTGACGGGTGAGTCAATTATGCAAATGACTGCACGTCTGGCAGCGGTCGACGAATTCTTAACGGTATCAGCCAAGGCCTGCCAGCTCGTGCAGCGCCCACTGTGTGTCACGCGATATCAGCTCTCTTCACAGTCTCGCGATGTGCACAGGGCGAGCTACAAAGCTCTACCCAGAGGAGCTTTCCAGCTGGGTTGTCCGAGGCTCTGCACTCAAAGTCCATTAAGCATTTTGCGTCATCCCCAGGACAGCAGAGGGGGACAAAAGCTTTTGTACTTTTAAAAGGGGAGGCTTCTTAGGTGCAACAAGCCCAAAATCCCACATCCTCTGTTGACCCACCGCTTCCATTGCCCCTTTAGGCGTTTCGGATAGTAACCAGCAAAGCGCTTTGCCACCCTCTTCAAGCCGCTTTTCACAGTGTGAATAGGTTTTCCAGATTGGCAATGCTGTTAACAATCAGAGCACCGGCGTACCTGCAAATTCGTAATACACGAAGGCGCAGCTCAGTTTTAAAGAAATACCACAGCTACATGACTGAAGATGTTGCTTTTGAGTGTAATCCATGGAGACGCCCTGTTACCTTTCTGTGGGCTCCTCAGACCGGAACAGCCCCCGACTCGAGCACTCCAGAGCCGGCCGGTGTGTGCCAAGACGCCTGACACACCGGGAGGGCGCAGCCCTGCCGCGCCTGGACAGGAGATGTGCACGCGTATGGTGCGAGCAGGAGTTGTGATAACGCCGCGAGCCGTACGCGTGCACATCTCCTGTCTGTTAAGCTTCGGCACAGACAGTTGATGTGCACGCGTACGGCTTGCGGCGTTATTACAACTCCTGCTCGCACCATGTGCGTGCACATCTCCTGTCCCGCTTCCGACCAAAAGTCGGCAACAATAGATCTCGCATAGCGAGCAGCGCTTTGCGCTGCATCGCTAGGCGAGACCTAAAAACAACATACCAGACGGGTACACATCTGTCTTCATGTGAATGTAAAAATGAATGGGCAAATGGCCAGGTTCTGCATTTACACAGCTTTTACATGGGGAGGTACGAATTCAAGCTGCACAGCCTAAAGCAAGAAAGCCAGCACATGGAATGGCTGAAAACATAAGTTACAAACCACAAAGCCAATAGCAAGCCATGGACGGAATACAGTCCCAGGTCAACTTTCTGAAAGTCTCCAAGATGTCTTTCGCATACCACACAATTGCGCGGTCTGATAGACGGCGACCTAAAAAGGGAGGCATCTTAACAAACTAGCTCAACTTCCATGCTGAGATTTATCAAATTAAAGACCGGATGAAAAACAACATACCAGACGGGTACACATATCTGTCTTCATGTGAATGTAAAAATGAATGAGCAAATGGCCAGGTTCTGCATTTACAAAACTTCTTTACTCAAATTTTAATTCCATTTTGATCATGGTGTAAATGCAGCTGTTTTATGAACAGCGCACTAATGATTTTGAAGATACACTGAGTGCACTTGGTTTGTTTCTTGTGATGGTCTCTTTTATGCCCGAAGAATCTCTAGGTACCTTTTAAAAACTAGTAAAACTGTCACACTGGACTGGGGTGCTAGTCCTAGTTGGCAACTGGGCAAATATATTTCTGCTGAGAGTGGTGGCAACAATAAAGGGATTTATGCATAATATTGGCCTCTGGGTCTTGACATAAAATCTGTTTTTGGAAGTGGAACACTCATACACCCACAGCTCTGGCACCCCGTGTTGATGCATCTGAAAGGTATGTAATGTTACGCAAAATATTTGTCTGAGGTCTTTAAACCCAACACTTTTTTCTTTTTTTCTTTTACATATGGCTGGGGGGCTGGCAATGCAAGTGTAGTGTGGGTGAGTGGCAGCGCGCTAGGTAATATTTTTATATTTGAGTAGAAGAGGACAGTCTAATGGCAGGTGTAATTGGTTTGGTGGCAAGACACGGTTATGCAAGGCTTCCTCACAAATACCTTACCACAATGCTTCTTATCTGAGTTGGGGACGACAAGGGAATGTTTTTTATCTTGTGGTTCTGAGTGATATCAAAGAGAACTTGAGTTTCAATCTTGTGTATTATTTGTCACTCAGACCCTAAATAAACAAGCATTGGCAAAGACGATATGTCTCACTTATGTGAGGTCTATTGGCCTTGTCAATGTTTTTAAGATATGTTGTACAGTAGTGCAAGCTGCTGTGCAACATGTCTTAAAGTTTTATTTTAAATCGCTATGATGTGGCCAGCGTTGACTGCGTCATAGCACATTAAAATTCTCAGGTTTAAGGAATTAAGTAGAAGTAAAAGCCAAATAGCTCAAGATAATCGTTCCAGGTGTTAGCAGCAGACCACGTGACTGTTAAACTCTTCCCAAGCAAACCAAGATTGCTAAGTCCCATAAACTGCCCTCAACTCAAGTGTTATCACTGCCAAGAAAGGACTATTAAGGAGCAGCAGAAATTACATGCACAAAGTAATCTGAAAAAACAGAAATGAAACTGAGCTGAGACAATCATAAATCAATTCAGCGTAATCAGCTATATAGCTTTGACAGACTCGCTTTGAGATTTCAGAAGCTCAAGCATAACATTTTGAGCATCAATCTAGTGGGCTTACTAAGAGACTGCAACTATACATATGGAAAAGAATACAAGCGGGGGGGGGGGGGAGATAAGCGACCTTGGGTCTTCCACAACAATGGGCCAAGAACAAAACATTGGAGATGGCCCACATGTAAGTGTATACGCTGGACCATTGTTTTTAGCAAGTTTAAAAACATGCCACTGCCAAGCATAGCATCAAGTCCTTGGACCAAGCTTTTGGGTATGCTTCATGAGCGGAAGTGAGTAGTAGAGGATGAATGGTATAAAAGCCCCTTCCGCTGTCCATAAAAAATAGAGGAGCAAAGTATTCTTACCAAATAGCTGTTAGGAAAAAAAGACAAATAGCTGCAGAGTTTCAAAGCCTACGAAACACCGGCTGCATACCCTTCTTTCACCAGTGGTAATCTTGTTTGTATCGGGAGTAATTAACATGCCAACACGTGTGAAGACGCCGAAAATATTTTGGTAAAAAAATCCAAGTAAGGAATGCTTTGGGGGCGAAAAGGAAAATAATGAACTATTATTTTCTGTAAGAATCATTATTTCCCCGTCTAAATTAGCAGCATTAGTATGTATGCCTGAGGATATTAACGTGCACAGAGGCGCAGCAAGGCTTAAAGTTTAAAAAAAGAGACATCATGCAGCCAGAGTTGACCGTGTCATAGCACTTTTTTTTTTTTTTTAAGACAAGCACCGAAGGGGGGAACATGGTGGTTGTATGTGCAAGCAAGAATGGGGGGTGAGAGGACACTATACAAAACTGCACAAAAAATACAGAAGGAATGTGAAATCTGGGGGAGAGGGGCGGAGCGAACAAGCAGCAGCAATGAAGGAGGAGGTGGGGGACGGGTCAAGCAGCGAAGCGGGAGGGTGTGGGGAGTCGGGCAAGCAATGACGGGGGGAGGGAGGAAGCAGAAATGAAAGGGAAACAGAAAAAGAAGTACCTCAAACTGAGCAGGATCCGTGGAAGCAAACTTAATTAATCAGTACTTGGTCCACGCTCCAGCCAGGAGAGAAACACACAAAGAGGAAGAGAAACACCCTTGCATTTACCAATGAGAAGCAAGGAAACGAGAGTGACAAATCAAACCAACCAATGGTAAGAAATAGAAGGGCTGAAAGCCACTTTTGTATATACAATCTCTCTCGTAGGTGAGACAGAAAAACATCAACCCAATCCACATCATTATTTCTACATATTTATAGATTCATTTTTAAAGAAGAGAGAAATGTGTTTTAAATTCAGTACTTTTCAGGATCAAAATCCATGCAGGTAACTTAATATCAAGGGTATAGTTCAACACCTTTCAAAATAATGTTGGTAGTCCAATATATTATATGTGGGGGCGGGGTGTAGCTGAAACCCGAGCAACATGGCCGATTGCTAAGGTGGCTCCAACAGCCTAGATCATAATCCCCTGCAAATCCACACAATAATCCATTCCTAGCAACTCCTGGCACGCCACACACCAAGCAGTAAACCTGGGCATACCCGGGAGTACACACCGGCTGCGAAAACATTGATGACAAGGTAGAGGAGAGGAGTGGCCTGGTCTCGCAGGCGCGGCACCACTGCAACAGGCTACACCGTCCACTTACTGAGCGGCAGCTCCAGGAGAGAGGACTGCGGTGGCCCAACACCAGAAAGCGAAGCTTCAGGAGAGGAGACCCAGGCACTGACAACATGAGGTCTGGTTCTGGCCTGATTCTGTGGGCGTGGTGCCAAGGCTGCGCTGAGACAGTCTGGGCCGGCTATACACCGAGCTGTGGCCCCAGTGAGAGAGCTATAGCAGCCTAGTGACTGACAGCGCAGTCCTGACGTAAAGGACCTGGGTGCCTACTGGGGAGCAAAGAAAATGGTGCCCCTGGCCACTGCGGGACCTGGCACAGAGGATAAATACCCCTGAGATAGCTGGGAAGTAAATCGGCCCACTGAGTGGTCAAACACGAATGAAACTAGGGTGATCTCCATAGGGGCTCATTCATGACAAGAGAGGGCCCTGGGAGAGCCAGTTGGACTGGCCTCCAAAGCTGCATTGAGCAGAGCCAGCAGTTCCTTGATGGACAAATGAAGCTAGTACAATTGGGGGGCTGCAACCTCTCTGCCTCCTTCCCCTTCCTCCTCGGGGTACCTGAGGAACCTCTGGGTGGCTGGCACAGGGGCCCAACCCGACCCCCAGCAACTATCAAGAGCTACTTACTGGGCTAAGGAGGATGGAGGGGGAATCCCGATAAGTGGCAGGGACACTTATGAACCCCCGCTCACACACCGGTAGATCAATGAAGAGTACCCCCTTTGAGACCCGTATGGGTTGGAGTAGAACTATATGTATCAACCAGCAAGTTTACATACACCAATACAGCCTGCCCTGGGATGGCGGGAGGATAAGGGAGCTAGACATTCCCAGCAGAGCAAAATGGACAAGTACTCTATTGCCATGACAACTCCTAAACCAGCTCCCAAAACACGTGGGGAGGTGGAGGGCCCGGTCTTGCGGACCACAGACACCAATATAGAACCCTCCCTGAAAGACATCATGGTCCCACTTCAGGGAGTTAAAGGTGCACCGTAACCCAACACAGATACAGTTGTGATAGAAATGAACCTCTTGACGGTAGGCGTCAAGAAAATCAGTGACAGAGTCACACATACAGAGCTGTCCTAGGCTCACCACAGGAAGACATCAAGTCCCTCTAGACAACAGTAGCTTGTCTCTCCCTGGAATATGAAACCATACTAGCGAAGCTAGAAGACAACAAGGAGCGAGTAAGGAGAAATAACATAAGGATGGTTGGAGTCCTGAAATGGGCAGAAAGTCCCAGTGTAGAACTCTTCCTGCAGGACTGAATAACCCAAACACTGAGACCCAAAAGATTGTTGAACTTCTTCTCAGTTGAAAAGGCCCACCGTGCTCTGGTGCCACACCCCGGATGATCATCGCCCATATACTTAATATCACAAACATTATGCCATCCCTTCATGAGGCGCAGGTATGAGGCGAAATTCAATTTGAGAACACGCCCACCAAGTTCGTCCAAGACTTTTCACTAAAGGTCCAAAGACAAAGATGTAACTTGAGGGCGTCAAGAAAGCCCTTACGGCCAGAGAATTGAAATACATGATGCTCCTTTAAGCTCTGTGTGGTGGCTGAGGGGAAAACACCTTCAGACCACCGGATGAAGCAAAGGAGTGGCTGGAGGGCTAATGCCTGGCCCAACGCAACCAAAACCACAAGGAACAAACAAAACCACGTTGACGTGATACACACAGGGCAGATGCCCATGACTCAATCACGAGACCCAGTGATGGGACCAGAGAGGAGAATAAGTAGATGATGCCGATCAAAGAACGGACGAGGTTGCTCCTGGGGGCCTAAAGGGGAGGGAGGAAGGAAGTGATTGCAAAGAACTCGATGAGATGACCACCATATCGGGGGGTTGCTGGGAGGAGACAGAACTCCAAAAATCCAAAATGGGAGGGAGAATGGAACACTACTTGAACTAGAGGTGAACATATCAGCCCACCTGTAAGTGACTTACATTTCATGAGGTGATAGGCACTCTGCAAGCTGGTGAGGTGGGCAATTCGGAACCCTCAATGTAGGGGCACGGAGAGGGAGGAGTTCTACAGTTGGGATGTCCAGGTAGTGAAAAACTCAAATTAGTTTTTCACAACTGCTAGGCCTACCTCTCCCATAGGATAACATTGGAATTAACTTATTACATTTTATATGTGTAATTTCCAAATGGGAACAGGTTACCAGTTCATGTTTGGTGTCTCTGGAATCATAATGAAAATTTTTAACTTGTGGTGAAGTTGGATTTTAAATTACAATTCTGAAAATGCCACTTTTAGAAAGTTGGAATTTTCTTGTCAGACATTTGGTGCCTCCAGCCTGTCACTAAGTCACATGACTGGGTGTAGTTGACAGTTGGGATTTGTGCATTCCTCCTAGACAGCCATACACAATGGGTGGCCTAGCTGTGACTGCATTTGCCATCTCTGGCAGGATGGGAGGGAGGAGTTGCGCCCAGCCCCACTTACACTTGAATAGTCTGGGTCCTGTCTTCACACAAATGGCTGCATACCCTCTGTAGTTAGTCTGGGGCCAGTAAGGCAGGGCACCTGTGCCATTCAAAGATATGCATCTAGATGCTTCTCCCCACTTCAAAGGCACAACTGGGTATAAATACTGTACCTCAGACACCAACTCTTCAGTACACTTCTGGAGCTGTGGATATTCTGCCAGGAAGAAGGACTGCTGTGCTGCTGAAAGTACTGCCGATCTGCTGGACTGCTGCTCTGAAGGACTGCTGTCCTGCTGTGCCGACCTGCTGCTTTCTAGCCTGGGTGAGAAGGACTGGACCTGCATCTCTTGAACCCAGAGTGACACCAAGGGCTAGTTGGTAGGCCTCCTGATCTGAAGCCTCAGGGACACAACAGGCTTCCAACAACCTTGCACCTGGACTCTGCCATCTGTGAGTCTACCCTGCCAAGTGGTGACACCCCAGTCCTGGAACCTTGGAAGTGGGCTTTAGTTGCTCTGCCAGCCCCTGCGGATCCAGCAGAACCGACACATCTCCTCTGCTGCTGGCTGCAAACTCGAGCAGAACCGACGCATCACTGCTGCTGCTTGGATTGGGCCCATCGCAAAGACCTGCATCGCTTTCGCAGTCCCATCAGAACTGGTGGAATTGCTTCGGCTGCGCAACGCATCTTCAAATTGGATCCACGCAATGCTCCGCAACACAGGATTTAAAGTACTTTGTTCAGCAGGCCAAACTGGGTCCCTGTAGCTGGCCCACGCTGCATCAGGGTCGGCATAAATTTGTAACTTTGTCCTGGTCTCAGGCGACCAGATAGCCACAGTTGGCATTTGTGCTTTTTGTCTCACTAAAATCTTTAAAATTGCATATCTCCAGACCTACTGATTGTATTTTTGCTGTCTTGGTCTTCTTTTATTTATTAAAGAAAGTTCTATTTTCCTAACCTGGTGTGGGATCCTTTTTGTGTTTGTTTTACTTTATTACCATTTGAAGCATGGCACAAATACTCTATACATTGCCTCTGAGTTTAGCCTGACTGCTTTGTGCCAATCTAAAAGAGGGTTGAGCATAGGTTAATTTGGGGTTGGCTTGTGCCTCCCCCTGACAAGGATTGTGGTTGCTGCTGGACCATGGCTCACATCCCAGACAACCAACAACCCAATTTCTCACAGTATACCAATTTGAAACACGCATTAGTCAATACAGACAGCCCACTAACGTGCCGCGGTGACAAAAGGATAGGTAATGAGATCTGGGGACAATCAAAGGTTCCAGGCACACAACCTCAACATCGCTCAAATTAAAATACTAAAAGTTATATCCTGGGTAAACGGCCTAGGCAGCCAGATTAAAAGGAGAACAGTAATTTAATTTAATTCCTTAGACGACAAGCCTCTGACATTGCTACACTACAGGAAGCCCATCTGAAGCGAAACTTTTGTGAGACACTCAACCAATATGGGTACCAACTGATAGCATCTCAGGATACACATCTGATTTGAAAGGAATGGGACTCCTACTGAAAACAATCAATCCCATTTATCCCCCAGAGAGTGCGTCAGTAGTATAGTCAGGGCATTTAGGATGGAATCCCACTGAATCTCTGCTCCGTATACATCCCCACAAGACTTCACGCACAAGCACTACTGGAACTGAGTGCTGGGATTTCTCAAAGCTCTCGGGCTAGTAGCTATATAGCATGTCTAAAACCCTACGAAAAGGCAATACACTTTTTACTCCAGCGAACACAAGAACTTCTCACACATAGATCACTTCCGGACGCAACACCAAAACCTGGGAAGATTTCTATGGGATGCACACTTATTGAGGAGTAGATCAAATCACTCCCCATTATGGATGGAAGTACAGGGAATGGTGGGGAGAATGGGAAGATACTGGACCATTGGCAATGGTACCTGAAAAACTAGGATATTTTAGCAAAATCCCAAACCGGCACAGAGCTCTATTTTAAAGAGAGCACTGGGAGTGTAGACTCGGCGGTCATCCTTTGGGAGGTCAACAAAACAGTAGTGAGGGGACACGCGATATCGCTAATTGTGGGGGGAACAAAACATTTTCAAAAACTTGAATGACTGAGCTGGAAACAGAGATCCTCCAAATAGAGCAGCTCCTTGACCAAAGGGGGGAGAAGATGCCAGCACAGGCTAGAACTGAAACAACAGGAATACAGGGATCTAGCAGGGAACAACGCTAAGGCCGCACACATGTTCTCACAACTCGGACTCTGTGAAGTGGGCCACAAGTCAGGGAAACTCCTGGCCTGTTTGGAATGCAGGGGTTGGGTGAGGAATTGGGCTCTCAAAATCAAGACCTCAGAAGGAGCAGTGGTGAGGGAGAATCTAGGGATAGTAGAAGTATCTGCAGCATGCTACAGCAAGGTCTATACAACCTCTGTGTCCAAACCCTCAGAAGACATACCGTTTCTTTAAAGGCATACAACTCCTCAGCCTTTCAGCCTGAAAATAAACAGTTCCTAGACGCTGAGATAGAGGTTAACTAAATCACAGGCACCATCACGGAGATGTAATCTGGGAACGCTCAGGGACCCAATGGTATAACAATTGAAATATACAAAGGTCTGGCCTCCAACTCTCGCCGCACATGCTCCACATGTTCCTAGACGCAGACAGATCAGGGGCTCTCCTGCATGATCAGAGGCTGGCCACTATTGTGGTCATCCCAAAAGAGGGCAAACCACCGGACAAATGCACCTAGGTTGCACCAACCTCACTGCTGAATGTGGTAGCCAAGGTGTTAGCCTAAGTGTTAGAATCAAGACATAAGCAAGCCATCCTGAAGATGGTACACCCAGACAAGTCAGGATTCAAGCTCAACAGAGAGACTAAATTCAACCTGCCCCTAATAAGGGTTCATGGGTCTTCTAGATGGGGCCCAGGAACAAACATTGGTACTGTTGCTCAATGCTACGAAGGAACAATGGCGTTTGATAAACTAGTGTGGCCTTATTTGTTCATGGCCCTGCAGAAACTGGGATTTGGCCCGCCCCCGATTCAGAAGATGGGTGAAACTCCTCTATCAATAGCGACTGGCAATGTTAAAGGTAAACGAGGTGGGCTACATTCGAGCTGGGAATGGGCCTACTACAAGGAGGCCCAGGTTCACTAATGACGTTTGTCCTTGCCATAGAATCTCTTGTGGCATGGTTCAGGCAGGACCTGTTCATCCAGGGCCTACAGTGGACAGAGGCTTGGGGAGAGAGAATATCAGTATATGCAGACAACATTCTTTTATACGTAGCAGACCAAGAGCAAACAGTTCCAAGGATTCTGCAGAAGGAAAATGTACCCTATTATGGGAGGAGAATCACGACTCCCAATAAACTGCAGTTTGCCACTGGCAAGCGGGGCTTTAAATATCTTGGTATCTACTTAACCAAAAACCGCAGATGATTCCTAGAGGTAAACCTATATAGCCTCCTAGACAGATTCAAAGAGGATGTCAGGCAATGGTGGGCTCTACCATCATCACTCCTGGGCAGGGCGACCCTCATTAAGATGATGGCTCTGCCTATATTCTTATATGCACTCCATAACATGTCAGTTTGCCTGCTAGCCAAATTCTTCCAAAAGATAGTGACCGAACTGCCACTCTTATTATGGAAAGGAGGTCCCCCGCAAATTGCACTGCAGAAACTGACTGGGGGATCTACGATGACGCATCGTTCTGCCAGACATCAAAAAATATAACTGGGCCACCCAGCTAGAGACAGTAAATGACTGGGTATTCACTGTGCTAAATGAACCAGCTGTTAGGATAGACAGACATGTGATGGGACTGAGGGGCTACTCCCGCAATACTATACAGGAACAAACTCACAAAGCTGTTACCAGCCCACACAGCAATGGCAGCGAGGGTCAGGAGAGAGGCAACAACATTTCTGGGGTGGAGGGGTACTCCGACAGACCAGACGCTGCTATGGGACAGCAACATATTGCAAGCAGTGGGAAACCTGGGGAGATTCGGAAGTGGGATCTAATAGGCATTTCAAAAATAGGGGATTTGCCGCAGGGGGACGTTATCCTTTTCGTAACACTTGGGGAAGAATATCAGCTGGCACTCACTGAAAACGACAGAACCCTACAAGTTAGACACACCCTTCTCTCACACATTACAAAACAGACCACACTGGCAGAAGCAGCCCTCTTAAAGGACTGGTTGTTGACTGACTCCTTGACCAAGTGCGCAATATCACTTGTATATAAAAAAAGATACTCAATAATCCAGACGTCTGATTGAGAGAAAGACGTAGGTGTGTTTGAAGACAGAGTGGGAGGAGGCACTAAGAGCACAAAGGAAGCTCATTATTAAGGCAGGGTTCCGACTTATAAAACTCAGCATTCTCCACAAAGCATACTGCTCAAGAACGACCCTACTCAAATTGAGAAAGAGTACCTCACATATGTGCGTCAGAGAATGTGTTCAGGTTCACTCTTGCTCTTCCATCCATGTTGTGTGGGAATTCCCAAGGTTACAGCACTACTGGATAGGGCTGGGAGACTGTATAAAAAATGTAACATGCCTACCTATGGTCAAAATTGCTATGGTTTGTGCTGGATGTTTGGGGAGACGAGAAAATATTAAAATACACAAAATGATGGATAGCACTGGGTCGAATAGTGGCAAAACAGAACATAGCCTTGGCGGAACAGATCAGACACATTCCGTGCCACGCGGATCCTCGCTAGCAAGTCCGTAAATAATAATTGGGTATATCTGATAAAGTTAGCTTCAATGTTAATCCTCTTCAACAGGGTGAATAAGTAGTTCCAACCAACTGAATGAAAGCCCTTTTGAAAATTGGCCAAAAGTGTTACTAAAGAACCTATAACCTACCAACCAGAGACACAGAGTCCCAAATACCGTGTTCAGTAGCATGCTTGGGCATAAATTCAGACTGATCTTACTGAACTAGCGAGCAAATCATAGTCATATATAGCTTTATTCGGTGTCATAAAAAGAACATCCATAAAAGCAGTTTATACAGTATAAAAAAATATGCATCCATTTCGTATCATTTCATAATAATAAAATACAATTATAAACAGTGTAAACATAGACTCAGCTTGTTAAAAATACAATAGGATCCTATTTTTACGTTCACATCCAGGTTGCTCTTACTGCGACAGGTCATAGTGGCTATATCCATAATATATATTCAGTTTACCATGTCCTAAGTGGTGACATTAACATGTTTTTTCTAGCGTAAAAACAGCCCATAAAAATGATGACATTCCACAGCAAATCTCTAACGTTGGCAATGATTGTAAAAACAAATATGCAGGACGGCATTGCATGAGAGACAATTGCCTAATCATCGGTAAATCATCTTTGATAAACGATTGATGTGGCTAGGGTGGAGGATAAGAAGCTGGAGTCCTATGAGTCATTAAAAATTAAAGTGATATATTGGTTCACAGCAAATACAAATATGGATAGAAATGTCTTGTTAAGAAATATAATAATGCTGAGAAGGGTGAGTTGGGTGGGTAGATCCATGAAACAATGCGTAGGAGATTGCATAGTAATAAACTTCCATAGCAGGGATCTGGTTAGAAATTTGTTGGAGGTACTTGCATATAAAGTTGTAGCAATGAACACTAATATAGCAATGAATCCTAATATAGCTGAAGATATAATTGCTGTCCCGCTGGGCTATTTTTACAGGATAACCGACAAGACCAACAAAGTCAATGGTCCTAATTCTAATGTGTACAGACCCATGATAAATGTTTCTACATACAATAGGTATGAACCATTACAACCCTGTAGTGAGATTGATTGACATAGGGAGGATGCAGAAATTGATGTTATTAGAGCTCCACTACACACCCCGATGGTAAACAAGCCAGCAGGCGGCTTATGTCCGCAAATACTAATTAATGTACAAAATGTTTCCCCTATTACCAGGGAGGATACCCCCTCTAGGGATATGGAGGGGGCTGCTGGAGACTATTTAATTGTACAAAATAACAAAGCTACTAACATTATGTCCTGGAATGTAGCAGGAGTTAAAAATAAGATAACTAATGACGACTGGCTTGAAATTATAGAGGGATGTGAAGTAATTATGATCCAGGAGACTTGGATTACTGAACCTTTTTTTATTAATGGTTTTAAAGTAATTTGTACTAATGCTAGCCCGTCTAGAAGGGGAGAGCAAAAGGAGGCCTGGCAACATTAATAGCTGTAACTGCGCCTCTAACAGTAAAGGAAGTTAATACGAAGTCACAATATTATCAATTAATACAACTTTATTCGGAAGGGAAACAGACAATGGTGTTAATTAATTTTTATAATAATATTTTTGATGTTACTAGACCAATGGTAATTAAGGCCCTAGAGGAAGATCTAGAGCTTTTTTTAAAGGAATTGGGAGGGGAGTATACACTTATCTGGGCGGGTGATTTTAACTGTGAAACTTGTGCAATTTTGGTAGGTGAACAATGTGGGTTCAGTGATTGCTTTGGAGATCGAATTACCCATTTTCCACATGATGCTTATGGGGATGAAATAAATAACAGTATCTCAAAATATAATCTAGCGATTATAGGACCCGATATTTTAGAGGGAGAAGTAGTGAAACATACGTATGTAGGAGGTAGATCAGCATCAAGTATTGATCATTTTGTTATATCTATTAAATACAAGGGTTTGGTGGAAAAATGTTTAATTATAGAAACACTGCATAGTGATCATCACCCACTAATTCTGACGTTGAGGCTTAACCTCTCACAAAGATTGAGGGGAAAAGCCTCAAATTCAGAATTAAAATCCAAAGGAAAAAATGGAGTATCTATTAAGTGGTCAAGTGTAGATCCAACAAGTTTTCTAAATAACTTAAAAGGGAAAATACAAAAGGAAATTAGTATCTGCATGAATAATTTTTCAACAGATGCAGAAACTATAAACGCTTTTAGTAATATTACTATGGAGATAGCGGGTGATTTAACATTTAAAAAGAAGCATAAGGCCTGTGATAATAACCCAAGATGGTTTAATAAAGAATGTTCCAAATTAAATAGAGATCTGAAAACAGCCCTAAAAATAAAACCTAGGGATAATGTTAAAATAAGTAACCTAAGGAAGGATTATAGGAGAACCTTAAACGAAGGAAAAGGTGAAATACGGGAGGATGCATGGGCAAGCCTAGTAGAGGCCCCAGAAACAAGAAACGCAGCACTATTTTGGAGAACAATTGATTACCCGTTTTTTAAAGATAATGCAACAGGGAGAATAGAAATAGCTGTTCCCCCTGAAGACTGGATGATTCATTTTGAGAGTATTTTTAATCCAGAAGCAGTAAAAATTAGCAAAATAAAGAACGGTAATTTTATTTTAGTTGACCCCGTAGAAATTTTACCAATTACCTCTGAAGAAATTAAAATCGCCCTCTATAAAAGTGCTAGCAGAAAAGCTGCTGGCCCAGATGGGGTACCCATTGATATTTTTAAATGTAATATGGATTATTGGATTCCGATCCTTTTAAAGGTTTTTAACGCTGCGATAAGGGGTTTTCTGCCAGTATCTTGGACAGAAAGCATTATCGTACCAATTTTCAAAAAAGGAGATAGAGGGAAAGCAAATTGTTATAGACTCATATCCCTTCTGGACTCAACCTCGAAATTAATGGGACGAATTCTTCTGGGGAGGTTGGAACAATGGGCTAATGAACATAATATTCTTTCTGAAGTTCAGTATGGGTTCAGAAGCGGAATTGGAACTGTAGAACAGTGTTTAAATTTGGAATTACATATGGGAAAATATACTCTTGCTAAGGAGGGGGCTCTTCATCTTTGCTTTTTAGATTTAACAAGTGCGTTTGACCTCGTTAATCATACCAAATTGTGGCAAACCCTGAATGAGCAAGGAGCACTCACTGATATTATTATATATTTGTCCCAAATTTATTCATTTTTAACCTCAAGAGTACGTTTTGGAATAAAGGGTGAATGCACTGAGGATTTTAGAGTCACAAGGGGAATACGCCAGGGCTGCGTACTGGCGCCACTGCTCTTTTCTTTATATATTAATAACATAGATACCTATTTACAAAATGAAAATGCAGATACCCCAAAAGTTGGAACACGCAACACACCAGTTTTACTTTATGCCGATGACGCTGTCCTCCTATCGAGGACAGCGAATGGCTTACAAATTTTAATTGAGAAGTTTGCTGATTTCATGTCAAAAAAGGATTTAAAGTTAAACCTTACTAAAACATTTGTAATGACATGCGGGAAATCTAAGTTGAAGCATAAAAAACATCACGCTGGAGGTGTAGTTATAGGGAGAGTGTCAACGTTCTCCTATTTAGGTCTTATATTTAGTAGTAAGGACTCATGGAAACCTCATATCGACTCATGCAATCTGAAATTTCTAAGAATAATTGAAGGAATTTTCAGATTTGCGGCAAAAATAGGAAATAAACCCATAAGGGAAATTCTCACTCTATACAGAACTAAGTGTGTAACTGGTGTATGCCATGGGTCAGCGATATGGGGAAGAGCAAATATTATGTCCTTACAAACACAGGAGAATACATTTTTAAAAAGAGTATTGGCTGTCCCGAATTCCACAGCCAATTTTATAATACATAAAGAACTGTCGGTATCATACATTAATGATTATATAAATATTGCAGGACTTACCTTCTGGCGTGGGTTATGGGCCAAAAAGGAGACCAAATTTACAACTGACCTGATAAAGGACTGTCTGGCTCTTGACCACTGTAAAAAGATTCCTTGGCTAGAGCATATCTCTAATTTATTTAAATATTGTAAGTTGAATTTTAATAAAATGGATCTAGAGTCTATTCTGGATATAAGTAAGAAAGATCTGAAGTTGAGATACACTCTGGCCAGTGAACAAGACAGACATGATGATACAAGACAGAAGCAAAGTGTCATTACTTATTGCGAAATTCCCTTGGTGGAGGGTATACAAACATATCTAACCCTAGTAAGGAATACCCAACACAGATATTATTTAACAAGGCTTAGACTTGGTACTTTACAACACCTAATTGCATTCTCCGATAAGGAAAGATGGTCTTATAATTTACCGAATTGCCCGTGTAATGGAAACACACCACAGTCCACGTTGCATTTTTTACTATTTTGTACCTTTTATAGTGATATTAGGAAAACGGTTTTAAAACCACTGTTCATAACTAACAGGCTCTTTGATTATAAACAGGCCTTTATATTTTTATGTAGCCTGGACAATACGAAAATTGTCTGTTCAGTTATTTGTTATATTGTAAAAGCACTTAGGAAAAGAAGAGAACTAACATATTTAGATGCATTATTATATGAGAAATCCAATGAGAATAATTAGATCTGTTTAATATTGAATTAATTTAAGAAACAGCATGTAGAATAAGCACATTTGAAAACATGAGAAATTAATATTAAATGTTATATAGTTGTCTATTTTTAAATAAGTGTATATATTTTAACTGTGTATAAGGAGGAAATTTTAATATTTTCACTGATAAATTATGTTTGCTCCCTCTAATGAATTATTGATATGTTATATTTGTCTGTTTTTGTAGTATGCTTTTATGGTTGTACATTTTTACACCGAATAAAGCTGAATTGACTTGACTTGACTTGAATCAACTGTCTCAGCAAAGCGCAAGTCAGGTGGCAGCCTCCCTCATTCCATTACTACTTCTAGAAAAGGGTCTACAAGTTTTGATGCATTGAGTTTGAAGAATTTATCGAGGAACCCCATTAGGTCCCTGCGCTTTGCCAGATTGTAGTTGGCCCAGGGCTTCTGTCAGCTCCACCCTAGTGATCTCACCCTCAAGAAGAGCTAACTAGGAGATTAGCAATGAAATCAAATCAACCAATGCACCCGTTGTTGGCACAGTCGTCTCAAAATATGAGTCAAAGTAATAAGGCAAAAACTTCTGTGCTATATCTCAGTCCCCCTTGGTCGAACCACTGCTATTGGACAATTGTATGATAGGATCCCTCAGGGACACATTGTGGCACAAGCGATGTAGAGCCTTACTCTTTGTCACCCAGTGATAGATTTGGTCCTGAACCGTGAGCAATGGTGCCCTAGCCTTATCCATCAGCATCTGTTGAAGCACAGTCTTAGTGTGTAGAGAGTCTCTAAGTGTAGTCAGTGACAGGGATTCTATGTTTTGGGATTCAAGATTGAGAAGTCGAGCCTCCAGATCTGCAACTTTCTGTTGCTTTCTGTCTGTTCTTCCAACCTGATACCTAATATTATTTCCTCGTAATGTGCCCTTAAAGGACTCCCAGAGTACCCCGGGAGATTGTAATTTTCAGAGTGGCGGTGCGGTCATCAATGTTGCGTGACCGACTGAAGTCATAGGGATTGTGAAAACCTTCTTGCTTTCTCAAATTTGTTTGAAAATGCACCCTTTGCCCACTCTTTTTTCAAAATTTTCTCTAGGGGGGGGAGAACCCCCTCCCCCTTCTTATGCCGGTTGGGCTCGCTCGCTAGCCACAAGGCACTCATCCCAAACCTTTAAGCCGCACCACTTTCAAATGCCACCAGCCGCCACTGCTAACATCCACCTAGCAATCTAAACGTTACTGGCGCCACCTACATTAACATACGAAACTGGATAAAAGAACGCAACAATTCACAAGATCAAACAACTGACATCTAAACAGAACAAGCATTGGCATAGCCAATAGGTCTCGCTTTTGGGACCTTATAAGTATTTAGTTATGCAGCACAATCGCTAAACACTTATAAGATCCCAAACGCGAGACCTATTGGCTATGCCAATGCTTGTCATCTCTCACTGCCACCCTCTTCAGATTGTTGTCACTTCATTATGCACGATCTCCACGATACAGAAAGGCTTGCCACGAGAGGCTCTTTTGTTTTAGAAAACGGTTTAGTTTATGACCCGAAATACAAAGGGCCATTTCTTCTTACACAGAATATATGCAAATGTGTGCGTACCTCCTTTGCATACATGGGCTTTTTGTTAGTAATTAATCTGTGTTGCTTTTGTAGCAAATGAGTGGTTTGGTTTCTGCTTTGTATCAAATCCCAATTTGTTTCATATACTTGTGATTCTTTGTTTTGGTTTTCTCCTGTCAGCTCTTTTCGGCAAAAGGATTCACATTTGGATCGAGCCCAAATGGTTGAGCAATCCCTGAATGCGAATACAGCGATAACCTTAACAAAAACAACATATTACTTGTTTACCCTCAGAAGATTTCCGCCTTCTCTTGTGCTACAAATTTATTTGGACTATACTTTCATTATGGTAATATTTTACTGTGAATCAATCGCAGTAAGTTTTTTCGTTCAGAACTTTTTACTGATTTTCAGGAAAATTAACATACTATAAAGAGAAACAGAAACACGGTACATATCAGCGACCAGAGCCAACACTGGATCTCATTAGAGCCTTTTCTTTTAACAATGGTAAAAGAATCGTCTCAAAGAGTTCTCCCATGTTTGTCCCTAGTTGTTATTAATACATTATTACAAGCAGCTTGTGATGTCACGGACCTCAGGGACCAGCGCTCCTCCATTCCAGCCTCACTGGCAGGCGGAGCCGTGCATGTCCTGTCTGTCTGTCTGCCTGGTGACGTGCACAACGAGAGGGACCGGCCGTGCATGGCATTCTAGAGTTCATAGGGCGCTTCACATCCCTGACAAGGCATCACATTAGGTTCTTTGAACTCTTTTTGACGATAAGCTGCTGGTTTTACTAAGGCGCTATTACAGGAGCTATTGGGTGAGGTTCAGAGTCAGACACAGGTGACCATAATTTTAAAGCCAAAAACCGGGACATTTAACGAAAATAGAAGAAGGACTACAATTTTACTTTAAGCGAGCGGACAGAATGACAGCGCTCCTCAGCATAAAATTACAGAACAGGCAGTTAGAATATACATAAAATGCAATTTTTTAAACCCAGTAGCTTGCCTGTTAATTAAATTGCTTTCTTGAAAGAACTGATAACTATCCCTAATTTGTAAAACATAAAAAAGCACCACTCACCGTTTTCATTCGACCCTCTCTAAAAACCGGGACAAGAGCTAAATTTCCTGAAATCTGCCGGGACACCTGGTGAAAAACCGGGACCATCCGGGCAAATCCGGGACGCCTGGTCACCCATGGTAGGGCGCACTGGTGGCTATGAGAAGTGTGCGATGTTGAACCACCAGCCGCTCAGAATGGCTTATGTCTCCCGAGGCCCTTCAGACCAATCCAGGACGAGGTAACCAATAGCAGGATCCGAAAGGCCAAACATGACAAAGATCATGGTTTTGAACTGCCTTCACCATCATCAAGACATTTTGTTTTGCGCCACAAATCGGCAGAGCCTGTCTGAGCGGTTACCAGGTCCCCACAGACGTGGTATTGAGGCCAGCTGATTAGAACTCCCACATTACTACAGCTGTGACGTTAGAACGCCCACTGCCACCCTACGGAGATATACAAAGCTCCCGGAAGGAGTAGCTACCAGCTACTGCTATTCGAGTACATTAATGAGTGGCTTATCAGAGTCCTAGAATGATTTTTCTTCTCCTGACATTTCAATGATTAGCTGCTGTTGACACGATCTTATCAGATAATGTAAGATAAATGGCAGAATCGGAGATGGTTGTAACCTCAAGAACATATGAAGCAGTGTGCCCCTCCAGATCAGATTGACAACAAATAGTCAGCATAGCCAATTAAACAAGGGTTAAGTTAAGGAGGCGCAGGTCCAGTAAAATCTTGAAACCATGACGGTTTATTAAATAATTAAAGTGTAATATAGAAGCTATAAATATAAAGTTAATCAAAATGCATAGCAGATCAATATAGAGAATTAGTATAAAGCTCAATCAAATGCAGCAACGTGAATGACATGAAGCCAAGTCACGGAGTAAACAGACTGCTCTCTAAAGTCGGGCAAAGCAGAACTTGCTTCACATCTGGAATGGACCATTACATAACAAAATACACAGTGAAAAGTGCATTGTCAGCATAAGGTGACAGTCATTTTACAGACTGACAAATCAGAATACAAAATGTAACACAGTATCATCCAGCACCGCATGAACACCACCCCCTAAATGAATGTTATTATACCCACTTCTGGCCGAATGTTGTGGGATGGGTCAGTGCAAATCTAGTTACACTCAAAATAACGACAGTCACTTATTTTAAAGCACAGGCGGGAAGAGCCTTGACTGTAGCACTAGGTTTCCTCCAGAGTTCTTTGAGAACAGCATATCGACACAGAGGATTACAGCAGTGCACATTTTGCGACGTGTGATGAGGACAAATGAAAGCACACATCATGGCTGCATTAGGATTCAAGATGGAGTTTATGCATTGTTCGGGCCTAGTTTAGTCAAGCACAGGAAAATATGGTTTTGCAAAGTGCAATGTTTTTCGTTTTAGTGCATAAATGCTTATAACGTTAGGTACACAATCTTAATACATCAGAATCATCTTTCTCACAAGTATGAAGACATTAATGGCACACTGCTGAGGTTTAGTACGTTTAGTTCACTGCAGCTAAAATCAACCTGCATCATGCCACACTTTATAAATGAGGAGACTAGATGTGAATGTGACTTGCGTCAACATGCTTTAAATAGGCGTTTGCCATAACGTAAGCTGCATGCTGGTTTGTTTATTTTTGCAATACAGATTCCAAATATATTCTATCCATGGTTGGCAGAAACAAATATCAGCTCTTTAAGTGGTATGCAAGCTGATATTTGTGGTAAAAAGTGGCCTTGTTTGTGAAACATTCTTTCTGAATTTTCTCACGGATTATTTAACCAGTGTGTATGCAATTGACTGGGAGAGGAAACGTTCTATAACAAGCATTTGCAATGCAATAGGTCTCACATTTGTGTGTTGGAGCTATTTGTGTTGTAAATGATAATGTTGTTTGTTTATGTGTTTTGTGGTGTAGTATATGTATGTGGTGTGTAATGTGTATAGTATTGAAATTGTTAGGTGTTTATATGTGTGTAGTTGAATTGTGTGTTGTTTATTGTATTTGCGTAGTAGAATTATGTGTTTTGTGAACAGATAGTGCTGATAGTTGTTTAGTTTAGATATAAAGGAAGAATGCGAGGTTAGTTATTTTTTGATGTAGTTATTGATATTTAGAAAGAGGAGTATAACTAGTGTGTGAGAAAAAGAAAGAAGGGGAGAGGATGTTATAGATTTTTAAAGAGTGTTGTTTTGTGTAAGAAGGAGAATAGTTCAGAAGAGGAGCATAGGGTGTGTTTTTTATTTAATGAAGTTTTGAAAATTGATGTCATAGAAATTATGTGTGAATATTTGAAGTTAATTATGTTAGTGATGTGGGAATAGTGTATAAGAGTGGAAGATAGATTAGTGATATTTAGTAGAAGAGAGAGAAAGGGGATAGTTTAAAGGGGTATATGGGAGCACACTTAATACATTATTATAAATGCGCTACAATACAACAACGTTTTTGTTAAAAAGTCCCTTTAAAGTAGGTACATGTCCATCCTCTCCAGTTTGCCTATACAATTACTAATATGGCATTGTTTAAATTGTACTGAGACAAGTGAGAAAGACAGCCGCGTGCATGTGTGTGTGAGAGTGAAAGAAGGAGAGGGAGCTAGAACGGAGAGAAGAGATACACATTTTAAAGAGAGAAGTGAGAAAGAGACAGCCGAGTGCATGTGTGAGAGAGAGAGAGTAAGAGAAGCAGCGAGAGCTAGAATGTAGAAAAGAGAAATTGTTAAAAGAGAAGTGAGAAAGACAGCTGTGTACAGGTGTGTGTGAAAGAGAGAAAGTGAGAGAAGGAGAGGGAGTTAAAATGGAGAGAAGAGAGATGCATTGTAAAGAGACAAATGAGGAAAAAAAACAGCTGTGTGCATGTATGAGAGAGAGAGAGAGAGAGAGAGAGAGAGAGAGAGAGAGAGAGAGAGAGAGAGAGAGAGAGAGAGAGAGAGAGAGAGAGAGAGAACTATAACCCTGCAGTTAAAAATAGCACTGGTGGAATTTCCAGAAAAATAATCTGTATACATAACTAAAAAAACAGCCTACCGCAATGGTCCTCTCGGTCGATATTGAAAAGGCTTTTGATAGCCTGGAATGGCCGTTCCTCTTTCAGGTAATGCGGGTGATGGGCATGGGAGAGGCTTTCGTGGGGTGGACTCAGATCCTTTACAGCTCAGCGACGGCTCGAGTGCGGACCGGGGCGACGGTTAAATTGACCTGCTTAGTGGGGCGGGGAACGCGACAGGGATGTTCACTGTCTCCACTGCTGTTTGCTCTTGCGATAGAACCGCTAGCTGCACGCGCCAGGTCAGGGAAGCATTACGCTGGTCTAGAGCTCCGCGGAGACATGCAGTACGTCTCGCTTTACGCAGATGATCTACTCATGTTTCTGGCTAATACGGGAGAAGCATTGACGGGGGCGACGACGTTACTGCATACGTTCGGTGCTGTTTCAGAGCTTCGGGTGAACTGGGCAAAGACTTGCCTGTTCCCTGTGAGTCAGACGACGGTGAGCCCGGACCAACTGGGAGGCATACGCTGGGAACCTCACTGCTTGCCTTATCTTGGGACTAACATCTATCACACGCAAGAGGACCTGTTGGAGGGCAATGTGGGCAGAGCGCTACGCGGGATTAAAGGGAACATGGCGTTCTGGTGTACATTGCCGCTATCAGTGGCGGGCCAAGTGGCACTCTTGAAGATGGTGGCACTACCTCGGTTGATGTACTACTTCAGGACGCTACCGATTTGGATACCAGGCTCGTTATTTAAAACGCTCCGTTCCTTGACGGGGGGTTTATATGGGGGAGTGGCAGACGGCGAGTGGCTTTGACCACGATGATGCGACCCCGAGCCGAGGGAGGATGGGCGGTCCCAGACTTCGAACTGTATTATCTAGCAGCTCAGCTGCAGTGGCTCATTCAGGCAGTAGCAAGGGAGTTTAGGGGCCCAGATTACCCGATGGGCCGATGGATTCCACACCATGTGCTATCATTTGTTGTACTTTGTCAGCGGCTGAGGCTTGGACCGTTAACTCACGAGGAGCGGACGCTGAGATTGTGTTGGATCCGAAGCCAGCGAAGGAGTGGGACTGCCCGGCCGTACGCTCCGGAGATTCCGTTAGGCATGTGCACAGCCCTACCTCATGGGGGAGACTGGTCTGCACTGGCTGCGTGGGAGGAGCAGGGGGTGCACGTGCTGGGGGACCTATATGAGGAGGGAGTCCTCTTGCCTTATCAGACATTGCAAGATAGATATGGCCTTCCCAGGGGCGATTTCTTACTGCATTCAGCCCTTGTATCGGCAATGCAACGCCATTGGGGAGGAGGGTTGTCGGAGCCGCAGACATCTCCAACATGTCAGTATGTTGTGATGGCAGCGGGGACCTTCAAAGCTATAACGTGCCTATACAGGCGAATGGTGGATGAGGGGATGCAGCCCTTGAGTCAGTTGCAGAGGAAATGGGAGGCAGACCTGGGTAAGGAAATTCCCGAGATGACGTGGTCTAAGATAGTGGAGAGAGCGTGGAAGAGTATGCGTAATGCTAGATTCCAGCTTATCCATTTCTATGTGTTGCATAGGGCGTATTTAACCCCAGCACGGATAAATAAGTATTTTAATGTGGATACAGCCAGGTGCCCCCGCTGCAACTCGGAAGAGGCGGACTTTATCCATATGATGTGGAGTTGCCCGCAGTTGGGAACGTATTGGGAGGAAGTGGTTGATGTATTGTGTGGGGTGACGGACAGGCAGATAGACCCAGACATGGGGGTCTGTATATTGCATTGGGTTCCTCATACGGCTAGGACGAAAGTTACAAGCAAGTTCTTGGACCTGGGGTTGTTGCTAGCCAAAAGGGAATTGACGAAGCATTGGAAATCCAGGCAGGGACCCAGCGTTTAGTGCTGGAAGGCAGAGTTCACCAAGTGGGCAGCCAGTGAGAGTGGGGTTCAGTTCCAACAAGCTAGGAGATCTAACAATGATAAGGCACTAGAAACTGCAAAAGCGTGGGAGGCTCTGGTTGCGCTGTTGCTGTTACCTGAACCGGAGTCAGATGGGGAGTCGTTGGATTTGCCGATAGGAACACCCCGAGCTGAAGGGTAACAGGGGGACTCCTAACAATTTCAGGGACCACAGTTGTGGAGCTAAGAATGATCTAGAGCAGGCTCCCCAGTTCGGAAGAGAAGGAGAGATGCATACCCCTGAATAGTAATGTACTATTGTTAATTTTTCAATTATGTTAATGGAGAACACACCGGTGGCGAGGGTTGGGGGGGTAAAAGGGGAGGGATTGTTATGCAACTGGATGAGCGCATAGGTTGATTGCACTAATGGCACATGGACTGGAGTAGACAGAACTGATAAGCCACACATGTATATTGAGGACGTTATCCATTAGAAGCAAGCACAGGTATGCCAATGCAATGAGTAAACAGGTGTTTAGTCGTGTCTAGGTAGCTAAACTGAAACAATGTACGTGACTCAGGAACTCTGTCCATTAATAACGATGTAAGATGAATGCCAGATGTTTTGTTTGTGGGAAAAAAAACCAATAATAATAATATCTTTAAAAAAACTAAAAAAAACAAATAAATAAATTGCATGCAGGGATGCGAGTTACTGTTTAAAAACAAAGTAGTACCAGCTTGTTGATTGAAGCTTTTAATAATAAAAATGTGTAATGTTGCCTTTAGGCTGTTTTTATAATCTTGCGCTTAGGAGTGGGGGCGGCTGTGTGTGAGTGAGGGTAGAGATATATACTGGGGCAGGTTACAGTTATAAATGTTATGAATATATAGTGCATTTGCCTGTTATGCAGATTTGTGCAGTAATGGTGAAGCCTTATGTTTATGGGTAATTTAAGCAGAAATAATATGTTACATTTGGATAGTTAAGACAGGAAGTTAAGAGAGAAGTAAGAGACAGATGTGTATGTGTGTGAGATGGAGAGAAAGAGAATAAAAAGGAGGTATAATAGAGAAGACAGAGATAGATTTTAAAGAAAGAAGTGATATAGTTGTGTGTATGTATGTGTGAGAGAGAGAGAGTAGGTGAGAGAAGGAGATGGAGGTAGAACGGAAAGAGGAGACAAATTGTGAAGAGACAAGTTTGAAAGAGACACTTGTGTGTGTGTGTGTGTCTGTGTGTGTGGGAGCGTGAGAGAAGGAGAAAGATGCAGAATGGAGAGAAGAAAGATAAATTGTAAAGAGAGAAGTGAGAAAGAGACAACTGCATGCATGTATGTGCGAGAGAGTAAGAGAAGGAAAGGGAGCTACAATGGCGAGAAGAGAAATAAATTGTAAACCGACAAGTGAGAAAGAGAGAGCTGCGTGCATGTGTGTGTGAGAGATTGAGTGAGAGAAGGAGAGGGAGGTATAACGGACAGAAGAGAGATACATTTGAAAGAGACAAGTGTGAAAGATATCTGCCTGTATGTGTGTGTGTGTGTGAGAAACAGAATAGTTCTTGATATGTCGTTGTCTAATATTATCTATTGGGTCTGTTTTGAAGGTGCTTAAGTAATACTTTTGAAGTGGTTGCACTTGCTGCAGGTGAAAGCAGCTTTTGCATTTGAGGTGTAGTGAAAAGTGACGCATTAAATGTTTTTGGGGCCGAAATAAGGCATGTTCCCCCTGTTTGAGAGTGTGTCCCTGAGGTTAGGAGCTATAGTGTAAATGTTTAATTTTAAATGAAAGTGGAATTTGCAGGGTGTGTGAGGAAGAAAGAGGTGGTGATCAATTTATGGCAGGAAAAAAATGAAATTGGCTGCAATATAGGTATGAAGCGCCAGTTGTGCTTGGGGGTAGTGGCCGGCTATATGGAGGTATGCGTTTCAATATATATAGTGGGTGCAGGTGAAAGTTATACATTTTACTAATGGTTACTGCATGTGCGTGCTGCACAAACATGTGCAGGAATATTGAAGCAATGTGTTTTCGGCTATGCACAAATGCGAGTTCCCCCCCAAAATAAAATCAACACCACTTTGTTTAAATAAGATTTTAATTATAAAAATGACTAAAGTTGCCTTTAAGCTACTTTTACAGTAAAAGTGAATTTAAAGGTAGTCACACTTGCTTAAAAGCAAGCTAAAAGCGCGCCTTAAAGTATGCAGTAGAGTGAAACATTAGCATGTTTTGTAGACGTTTTGTGAAAGAAAACAGGGACGGGATAATAAAGCAAAGAATGCTTGTAGTAAAGACGGTTATCTTTCTGTCTGCAGCATCTGTGGGATACACACTAACTAAATTGCCAAAAACAGCAGGATGTCAAAGTTCACAAACAAACTGTAGATCACTGCTGAAGCTGCCAAGCTTGGCATGTAGAGGGAAGAGTACAGATACAACAGTGAATAAGATTTTTTTACAAAAGCTCGACTAAATAACCAACAAGCATTGGCATAGCCAATAGGTCTCGCTTTTGGGACCTTATAAGTATTTAGTTATGCAGCACAATATCCTTGGTGCAACAACATCAACTGTTGCATGGCTAAACACTTATAAGGTCCCAAAGGCGAGACCTATTTGCTATGCCAATGCTTGTGTTGAGAATGCTGCAGAATACTAACTGCAAGAAAACATATGACTGTGCGGTTATCTTGCTTCTGTGCAACTACTTCTGCTACCCTTTTCCACATGCTCACTGGGCTCCATTTCGTTTTCCTTAATTAAACAGGAATGCATAATTTTATAACCCATCTACTTGTCCAATGGATGGGATGCTTCCAAAATCCAATAGTCATGTAAAAAAAAAAAAAACACTTGTCCATTTTGGTGCCATGCAGAGAGGTGACCAATTATGACAGCATTCTCATTATATAAAAGCTCTGACAATAGCTTCTCTGATTAGGTCAGGGCTCGTGTAATATCAGGGATTGGATTCCAGCTCGGTTCTGATTGTGCCACCTTTCTGTAAATCTATAGGCCAAGATTAGGAGTTGAGCAGAGTGGAATTCCTGTACGGGATTGCGCTCAAACATTAGTGGGCTGCTGATCCCCGACACAGATGTACAGGGTACAAGAACAACAAACCTGATTTTACCCGACAGAAAATCAGACCGGTAAAATCACTTTGGGAATTGGCTTCATTGCAGCCTGACCCGGTTTTACCGCCTCTCCTCAACTCTAAGCTGTAATGCCCGCCCCTGCCAAACTACAGTCTTCCCCGTCCTTCCCCACATCGATCCTTTCTCCTCCCCTGCATCAGCACCCCCTCAGGTTCATACTCGGCCTAGAGCAGGCGGTAAATGTGAGCGATAATACCCACAGGAAAGGCAATATTGTCCGTAATTCTGCCTGATAAAACCAGATCTGTGTGCTTGTTCCCAGTTCCGTGTAGACAAACTCGCAATTGCATGGTACTGATGAGGTGCAACCTAATGGTACCGCTTTTACAAGTGCAGACTTACTAGCCCCACCAGTACCGTGGAACTCGTGCTCTTGGACAAACAGGTGTTGGAATTAGGCAGGAAGTGGAAGCTTTGGCGAGGTTTGCTTCCACCTCTTTGCCTAGTCGTATGTAAAAGTAAGTAATACTCGTTTTATTCCAGAATGCTAAAGACCCCTCCCCTCTGACACGGATTTGGAAAGCTCTTCTAGAAGGGTACCCACAATGGAATTAGTCAATCTTTGACAGGGTGGAAGAGTTTAATAATAGGTATAATGGGCACACTCAAAAAGTCCTCCATATCGAGCACTGAAAATGTGTATTATCATGTCTGGGCACAACGGTAGTATTTACCTACATGCCTGTCACCCTTTTCCCGTGAATAGGAAGAGGGTTGAGACACATGTACATCCATCTTTACTTACCAGCTTTCTTGAGATGAGAGGGGACTGTCTGTTCTAAGGCACTGGCTCTACGGCATTATGAATGGGCACTTCTGAATTAAACAAGCACGGAGGAGCGGGGCGAGCGAGCGCGGCAGCCTGCAAAGCAGTCCCAAAACGCTGCGTGCGTCGTGCCTGGCCTTTGGATGAGTACGCGCGGCAGACATCTGTTTCCACTTATCGCGCCCGCGTCTGGGCACGATAATTGGAAACACATGTTTGCCGCGCGTACCCATCTCAAAAAGGCCAGCCACGACGCACGAGCGTTTCTTGGACTGCTTTGAAAACTCACTTACAATAAGTCTTCGCCTCTAAGCAGCGCTTGCGCGCTACTCGAGGCTCGACCTAAATAGTGTACACCACTAGTCCAGCTTTAGAAAGTGTTTTAACATATTCCTAAAAGAAACAGCGGCTAAAAAAAGTATCCTTGTGAAAACGAATTCAAAAATATTTAACAAATGACTAGAAATACGCTACAATATAACAGCGTTTTGGTTTACAGCTCACTTTAAAATAGCGCTTTTATTTTGTGTTGTTGGACAAGTAGCTATCTTTTAAAATTCCATTTAATATATTTAATTATTCACAATACTCCGTAATATAAGCAAAAAAAGCGGCCTTCCATTACACACAAATTCATCAAAATGTAAAAAGATTCCTTCCACCCAAAGAATATCGGCAACACACAACCAAGTGTTAAATTGCAGCCAAAGCAAAAATAAACTGCATGCACAATTAATAAATTATTATAAATGCGCTACAATATAAAGTTTTTGTTAATAATTCCCTTTAAAGTAGGTACACGTCCATCCTCTCCAGTTTGCTTATACAATTACCAATACGGCATCATTTGAATTGCAAAGATAAAAGTGAGAAAGAGACACTTGTGTGAATGTGTGTGTGAGACAGAGAGTGAGAGTTGTAGAGGGAGTTAGAACAAGAGAGAAGAGAGATACATTTTAAAGAGAGAAGTGAGAACGATACATTTGTGTGCATGTGTGTGTGAGAGAGAGTGAGTGAGAAGGAGAGGGAACTAGAACGGAGAGAAGAGAGACAAATTGTAAAGAAACAAGTGAGAAAGAGACAGCTGTGTGCATGTGTGTGTGAGAGAGAGAGTGAGCAAAGGAGAGGGAGTTATAATGCGTAGTTGGAAATAGCGCTGGTGAAATTTCCAGAAACATAATCTGTATACATAATTAAAATAACAATACATTTATTGCATGCATGAATGCGAGTTACTGCTTAAAAATAAAGTAGTACCAGCTGTTGATTGAAGCTTTTAATTATAAAAATGTGTAATGTTGCCTTTAGGCTGATTTTATAATCTTGCCCTTAGGAGTGGGTGCGGCTGTGTGAGTGAGCGTAGTGATATATGTGGGTGGCAGGTTACAGTTATAAATGTTATGAACATATAGTGCATTTGCCTGTTGCGCAGATTTGTGCTGTAATAGTGAGGCCTTAAGTAGGAAAGTAGGATCTGCTTTTATGGTTACCCCCACTTTTTAGGTCTTGGCCTGCACCAGCGCTTGCGCTGGTCTGGCCGAGAGTTTTAGTAAGCGGGTTTTGGAAGTGCAAACACTGGCTTTCGGCTGGCGACCAGCTTGAGTTCACGATGGCGTGCACGCGCAGCTGGCATCTGGGTTTTCTATCTCTTCCTCATTTCCTCGTCATGGCTCATTAACTCTCTGGACTCTGATGTTTCAATCGCAGCAGCAGCTCACATTACCAACTGAGGGCCCTGGACTACAGTCACATGAAAAACAACAGCGATTAGCATTGAAATGCAAGCTTTTTTTTGTCTAGTTAGAAATATTGCTTCGGTGGGTTGATTTCACCTTATATCGCTATTTGTTTTATATTGGGAGTCACAGCCTAATTACCAGTATTTTTGTCTCTCACTGTTTTTTTTAAAAATATTTATTCGCACAAAGCTATATTTAAGGTTACTTTTTCCACATCACTTCTTCACTCTATTTAAACTCCACACCCCCACTCTTATTGTCTCTCTCCTTCTCTCTCTCTCCCCTCTCTAATTCTCTCTCTACTTAATTAACTCTCCCCTCTCTATCTTTTTTAGCCTTTCATTCTCTCTCACCCCTTTATCTGTTTCTCTTTCAAACTCCTTCATTCACTCTCTCTCCCCTTCTTTCTGTCTCTCTATCCCGCTCCACTCTTTATTCTATGTACACCCTTTCTCTCTCTTTCTCTCTCACCACCCTCTCTAATTGGGCATTATATCTTGCCTCTATCTCTCACTCGGCAACACCACAGCATCACTCAGCGTAACCACAGCATCAATCAGAGCCAGCACAGCATCAATCAGAGCCAGCACAGCATCACTCAGCACCAACACAACATCTCTCAACGCCATCACAGCATCACTCAACGCCATCACAGAATCACTCAACGCCATCACAGCATCACTCAACGCCATCACAGCATCACTCAGTGCAACCACAGCATCACTCAGTGCAACCACAGCATCACTCAGTGCAACCACAGCATCACTCAGTGCAACCACAGCATCACTCAGTGCAACCACAGCATCACTCAGTGCAACCACAGCATCACTCAGCACAACCACAGCATTACTCAGCACAACCACAGCATTACTCAGCACAACCACAGCATCACTTAGCGCCACAACAGCATCACTCAGCGCCACAACAGCATCACTCAGCGCCACCACAACAACACTCCGCGCCACCACAGCATCACTCAGCACCACCATAGCTTTACTCAGCGACACCACATCATCACTCAGGGCCAACACTGCATCACTCAGCACCACCACAGGATGACTCAGCACCACCACAGCATCGCTCAGCGCCACCACAGCATCGCTCAGCGCCACCACAGCATCGCTCAGCGCCACCACAGCATCGCTCAGCGCCACCACAGCATCGCTCAGCGCCACCACAGCATCGCTCAGCGTCACCACAGCATCGCTCAGCGTCACCACAGCATCGCTCAGCACCGCCACAGCATCGCTCAGCACCGCCACAGCATCGCTCAGCACCGCCACAGCATCGCTCAGCACCGCCACTGCATCGTTCAGCACTGCATCGCTCAGCGCCACCACAGCATCACTCAGCACCGTCACCACAGCATCACTCAGGGCCACCACAGCATCACTCAGCGCCGCCACAGCATCACTCAGCGCCGCCACAGCATCACTCAGCGCCGCCACAGCATCACTCAGCGCCGCCACAGCATCACTCAGCGCCGCCACAGCATCACTCAGCGCCAAGACAATATCACTCAGCACCACCACAGCATCACTCAGCGCCAAGACAATATCACTCAGCACCACCACAGCATCACTCAGCACCACAGCAGTATCACTCAGCAACACCTGAGTATCATTCAGCATCACCTCAGCATCGTCTCCGCAACAGTCACCACCACCACCACTACCACCTCAGCATCACTCAGCACCACCTCAGCCTGCTCTGGGAATCTGGCATCTGTTGATTCTCCCTAGCGTCTGGCCGCTGCTAGTGTTATAATACAGGTACTAGTTCCCAACCTTCACCCTCCGATTGTTTATGCCCCCTCAAAAAAAAAGCTTTAACAAACAACCATTGCCAGCATTGCAAGAACAAAAGAAAACTGAGGATTTTTTTTATTGTAAATACTTTTTTTAATATGGTCGTTCAGTTTTACATAATGCCTTCTTGGTCATATATAAAGTAACAAAAATGCTTCTGACACTTTTTTATTATAACTTTTCAGCATGCTGCCCAGCAGCCACGCTTCTCTACAGCACAGCTTGAAGACATTGGCAAAGTCAATAGCTCTGGCTAAACACTTATAAGGCCCCAAAGGCGAGACCTATTGGCTATGCCAATGCTTGTTGCTTGATGTGATGCTGATTTTTACTAGTCTGACTGGGATCCTGCTAATCAGGACCCCAGTCTCTCTGCTTTCTCCCCTAAATTGTTATGTTCAATAGTTCGGTACATTCCAGATTAGATACTGGGGTACCCTTATCAGTCCCTAGTACATGGTACTAAGGTACCCAGGGCATAGGTACCCCAGAGGTCCCCCATGGGCTGAAGCATGCATTATGCTACCCATGGGAGACCATTCAAACTGTAACTACAGGCCTGCCATTGCAGCCTGTGTAAGCTAGTGCTTGCACCACTTACGAAAGATATAGGTTTCCAATATCTATGGTCACTGCACTATAAGTCACCCCTATAGCAGGCCTTTACTATCCCGAGGGAAGGGTGCTTGGTTCTAAGTGTGAGGGCGCCCCTACATGAGCAGGGCACCCCTATAGCCTACGGAGTCCATTCTCCCGGGTTGTAAGTGAAGCAGCCATATACCATATAGAGGGGCACCGCGTTATTACGCGATGACCATCTCGAAATCAGCTGCAACTAATCCTATCATGTTTGGTATCAAACATGTTGGAATCATATCCCCACACCGTGTCATACCCCAACACCGTAAACGGTGTGGAGGTATGATTCCAAGCACTGGAAGAGCCCTCCTTTAGGCTCTCAGTGCTCCCGGTACCAGTCTTCTAGACCCGGACAGCACAACATGGTTGCTGCCGATGAGAGACACGATTCTGCCCTCCTGCTGCTGAGCCAAGCTCGAGCAGGGGAAGGCAGAACAATAGGTATCCTGTCACAGGGAGTTGTGACCACCTCCCAGACAGGATTTAGTGTATTAGGGCCCAGTGGGTGCGCTTGCCAGCGCCACTCCGTCTGCATGAGGGGCACATTTGGTGCCTCCTTGCATAGTCCAGTTCAAACCAGCTCTGGGAGCCGTTGGCTCCCGCTCTGGCGTGAAACTGGACAAAGGACAGGGGAGTATCCTCCCCACTGTCCAGTCCCTCCCCTGGGAGGGTCCGCTGAATCGTCCCAACCCTTTCCTAAGGGTACTTAAGGGCTTTAACTGTGGGTGGGTCCCTAGATTCGTCGTGGGACACAATTCAATTCAGACACCACTTCAACTTCTACCATCTGGGCACTCTGGACTTCGCTGGCCTTCATTTGGGCTCGACTTCGTCCCCCTTTCAGTCTGCTGCATCGTCTGAGCCCGTGCACCATACAGGAACCTTCCAAGGCCTGTGGGCATCCAAGACACTTGAAGGAATCTCCCTTGAAGTGAAGGAGTCACTTCCCTGCATCTGCAGGCACCGCAACTAAGCTGACCGGGCTGCTGATCCTGAGCTCCTACGAACTAAATAGAGGTAAGCGTTTCAATATATATAGTGGGTGCAGGTGAAAGTTATACATTTTAGTAATGTTTACTGCATGTGCGTGCTGCACAAACATGTGCAGGAATACTGAAGCTATGTGTTTGCGGCTATGTACAGATGCGTGTCCCTCCCCCAAAATAAAATCAACACCACTTTGTTTAAATAAGCTTTTAATATAAAAAAGACAAAAATTGCCTCTAGGCTGCTATTACAGTGCAAGTGAATTTAAAGGTATTCACACTTGCTTAAAAGCAAGCTAAAAGCCTGCCTTAAAGTTTGCAGTAGTGTGAAACATTAGCATGTTTAGTAGATGTTTTGTGAAAGAAAACAGGGACGGGATAATAAAGCGCAAAGAACGATTGTAGTAAAGATGATTATCGTTCTGTCTGCAGCATCTGTGGGATACACACAAACTAAATTGCCAAAAACAGCAGGATGTCAAAGTTCACAAACAAACTGTAGATTACTGCTGAAGCTGCTAAGGCACGTAGAGAGAAGAGTGCAGATACTGCAGAGAACGTTAAAAAAGTTACAAAAACTCGACTAAATAACCAAATAATACGGCATTGTTTACAATTCCCACAATAAATGAATATTAAAAAACAAAGCTACATAGTAAAAAAAACATCTTTAAAGTATCTACATGTCCATCCACTCCACTTTGCATATACAATTACAAATATGGCATGTTTTACAATTTCAACAATTAACAAAAAACTACAGAGTACATAAGCAAAAAAAGATTTATTCATGTTCACCAAATTATGAAAACTTCATACCACCGGTCCAAAAATTAAACTGCATCTACGTTCCACTTCAGCAATAAAATAAAAAAAGTGTTCCAAAGCAAATACTTCATCCCACCGGTAGCAAGTTTACAGTAGTTAGGCGGTGCTGCGTAGGTGTTACCAGAGAACTAAAAGGAGGAACTAAAACACAGAATAAACACTAGGAACAAAGAGATTTTACAAGACAAGTGAACAAACCAATTAAAAGCCAATAGGCGGAGTGTCAACACATATATTGATTACAGCATGTCTCGGAGAGACACCGCATGTGCAGCCAAGGCTCGACCTAAAAACCTGGAGGGCGGTGTCACCCAAGGTGAGGTCTAGAAGCAAACTACACTAAAGCAGTAGTCCATGCGACTATGAAGGACTGTTGGTTCAGTATTAGATCACTAGAAAACAGAAGGAAATATAAGCCATAGAGGTAGGTCTTTCTACAAATAATCACAAACCGACCATTGATCAATCTTCCCAAACCTCAGGTGGTAGTGTCACAGAGAAGCAAACATTAAGCTCCAGGGAAAGGGACCGTCTGTCCCCTGCGATAGGGTGAAACAGCAGAACGTAGTTACACTTCACCCAGCGGCGGCTCCTCCGCTATGGTGGAGGAGCATCGCCCCCCCAAAAATGGCAGGAAAGGAAAAATAAAACAACACTTTCTCCTTTCCTGTCGAGTTTCGTAGGCAGGGCCTGGGGGTGGCAGCACTAAGGGGAGGGGTAGTGCACTCAATTCACTGCAAATTATGATTTGACCGGCAGTCTCAGGCCGGCCAAACCGCCATGGGCAGTGAAGCGCTCTCCAACCCCAGCTGCATTGATGGGGTTGGAGAGAGCAGGCACAGACTCCCAGTCTGTCCTGGAGCTCTAATCGAGGGCGCTCAGCACAATCCAGAAGCTGCTCTCATGTGAGAGCAGCTTTAAGATTGGCCGCAGGGCATTCTGAAAGCCTGTGCCTGAAGAAGAGGAGCAGAGGAGCATGATGCGGCCGGCTGAAGGCAAGGTTTTTTTTATTATTGTTTTTTTATTTTGCCCCATCCCTTCGCGACCCCTATGCCCACCTCACCCCTCCGCCTGCCCGCCTCTCCACTCGTCCCAAACATCGGCCGCTACTGGTTACACCCAGAGTCAGACTCTCTATGCCATTATACTCTGGTTTGCAACAACAAGAGCCCACAAGGACTTTGCTGTGAGAAACACGGTGGAAGGGACCACAATGGCTTCATTATTTCCAAACACTGACTTTCTCTGAAGTGTCAGGCAGCACAGCCAAGCAGAATACAAATGTTAGCTCACTGAGTCACCAGAACTGATCCTACGCTTGCATAGATGGCAGAAGTAAAAATTGTCTGCGATAGCAAAAGTGCCTCTCACATTACAAAGATGGTACACACCAGGGCTTAATTGATAAAAAGTTGGGGCCAACATTTTTCTAAGAAGCCCGACGGTACTGCTGCTGAATGTGAGGGTTGCTGAATACCAAGGCCATCTAGTCTTTATTTCACGTGCTGTCTTTTATCCACCAGTACATTCTCCCTGCCCATATATCACACTCTCCAAGGATACTTTTCACTGGGGCTTTCTCGCTTTCCCACTGTTTATCAGTCTTTCTCTTCCTCCTCCTTATCCCCTTTGCCACTTGTCTCGTTCGTGTTCTGAGTCAGTCTGATGATTCAAATTAAGACAAAATCCCCCAAATAGAGTGCTGTGGGCCCCACGTGAACCCACCGGCTAAAATTAAGCAAGTACACATATATGCATTAGACAGAAGAGCTATCACCTTTTAGGGTGACCAGATGGTTTCACGGCACCAGGACACTACTTTTCAATTCAAAGCCCCTGCTTTTACATATCAGTGGATTCTGGGAGTTGTAGTCTTGGTTCTTTTCAATTGAACCAACACTCCTGATAACAATAATATGTAAAGGCAAGGTCAAGGACTAGAAAAGTGGTGTCCTGGTGACATGGAGCCATCTGGTCACCCTAATCTCTTTCATTATACAGATGTTGCAGGTGTGTTCACCAGAGAAAACAAGCTCCCAGATTACAGAAATAAGTGACTAAGACGCATAACAGTTATTTCTCAGTTGGCACAAGTGGTACAGGCATGCACTTCAAATCGCAAATAAGTCTCATTCACAGACAGTAGATATCTGCACTTCAGACAGTGTTATCCCTCAGGTTACAAAGCTGTTTCAAATGTGCATCTCAGACACCAGAGCTATCCAGCAGGTTGCACGAGCATGCACCTGTGACAGCAAAGCTATTCATAAAGCAATCCAGATTGTATAAAAGAGCAGCTCATAATATGTCTGGTGACTGGTCCCTTTGCTGCACGGATGTTACAGTGGTACACTGCGCTGCACTGCAGGCAGCAAAGCATCATCCACAGATACTACAGCTATCACCTAACTTACACAGATATCACAGGCTACCTCAAGCAGTCCTTACATCCACTGAAATGTTAGAGGCATGACACTTAAATAGCAGATCGGTCCCTGAAACTAATCTAATGTTACAGGTGGGTACCTCAGACACCAGGATGGTTTATCACATTGCAAAGATAATACAGGAATGCATTTCTGTATACACGACCTTTACAATAAGACAAATGCCACTGAAGTTGGCAACTAATTCCTTGAAAGCATCTTTGAAGGTAGGCGGCAGAGGTATCTCTCGTCTCTTTGAAGGAGAATAACCTAGCAGAAAATATTAGGTTTATTGATTGGGCTAACACGCCACTAGCCACTGAAATGTTCCGGATGTGGCATAAAGATACACCCTTCCAAGGTGGACCATGATACCAACACAGGAGTCGACCACCATACCGCCCCGCCAATGAGTGCATCTTCCTTTCAGTACTTAAACAGAGCAAACTGATCCAAAACTGAGCAATGCTCTTTATTGGCTTATCAGAGGTAAACCAGGAAACCCGCAAATATTCATGGATAATTTATGGCTCCAGAAACCCACTACAAACATGCCAGGCTATTCAGCAACACCCCATAATAATGCAGTTGTAATGCCGTGCAGATGAGCACAGGTCCTCAGAGGGATGTGCATGATTTATTTTCATTATAATCCTGTGGAGATGGCATCCTCGCCATTTAATAAAGCCCTGTGTTGAAGACTTGTCCCTGCAGAGCAGTGTTTCTATTCATACTCCTGCAGGAAAGGCAAGTGCCACAGGTGCCCAGCCCCACCAGAGACATAGGAGAAAAGCCTAACCTATCCCCGACTCCCGCTAAAGATAAAGTAGATTTTCTTTTTTCTATGGTGGTAATCCGGATGGGGCTGTGTAATAAATGCCACAGACCTGACTCATATAAAAGGCATAGTATGTTTCCTACTAGGTCAATAGTGTCAGCTGGGGACAGGGATCAGTCATAGCTATCATCTTGCAAGTTCCCTCCTCCGACCATAGACGGAGTATGAAGATTACTATGTCTATAGTAGGATGGAGGACTTAAAAGCTCTTGTCAGGGTTCGTCTCTCAAAATAATGGAAAAACTTGATTTTGTTCGTGGCTTATTGCAGAAAGGGGGATTTAAATAAAGATACTGCCTTAATCGGCTGCTATTCCACTAAAACAATAAATATTAAACGCAGCTGCCATATTTCGTAGGGTTATAATAAAAAGAAGCTTGCAGCAGTGCCCTGAAAGTGCTTACTCTTCCTGCAGAGCTCAACAGAAAAGAGCTGCAGGAAGGCCTGCCCTCGTCGGTTAGGCTTCGTAAAATAAGTACTTTAGAACTAGAGGTGGGCAAGCCAACAAATGAACAGGGAGGACCGAGCCAGAGCCGAGCCAAGGGTCGTCTCTGGCTTTAAGAGTCCGTGCCGAGCACTGAAATTATTTGGCATGTAAATCATGCAACAAACATCATGTTAGAATATGATAAGGTATCTTCAAAAGTTAAAAAAAAGTATTTCTTTAACACACGGATGCGTTTTACCCTACTACATCAGGTTATTTGAAATGTATTTATTAAAAGTATTCTTTAAACAAGAACTGAGAAACATTCCTGCTCGGTGCGTTTTGGGCTGGGGGTTGTTACAGGACCAGGAGTTGAGCTCAGAGCCAGGCATCTGGCACCCCCTCTATTTAGAACTGCCCTATCCCCAGCATGTATTTGTGTCTCAAACTTTAAAAATATTTAACTGGCTGGACAAGGTATTAATTGCATGAAATGTGTGTGGTTCTTACTTGGCAAAATAAGATTGCTTGGGCCTACTCAAATGAACTTACCATTGGTTTGCTTCTTTGTCACTCTCATTTGCTTTTTTTAGGTCTCGCCTAGCGCAGCGTGCATGCGCTGCTCTAGGAGATGACCTCTTGGAATCACTCCAGCTTCTCAGCAAACGCGTGCGTGTGGCTTTTTTTTTGGCACACATTGTATTGGCCATTGCGTGTGGCTTTCAAAAATGAAAGCACGCAATTGGCCAAAGGCGGGTGCATGTCCCACCTTTCCCAGTAAATGTTTCCTCCCACGGCCTACAGCTGTCGGGAGCGAGCGGTGGCGCGCAGGGTGCCATCTGTTCTGGGTCATATTACAAAGCTTTCGCTGCCGCGCTTGTTGGTATAAATTGTCACAGTCTAGTTGTCTGGAATGAGCTGCCTCGGGGCACGGCATCTGCTCGAGCTGCCACCAGCCTTCTCTTTCCCGCCAAAGCTTCTGACACTCATGTGCTAATAACCGGGCCAGGTGCTTCGCACGCACCCGCAAAAAACGTGCCCCTTTCCTTTTGCACACTAATGTGTAATGAAAATGGGGTTCCAGACGGTGGTTGCTGCAGGAAACTCGGTCACAACGTTCGACAGTGACAGATACGCTTCTCAGAACGCACCGGTGCCACCTGCACCGGTGCCTGGACACTAGTGGTTCCTGGTTCTGATCCAGCCAGGGCTGGGAGTTTCCGGTCTGTGAATGTGCCTTCTCATCATTGCAGTCATGATGGTGTTCCCCTTGGCTTCCCCCTGCTCATGAACGCGACAAACCATTGAAAGCCGAGTGAAGAAAACCTCCTCAGCACAACTTGGGGTAGGTAGCCTTTTTGTGACGGATTCCATAACAAATTCTGTGTGAAAAGGAAACGGGACAAACAAATTCTGTTCCAGCGAGCTCCTGTCATAACTACAAACAAGTTGTTGTTTTTCCTGTTGCAGAGCAGTATGGATCCGTGTGGAGGGGTTGGCCTGGCTCCCAAGCGCTGTTATGCAATCCAGCCGCGAACACGAACAAAAGCAATATTTCTGTTCCAGGAGGCGCAGAGTGTTGTCTGGGATAGATGTTACTCCTTGATAGCAATCAGAGGATGAATAAATTAGCAAGCTATGAGCTGGCACAGAAGGCCAAAAAGCAAGTTATGTTTTAAAGCTAATGGGTACCAAACGCCCAGCTGATTTTCATATTTTAATTTCTTTGTAGTGTTTTAATTTTCTTTGTGCCGCTGCTTCATTTTCTTTTTTTTGTAGCTAGCTTTGTGAATTATGTATACTTTGTGCATGAAGAAGACTTGCGTTCTTTTGCAGCAAGTCTGTTTGAGGGTCAGATCCTTTTTTTGCAAGGGACATTTACTGAAGGCCCTGTGTATCCATCAGGTTATGCTTGGTGCATACTAGTGTAGATCTAGTAGTATCTGCTGCATATTTACTCTTTACTGATCCCGTTCGTTATGTATCTATCTTTGTCAACACAATGCAATAGGTCTCGCATTTGTGAGAGTTTAAGCTATTGGCATTGTAAACGACAATGCCTTGTATTTATCTGTTTTTAAAACAGCACATAAATAAAAGGCATTGTCATTTACAATGCCAATAGCTGAAACTCTCGTAAATGCGAGACCTATTGCATTGCACGGCCCAGTCAATCCAACTCACCAGGAGCCACAGCGCCCCTTGCCTTTCCATACTGGGACAGGCACACAAACGCTGTAAGCACCACAATGCTACGCTGCAGCAGCGCCTGTTGTGGCATCCATTGGACATCTCTCTCACACACACATATACACACCTCTCTGCAGCCCCCGCTCTGCACCCCCAGGCCAGGCCAGCACACACAGCTCTACAAGTCCACCACTAAGCTGCACTGTAGCAGCTCCTATCACTCCAATCCCGCCCAGCCCCCCCTGCCAGGCCAGGAGACAGCTCTTACAAGGCGCTACAAGCTCGCCAGCTCTGCCCTGCAGCAGACCCTTTTTCCTGTACAGGGGCTCACCTATGTCTACGAAAGCATGTCAATTCTACCTTGCATAATCCCTGTAGTTCCAGCTCAGGGACCCACACGCAGCTCTCTGCCCCAACCCTGCCTCGCAGAAGCCCCAGCTATGCCAACACGCACACCAAAGCCCTGACCTGCAGCGCCTATTCCTAGTTCTGCCAACACACCCTTATCTGGCCTGTAGCACCCAGAGTCCAGTACTAGGGCCCACATACACAGCTCTACCGCAGCACCCCTCCTCTGCCAGCACACACCGCTCTGCCGCCTGCCTTCACTCAGGGCCTGCAGCGCCCCCATTCCTGCCCCAAGAGCCATAGGCGGCTGCCCTTAAAACATGAATCAATCCTCCCAACCCGTCCATCGACGCACATCTCTTACAGCGCCCCACGAGCATCCCTGCTGCATCCTCTTTCTCCAGACCTGGACATGCCCACCTCCCACAAAGGTCCTCAATTCTGCCCTGCAACACCCTTTTTTCCAACCCTGGACATCCCACCCCCACTAAAGGTCGTCAATTCTGCGCAGGGCACACCCACTCCCACTAAAGCAGCTCGTCAATTCTGCCCTTACTCCAGTACAGGGCCCTTACTCCAGTACGGGGCACGTCCACTTTCACTAAAGTTCTGCAATACTGCTCCTTATTGGTGTACCCGGCAAGCCAACCTACCCTTAAGTTCGTCACTTCCGGCCAGGGCATATCACACTAGCTCGTCAATCGTGCCCTTATTCAACTCCACTCCCACCTCCCTCCACCTCCACTCCCTCCACCTCCAACTCCACTCTCCCACCGTCACTCCCCCCTCACTCCCTCCACCTCCCTCACTCAGCCCCTCCCTCCACCTCCACTCGCCCCTCCCTCCACCTCCACTCCCCCCTCCCTGCACCTCCACTCCCCGCACCTCCCATCCCCCTCCCTCCCTGAACCTCCACTCCACTCCTCCCCTCCCTCCCTACACCTCCACTCCCCCCTCTGCCCCCTTCCTTGCATAAACAACAAAACTAGAACACATTTTTGGTGTTAATTCTGGTTTTTATTAGGATACTTCAGTTGTATATAATGTTTTCTAAGTTATATATAAAGTGACAAATGGTTATAACACTTTTTTAATTATAACTTATAACTTTTAAACATGCTGCACAACATTAACAATGCTCTGCAACACATATTAAAAACGTTAACAAAGCCAAAAGCTCTCTCTAAACACTTATAAGGCCCCAAAGGCGAGACCTATTGGCTATGCCAATGCTTGTTCTTACTGGTCAACTGCTGTATGCTTACTTCCTCTACATGTGTTTGTCCCTTTCCTGGAGCATGGACGCATTACTTGTGTCCGTCCACTGCTCATTTTTTAAGGTACTACTTTTTTCTTTGTGTTTGAGCACTCTGCGAAAGTGTGTCTTTTTTCAGCTGGCTCACATGTGTACTTCACCCCTCTCGGTGTTCCTCTTTCCCTCCCTTGTCTGTGTTGCTTGCCCCCTCCCGCTCTTCCTTGTTTGTGGTGTTTGCCATAAGTTCTTGTCCATTTTGTTTATTGCCCCCAACTGCCCGCTCTCCTTCCATTGTCCATGTTGTTGCTTGCCCCCACCTGGCCTCCCTCCTTACATTATTGTTGTTTGCCCCAGCCCCTCTCACCCTCCATTGTCCGCGCAGCCGTGCTGCTGTACAACATGGCTAAAAAATACATCGACAAAGCCTAAAGCTCTCTCCTAGGAGAGACCAATTGGATTTTACATAGCCTGTTCACTATAGCCAGTGTAGTAACATTAAAGAGTCCTTGTCACAAAGTGTTCAAAGCTGAAATCTTCAACGTTTGTTCAATTTAATCAAGATCAAAAAATGGAAGCAGCAGTACTGCTCTTCAGTTAAAATGTTATAAAGTAAAAACCACAGAAGTTAAACTTTGCGCGATAATTTGTGCATTGGTGAGCAGTTCTTTTTGCAATGCTGCTACAGAAGAATTGCATGAATGTGAACAGCTGCACAATTGCTTTTTTTCTGACATATGATAATATACAACAGAGCCATTTTTAGAGCTTGACTTTAATGCAGCTCCTCAAAAGGCCTTCCAGACAAGAACTCTCACTGCAGCCACATTCTCTGCAACTGTTCATCTTTTGGTTGTCTTTTCATCATATATCCACTTACAAGCAGCAGTTAAATAAGGCTGCAGCATTTGCCACTGTGAGCAATGTTCAAGCTCATTAGTGTGAGGATGGTGAATTCCAAGCATTTAATGCTGCAGAGAAGCCAGTCCCACACATATACGATTACACATGCAAATGCCATAGTGCTTGAGAAAGCTTTTCATAGTATTGGCCTGACTATTAACAACGGCCACTAAGAAGCTTAGCAAAAATTATGACCTGGTGAAAAACACACAGGCAAGCTTACAGTGCCTTCAGAAAAGGAGCTATGGTAGAGGCTCCTTTAATAGCATGGAGCTCTGCCAGGAGGCAGATCTCTAAATATGGTGGGCACCCTGGCGGGACGGTAGGTCACCAGCCAAAAGTTAAATAGCCACCTGTGTATGGATGGCAAATTACATTTTCAATACATTTTCCAACAAAGGTATTTTGGAAACCGAAAGACTTTTGTTTTTAAGCGGGTCAGACCAACATTGTTTTTTCTCTGCAGACCTCAGATCAGAAGGGTCTGCATCTTAGTTCTTAACTGCATTTATTGATTTCAAGAGAAATAGTTAAATCACTTCGTGCAATTTTTAATCCCCTGGATGGTATAGCAGAATTAAATTACAAGCATAATTTAGTGGAGGGAAGTGTTTGGAAGTGCGCTGGAAGGTCAAGTGATTGTAAGGAAGACCCAGTGGTAGCGGTCTACGGACTGATGGAGCTGGGAGGAGTCTGGCAAATTTGTGATAGTGTCTCAGTATATTTTCCGATTTTTGGTACAGAAAAAGCTTGCTTGATGAGATACACTCTTCACTGAGTGAAAGACATAGGATTTCTTAGTGGGAGTGGCAGAGAGGTTGACAGCGGGAAATAAGGTCTGGTTGCATTCACTGCAGAATTGATAATATTGTTAAGTGCTAAGCCTTAGTCGTTAAGTAAGATTTTGGGTTTACCTTTACCTGAATCCACATTATAAATTATCCATGTACCATAGGAATGTTTATCGCCTGAGCAACAGAATATTGGGGGATATGCCTGTTTAACAATGTTTATGTTTGAAGTGAGGCAACTGTTCAGTTGGGGGGGGGGGGGGTTGTAAACAGCACAGACCAAAGTTGTGAGAATAAACTGCTCAACTGGACATTTTGTTGGTGCTCCATCATTACAAATTTTATGACAATTACATTCTCAAGCCAAGTGAAGAATCCACGTGTGCCAAACAGTAGCCTTATGAATAGTATTGGCCATTTTACAACTCATAGTAGAGTCAGTAAGGTTCACCTCAGCTTCCTACCATATTTTACCAGGCAAGTATGCAGACAGTACTTGTCAACAAGAACAACCATTTCAAAGCCTTCGGAAACTTCAAATAGTGTGCATTTACTTGATAGTGCGGCAGTTAGAATGGAAGCTCGAGCCATGACAACCACACATTCTCCTGGTTCCAGGAATCACTCAGAGCGCAAGCCATGATCAAAGCATGCTGTTTGGTGGTGGTGGGGGGTTACAGGGTGCGCACGCAAGATGGGCACACTGTGTGAGTCTCCTGCTGCCCGGGATACACAATCGTCATTATCCTGTCCCAAATGGACGAACCCAGAGCCAGGATATGAGGATAGGGGTTGCGAAGCCTACCGTGACCCCCTAACACCTCGGTTTTCTTGGCACACCACGAGGCAGAGCAAGAACTGGGGGGGGTGGTATCCTCCATGGAAGCTCCAGCTCTCTGCCCTGCCGGGGAAGGTGAGCGGGCATTCGCAGCGAGAGTGCATTTGCGGGCCTGTGTCGGACCGGTGGGTGAGGAGTGCCGGAGCGATTGCGGGAACCCTATGAGGCGGGGCTCTCTGGGCCAGAGTGAGCACAGACTGGAGTGTGGTGGGCGCGGCCCCGGGCCTGGGGACCCGGAAAAACATACTATTCAGGAGGCGGGGTGGAGACTTACCCTCGCGGCATCTCTGACCAGAGCACCATCACGGCAGGCCGTAGGGCATAGTGTAGGGCCCGCTAGGCCTCGTGGAGATTTGGAAGGAGGGAGCTGGGCGAGCGGTGACTGGATCAACTAAGGGCTTGGCCTAAGGGCCCAGATCGACACCCCTCCTGGTGCACTGTGGGGAGGAACTGCTCAAGCCTGAGGCCATTGTAAGCCTACTGCGTGTACCTGTATAGGAGATAGGCTTTACTCTGAGGCCCTCTACTGAAATTAATTCTCTGGCTTGAAGGCCTTAATACACCAGCAAACAACACATGGGCAGAGCTGGATCTACTATGGGCTGGGGGTAAGGGCAAGGGGAAGAACTGCTACAGCCTTAGGCCAATGTAAGTCTGCTGCATAAGCTTGTACAGGAGAAAGACGTTTACTCTTAGTCCCTCTACTGAAATTAATTCACTGGCTTGGAGGCCTTAAAACAATGGCAAACAAGACATGGGCAGAAGGGCGGGCATGCCGTTCAAATTACCATTTGAAGCCCGGAAATCTATGCGTGCATAGAGCAAGGACGTGGAACAGACCATGGCTGAGGGGACGCATGTACATTGTCAGGCCCCAGAAGAGGACATGAAGTCATTACAATGAAGCATAGCCTCACCTCCATAGAATCTAAAATGGACAGTATGTGCACCCGCATAGACTTTATAGCCCAAAAACTCAAGAAGCATGATGGATGCATCAAGGAGGCTGAGCACTAAATCTCCGAGTTGGAGGACACCTCCAAAGGCAGGAGGGAATAATTACTCAACATGGAGCGCCTCCTGAAGGTAAAAGTGGCCAAAAATGAAGATTTGAAGGCGCGTTCATGATGAAACAATATACGCATCCTTGGCATACTAGAATCTACAAATACTGGCAGGATGGAAGGATATGTTGAACGTCTGCTCACGACTACCTTCGGAGCTGGGGCCTCCTCTACGCAGCTGGTGGTGGAGAGAGCCCATCGCTCATTGGTGTTGAGACTCCCTCCAGGATCCATTATCACGAGGCTATTAAACTATAGAGACAGGGACGTCGCCCTTCCACTGGCCAGGGAACAGCATCAGCTTGCCTTCAAGTGTTCTGCCTTCGCCATATATCCCGACTTCACTATGGCAGTACAGGAAGCTCTGAAGAAATTCCAACCTGTGAAGAAGAAGCTTCAGCAGCCAAGTTCACGTACGCCATGTTATACCCAGCGCACCTCCATGTCACTCACGAAGGGAAGCAATATTTCTTTACCAACCCACAACATGTGGCTGACATTTTGAAGCATATCACTTGTGGGACACACCCGAACGCAACAGCCCAATCGGCCTCCCGTCCTACATCACAGATGTTTGAGCAGGGCTGAGTCCTGTTAACCGTCAGGCTTCCTGTACCCTTTCTTTGTTACATGATAGCCAAAAACTACCAATCCCATAATGCAACGGGACAGGTACCAGGTTGTGTGCTTTCCCAGGCTGCACTGGTCTAAAGTCAGGTGACCGCGATAGCTTATAAGCCTTCAGCTCCCTTTCCCAGGTGCTTGGCTTTCTTCCTGGTAAGGACCACGCCCTTCCTGTTTGTTTGGATCCTCCTGGATTGCTGAATCTTGGGATACTTCGTACTGCGGTGTTCTCCTGTGGACTGCCTTCTATTGGAGAACTACAAAGGATTCAGGAATTACCCCATCCTCGCTGCTGATGTATTTTTGTTGATTTTTGATTATCCCTAGCAGCGCGAGGACGCACTGCTTTACTCTGCCTCCCACTGACTGTTAGAGCGAGGTCGCTCTACATCCCTTTCCCCCCTTCGACCCGGAAGCGCGAGGACGCGCATTAGTTTCATTTTTTTTCTTTTCCCTGTAAGAGCGAGATCTCTCTGCGTTCTCTTTTTCCCTTTCTCTGAGGTACTCCCATTCCTGGACTGATTTTGATTGGGGGTATGGCGCGAGATTGCGCTACTATTTTTACCTTCGTTTTTTCCTTGCTGCTGACGAGCAGCGCGATCTTCCTTTCGCCTCTGTTTTTTCTTTTGCTTGTTTTTGGGTATGATAAAGCGCTTTGACAGAACGTAGCGGATACATTGTTTCCGCCCGATTCTGTTAGAGTCTAAGACATTCCTTAGACGCTCTAGCCTGAAACTGAACACGTGCCCACACTGCCATCTTGTGGACTCTAACAAGAAGACTTGCTATATTTAGAAAGTTTGCCTCAATATTCCCAACCTTATTTTTATGGAGTGACTATGGGCAGACGTATGCCTTGAATTATTTTTGGGACATATATTGTTGCCTGTGCTGTGAACCCTTTTTATCCCACCCTGATTTCACTGAAGAGACCCTTTTTGTTTGGATGCAAGCTATTGCAGTAGTGAGTATGTGAGAGTACACAACCTGTGTTTCCCTAACCTATGGTCCTGTTCTAGATTCTTGCTTATTGGGAAGATTCTCCTTTAACCTTTTTCTTTCTTGTCTTGTGTTGTATATTTCTGCAGGGTTACGCTACCTACAGATCCACTCTCCTACCTACTGGTCTTCCCCGAAGTTTCTTATGGTGGTCCTACGGTGTCTCTTCTCTCCTTAGGAGTATTAGTCTATCCTTCGGTGTGCTTTGTTTGACCTGAGGCGACTATACTCTAGGGGAGAAGAAAGGCTCACTCTTCGCTCCTGTGGATATTGGTCCTTCTGCCTAGGGACTTGTCCCCCGACAGAAAGCCAAGCACACGAATTTACAATCCCCCGAGCGAAGATGGACAAAGGCGCCTCTTTTGACACACTCATGGATGATTCCCTGACCCTTGAGAACCCATAAACCACCATGAGTGAATTGGCTGCAGCAGTAGTTAATCTGCAAGCAGAGCTTAGGTTAGTGAGAGGCGAAAACCAGCGCCTTGTGTCAGAGTTAAATGTCCTGAAAACACATAAGCAGATAGAGGCACGGGTGTCAGACCCCAACCCCAAACACAAACGTAGTTACATACAGCCTGCACACTTCCAGCTCCCCTCTTCCGCTGCTGCTTCTGCACCTGTAGTCTCTACACCCTCCCCGGTTAACGTGACGGTTGTTACACCGCCCCAGACACCTCTCGCAATGCCTGAAAGATTCAATGGGGACAGTAACAAGTACAGGGTGTTTTTGAATCAATGTCACCTCCAGTTCTTATGCAGACCCGCCTCTTTTCCGGATGATGCGGCCAAAATAGCATTTATAATTTCTTATCTGAGTGCTAATGTGGCGCTTTGGGCGGTACCACTCGTAGAAAATGATGACCCTATTTTGTACAACCTGTCCCAGTTTAAAGATAGGATGAGGAGTCTCTTTGTCCGTCACTCCTATATGCAGGCAAGTGACAACGAACTGTTGAATCTCAAACAGGGTTCGAGGGATCTGTTAACCTATATAACCACCTTCAACAGGTTAGTCACTGAGACCCATTGGCCTGAGGAAAAGAGGACTTCCCTGTTCTATAGGGGGTTGAAAGATGAGCTTAAGGAGGGCGGAGCTTGCGAGCTGCAAAATGGCTGCTTGAGCGCTTAGCTCCGGGCAGCCGCCGAACAATCCTACATTTATCCTCGTTCTGCGGGACATACTAGCCCGGAAACACCACAGTGCGGTGATCCGCTGACACAGGCTACGGAATGAACTGATCCGGAGACCTCTGAGCCTCCGCTACACCGAGCGGTGAGAGATACGCAGCTGCGGCCTGAGACCGAGATCGGGACGCCGACCTAGAGTGAGGACGGCGAGGGGCGTGGACCTTCCCTCTATGCGGCTGAAGCACAGTGAGTCCCCTGTACACTTGCGACTCACGGGCTTGGAGGGTGCCCTGTGATAGCTGTGGGCGCTGGGTCCTCAGAGCTCCTGCCTGTGATCCTGAGACCTACCCGGCCCCGGGAGGGCCGGCAGCAGAACTGCGGCTGTTCCGCGTCTGGAACTAGCAGACAGCGTTCAGGGATAGGATCTGCTGGCGAACTCCGAACCACCCACTGCTATATTCGGGGAGTACCTGATGGGGCTGTTAATCGCCGACCTTCATGACCAGACACAACGGATAGCGCGTTGCCGCAGAATTAGAGTGGCGCCCCGACGACGATCCGAGACATCTGCAGGCTGAGAGGCGGCCCTTTTGAAAGTAAGCCTGGGAGGGCAAGGCGCACTGCACTGACCGGGAACCGAGAGAACTGCTTGTGCTGGGATTGGTGAGGAGGAACTCCCAGTCGCACTCCCAGTCTTCAGAGCGGTGAGAGAAAGGTGACCGCTGCTGCAGAGTGGTGTTGGTGGGCGCTTTGGGTGAAGTGTGTGCTGTTCCTGCGGTCCCTATGAGAGTGGCGGTGCTGCTCGCGGCTCCTGGCGACCGGGCGAGACCGCCATCTTAACTCTTGGCGGCTGTGGCCTAAGACGAAGTACCTGGGGAGGCCGCGCGCGGCCTGCAGTGCTGCGCTGGAAATACTGGGACAGCCACACACTTGTGCGAACGGAATGAGCAGCTAGTGCCCCAATCGCGCGCACGTATGAGTGGAGCTCCGGCGGACCTTGTTGACGGCCTGGGCCGCAGCGGTGGCTGGCGGAGGACGGCGACTACAGGGACTGGATCGCATGATTAGGAGAGCGCGTGGGGCATTGGAACACCGACGGGTGCACTGCAAGAACACTGAGCTTTGAGCCCCTGCGCTGACAAGTTCAATCTATGATTAGTTCAACAGGGCAAGGAAGATTGATTTCCCTAAATGACTGGCATACGGTGAGGTGCCCTACCAGCTAATAATTGTGATCCCAGAGAGGGCCACCGACGCCTGGCAATGTGCGAGGGCTAAGAATATAGTCCTTTGGAAGACCAGCGTGGAGGCAATTCAAGGGAGGGAGCCGGCCTTGCCGATGCGCACAGGCAAGCGACCCGGTGTGGAGCGCTGGTTGCTTTGATACTGGGCTGTCCAGTTGGCGCAGGACTGGATGGAGGTGCGTATGACACTGCCTGCAGGATTTGACGTGAGGAGACGCTATAGAGGTGAGAAGTTGAGGTCGCTGCGGTGAGACGCCGGCGGACCGGTCCGTCTCTCTGTGTTCTGTCCGGCTCCTAGCCACTCACCATGCAACAACATGGGCAGGGTCGATCGCACCCAACCCAAACTCACGTTTGACCCCAAGAAGTCGAAGGGTCGGGACACTCCTACAGAAGAAGGTGATACCACTCAAGACACAGCGCCCAAAGAAATGGAATGCGATATCCGCTCTATCCTGGTCTTTATGGAGAAAAACCTCCAAGGTAGTATGGCGGGTCTGGGCACCAAAATAGACGCGCTCTCATACCGGATGGACAGGATGTCTGAAAGACTCGACAAACACGCGGAGCACCTTGACATGGCGGAGCGCAGGGTCACTGAAGTGGAGGAAGCACAGACATCGATGGACACTAAACACAAGCAAATGGGTAAAGTCCTGCAGGTCCTTCAAGATAGGGCCGAAGATTTGGAGGCGCGCTCGTGCCGCAATAACTTACGGATCACGGGGGTCCCTGAGTCGACACCTACTGGTAATATGGAGAAATTTGTGCTGACTACATTGCTGGGTGAGGAAATGTTCTCTACAATGTTTGTGGTGGAGAGGGCGCATAGGTCGTTGGGCCCCCGCCCTCCACCTGGCGCACCCCCTCGGCCCATAATAGCATGGCTGTTGAACTATAGGGACAGAGACTCGGCGTTGGCTGCCGCTCGGAATAAACAATCTTTACAGTATGAGGGAGCTTCCATCTCATTGTACCCGGATTTCACGGCGCGTGTCCAAGAGGCGCGCAGACAATTTGCTCCTTTGAAACGGCAAATGAGAGACCTAAATATTGACTATGCCATGCTGTATCCCGCTAGGCTGCGGGTTAATCGAAATGGTCACTCCCGAATTTTCACGGAACCTAAAACACTACAAAAGGCTTTGAAAGAATGGTCCAAAGAGAAACGCTCCAGCCCGGATAGAGAAGAATCGTTGGGAGTTGTAGGAGACAGCTTGGAGGAGCAGGACTGAACTAAACGCTGATGGGGGTTCCGTAAGCTAAACCATGTTGTGGCATGCAGCATTACATTGGGGTAGAGAGGGGGACCAGGGGGGGGGTTCTTGGGGCACTGCCATGATGGGTGGCGGGGTATATGTCTCCGAGGATGACAACACTGATTATAAGATATGCTCATTAGTGGGTGTTTGCCGGAGGAATGATGAAGACGCTTCTCCATGGTCTGGAGGACTGATGGCAGAGGTGATTATAGCGGCAGAACTATGATAGCTGGGCGGTGTTTTGAGGGCTGTGCTAGATTCCCCTATAACTCATGCCCTGCTCGAGCTCGCAACATCTGCCCTTAGGTGTAACACACTGTTTAAGTTTGTTATTTGGGGTTATTGGGGAGAGATGGGAGGGATCTTGTCGACCAGGCACAGTTGGGATATGCCTGGTGTGGGTGGGGGGAGGGTCAGAATCGAGTCTCACAATGCTAGACTTAAGCAATGATACTTTTAGGATTGGTGTCTGTAATATGTACAACGGCACAGCTATGAAGCAAGTAAGATGGATCCATGTTAAACTACACCACATAAAGTATGGATAGTGACTCTAGAGACACGGGCCTTGACACTGTAAATGCACTTACATGGAACGTACGGGGCCTAAATGACCATCGGAAAATACGTAAATTTTTGAGCTATTTGAACAGACATGACGTGGACATTGCTCTGTTACAGGAGACGCACTTGCCACTGGACAGCCCTAGGCTGCGCCTTAGAGGATTACAAGGTAATATACACGCTGCGGGATTTACTACGCATGCGAGAGGGGTATTGATGTGGGTTAATCCTAAGAAAGCATTGTCGCTGGAACCGATAGTGACAGACCTGGAGGGCAGATTCGTAATCACAAGGTGTAGGGGGAAAGGGATTGACTACCTGCTGGTTAATGTATACGGACCAAATTATGATGACCCAAATTTTTATCTGAAACTGACTGACACTGTAAACTCGCACTTGGGGGGTCGACTACTTTGGGGTGGTGATTTTAACTTCATCAGGGACCCGACTCTGGATAGATCTGGTGGGCCGGAGAGACATGTATCGTCCTCTGCCAAAGTGATGGGTGACTCGCTGGTTCGCCTTGATATGTCAGATGTATGGCGACATGGACATCCGATGCAAGGGGGATTCACGCATTATTCTGCATATTACAACCTACATACCAGAATAGATTATTGGTTTGTGACCAGGCACCTGCTTACACATATTCGTACATGTAAGATTCTTCCCCGCACCTACTCTGATCATTCCCCATTGCTTCTGGTAATAGATACCCCAAAAGCACGTATACCCCCCTTTATTTGGAGATTCCCCCCCTACTCGCTATTAGACGCTGTCTTCAAGGAAGAAATTGCTGAAGCTATCGAAATATACTTTGAGAAAAACATGGGGTCGGTAGACGAATTCCAGACAGTGTGGGAGGCGTTTAAGGTATATATAAGGGGAGTGGCTATGTCTAAGCATGCGGGTGTACTGCGGTCGATCCGACAGCGTCTTAAGGACCTGGAGCGGAAGTTGGTATCCCTGGAAAAAGCCCAACTTGATAGTCCTGACGAGTCTATTACACAGGAGATAAAGCGACCCTGGCGGAGTTCTATAAAGAAGCTGACGCGGAGGTTAAACATTTGGGCAAGTATGCCACTGCCCGTGTGTATGGTGAGGGGGAGCGTCCTGGGGCGGTCCTCACGCAACTGCTTAGACAGCGCAGGGCGCAGCAGGTGGTGCCAGAGTTCGTGGCGCCGGACGTCGACTCACTACTCACCGTTTTGGAGGTAGCGGAGGAATTCCGCCAATATTATTCGGAACTATATACCTCCCGAGGGGACAGCTCTGAGGAACAGGTGCTCGATTATCTGACCCATATCAAACTGCCATGGCTCCCTAATACTCACCGGGAATTCTCAATGCGACCTATAGAGCGGGAGGAGATATTACTAGCAATATCAAGTATGAGGGCGGGAAGCGCCCCGGGAGGGGACGGCCGGACGGTAGCCTTTTATAAGGTGTTTTTAGACCTACTACTGCCTCATCTGACTATGTTGTTTGAAGATATGTGTGTTGCAGGGACGATGCCGCCATCTATGAGGGAAGCGATCATTGTTGCAATCCTCAAACCGGGTAAACCCCCGGGTGACTGTTCCTCGTATAGGCCATTGTCCTTACTTAATGTGGACACCAACATTTTCGCGAAAATTCTAGCGAACCGTCTGATCACATTGGTTCCTACGCTAGTAGAGCCAGAACAAGCTGGCTTTGTGCCGGGCAGAAATTTGACATATAATCTGCGTACTGTATTTGCCGCCCTACAACACACTAGACCAGAAATCCCAGCGGTTGCAGTATTTTTAGACATGGAGAAAGCATTTGATTCGGTCGAGTGGCCTTTCCTGAGACATGTTTTGCTACGGAAGGGGGTTGGGCAGGTCTTTGTTCAACTGCTTGGGGTGTTGTATAACACTCCCACAGCTCGCATAAAAATAGGCAGCCTGGTTACGGAACCTATTCGAATCACCAGAGGTACTAGACAAGGCTGCCCTTTATCTCCTATATTATATGCCCTAGTAGCCGAGCCCCTAGCCTGTGCATTACGGGAATATCATAGCCATAGGGGGATAAGGTTCCCGGGATATGCGCTGATTGTCTCCACTTACGCAGATGACACGCTGTTGTATGTACGTAACGCTGAAGACAACCTCTCCACAGTATTACGAGAGGTGGTACATTTCGGTGCCTTGTCCGGTTTGCGTGTTAACTGGAACAAGTCTATCATATTTCCTCTTACCCCTTCCACTGAGGTCTTTGAGCCAGAATACCCACTACGATGGTCCACGGAGGCGGTGCGATATTTGGATATCAAACTACATACAGATTCGGAAGTGGTGTTCCGGGAGAACTATGGGGTAGCGGTTGGTAAGCTGGAAGAAGACAGAGAAGTGGATTCGGCTGCCAATTTCCTTGATGGGTAGGGTGTCTATTATGAAGATGGTAATCCTGCCTCGTTTCCTATTCCTCTTCACAAACATCCCCATGGTGCTACCAAAGGTCTTCTTTCAACGCCTCCAATCTTTGATGATCCATCTAGCATGGGCGGGTAAACAGGCGCGCGTTAGTTGGCGGATCCTTACTCTCCCGTACTCTATGGGAGGACTTGGAACCCCTGATTTAGACCTATATTACAGAGCAGCCCAGAGTGCGCAGGCATATTATTGGATTCATGGGCCACCTGAGATACCGTATATTCGTATAGAGTCAGTGGTGGCAGACCCCACTCCGCTCCCGGCCTTACTATTTAAGCCCCCCCGGCAGACACACGGGGATTATGGATTCCCTCAATACAGTAGTTCACGCTTGGCACTACATACTACAGCTCCAAGCAGGTGCCATCCTGTATTCTCCGGTAGCAAGACTAGACTGGTGCCGATGGTTATCGCCGGGCGCGGATAAAGGGGTTGTCGCGGCACTGAGCACGCTAGGGATAAAAACTATAGGGGACCTCTTCTTAGATGGCGTAGCAAAAAGTTGGGGGGATTTGGACACAGAAAATGGACCCCCGACCCTACTTGCGCAATTTCAATTTTACAGAGTTCGCCACGCACTAAGTGAACAGCTGGGTGAGGATATGGCAGAGCCCCCGGAAGTGACAGCCTTAACTAACATTATCACTACACAGGCAACTACCAAAATAGTATCCAGGATCTACCATATCTCGATGGCTACTAGGAGTGGTGACCATAATAAGGCGAGATTAGCCTGGCAGCGAGATTTACAGAGGGACATCCCGGACGATATGTGGACATACTGTTGTTTCAGCACAAAGCGTATATCCCTGAACGGGAGGCATAGATTGATACACTTCAAATACCTCAATAGGATATATTACACCCCGGAACGACTCCATAGGTATGGGCTATGGGAGGAATCGACCTGCGACAGGTGTAATGAGCAGGCAGCTGATTTTTTTCACTTAGCCTGGACTTGTCCAGGAATAACACGTTTTTGGGGGTTGATTTTTGCTGAACTAAGCCAAGTGGTAAAACTGGCACTGATACCGGAGTCGGCCCTCGCCTTACTGGGATACTCTAGGGCGATACCAAAGGGTGCCAGGAGATTAATAGATATGGGTTTGTTGCTAGCAAAATGATGTGTGGCGATATGCTGGATGAGAGGTCCCCTACCTACAATTGCACAATGGTCTAGGGAAATGCTTTTCTGCAGTACGCAAACTGAAGTCTATAGCGAACTGCTCCCACCAAGAAATAGGCCAAAGAATTTTTGGGCATTATATAAAGCTTATGTGGACAGTAAAGACGATAATGAAGGTGACGATGTGAATGGGGAAGGAGCAAGATCCCCGCTTGGGTCCTAAAGTGTATAAAGGTAATGTTGGTAAAAGAGTCTCTGTACGGGTCATTGAACTACGACTTCTGATACAATGGATTGAAGTAATTGTCAAGAATGGGCGATTGATGGACACTCAAGTGTATTCTACAGAGGGCACTGTCCCTTTAATAATTGTTGAGTACAGATGTATCTGATTGCACCAATTATTATGATGTAAAGGATGTAATGTGAGTCTCATGTTGATGGGGTTTGAAAACTTAATAAAAATAAATAAATAAATTTTAAAAAAAGATGAGCTTAAGGACATCCTGTCCCAGATAGTGGACCCACCTGAGGATTGCTCAGCGTTCATGGACTTGGTAGTCAAGCTGGACCATCGTCTGACGGAAGGGAAGGGAGAGAAAACCAAAGGAGAATACTCCCGCCTTTTCCTTGCCGCCCGAAGCGAGAAGAAAAAAGCAAAAGACACCAGTGAGCCAATGCAGATAGGGGGTGTTAGGGGCCCGTTATCCAGTGAAGAACGCGAGAAACGCAGAAAATTGAATCTTTGCCTGTATTGTGGCAAAGGCGGTCATTTTGCCAGAGAATGTCCTGTGAAACCTAAATCCACCCTGAAGACCTCTACTATCAGGACAGGGGCCGCTGTGCAGCCGGAAAATTAAATGACTTGGAGAGTACAGAGGTCGCTCCTCCAAGTCCTTCTCTTTTACATCTCTCTCACTTTCTAGCCAACACACTGGCCCCGGTGCCCAAACATTTCACTATCACTGTTGTGTTCATCCTACCATCCCAACATAGGAAGTCTATGTCCATACAGCTGGATTCTGGGGCAACTGGAAACTTCTTGGATATTGCAGTAGCCAAGGCGCTTGGGCTAGAATTTATACCGAAAACCCAACCCGAAAGAGCAAGAGCGGTTGACGGGACAGAACTGTCCTCTGGCTTGATGACCTATCAGACCCCTGATCTTATCATGATGTGTGATAACGGGCATTCAGAAGTTATCACATTTGATCTCATAGACACTCCAAACTTTGGTGCCATTCTCGGAGTCCCATGGCTACAGCTACATAATCCGCTTATTGATTGGGTCTCTAGGAAAGCTACGCTACGGTCCTCTTATTGCATGGTGCATTGTTACCAAGAAATCACTCATTGGCAAACCGCTTTATGTTGTGCTCTTTCAAGTACAGGCTCCTCCGTTCTGCCCTCTGAGTATCTCGAGTTCGCAGAAGTTTTCGACGAAGTGAAAGCAGTGGCTTTGCCCCCCACAGGTCCTATGATTGTAGGATTGATTTGGTACCTGGTGCGGATCTGCCTGTTAGTAGGATCTATGCCCTCACAGAACCTGAAACTAAATATCTCTATGAGTATCTTCAGGACATGCTGCAGAAAGGGTTTATACGACATTTAACCTCCCCAGTCTCCTCCCCTATTTTCTTTATCCCTAAACGGGAAGGAGGACTAAGAGCGTGCCTGGACTATCGTGCCCTGAACAAAGTGACGATAAAAAACAAATACCCTCTTCCACTCATCTCCAATCTTTTGGATCAGGTGCGTAAAGCCAAGATTTTTACTAAACTCGATTTACAGGGTGCTTATCATCTGATTCGAGTTACGGAAGGAGATGAGTGAAAGACGGCTTTCCGCACTAAGTTCGGTTTATACGAATATTGCGTCATGCCGTTCGGCCTGTGCAATGCCCCTGCGGCTTTTCAATTCTTTGTAAATGAGATACTAAGGGAATATCTAGACGTATTTGTCATAGTCTATATAGACGATATTTTAATCTATTCCCAAACCGAACAAGAGCATGTGGAACATGTAAAACTGATACTGCAATGGTTGCAGGACAACCATCTGTTTGCCAAATTAGACAAATGCCTCTTCCATACCCAGAAAGTAGACTTCCTGGGTTTTGTAATCTCCCCTGATGGAATACATATGGATCCCGCTAAGGTGTCAGCCATATCCAATTGGGCTAGTCCAAAGACTGTGAAAGAGGTGCAGTCCTTTTTAGGATTTGCCAATTTCTATAGGAGATTCATCAACCATTTCTCTGAACTTGTCACTCCTATTACGGGACTCCTAAAAAAAGGAGTGGTGTTTGAGTGGGATGCTGCCGCTGAACTGGCTTTCCGAGCTCTAAAGAACAGCTTCACCTCTGCTCCCATCATGCGACACGCGGACGAAACCCAGACCTATTATGTCGAAGCAGATGCCTCACAGTATGCAGTGGGTGGAGTTTTATCACAGCGTGATCCTAGATCAGGAACCCTCCATCCAGAAGCCTACTTTTCTAAGACCCTTTCACAAGCAGAACAGAATTACACCATTGGAGAAAGGGAACTCTTGGCCATTAAAATGGCATTCCAAGAATGGCGCCATTACTTATTGGGATCTCCTCATGTCATCACTATTTACTCCGACCATCGAAATCTCCAGTTTTGTAGGTCAGCCAGAGGCCTTACTCCCAGACAGATGAGGTGGGTCTCCTTTTTCTGTGAATACGACTTTGTTATCAATTTTCGTCCTGGAGCAAAACAAGGGAAAGCAGACGCTCTGTCTCGTCTGGGAAAGAACAACAAGTACATAGTAGAGGCCCCTGTACCCATAATACCGGAAAACAAGATTGTTGCTGTGGGTGAATGTCAGGGTGACGAGTCTGACTCCTTTGCCGCGCAACTGGGTCGTGCTTTTTCTACTCTTGATCGTGGTGAGTGGTTGACAGATCCTCTGAACAAAATAGAGAACAACATGTTTTATCATGACGACCGTCTGTTTATCCCTTCGGAAGAAACCCATAATCTGATTATGTCATGGTGTCACACTTTACCATTGGCGGGACACCCTGGGGGAGAAAAGACACTGCTAACATGCCAGAGATGGTTCTGGTGGAAAGGCATGACCCAAGACGTCACTAACTTTGTCAAGGCCTGTCCTACATGTGCAGGTCAGAAGACATTGCATTGTGCACCTGCTGGCCTATTACAGCCTTTACCCGTTCCCAATGTTCCCTGGTCATCCATCAGCATGGATTTCATTACAGACCTACCGGCAATACGAGGGTTCACCACTATATTGGTCGTGGTGGACATGCTGTCCAAAATGGCACGTTTCATCCCTCTTAAGAAACTGCCAAAAGCCAAAGAACTCTCAGAATTATTCATAGAAAGCATAGTGCGTCTACACGGGTTGCCCTCTGTAATTGTCTCAGACAGGGCCCACAGTTCGTGTCCCATTTCTGGCAAGGGATATGTAAGGCGCTTCACATGGACCATCGTCTCTCTTCGGCATATCATCCGCAAACGGACGGACAAACGGAGAGAACAAACCAGACCCTTGAACAGTTTCTTCGATGTTTGATAAGCACTACAACTAGTGATTGGCTCCAAGCCCTCCCCCTGGCCGAATTCGCCTACAATAATTCCACACATTCTGCTTCCAAGGTATCGCCCTTTTACTTCAATACGGGATATCATCCCAGATTTCTCCCTCTTCATCTTCCTCTATCCGTCTCTGATGTCCCAGCAGTAGCAGAACACCACACTCACCTCTTGTCCATATGGGAACAGGCCAAACAAGAACTACTTCAAGCCAAACAATACATGAAGACACAAAACGATAAACACAGATGTCCTGCCCCAGATTACTCTGTAGGTGATCAGGTATGGCTATCCACCAAAAACCTTCGTTTAACCGGACCCCGAAAATGACAACCCAGATACATAGGACCATTTACAATAATACACATAGTTAACCGAGTGGCAGTAAAATTAGATCTTCCCCCAGACATGCAAATACATCCTGTTTTCCATACCTCTTTACTTAAAACATATACTCCTCCTTCATGCCCCGAGCCTCCCCCTCCTCCTGTTAACATAGAGGGGGAACTTGAGTATGAAGTCAGACGCATTATTGATTCACGACGACATCGGGGTAAACTGCAATCCCTTATAGATTGGGTGGGGTACGCCCCTGAAGACAGAACGTGGGAACCTGCTGAGAATGTACATGCTCCTTTGCTGGTGAGGAGATTCCACGCCCTAAATCCCTCTAAACACAGACCTGCGAATCGGCCTTTAGGGGGGAGAACTGTTAACCTTCAGGCTTCCTGTACCCTTTCTTTGTTACATGATAGCCAAAAACTACCAATCCCATAATGCAACGGGACGGGTACCAGGTTGTGTGCTTTCCCAGGCTGCACTGGTCTAAAGTCAGGTGACCGCGATAGCTTATAAGCCTTCAGCTCCCTTTCCCAGGTGCTTGGCTTTCTTCCTGGTAAGGACCACGCCCTTCCGGTTTATTTGGATCCTCCTGGATTGCTGACTCTTGGGATACTTCGTACTGCGGTGTTCTCCTGTGGACTGCCTTCTATTGGAGAACTACAAAGGATTCAGGAATTACCCCATCCTCGCTGCTGATGTATTTTTGTTGATTTTTGATTATCCCTAGCAGCGCGAGGACGCGCTGCTTTACTATGCCTCCCACTGACTGTTAGAGCGAGGACGCTCTACATCCCTTTCCCCCCTTCGACCCAGAAGCGCGAGGACGCGCATTAGTTTCATTTTTTTTCTTTTCCCTGTAAGAGCGAAATCTCTCTGCGTTCTCTTTTTCCCTTTCTCTGAGGTACTACGATTCCTGGACTGATTTTGATTGGGGGTATAGCGCGAGATTGCGCTACTATTTTTACCTTCGCTTTTTTCCTTGCTGCTGATGAGCAGCGCGATCTTCCTTTCGCCTCTGTTTTTTCTTTTGCTTGTTTTTGGGTATGATAAAGCGCTTTGACAGAACGTAGCGGATACATTGTTTCCGCCCGATTCTGTTCGAGTCTAAGACATTCCTTAGACGCTCTAGCCTGAAACTGAACGCGTGCCCACACTGCCATCTTGTGGACTCTAACAAGAAGACTTGCTATATTTAGAAAGTTTGCCTCAATATTCCCAACCTTATTTTTATGGAGTGACTATGGGCAGACGTATGCCTTGAATTATTTTTGGGACATATATTGTTGCATGTGCTGTGAACCCTTTTTATCCCACCCTGATTTCACTGAAGAGACCCTTTTCGTTTGGATGCAAGCTATTGCAGTAGTGAATATGTGACAGTACACAACCTGTGTTCCCTAACCTATGGTCCTGTTCTAGATTCTTGCTTATTGGGAAGATTCTCCTTTAACCTTTTTCTTTCTTGTCTTGTGTTGTATATTTCTGCAGGGTTACGCTACCTACAGATCCACTCTCCTACCTACTGGTCTTCCCCGAAGTTTCTTATGGTGGTCCTACGGTGTCTCTTCTCTCCTTAGGAGTATTAGTCTATCCTTCGGTGTGCTTTGTTTGACCTTAGGCGACTATACTCTAGGGGAGAGGAAAGGCTCACTCTTCGCTCCTGTGGATATTGGTCCTTCTGCCTGGGGACTTGTCCCCCGACAAGTCCCACCAATTTCTATCCTTTAAACAGTCGCCGATGTGGGGTGCCCTTGATGTGAGAACTCCCTCTCATCATTGCTATTGTCATAGTTACTGCGGACACTTGGGACCAATACGAGACCTGCCCGGGCGCCTTCATCTCTAAGGAGGGAACATACTGCGCCCTCCGATGATACCCCACAAGGATACCCCTAATGCAAACTTCATTCTTTCTTGGGCTTAATCTCTACTCTTTCTCTCTTTCATACTGCCCTACTTCACAACTATCCTCATACTATACTGGTTTTATTGCTCTATCTTTCCTCTACCTATCTCTATCTTCTCACCTGCTGTCTGGTGCAAAAATGGTCCCTTACGGGACCCTACAACATGATTCGCTGCTGTGTTTTCTCATTGCACATATTCTTGTCAGTTCCATCAATGCTGTTTTTCTATTGGTTGTTGGGAAGGGGGAGGGTGGATTGTCTCCGGCAGGTTTGGGATGTTGTTGTGGGTGGGGGAGGGATGGAGATGCACTCAATGGTTTTCATGTTGCTTAACGCTGATTGCTATGGTCTGGCACTGCTCACTGCTGACTCCTTAGAACCGCCTGGTCGGCCCCTGCAAATCACACACGTATGACAGATATTCTCGCACGATCTGGCCACAGCTTCTTGACATGGAACCTGCAAGGCCTAGGTAACCCCTGCAAGCGTAGGCATATCTTGGCTTATTTGGACAGGCACAATATTTACATCGCCATGTTACAAGAGACGCATCTAGATCCCACTACTCCTACTACCTTTGCCTCCCGTTGGGCGGCACACAGAGACTTCGCTTCTTACTCTATATATACCAGGGGAACAGCGATACTCATGAGGAAAAATGTCCCATATGTAGCGATAGGTGTTGTGCAAGGCTCGCTGGGTCGATACAGCCTATTGTGGGGCAGACCGGTGTCGCACTCAGTCACTCTGGTGTGCTGTTATGGTCCTAATAGAGACAACCCTGATTTTTTCACTACTTTATGGGGGAAGATCACGGACATAGGATCCACTCACGTTGTCTGGGGAGGAGATTTTAACATTACGCTGGATCTGCAGATGGACAGGTCACACCCCCAGGCCCATCAGTACATCAACGCTCAATGTAAGGTTTGGGGAATTATTACAGGGCATCAACTCTTGGATGCTTGGAGGACTCCCCACTCTTTGAGGATGGAGGGCACATTTCATTCCACTGTGCATTCCACGTGGTTGCGGTTTGACTACTGGATAATCTCTAGAGGACTCAGCTCTTGGCTGAGACAAATATCCCATTTGGCGCGCACCTATTCAGATCACTCTCCGGTGTGGATACTGCTGATCCCCCCCCGAATGCTCCTACACCTTACCTGTCCTAGTGACTCTCCCCCACTGCTCTTTTAGATAACCCATTCAGGGTGGAGGTGGGACAGGAGATATAAGATTTCTTCCGACACAACATGGATACTGTCCCTCTACTAGCAACAGTAAGGGAAGGCTTCAAAGTCAGTATACGCAGGGTGTGCATGGCAAGGGAGGAGGCATATTTCGGGATATCCGCAGTCACTCAGTAAAATGGAGAATGACATCAAACCGCTATAGTCAGAACTGGGGGGGATCTGCAAGCAACGCTTAGAAGTACATTGACTGAATATCAAGACACTGTGGAGAGGGAGTGTTTATTCCGCTGTCAATATTTTCAGGTCCGCAGGTTTGGGGAGTGGGAGAGACCAGGGATGGTGCTTGCTGAACTTATCCACAAGCCTCGATTCTCTTACAATGTCTTGGAGATAAAGGAAGCGCAGGACACTACAAACAGGGATACAACTGATATACTGCAGGTATTTTACAAATTCTATTCCACGCTATACGCAACTCGGAAAACACAGCCCCTAGATTTAGAGTCCTGCCTGGAAGATATGGCCTTGCAATGGCTGGGGGAAGCCCAGAGGGAGTTCCTCTCTGCCAAGCTAGAGGAAGATTAGAGCTGATCTGCCATCATGCAGCTGCATTCTGGTCGTGCTCCCGGTCCGGACGGCCTTCTGTCTGATTTTTATAAAACATATATTGGCTACCTGACTCCTATCCTCAAAGCCCTATACGAGGAGCCTCGTGAAGCTGGCATTCTCCCACTATTGATGCACAAGGCGTTAGTCATATCTATATTGAAGCCTGGAAACCGGAGGACGAGTGTGAATCATACAGGACTCTCTCATTGATAATCTGCGACGTGAAAATACTGACCAAGGTGCTAGCTAATCGTTTGAGCCTGCTCATGGACTCCCTAGTCCTACCCGACAGTCGGGCTTCATACCTGGGTGTGCGACATCACACAACTTCTGTACCCTCTTTGCTTTAATGCAGGATATTGACCCGGATTTGTCCGCGGTGGCTGTCTTCCTGGTTGCCACCAAGGCGTTCGATTCCCTGGAACGGGATTATCTTGTAGACGTCTTGCTCCGGATAGGAATACCCCCCCTTTCCTATCCTGGATAGAGTTACTGTATTGTCAGCTGCAGGCAAAGGTGCTGATCAATGGTGTGGGCTCCCCCCCCATTTCACCATCACGCGAGGCACAAGACGGGGAGCCCCCTGTCCCCTCTTTTGTTTGCACTGGCCAAAGAGCCATTAGCAGCCAAACTTTGTCAACACCACCGAGAGTATGCAATTTGATACCCCACTAGGCATTTGTTAGTATCCCTTTATGCTGATGACATTACATTATACGTTCGAGACCCCAGAACCAGCCTCAACACCATTCTGCAGGAATTCATCAGCTTTGGGGGACGCTCTGGGATAAATGTCAACTGGGAAAAGTCCCAGATCTTCCCACTCACTCCTGCTATCCAGCGGTACGCCATGGATTATCCATTGACATGGTGTGGTACTGAAATTAAATAAATGGGGATAATTATTTCAAGAGACAAAGAGAAACTAATGAGGGCCAATTATGGCAGGACATTGGATGCCCTGAAGACCTCAATCATGAGATGGATTTCTCTGCCAGGCAGGATCTCATTGCTAAAGATGGCCATATTTCCTAAACTGCTTTATTTTTTTATTGATTCCCTATAATCCAGGCAGACATTTTTTTAAAGCTTTAAAAACTCAATTTATATGTTTGGCATGGGGTGGGAAACAGTCCTGGTTAAAATGGGAGGTGATGACGCAGCCCTTCTTGAAGGGAGGTTTTGAAGTTCCTGATATGGAACTCTATTTTTTATGTGCCCAGGCACACTTTGCAAAAGACACACAATTGATGGACACTTTGCAGCATATTGGTTCCAGCCGCCCCCTATATGCCACATCTAGCTATTGAGCAGGGGTATATGGCCCCTATTCCTATCGCAGCCTTCTTTGGGACAAGTTCCCGGGCTGTGGATGCTGACCCCTCTACGGTCGTATGTACCACAGTGGCTTGGTGGGGACTAGTTAAGTGACTCCACACACCCATGCTTTACTCTCCGCATCTGGGCCTCCACTATCACCCAGATCTCCCTGTGACGCACAAAACAGTCTGTCGCCGGATGCTTCAGAGAGTCAGGGTGACTGCATGAGGGGAGCTATATGGAGGAGGTTATATTTCGGGGGCAGAGATGCTTTTTTTAGAGGAACTAGACCCACCTCTATGGAGTTGTTCCTTTACATCAGATTAAGACAAAATGTCAGAGCGGCCACCCCTGAATTCTCCTGCAAGCCTCCAACACTACCCCCTTACATCTCCTATTACAAAGCACTAACCCCACACACGTGGTCTCGATGCTCTATCACAGCATTCAGATGGAACGAGCTGGGCTGTGGAGAGACTTGCAATCGAATTGGGACTGGGAATTGGGAACCACCTTCAGTGAGGGACAATGGAGACATTGTTGCCAACAAACAGAACAGATATCGGCTTGCAGCCGACTGAGTATCATACACTTTAAATACTTGCATCGGCTGTATAATACCCCCGCTTGACTTTATTGATTTGTTTCACCTACGAACAGATGACAAATGTGATTGTGCGGGAGGGAAGGGGCAGACTACCTACATTTAGCATGGGACTACGAGCCAATTAAAAACTTTTGGCAAAAGGTTTTCAGGGCCCTAGAACAGATGATTGGATCCTCACTACACACTACCCCTCTCATTGCATTGCTGGGATACCCTGAGGAGGTGGAGGCATCTTTCCGGAAATAAGCCTCTCTCAGACTGCGGTTAGCCAAACGGAGGGTGGTCTGCAGATGGGGGAGGGGTCGTGCCCCCAAGTTTAAGGACTGGATACGAGATCTCATATTTTGTCAGGAACAAGCACTTAATTATGCGGAACGGTTACCGATGACCTCCTGACTGAGAGACATTTGGGACCCTCTGCGGGCATTCTTGTTGAACCAACCACTTGGGGAGATGATATGAGACCCCACACGGGACGTCATACAGTTGAGACAGGGGAGGGAATCTCTGGATAAAAGCCTTGCAATCTGTAGGGCTGTATGGGTTGCGTTCTTAAAAAAAGATGAAAAAGGCCAAGTCTTGCTATCCTGATTATTTGAGGAACGCTTGTTAAAGTACAGGGCCGGCCGACTGTGGTATGAAAATTATACTGCTCTCCTATTTTGCTTTGTGAATGTTAAATGTTCATGAAAATTGTGGAAGGACTATCCAGACTATAGCCAGTCTTATATGTACAAACTCTGTTCAATGCACATGAATATACTATCCGGCATTACGGATAGCAGTTGTTTCTTATGTGAAAACTTCTAATAAAGAAATGTATTGAAAAAAAAAAGAGCACGCTGTTTGGTGCAAGTTTTACGCAAGTTAAATGCTGACTAATGAGACATCATGCAAAGCTATGCTGGTTACACAAGGTCAGGGCCATTTTGAAGAACTGCAGTTTCAGCTGTCCTGAAAGAAAACACTCTACCAACCGGTTTACAAACTTCTGAAATGGTTATATAGTCATTTTCTTATACACAGTGGTGGGATTTATATGGACTAACGATACTTAATGCACAATTGAGTATAACCTAAAAAAATAAATAAAACTTTCTGTGATAACTTCAACATTCAAGGCAGAAGCTAACTCAGAATTTTCTTGCTTGTCTTACATTTGTGTGAACATTAGACTTACATGTAAAGTGAAATTTACTGCACAGAACAGAATCCATTGTAATTTGATAGTTTAAGTAATCTTTCAACAATTTAGATTTCTCTCTCTTAGTGACAACTACACCACAATCTTTATCCTTAACACCACCACACGTTTTCTTGCTAGCTCCAAAAGAAAAAATTAGGCTAGCTTGAATGGAAGGGGTACTTTCTGAATTACATATTCACTACAGATGATGGGGCACTTAATATAGGAATTTCATTTTTATTACATTGTCTTAGATCAAATTCCCCAAAAAGATGCAGTGTTGATATGTTAGGAGAAGATTGGAAGTGAAAATAAAGTGCTCAATTAGACTTTTTTTGGCTGGGTCATTATTAGAGAGTGCTCCTAAGAATCAGGTGTTTGGTAATACTCCCACAGGATATATATTCTTGTAAAATAGTGTGCATTTTCATTTACCTCTGATTGTACAAAAAGGCAGATCTCTTTTGCTTTATAGATTTTTAATAAAGAGGGTCAGATATTTGGTGAGGTTCAGTGTTATCTTATTGCACTGGTTTGTTAAGACTTTAGTTGAGTTCATGGAGGAGGTACATTATGAAATGATTCTAAAACAAGTGATAGTGCACATTGACAGGTGTTAGGATTTTAGCTGGATCGGATTGAAAATAGAAAGAAATACGGTTACAGTAGGCAAAAGATTTAAAGGTTTTTTTTTAAATGTAAAGTTAACCCTCATAAATGAGAAGATAAAAACTCAGTGAAAATGTTGGGGAAAACAGATATGATAATCTACATTAGATGACAATTCAATGCCTCCCCCTTCGTGTGATGTATTTTAGCACTGCTTCTTCCTCAAAAGTCTTAGCCCTGTTCACACACTCCTGTCACCCCGCTTCCCCATGTGAGGTGGATCAGTGCTCAATTTCAATGGCCTTCCATACTGGGTTATTAGGGACGTATTATGCCTTACAAAACCTTGCTCTGAGCTCATGTGTTATGACACATAACACCCTGAGGCCTCTTGGACAAAGTCCATGCATTTTTAAAGCCTACAGAGTACATATTCTAGTGCAAACAAACTGTTTCATTTTCTAAGAGGTGTCATATTCTACAGAGCAAATGCCTGATCATGGGTACTTTTGCTTTTCTTCAGGGTGATACCAATGCTTATTTACCTGTGAAGAACATCTAGAACATCATTCTGGTATTGTTGCTGAGGGCATGAGGTATGCTTTCCGTTTATTTTCCCATGACAATTAATTATGAATTCATTGTGAAACAGCTACCAAAAGCCAGCTTCACCACATTGATAGTCACTCCCCAAAAGGTAAGAATTTTCGCACATGATCAAAAGACACGGAGAGCAATTTTCTTCTAGCTACACCCTCACCACCCCTCCCCACCCACCTCCATATTTATCCAACTTCTTTTTTCATAGTTTTTAATTCTAACCAGTAATGCGATCAATAAAGGATTTTATTAAAAGTTCCCTTTTCTGTGCCCTCTTATATGAATTATTTTCCATGGTTTACAAGACTGCCCATACCAGCTCTTACAATAGTCAAATCAACTCACTCATGATATCTATAGGTCGCTTTTTCGATGTTGTGGGGTGTTTCCACACTTTAGAGGATTGATGACAAATGGCCTATATCTATTATATTTTATATTAGCATTCCAAACTAGGAAATCAGTCTTAAGGCTCCTATTTTAATTGTGGTATTTGGTTCCCAGTGTCCCAGTGTAATATTTGGAAAGAGTAAAGATATTACTTTCAAAGACCTAGAAGTGAGACTTCCCCAGTTGGAACAATATGGTTTCAATGGGACCAAGCATAGTGCATGTTTTTTGGTGCCTACCTCTTTCTCCCATACATCACAGTGGCATAATCTAAGTCACCATAAAACCGCACAAAAGAGGTTCAGAAATAAATATCTCCTTCCTAGATTAAGGAGAAAATGAAATGCGGGGAAATCGTGATACCGCAGACATTAGTAGAGAGAAATATTGAGCAATACGTGGATAAACAGCAATATATGCCTTGGGTTCATAGAGATGCAATGTAGGTTAAAGTTCACCAGAAAGCAGAACCACGAGTTCAGAAGGTTTTCAGTTAAATAGAAAAACATGTTTAAAAGCCTTGAAGAGATTATAATCACAGCACACAAGCAGAGTGCATTCTTACTGTTAATTGAGACGTGGTTCAGAAAATCTTGATCAAAGGTGACTTTAGTCTAAAGCATAGAGAGTCAGATATGAAGTCTTGGGAACAGAGCAATAAAAATGAACACACGCGGGGAACGAAGGTTAATGTTTCATTAAAGCTTTGTTAGAACTATGATAAAGAGAATATAAAGAAAAGGTTTTGAGGTTAAAGGAAGCAGGTGATGTGATGTTTATGTATATTATTAACTCATGTATTCTTTGACCTGTTATTGGCTTTTTTAGACAATTGCATTTAGATCATCACTTTTTCAACTATATAGGCAGCTGCCTGTGAGCAGCAAATTGAGATCAGCTTTTTCAGCTCCACAGAGTCAACTAATCTCCCAGCCGTAATAAGTAAATCAACTTTTGCTTTGCCAAGAGAAGTCTTGTCTTTTTTTATTCAAGTTTTCCCCCAACATTTGGCAAGCCAATCCAGGAATCCCGATTGCCATCAACTGACTGCTGCCACCGAAACACCGCATACCCACTGTTGCATAGAATATTGCACATTTATGACAAGGTAAGCATACACCTTGTTACTAAAAGTTCTGCCTATTCACGGGGGACGGGTAGGACCAGGGGATTGCCGTCTTTAAGGTGAGGACAATTCAGATTCCATTCCATTTTTGTATATTACATATTTTGTTTCTTTGGCAATGGTAAACATGGATGAAATGTAAATGGGTTATCGCATGAAAGATTGTGTATGAACATTGCACAACATTAGGTTAAGACGCTGCGTCGTCGGTAGAGAATTTTCCCAATATAAAGTTGGAAGTGGTCACGTGTGGGGGATTAGAAGTTGGGAGTCCAATATGTGTTCCAATATTTTGACATAGCGGGACAGCTTAAAGGCCGCTGTCACTAAACTTTACCTCCAGTAAGAACTGAACTCTCAAATCGCCACCCAGAAGAGTTACTGCATGGTCTATGAGGCACACGATTTGAGGGTTATCCTCTCCTGAGCGCGGAGGGAAGTGACCAATGGCTACCAACCTAGTATACAGTTTAGAGTAAGGAACTGTGATTAATTTTCTGGAACAATTCTTTTTATTAGGATTAGTCAAGCACTGACACTGCTTACGCCTACAACCACTGGCCGGCAAAATTGACATGCACGTGATAGTACACAGCCGTGTGCCTACAACTCTTTGTCGGATAGTGTGCGCCCCCAACTCCTCCTCCCATCTCAGTTGCCCCTTGGATTTGGCGGGTTTGGTGCTCGCTGAGAGAAGGGCATATAGTTTGAAGGTAATAAGTTTGTTTCCTTCTTTGGTTATTAGCCATTTTTCAAAACGGGTCAGTGTGGCAAGATGCTCCTGGTCCCTTGTCCGGGGAGGATACTCAGTGGTTCACCTGAGTGAACGGGAACAGGTCAGATGCTAAGAGAGAGTAGTCCCGCCAGAGCCGATCAAAGGGAATGATCCCGTTGGGATCGAACAGCGAGCCCACTCGTCTGCAGCCCTTTTCACGCCAGCGCTGAAATACCTCGGACTTGCACCCGGGGGGGGAAGTCCGGGTTATCTACTATCAGCGTCATCGGCGAGGGGAATGTTGTGACTGTGATTAATTTTTGAGATAGTTAAAGTGTTTAATTTTAAATATGTTGGTGATGAATGTGTGTATGTACATGCAAATAGAAACGTGGCCAAGAGTAATGATGTTTTATAATGTTATAATGTATAATGTATAACTAAGAATTGAATTGAAGGATTCCCTATCTTGAGAAGGATAGTGTAAAACATCAAGAAAGGAAGTTTTAAATAGGTAAAACATCAAGTGAATACATAAAAAGCAAAAAAAATTATATTATAAAAGTTGCTAGAAAAACGGGGACTATGGAGATGCCCCAGAAACGTATGGAATAAAGCTTTCCTGAAGATCAGAAAAGGTTACAGAAATATTGTACAGAGTGGTTTAAGGCAAACCAGGAACACACGTACCCCTGGCAAAAGTAAGGGACATTTGATGATAAAATACTGCCAAGTATCTTAAAAGTAACTATACAGGAGTTAAGTTACAGAAGCGAGAAGCCGCCTTAGCCTTGTGGCGAGTCTTTTGTGAGAAGCCTAAAAAATCTTTAAATGCCGACACATCTTCTACCTTGTCCGCTCCCCCACCCCATATGACCCTAAAATTAACTTTCCTAAGGTACCCAGTATTTATCCATTAGCGCAGTTACAGAGAGCTATAGTGGCATTTGAGAATCCAGAGGTTGTGACCCCTCCACTATCTTTGAAGGTACCCCTAGTGCTGCCCGACAGACATCAAAGCTGAAATAAATAAGCACCCATGAACAAACAAGTGCGGGCGCTTCTCAACCTTCCCTGAGGCCCAGATTGCCACTCCTCGCAGCTCAGAGGCACCACCAGAGCCTTGAGCTCACTGCGAACCATGGTTGAGCCCCAGGTCTCCCCTCAGTTTGATTAGTTGCGCCCATATCTGTGAGTTGTTTGGTTTTGCCTGCAGTGTTCAGCCTGTGTGCTCGCACTGTCAGTCTCTTTTGTTTTGTGCCCGCATTGTCATTGTTAACTCCCACATTTTTCTGAGTGTATTTTCCTGCATTGTAACTGTGCCCTCATTTATTAAACTTTTTCACTTGTTCTCCCCACTTCATTTGTGCCGGTTTTTCTTTGCCGTTTCTTTTTCCCATGCTGCTTCCCTACCCCCTGCCCTCTTGCCTCCCAGCCAGCCACCTCAACTCCCAGGACTACTTACGGAGGCGGTTGCGACGCTGGCACACCAAAGGCACACCAAATGCAAGCCTGTCTGCACCTAGACCGTGCCCAGCACCAGGAACCCTGGCCCTTCAACCCCGGGCAGCTACACCACTGCTGACCTCCAAGCCCTGGACACCTCAACAACCACTGCTGCCGCACATCCCCACTCACCACCAAAGGACCATTCTCCTGCTGACACTGCCGCTTGACCTGCAGCACCGAAGCAACACCAGAGATACAGCAAACGCAATCACACCCACCACACTAACTGAAACCACCACAGACAACCTCCGGTGCATCCCACTCAGTGCACAATCTCTCGGAAAACACGCCACTGAGATTCGGGACACATTCCCATCCCTCACCCCAGACGTCATCTTCCTTACAGAGACCTGGCTGAACCCCGCCTCTGCACCAGACATTGCCGTCTCCACCCCTATAAGATACAAAATAACACATCGAGACAGGACCAACAAACACAGAGGTGGAATTGCCATCATCTACAAGGACACCATCCAATGCACAACCTCCCCTGACGACTCAACCCCGATTATGGAACATCGCAACTTTAAACTACAAACAGACAGAAAGAGCACCATCAGGGGCACCGTCGCCTACAGCCCACCCAGACCACGCCCCAGCTTCTGCAAAGCCATCCCAGACCTCATTACCCCGATTGCAATTGACTCCTAGCACTACATCCTCCTAGGGGACCTTAACTTTCACCTCGATGAGCTCAGCAACACCAACACAACTGACCTCCTGGAGAGCATGAACAACATTGGCCTAAAGCAGCTGGTCACCGACCCCACCCAAATCGCAGGACACACTCTCAACCCTATCTTCACTTCCAGTGACAGAGTCAAATACAGCCACGCCACACAGCTTATCCACTTCACCATCTCAAGACCCACCAACACAGGCACTGTGCACCACAGCTCCACAAGCAGAGACTGAAAAAGGATATCTGAATACCAGTGGAACAACGCTATCAGCTCCCACCTCCAACCCAGATCAAGCAGCAAAGAACTTCCCCTGATGTATCGCAGAATGCGACGGCCCAGTAGCCCCCACCAAGACAGTCATCGCCAAATAACCAACCAAAAGAGCCAGCTGGTTCACCAAGGAGCTGAAAACCGCAAAGTGCCTCAGCCGGCAACTAGAAGGGAAGTGGCGCACCAACAGGAAAACAGAAGCCCACACCACCTTTAAGACAGCCCTCAAATAGTACCACTTTCTCCAGAAAGAAACAAAAAAGAACACCCTAGCAGACCACATTGAGGCAAGCTCCAAACGCAGCATGGAGCACTTTGCCATCATGAAGGAATTCTTCAACCCCACTGCTGTCAAGAACGACATAACACCCTCACAGGAACTGTGCAACAGGCTGGCGGACTTCTTCCACGAAAAAATCTCAACCATCTATGAGAACTTCAAACCCTAGCCCCTGTACGTCGACATTATCAACCAGCCCACACCTACGAACACAAACCCGGAACACCTCTGCACCCAATGGGACCTCCTCACTACCCAAAACACCTTCTCCATAATGAACTCTGTGCACTCTGGAGCACCCACAGACCCCTGCCCCCACCACGTCTTCAACATTGGAAACAAGACAATAGAAGACAATCTCAGAAAGGTCCTGAACACCTCTATCACGTCGGCCTCCTTCCCCGAAGAATGGAAACAAGCGGAAGTGAGACCCCTTCTGAAGAAGCCTTCCGCTGACCCTACTGAGCCTAAGAATTATCGGCCCATCTCCCTGCTCCCATTTCCAGTGAACATCCTCGAGAAAGCGATCAACAGGCAACTCACCCACCACTTGGAGCACCTCGACCTCCTGAAACCCTCCCAATCTGGATTTCGAGCCAGCCACAGCACCAAAAATGTCCTGATAGTAGCCAACAATTACGACAAGGCCCTTCTGGACTGCGGTGAAACGGCAGCCCTCATCCTCCTAGACCTATCAGACACTTTAAACACCGTCACCCATCACACACTGATCAACAGACACCACATCGGGATCTAGGGAAATGCCCTCAAATGGATATCATCATTCCTCTCTGGAAGGACCCAGAGGATCCGTCTCACCACCGTTCACTTCAAAGCCCAAGAATATCATCTGTAGAGTTCCCCAAGGGGCATCACTCAGCCCCACCCTCTTCAACACCTACTTGACTCCCCTTGCTCACACACGTCAGATCACATGGACTCAACATCATCTCATAAGCCGAAGACACCCAGCTGACGGATCCTCTACCATTGATCAGGACACAGGAAAATGACATCCAGGTGCAGCAGTAGTCAGAGCACAGCAGCAATACTCCTCGTAAAACACTTCATATAGTTGAGCAACTAACATTGCCAGCACATTATTCTGCACAAGCAGCAGAATTGATAGCTCTGATAGCGGCTCTTAATCAAGGAATAGGATAGATGATCACAATCTATTCAGATTTGACTTATGTAATTACCACAGTACATTCAAGCATCATGAGATGGAGCAGAAGAGACTTTCTTAAATCAGACAGGAGCCCTGTCATGCAAAGGAAGCTCTTAGATGCTGTAATAGTGGTAGTTGTGAAGTGTGTGGCATACACAAATGGGCAAGACTTTGTTGCACAGGGAAATGCATTAGCAGATTAAGCAGCTAAAGACGCAGCTAGGCGCAAGCCCCCGTCTGTACCATGAGGTTCACAATACATCCCAGTCTTAATGGCCCAGGCTGACTTGCTGCATTAGCCCAAGTTAAACACTACCACAGATATTATTACACCTCATTATGCAGAAACTGCATGTTTACATCTTCGAGGACTACAGGAAGCTGCTTCACTGCATGAGAAACAATGAGAGGCTAGAGGGTGCTCCCAGTCAGGGAACGATTTGATCAATAGACAAATATCCACAGGTAAACGAGTGATGCCTCACGTTTTACTCATAATAACCCTTGATCAATTGCACTTATGAGCTCACATCTCGAGAGACCACTTGTCGATGTAAATAAACAGGATTGTTTTTTTTCCTAACCTGCATGATATGCTTACTACGTACATTCACAATTGTATCATTTGCCAATTCTCCCCAAAGCCCACATTGAAGGTAATGCATTCCACCATACCATGACCACAAGGTCCTTTTATAGCTCTTCATATTGATTTTTATTGAGATAATTGATCAATGTAACAACTATTGTTATCTCATAGTTGTGGTTTGTCCTTTTTCCTGATGGGTTGAAGGAGGACCATGTGTACATTGTGATGCCAAGTCAGCTGCTACTTTTCTGATTTGTGTGGTGATTCCCCGCTGGGGAATTCCAGAAGAGATAAACTCCGATAACTGCACACACTTTGTTAATTCTATTTTTATAAATCTCACAGCAATGCTGGAGAGAATACAAACGGTCTTCTGTTTACTACCCCCAGAGTAATGGAATTGTAGAACACCTTAACGGCTTGCTGAAAAATAAGATCAGTAAATTATGTGCCACAATGCACAAAAAGTGGTTGTATGGTTTACCACTAGCACAATTTTTTCTTAGGAACACACCTACTTCTGACCACCATTTAACTCCCTATTGGATAGTGACAGGAAGACTCATGAATACGTAAGCACCTGCCACCAGATGTAAGGCGTTGGCTGAAAGTACAACTGAAATTTTGAATGATGAAATGCCTGTTTATCTCTCCGAATTAGCAAAGGCCGCAAAATTAATTTCCAAACAGGCAACCAGAAGAAAAGAGAAGTGAACCAGCACTGAGGTTGACTTCCAGCTGGACAAATAGGTGAACAAGTCTACGTAAAAAACTTTGTACGGAAATGGAAGGATCCCAAGTTTTACGGACCTTTCTTTGTAACTATGACTACTCCCACAGCAGTCAAACTCGACAACAGGAAGCCATGGATCCACTGATCAGATGTTCAGATGGACCCTGCTTCACGCCAAGCACCACCAGCACTGTAAAAGGGAAAAGAGTGGGGAAGATTGCAACTGTGAAGAGCCCCCCTCCACTTCTGCTTTGGGACAATTTTTCGATTCTAGAAGCAGAAAGTTATGTATTTTTGTTTTATCTTCTATGTCTTTTTTTTGCTGCTGTTGCTTTTCTATAATAATGCACACTTAAGCTACAATCACCATGTCCCACACCTGCAAAGGGACGTTTCTATACAAACCAATGTGTCCTTAATATTCTTGCTAGCTTGTTAGATAACATGTGGTATCAACACATGTCAGAAATAGGATTAGAAAGCACCAATAAATCATGCTTTGTTTTCTCATTGATACCCCATTCAATAGGATCAGATAGATTACACTCAACCAGAGAAGTATCCCCGGGAACAGTTTTAGGTCTTTTACATTTTTATCTCTGTAGGATTAAAGCCTGAATGCAGCCGACACATGTTAGAGTAGCACAATTTAGAGTTAATACCACAAAGTATGACTCCCTAGTAGAAACATTACATATTCTCACAGATAGACAAGACATCAACGATCAAATAGCACAAATGCAGAGAATAGGTTATAACAAAACTTCAGAATCCATAGAAAAAGTTCTAGATTTAGGCTGTTTGGAGTGACATACCCGCCCACTGGATGTAACAATTATCTAGTAAATCCCTTACACCTGGATTGTGTCCATAGGCCAGGACTCAAAGTTACGGTATCAGTTTATGCCCATGACAAATGGCATTCCGATATTGAGTTTTCCTGTAGGGCCATGTACCTGTGGAATGGCATCGATATTAGTCAGGATGCTAGAGGAAAGTGTGTGTGTATATGGGACAATAATATTGCACAATACACTTGGGTGGATGGTGCAGAAAGCCCCCGGATAGTCATGAGAGTAATATCGGTTTCTTTATGTTTCAGAGTGAATGGCACCATCAGTGTAGGAAATAATATAAACTGCAGTACCACAATAGATAACGCCGACATGCAGGGGGCACCTCCAGCCTCATGGACTATTATTGGCAGTGTGGAAAACTGCTATACCCCCGTTGACACCTGATTGGAATTGCCTCTGTTCTTTCGTTACTTTGCACACACCAGTCCTGGTCATTCCGGGAATAAATATTTCCAAGTTTCATGACCGCCCCATGAGCCATCCTATGACCACGTTGCATCATCTCCAGGGGTGGAAGAGGTGCAGAATATTATGGTACTGCTACTTGGAAAGATGTTCCCCAAGAGCACAGGTTGTTGAATGATGCCCAGCTGTTTTTTGGAAGTGTCCTACTGTTTTTTCAGGCAAAAGCAACTGCTCAATGGTTACAAATAACTAGATGGGAACTAATGAAGGTGACTAATGCTACAAAAGATGGATTCAATGCCATAAAGGAAGAGCTGCTTGTCATGAGAATGATGATCATGCAGCACCGTTATGTACTTGATCTTATGATGGCCATGGAAGGAGGAGTTTGTGCCAAGATAGGAACTGTTTGTTGTACTTACATCCCAGTAAATGATGTGGACAATGAAACATTGTCGGTGGCCATACAAACTTTGCATAATTTACAAAAGAAAATGGTGTCCGAGGAGGTGCCCCAGATGAATGGTTTAAGGGTTGCTTTAATTGGTTACCATCCTGGATGTTGGGACTGTTTAAAGTTTTATTCGTCCCTATTGCGGTGTTGTTTTTGATATGTTGCATTTTTCAATTCGTTATATCTTGCTGTAAGAGGATGAGTACAAAGGCGGGAGGGATGTTCATGGTCATGCCACCTACACAAGTAGTAGATGCTCAGGGTAATACATAATCATTTGATACCAATTTCAGATCCAGGATTAGAGGAAGAATGATATTGAGAAAATAAAATGCAAGGAAATCGCGCTACTACAGGCATTAGTAGAGAGCAATGCCGAGCGATACTTAGTTAAAGATAAATATATGACTTGGTTTCATAAAGATGCAATGTAGGTTAAAGTTCACCAGAAAGCAGAAACACGAGTTCAGCAGGTTTTCAGTTAAAATAGAAAAACATGTTTAAAAGGCTTGAAGAGATTAAAATCATAGCACACAAGCAGAGTCCATTCTCGTTGTTAATCGAGACGTGGTTCAGAAAATGTTGGTCAAAGGCGACTTTAGTCTAAAGCATACAGTCAGATAAGAAGTCCTGGGAACAGAGCAATAAAAATGAACACACTCAGGGAAAGAAGGTTAATGCTTCATTAAAGCTTTATTAGAACTATGATTAAGAGAACGTAGAGAAAAGGTTACAAGGTTAAAGGACACATGTGATGTGATTTTTATGTAAAAGTATATTATTAACTCATGTATTCTTTGACCGGTTATTGGCTTTTTTATTGTGTTTAGGTCATCACTTCATCAACTATATAGGCAGCTCCCTGAGGACAGCAAATTGACATCAGCTTTTTGCAGCTCCACGGAGTTGACTGATTTCCCGGCCGTAATAAGTAAACATACTTTGCCTTGCCAAGAGAAGTCTTGTCTATTTTTTATTCTAGTTTTCCCCCCCAACACCTATAACGAAAGACACTTTTAGTGTGACACAGCTGAATGGGAACCGACACTTACCTTTAAGGCTTTGATTTTTTGAGGACTCATGGAACCTTCCAGAGAGCTATAGCTGCCTGCCTTTTTGTGGAGCTGGGCAACTTGATAATGTGTAGTCCAATCCCCTAGGCTTTCAGTTGTATGTCCCTTGGCATTGGGAGATCATTGCTGCTTAGCTCCTCAACACAAAGTTATTGAATATTTGTAGATTTTCAATAAAGTCTGTCTCAAGTCTGAATGTAAAGATCTTCCGCATGTGGGACATTGCCCTGTCCCAGCCCTCCTCTATGCTTGGCCCTTGTTCAGAGTCTTGGACCACTATCGGGGGCTTGGGTATAGGTAGCTCCAGCTACACGCTGGCCAGATGCCTGAGAGAGGGACCCCTGGTGCTTACATGACGGTCGCTTGATCGGGCTGTTTGAAAAGCCCTGAAAACCGACCTGGACTCCGCACAGGGGGATCCCAGCTTTCCTAAATAAGCTTGCAATTACATAATGACTTGGCAAACCTTGAGTCCATTACTGGGCTACACGAGGAGACGTGGAAAGAGTGGCCACACGGGTAAGTGTGGAGCAACAGCAGCGAGGGATGGCCACTGTTCAGAGATCTGGCCCGCTAGCAGTGCGACTGAAAATAGGGAGCACCCATAGCAACCTGGGCTTCGCTCCAAACAGGATGCCTGCATGAAGGGCCTTGCCTGGGCAGTAATAGAGCAAGTACTAGAGAATACTGCAGCCCCAACACCCTCGATAAGTGCTGCGCAGGTCTGAAAGTATCAACCATTGCTGTGCACTTTCTACTACTGTGTATGGTGGGCACAGTAGGTCTCATCTCTGCACCTCAATGTAAACTGACTATGGAGAGGAACTCAAAGTTGAAAGCAGTGAGCCATCCTAGGCACCCAGAGATGCCTTCCCACAACGATGTGGAAGATATAGGGCACTCCACCTCCGGGAAAGATGAGAAGGAGCCTTTGGCCACGCTGGAGGCTAGCCTCACGGCAATCAAGGACACAAGAGATGCCGTGGAGCATAAAATGGATGCAGTGGTGGCTGATAAGGGGCTGTCACGAGACGACCAGAGCAAAATGGCTGAGGATTATGACCAATGAACGAAGCCTGAGGGAACTCTCTCCAGTTGTAAGAACCTTAAAGTTGCCATATGGGGCCCTTGAGGGGAGGATTAAAGAGCCAGAATATCGCGCTAAAGATGCAGGGAAAAGAGCCTGGAGGAACAACATTTGCATGATAGGATTGCCGGAGCGTATTGAAGGTGCCAACATGGTGGCTTGGATAGAAACATGATAGCACCAGAGGGAGTTTCCTCTTTCTTTGCGTTGGAGTGAGCACACAGGGCCCTGGTACGGCCGCTCCCACCAGAAACCCCACCTTGCCCTGTAGTGACCAAACTGTTACACTATAGAGATCGGGACCATATCGTACAACAGCTTTGAGTGAAAGGGGAGTAGCAGAGTTATGGTGCTCCCAAACTTTACCATAGAAGTACAAAAACGATGAGCATCCTTCATTGAGGCTATGAAGCGACTCCACCAAATGGGTGTCCAATACACGATGCTGTTCACTGCAAAACCTTGAATTGCCATAGAGAGAGGAGATAAATTCTATTCCACCTGTCAAGAAGTGTTGGAGTGGATTGAACAACAACTAAGGGCAAGACATCCCCCGACTTGCAGCGGGCAGCGAATGCTAAGAGGAGAACCCGGTTGAGGAATAGACCTACTCGACGAACTATCCCGACAAAAGCACAAGTACAACAAGATCGGCATCGAGTAGTGGCTGTGACAGAGACTTTGACTCTGTCACAGCCAACTATTGGACCCAGTAGAAGATGACATGCACAACACAGATTCAGACCAAGCCTCAGTCTCTACCCTAGACTTGGGCTCGGAACTACCTCAGTTACACCTCGAACTGCGGATATTATTATCTGATAAGTAAGGGGTACAACTGCAGCAAGGTAAGAGAGAACAGTCCAATGGCCTTGAAGGGGAGTGTATCTCAAACTATAATATTACAGATGGGCCAAGGGGAGGTGCCTGAACTAATAGGTGGTAAGCTTAAGTCGGGTGGTAAGTTGTGATGTAGGGGGCCAACATAAGGTGACAACCACCCCTTCATAAGTTGGCTGTATACTATTACACATGTGTTTGTTGTTACTATATGAAGTTTGTATGGGTAGATCTTGCCTTCCTATCCTGGGGTGGGGCTGTTGGGGTTGTTTACTAAGGTCCATCAGTTTGCTTCAGTATTATCAATTATTCACCGGGCCTACTACACACACACCTTGCTCTGCATGATAGGCAGGGTGGTTTACACAACTTGCCTTAGAGGTTGCGGGGTGGAAGGCACACCTATGCACACACTCTGGAGTTGCCCCCGCTTATGAGACTATTGGGAGGCAGTTAGGACCTCCCTGGAGGAGGCTACAGGGCTACCAATAAAACAACAGCGAAGACTGGCATTGCTGGCTATCTGGGGACCAGTGGACTACTCCAGCTATCAGAAGCTGTTGGTGAACTTAGACTGTATGGTGGCAAAGCGAGACACCGCTCTGAAATGGAGCTGTGGGATCCCCTCTAGCTGCCAAACATGGGAGCTAAGAATAGAGTATTGTAACATTATGGAAAAGGAAGTATACAAAGGAAGAGGGTGTCAGGGGAAATTTAAAAAGATCTGGGGAGGGTGGGACGTAAGAGCAGGATGAGGGGGGCGAGACCAGACACATATTGATGCGAGTAAAAAGGGTCAGCTTGATTGGTCCAATAGCCCATACACATAAGGGATACAAACCTAGGGAGACATGGCGGGGAGGGGATGAGGCAAACAATAATTCTGTGACTACTTTGATCATATTGTGCCAGATTATGGGGCGACTGGGGTGTTAAAGGAATGTTGTTACTAGTGTGAAATGTGAATGTTGTTACGTATAAAATAATAAACAAATACAAAAAATAAAAAAGTATTATTATTTATTGGCATGCTGTTGGGGGGGGCGAGTTGAGAGCACACCATAGACTGCTCAATGTTATTTAGGCTTTTGATTAAGCGATGGGGACTCTGTGAAATATAAGATCATAGCCAGTAATGTCAGAGGTTTGAATAATATGTTAAAACAATACAAAGTCCAAACTTATCTGAAGAGGAGGGTTGTACACTGTAGGAAAGTAGGATCTGCTTTTATGGTTACCCCCACATTTTGCCTGGTGCTAAGCTGTTTTTGACTAGTCTGACTGGGATACTGGTAATCAGGACTCCAGTCTCTCTGCTTTCTCCCTTAAATTGTCATGTTCAGTACTTAGGTACATCCCAGATTGGATACTGAGGTACCCTTATAAGTCCCTAGTATATGGTACTAAGGTACCCAAGGCATAGGTACCCCAGAGGTCCCCCATGGGCTGAATCATGTATTATGCCACCCATGTGAGACCATTCAAACTAACTACAGGCCTGCCATTGCAGCCTGTGTAGGCTGGTGCTAGCACCACTTACTAAAGTTATAGGTTTCCTATATCTAAGGTCACTGCACTTAAAACCTATAAGTTACCCCTATAGCAGGCCTTTGCAATCCTGAAGGCAGAGTGCTTGGTTCCAACTATGAGGGTGCCCCTGCATGAGCAGGACACCCCTACAGCCTACGGAGTCCATTCTCCCGGGTTGTAAGTGAAGCAGCCATATACCATATAGAGGGGCACCAAGTAATTACGCGATGACTATCTCGAAACTGGCTGCAACTAAACCTATCATGTTTAGTATCAAACATGTTGGAATCATACCCCCACACCGTAAACGGTGTGGGGGCATGATTCCAAGCACTGGAAGAGCCCTCCGTTAGGCTCTCCATGTCCCCGGTACCAGTCTTCCAGTCCCGGACAGCACAAAATGGTTGCTGCCGACCAGAGACACGATTCTGCCCTCCTGCTGCTGAGCCAACCTCGAGCAGGGGAAGGCAGAACAATAGGCATCCTGTCACGGGAGGTGTGACCACCTCCCAGACAGGATTTCGTGTATTGGGGCAGCGTGGGTGCACTTGCCAGCGCCACTCAGTCTGCATGAAGGGCACATTTGGTGTCCCCATGCATAGTCCAGTTCAAACCAGTCCTGGGAGCCGTTGGCACCCGCTCTGGCGCGAAACTGGACAAAGGACATTGGAGTAACCACCCCCCATCAAGACCCTCCCCTGGGAGGGTTCCCTGAATCGTCCCAACCCTTTCCTAAGGGTACTTAAGGGCTTACCTGTGGGTGGGTCCCTAGATTCGTCGTGGGATAAGATTCAGATCAGACACCACTTCTTCTACTGTCTGGGCACTCTGGACTTCGTTTGCGCTCGATTTTGTCTCACTTGCAGTCTGCTGCATCATCTGTACCTGTGCACCATACAGGAACCTTCCAAGGCCTGTGGGCATCAAAGACACCTGAAGGAATCTCCCTTGAAGTGAAGGAGTCACTTCCCTACATTTGCAGGCTCCACAACTAAGTTGACCGCTCTGCTGATCCTGAGCTCCTCCGGACTCAGGAGGGTTCTGCAACACAGGTCATAGTTTTCCACAGCTTTTGAGGCCTGCCCTGTCCGCTCACCAAGTTTGAGATCAGTATCCTTCGTGGGGGCTGCAATAACCGAACCCCTGTGCACCGCATAAACTTGCAGTTGCAAAGGCTTGTTGGCTTCCTTCCAAGAAGATCTTCGGGCTCCAAGTAGCCCCAACCTCGAGCACCTCCAGAGACCAGAATTTTCAGCCACACTGCGTCATGTGCTTCGTGGCCTGCTTCTTTTGGTGAGCTGCTTGAGGTCCTCTCGGAACTCCAGTGCCTCAGTCCTGTGGGTCCATTTGAGGGTCACCTTTACTTCTGCTGGGGCCTGTCCTGACTCCCCTGCATGTGGTGAATCCCCTGGACCATGCTGGTCCCGACACTGCACCTTCTTAGACTTCTGCATGGGTTGCATTTGCCAAGGCCTGTTGGTGCTCCTGCAGGTCACCGACCCCTCTGCAATCGACATCCGACGTGGGACTGCTCATGCACGGCTCCTGGTCCTCCTCAGCGTCGCCTGGTCCTCACAGCTGCAGAGTCAAGGTCCTCATCAACTCTCCTGCAACTCCTGACATTGGTGGACATTCGTCTTTCAGGTCTCCTGGTCACTTCTGAGTGACAGACTCGGTCCCCTCTGCTTGCAGGTACCTTTCATCTAGAATCCACCTTCGGATTCCACTGAACACTTTCTCCTTCGTCAGCAGCTGCACTTTCCTGAAGTCCTCCATTGGGTTCGACAACGATTTCTGACACCACTTCACACTGATGCACCCGACTTCCCTGGTGTAGGTAGCGTGGGTACTAGGGTATTCACGGGTGGGGTGGCTCTTCAACCTTCTGTCTTCCATGGGGTTTCTTCAGGGTCCACTGAGAAGGGTCCTTAATCTTTAAAGATCCAACCGCGACTTACACGGAGGACGTGGTTGTGTTCCCACACTGCACACGATCTCCGTGGGGTTCCTAGTTACTCACCTTGGGTGGTTCCTTGGGGGCCCGGCACTTCTACGTCCTCTAGACCTTGTCTTGATCCGAGTCGTGGTTCATATACCACTTTCTTAGTATATGGTTTGGTCCCCCCTGGGGTCAACTGTGTATTTTGTGCTATTTACTGTGATTTCTATACAAAGTATTGCGTGCATTGTGCATGTCTCCAGGTGGGGAGATATCTAAACGTATTAGAGAGTATTATATAATAAATAGATATTTTTATAAATACCTTGTGTGGTTCTTTTTCACTTGATCAATACATATAAGATTGTGTTCTGGTAAAACAAGCTGCTTTACACTCCTTCTGGACTAAGCCTGAAGGCTGCTCTCCACAGCTACGACTTAGAGAGCTTTCTATGGTTGTCTAAGACCTCCTAAATCACCATAAGGGTTGTCTGGACTGGTGCAGGGTGTCCACTTACATAAGTGTACATCATACACCTTGCCCCACTTCAAGAGACCCATTTGACTGCCACTGAAGACCTGTAAATACAAAAACATTTGGATTTCTCAGCTTTTACCAGAGGTGTTCATATTTAGATATGACCTGGAGTCCCCTTTCAGGTGTTAGGGGAGGGAGTTGATAAAGCGGGAAGAAATGCTGTGATCAATGGTAGGCTGGGTGGGAGGGACAGAACAAGGTTGTTTCCTTGATGTACTATCAAATGTTATTGCACCGTACAAGCCACATTCTGTAATAATTGGGGGTGACTTTAATAGTGTTGCGGATCCTATAGTAGATAGATCACATCCGCCCTTACGTGACTCTCCAGCTCTATGGGTAGCGAGGAAATTTAGAGAACTGCCGGACCATTGGGAAGTCCTAGGCACTTGAAGTCTAACCACCCAGACGACAGAGACTATTCCTTCTTCTCGGTATTACACAACTTACATGCTCAACTGGATACTTTTCTTTACACACCATATGTTCATGTAACAGTTACAGACATTTAGTGCTTGGATAGAACAATATTGGCTCAAAATCCTATTATAATATCCTTTGAATGGGTTCCAGCAAGCACCCGCATACCCAACTGGAGATTAAAAATGGAAAATCTAGAGCATCAGGTGTTCCAACATACTATAGGGGAGGGGATTTGGAACTACTTTGCAGAAAACTAACACACTGCCTCAATTATATTGTTAGAAAGGGAATCTTTTAAAACTGCGCTTAGAGAAAATTGCATGGCAGGAATGGTGGGGGTGCGTAGGACAGTAGTACAGAAAGTTGTAGCACAGGGATAGTCCCTCAGGAATGTGGAAAGGGAAAGACCCGGGAACCCCACATTACAGCAGTCATTGTTGGATGCCAAAGAGAAACTTGCAGGACACAGAGCAGCTTTGTTGCTTTGACTACAGGGAACACATGCTCAGCTCACGCTGAACGAGATACATCAGGGACACTACTGAATACACTGGTTGGCTAATCCCACAAATAAGGGATCCCTAATATTGGAACTTGACACTGAGACAGGTGGCAGGGTGACTAAACAAGAGGACATTAATGACAAGCTTCTTCAGTACTATACCACCCTATATACTAGAAATCCCAATAATAGGCCACGAGAGATGGAGGACTACCTAGATAGCCTACCTCTCCCTGATTTTATGGTAGAGGAAGCAGTGGCACTGGGAATTGACATTACATTCCAAGGAGTTATAGCAGTGATCAAGGGTATGGCTCTGGGGAAAGTGCCAGGTTCCGATGGGCTCCCAATGGAGTTTTATGATGCATAGGTTGATTAGTTGGCACCCAGACTAGTGGAGGTTTATAGAGCAAGTAAAGAAAACAGATTCTTGCTTTCATAGACTAGGGATGCGCTTGTGATGCCACTACTTAAACTGGGGCGCCCCCAAACATGACATGCAGGCCTACAGGCCATTGTCCATGCTGAATGTTGACTATAAAATACTCCGTTGAATACTAGCTACTCGCCTATTACTGTACATGCAACGCCTAACCCATAGGGATCAGAAGGGTTTTATCCCCGGCCGCAGTACGGCCACCAACATGCAACGCTTGTTGGCTAATCTAATGGATGAGACATGTTCTAATGGGTAGACAGTGGTAATGTCAGTGTACATTGAAAGGGCATTTTATAGCCCAGACTGGATGCATCTTTACAAAGTGATGAAAATGATGAAACTGGGGAAGGGATTTGTGGGTTGGACTAAGCACCTATACCCGAACCCTACGGCAAGAGTTAAAACGGTGGGAATGATGATCTCGGACTGTTATACTGTGGGACGGGGGACGCGACAGGGTTGCCCATTGTCGCCACTGCTGTTTGCCCTAGCAGTGGAGCCCCTTCCATGTAGAGCGCGGTCGGGTTTTCATTATGAGGGAATCATGGCCTGAGGCACAAGTCACCATATTGCCTCATATGCAGATGATATGCTACTCTTTTGTAAAGACAAACAGAAGGGGCCTACAAAGACTATCTGGCAATTGTTTTGGGGGTCTGTTAGTGCTCCGCATCAACTGGCAAAAAGCTAGCCAGTTTCCCATTCGGGCAATGCTGGAGCCAACTCCAACCCCAGCAGGATTGCTGTGGGAGGCTACCTCTCTGAAATACTTGGGGGCACGAATATATCAGGAAGACCGAGACCTAGTAAAGGGAAATATCAGGACAGCAGTGATAGCACTGCGGGCTGGTATAGTGTTTTTGTCAACTTCACCAATATCAGTGGCTGTTCACATTGCGATTGCCAAAATGGTGACTCTGTCCAGACTATTATATTATTTTGCTGCTCTACCGGTAATCATCCCCAAAAGTACAGGCCAGGCGCCGAGTGGCATTATCCAAATTCCAATGCCCCATCACGGATGGGGGCCTGGCTGCCCCGGACTTCGAGTCATATTACCCGACTGTCCAGATGCAATGATCCACTATATGAATGCATGCTAGAAAGAATAATGAGGCAATAGGCAATGTGTCCATCCCAACTTATCAGGGAATAATCCAGTTGTTGCTTAGACCCTAAAAGGACAAAGACAGATCTTCGTGGGTCACTAGTGGTTGGCAAGAATTGTTGCCTACACTGCCTACAAAAAACCAGGACACAGTCCCCCTATTCACCAGATATCCTGTTACAATGCCTGTCGGTGCAACCACCTAACAGCTAACAGTTGGAGTGAGGTAGATGGCTGGAAGAACCTAGGGACCGAACACGTGGGGGACCTATTCAGGGGTGGGGACCTGTTAACTTTTGCAGATTTACGGACCATCTTTAACCTACCGGCGGACAGTTTCTTCCTTATGTGGCCATAGTGGCAGCAAGCACTGCAGAGGTGGGCAGAATGAGCCCGCTCTACACCAGAGTTGCCACATTATATGCACCACCTAAGACAAGCATACGGCTATATCAAATCTATCCCAAGCACCACAAACAAACATGAACACCCCTTTGACAGCATTACAGGACAAATGAGTGGCAGATATTGGAGCACTAATTAATGATGCAGATTGGGTAAAGATACTAGATCAGGTACCAAAAGTCGCTAGGAATGCCAGATTTAAATTGATCTATTTTTATTTCATACAAAGAGAATATCTTACACCGGGCAGGATCAATAAAATGTACCCAACTGCCAAAGCAGCATGCCCCAGAAGCGGAGAGGAAGGGGTGGAAATGATTCGTATGGTGTGGGACTGTGCGCACCTCTGGGAGTACTGGCCAGACGTTGTCGACTTCATTAACAACTTTACTGACCGTAACATACTAAATTCACCCACAGCATGTTTGCTAGGCCTGTATCCTCACCCTACCAGGCGCAAGGTCACGCCCAGGTTCATTGACCTGGCTTTGATCCTAGCAAAGCGCCAAATAATGATTAACTGGAAAGTCACCAGAGGGCCGCACATAGATAAATGGAAAAGGAACTCGTCAGGTAGGTTGAATATGAGAGCGGAAGACTCCTTAACGATAAAAAGAGAGGGTGAGGCTCCATAGAGATAGTACAGGCATGGAAAAGTCTGCTGGGCGACATAAGATAAATGGATTCTGCTTCGACCGACAGTCCCCCGCCCGATGATATGTACATGCCAACATTGAGAAAACATTGTACTGACTACTACAAATATCCAGGTGTAACCTCAGAAGCCTCTTGTAGGTCCTAGTAATGATGAGAACACATTGACATTCTCCCCTTCACTCCTCACTATAATGGAATAGAGACCCATCCCTGACACACAACATTCCATGCACTACAGCAGCCAGTAGGCTGCTAGATAGATCTATACCAGGAGGGAGGAGGGTGGGTTAATTCATGTTCGACTGTTCAATGTTATTTCTTGGATCTGAGGAAATGTATCCAGTAGTACCATGTCATTCACCTTTGGTTGTAAACTCTGCTTACATATATATGAGCTTAAGTGGACATATTCGCTATTATTGTAATCTAATGATGGCTTTACTTATAAAATGGGAAAGTTTTGTGAAGTGTCAAACTGCACCAAAGTTATTATTTTATTTACTGGCCTCACCCATGGTTCAAATTGGTATGTCGGCCGCCGGCAACCAGGTCTTTCACTCCATCTATATGGGAGATGGATGATACACAAGTGTGCATTATACATATAGAGTTGAACATCTATGGAACAAGTGAGCTGCATGTGACTGAAGCAACCCAGGAATCCATTTTGATTTCCTGAAGAAAAGTGGTACATAAGATGGAGGTCGCAGACAGCAATGTGAATTGCAGCACTCTGTCAAAGCATATCTGGGGTCCATTGTAGCTGACCAGACTCTAGGGTAGTGGAAGAATGAGACACATGGTCTTTTTGCAAGTTATTGCCATTTCTCTACCCTTTCATACTCCACTGTTCCCCAGAAGTGTTACCCCACAACAGGTTGAGTGGTAGAGCCTCTCCCTCTTTCATGTCTTTGTTTTGGGTCTCCCCTGACAGAAGAGTCCCAACTCTATCCCACCATCCACTATAAGACAAAGACGGTCTTTGGGCCATTCTGGGAGGAAATGCAAAAAACAGGAACTGCCTGAGACCCAATCCCAGAGTAGACTTGTGAATTCACAAACTCTGCCAGCAGACTTAGTAAATAAAGTATGTGGCAGAAACTACCAGACAGTGTGCCAATATTTCTCTACCAGAATCCCAGCGTTCCACCCCAGTCGTGGCAAATAAACTCTTCTGTGCTCCAGGTTTGGGGTCACTGACTACTAATTTCCCTTCACCAGGTTTGTGAACAGATACCTGGGTGTTTTGCAAATCTGCCAGGAAAGGCTGCCTGAGGCCTGCCTTGAGGGAAGGCGCTCATTGACTGTTGAGAAGGGGGGCTGGAGGTGCCCTTGTATGATGACGATGCCACCTGGAAATGGAGGACAGCATGGAGCTGAGGCAAGGGGAGCAGAATACAGCCTGCTGCAAATCAGGGAAGATCTGCATTGCTGGGCCAGCTGGTGAGGCCTAGAAACCCTGTTGCAGGTATGGGAGCCTAGAAGCTAAAGTGCCTGTGAACGGCTGGGTTCTCCCAGAAATCACAGCATCTTGCTGCATCCTCGTACTGAAACCAAGTGTCTTAAGAATCAAGACCACCGTCACCCGTGATCTTAATTCTTGCAAGAGTAGGCGCTACCACAAGATCGCAAACCGCAATCTTTCACCAACTTCCACTGGAGCATCTCTGCAACTTGGGTTTCGTCTTACCCGAGTGCCCACTGCCCCGACTTCTTCTCCCAGCTGCAAAATTAACGCTATGCTGATAATCCAACAGTGTCACCTGGGCCAGGGTTCCTCACAAATAACATGTTTGCACTATTTTATTGCTGGAGGACAGCAGTGTTGTGAAGCCTAACTTAAGTTTAGATGTTTATTTGCACATACTGTAGCATCAATGCAATGGCGAAAAAATGATCAAATAAGTCGTTTTCTCCAACATGTAGCACAGAAGCCCTTCGGGTTCCCTACCCAGAGCGTCTGCATTTGCTTAGTGATGTTACACAAATAACCAATAACAGTAAATTATGGTTTGATATGTTTTCATCTGTTACGGCAAGGTTTGTGCAAATGTACATTAAAGCATGTTTCTATTCCTATTTTACAATAAGGCCTTATGCTAGTGGTAAGAGTGGCAGGATCCTAATTCACCCTGACCAGGCAACTACCACTTTCTCTCCTGATGGCTGTGAGAGCTACCGTAAATGTTCAGTTGTGTAGTTGCATGGACATAACCCAGGAGATCCATCAAAGGCCACTCACCAGGACATGATAGCGTACAACCAGTTTTTCATAGCACCTTCCCTCGAGCCAAATACGCTGGCTCCCAGTTTGTTTCTGAGGCAAGCTCTGCGAGAAGATAATGCAGAGCACAGCCATTACTGCCACACAGCCCCTTTCTCCCCGGTGTGAGATCCTGCATGGAAAGGAGGCACAGGGCAGAATGGCAAGTAGCACCCCCTGGCACTGGCTCCTCTCTCCTGGAAGCGGGGTCCACCACAGAGAAGTCTTTAACTGACCATATAATAGGAGACTATGCTTCTTCATAACCATGCCACTCTGTGCAGGGTGCACAGTAACTCTAGCTCACAAGATATTGATCCCACCTCTATTCGCACCGGCTCCTTCTAGTCCTTGGAACCTCCTTCAACTGGTTGTCCTTGCTTGTAAGTGGACCATGTTGATTTAAAGGTTTGATGCTATGTGAAGGAACCCACAGCTGAACCAAACCCATTGTAAAGAGAGTTGGCAAGGCTGAGCTGAGGAACAGTAGAGCCATATTTAATTTTGTTCTTGCAGCTTCTATTTCTTCTCTTTCCACTTCTCCTCGGAGTTGCCTTGACAGGAGGTTCGCTCTTGAAGGGTCACAGAGTATTCTCTTCAAGATTCTCGAACACCGTCTGTCAGTGGCCTAGAGTGACAGCCTGTAGAATAGAGTGGGTGTCATGCGCACTAATTTAGGCAAGATAGCTAGGCTTCTGTGTTGGTATTAAAATACTTATTTAAATAAGGTGTAGTGGGCACATACACACTCCTGAATCCCGGTGTCAGTGCGAAAGCTTCACTGATGACAGGGACACCCCTGCTTATAGTCCAAGTTCCTTAGTCTACCTGTCTTTCCTTCTCACTTTCCTATCTCCATCCCTCTTTCCTCTCATCTCCTTCATGTTTGTCACACTTTCCTCCCTATCCCCTTCCTCTGTCTCTCTTCACTTCTGCTGTCTGTCACTCATCCTCATCTTCTTCCACGATTCTCTCCTGACATCCTTATTTCTGGTGCCTTTCTCTACATCTTCCCTTGCCCACTTTGCTCATCCTTATTTCCTTTCTCGCTCTCTCTTTTTTCTTCTCCCATTCTGTCACGTGTTCCTCTCCTCTGCTCAGTTTTTTCGCCCTAACCTTTTATTTGATCCCTTTCCTCTCTCTTCTTTATTTCTCCCACATCATCTACTTCCTCTATATCCCTCGCCCTTCCACTCTCCCCAAAGACTAACCAGAGACAGGCCTCAGGCATGCTCGGTATTTAAAAAACACACTGAACAGGCAGCCTCTAAAATAACTTCAGCTGGTACTTGGCAAACGGGTGCCCCATCACCTCCCGGCCTCGGTGCCCATGCAACAGCTGCACCACTGGTTGGTATGCCCCTGCTGACATTGTTTAGGTAACTGGGATTAATCCCGGTTTCAGATCCACCCAGAGGCGCAACTAGAGCCACATTTCGGGGGGGGGGGGGACTACAAAAAATTTCGGGGGGGGCTAATTCTTACAACGATAGTCGGAGTGGAGATGCAGGGGCTCTAAGAAGGGGTGAAACAACAACAAAGCCTCATTAGCAAGTAAATGATATTTTAAAGACCTGTGAAGTACTCGGGTGCGGCTGTGTGTGTGCCCGGGAAGCTGTCTCAGCCCAGGCTGACACACACGACGAGGGGGGGGGGCCGAAGCCCTTTCAGCCCAATGAGTGTTGCGCGCCTGGATCCACCCCTCTAAAATGCCCCATTGTGGCTAAACTTGTGAACTTAAGTCTCGGGTGTTCTGCTGCCCTCAGCATAGATCTGAACTTTGGCAGCAAGTCTTTGGAGCGCAGCAAGTCTTTGGAGCACAGCAAGCCATGCTCCACTGTAAGTACCGGCACTGGTGACGTCAAGAAACATGCATGTATAGTGAAACGTGACTGTGGAAGCACCGGATTAAGCCTGGTGTGCAGGAACGGACTGCATATCAAAAGGAAGCGTGGTAACTTGAAGAGGTTTGCAGATGCAATTGTAGGTCAAAGTGAATTTATCTATGAATTATACCTAATATTCCCGGAGTGTTCAGCTGGGTTGTAATGCAACTGCGGAATCTTTCCTGGCTCACGGACTCGGCCTACACCTGATGTCGGAGAAGCTTGATCCATGTTTGGTGTCACAGAATGGCATTTAACACGGATACTTTTTAAAACATGGCTGCTTTGAAAATTGTTTTCCTCCAAGTAGATGTAATCAGCAGATGTGATTACTTCATTTGTGTTGCTAAATTAGGAGGCTAGGACAGGATTTCCTTTCTATTGTTTTTCTGTAACTTGTACTTCTTGTGCTGCAGAATAGTCGAAACACAACAATTACATAGCGCAGCTTCAGCGTCTGTAGCCAGTAATCGGACATATGCAAGCGATTAAGTGGTTTTTAAAAGGAATTTAAGCATAGAGATGTTCTTTACTTAATCGTATTTATTGTCAAGATAAACATTTGGAGTATATTTAACAACAATACATGCTTCTTGATTGCTTTTATTTTGTGTTTTTTGTTGCTACAGAATACTTTGCCACAGTAAAGTAAAACACATTTTTAATTGTATACAATATTAACACAGGTAAAAAAAGATAACATATTACCAGATTTAAAAATCTATAAAATCGGAATTGCTGCCTTGACAGTGGAAATAATTTAGCACAAAACATCCCATTGATAATTTTCTTCGTTCTATTTTAACTCTGAACAAATACCGCCCCTCCCAAGCAGTGATGTATCCAGTTTCAACTGCTGGGTCACCTCCGCCCTAGACAGAGTGGCCCCTCTTAGAACAGCTAAATCTGCCAGAAAAAAACCCTCTGCCCCTTGGTTTTCCTTGGAACTACGAACAGAAAAAAGTTTATGCAAGAAATTGGAACGTGCTTGGTGTAAATCTTACAATCTGGCGGCTAAATGCTCCTATAGAGCGGCTCTAAAAACATTTCACGGGCTGCAGTGCAACACCATTAGGGACTACTATGCTAACCAAATTAAATTGTCTGATAACTCAGCCAAATACGTTTTTTAAATTGTCCAATGTTTTACCAAGCCGAAGGCTCTTGACAGCACCGTCTCCCCATCGGCCACCCTCTGTGAGGACTTATCAGACTTTTTTCAGGAGAAAATACAATTAATGTATTCCTCCTTCCCACCGGCTACGCCCTCTTCTATGTTAAATCCCACCTCGGACCCCCTTGGCACCTGGTCCGAATTTCGCCCGCTTCTCCCGGAGGCATCTCTCATAGAACTGTACAATTGTAAATCAGGTTCTCCAGGTGACCCCTGCCCGGCTCAGTTCTTCAAATTACTTGCCCCATGGCTCAATACGCTGCTGAACCCGATTTGGAACTCCTCTCTGACAACGGGTATCTACCCCGCCGCCTGGAAACAAGCCCATTTACTGCCTATTCTTAAGAAACCAGATGCTGATCCAGCAGAGCACAAGAATTTTAGGCCTATCTCCCTTCTAACAGCGCCTGCTAAAATTCTTGAGAAGGAAGTTCAGAAGCAACTGTCCAATTTCCTTGAATCTAACAATTGTCTCCATGACTCCCAATCTGGTTTTAGATCAGGCTACAGCACGGAGACAGCTCTTTTGGAAGTTGCTGAAACAGTACGTGAAGCGTTAGACCAGGGCAGCTCTGTAATGCTTGTGCTGTTGGATCTCTCCGCAGCATTCGACACAGTGTCACATCGGATTCTTTTGGAGAGACTTAAGCACTTGGGAGTGAGGGGAACCACGCTGGCCTGGTTACACTAGTTTATAGAGGAGCGCTCTCAGCAGGTATTTCTCCGCCCCCACGTGTCCTCACAGAAACCCCTTGTGTGTGGTGTTCCCCAGGGCTCTGCTCTGAGCCCACTACTATTCAATGTCTATTTAACCCCCCTCGCGACTCTGGTCGAGCAATGGGGAGTGAAAGTAGTATCCTACGCTGATGATACTCAGCTGGTGTTCTCGTTCAGAACACTCCGGGGCTGCTTTTGCCAACTTTAAGCAATGTCTGAACAACATCACGGCCTGGATGACAGAAAGTTGCTTGAAATTGAACACCGAGAAAACAGAGGTCTTATTCTTTAATCAATCTTCTCCCCTGCTACCTGAGCTCTGGTAGCCATCAGAGTTAAACCCCCGCCGATCCCAGTAGATTCTGCTAAAAATCTGGGGTTCAAATTTGATACGGACCTCTCCTGCAAGGCCCAGATTTGTCAAGTCTCCTCATCTTGCTTCTGGAAGCTGAGAGCCCTGCGGAGATTCCTTCATCTCCTGCCAATTGATTGCAGGAAGACAGTGGTCCATGCATTGGTCACGTCCCAGCTAGACTACTCCAATAGCCTCTATATTGAACTACCAGCGTATCTGATCCGCAGGCTGCAAATAATTCAAAATGCTGCTGCCAGACTTATTAGGAAAGTGCCGTTCCGCCACCACATATCCCCCCATCTGCGGAGCCTCCACTGGCTGCCTGTCAAAAGGAGGATTGAGTATAAGGCGCTCGCCATCGCCTACAGAGCCACAAGAGATTGGGGCCCGGGCTTCTTGAAACAAAGTCTCCAAAACTATCATCAAGACAGGCTTCTGAGATCTAATCACCTGAAACTGCTCAGGATTCCTCGCTTCTCTAAGGCCAGGATAGGCGGCCGAGCTTTCTCTGTGAGAACTGCGTCACTTTGGAATTCCATGCCTGTCCATCTTCGTATGATAGAGTCAGAATTGGCATTTAGGAAAGCGCTGAAAACCTGGCTCTTTAGCCTCCTGTAGTTCTCCCCCCTTTTTCCTCATTGTGAATCTGCATTTAGCGCCGGGACACCTCCTTTGGAGGTAGCCGTGCGCTCTATAAATGTAATTTATTATTATTATTATTATCCTCTCCCACTGGAGCTAGCTGAATATTCATTGTAGCATCTTCCCCACCCTGGGTGCCCACCAATGACTATGCCACACACGGAACTTAGTTTTACACATCTTTATTTGTCTGCGTGTAACTGCGAACACAACATCCTAAACCATCCTTCAGTGCATTTCGCTCTAACACTTACGTCACAGTTCTATGGAGTCCCTCAGGAGTGAAAAGGGTTTCATCATTTCTAACTCACAAGACCCTGCATCCCCCCTCTGTTAAATCAAAAATTAAATGTTTTTTCAAAATATTTAGATATAGACATATACAATTAAATCTCTTGAATCAATCTTTTAATTGTTCAACCTGACGCTTTAATTGTTCAAACTGATCTGGTTCTCGGAAACTGGGAACTGTCATTACCAATGTCCAGGATCTGCGTCAGCGATGTAGAGGTAATAGCAGTCACTGATGGTTCAGACCAAGCCTCTCCTTCAACAGTTAGATCTGATGAACGATTAGTTAAAGGCCTAAAGTGAGAAGAGTCTCTGGTAATAGACTTCCCAGGGCACTGGGTAGTCACCATGTGTCCCTTGGTAGACGCCACTTGAAAAGGTTCGGCATCAAATGGAGCATCCAATTTTCTTTTCCGCATCTGCCGCGCGTGCACCATCTCCTTTCCGAAAGACCATGTTCTTTGCATGTTTTCATCTTTCGTTTGTTCACCAAGTCTTTCTCACAAGTTGCTTTCTCATCTCTCTTTCTCCGATTGGTCCATTAAGGCAACTTGGTGTTTATTGCTCTATCGAACATCATTGTGGCAGGACTTTCACCTGTGGTCAAGTGAGGTGTTGAACAATAAGCTCTCAAGGTAGAATTCAACACAGTTTTCAAATCGACCTTCTCAAGATGAGCAAGCTGCACTACTTTCTTAAGTGTACTCATAATCCACTCAACAAGTCAGTTGGCCTGCCGTCACAAAGGTGTGCTCTTCTGATGCTTAGTATTAAAATGCTTCAAGAAATCTTTAAACTCTTGAGTACTGAAAGGCGGGCAATTGTCAGACTTCACTATGGCCTAAACGCCCCATGTTGCAAAGATGCCATCTAGTATTTCAATAACTCGTTCTTGTGTAGTAGATGAAAGATCTTCAATTAATAGAAATCGTAAATACTCATCCATAATCACCAGCAGGTGATGTCTATTGTCCAGTGTACCGGAAAAGTCAATGGCTATTCTCTGCCAGGCATGCTTTGGGAGTTCTGACATGCTCAAAGTGTGGCGAGTAGTTTTTGTAGAAAGGCAGTTGCATAGATGACAGGCCTTTAACTCCTTTTCAACCCGGTTATCAAGGTAAGGAAACCAAACACAGTCTAGGAGAGCTCGTTTTGTGGTAACGATTCCACAATGCTCTTCATGGGCCACTTCAACTATTTTCTGTCTCAGACTCTCCGGAATCAGAATTCTTGACCCTCGTAGGATAACTCCCCCCTGAGTTATAGACAGATCATCCTTTACATTTTTGTATTTTTGATATTGACCATCACTGGTGAGTGATCAAGGGTGTTGGTTCAACAACTGATGTGTAATTATATACTCCAGCTTTAATAGGTCACTATCATGGCTCGTAGCAGTGATAATCTGGGCTAATGAAATAGCAGCTGGTGTGTTTAATTTTACACTGAAATTGATATAGGCCTCAGCCATCTTGGAGGGAGTACCGTGATCTTGTATAGGTACTCTGGAAAAGTAGTCCGCATGGTTCTGATCTTTTCCTGGACGATGCACAATGGTGTGATTATACTCTTGTAACCGAAGTCTCTATCATTCAATGTGAGGAGGCATTTTGGTCTTTGGATGCCAAATAAAGTCAGTAAAGCTTGATGAGCCATAACTAGCGTAAAAGGCTTTCCGTACAGGAAGATATGGAAATGTTCACAAGCCCATACCACAGCTAACCTTTCTTTATCAGGTTGTGAGTAAGCACATTCAGTTTGAGACAAACTTTTAGTTGCATATGCCTTCAAGCATTCGAGTGTCCGCTGTGCTGGGCAAAGATAGCGCGTAACCGGATGGGGCTAGCTTCAACAACAACCTTTGTATGAAGCTTAGGATTGAAGTACGCCATTTCAGTAGCATTCTCAATGGCTTGTTTAATTCTTATAAAGCTTTTCTCACATTCATGTGACCAAAGAAATGAAACATTCTTTTTCGTCAAGTCTCTCAACGGAGCACTTACAGTGGCAAAATCTTGTAGGCATCTGGAATGTTAACTGGCCATGTCAAGAAATGAATGCACCATAGAAACATCTTGTTGGGGATCAGCATTTGACAGTGCTTGTACTTTAGCAAGATCTGGTGTCATACCCCCATCAGAAAAGATATGGCCAAAGAATTTTTGTTTTGTCTTATGGAACTCACACTTATCTGTATTTAAAGTCAAACCTCCTTCAGCAAGCAAACAACATACTTGTGTAAGAGCTTTATCATGTTCTTTTTGGGTAGCTCCGAAAACCAATGTGTCATCACTGTAATTGAATGCATTAATGACATCTTGAAATATTTCGGCAGCGGGTGACACACCAGTCTTTCGTATCGAAACAGATCAACATGTGTAGAAAAGCTTGTAATGTACCTGCAATCTTCTTCAAGTTCTAACTCATGACCAGCTTTATTTAAATCAAGGCGAGAGAAGACCTTTGCACCATTTAATTGTGTTATGTCAGCAATATGTGGACCTGGATGTCGTTCTTGTTCTATTGCCTTGTTTGCCTGATGCATGTCAACGCATATGCATACAGCTACTTCACTGCCCTTTTTTAGGCACTACCACTATGGGAGAAACCCATGGCGTTGGACCAGTTGAACGCTCAATAATGTCATGCTTAAGTAACGATTCAAGTTCTCTTGTAACAGCTTCTTGCAAATGAAAAGCAATTTGTCTAAGTCTTTGAGCAACAGGATGGACTTCCTCATTAACATGCAACTTTACTTCATAGTCTTCAGTTTTCCCAAACCATGAAATAACGAAGGGAACGGACTATTTCGTGCTGAGCATTCATGTTGTAATTCATGGAAATCAGTCCCATATCAGCGGCTGTGCTGAAACTGAGTAAACAGGCACTTGATGTGGTGTCCTGAAGCCCATGGATGGTTGCTTGTACCTTCATTTTCTTGTGTTTCATTGTTGCTACAAATGAGCCTTTACTTTTTTTAAGGCGTCGATGCAGCCGAAGCGTATACTCTGGTTTTCAATGGAGTAAGTTGCGGCAATGGAGATGGTTAATTATATTTCTCCTCAGGCATAATGGTTATCGATGCACCACTGTCAATGATGAAAAGTATCGAAAAACCATTTACTTTCAGAGTAATCTACTGACAATATTTGAGTGACTTTGGTGCTTTAGCATGTCGAACTTTTCTTGACTGACATTTTTCTTCACAAGCAGCCAAACCAACATGTGCATGCTTTTCAGAGGCAAACATCGACATGGTGCAATCATTTATCACTTTCACTTGATACTGATATAGAAGAACTGTTTGATGAGGATTTAGATGACGATCAACTTCGTGCAGTGTTGATTTGTCTCAACTGATGTCGTCGCTTGACCTTGTGGGTGTGCGTCGAACATTGCTTCTGGAACGTTCTGGTGGCCATTTTGTCTTTGGGCCGTGACACACTAACTTTTTCCTTCACTTTGCAAACCATCACAAAATGGCTCTCCTTCCCACAACCTTTACATATCTGTCCAAGAGCGGGACATTTTTACCTTTGTGTGGAAACAAGAATCCACATCTAAAACACAGCTTCTTTTTACGTGTAGACATCATTTTGTGTCCTTCGTTTTTTGTTTTGGCTTACTTCTCATACTCATGATGGATTCGTTATGAGCACCTCTCACCTCCATGTCAGTAGCTTGTCTATCAGCATGCTCTTCAGCTCTGTCAGCCATTAACACTCGCTCCAGACTAAGTTTCTCTCAGCATTCATCATCTGAATGAATCTGACAAGAATCCATCAATAACTCTCAGATGCATAGCTTCTTCATAATTAAGTTGATTGAACTTACAATGTCTGATGAGTATGTTGAGTCTCTCCACAAATTCATCAATGGTTTCACCAAGTTTCTGGCGTTCTTGGTTGAAGATGAATCATTCGTAATCAACATTTGGCATTGGATTAAACTTGAGCTTCAACACTATTTAATCTTTGATATGTGACGTCTTCGTCAGATTGTGGCATTTTCTTTATAACTTCTTTTACACCATCACCAGCAAAATTTTTGAGATACTTGATAATCTTTTTATCAGTCTTTTGAAGTGCATCAATGAAATCATCAAATACCTCTATCCAAGCAGTCCATCTATCACCAATATTTCGTTTTTTGACCGTGTCGAAAGGTAGTGGGAGTTTCAGGAAAGTGGCAGCGTAGTAACCATTTAAGGGAGTGATTGATATTGAGGGTGGAGCTCTCTCCGGCTCCCTCTGCGGTTCATCTTGAATAGGTTGGTGTGAGCCATCTCCAAGACCATGAGATGTGCTGGCCTCTGGATCATCCTTGATGAGTTTTCAAATGATGGCCTCAGTCTTTGCCTCCATTCTCTCAATTTTCCACAGCTCTAAAGAGATCTTCGGTTGCTTCGGATTGCAACCAGCTTGGTTAGCACAACCCCTGTGCTAACTGGGTTGCGGCACCTTGCACTGAGGTCGTACCAGCTTACTTTACTGAGTTTCTGATGGCCAAATAAATGTTTTGTTCTTTGACATCTCTATGTGTGCACTTTATCTTCACGACTTTCAAACTGTAACGTTATCTCGCCACTTGCGATTATTAATAGCTGATCTTAGAAAACCTGGTTGTATCTGCCTTTAGCATCAATGCTCGGATTACGTATGAAAGTGTATTGCAGGGCAGCACAGTACCTTTACATATGATCTGACCAGCAGGTTCTCGATCACCGATATGTAGATTTCTTGACAATGCTTTAGTTGTTTTCAACTTCTTTACAGTGGCTGGAGTTGCGCTTTGACTCCACATGTGTTAAGAGTCGATTCCCTACTTCGACTGCAACACACAGGGCACGCACAAGCAGTTTGTTTGGACCACGTTAAACTCTATAGGAGAGCACGGTCGATCTTCGGGTTACTTATCCCCCAACTCCTCATCAGTTGTAGCGTCTTCCCTAGCCTTGGTACCTGCCAACAACTGCCCCACACATGGAGCTTAGTTTAACACACCTTTATTTGTCTGCATGTAACTGCGAACCCAACATTCTAAACCAGCCTTCAATACATTCTGCTCTAACACTTACGTCACAGTTCTACGGAGTCCCTCAGGAGCCAAAAGGGTTCCATCATTTCTAACTCACAAGACACTACACTCATCTATTCCATCTTCATCTTCCATCTAACTCTGGCAAAATATGCTTGCCTATGGACTTTGCGGTCTTGCTTATTTCCCTTTATTGCTAGTTAATTGCACCTTTATTATTTTGTGTAAAGAGCACGAATACCTGGCAGGTGCAGCTGCACCACTGAAAAATGTTAAATAAATAGAATGCATGGTATGTCCTGTACTCTTTCTATGCATAAGGAACAGTGACAAACATTATTACGATTCTAGACCTGATACCCCAATTGATATCTAGAGGAAGACGAATGATTTCATTTCTCAAATAATAACATCTAACTCTGGGATGCATTGTAGCTTTAGGATAATGTTTCAGAGTGTATTCATAAAAGCATTTTGCGTACAGGATTTTACACTACAGGAATTTGTTTTACGTACTCATACATGCCTTTGTGAATAGCTGCGAAATATCCAACTGCCCCAGAGTAAAAGTGCAAAGAAAGCACAGTCCTTTCTATTTGTACTAATCCTTTATTAACATGTCCAAATATTCCCAATGTATTCCCATTTAAGATGTCTTGGGGCCAATTCACAAAAGCATGTAGGAGTACGTAAAATAGTTCTATAGGAGCGCTAGGCAAGGCAGAATCCAAATGGGTGATGGGTGAAGGCTTTCAACTTATGTCGGAAGCATGCCTGCTTTTTACTGATGCTTTCATTTGACTAGTAGTGTACTAGAGGGATATTACTTCCTTGGAAAGATTCAATCATGAAAGTACTAAACATACACATTGTTGCACTGTAATAGTTCTGAAACAATGTAGGTCTGCAAGATAATACCACATCCTAGCACCCTGCGTATAACCTTCTGATTTAACGCCTTCAAGGTGAATGGCATCCACAGAAATATTGGGCCTCAGAGCTAGAAATACATACGATTTTCATAAGATTCCTTCTGTCATAGTATAGCAATTGTGGACATTGAGCTGAAAACAGTAATGATGCAGGGTTTGTTGATTAATATGTAATTTAAAGGTATCTAATCTCCGTTTAACCATGCTGGGAAAAACATGGCAGGGCCTTTCAAGTTGAAATCACAGTAGCTATTTGCTTCATTTTTAATCAACACATTTTTTAGTGAAAGAAATACGATATTTTCAGTAGCGGCTGCTACTGAACGGTGATGGTGTGGTGGGGTAAGTGGAGGGGGGGGTAGTAAAAAAAAAAAAAAAATGGACTCACCTGGGTGCCGCCGGCTGCTGCCTCTCCTCCGTCGTCTTCTCCACACCGCAACAGGAAGCACACAGCCTCCCAGAAGCCCCTTGCCAATCACGACGCTGCCTTACAGCAGCGTTGTGATTGGTCTGAGCACCGTGGTTCAGCGCTCAGACGAGGACAGGGAGGCTGTGCATGTTCCCCACTAAGCTGTGTTATGCAGACTGGTGGGGAACAGGCAAAGTGCACAGGACTGTTTGGCCGGCCCAAGAGGGCCGGCCAAACCGTCCTGGGCACTTTAGAGTGTGCTTAACACTCCTCCCCCTGGTCCCTGCTCTGGCAAGCCCAGCCCCACCCACCCCACCCCGCACCTAAGCAGGAAGGAAAACCAAAATGATAACAACATTAGTTATTATCATTTTAGTTTTCCTTTGTAAACTGCTCACAGAGCAGTGGGGTGATGCTCCTCCACCTTAGCAGAGGAGCCGCCGCTGATTATTTTGTGAGAAGTTATCAGCAACTCATTTTTTAACACAAAAACCTCTAAGGCTAGCCACCTTATTGTAAGGTCCAGTACGCTGTAAACTGCATACATCCGTAAGGATAGGTCTATCCAGCTAGCTTTAGCTGGAAGAAACTCAATAGTTGAAGATGCCCATAAAGATCAGCTACGTGGGAGTGAAAATAAAAGATGTGCGAGGATGCATCCCTATTTGAAGACTTTGCCGACTTCAATTTGTTTAGAATACTCATTCTCATTATTTAACTGGATCTGGACCCAACCACCGCAACGAAGTGCAGTCACTAGCAAGAAGTTGTTGTGATGTTACCACTTGAAATGATTCTGCCTCAATGTTGGATAGTCGGGTTTGTTGAAGGCATCTGGTAAACCGATTAACGCTGCAAAGATACACAGCTACCCCAGTTTTACATATTTTCCAGGATAATTTTGAAAGCCCAAAAAATTATATACTGTTGAGGCAGTTTTAAGACCTATTCACTCCATTGGCATGTTATTGTTGAAATATGCTCAGCACAACATATATTTTGTATAGCTGTGTGAGGACGTCGAGGGTCCACCGGACCGGAAGTGGAGCAATACGGGCGTGGATGCAGGAAAAACACCGGAAGTACCCAGCGGTCTAGTGGCGCTGGGCAGATGCAGCGTCAGAACGTCATCACAGGTGGACGAGGATAAGAGCGGGGATTCGGACACAGAAGGAGTCGGCGCCGTGACAGTCGGAATCGACTGAGGAGAAGAAGAGGAGAAAACGGAGAGCGGAGAGCGCGACGAGTCGGGAGAGCAGCCCAGCAGAGGAGGGGACGGAAGTCTGGAGACTCCTGGAGCAGCATACACCGGGGACAAACCCGGTGGCCCAGAGAAGGGAGAGGACGCCCCGGGTCCCAACGCCACGGCCCTGGTCACGGGTCGTGGCCCAAGGCAAGTGGTATTGAAGGGGTCGTTTTGGTGGGGTGGCATGGGGAACTAAAACACCTGAGGTCCTTTACGCAATTCCCCGTCACGATACCTTCACCCGGTATTTCCCTGTTTCCTTCCCCTGCACAACGCTTGGTGGTGGTAGCACTTAGACCCAGAATAGGAGGTCTTGAGCTAATCCCGGTATTTGTTCTTCCTTCCCCTTCTTTTGAAGCACCCGGGAGGAAGCAAGACCCACAGACTTACCGGACAAAGGCCCTGAGGACGGTCAGGAAGGGAGAAGACGATCCCCAACTCTTCTTTGCCTACTGTGTTCATTTTTGACCAAATTCATTTTGTTGTTACCTTTGGAAGAGTTCATCCGGTCTATGGGACTGATAAAACGAAGTACCCATAAACGACGTCCCTATAATAAAAGAAAAACCTTGAAAAGCCTATACTGTGTGTGTCCCGTGTTCCCTTCCACCCGTCAGGCCATCGAGCCGCCTACAAAGTGGTGTCAGAAGTGGGATCTCTCCCCTGTCCCTACGTGTCGAACCATGACACAACCCGTGCCTTTGGAAGATGTCGTGGCACAGTTGGCCGAAGGACAAAGACACCTGCAGATAGTGTTCGAGCAACAGTTACAGGCAGCACGAATGGAAAGGGAAGCCCTACAAGGAGCCTTGAAAGACCAGGCCAGCCTAGCCACTACTAACCAGCAGGTCCAGGACACAGCCATATTAAGGCTCACTGACGCCATAGTAAACACCAGAGTACGTCCGAATGTCCCCGGAACGGTTCTCCAAAAATATCAGGAAGGGGAAGATCCCGACTATTTCTTTTTGAATTTTGAGCGGGTGGCGTCCACAGCAGCTTGGCCCCAAGAGAGGTGGGGTCAATACATCGCCCCACTTCTCTCTGGTGAATTGCAAGCTGCTTATCAAGCAGCCAATCCGGCTGGACTACAGCATATGAAGATGTGAAGAAAGCAATCCTTGAAAGGTTGGGGTTCGATCAAGAACACTACAGGAACAAGTTTAGAAAGGAAAAGTGGTCCGTTGGAGACAATCCTCGGGCTTTGTATTACCGGATAAGAGACATGGGCAACCGATGGCTAACACCACATGTTTCCACAGTAGAGGAAGTATTGGAGAAAATCTATCTAGAACAATTCTTGGATCCCCTACCGCCTAGTACACGATCGTGGGTGAAGCAACACCCGAATCTCACCCCCACATCAGCGGTAGAGATCGCTTGTGCCTTTCACAGCGCTCCAGATTTTAGAGTTGGTATCACACGACCCCAGTTCCCTCCTCCCCCAACTCGTTCTCAGTCACATCCGTCCCCGAGAACCTCCATTAGACCAGAAAGCAAGCCCCAGATACCACCCCGCCCAGTCCTTAGACCACCCATCCCGCCGTCAGGCACAAGCGGACAGGGCCCACAATGTTTCAGTTGTGCCGAATGGGGCCAAATAGCTAGACAATGTCCTCACCGTACCCCACCTGTAGAACCTATGGAGGTGGGTTATACTCGGGGTAGGATTTTCTTAACAGGGAAGGGCCCTCATCAATACAAGAAGGAAGTGTTTCTCAACGGCAAGAAAAGGCAAGCGCTACTAGACACTGGGTGTCACGTCACGGTAGTGGATGAGTCATTGATCGCCCCTCCCCAGATTAGAGAGACAGAAAAAGTGAGGGTAACGTGTGTACATGGGGACACCAAAACGTACCCCGTGGCAGAAGTCTTGCTAGAGGTAGACAACGATCCCCATCTACGGAGGGTAGGCGTGATACCCTCCTTGCCAGAAGCAGTCATTATAGGGACAGACCACCCCAAGTTCGAGACATACATGGAAGGAACGAAAGAAGTGCCCGGGCCTGGTTACAAGAAGCCCCTTTTAGCGGGATTGAACTAGAAAAGCCAGACATTAGGGTTAAGAAAAGTAGACAGGAGAAACGAAGGGAGAAAAGGGACTTTTCTTATTCGCAGCGGTCATGTCCTGCCTTTCCTATTTCCCTTTCAGACACTGATGGAGCAAAACCCAGTAGCTTCCGTACAGCCCAAAGGGAGGACGGTTCTCTCATACACGCCTGGGAGCAGGTCCATGAATAACCACCAGATCAGGTAGGACCTTATTTCTTGGTAAAAAGGGGGTTGTTGTATAGAGCTGTAAAGGGGGATCCACAGTCTAGAATCCAACTACTTGTACCAACCTCCTTTCGGGAACATGTACTCCTGTTGGCCCATAATAAAGTAGGGGGTGGACACTATAGCAAGGAGAACACCCTAAGGTATCTCCTGAATTTTTTTTATTGGCCAGGTGTGTATAGAGACGTAGCGAAACACTGCCGCTTGTGTACGTTGTCAATATACAAATCCCGGAGCGGTCACGAAAGCCCCGCTACAGCCTTTGCCCATCATTGATATCCCCTTTAAGCGGGTTGGAATGGACCTGGTAGGTCCCCCGACTCCCTCGGCCAGAGGACATCGCTACATCCTTGTTATAGTGGATTATGCCAGTCGCTACCCCGAGGCCTTTCCTTTATCAAGCATGACCATTCCAGCTGTAGCACAAGCCATGATAGCCCTGTTTTCAAGAGTAGGATTTCCGTCCGAGATCCTAACGGACCAGGGGACCCCTTTTATGTCCCGTCTGATGGTGCAGATTTGTACGATACTGGGGATAAACAGGATCAGGACCTCGGTTTATCATCCCCAGACAGATGGCCTTGTGGAGCGTTATAACAAAACGATTAAACACCTGCTCCGCAAGGTCATCTCAGAAACTGGGAGGGATTGCGACCAGAAGCTACCCCTGGTTCTCTTTGCTCTACGGACGCACGAACAGAGGTCCATGGGGTTTTCCCCTTTCGAGCTGGTATTTGGGCGAAAGCCTAGAACCCTACTGGACATGGCGGCCGAACAGTGATAGGAAGAAGACGAGGAGGGAAAACCCCTATTAAAACACGCCTCTGACCTTAAGTCTTCCTTAACACAGCTGTGGGGGATGGTACATGACAACATGAAAGAGGCGCAGGAAACACAGAACAAGTACTACGATCGTAACAGCCACCTTAGAGAATTCCAACCGGGTGAGGAGGTCCTTCTTTTACTCCCTTCTACTGAGGACAAACTGCTGATGAAATGGCAAGGGCCGTATGTGATAGAGAAAAAAGTGACACCAGTCACCTATAATGTATTACTGCCCCACCGCGTTGGGGGCAAACAAATTTACCATGTGAACCTCCTAAAAAAATGGGAGGAATCACAGCCTTCCCTAGTGGCGGGAACTCCTGCCTACCTTGTCTGTACCACCAAACCATTAGAAATACCTCTCCTGTCGGTCCAAGACTCCGCAGTACAAGCCATGCCCATTGGGGAGGTGTTATCACCCATACAAAGGACCCAGTTAGGGGCTCTGATGAAGACCTTTCCTGGCCTATTCTCCACCAATCCCGGGTTAACCTCCTTGGTCCAACATGAGATCGTGCCCCTGGAACCAAAGGTTATAAAACAGAAACCCTATCGTATCCCGGCGTCCCATAGGGAAGCAGTGGAAAAGGAAGTATCCGACATGCTCCAGTCAGGAATAATCGAACCCTCCCAAAGTAACTGGTGCTCCCCAGTGGTGATCGTGCCAAAACCAGACGGTAGTCTGCGTTTCTGCATCGATTTTAGACAAGTGAATGCAATAACCAAGTTCGATACATATCCCATGCCCAGAATAGACGAGATGGTCGAATGTTTGGGTAAAGCCAGGCATATGTCGACCCTTGACTTAACAAAAGGGTACTGGCAGATCCACTTAACCCCCAGCTCCAAAGAGAAAACGGCATTTGCAACTCCCACGGGCCTTTACCAATTCAAGGTGCTCCCTTTCGGTTTACATGGGGCGCCAGCAACGTTTCAAAGATTAATGAACCATGTACTAAAACCCCATCAAAAGTATGCCACAGCGTATCTTGATGATATAGTTGTTTTTAGCCAGACATGGGAGGAGCACTTGGCACATCTAGAATCCGTTTTTGTAGCATTACGATCAGCTGGTCTTACCATCAATCCAAAGAAGTCCCTACTGGGTACGAACACTATACAGTATTTGGGATATACTATTCAGGAAGGACATATTAAGCCCCAAGTAAATAAGATAGAAGCCATTAAGACCATCCCTAGGCCCACAACAAAACGAGAGGTCCGTTCTTTCCTGGGCTTCATAGGGTACTATCGAAGATTCATACCCCGTTTTTCTTCCATAGCCAGTCCTCTAACGGATCTCCTGTCTAAAGCTCATTCCACACGCATACACACCTGGACTCCAGCACATGAGGATAGTTTTAGGGCCCTAAAACATGCCATATGCACAGCCCCAGTGTTGCGTTGTCCTAATTTTGACCAAACATTTGTCCTCCAAACTGATGCTTCCGGCCACGGTCTGGGCGCTGTGCTCTTCCAACCTGATTCCAGCGATGAACTGAAACCCCTGTTGTACATCAGCAGAAAATTGTTCCCCCGGGAAACCAACTACTCCACAATAGAAAAGGAGTGTTTGGCCAACAAATGGGCCATAGAGTCCCTACAATACTATCTACTAGGAAGAAAGTTCCTTGTCCTTACAGATCATGCTCCGCTTACTTGGCTTGCGAAGAATAAAGACACCAATACCCGCATCCTTAGATGGTTTCTCGCCTTACAACCTTTCTCATTTCAGACCATGCACGTTCCAGGCGTGAAACAAGTCAGTGCTGATTACCTGTCGCGGCACCCGTCTTCTGAATGGCCCCAGCGTCCATTCCTAAGGGGGGAGATGTGTGAGGACGTCGAGGGTCCACTGGACCGGAAGTGGAGCAATACGGGCGTGGATGCAGGAAAAACACCGTAAGTACCCAGCAGTCTAGTGGCGCTGGGGAGATGCAGCGTCAGAACGTCATCACAGGCGGACGAGGATAAGAGCGGGGATTCGGACACAGAAGGAGTCGGCGGCGTGACTGTCGGAATCGACGGAGGAGAAGAAGAGGAGAAAACGGAGAGCGGAGAGCGCGACGAGTCGGGAGAGCAGCCCAGCAGAGGAGGAGACGGAAGTCTGGAGACCCCTGGAGCAGCATACACCGCGGACAAACCCGGCGGCCCAGAGAAGGGAGAGGACGCCCCGGGTCCCAACGCCACGGCCCTGGTCACGGGTCGTGGCCCAAGGCAAGTGGCATTGAAGGGGTCGTTTTGGTGGGGGTGGTGGGGTGGCATGGGGAACTAAAACACCTGAGGTCCTTTACGCAATTCCCCGTCACGATACCTTCACCCGGTATTTCCCCGTTTCCTTCCCCTGCACAACGCTTGGTGGTGGTAGCACTTAGACCCAGAATAGGAGGTCTTGAGCTAATCCCGGTATTTGTTCTTCCTTCCCCTTCTTTTGGAGCACCCGGGAGGAAGCAAGACCCACAGACTTACCGAACAAAGGCCCTGAGGACGGTGAGGAAGGGAGAAGACGATCCCCAACTCTTCTTTGCCTACTGTGTTCATTTTTGACCAAATTCATTTTGTTGTTACCTTTGGAAGAGTTCATCCGGTCTATGGGACTGATAAAACGAAGTACCCGTAAACGATGTCCCTATAATAAAAGAAAAACCTTGAAAAGCCTATACTGTGTGTGTCCCGTGTTCCCTTCCACCCGTCAGGCCATCGAGCCACCTACAAGCTGCAAAATGTTTTCTTTTTTTGTCATCAAAATTGGGACCTCTTGTATTATTCCATTCACAAAACGTGGTCGCAAATGTGCATTGACTTTTATATAGAATAGTATTTTGTGAATTGACCTATGTACAAATAGTTCACTTTACAAAATAAGGAATCGCAGGGGGTCGCAGAACGAACGGTTGGCCACCATCAGAGGGACCGTGGCTGCAAAGGTCAGCAGACTACCATGTCTGTCATTGTGTTCAGATAAAGATTTTTTTTTTTTTTTAATGAAACCCATTTTCCTTAAAGAAACAAGACTGTGCTTAAAACAAAAAGGTTTGGTTTTTGTAAAAGTTTCACTGAGAGTTTGCAGTGGCCCTCTAGATCAATTGCTACTCTTCCTGAAACTTTTTTCAGGATTCACATTGGGGAAGGAGTCCAAAGAGGATCCCTTTGCGAATCAGTTACCACCCCAACTTTGAGGTTGGTAACTTTTTAATGTCATGCAACCAGATTACGTTTGCAAAATAATGATACATCAGGGTTGCATCACTAGTTGGAAGGGACAACCGAAACATGCCCCTTCCAAACAGCAATTCTGAGACAATTTCTAAACCCATTTAGCAATTTGGATAACCTTTCCCAAATCGCTAAGTGAGTTTAGAACAAGTAAGAAAGGGTTTTAGCTTTCGAAAACCATCTGATTTACTAAATATGAGAGTTTGCGAATGCTAATCCCTTTGTACATGATTCCCTTGGTTAGTTATCCTCTTTAGCAACATCTGAGAACTTATTACATTAGCACATATATACATCCATTAAACTATAGGACAATCAAATTCAGGAAAAGTGTATATTGCAGTAGTAATACTAAGATAGAAAGCACACAGATATGCAGTCATCCCCTTTGGTAAAACTCTTTTCTACTTTCAACGCTGACAACCATGGAAAAACAACGTCCCAGTATAACCCTGTGTCCTGTTGTGCAACAAATGCAAATAAAGACCAGATGATTACTTACGGCTCATCTAGTAGGTGATTTTTAGTGAGATTTAACCGCACCAGGTTGGAACTATTATGATGGTATTTCAACAAATGAGGGGCCTAGGGCTAGATGTATCGCGCAATACAACATGGCCTGCCTCCACAAAAGAGGGCTTCCATTTTGTTGCATCATTCTACATTCCTCATTGGTGTGAACATAGTGCAATTCTTCGATACAATGAGAAATCAATGCTTTAAAAAAATAAAACATTGCACTGATCTTTTTGCAGCATGAATAAGTGTTTACGAAAAAAAGTTGATCAATTATTCTAATGTTATTCTCCCCCCATGCACACACAACTGGCTATAAGCAAACAACAATATGTGATTTTAAAACACAGAAAAGCCACTAAGGTAATAGAAGTGACTGAAAACTCAGGGGAGAAGGAAACTACGTTGTCAGAGTGATGTCAACAACTATAAAACAAACAACAAACTTTAGGTAACTCATAAAATCATGCTAAAAAGTAGACATGTCTCTTTCTAAAAGCTGCTGTTGCTCTCCACCAGGTGAGGAATTAAGGGGTCTAACAATATCAAACTCAAGCTGCCAGTGTAGTTGGTTTGAGAGCAGCAGTAAGTACAATTTTTCACGCCATTGCCCACCAGGGCCAGCTCTTTCCTGCTTATCAATGCCAGCTCCAAATACTGGAAATCAGTGACTACTTCTCACATTACCCACCAGTGACAGCTATTTATACTGTCTACCAGTATCCACTTCTCACACTGCCAACCAGTGCCAGATCCTCAAACTGCCTAAAATGGCCAATTTAGTCTTCCCAACATTGACAGCTCTTCATACTAGTAACCAGTCCCACACGCTGCCCATTACTTCCTCTTCTACAGTGCTCATTTGTGCCCACCCAGTCATTGCTTCACACACTGCTAGCCTGTGCCACACCATCCACTAGTGGCTGCCAGCATGGCTCGCGAGTGGACGGGTTGACGGGTGGGCAGACGGGTCGCGGGGGGGGTCCGCATATTTTTTTTTAAAGAATCAAATAAAAAACATTGGTAGGCACCCAGGCTTTCCCCGACCAATCACAACGCTGCAATGCAGCGTTGTGATTGATTTTGAGCATCCTGGTTGGACGCTCAACCAGGGAATGGGAGCCTGGGCTTGTTCTCCATGCAGACTGTAATTCAGCCTGCATGGAGAACGGGGAACATGCGCATGACTGGTTTGGGCGGCCCGAGAGGGCTGACCAAACAGTCATTGCGCACTTTAGGAGTGGGCAAAATACTCCTCCACTGCCCTGCTCCAATAGCAGAGCAGCCCCGCCCTCCTGCCCGCCCGCAAAGCAGCAGGAAGCATAAAATGATAACTTAAAGTTATTATTTTATGCTTCTTCTTCGCACTGTTTAAAAGCAGTGTGGCGACGCTCCTCCGCCATAGCGGAGGAGCCACCACTGGTGGCTGCTCTTCAGTCTTCCCACTCATCCCATTTTCTCACTCTGTCTATCAATGTCACCAACTTACTTTGCCCACTAGTAATGTTTCTCACACTGCCCATCATACTGCCCACAAGTGTGTGTTCCTTATTTTGCTCATACCTCTTCCCAGTGTGAGCATCTCACACTACCCACAACTAATCCTCTACGTAGGCCATGAGCCGACCAGGTTATCGGTACCACTTGGGGGGTATGGGTTCTAATATGATTTGTTAGCAAGGTATGGATGCCTAGAGTTGGAAGAAATTAGATAGCAAGTGATAACTATTAAAAATTACAATTACAGTAAATGTGATTATATAAATTGATAATAATTATAATAGTGATTATGTTAAGTACACCAAGTAAAATGCATAAATGTTTTAATGTATTAATTTTCCAGAGTTGGTGGTGAATGACTGTGCAGCATCGTTAAGAAGACTGTAACAAGCACAGGCAGAAAAGAGAAATTATAGAGCAGTACTGCAGTACTGTGACATACTGTCGCCTCTCTAATACTGTCATTGTTGCCGGAGATAGGGATAAGACTATACACTGGGAGCTGGTCATGGGTCACCAGGGTCCTCGTCAACAGACTTTTTTTTTTTTTAACTTTATTTATAGATTTTTAGCAAATACAAACTGCGGCATACTGCCCAGGAGTGGGGATACTGGAAATACATATAAAGGCAAGTCTGTGCATGTATACATTCAAATGTACAGTTATCAAGTTGCGAAGAGTGGTAGTCCAGCAATACGTACAAAGATCTGTAGTAGCATATATTCTTGTCAGTCTGTGCATCAGCCCGGAAGGCAGCAGCCGCTGGTCAACAGAAAGAGAAGAGAAAAGAAAATAGAATAGAGAAAGGGATCTCAAGCGGAGATCAGCGTGGGGAGGGGGAAGAAAGGGGGAGGGGGGGGAGGGGGTATCTCTCTGGTCAAATTGGGGAGAGGGGTACTCGGGTATGCGGAGCAGTCCCCCTCTAGCAACGCGTGCATCATTGTGGCCGCTTATACCTCCATCGCTGGGGCATGTACGCGATCAACAGAATGTGTTTGTAAAAAACTTTGCAGTGGTTCCCAGATGTTGCGAGGGCGCGCATGTGCCGACATGAGTTCCCAAAACTCTGACAATTGGTTATAGCAGAAAGCAGCATCTCTAAGCCATTCGTCCCTACGCGGTCTATGCTTACAGGACCAGCAGATAGCCATCCGCCTCTTGGCTAATAACAGCATTATGGCAGCTAGCCTCCTGATGCCTGCTGGGAGGTTCTTAACACATCCTAGCAAAGCAGTAAGCAGAGAGCGCTCCAGCCTGCACTCCAACATTTCATCCAGTGCATCAAAAACGCAATTCCAATATTTTGCAACATCCATGCATTCCCAGGCCAAGTGCATGAAGGAGGCCTCAGGCGCTCCGCAGCGTACGCATCTCGCATCCGTGCTCAACCCCGCTTTGCGCAGCCATACAGGGCTCCTATAGAGCCTGTGGAGGTATTTGAAATGAATAAGCCTCAATCTATAATTGGGTGACATATCTCTTGACTGTGTGCAGCAGTAAGCCCATACTCCCTCCTCAAACGGGGTTCCCAGGCTTTCCTCCCATTCGCGTTGGGCGGGGGGTATGCTGACTGGAGATTCGCGCTGCATGCCAGAATAGATACTCGATATAAGTTTGCGGGGCTAGGGACTAGTTAAAAAGGCTTCCAGAACGTGGAAAGTTGGGGGCGCGATCGGAAACGAGGGATATTGTGCTCGAATCGCCACCTGCAATTGGAAGTAAGTCATTCTATCAAGGAGGCCAGTGTGATCGTCCCCTAGTGCGGTGTCTAAATTGATGAAGATGCCGTCCGGGAAAGCATGTCCCAGCGTATGTAACTGGAGCTTACGCAGTCGCTGACAGACCCCTGCATCATTCGTGAAAGGCAATGCTGGGTGTCTAATGAGCGGCACCGATGGTGCGAACAGAGTGTCCAGATGTGCTCTGCGGCGGAGTTGCTGCCACGCCCAGACCGTGCAGCCTACTGTATCAATCCCAGACCACGGGCGATTCTGCGGACGAAACAATGCCATGTGTAGCGGAACTGGGTCCGCTTGGTCACTTTCGGGAGCAGTGTGCGCCATGAATAGAGTCAGATATATCCAAAGGAAATCGAGTTGGGCCTGCGCGCAGCTGTGATACAATTCTATGTCCGGCGCTTCCAAGCCACCCTGCTCGAACGGGAGCGTGAGGGTCTCCCAGGCTACACGAGGCTGCCCGCCCATTTATTTTTTTTATTTAATTTATTCTACTCCGGTCTCCTGTTAAGTTTGGTCAGGTTGACCTTCTGGAAAAAAGAAACATCCAGAAATAATCATTAAAAAAGTGTATTTAAAAAAGTTCTTGTCTTTACCAATTGTCTCAAAAGATAAAGAGCTTGTAACAATATTAAACCTATATTCGTTTCAGGTATCAGAAATACAACATTGTAATTAATATAGAGATAAAAGGTAAGTTAAACATGGGCCTTATGGTGGCTTTATACTAGATGGTAAGTTTATAATCAACTACTGCAGTGATATCGAATTGTATTTAGAGTGGAGTACGTTGTCGTAGAGTGGAGTGGCATAGAGTGAAGTGAAGGGTTATAGAGTGGAGTTTCGTCGAGTAGAGTTTCGTCGAGTGGAGGGTCGTCGAGTGGAGGGTCGTCGAGTGGAGGGTCGTCGAGTGGAGGGTCGTCGAGTGGAGGGTCGTCGAGTGGAGGGTCGTCGAGTGGCATAGAGCAGCGTTTCCCAAACTGTGGTCCGCAGACCCCCAGGGGTCCGTGACACATTCCCAGGGGGTCCGCAGGACTTGAGTGCCACCGTCGGTGTAAATAACGAAACGCTCATGCGCCCTCACAGCACATAAGAGGTGTGAATGTTGTTGGCGCCGGGGCAGCAAGACTGCAATACAATCTGGCCCTCAGGCTCACAGCACATAAGAGGTGTGAATGTTGTTGGCGCCGGGCGGCAAGACTGCAATACAATCTGGCCAATCACCATTCAGCTATAGGTGCAAGCTGAAGGGTGATTGCCCTTATTGTGTTATTCACTTCTGCCCGTCAGCCGACGTCGCGCTCACACTGCAGTGCGTGCTTTTCCTCTTCTGTTTGAGGCCAGGCCCAGGGCATTTTGCTACTATATGGCCCCATTTGCCTTGAATGCAGCTGTGTGTCGAGATTGAAGAGCATTAGAGGCTGGAGCACGTCGAACGGGCAGGAGGGCTCTTCTCGGTCTGGAACTGCATGTAAGTGTTTAATTTGTGTGTGCGCTTTTGCTAACTACTGACGTTTTCAGGTTTAGTAATGGCAATTGCAAATTTTCAGTTCTTTCCGCTTTGCCACTACGGTACCTTGTCTTTGCTTCTGCCCGTACTTAGTATGCAAGTCACTGAGATCGGCACGCTTTTAATGTTGATTTAAAGGTTTTGAACCTCTTTAAAAAGCTGCGGGATTTACTCGTGATCGTCTTGATGGACGAACAATTTGAAACTGCACCCCCCAACACACACACAACTTGCACAACAGTGATTATCCATTACTTGAACGTGCACTGAAGACCCTAACACGAACCGGTGTGCCAGGCTCATAATCACAGCATGCAGTTCGGGCATTTTCTAATCCCACAAGCCTCTGCGCTCTCAAGCAGTGATGCCCAATTCATCGACGACTGCTGTGGCTGGCACAGCCATGGTCTGCTTTAACTCGACTGCAAGCTGTGCCAGGTGCGACTTTGCGAAGCGAAAACCTCTTAGTGGCGCTTGTGTTTCTAGTCTGTCATGAGTCGCCTGGACTTTAAGGGCACCGTTCGTGCCTCCTTCTGTTTCATTTGTTTCCATTAAAAAAGGTAAATCATTTGGTCAGAGCGGCAGCTGTTTGGTGGCGGAAGTCACTTTGTCCTGTAATTTGGGTCGTGGAGTCCCTCCAGATTTTCCTGTGAGATCTGATTTTTTCTGCGATTTATTTCTTGGCAGTATTAACAGCCACGCAGACAGGAAAATATAAATATACACTGCCCTTTCATTGAGCACGCGCTGAATTCGTCACCTCTCCCAATATGACTGACGCTATTTTGTGTTGTATGAAACTCTGCGCAACAATAAGGTGGTAAAATAAACTGCACCACCTGTTAAAGGCAAGACCTACTTTGACGTTTGATGTTGAGTTGTGCTTTGTATCCGAACATAAAATGTGGAGTTTTGTTGTAATAGAAAAATTGAAAATGCAACAATGGAAACTCAGTGTATAATTTACTCCCAGGTCACTTTGTAAATGTGTCAAGAGTGTGTCCTTCTTTTTATCTCAGAGGGATGCATCATGCCTGCTCAATACCGTCACAACAATGGGTGCTGGCACAAACGACCTCTGCAAAGCCAAAAATAACCCAGGCAATTAAAAAAACAAATAGGGAAATGAAGGCGGAAGAATCACCTCCTTTTTGTGCTTTTATTTTATTTCAGTTACGCTCTACTCTGAACTCCTCGGTTTGTGTTTGTGCACTGCATTGCAATTATGAAACGCCTCCAATGAAATTAGATGTTCGTGATGAATGCGCTTCTTTCCAATTAATTTTCTTCTGTAACTGAGGACTAGGGAAAATGTACTGCAACGAGGAGATGTGTTTAAAATACTATAATCAGTGGTTTGAACAGACTTGCAATGTGACTTAGCGCCTCATTTCTAAGTGTGGGTTTGTGTGGTGTTATAATTATTGTCCATTGCAAGTGCTGCTCACAAAATGGGTCATCACATGCACATGTTGGTGCTTACGCCCCAAAATATGCATGTCGCTGAATTTTCCGGCCATATTTCCTCTGGTGAAATTCGTCAGGTAGGACCTGCCGAAATGTATCTGGGCATACAGATTATATCACGCCTGGTATTTACCAGGGTGCTCGTTGCAGGCGGCCACTAACTGGTGTTGTAGTTATCACACCTAAGAAAATTTCGAATCTGCTGATTCAGAACGTATCAGGTGCGAAACACGCCACCCAATTAGGAGTTTTTAGGGAATGCCTGTCCTAGTGTGATAAAATCCCAGCAACTCATACCAGAATTTGCCACAAGTGTCGGAATTCTATGGCGAGCTCGTAAGGAAGCCCTTCGTCGTTTTTTCATTTCTAAAGCATGCTTCAACCGGACTACATGCTTTAGAACTAAAGTATCACCATTACAGTCTGCACATTTGTGGAATTTACTGTACAACAGTGGAAAAAAACAGCCATGCACTAGGGAGAGCCATGGCAAGTGTGTTTTTTTAAAAATATCCTATGCATTAAACATCTCAGAAAGTTGCCTTTATAAACCTGATTGGCTAATAAAAGACATTCAGGACATTATATTGGCTACCAACTGCAATAAAAGCCCGTCCGTGCCCTGATGCTCCAGCATTTACTTAACCTGCCTCTCCATCACAGTTCACAGCGGACCCCCCACCCAAGAAGACAGACGTCTGTCATAAGCTACTCTTAGCAGTCCCTACCTCTCCATCACAGTTCACAGACAACCCCCCATCTGTGATATGGTTTATTAGCAAAACAAACAAGTATAAACACTGTGAGGTCATAAGCATTGCGTTTTGTGTGCACGTAATAGTTTGCATGGTTGATGCATCAGTAATGGATTGCAGCGCTTACTATGATTGGTGAATTTCAGTTTTTAGGCTTTGTTTTGTCACCATAACTTCACTTGAACTGGGTTTTTAGTGAATTTCTGAGTTTTTAAAAACCTATGTTAAGGTGTTATAACCAACCATAACTTCACTTTAAATGTAGCTCAGTGAATCACAGAGTTTATTTGAGAGTCTAGTACAGCCAACTTCTGAAAGTGTTCCCTTCCCAATGTGCACAGCCTTTGGCCAGCCGGGCCCTGTGCCTAACTCACAATTAAGCCTGGGCGGAGTTTGCTTCTGACACTTCTTTATTATAACTTTTCAGCATGCTGCAGACTTCTGTACAGCACAGCTTAAAGACATAGGCAAAGTCAATATCTCTGGCTAAACACTTATAAGGTCCCAAAGGCGAGACCTATTGGCTATGCCAAAGCTTGTTCTTTCAGCCCCACCTCACCCCTGCTTCTAAATTTAAAGAGGACTGTAATGGAAATACTCATCTGATAGAGTCACGGAAGTGAGGACTGTACCACTGACCCTCCCGGGGGAGACTGAGCTGGAATTCAAAAAGCGTTTTGCTTCGACAAAAGAATCAATTATATATCACTGATCACCAGGTTGACAAAGTAATATATTTCTGTTTGGGGATTCGTTTGGACACAAACAAAGACCTACTCCCCTGCTGACTTTGAACAGGGCTGTCCTGTCATGCGAGGTCGACCTCGTAGCTGGTGAACCGGGTTTGAGTCTCAGCAGGGACGCTCAACATCCTGTGATTCTGGGCAAATCACTTAATCTCCCAGTGCCTAACAAAAATGAATGTGTCCATCTGTAACGAAACTGGTGGTCATGTAAAGCGCTCTGATACCTGATATCCTTGGGTCTAGTTTGCGCTATAAAAAACTCTTAAAAAATAAAAAACTGCATGAAGGTTCACCGGTCTGAACCTGGAGGAACCAGTCGCTAGGGTCTTCGGGGAGCTACGAGCTGCCCCTGTGTAAAAATCCTATTTGTGTATGCCTGAATGGTTGTGGAATATGCTCCCTTATCAGGACCACTTAATAGACACTGTGTAGCCTTTGTGGTTTGTTGTTGGCAGTGGATGGAGGCAGTGGGCACCTTAACAGGAGAGGGTCTCGTCAGGTGCCATGCGAGGACTCTCTAAAATATGCCTTAACTGCACTGTTCACCCGTTGGTGGTAAAATGTTGTTCTACTGTCTGTGAGTAAAGATTATGCCTAACAGGTGTTTATGGTAATTGGAATAGCATTGTTCCATGATCTTGCTGAAACACTATGCCTCCTGTGCAGATACCATACTGCCATCTCTTGCACTTCCATGTGGAACTCCTAATATAGGCCTTGAATTTGCTCTATACACTGGACTCATCGATTTGTGCACTATCTTGTTTGAATTTTCACATTGGTTGCTTCTTGGGGCATGTCTTTATTATAAAATGCTTCATAAATGTATAATATTTTTAGTCCTTTTTAAACGGTGAATAGGTAAACATGCTAATAATTCAGTCATTCAGCCTGTTTCTGCAAGGAAGGGTCACCACTCGTAGCCTCTGAAATGAGAATGTAGAGGTGCTGCTATGGCTGAGAGCAGGAGCCTTGTACCACTAAATAATACACCGCTGGATGCATACATGGCCATGCCAATGGCCCCAATTCAGGCTGTCTCCCGCCTGAAATTGCCTCTGCTTCAATAGACGTCAATGGAGGAAATACATTCTCCCAAACATTTTTTTAAATAACCCACTTTCCTCTTCTAAAATGTTGGCATGTATGTGTATGCATTTAACTGTTCTCAATGTCACATCAGCTGCTCATGCCATGTTCCATGGCTGCCAGGAACCACACAAGAAACTTCTGTGACACTCAGGTGTAAATTGAATCTCAACCTCAACACAGTTACGGTCAGTGTGTAGCTGTAGCAGACAAAACGGCTTTCTGAAGTGTTCTCGCTTAACTCCAACCCTGATCATATTTTCCCATACTATTGTGCGAACCTCTCCGTGCAATCAACAATGGACTGCTTCCACAATGGAGGCCAAATGAATGAGCTATGTTTAATTAATCTGAGCAAATGGAATTATCTTGAAGCAGCGTACATAAGATTCTCATATTCATGCATATGATTTGCTAGTGTCCTCTGTCTTTTCAACAAGTGCTGATACAGTGTTACAATCTTCTTACAGGTGCTGCTTCATCTCTAAACGTCAAAGCATATGTAGTCCGGAAACATCTGATGAGGACAACCTGTAGTAGGTAAAGTAGTGAAGGTTTACTACGTGCCTCACCAAATAGCTTTGATAGAAATTGATTCCATAACCTGTTGTGAAATAGACTTGTCATTTGTATCCTAAACATAAGGAAGATGGATCGCTGGCTTAACCTTAAGCGGAAAGCCACTGAAGAAATCAATGATGGGCCATCATGCTCAAAACAAAGTGATTTAAATGAAAAGAAAAGGAAGTGTCGCAAATACGATGGTGAATATTTGCTAATGGGTTTCACATGTTCAGGTTCAGAATATGAACTGCAACCACAATGCGTGCTATGTTATGAAATTTTGTCAAATGAGGCCATGAAACCTTCTAAATTACGAAGACACTTGGAAACTAAGCATAAAGAACATGCGACTAAATCCATAGAATTCTTCAAGAATAAAGAGCAAGAGCTCCTAAAAAGTAGAAAAATAATTAAGAAAACTGCGACAGGATCTGTTAATGAAAATGCTCTGAAAGCTTCATATGAAGTGTCCATGCTCATAGCAAAAGCTGGAAAACCTCATACAATTGCTGAAGAACTAATAGTACCTGCTGCTAAAGCCATGGTGACAGCAATGGTTGGAGAAAAAGCAGCAAAAGATTTACATTTGGTGCCATTATCTAACAACACTGTAAAAAGCGAATTGACAACATTTCAGACAACATAAAGGAACAGTTGATCGAAAGAATTTGTAAAAGTCAGCATTATAGCCTGCAAGTAGATGAAAGTACAGACATAGCAAATAAATCTCATCTCCTGTGCTACGTTAGATACGATTTTGAGGGGAACATTATTGAAGATTTACTGTTCTGCCGCTATTTGATACATACCACTGCTGAAGAGGTCTTCAGCAGTTTCAATGATTTTCTGACATCAAATGGAATTCAGTGGTCCAAATGCATAGGAATCAGCACAGATGGGGCACGTGCCATGTCTGGGAGACTAACTGGACTTGTAGCACGAATAAGGGAAATTAACCCTTCAGTTGTATGGCATCATTGTTGCATTCATCGAGAATCATTAGCCACTAAGAAGATACCAGAGGAATTAAAAAGGTCTTGAATGAGTCAGTCAAAATTGTAAATTTTATCAAAGCTAGGTCACTAAATTCAAGGCTTTTTGAACAGCTTTGTCAGTCCATGGATAGTGATCATCATCAGCTTTTGCTGCATACAGATGTCCGATGGCTGTCTCGTGGTAGAGTTTTGTCTCGGCTTTTTGAATTAAGGGATGAAATCAGAGTTTTCTTCACTGAACTGGAATCTCCAATTGCACTTCATGAGCGCTTACATGACTATACTTGGTTAGCTATGCTGGCATATATGGCAGACATCTTCACCCATTTAAATGCACTCAATTTGAGTATGCAAGGAGTAGGTATCACAATTTTTAATGTCGAAGACAAGATTGAGGCAATGATAAAAAAGTTAGACTTCTGGGCTCGTCGCTTATCACAAAGAAATTTTGATTCTTTTCAGAACCTGAAGACATTCTTGGAATCTGCTGATGATGAATTATCGAACAAAGTCTTAGAAATTTTTATCCAGCATATCCAAGATATGCGGTGTAGTTTTCGTCAGTACTTTCCACTTCCGGATGAAAGCAAAAGCTGGATTAAAGATCCTTTTAATGTAGATATTGACAATTTAATGGGGCTGACCGCATCTGAAGAAAACGGTTTGATTGAAATCTCTACAGATAGTGCACTTAAACTCCAATTCAAGGAAAAGCCTCTGAGTCTGGCAAATTTTTGGCTGCATGTACGAACAGATTACCCTGAATTATCGTACAAGGCACTTAAGGTTTTACTTCCTTTCCCCACCACATATTTATGTGAGAAGGCTTTCTCAAATCTTATGTACCTTAAAAATAAGTGCAGAAATCGCTTGCAAAATGTTGAATCTGACCTAAGGATTCAACTTTCCGAAATAAAACCAAACATTGAAAAGTTAGTCGCCGAGATGCAGCACCATCCTTCCCATTAAAATGTTTTGATTTTTGCATATTTTTCAACATAGAATAATAAAAGCTTTAGTAATGCAAGTATTTGTTTGGTGTGTACTTGTTTGTGTATTTTTTGCGAATTACTGTTTTAATTTTTTGAAATTGAAATTGTACAAATTGCTTGGGGGTCCCCAGCTTCCAGTCGTGATTCAGTGGGGGTCCTCAGGAGTCTAAAGTTTGGGAACCACTGGCATAGAGTGTTGTAGAGTGGAGTGGCAGAGTGGAGTAGAGTGGCATAGAGTGGAGGAGAGTGTTGTAGAGTGGGGTGTGGTAGAGCATAGAAGAGTGTGGTAGAGTGGATAGGAATAGAGTGTCAGAGGAGAGTGGCACAGAGTGGAGTAGTGAAGTACAATGGAGTAGTGTGTCATAGAGTAGAGTGGAGTAAAGTGCCATAGAGGGAGTTGTGTAGAGTGTTGCAGAGTGGCATAGAGTGGAGTAGAGTGCCAGAGTGAAGTAGAGTGTCAGAGGGGAGTAGAGTGCTGTAGAGTGGAGTGGTGTGTCGTACAGTAGAGTGGAATGAGGTTTCATAGAGTGTCTTAGAGTGGAGTGGCGTAGAGGCATGTCGTAGAGTGCAGTGGCATGTCAGTGTGGCACAGCGTGTTGTAGAGTGGCATGGCGTGTCAGAGTGGAGTGTTGTAGAGTGGAGTGGCGTGTCCTAGGGTGGAGTGGCATGTCGGAGAGTGGAGTGGCATGTCAGAGTGGAGTGGCGTAGAGTGCAGGTGCATAAAGTGGAGTCGTGTTGTAGAGTGGAGTGGCGTGTTGTACAGTAGAATGAAGTGGCGTGTTGTACAGTAGAATGGTGTGTCGTGTCATAGAGTAGAGTGGAGTGGTGTGTCATAGAGTAGGGTGTCAGAGTGTTTTAGAGTGGAGGGGAATGGAGTGGCATGTCGTAGAGTGGAGTGGCGTGTGGTAGAGTGGAGTAGAATGTCATAGAGTGGAGTGGCATGGAGTGTTGTAGAGTGGAGTGTCGTACAGTGGGGCAGTGTGTTGTAGAGTGGAGGGGCGTATTATAGAATGGACTGCCGTGTAGTATAGTGGAGTGGATTGGTGTGTCGTAAAGTGTCAGAGTGGACTGGAGTAGAGTGAAGGGGCACAGAGTGGAGTAGAGTGTTGTAGAGTGGAGTGGCATAGAGTGGAGTTGTGTGTTGCACAGTAGAGAGGAGTTTTGTGCCATAGAGTGGTGTGTCATACAGTGTCTTAGAGTGGAGGGGCGCCGAGTGGAGTGGTCTGTCATACAGTAGACTGGAGTGGCATAGAGTGGCGTGGAGTGTCATGTTGTAGAGTGGCGTGTCAGAGTGACATGTTGTACAGTGTCCTAGAGTGGAGGGGCATACAGTGGAGGGTCATAGAGTGAAGTGGCTTGTCGTAGAGTGGAGTGGCGTGGAGTGTAGTAGAGTGTTGTGTCATAGAATGGAGTGTCATAAAGTGGAGTGGAGTGGCGTGTGTAGAGATGGACGTGCTGAGGTATCATTTTCAATCTCTGTAATATCTTTGAAAAAGAAATACAGCTATACTGCTTTCCAACAGTCAGCAGAGTCTCTATGGTTGCTTGTGATATTTGGTAGTATTGGGTTACGGTTGTAGCCCCATTTGTGTTAATAATAATCACATAATGCTTTACTTCTTAACTGTATTTATTATCTACTTTTCTAATTGTTTTCATTGTCATGTGCCCAGAAGTATGTGCTTTAAATGCCTTTCTAATACTTGTTAAACTTCATTGCTGCATACTAGTTTATTTTCTTACCTGATGTTGGTATTTGGTAGTATTGTGCTGCATTAGTAGCCCAAATTGTATTTAAGCCAATAATTGTTGTCATTTCAAAATTAAGTTATTATGTACTTTCCTAATGGCCAATCATTTAACTCTATATATTTGTTTGTTTGCCTCTGTGTTCCTCATTCTTGTGTGTCAGTGTATGTGCACAATGGTTAGGGTTTGATTGTTGGGCACAGTTTTATTTTTCGGGCCAGAGAGCATGCCAACAAAGCAGATGTTGAAAATGATTTAGGTTTGAAAGGAGTTGGAATAACATGGATTGATGAAGAGGTTTGAAATGGTATCAGTTACTCCCTCTACTTTCCTCTGTTAATAAATGTGACCATCCCCACTTTATGGTTGTTCACTGTGATGGCAATGATAATGGACACTTAACTGGAGTTAGACTGGAAATTAAGATGAAGGAGACATTTTCCATCTTAAGGTCTATATTTCCAAACACACATTTTGTGTTCTCAAATATTTGTTAGAGACAAAAGTGGAAAGTGTCTACTCTAAATGCTGCTAAGACTCAAATGCATGTCAACAAAGCAGTCTCAGCATTTCTTCAAGATCATGAAATGTCTTCCATTTTTCATTTGAATATAAAATACTCCAATGCAGCAGTGTATCCTCCTGATGGTGTACATATTCCAAACTATGGAAACCATTGTTTCATTTCAAACCTAAATATTTGGTTTGACAATCATATTAAATGTTTAATTAAAAAAAACAAAGGTTCCTTTAAGAGCCACCCTATATTATGTCTAATTTTATTTTCTCATATATACGTTGTAGTTTCCAGATGCTTTCGTTAAAGTACCGCAGTACTTTGTAAACTTTTCTCAAAATATGTAAATCAATAAAACTACTTTTTCCCACCTCTAAAGAGTTTGCTAAACTGCCTCATTTCTTCCTCTACATTAAAACCAGAGTAATAACCTATATTTCACATTAAAACACAGAACAAAGCCAAAGAGTGGTCTAAACAATATGGCTGCCTTTTCATTTTGCAAGGTCTTTCATTAACCAATCATATTGTGTTTCATCATCGCCAGGTACTGCACTATGCTGTGAAGGTACTGCGGTATACTGTGGCCCTATATATCACTAAGTTTTTATCCCTTATTACTTTAAATGGTACTGAACCAATTTAGATCAAATAATAAAAAGGGCACTGTCCGCAGCATGATCTATGTTCATGCCAAATGTCATGAAAATCCGTTCAGCCATTTTGCCGCTACATCTGTTTAAAAAGTCTATAAAAAATGCATTGGTAGAAAAACATGTTTTGGGTCCCCTCTTTTTCTTTGCACCCCCTTAACTAATCACCACAAAACTTTGTACCATCAGACAATGTAGAAAAGGAATAGGTCTGCAATGTTTTAAGGAAATTCGTCAAACAGTGGCAATGTTATTAGCAATCAAAAATCCAGGGAATTCCTCTCTCTGAATCCTAACTATAACTACAGAGTAGCTACCGCCACTCCATAATATATATATTTTGCTGCGTTCTTTGAGAACAATGCTAGAGAATATTGCCCTTGTTCAAATATTTAAATATTAATATTTTTTAAATGGTATATTTCTTGAAAGGTTTGGAAATTATTTCACAGCATCAATTGATATTAATCATGTCTATGTAAAAATCGAATGGAGTTAGCAACTCATGAAATGACCACTGAAAACAATTCACTGCAATGGAGGTTGGGCATGTGCCATTGTTTAAAATTACTTTTAATATTCTAGTTGTTGGAAATATTGGTAGGACTATTGCACTAGGTCACTGAGCCGAGGGCTCCATTGTCCAGTAGAAGGTAATCTCTATACTTTGTTTGATGGTGGAAATTTAATAATTGTTTTTTTAAACTTACACTGTTTGAAGTGCTGTCTCTCCTTATGCTCGTAGGACTGACGTGGCTAAACTGGAACTGCTTGCGAGATAGCCATTTGTCAAGAGACCTTTGAAAAAGAGACAGCAGTCTTGAAACGCGTTAGGTCTGAATAACAATTACCGGAGAGCAGTTGCGCAAGTTTATTCCTTTGGAACAGAAAAACCGGATGGTTTAATTTACTGTGAATGCGCCCCCAGAAGCTCTTGGGCGTTTGGTGATCAATCTGTGTACACGGCAGCCCTGCCGTGGGGGGCTGCAACATCCTCACAATGGAAGGAGGCCGTGGGGCGGAACTGTGTCCGGATCCCCGTAGCGGTACAGTAAATTAAGGAAACATTTACTAGCGCACTGCTCTGGGGCCCACTAAGGGTGAACTGTATGTTTTTAAGAAGGATGGAATGCCCGCAAGATCTACTAAAGATGTAATATTGTTCTTTTACAGACTACGAGTCCCAGCGTGCAACAAGAAAGGGAAATACATCGCACTGAGCGAGAGGCCCACTGAGGGCGGGACAATCAATTAATCCTGCAGCACTTAAGGCTAAACTGGAACTGCTTGCGAGATAGCCATTTGTCAAGAGACCTTTGAAAAAGAGACAGCCATCTTGAAACGCGTTAGGTCTGAATAACAATTATCGGAGAGCAGTTGTGCAAGTTTATTCCCTTGGAACAGAAAAACTGGATGGTTTAATTTACTGTGAGTGCGCCCCCTTAAGCTCTTGGGCGTTTGGTGATATATATATATATATATATATATACATAAATACACACATATACATGCACACACATATATACACACACATATATATATATATATATATATACACACATACATACACACATATACATGCACACTATAAAAATCAATGTTTTTCTCCCACGACCTCTGCAACAAGCTCGGCTCCTACTTCCGTCAGAAAATCAAGGGCCTCTACGACAACTGCAATGACCAGACACCAGTTTCCGAAACCACTCCCCCTCCAGCAATGCCAGCCAGCCCACCACTCCTGGACCCCAGTCACCACCGAAGACACCGCATTGACCAAGAAAAAGGCATCCACTCAGGAGCCCCCATGGACCCCTGCCCCCCCACACATTTTCCACAGAGCCGCCATCGCTCCGGTCCTACGACGCACAATCAACGCCACCTTCGAAACCGGCATCTTTCCCGACGACTGGAAACGCGCTGAAGTCAGACCCCTACTCAAGAAGTCCTCAGCAGATCCCACGGACCTCCAGAACTACCGACCCATCTCCCTTCTCCCCTTCGTGTCAAAAGTCACAGAGAAGACCGTCAACATCCAACTAACGAAATTCATTGAAGAAAGCTCCATCCTCGACCCCTCCCAATCCAGATTCTGCAGCAACCACAGCACAGAGACCGCTCTACTTGCCGCCACAGACGACATCTGCACCCTCCTCGACCAAGGACACACCACAGCCCTGATCCTACTCGACCTCTCTGCAGCCTTCAACACCGTCTCCCACCTCACACTCACCGCCAGACTCCGCGAAGCCGGCATACAGGGAACCGCCCTCGACTGGCTCCGCTTCTTCCTCACCGGCAGTACCCAAAGAATCAGACTTCCACCCTTCGTCTCTGAACCCACGGAAATCAACTGCAGAGTACCCAAAGGATCACCGCTCAGCCCCACGCTCTTCAACATCTACATGGCCCCCCTCACCGCCATCGTCAGACAGCACGAACTCAGCATAGTATCCTACGCCGACGACACCCAGCTCATCCTCTTCCCTCACCAAGGACCCAATCACCACCAGACTCAACTTCCAGGAAGAAATGAAGGACGTCGCTTCCTGGATGAGCAGCAGCTGCCTGAAGTTCAACTCGGAGAAGACAGAGGTCCTCGTCCTCGGACCCTCCCCCTCTGCATGGGACAACACCTGTGGCCCACTGCCCTCGGCAGCCCCCCCACCCCCACGGACCACGCCCAAAACCTCGGCATCGTACTCGACTCCTCCCTCTCCATGACCCGACAGGTCAACGCCGTCGCCTCCACCTGCTTCAATACCCTCCGCATCCTCCGAAAGACCTTCAAATGGATCCCCCCCCCGAATCAAGGAAGACCGTCACCCACGCACTCATAACCAGCAGACTGGACTACGGAAACGCCCTCTACGCCAGGATCAACAGGTCTCTGCTCCGCAAACTCCAGACCATACAGAACACTGCAGCCAGACTCGTCCTCTGCATCCCTCAACACGAACACATCACCCAGAACCTGCGTAACCTCCACTGGCTCCCCGTCGAGAAAAGAGTAACTTTCAAGATACTCACCCACGCCTACAAATGCCTCCACAACACCGGACCCCAATATCTCAATGACAGAATCTCCTTCCACGCACCCAAGAGGAACCTCTGATCCGCCGACCTCGCCCTCGCCGAACCCCCGCGCATCTGCAGAGCAAGAACGGGGGGAAGAACCTTCTCCTACATCGCGGCCAAGACCTGGAATGAGCTGCCGATCAACATCAGACACGCCCCCCCACCCTGCACATCTTCAGGAAGACCCTCAAGACCTGGCTCTTCGACTGACCGGAGCTGCTCCCCCCGCCCCCCCCCCCCAGCGCCTTGAGACCCTCACGAGTGAGTAGCGCACTTTAAACTTCACTGATTGATTGATTGTTCAACAAAAGGTAGAACAAAATAATGAAGAAACAGCCTTAACAAAGTAGAGCACACTTCTTAAAAAGTGCTTGTAAAGTACCTGCTGTCCATCAGGCCTCTTAGCTTATCATGAAAAATATTCTGCAACAGTGTTTATCAGAACACACATTACTGTTCTGTTGACAGGTAAAAGGTTGGACATAATAGTCAGCTGTGACTATCACACTGTTAAGAACAAAACACAATCATGAACATTCTGCGCCATCTTGTCTGATGAAAGTTCCTACGTGCACATAAACTACAGTCATTCTGATTTACCACAGCCATTTTGTACTCTGTTGGTCACCTTCATTTCACCCTGTCCTCTAGCAGCCTTCTGACTCTCTGACCAAACCTGATATGTGTGCTGGGGGCTATAAACTATTTCCACGACAAACATCAACATCACCTGCTGCCTCAAACTCGTCTTTCCTCTCATCCCTGCACAAACGGGTTACAAATACCAAACAGACTCTTGCAAACATGGTTTATTGCACTACACACAGCAAGACTGGTTTTTGCCAACAATGGGACCTGTTCTTATCAACAGAACGGACTCTTAGATCTGGCCGGTCTCACTCGTTTTTAGACCCTGAAGCAAGGTCCAGCTGCAATTAAATTGTCTGTTTTTGACCTGGGTGGGAGGAGAGTTAATGTTGGGCTTGTGTAACCATGTTGATAAAACAATTTCAGGCTTGTGTGACAACCTGCCCGGGCGGAGACTCCAAGCTTGTAACCATGATAAAAGAAACAAATACATTGTGTAAAACTGTATAAAAGGAAGAGTCAGAAGCATTGCCAGTAGAACACCTCCCTGAAGACATCCTGGTGTCAGCAGTTGACGTGGTCTCCTCTAAGAGTAATAAACCTTTTTCTTGCCTTCCAGCTTCCAGCGCCTGCCTCGTTATTTTAGATAGTGAATCCAAAGTGGATTAAAGGTGACTTTGCGCCGGGCAGCATTGGGGATCCCAGGAGACTCGCTGCTTTTCACAAATTGGCGACCCAACGGGGGCCCATCAGAGACACGTGGGTCCAGTAGAGAGGTCCTAACGACGGAGTGAACGACTAAATGATTGGAGTGCACCTGCCTGAAAGAGACCCTCGTCTGGCTGCCAATTGACTGAACTTCACCGGTTCCGAACGGACCTCTCTCGAGTGACCTGCGGTCCTGACTGGGGCCTTACAGGAACGCCGCATTGATTGTTGGAGTAGGAGGACAACCAGGCGCTGGAAGGGGAATACGAAGAACTGTCCATACGGTCCGGGTAAGGTCGTGAGAAAACATGACTTAAATTGATTGATTGATAGAAATACTAGTATTCCTTTTGAGTTATTTGAGACATTCCCTGCTTGCAAACAACGTAGAATAGGAATATTCTCTCTTTGCAGACAGCGAAGGACAGGTAGTGCAGACTTTTGTCTAACATTAATTGAGATATTCATTTTGACCGCTAAATACGTCATGCCTGTTTTCTCTAGATTGTTTGATTGTTTTGGACCGGACCGTTTGTTAGAGGTCAGTCATCCGGCACCGCCGGAAGGCACCCCTAACAAGGACATGTACGTAAAATATGGATTAGCCACCGTAGCTTATAGCAAACCATGGCATAAGTACACTAGGAAGGACCGGGTAAATCAGTGGCCACTGACGGGATCTTTCGATCCCGCTAAAATAGAAACGTTAGAATTAGCTCTCCACAAAAAGAAAGCTAGACCACCCATGTTTGATAGTTTTGGTTTATGGCGAAAAGAAGCAGCTCAACGAAAGAAAAGAGACGAAGCTAGACAAGATAAAGAAACGCAAAATCAGCTTACCAAGCCTGTAAAAAGTTAGAAGAAGAACTAAAAGAAAAGGAAATCGATAAAAAGGAACAGGAATCAAAAATATCAGGTCAATGCCCTGTTAGAACGCCCTTAACTCTTTACCCCGAGTTACCAGCAAAACAGGGGTAGATGATGATTTATTGTTAGGTCCCCCAATGATATACATGCCACCCCCTTATGCCCCTACTCATCCCGTAGTACAACGCCAGGACCCCCAAAGTATAGCTGGAGATGGCACGATCGCCTCAGTCTCCACCACCTCTGCTCCCACCGAGCCACCCACACCAAATGCCTCATCAAAGGAGGCAGTAGTAGAGGTAGGGACCAAGGAAATAGGAGCGCCCAGGGTCCCGCGATTAAGTAAAAATGAGCGAGCAGGCATTGATAAAATAGTTAAAACCCTCATAGATAGGAACGAAACAGAAGAACACGTAACAGACATATGCGACTCCTATGTTGAAAACCGCAAATGATACTTTATTGTACGTCTCTGTTACCACACCCTTACTGCATATGAAGAGAAGTACCAAAACGTAGGGCCCGAGCGATTAGTGGCTCTCTACAGGAAGGTAGACATCGGAGATGAAGGCGACAACGATGTTGCAGAACTATTTTCATCCACACTAGAAGTATTGCGTCACCTCATAGAACAAGGACAGATAGATAGGGACAGGACAACTAAGGTAGCAGGACCCCCAGTGGAAAAAACAGATAGCATGATGCCAATAAAAGAAGCTGCCCCTTACTGGGTACCTCCTAGAGGACAAGGGACTAATGACGATATAAACCATCAAGACGCTAGAGGAAGGGTGGTCTACAATTGGGTGTATCAGCCATGGGACAGACAGGACATCCTGACCTTCCGTAAATCTTTGCCGGATTTACGAAAGAACCCCACCGCCTTTACGCCGAGCTAGGTACCGCTCTGGGATCAACAATAATGACACTTGCCGACATAGACTTGTTCTTCGGGTTATGTTTGCCAGCAGATGTGTGGAAACAGGTTAAGAAGGTAAACCATACCGAACTGTTTGGTCATACCTGGGAACAACTCGACACACTAGATAAACAGCGGAACCCTGGTCAAAAACCAGTTAAAGCAATATTAGACCTCCCTGACAAAATAGTGCAGAAAGTGAAAACGCTGATCCCAGAGAAAAAGATAGACTGGTCCATAGTAACCGCATGCCGCCAGAAACCACAAGAGGACGTCTCAGAGTACTTCTCCAGATTTGAAACTGTGTTCTCTGATTACAGTGGACAAGACATGTCCACCGCAACCGGACACCACTTATTTGTGCAGAACTACGTCAAAGGATTACTGCCAGATGTATCCCAGAAACTACAAGCCAGCGAAAGTAGTTGGGCAGCATCTAAACCGACGGCCATTCTCCAAATGGCCCAGTATTACGAGCATCAGAGAAACGAAAATGACAGGGCTACAGAAAGGAAAAAGAAGGACTTGAAGGAAAGGGTAATGATAGCACAACTCCAGGGGGCGAATACAGGAGGGGAGCAATATAGGGGAGGAAACCAGCAGAATACCCCTAGAGTACAGCCACCTAGGAACAATCAGCAATGGCGTCGAAACGACATTCCTCCTCTCATCTAACACCCCCAGACGCCATTATGGGCCTCGACCTTTTGAAACACTTCCATGCGACTATCAGATGCTCACCAGACGGAGTGCGTGTCATCCTGTATGACAACCCCCAACGCCATAGAGAGAACCCTTTTCAGCACATGTTTTCCATCTCTGAGACTGACACATCCCTACTGGACACTTTGCCATCACACTTATGGGCTAGGGCTGATTCAGACGTAGGACGAATGATGATTGACCCAGTACACGTAACAATACGACAGGACGCAACCCTACCGAAGGTACCGCAGTACAAAATATCGCCAGAGGGTGAGAAAGCACTAACAGAGATCATACACTCTTTGGTAGAGGCAGGGGTGGTAGAGGAAGTAGTTAGCAACATTTGTAACAGTCCCATACTACCGATTGTAAAGAGACAGGGAGAGGGAGATGGGAAAGCCTACCGCTTCATCATTGACCTGCGGGAGGTAAACAAAATCGTAGTACCACAATACCCAGTAGTTTCCGACATCACGACAATTTTGACTTTAATCCCCTCCACTGCCACCACCTTCACTGTGATCGACCTCAAGAACGCCTTCTTTTCCATACCTATACACGAGGACAGCCGCTATCTTTTTGGATTTACCCTAAATTCCCGTTCGTATAGATTTTGTAGAGCACCTCAGGGGTACACTGAGAGCCCAAGTATCTATAGCCAGGCGCTTAAAAGACAGTTGGACGCCATACAATTGCCAGATGGAGTGGCACTAATACAATATGTAGACTACATCCTTCTAGCAGCAGACACCATACCAATAGCCGTCACAGCCACCATCAAACTACTCCATTTCCTTGCCGAGAATGGTCACAAGGTCTCCCGAAAGAAACTGCAGTTCTGTAAATCACAAGTGACCTATTTGGGTCACCTTTTATCAAAAGAAGGAGAAAACTCACGCCTGACAGGATCCAGACAATTCTAGACACCCCTGTCCCCAAAAATCAGAAGCAAGTCCCCTCTTTGATAGGCCTCACCTCGTTTTGCAGACAGTGGTTACCGAACTTTAGCCTCATTGTCAAACCCCTTCTCTCCCTCCTAGCTAAGGACATCCCCTCACCTCTCCCCTGGACCCCCGAATGCCAGACAGCCTTTAAAGAACTACGCAATACCCTTTGCTCAGCACCAGTCCTAGGAACCCCAGATTACCCAAAACCATTCTTCCTCTACACACACGAAAGGGAGGGATGTGCATTGTCTGTCCTAACACAATCAATTGGTCACAAACAACGCCCTTGTGCATATTTTTCTGCCACCCTCGATCCAGTAGCCAGAGCACTGCCAGCGTGCCTGCGCGCTGTGGCAGCTGCAGCGGTATCAATACGCCAGAGCGAAGGAATAGTGCTCTCCAATCCAGTCACTGTTTTAGTACCCCATGCAGTCGACACACTACTGAACCAGACCAAAACCCAACACTTGACTAGCGCCCGACTGACAGGATATGAGTTGACCCTGCTAGCACCGCACATTACCCTAAAGCGATGCACCACCCTCAATCCAGCCACTATGTTACCCCTACCCGAGAACGATTCTAACGTGGCTCCACTACACGACTGTGTGACACTGAAATGAAAATGAAATGAAATTCGTACTTGTAAAGCGCACTGCTACCCCAGCTGGGGTGTCCTGGCGCTGTACGCATACCGCTGTGGAACCCTTCCTGGCTATTCCCTGTGAAATGTCCACTCCTGGGCACCCCCAAGGTGAAGCCAGGCATCCCAGCGCTGGTGGGGCCGTTGTGGAGATTAAGCAAGCTATTGCCCAGAGTTGCAGAGTGGGACCCATGATTAGAATAGGCACCGAGGCGAGAATTAATAGGTCCGAGGAAATTGAGCCCAAGACCCGCCGAGGCGGGAATTGAACCCTGGTCCCGGGCCAGATCTCTGCATCAGGGTCTGCCGCTCTAACCATTGAGCCACACTTCTCCACTAACCGATGAACAAACAAAAAGTAGAGTAGACCTCAGAGACACCGCCTTTCTAGAGCCAGATGGAGAACTATGGGTGGATGGTTCGTGCATCAAACTCCCCGACGGCACCACCTCAGCTGCATACGCTGTCACCACAGCCCGAACCAGTCTAGAAACAGCCCGTATTGCCCAACGTTCCGCCCAGGCAGCAGAACTCATTGCCCTCACACGAGCATGTATTTTAGCAGCTGGCACGACAGTTAACATATACACCGACAGCCAATACGCCTTCGGGGTGGTTCACCATTTCGGGATTCTATGGAAAGAAAGAGGGTTCCTGACTTCACACGGTACACCCATCCTGCATGGAGATTTAGTCTCCGCCTTGACGGAAGCAGTCCTCCTCCCCAAAAAGCTAGCAGTGATAAAATGCCAAGCACATAGGAAAGTGACAGATCTCATTGGACAGGGAAATGCGCTAGCAGACGTTACTGCCCGAGCCACAGCAGAAGACAGAACCATGACACGAATGTATGTGACCAGGTCACAAGCTGAACAATGGACTGATGCTAGGACCACTGTAAGGGACATACAGACTACAGGCACACAAGACGAATTGACCGAGTGGGAAAAGGTGGGACTAAAAGACGAGGAAAATTGCTGGAGAACTAAAGATGGAAATAAATGGCTGTTACCCAATGCCTACCTCATCCCCATATTGACCATGGCACATTTACCAGCACACATAGGCTCCACCCCCATGATTGAACTAATCACAAGAGTATGGCATAATGTCAAGATAACAGAATCTGCAAAGCGCCTAGTACAACAATGTATAGTAAGCCTACAACACAACCCAGGGAAAGGGACAGTAGTACCACGGGAGGGTTTGGAGTCCCTGATCACCCCTTTGAAGTCCTTCAAATGGATTACATCCAACTAGAGAGATGCCATGGTCTAAAATATGTCCTGGTGGTTGTGTGCGCTTTTAGCAAATGGGTGGAGGCATATCCCACCCGCGACAATACTGCCATAGCCACTGCAAAAGTATTGTTGAAAGAATTCTTCCCCCGGTACGGCCTTTGCAGAATTTTATGGAGCGACAACGGCCCACACTTCGTAGCCGAAGTGATACAGAACATACTGAAAGGGTTGGGGGTAAAACAAAAATTCCATGCCGTCTTCCACCCCCAATCAGCGGGCCTGGTAGAGAGACACAATGCAACATTGAAACTAAAGCTAGCCAAAATAGTTGCCACAACCGGGTTGAAATGGCCCGACGCCCTTCCATTGGCATTGCTATCAATGCGCTCCACCCCGACCAAACACAGACTGACCCCGTATGAAGTGGTCTTCGGCAGGCCTATGAACATTTGGGCGGCACCAAGACCCACCTCCATTAACGATGTCCCGAACATATTAATGTCAGACTATCTGCATAAATTGACAAACGAGCTAACAATTATCCACCAACAGGTGCAGCAAGCCTTGCCTGACATATCCAGGGCCCAGGACATGTGATAAAGCCTGGGGACTTCATCCTAGTTCGCAACTTCCAAAGAACGAAGAATCTGGAGCCCAGGTGGACGGGCCCCTGGCAAGTCTTGATCACCACTCGAACTGCCCTCCGAGTGGAAGGAAAAAAATTGGCTGCACGCCCACCACTGCAAGAAAGTCCCTCCAACGCTGGCAACCTGTGAAGAGGTGGAGGTGCAAGAGGAAGTACTCGCAAAAGACCGACCAGCTCTGAGTTGCTACCCACAAGAAGACACCCTCCAACTGTCTGAATTTCCCGACCCCACGGTGCCATCCAAGGAAGGGTACAACCTAAGATCGACGAAAAGGGGGAGCTCCAACAACCAGGCCACTAACTGAGTCAGAGTCTCAGATCGGTAGCACAGCCAAACGACGCTACCAGGAAAAACACCAGACAAAAGTCTGTGGTCCTAACAGTTGGTGAGCTCCTCGAAGATGATGGAAGAAACGGAACACCTGCAAAGCCACCGCAAAGACACCAAGACTTTTGAACTGCACAGTACAAAGACAATTGCACTTGTAGCTGCATTTCTCACCTGCCTCCTGCTAATGGTCACACTCTGGATCATTGAAGAGAATGCACCTGCATACAGAACATTGTCACCAACCATGCAACTAATCACAAAGAAAGAACACTACCTGGTATCACTACCGCCACATCTCCGAGAACGACGCAAAGAATTCTGGAATAATTCTTTCGTACAGATGCTGCACCAGCACAATCTTGCCACCAATGCCACTAACTGTTGGGTCTGTGGGCTGCTACCACATGCCACTGAACATTCCATCCCTTTCATCCCTTCACCCTTTTCTGTTCATGGATCTTGCCTTGCCTGGATGATGCTCCTACAAGAAAGTTACAAAGACAATGCCACTTCCGATGGGACAATCGCTCAGTTCTACAACGAGTTCTGGCTAAACCAAACAGGAAGAACAGCAGCTCCCTTTGCCCTCACACCTCCAACACGACATTCCCAATGAATGTCCCCTCCAAAGAACGAGTGGAAATACAAGTGTTCAATAATCCTGTCAGAGCCACATTTTCCTACCTGAAGAAAAGAACTGCTGCAACACTGACTGTGGCCCTATCTGTGGTGAACGTCTCTGGCCTTGTATGCATTGAAGGCCGTGGGACTAAGAATGTGGGTCACAGCACTTGTAACATTGTAAGGACTTTGAACACTGCCAATCCTCCAGCATTTGTTGCATCACCCAATATGTACTTTGTCTGTGGAACCAAAGCCTACACCTGGCTCCCAAGAAACTGGGGGGCACGTGCTACATCGCCTTTGTTTTGCCACCGACCTACACAGCCCCTGCAGAGCATCATCGAGAAAAGCGTTCTAAAGACACTGATCAAGCAGACTCTGCCGCATCACAGTTCGTTGACGCAGCAAAAGGGCTCGTCCCGCTATGGGGTCCGATGGCAAACAGCCGAGCCATCAGACATCTGTCTCAAGCGGTAGAAACCGCCCTGAACGTCACAGCTGGCATCCTCACCAACAACACTGCCGAGCTTCAAGCGGTCCGTCTGGTGGCCCTACAAAACCGCATGGTCCTGGACGTGGTACTAGCGGATCGTGGAGGAGCATGTCGCATCATTGGTGCCAGTTGCTGCATATACATCCCTGATAATTCACCCTCTGTCTATGAAGCAATCGAACATCTCCACAGACTGTCTTCAGAAATTCATCAAGGATCAGAGACTTGGACAATTGGAAGTTGGCTTTGGGGCATCTTGAAGGACTGGGGTTGGAAAATATCAATGTTTCTCTTGGTCCCAGTATTGGCAATATGTGGTTGCTGTTTGGGTGTACACTGTATACCACCTTTGTGTTCTCTTTGCATAAGTGCCTTGCGCCCTAAGACTATGGACACTCAGTTAACAAAAATGAGAGTAATGTATGAACAAGAAATACAGGACATTATGGAGATCGAAATAGACTGACAAGATGGCTAGTTATGTTCAAAGGGGCGACTGTTAAGAACAAAACACAATCATGAACATTCTGCGCCATCTTGTCTGATGAAAGTTCCTACGTGCACATAAACTACAGTCATTCTGATTTACCACAGCCATTTTGTACTCTGTTGGTCACCTTCATTTCACCCTGTCCTCTAGCAGCCTTCTGACTCTCTGACCAAACCTGATATGTGTGCTGGGGGCTATAAACTATTTCCACGACAAACATCAACATCACCTGCTGCCTCAAACTCGTCTTTCCTCTCATCCCTGCACAAACGGGTTACAAATACCAAACAGACTCTTGCAAACATGGTTTATTGCACTACACACAGCAAGACTGGTTTTTTGCCAACAATGGGACCTGTTCTTATCAACAGAACGGACTCTTAGATCTGGCCGGTCTCACTCGCTTTTAGACCCTGAAGCAAGGTCCAGCTGCAATTAAATTGTCTGTTTTTGACCTGGGTGGGAGGAGAGTTAATGTTGGGCTTGTGTAACCATGTTGATAAAACAATTTCAGGCTTGTGTGACAACCTGCCCGGGGCGGAGACTCCAAGCTTGTAACCATGATAAAAGAAACAAATACATTGTGTAAAACTGTATAAAAGGAAGAGTCAGAAGCATTGCCAGTAGAACACCTCCCTGAAGACATCCTGGTGTCAGCAGTTGACGTGGTCTCCTCTAAGAGTAATAAACCTTTTTCTTGCCTTCCAGCTTCCAGTGCCTGCCTCGTTATTTTAGATAGTGAATCCAAAGTGGATTAAAGGTGACTTTGCGCCGGGCAGCATTGGGGATCCCAGGAGACTCGCTGCTTTTCACAACACCCCAAAGTGAGAAAATGGCGCAACCTCTACCACAGGGAGAGGGGATGTTGTGACAGTTGAAATCGGACTAAGATTCAGAGAGAAACAGACACACACAAGCACATCAGTTGAACTTACATTGAATATGTATTTTTTACCTGTTAACAGTGAGGGTTATCTGGTCTATGCAGTCTTTGATCTTGTTCTGTGCTTCTAAATGGGTCATATGTTCCGTATGTTCTCCGTCAATGGCGACAACCACATCTCCAATACAAACATTAGATAACGCTGCTTTACTTCCTGGAGTCACCTACAAAAAAAAATGAGAGCTTTGAATACTTTGTGATTCAACTGTTGATAGGTAGAACCTTGGTAACAACGATTTTCACTATGTTGGCCCATGTTGTGATAGAACACAATGATAGGGTTTTTTTGGTACTGCTAACCATCTCTGACTTTTGTCAGGTGCCCACGACATAGTGCAGACCAGTTGGGCGTATTGTGGTGGAAAGGTTAATTTGGGTTACAATCTTCTCAAAGCATTGTCTAGACAGAAGCCTCACAAACTCAGGAATCTAGCACACAATGGGACCATTTCAGTTTCATAGACTACTGGAGTGTATGAGTTTCGTTACTAACAAAAATGTGAATGCTTACTTTAATTTTTTCTAGAATCAGTAACATTATTGTATTTTCTCAAATCAGTTGGCAATTAAATCACAGGGTATTAGACCCATTGGAGATTTCCTTTTTCCTATGTAGGCAAGCCAATCTGAAACGAATTGCAATGCTCAAACTATTTACTAATGCTCCTCTTGCAATGTAAAATTTCTCAGTTGGGAGGAAGGGGATTATTCAGCCAAGGTTGCTTAGTTGAAACTTGTAAAAGGAGAACTGAGGCAGTGAAATATTATCATCGAAAATGACCTATACTTTTAACTCCGGATTCAAGGATGAGCTATTCACAAAAATAAGTTGGTGAAGGGGCAGCTCAAGTTTTTATTACCAAGCTCTTCCGTCTCAATGGATACATTAATGCACAGCATTACTACAATAATACATCAAAAAGTGCCGGCGAGAAATAGCTTCCTATTTAATTCCTCTGGATTTATTGCCTTTTGGACTAGCTGCTTTATGAACTTTTGCAGTGAGTGATACTCATTGCTTGAGTCTCACTCACTGTAAGCTCCGTTATAATGGATCGGGAGTGGAACCACTGACCACATTTTATGATAAGGTCTGCTGCTGCACAGCTAGGGTAAGAGGCTCTAGGTTTGTGCACAGGTGTGGGCTGAGTGTGTGAGACTACTGTCTAGCTCAGCCAGGTATCTGCGCACAGGTAGCCTGTTACAAATGGGATCCATCCGTGATTGGAGCTGACCTGGGCAGGTCTTATAACCTGAGTGGACATTATTAGTGCGAGTTATGGGTGAAATCTACAACAACCTTAAATTTTCACATATGTATACGTCAAGACTCAGTTGACACGCCCACATTATGGTAAATCACGAATGCAGATTTTATCATAATTTCAACATATCCAAACTTCTGTTAAGATTTATCACTTGTCTCTGACTCATCTTCGAATTAGATCCCAGGCTCCTGGTCCCCCTGCTAGGCCAAGTTAATTACTCTGCTGGCCAGCAGGAGAATCAAAGGTCACACAACATTATAGGACCATTAGTCAATAATTAGGCCGGTTCCTAGGTGAGGGTGGAGTGGAATCTTCATGTACTGATTACTTTTCATACTGCACCTGGCCTGGGAAGCCTCAATCTCACAAAAAGAATAGAGAATAACCAGAACTATGGAGCCAATTACAGGATGGTTGCCCTTTGACGTTTTAGAGGGAAGGGGCCAGGCAGCTGTGGCAGTTAGGGGCAGGGCTTCGACTCCTACAGAATGACTTTCAGTAGACCAAGTTTCAAGTTTATTTTTATTAGCATAGCTACTTAAAACCATTGCTACAAACGCAATAGACCATTGATGACCATTTGATGGCACCATCTTGAAAATTCCCAAAATGCTCTGTAGGAGGGTTAGGGCACGGGTGGAGTAATTATGTGTCACCCTATGATTGGGCAAAGGTGCCTACCTTCTAGAACTTACAACCCCCAATTAAAAACCCATTCACATGAGAGAGACTTTAGAGAACACTCTGGACCCAGGGGAAGTGACGCCAGAGGAATGCAGAGAGAGGAATGAAGAGAGAAGCCAAGCCACATGACCCCTAATGCAGGGATGGATTCAATTACTTCCGACTTCAGTTGGCAGACAGGGACTATGATTTGTTTTGTTAGGGCTAGTGGTGAAGACTCCTTTACACCCGCTGGGTAACAGTAGAGGGAGGGATCTGTTAGGGGGACCATGGAGGGTTCCTGAGATCATCTGTGAACTAGTCCTGAAGGTGTATGACCTCAAAAAGGAGGAGGCCCTTGACTCCTTCTGACTGACAGGTAACTTACAAGCAGCTAGGATGCCATCTGGTTTGTGGAATGCAGAAAGGGAGGGGACTCTGTAATGGGGGTTTGTGGGGTGCTGCTGAGGAAGATCCTGGGCAGAAGGGGGCCAGGTGCTCAGATAGGAGAAAGGACCTGCACAAGGAAGGAGTGCAGAAGAAAGAGTAAGCTCCTACAATAATATAAAAATGTAGAGCCCAGGAGGCTTGAAGTAACTCTGGTTCAAATGGGCTCAAAAGGGGAAAAGAAAACTAAGAAAGAAGGCTGGCCCCTTGGCTGACAGGACAGTACAGATGCAAAATGTGTCCTGCCTCTTTTCTCTACAATTGTCCCAGGGGACCCCTCATTCCCCCATGGACCAGCGAGCAGCAAGTGGGGCCTGAAAGGGGGGACAGGTGGGGCCCTCTTCCCAATAGTAAATTAACTCCCTGGTGCCCCAATCTCCACAGGAGCTGGTATGGATATGAGCTCTGTCACACCGTGAGGAGATGAAATTCCCAGGGAGGGCAAATCCACGGGAGCATGGCTGGGTGCCGTCAACCACTCCGCATGCCTGGTGGGGAGCAGGAGGTACTCAGCGCGAAAAGTCCCGGCCCGTGCTCACCGTGGGCAGGAGAAGAGAGGCAGAGTGTTCTCTCTGTCCACGTGTCAAGGAGCACAGGTGGGGGAAGGAGGATGCCGGCTCCATGCCGGCACACAACAGCTATGCCTGTGATAGGAGCAAGCCAGGCCTGGCCGAGTCGGGTGTGCTCACTCGCAACTTGCTTTGTGTACAACCCTGGTGCCTCTGTAGAGGGAATTAGGACAGTGAGGCAAAAAGAAGGACCCATTTAAAAAAAAAAGGGAATGGATAAAGGAAAGAGACAGCACAAAGCAGCACATAGGTTGCTAGATGTGCAGTAGTCCCCTAGAAGTGTGACCCCAAAAGTCCACGTATGTCTCCCAGGTCATAAGATACATGACCTGAAAAGGCTGTGCAGCATTATCTCAACACCCCTGGCGCTGGAACCTGTGTTCAAAGGTTCTGGAGTGTGAGGATCCCTGTTGGTGGAGCTTAAGGCAGCACTACACTATGTTTAAAAATAGAAGAAAGTCTCATGCACATATTTTAGTGACAATTATAATGACTAAGTTACAATGAATTATTTGTTTTAATGAAGATCATGGAAAGGCTTTATTGACGCTCACAAAATTACATGCCTATCGTCTTATGTTTGATGAAGGTCATTGGAATGTTTTGGAAGGCTTTATTGACATTTACAAGATTAACAGTGAAGCATTACACGCCCTAATGAGTGTCATTTTATGATAGTACCATCCATTGTGATTTTTTTCCATAAACTGAATTTTATTGGTTTTTTTAACATAATCTAACACACAACATGTCCCCATGCGCATCTGTAAAGTAAAATAAGGGTGTATTACACACATCTCCGTTTCCTCCCCGCACATATCCATCCTGATTGTCCACAGTACTCCAGCCATTTACTCCATACTTTTGCATGTTTTTTGGAACATCCCCTGGCCTCCTCCTGCATTGCGCACAAATCCATTGCCTGTTTCCCCAGAGCTAGCAGGGGAGGAGAGGGCAGCTGCCACCCTTTAGCAATATCTCTCTTTGCAAGTGCCACTCCAATCCCCACCAGAGTCATACCATCCGTAGCAATTTTAAAGGTCCTTCACTAGTTTATCATATCATATGAATGCTTTTATTAATGCAGTCACACTGCAAAGCTAGTAGGCCTATCTGTTGATAAGTACATCCCATTGTATAATGTCTAGTATTGGTGGGGCGTACTGTAGTCATAGGGTTCAGTGTTCGCAGTGTATAACTGTTAGAAGAGCGTCACCACAGGTATTGCAACTTGCCATCAGGTGTATATATTTGTAAATAAATGCGTAGTATTAAGTAGCGTGTGCATAATAAAGTACTTTTTACAAGTAAAACTCATGAAGGATCCACATACTTCTCAACTAATATTCACCCACTTTCAGCCAATTAAATCCTCATTACAATCACAGCAGTAATGGTGGTGCTGCAATAATACATGCAGTATTAACAATAGCATGGGTATTAACAATTTGGGCATAAATATATTTCTGCACAAACAGTATTAAGAGCCCATTTGTGCTGTGGGCCAAAGTTTAAAAACTGTCGACCAACTTCAAACAAGAGAAAGGAAAGAGGAACTTTGCAAGGGAAAGGAAAGGTACAACCAGGGGCGGCTCCTCCGCTGAGGTGGAGGAGCGTCGCCCCACTGCTCTAAGAGCAGAGCAAAGTAAAAATAAAATGATAATAACAGAATGTTATTATCATTTTATTTTTAGTCTGCCTTTAAGCTCCTTGTTAGGGCAGGGCGGGGCAGGGCTGGGCTGGGCTCGCATGACGCCAGCACAGGGAAGAGTGGTGGCTGCACCATAAGTGCGCATGACGGTTTGGCCGGCCGTCTTGTGCCAGCCAAACTGTCATGTGCACTGTGCATGTTCTCCACTGGCTGTATTGTACAGCTTGGGAGCACAGGCTCCCAGTCTCCCTCTGAGCGCCGAACCACAGCGCTAAGACCAATCACAAAGCTACTGTAAGGCAGCGTCATGAATGGCTGGGAGAGTCTGGGACCCTGGGTGCTTCTGTTCCGAGAGAAGAGGACTGAGGAGCGGCGGCGTTTACAGGTAAGTCTTTTTTATTTTTTTCTACCCCCCCCCCCTACCAGCCGCCACCATCCCCTACCAGCCGCCACTGGTTACAACAATAAAACTCATAAAAGAAACATAGGCATAGATAAAGGCAAAACATTAAGGGGTCGATTCCGATCTCGGCCGGTAGGGCTCCGAATCGGATTCGGCTTTACCGGATCCGATTCGGAGCCCTGTTTCCCGACCGAACCGTACGCGGGTCCGGCCGAGCGAGTACGATGCGAAATCGCCGACCGACTCGTCCGGGCGTCCCGACCGCTCCGACCGACTCGCTCCCGGCTCGAACCGCTCCGACCGACTCGCTCGGACTCGACTCGCACCGCGCAATGGAGACGTTTCCCGGCCGGGTAAGTACGATGCGCGCCGCGAGCAGTCCGACCGAGCCGCGCACTCCGGCTCGTAAGAGCTGTCGGAGCCGTACTTTGGGGGTCCGTGTCGGACCCCTGTACGCGTAGCCGCGCGAGTCGCACACAGGGGGACCCATGGGTCCCCCTACCTGTGCGTGTACGGCGCGAATCGCTTCGCCGCGTACCCGCTGTAGGGGCGCCCTTGTCCGACTCGCACCCATTGAGTCAATGGGAGCCCGCGTACGCGTTGTGCGACCGGCTCCCATTGACTTCAATGGGAGTCCGACCGACTCGAGTCCGATAACATACGGACGCATCGTACTCGTTCGGTCGGACTGCACGGGTCCGATTCGGTCGGAAATCTCTCCGGGTCCGGCTCGGTCGGAGAAATTTCCGGCCCGAATCGGAATCGACCCCTAAGTGATAGAAACTCGACAGAGACACCTCACTTTCTAAAGTTCAAGTGTAGATCTGGCAGCCCTTTGCAGATACGACAGTGGGATGAAGAAATCAGTCCTCAAAAGCCGCAATAGAAGCAATCTACAACTATCTGCCCCGGGTAAATTCACTATTACAATGTCCGTGGTGTCTTCCTCAGCACCAATGCATTATTTGATTTTATGCTTTTACTTCCCTTTTAGATCCATGGCCCAGAGTTTCATGAACTCAGAGATCGAACAAGGACCTGATATTCAGGCTGGAACTTTCCTTCACTCACTCATTATTGTGGCTTAGATATTGGGGCCTTTTTCACAAGAACAGACAGACCTACCTTACAAACTTGAGACACTCAAATGGAATGAAGAGTTGTTTATTTCTGTGACTGAGGAGCAGAACTGTTTCTCCCGAGTTCACTTTTATCTTGGTAGCAATCGATATACATCTCTGAAACCAGTAACATTTCTGTAGTGGTCTAGCCCCACGTGTACAGCATACAAAGTAGACGTAGCCGAGTTGTAGTTGATGTAGTTTATGTAGTAGCTTTAAGCTGGAACAGGCCCCACCAGGAGCAGCCTCCTAGCTGCTCAGCCCATCTTCTCAACTGTCCCCCACACACACAGGCACCCAAGCATTCCACTCACACTGACATTCTGACCAGAACACTCACACTGGCTGAGCAGCTAGGTAGAGGGAACAGAATGACATGACCTGAGGATACTACAATTTCATGTGAAAAGAATCCATTCATATATGTTTAATCCTTCAGGTGGAGCGATCTCCAGACAATAAATCTCTTAATGTGTAATATGACAAAAAACGATTTAAAGCTACATAGCGTTTATGCATTTATTTTGTACCACAATAGGGCTACTTGTTTACTAGTTTACCTTGCACTGGGTTTAAACTATTCCCATGTGAAGTATATGACCTCAAAAGCTTAAGTCCACATTTATACACGAATTGGCAAAAAGCCAGGGGGTCTGGCTTTGGCCACCAACCTTTTTGGTTTTCTCGATGTTTATTTAGCCATAGTTTAGCAAAACGTTATTGTCAGGAAAACTACTAGGTCCTCATCCATCAGAATTTTTTTTTACTAAAAGGAAAAATATTTTTTCCCCTCTCAAAAAACCACAGGCATTGGAGGGACCTACTTTTGTTTGTGGATGTTCCTGTTGTGAAAGTGCAGAATGAAGTCACTCAAAGGGAAGCTAAGCAATGGCTGAAATGGGCCGACCCACTGCCCATTCTGTGTGATTCAATGGGAGGAAGAAAAATGTGAAGAATACATAACAGACCAATGGATTAAATGGGCTGGCGGAAAGTACTTCATAATTAGAATTTTAGTTAATTCAAAAGATCTTTCAGACCTAAAAAAGAACCATTGCAGGAGATATGTCGATTTCAAAGTGGAGGGAGAGCAGATGTCGATTACTGGGGGGGGGGGTGGGGGGGGGAGGAGTGTTAATACCTGCAGTATGCCAAAATTGCAAGGACTGGCAGGGAGGTATGGACTACATTTCCTGAGGCTCCTCCCTATTAGGAGACTTATCGGGCAGTTCTCAATGTGGCAGCAGGCAGGCATTTAGTGTCTTCGTTGTATAAGGCCCTCGATGCAGATAGAGTTAGGAAGGAGCGGACGGTTAGGTTGGTGTGGGGTTGATGATATAGGTGAACAACTCACGGATGGTGATTGGAAGAGAAGAAGACTTGAGCATTGACAAAGGGGGTCTCCGGTAATGCAAGATTTAAAATAATACATTTTAAGTATGTGCATCAGATCTATTTTTCCCCGAGTTGAGCAGAATCTATTTTGGTAGTTTAGCAGCTTGCCCGCGATGTGGGCTGAATGGACCCACTTTTGTGCACCTTGCATGGTACTGTGACAAGATTTTGGCCTTTTGGCGGGAGGTAGTAACTCGACTGCATGGAGCGACAGGGATTGTTTTTGATCTCCCCCAGTATATCTCCCCACCCGACAGTTCCTGCTGGGCATAATAGCAAAACCAAAAAATAGGAAAATACAATATACATTTCTGCACCTGCCATTGGTTATAGGAAAAAGGTTAGTGTACCCATAGGCTTGTTGGGGATGGGAGGTCCGGCAGTGACCCTCTAGGTTAGAGATGCAAATGAATGAGACACATATTAGGATGTACCGGAGAGACGACAAGGTAACAGAGGATTTAGCTGTTTAGGCGGACACACAGAGTATTTGAGAGGGCGCGGTCTCTGGAGAAACAGGCGTGCATGCATCACAGGTCTCGGAGGTTAGTACTTGAGTGTACTGGATAGAGATAGTCAGCCTGGCGCAAGACAAAAGGCAGGACATGTGGGGAATTTATACATTCACGGAAGAAGGAAAAAATGGGCACTGTACTGCATGGCTGGGGAGGGATCGTAGGAACAGAGTTAGACAGCGGGGGAGGGACCATAATCTGACAATCATTATTAAGGAATTCGTAGCACAAAATATAGGAAGTGGGAGACCATGAAATACGGTTGTTACTGTTATGTATTTGCTTGTTTACGTGTAGAACAGAAAAAATAATAAATATATCTTTTTTTAAAACATTGCTGGAGAGAATGTCTTCCTTTGATTAAAATGTTTGCTACCTGTCAGGGGTTCTCAATTAGAACAGGATACAGCTGTGCTAAAGTGGATCCTATTCGTACAATATAGCGGTTATTCATGGAACTTGACTGCACCCCTCTTCATACCAATAGCCTGAAATTAAGTTGACGGCACCCCTCTTCGTACCATTAGCCTGAAATGAAGTTGACTGCACCCCTCTTCATACCAATAGCCTGAAATGAACTTGACTGCACCCCTCTTCGTACCATTAGCCTGAAATGAAGTTGACTGCACCCCTCTTCGTACCAATAGCCTGAAATGAAGTAGACTGCACCCCTCTTCGTACCATTAGCCTGAAATGAAGTTGACTGCACCCCTCTTCGTACCAATAGCCTGAAATGAAGTTGACTGCACCCCTCTTCGTACCATTAGCCTGAAATGAAGTTTGCTGCACCCCTCTTCGTACCATTAGCCTGAAATGAAGTTGACTGCACCCCTCTTCGTACCAATAGCCTGAAATGAAGTTGACTGCACCCCTCTTCGTACCATTAGCCTGAAATGAAGTTGACTGCACCCCTCTTCATACCAATAGCCTGAAATGAAGTTGACTGCACCCCTCTTCGTACCATTAGCCTGGAAATGAAGTTGACTGCACCCCTCTTCGTACCATTAGCCTGAAATGAAGTTGACGGCACCCCTCTTCATAATAATAGCCTGAAATGAAGATCACTGTAGACAGACTGCGCAAGACCAACGAAAGGTCATGGGAAAGGATACATTTCGACAGCATACTGAACACAAGAGTTTATACTTTATTCTCAGAAGTATTGCTTCATTTTGGCTTCTCAAGCAAGTCAACTACTTGATAAATGAGAGCTGAAAGAGAAAAGGAAATGTTTTACATTGCTGAACTTGCCTGAGACAATGTCTATCCTTGTACGGAAACTGTGCAGCTTTGAAGTATGATGTTAAAATTTTGCAATTACGGGATCTTTCAGGTACAGGTGGGTGGACTTCAGAGAAACTTACCATAACTACACCTGTATAGAATTGAAAGACTGTTGTACGAATAATTTACGTATTTCTGAGTGCTATACATTGCAAATCATGTTACCATTAAAATGTTTTATTTCCACTTCACACTCCTTAAGGGACATATATTAGCCATTTGTTTCAATTGTTTTGATCATCGTTGTTTCACACGATGGGTCTGATTCACAAAAGTTACTATCAAGTAGGAGAGAGAGGAAAACTAGGGCTAGTTCACTTCCCCAATTAATGTATATAAAGCAAACGGAACTAGCTGCAGGGTAGAAGCTCCTAGTGTGTGTTTGTTTGAAGGAAAAAACATTTGTTTTTTATGAAGGCCCTCACCGACCAACCTAGTTGGTGGCATGCTTCATCATCGGGTCCCATCCAAGGTACTGAGTGTACCTTGGGTGTGCTTCGACGCCTGGTTACAGCGGAGCAGGTTTTGTGCTGTGAGAGTGAGTTGTGTGTGAGTTAAAAAACTGTCCAATGGGTCCCAGAATTAAACAGACTATTTTAATGTTGGGCCCTTGGCAGTGATTAAAAACTGAGAAGTGGATATCAGTGGAGATAATTAATGACTCCGAAATCTGGTGTGGTCAACATGTTTCAGCCAGGTCTCACTGTTAAACTGGCTTTCATCAGGACCTATGTGTGTGTGAATTTAAAAGGTGGTCTAAAAATAATATATTTAGGACCAGCTATGTGGCACACACACTAAGGTGCGATATGTGGAAGAGGATGTTTTCCTCTAATGGCTCATTTCCTGTAAGGGAAAAGGCGACAGACAGACAAACAAACAAATACATATAATAATGGCTTCTTTTTGACATATTATATCAAGTGATTCAAGAGCGTCGTGTCCGTGCTCTATGCGGAAAATTGGCGTAGTGAGGACCGAGCTTGGTGTTTTTGTGCGTTGTGATTTAAAAGGAACGCCTTGAAATATGCGCTATCGAGTGGTAACAAATAGCGTTGTATGTGATTCATATGAAAAAGATGCCAAGAGACGGTTAATCTTACTCTGAAAATTTCAAGAACGTGCCCCATGAGTTCCGTGGGGGGCCCGACCTACAGTCACACTCTGTGCGTGTGAACGAGGGAGAAAAAATGACACGGAGATTGTTTAGAGAGGAACACCGGGCAGCGTAAGGACTCCGCATGTCGGCGTGTCAAGAGGAAACAGGAAAACCCCCTTTGGTTACCCCACTTACTTCGTCAAAGTCTGAGACCCGCTTCCCGTACCTGCTGTGGCCGCATCGGAACTCTGTCGATGTGTGCCGTATGTGGAACAGGAGCTTAAATACCGGAGAGGTTCTCCAGGTGCAGTCAATCTGCTTATGTGAATAGCGTCTAAACCGCAAAGGAAATGACACAGGGAGAGAGCGGACACGTGTTTCTGTATGTGTTCTACGCTCCTGTTGTACATCATATAAAGTTTTGTTGATGAAGTGAGAAATCCTGAATGCGTATGTAGGAATTAAGTAAATTAAATTAAATGAATTGTGGTGCTACCTGGATTCATGTATGTTTTAAATTTAAAATTTAACATTCCGATTTTCGGCAAAGAGGGAAGAAAGACTGAGCCCACTGGTGCAGTCTGTGGGAGCGCATCTTTAGAGTATCTCCTGGGGTTAGGGTGGATATAGTATTTGGTTGAGTGTGTTGTATGAACATGTACCTCCAACACGTGATGTTAGAGGATGAGCAATAGGTTACTGGCTAGTAGAAGGTGTTATGTCTCTGCTAGCATACATCCTAGGTCTCTGTGTACTAATGACATCGGAAAAATGTGCGATGCTATAAAGAGAAGGTTGTCGCATGTAGGTGACTGGGGCACAAGGAAGGGATGTCTGGGGATGCGTAGTGCATCTTTCTTGATCTGTATTAGTGATCAGGGGTGATTCAGGCTGTTCCACTGGATATTATCGTTTAATCCCACTTTAGGAGTTGAGAGGCGATATATCCATCGCTGTTCTTTTTGCAGTAATAGTCTGTCGTTTGTGGAGTTCTGGCAATCGATTTGCTCAATCACTGTCCACCTCATGTCATTCGAGGTGTGTCCTTTCTGGATGTAGTGGTCTGTCATCTTACTCGTGTTCTTTTTGCATCGTACGGTGCTATGGTGTTCTACAATTCGTGTTTTCACTTTGCGGCTCGTCATTCCTATATGACGGAGTCTGCATGGGCATTCAATGAGGTAGACAACTTTGGATGAATTACAATTTGTGCGTTTCCTCTGGTGCCAGCTATAGGGTAGAAGCTCCTAGCTATAGCTATTACTGCAAAAAGAACAGCGATGGATATATCGCTTCTCAACTCATAAAGCGGGATTAAACGATAATATCCCGTGGAACAGCCTGAATCACCCCTGATCACTAATACAGATCAAGAAAGATGCACTACGCATCCCCAGACATCCCTTCCTTGTGCCCCAGTCACCTACATGCGACAACCTTCTCTTTATAGCATCGCACATTTTTCCGGTGTCATTAGTACACAGAGACCTAGGATGTATGCTAGCAGAGACATAACACCTTCTACTAGCCAGTAACCTAGTGCTCATCCTCTAACATCACGTGTTGGAGGTACATGTACATACAACACACTCGACTAAATAGTATATCCACCCTAACCCCAGGAGATACTCTAAAGGTGCGCTCCCACAGACTGCACCAGTGGGCTCAGTCTTTCTTCCCTCTCTTTGCCGAAAATAGGAATGTTAAATTTTAAATTTAAAACATACATGAATCCAGGTAGCACCACAATTCATTTAATTTAATTTACTTAATTCCTACATACGCATTCAGGATTTCTCACTTCATCAACAAAACTTTATGTGATGTACAACAGGAGCGTAGAACACATACAGAAACACGTGTCCGCTCTCTCCCCGTGTCTTTTCCTTTGCGGTTTAGACGCGATTCACAGAAGCAGATTGACTGCACCTGGAGAACCTCTCCGGTATTTAAGCTCCCGTTCCACATACGGCACACATCGACGGAGTTCCGATGCGGCCGCAGCAGGTACGGGAAGCGGGTCTCAGACTTTGACGAAGTAAGTGGGGTAACCAAAGGGGGTTTTCCGGTTTCCTCTTGACACGCCGACATGCGGAGTCCTTACGCTGCCCGGTGTTCCTCTCTAAACAATCTCTGTGTCATTTTTTCTCCCTCGTTCACACGCACAGACTGTGACTATAGGTCAGGCCCCCCACGGAACTCATGGGGCACATTCCTGAAATTTTCAGATTAAGATTAACCGCCTCTTGGCATCTTTTTCATATGAATCACATACAACGCAATTTGTTACCACTGGATAGCGCATATTTCAAGGCGTTCCTTTTAAATCACAACGCACGAAAACACCACGCTCGGTCCTCACCACGCCAATTTTCCACATAGAGCACGGACACGACGCTCGAGTCACTTGATATAATATGTCAAAAAGAAGCCAATATCATATGTATTTGTTTGTTTGTCTGTCGCTTTTTCCCTTACAGGAAATGAGCCATTAGAGGAAAACATCCTCGTCCACATATCGCACCTTAGTGTGTGAGCCACATAGCTGGTCCTAAATATATTATTTTTAGACCACCTTTTAAATTCACACACATAGGTCCTGATGAAAGCCAGTTTAACAGTGAGACCTAGCTGAAACATGTTGACCACACCGGATATCGGAGTCATTAATTATCTCCACTGATATCCACTTCTCAGTTTTTAATCACTGCCAAGGGCCCAACATTAGAATAGTCTTTTGAATTCTGGGACCCATTGGACAGTTTTTTAACTCACACACAACTCACTTTCACTGCACACTCACAGCACAAAACCTGCTCCGCTGTAACCAGGCGTCGAAGCACACCCAAGGTACACTCAGTACCTTGGGTGGGACCCGATGATGAAGCATGCCACCAACTAGGTTGGTGGGTGAGGGTCTTCATAAAAAACAAATGTTTTTTCCTTCAAACAAACACACACTAGGAGCTTCTACCCTATAGCTAGTTCCCTTTGATTTATATACATTAATTGGGGCAGTGAACTAGCCCTAGTTTTTCCTCTCTCTCCTACTTGATAGTAACTATTATAGGCAGCACACAGCTGTGAGAGCTAATACCTAAACAACCCGCCTACCAATATGGCGGAGAACCCTGGCCTAACTTTCTCCGAAAATATAATCAGTGAAATCCTCGCTGGCCCCACCCCCCTACTGGCTGATCTCAACATGTCACAAACCATAGCCCAGACCACTAACTGGGACAAATTGACCGAGCAGAAGCGCAACAGGATCCGCACAATTTTACATGGCGTGATCCTTACAGAGTATCTCCACACTAACACCGCACCTAAAGGCCTACTAGTGACCAATGCTCCCAGGATCTTCCTGGAGGATGCTGCCTTCAGGAGGGACTGGGCGCAAATCGCATGGCACTGTACCAGGGACTGGCTAGTCCTCATAATAAAAACCGCGAAACGCCTGTTGGATGCCATGATAACAGACATACAGACAACTGAAAATCATTTTAAGACCACCATTACATCCTTCAAAAAAAAGCTGGATGAATCCAACAAAGAAATGGCAGAATACAAAGAGTACCTCACCCAATCAAAAATCACTAAATTCCAAAAGGATTTGAAAAGGTTCTCTTAGAACAAAGTTTACCCATACGCGGAAGAGCACTACATTGCACCAAGTAGACCAGAATTATCGTCTGACACCTCTGGAGATGACACCTCGCTCTCAAGTGGCTCTAGCACCGGCAGCTCACACAAACCCAGAGGCAGGGGAAGAACAACGAGATGGCAACAACCATGGGGTGCATACCCACACCAAGGCCAAAATTATGGACCACCCGTGTTCACCTATCCTCCCCAGAACCCTTTTATTGGGTGGCCACCCATGTACGACCCTGGGCAACAGTCCTATTACCAACCAAACCAAAGGCCACCGCCTTTTTTAGGGGGAGGCCGGAGATCCCGAGGGAGGAGATGGCACCAACCACAGGTACACTGGACAGACGAAGGAGGACCAATAGGCGCCAACACGCGGAGCAAGTCGAAAGAACCGCAACCAGGCCACAGCGGACTAAGGTAACAAGGAGCGACCAACGAACACCCTCTCTGGTGTTTAACCTATCTAACACTCCACTCACACCAATAGAAGATGTCCTCAACAAGGGCCTCTCTTATGTACCCACGACTCGTCTGGACAAATTCCAACTCCACACGGAATTGGCGGAATTCTTCCGTAAGCTAAAGCTCAAGGCCTTTTTTGAGAAACAACCTCCTACTGAATCTACACTACCTATCAACGAAACTGGACTGAGAGTAAAATCAACCTTTCTCCCACCACCTTCCTGTCTACCGGTCGAAATAGCTACATTCGAGCAGGCGGTATACAACCAGATTGAGGAACTACACCAACCCAAGACCTTCAACAACTTTACCACCAAAGAAAGGGAAGCAGTGCGCAACCTACAAGATAAACCCAATATTGTCATCAAACCGGCTGACAAGGGGGGAGGAATAGTTATCCAGGACAAGATGGATTACACAAATGAGTGCCGAAGACTACTCAGCGACGAAAGAAACTACAAACGCCTTAAGGAAGACCCCACCAGTGCACTTCGGGACACCATCACATCACTGGTTGAATCAGCAGAAGCACATAACCACATTTCCAAACAAGAAGCTGACTTCCTCTGTATGAAGAAGGCCAAAACACCGTATTTCTATACGGTGCCCAAAATTCACAAGGAGACAAGACCCCCTCCAGGACGCCCCATCGTGTCAGGGAACAATTCCCTTTTGGAGCCCTTATTACGGTTCTGTGATTTTTTTCTAAATCCCATGGTACAAAAGTCCTCCACCTATATTAAGGACACGAAACACTTACTTAACTGATTAAGGATACAAGTTTCGACCCCACCACTCAACTACTGGTGGGACTAGATGTCGAAAGTCTATATACCAGCCTCCCACAAGACGACACCCTACGGGTCCTCCGAAGCATGCTGATGGAATCAACTTTGGAGTACACTAGCCCGAGGGAATTCATACTACAATGCGCGACACTGGCCCTTAAGGAGAACTACTTCGAGTTCGAAGGCGAGTTCTATTTACAGACTAACGGAACATCCATGGGCAGTGTTTTTGCCCCAAGTGTGGCAGACCTCTACGTTTACCAATTCGAGAAAGAACACATCCTACCAGTGACGAACCCTTACAGCAACAACATCCAATTTTGGCGTCGATACATAGACGACATCCTCATGATCTGGAATGGACCACAGGATTCCCTGACCACCTTCCTATCATGGCTCAATGAACGAGATCCCTACCGGAGTTTCACTAGTAGTGCCAGCGCCTCCAGCATAGCATTCCTGGACCTCACCATTGAGTCCAAAGAGGGGCAACTGCAGACCACCACGTATTACAAACCAACGTCTAGGAACTCATTACTCCAATTCGAGAGTTTCCACCCCAGGCCCCTCAGAGAGAACCTCCCCCTTGGCCAATTTCTGCACATACGCCGGAATTGCAGTCTCATACAGGACTACCGAGAACAGTCCACTGACCTGGCTAAAAAACTTAGAGAACGAGGGTACACAGAAAAGATCATCCGGACAACTAAAAAACGGGCACGAAACCAACCAAGAGAGGCCCTCCTGGAAGGTACCAGACGCGAAAACACCACTACTCCTCTCACATGCGTTACCACGTATAACGCAGCTTCCAACCAAGTGGCAAAAATAATTCAGAAGAACTGACGCATCCTTAATACGGGCGCCCTCAAATGGGAACAACCACTCTTTTCATATAAGAAGGCAGGAAGCTTGAAGGACCGTCTCGTCTCCACTCGGCCCAAAAAACCCCAAACACCAGCAACCAACACGGTACTTAACGCATGGGGACTACCAGGTATAATCGGCCACTACCCCTGTGGCGATTGCAGTGTTTGCCACCTCACCCAGGCTACCAAAATTCTGGACCTGGAGGTAGGAAAAACCTGGCACCAGAGGAAACACACAAATTGTAATTCATCCAACGTTGTCTACCTCATTGAATGCCCATGCAGACTCCGTTATATAGGAATGACGAGCTGCAAAGTGAAAACACGAATTGTAGAACACCGTAGCACCATACGATGCAAAAAGAACACGAGTAAGATGACAGACCACTATATCCAGAAAGGACACACCCCGAATGACATGAAGTGGACAGTGATTGAGCAAATCGATTGCCAGAACTCCACAAACGACAGACTATTACTGCAAAAAGAACAGCGATGGATATATCGCCTCTCAACTCATAAAGCGGGATTAAACGATAATATCCCGTGGAACAGCCTGAATCACCCCTGATCACTAATACAGATCAAGAAAGATGCACTACGCATCCCCAGACATCCCTTCCTTGTGCCCCAGTCACCTACATGCGACAACCTTCTCTTTATAGCATCGCACATTTTTCCGGTGTCATTAGTACACAGAGACCTAGGATGTATGCTAGCAGAGACATAACACCTTCTACTAGCCAGTAACTTGGTGCTCATCCTCTAACATCACGTGTTGGAGGTACATGTACATACAACACACTCGACCAAATACTATATCCACCCTAACCCCAGGAGATACTCTAAAGATGAACTCCACAGACTGCACCAGTGGGCTCAGTCTTTCTTCCCTCTCTTTGCCGAAAATCGGAATGTTAAATTTTAATCATACATGAATCCAGGTAGCACCACAATTCATATAATTTAATTTACTTAATTCCTACATACGCATTCAGGATTTCTCACTTCATCAACAAAACTTTATGGGATGTACAACAGGAGCGTGGAACACATACAGAAACACGTGTCCGCTCTCTCCCCGTGTCTTTTCCTTTGCGGTTTAGACGCTATTCACAGAAGATGATTGACTGCACCTGGAGAACCTCTCCAGTATTTAAGCTCCCGTTTCACATACGGCACACATCGACGGAGTTTCGATGCGGCCGCAGCAGGTACGGGAAGCGGGTCTCAGACTTTGACGAAGTAAGTGGGGTAACCAAAGGGGGTTTTCCTGTTTCCTCTTGACACGCCGACATGCGGAGTCCTTACGCTGCCCGGTGTTCCTCTCTAAACAATCTGTGTCATTTTTTCTCCCTCGTTCACACGCACAGAGTGTGACTATAGGTTGGGCCCCCCACGGAACTCATGGGGCACATTCCTGAAATTTTCAGAGTAAAATTAACTGCCTCTTGGCATCTTTTTCATATGAATCACATACAACGCTATTTGTTACCACTCGATAGCGCATATTTCAAGGCGTTCCTTTTAAATCACAACGCACAAAAACACCACGCTCGGTCCTCACTACGCCAATTTTCCGCAAAGAGCACGGACACGACGCTCGAGTCACTTGATATAATATGTCAAAAAGAAGCCATTATTATATGTATTTGTTTGTCTGTCTGTCGCTTTTTCCCTTACAGGAAATGAGCCATTAGAGGAAAACATCCTTTTCCACATATCGCACCTTAGTGTGTGCGCCACATAGCTGGTCCTAAATATATTATTTTTAGACCACCTTTTAAATTCACACACATAGGTCCTGATGAAAGCCAGTTTAACAGTGAGACCTGGCTGAAACATGTTGACCACACCGGATATCGGAGTCATTAATTATCTCCACTGATATCCACTTCTCAGTTTTTAATCACTGCCAAGGGCCCAACATTAAAATAGTCTTTTGAATTCTGGGACCCATTGGACAGTTTTTTAACTCACACACAACTCACTTTCACTGCACACTCACAGCACAAAACCTGCTCCGCTGTAACCAGGCGTCGAAGCACACCCAAGTACGCTCAGTACCTTGGGTGGGACCAGATGATGAAGCATGCCACCAACTAGGTTGGTGAGTGAGGGTCTTCATAAAAAACAAACACACACTAGGAGCTTCTACCCTGTAGCTAGTTCCCTCTGATTCACAAAAGCCATAATGGAGTACGTAAAGTAGTACTAAAGCGGTACTACTTCACATGCTACAAAATGCAGCTCCCAGACCTACAGCTGGAGAGCTCCACCTCGGTCTCTATCTTTTTCTGTATGGAGATCTTCACCCCAGTGGTGGAGATCACTGCACACCTATTATGGGATCAAGTTATAAATGTGGGAAGGGCAAGGAGGATGTGTGTGAATCTGGGGAATAATTATTCTAAAATGGGTGTGGTTAGTGAGATTTAAGGAGGGGTTTAAGTATGGACATGCTAATACAAAACACACACCAACATAAGAGAATGGCAATTGTTAATCACAAAATTCACTACTAACTACCATAAAAATGACAAAACAGGCCAAAATATATTCCTGCCAAGCCTTGATGTAATTCAAGCAACACACTGGCACTGCACCACACTCCCTTAGAAAACAATGGAGACATACGAAATAATGTAAAACCTATTAAATGAATTCAAACCAGGTCATGAGTGATGTAATATGTGAGGTCATAAGCAGTGCATTGCAGAGCGTAAGTTATAATTAGCTCAGGTAACTATAACTGCTGAATTTCTCTGGTTTTGTACAAGTGAAATTTGAGTCCAACTATAATGTGCCTGAACCTTTGTTTTTTCAGTGAATTTGCAAGGTCTTTTAATGTTCTATTTCCTAACTATAATGTCCCTGTAACCTTTGGTTATAGTTAGGACCTAGTCTCCATAGGTATTATATGATATGAGAATCCTTGTGTGAAATCAACCACAAAGAAGACACTGGCACTCCAAGGATCTGTTCACCGCTAAGTTTATTGCAACGGATGGATATATATATAGGACTGTTCACGTGTTTGTTTTTTTAAATACCACGAACATTGACGATACTTACTGTGCAAGCTGGAGAAATATGTCAACCAGGACGCCAGCTTGTGGGACATTGTTCAACATTGAGTACTGTCCTCATTTTTACGAAAATGAATTAACAAGAGTTTTGAATCTTTTAAACGTACACGTTTTTTTCCAGATTGAAAAAGGCATCCAATGCCGAAACGCGTCTCTGGTGAACAGTAACCAATAAAGTTGTTTTCTGCCTCACCCCCTCTTGAGTGACAGGATTCTTTTGTGATGGAGAAGGAGGAGATATATATATATATATATATATATATATATATATATATATATATATATATATATATATATATATATATATATATATTTATTTTACTTTTGTTTTTTTAACTTAACTAGACTTGCCTTGCATGGTAAAAGCACTAACAAATGCATGCATGGTAAAAGCTGCATGATAAAGGCTGCCTGGTAATTGCCGCATTGTAAAGGCTGTTTCCCCTTAGAAGCCGCCTGATGCTTACCATTGTTGGCTTATTTGTCACTATCATGTGTTTGCTTCTTATTGGTCACCTTCCGGAGGATTACTTCCTCTTTGTGTCTTTGTCCTTCCCCTATCACATGGATGCTGAGCATTTTTTTAAGCGTTATTTTCGTTTAAGCACTGTAGGTGTGTTTTTTTCAGCTGTCTACCTCGTGTGCTTCTGCCTCCTCCGTGTTCCTCCTTGCCCCTCCCATCTGCCGACCCCCCCGTTGTTCTTCTGCTTGCCCTCAGCCTCTCCCTCACATCCCCCATTTTCAATCTGCTTGCCCCAGTCCCTCCCTCCTACTGTCCATTGTCCGTCTGCTTGCCCACAGCCCCTCGACCAACCTCCATTGTCCATGTGCTTGCTCAAGCCCCTCCCGACCCCCTTTATCTGCCTGCTTCCCAAAGCCCCCCACCCTCTGTTGCCTGTTTGCCCACAGCCCTTCCCTCCGATTTTCTGTTGTCTGTGTGCTTGCCCCCTGCCCCTCTCGCTCACTCTGTTGCCCATCTGCTTGCCCAGATCCTTCCATCCTCTGTTGTCCGTATGCTCCCCCACCCTCTTCCTTGCCTTCCTTCCCCCGTGTTGCCTCCCTCCCACTTGGTGGGGAAAAAAGTGCTATGACTCGGCCAGTGCTGGCTGCGTCATTGCTCTTTATTTCAATCGCCCCCGGGCCGCAGGGGGCGGGGGGTGCAATTAAAAAAGCGCTATGACATGGAATAACATCCATTAAGCATACTCATAGACATTAATTATGGCTTGTTTCACTCACAATCTTTTCTTCTGTGACTCTGGCAATTTTCCAACACAGAAGGGAGTTTGGTAGGGCAATAAAGGGGTTCAAGTGTTTGAACAAGATCCTAAAATGTGACTAAAAACTTTAAAAATCGGGCGTTTTTTCCATTTATCTCAATCTGTTTTGTAATTTTACAAACAAAACAAAAAATGTTTAAAGAATACATTTTCATACTGTAAGATACAATACCATCTATCTTTTCCAAATGAATAATGTGAATACGTCTGGTATGAATGGTGATGTACATAAACCCATCTGCTCCGCCGCCTTATGGCAGTGCTTGGCATATACAAATGCCACAAACACACACGTACCCCTAATAATATCTGCGGTATGAAACAGAGAGCAGGCCTAATATGGCAGCGCACTAACGACACAGCAGCTGCATGGATAAGGTGGGCAGGCAAACTCGTCATATCACATGCCAGTATGTAATGCGCGCATTGGTAAATTATGCATACGTTTTTCTCCCTGACTTTGTCGGTCAGCTCTATTGGTTTACAGGTTTTACTCCAGAGCAGGGGCATAATTTAGGCAATAATATTAGGGAGGTGCTAGTCTGAACGTTCCCAATAAGCAACAGAGTGCACCCTACTACAAAAGTAAATAGGCGGGTTGGAAAGGTAGTTAGTTAGGGAAGGGTTATGGCAAACAAAGGAACATTCTGGGTATCATTTCTTTGCACACAGATCCATAAGCTAGTGAAAGCAAACCTCCTTACACACTTTCCCAAGCACATGCCAGTAGTCCAAGTGATTTAGGAAATGCATATTAGAAGCCAAGCATGTGTCACAGTTTCATGCTTATAAAGTTGAACAATTTAATGTCAAATTCACATGATGTACACTAGTAGCTATGCACACAAGGTATGGCACTGTGCTACTTTGGCACTATGTTGTGTGCTAGGCTTGGGTCCCTGAGCTGTGCGTTTTTAAAACGTATGTTTAAAAAAAATGCTCAGTTGTAGGTCACATCCCAAATAACTTGACTATCCTTTTATGAAATCCAGAAGCGTACTCTCTCTCACACACACTCTTACTTTCTTAGATACTCTCCATATCCCGACTGGCACACAGCTCTATATGCACCCCCTCCCCTGACCTGCTACTCACTCAAGTAGCACACATCTCTACCAAAGCAAGAGTCGACCACAGCGCTCCATTTAAAACATGCTGCATTGCTGGTACAACCGCTCGGTAAGTGTAGCAACCCCAGCTCTCTCTCTCTCTCGCTGTAGTTCCTAATACACAAAGACTATTCTGATGACGCACTCACGTCCCTGCTGTTCCACAGCCGACGGAAAAACTGCGCTACCAGAGCGCTACCTATAGCTCCTGTGTTGAGTGACAAACAGAACTTTGACAATACAATCAGTCCTGACCTCAAGTCTCTGCTAGGGGTATGCATGAACCAACAAACACACACACACACATACAATTGCAATTATACATTGCTATCCATGCTGGAGTGACAACCTAGGAACTGTGCCAATAGCCGCTCCTCACACACAAATGCACAATTAACTCAGACCTGGACAAGCCATTAGCATCCAGTACTCAATGACAAATGATTAGATTTGGCCTTTTGGCTAAGATCACGTATTGTAGCTGACTGGCTGGCGGGCTGGCTGGAAGGCTGGCTGGCTGGCTGGTGAGTTAAGTAGGCTGGCTGGCTAGGCCGGCTGGCTAGGCTGACTGGCTAGGCTGACGGGCTAGGCTGAAAGGCGGAGCTGAAAGGCTAGGCTGAAAGGCTAGGTTGTCTGGCTAGGCCTTCCCTGACCGGCTAGGCTGACAGGCTAGGCTGACTGGGTAGACCAGTTGGCTAGGCTGACTGGGTAGACCAGTTGGCTAGGCTAGTTGGCTAGGCTGGTTGGCTAGGCCGGATGGCTAGGCTGGACGACTAGGCTGGACGACTAGGCTGGACGACTAGGCCGAGTTGCTCTGCTGAGTTGCTAGGCTCGTTGGCTAGGCTGGTTGGGCAGGCCGGCTGGCTTGGCTAGCTATAAAAGAAAAGATTAGATTTGGGGTAAAGACATTGTCCCTGTTGTGTTTGGGGCACTGCTACGTTAGGGACTACTGCGACCAGTAACACTTCTGCCAGGAGAGGCGCTACTGCTGTACTGCCCCGCCCACCTGCTGCATAGCGCTTAAAAGCATCCCAGTCCTCCCGCGGCACTAGAAGGCCATCGTCTCCGTTGTGTTTCGGGCACTGCTACGTTGGGGACTACTGCGACCAGCGTCTCTTGCGCCAGGAGAGGCGCCACAGCTCTACTGCCCCATCTGCCTGCCGCATAGTGCTTAAGCATGCCAGTCCTCCCGCGGCACGAGAAGGCCATCGTCCCCGTTGTGTTTGGGGCACTGCTACGTTGGGGACTACTGCGACCAGCATCCCTTGCGCCAGGAGAGGCGCCACAGCTCTACTGCCCGGTCTGCCTGCCACATGGTGCTTAAGGACGCCAGTCCTCCCGAGGCGCGGCACGGTCTGGGCCAAGGGGGAGCCCGTCCTGCACCAGTCAGCACAAGGAAGAGGCAGGGCAGGCCCCCTCCCACCAGTACCAGGGTGAGCATCCTAGCTTGACCTTACCGGGAAGTGGCCAAAAGCACTGTTTATTCACACAAACAATCCTTGGTGTGACTGTGAACCCCTGTTGGCTGGGGCGAAAAAGGGGCAGACTGGGCATTACCTCAGTTGCTTGTAGAGGAATAAGACGCAAAACGGGGTCTTCTCTCCTAACCGTGCAATATGATGTGCTGATTGACCTCTTGCTCCATCTGTGCCACAGGATGGCTCTGGCTTATGGCTGCCTAGCTTTCTGCTCCTCTTGCCCTTTGCCTCCCGATAATTGTACATATATTTGACATAGGGCACACTATAGGCCTTCGCCACCCAGGTGGTTCAAGATGGGAAAGCAGAGGCCAGGAGAATGTGGGACCCACTGGCGTAACGAAACTTGAGGGGGCCTCCCTGCCAGGTATGTGGAGAGACCCCCTCCGCACTCAATCAGGGGGGTCTCCGGATAGATTACTGTGCTGAGAGAGACCCCTGGAGCTTGGGGGGCCCCCCGCACCGCAGGGGCTGCGGGGGGCCTGTGTCACGCCACTGGTGGGACCAACGCTGCGTTGAGCACAACCCTGGATGGGTTCATCCAAAGAGCAGTGGGCCTGATCAACTAGGAGATTGATTTGGTCGAGCGTCACCTATCTCTATCACCTGCACCCCCTAGGTCCACCTGCATGCCATTACTATCATCAGCCTGCACACCTGCCCTAGGGCCAGAACCACCCGGCTCTACTCAGAACTGGCCTAACTGAGGAACTAGAGGGGGTTACCCTGAATCCTGTTACCCCTGCCCTAGGAGTCCTAGTGCATCTAAATGCATAGGGGAAAACGGAAGAGTGAGCCAGCGAACTCTAAGGTCAAAAGACTATGTCATGAGACTCAGGCAGGGGGAGGGATCGTGGGGGGGTGCCGCTGGGTATGTCACCAGAAGAAATGCAGGCTTTGTGTGACAAGTTGTTGCTAGGTGTAAAAGAGTGCTTAGAGCCCATTTATCAGAGACTGGGCAAAATTGAATCTGAGATTAGATCTTTGAGGGCTGTATCAGCTCCAAGACACCCAATGCCTGAACCTGGCCAACAGCCCCCGGTCGTCAAGGGAAAGAGTGCCTTGGGGGTAGAAAGTGCCAACCAGCGCCCCTGAGAGCAAAAGAGTAGTATCAATTACCCCCCCCAACACACATTGTAACGGGAGGTGCAGGGCAAGGGCTGGCAAGACAAATGGTGGGTGACAATGAGGGAGGGAGGGAGCATGGGTGGGGTGGCCTGTGTAGTAAGGCCTGTAGCGCTGGGACAGGAGGTTGTTACACTGAAACTGCCCCCTGAGGCCTACCCATATGTTGCTGTATTGTCCAATGTCCCATGCCCAGCAGAAGGTTCAGGGGAATCATTTGAACAGTGCAAAAAGAAATCATTGGATTGGCTATGCTCCCATGTTGGTTTTTCCTATGCAGATGCACACCAAAGCTTGATGGTTAGGATTGTCACCTCAGTTGGGCCCTTGCCCAAGTCTCACAGGGGTGACTGTGTTGTTGTGAACTTTAGGGAACCAGTGATTGTTTGTTGTGTACTTACCTCCAGTGCATGCCCAAATCAGACAGGATCTAACATTGTTTTGCAACTCCTGTGCTATATTTACGGTCACTTGAGTGATAGGAGAGGCCTAGATTTGCAGCTGCCAAGAATTGGACAGGACAGTAGACCATGGGGGTGCAGATTTTGGCTTACGTCTGCTACCTTGTCCCACCAAATCCTCCTTCCTCCCTAACAGAGGTTGATTGACTTCCCCTTAATCAGGATGGCCCTATAATAAATGAGAAGGTGGCCATAAACACCATAGAGGTGATTCATACCTTGCCTAGGCTGGTGTGTCCTGTGCAGGAGCAGGAAGTGCACCTGGGTACTTTGGGTGACATGATCAGCCTTGGTGCAGCTAGATCAGTAACGCCTCCGAACCACACAGAAAATTTAAGGAGAAACAAGTGCATGGCCCCAGCGTGTCAATCTACCTCCTTTCCGCCCCAGATTCTTTTGCTAAGTTGGAAAATTGCGAGAATCAGGGGCAAGTTCGTAGACCCAGATTGGGGTATTTTCGTGGATAATTATGAAATTTTTCTTTTCCAGGAAACATGGGTGGTTGAGCAGGTGAATAGGTGTGGATTTAAAAGTTATATCCCAGCGATTAAATCAAGTGCTGGTCGCCCATGAGCTGGGCTCCTGGTGTCAGTCTGGGCCAATCTCTCCTGCACAGTTATGTCCCTGTACCTGGATTCCCTAGATGTACAAGGTCTGGTACAGACAGGGCCCAACTCACATCCCCATGTGCTCATAAATATTTGTAACAGGAGTACCAGCCACAGGCAGGAATCTCTAGTACTACAACTCTTAAACAGAGTACTAGGAGAGAATGTAAGTACCCATCAGGAGATCATAGAGGGGGACTTTAACCTGACATTTGAGTGAAGTAGCTTGGCTAGTGATCTGACTAGAGACGAGAACCTTGTGTGGGCCATTGCAGACCTAGGCCCCTCCAAAGGGAGACCGCTCTTTTGTGTGGGGAATTGCAGACTAGGCCCCTCCAAAGGGAGACCGCTCTCAAGAGCAGTGCTTCAAGTTGTGGATCTCACTATTGCCCATGGGATTAGGGCATGCAATGACCACTCTCCTTCAGACAAGCTCCGGGCACGGACTTTTAGAAGAGGGACTTACAAGAGTACAATTGACTACATTCTTTTTGACGTAAGAATGTGGAGTAAGCTGGATGGCATGATTGTTGTGGAGAGAGAAGAGAGCGATCACAGTCCATTGATGCCAAGGCAAAAAATGTCAATGACCCTTTCTAGCTCCGCAGATCCGGACAAGGGCCATGGGCACCTTGTACCTATGAACAGAAGGAATGTGAGATGGAAATCAGTAAATGCCACACCGGAGCATGTTAGGGCCCTGTACTCAATTCTGGTTACCCACATGGAGAGAATGTGTGTTTACTGAGAAAATAATGACCTGGTTCTGGCCGGGCACCTTGCGGGCCTTTGATAAGTTGATAAGTGTTCTAACTAAAGTGGGGGGGCCTCCTAAAGTACAAAGGGGATGGTATAATGACCAGTGCAAAAAGGCCAAGGTAGACCTCTTGCAGGCAAAAGGGATACCCAAGCCATTAGGGAGCATAGGGGGAATTACAGGGCAATCTTGAGAGTAACAAAAGCAGAATGGGACAAGGCCATGAGGGCGGATCTACTGAATGCCACAGTAAATAATGATCAAAAAAGTTCTGGTCCCTAGTTAGCAGGAGCAAAGGAAATCTGGACAAACCTGCCGAAACTTCTATTGCCCCGAGTGAGTGGGTTTCACACTTTGGGACACTGCATTGCGCTGCTGTGGTTGATGAGAGCCAACTTGAGGGTAGGGATGTGCCCAGCAGATTGAACCAGATACAGCACCTGGTAATTTTCTCCCTGGAGGAGCCGTAACACGCAGTGGCCTCTTAAACCTGGGGAAGCCCAAGGCCTCAATAAAATTATGGCATATGTTTTTAAGTCTGATCCAAGGGTAAGGGTCCCCTATATCAATGTGGTCTCCAACGCCATTGTTGCGGATGTGGTATTTCCCCCCTCCTGGAAAGGGGCGGAGATTGCACCAATCTTTAAAAGGGGTACCCTAATGTGCCTTCCAACTACCGTCCTATCAGTCTTATAGATAGCCTTCAAAAATATTTTGTAAGCAGTTGCTGAAGAGGTTGTTAGACTGGTGCGAGAAGAATAAAATCCTCACAGACCTTCAGGCAGGATTTAGGCTGAAAGTTAGTGCCATGGACCACGTCTTTCGGTTCCTCTTGGTCAATTGAAAGGTGTTGAATTTGACCAAGGGTGACCTTTATGTGGCGTTCATTGATTTGCACGCCGCTTTTGACCTGGTCCTCAGGGGGGAGCTCTGGTAAGTCCTCCAGGGACTGCGTACCCAGCCTGACCTCCTCAATTTGATTAGATGCTCCATGAGGGGAACTTTGCGAAAGTAAGATGTGGGGTGAAAGAAGAGTTAACTGATGCCTCTCCTGTCAACCAAGGCATACGGCAGGGTTGTGTCCTCGCCCCAACCATATTTCTCGTATACATCAACAATTGCATTGCTTACCTATTGGATAGGTGAATGACTCCCCTTCCTTGGCGGGGGTAAAAATACCAGCACTCCTCTTTGCAAACAGCACGTTGTTATTGTCCAAAACCAGGTGGGGGTTGCAACACTTGGTTGATAGTTTTAACCAATACTGCAGAGCCTTTGGCCTCTGAATTAACATATCTAAGACCAAATATATGGTGTACTCCAAGAAAGGTACGACGAAAGGGGTTATCAAGGTGGATGATGAGGCACTGGAAAGGGTTCAGGAGTTTGACTACCTGCGTATCAGGTTGGATGAGTCAGGATTAAGGAACCCGCAGATTTTGAAAAGTACCCTAATTGTGAAACACCGGGCGGGTGCCATACAAAGATTTGCAAACAAAACAGCTTGGACCCCTGCCCGCCCAGTAGTAGAAATTTATAAGGCGCAAACTAGGGGGACAGCACTTTATGGGGTGCAACACTAGCCCCTTGTCCGCAGCAGAAAATAATGTCCTTAGGGGACTTTTGGGTCTAGGGAAGGGCACGCCATTGGTCCCTCTCCACCTAGATTTAGGAATCCACGAGTTAACGACACTGCTATTCTTAAAACCTTTGTTGTACTGAATCCAAGTGTGGAGTACAGATGAATTGTGTCATTTTAGGGAGGGCTTAAGGGATGTCATCTTGGCCAATGGGGCAGGGAGAGTGGGTTGGTCAAGGATGCTCAAAAAGACCTGGCATGATTTGGGCCTAGGGACATTTTGGAGTGAGCCCCAGAAAATTCGGGGAAGGGATGCAGTTGTAGTGAAAAAGATGGTGGAAGAGAAAGCTAGCTGCCTTAGAGACCACAATTTCTCGGTAGGGAGTTTGACAAGCGTGGTTATCCTTCATAATTCGGTTTGTGATGGCGAGGTATTTTTGAAAAGCCCGGCTCAGGCGCAAACTCTATATATACAATTTAGATATGGGTGTTTATCCGTAACAGCCTTTACTGTGAAGTGGAGGAAGGCAAAGCAGGAATCGGACTGTTGCCCATGCTACTCAACTACTCGCAAAATTGATGAGCATTTGCTGTTCTTTTGTCCCCTTTATGTGAAATCAAGTTCCAAATGGATTGTCTCTATGTGCAGGTCCTTCTGCCCATTGACAAGTGGAGGGGCACATAGAATATGTAAAAGTGACACCTACTCGATTGTGGTTGAGGCTGTCTCCAAATTTCTATATTCAACATGGATAACCAGAAGCAAAGTGCTCAATGCTTTACAAAGCTAGGCTCTGAACGCCGTCTTTGTGATTACAGTTGTTTGATTGATCTCTGTATATGGGCTTTTAATTATATTTATTGGCACTTTTTATGTGTTTTGATCTTCTTTCAACTCTTTTTAATGGATGTATTTTTGATTATGAAACAAATGTTTCGAAACATCAATAAACAATACGGTTAGATTTGCCAACAGATTTAATCCAGAAGGCGAGTTACCTGGCTGCTGGCCCTTGCCACAATGTCATCTTTCTCCCTCTCTCACACACCTCTTTCTCCCCCCATAAAAAACAACGAATTATTCACATATATATCCATGTCCTGATTAAAATAATACTGGTCTCCAAAGGCTCAGCATGAATGCTGAAATGTTTGGCCCTTGAGGAATAATAGGCCCTGGAGGCCCCCTGTCAGAATAACAACTGTAGGGACTGACTTGTGACACCCACAATAACAGTGATGCTACTTTAAGGATTCTGTAACTTCACTGGTTAGAGGCAGAGCGAATTACCCGAGATCCACCCGGCACCAGAAATGATATGGGTCACACTGTGCCCAGCTCGGACGTCCATTGAGCGAGGTCACTGGGGTTAGAGTGGCAGTGGTGTAACTAGACAAAGGTCCAGCCAACACTAAATTCTAAATTGCATCACTGCCCAACCTTTACATGACAGGCTCACCAGTCGGACGGTGACAACACCATTGAACAGCAAGCAATAACTCGACAAACGAACCTGCTGGTACCGTGCAAAGGCTCTGACTCGACTGTGAATGTATTTGGGGGGTAGGCGGGTATCCACGCCCCTGATCCAGTGGAAACGTGAGTGAAGAAATTAACAAGAACTCGCATGTTTCCCCACTGTTAAGAATTCGAGCAAAATCTTTCCACAATCTCAAGCATATTCAGAACCCTTGGAATGCGGTCAGTTTTAGCCTGCAGTAATGTAAGTTTATATGTACCGGTCAGTTACTTTAGGTTTGATGCAATTAACCCATATAGAATTACCTTTCACCTTATCCACTTGCCTGGCCAATTGAAACCTAGAAAGATCATCAGTGATATGATTCATGTGTTAAAATGCACCAACTCACCTGGCACAAACCCTTTTTCAGATCACCACTTCGAGTCTGTTTGCCTCAACATTTTTTGTGCTAAAGCATGCATTCTTGCAAGATCTACTTCTGTCTCCCCTACCGGTCATTCATGCAGAATTTAATTCAGAGTTTGAGGAACAACCTCAAGGAAACTCAAATTGGGATAACCTGTTAGCTGATTTAGGTGTATTGTGATAGGACCATCATACGTATGTGATGGAAGCAGTCACAGATTTGCTATCCGCCCCCTCCCCTATTCATCTAACTAGAACATTAATTTGAGATTGATTTCAATTCAATTTAATCAAGCTTTATTCGGTGTGTACAAACAAGCATAAAAGCAATTACAATAATAAGATACATTGCAATAAGACCAGAAATCACGTTAAGAAGAATTTGCCATTCGAATTACATAATACAAAATTCTTATCAGTTACAAAAAAAAGCAATACCTTTCTGTGTATTTATTGCCTTTAAAATGTACATGGCAACATTAAAACAGACCCTAATATCATTAAAGTCAGCCAAAAGTTTCTTAGCAGCTTTATATGTTCTCACATTTTGTTTTTAAAACAGTGGTTTTAAATAATAACACCTAAAATTGTAGTAACAATCACAGAAAAGCAAGAAATGGATTGTGCTTTGCTTGGACTGTCCATCACAGGGACAGGCGGTCAGATCTGGGGGGCAAGATTTCATTGTGGGAAAAGCAACCAAATGATGAACTATTCCAAGTTTAAATCTTGTTAATACGAAATGGTGTGATGGGTTTGTAACCCGCGTAAAATAGCTTTGGAAACCCTTCTCAGACTCGATTGAATGATAAAATATAAAGGTTGATTTTTTCCCTGCCAAAACCATTTGGGATTCCATTTTATAATTCATAAAATTATCCTTGATTGACTGTTTAGTTAAGTCGATCACCTGTGCAGGATTAGACTGGATTGACAGATTAAACAGTTTGCCATATATATTACTAATATATTTAAGCGAAGGAAGACGCATTGCCTTATCCAAAGACAGACAATACGTAATAATTGACTTTGTGAAATTAGTCTCGTTCTTAGCCCTAATAGACCTCCATTGCAACAGGGGACGTAGTGAAATTGTATCTGCTAGATGCTGTAATCCTAACTCCTGGTGTATTATCTCGGTGGAGGCTGAGACTGGTAAACTTAAAAGGTGCTTTAAAAATAGTTTTCTTCGCTCTGAAGTGCCTTACTGCAGTAATAACCCCGTACTCCAGCTCAATAAATTGCGGAAGCAACAGCTCTGGCCTTATAAATAGCTAACATGTCTCTAATTGGTCGGATTGATTTAAATACGTTGCACTGTGCTAGATTCCCTGGTTTCTTAAAGTGATTCCATTTTTAGAAGTAAATCGAAAATCATTATCACATACAAGAACAGAAGGAAACCTCTACCTAGCAACACGTCTGCTAAGAAACAGCATTTAAAATTCAGTAACAAACATTACCTCCACCTATGTTGAGTAATAGTCCACTATTACAACCACATACCTCAAGTACATTTCAGTGACTTAGTCTGCAGCCTATACTGCACTGCCACAGGACACATAGTAGGAGTCTAAAGATTATTGCGGCCACTAACCCATTGTAAACAACCTCTTTCACTTTGATCAATATCTCCATCTGTAGTTGCTAACCAGTAGGCATTACAAAGTATTTTCTTTGTCGTTGCGGCACCCAAACTAGCCACAAGAGCAAGGCTAACCAATGCAACAAAATAATCGGCTTTCAAAACCACTGTTTTTGACAACGATAATTCTTGAATGACCTATAAATAAGCTCATAATAATTGAAAACAAATTTATTAAAAGATTATTGACGCTACTGAAAAATGCTCCTACCCTATTTTGCCATACGGAATTGGGCTTAGAGTTTATAGAAGACCATATACATGTTTCACTATACTAATTCAACACTAATCCTCTATGGGTCCCGGAGTAGCGTGCTACTCGCCGAAAAAGCGCTTCGACGCCTCGTCAGGGGTAGTAAGCGCTATATAAATGCAATTACAATACAATACAATACAATATAGGCAGCGCCCCTTTGTTTTTATGGGTTAAGATCTGGCTCTCAGATGATTTAATGTTTTCAAGAGATGTCATCAAAGACTGCCTAAAATCAGACAATCTTTTAAAGATTCCCTGGTTTCATTATTTGAGGAGAAAATATCATGATATAGATCTAGAACACATTTTTGAAAACCTTGAAAGTATTCCTCCAAATGCCAAAATCATCATTAAAGAGGCGTACTGTACCAGGGGTAACATGCGCAATTGTCAGCATCATGGCGATATGGTAGAGCCTAGTCTGTTTCCTGCCCTTCTACAATTTCATTTAACTTTTTCTACCAATTCTCAGTTCCGATTGTATCTAACAAGGTTTTGTTTATGCACTGTGCACTTTCTACTGGCATTTCCACGCCAAGGAGGGTAGTCAGACAGGAATACGCCCTGTCCGTGTGATAATTCCTCCAGCCAAAGCACTATGCACTTTGTATTATTTTGCACATTGTATAAAATCGGTGAGAACTAGATTTTTGCTGCCATTATTAAGGAATATTCGCCCTTGTTCGTATATTGATGATTTTAACTTTTTACAGTCATTGGCAACCGCTGAAATTTGCACTGCAGTAGTTAATTATATAAGGGGTTCAATGCGATTAGAAAGCACTATGAGTAAAATTGTATAAAGATCAGTAGGGTAACAGTTTGCTGCCTAAATTGACTTTTTACAAAAAGAATAGTATGATATAGCTGGAATTTTATGATCAGCTTTAAGATTTTTATTGTGGATTTTTATGCATTGTATTTTTATCTGATGTTGCTAATCTTTTTATGGTTCTCTCAACTGAAATAAAGTTATTCTTGACTTGAGTAATAGTCCACTATTACAACCACATACCTCAAGTACATTTCAGTGACTTAGTCTGCAGCCTATACTGCACTGCCACTGGACACATAGGGGCCGATTCCGATCTCGGCCGGTAGGGCTCCGAATCGGATTCGGCTTTACCGGATCCGATTCGGAGCCCTGTTTCCCGACCGATTCGTACGTGCCTCCGGGCGAGTACGATGCGAAAACTCCGACCCACTCGTTCGCGAGACTCAACCGCACCGACCGACTCGTACGCGAAAGCCGACCGCACCGACCGACTCGCTCGGACACGCCTCGCACTGCGCAATGGAGACGTTCCCCGGCCGGGCAAGTACGATGAGCGCCGCAAGCAGTCCGACCGACTCGCGCCATCCGGCTCGAAGGAGCAGTCGGAGCCGTACTTTGGGGGTCCGTGTCGGACCCCCCTGTACGCGTAGCCGTGCGAGTCGCACACAAGGGGGACCCATGGGTCCCCCCTACCTGTGCGTGTACGGCGCGAGTCGCTTCGCCGCGTACACGCTGTAGGGGGTGCCCTTGTTCGCCTCGCACCCATTGAGTCAATGGGAGCCCGCGTACGCGTTGTACGACAGGCTCCCATTGACTTCAATGGGAGTCCGACCGAATCGAGTCCGATGGCATACGTGCGCATCGTACTCGTTCGGACGGGCTGCTAGGGTCCGAGTCGGTCGGAAATCTCTCCGAGTCCGGCTCGGTCGGAGAGATTTCCGGCCCGAATCGGAATCGGCCCCATAGTAGGAGGAGTCTAAAGATTATTGCAGCAACTAACCCATTGTAAACAACCTTTTAACTTTGATCAATATCGCCATCCATAGTTGCGAACCAGTAGGCATTACAAAGTATTTTCTTTGTCGTTGTGGCACCCAAACTAGCCACAAGAGCAAGGCTAACCAACGCAACAAATAATCTGCTTTCAAAACCACTGCTTTTTACAATGAGAATTCTTGAATGACCTATAAATAAGGCTGCTTCATCATTCACTCCAAACACCAATTAGCAACAATTGCCTTTTGCACCTTTATTACCATCTTATCATATATCATGACTTCTCTTCACATCATTTTCAAGGATATAACCAATGCACCCTGTACTTCTATCAACCACTGCCACCAAACTCTCCTCTTTATTGTACCCAACCTCTACCTCTTCCTCTAACTCTCCCAAGGACAAGTTAGCATGTGCACTCCTTTTACCAGCAAGGTACTCTATGGTAAAATGATATATGCCAAAGGTGACAACCTTACAAAAGAATCAATGAATGAATGAATATTAGATTTATAAAGCGCTAACTTAGCCCAAGGGCATCAAGGCGCTGCAGAGGACTAACGTTCAACCGGATAGGATGCTCAAGCTAAAGTCTGTGTAAAAAGCCAGGTTTTCAGGGCCTTGCGAAAAAGAGAGTATGACTCAAGACCCGATAAACCATCCGGAAGAGAATTCCACAGCCTGGCAGCAGTAGTGGAGAAGGCTCTGCCTCCCCATCTAACCTTCTTAAACCTAGGAACCACCAGCAAGTTCTTGCTGGCAGACCTAAGCTGCCTGGTCGGGATATAGCGTTGAAACATTGCCTTGATGGCCTCAGGGCCAGATCCATAATAGGCATTATGAGTCAAGCACAAAGTCTTAAAAAGGATTCTACGATCCAGAGGTAGCCAATGCAGCGAGAAGAGGGAGGCCGAAACAGAGTGATACTTTGGCAACTCCAACACCAACCTGCAGCATTCTGTACCATCTGTAACCGTCTCACCAAGCCCTTGTTAATGCCCAAATAAAGGGCATTACAATAATCAAGTCTGGACAGTATCAAAGCAATCACTGCCTGCTTTCGTGATGAAAACGACAGGAACTGTGAAATTTTCCTAAGCAGCCTGATTATTCCAAGACAGGTAGACACTGTTTTGCTAACCTGTAGGTTCATGGACAATGAAGTGTCAACCATAACCCCCAGATTTTTCCCATGGGAAACAGGAGAGGGACAGCTGCCCATGGTGTCAGGCCACCAGTCATTAGACCATATATCGTGTTGGTTGCCAAAAATCAGGATCTCCGTTTTTTCCCCATTCAATTTAAGATAATTCTCAACCATCCAAGATGAGACTGCCTGCATACAACTTTTAAAATTTGCGGCAGCTTCACTGATGCTGTTAGCGATAGACACCATGATTTGAGTGTCATCGGCATAAGACAGCACCTCAAATCCAAAGGCTCTCACCACCCTCGCCAGTGGGGCAACATAGATATTAAAAAGGGTGGGGCTTAGAGAGGATCCCTGAGGAACTCCACAAATCAATGGGTTGGGAGAAGAATAAAATTGGCCCAGTTTCACTATTTGTGCCCTATCACTAAGAAAGGAGGAAAGAAGCTCGAGGGCAGAGCCCCCAATCCCTATCTCCTTGAGGCGTTCCACCAGCCTCAATGGAAACAGGGTATCAAAAGCTGCGGTAAGGTCAAGAAGGACCAGCAGAGTTGTATACCCTGCATCAACCTGAACCCGGATGTTATCAAATACCGCAGTTAGCGCGGATTCAGTGCTATGAAGGCATCTAAAGCCATGCTGAGAACCATCAAGCAACTGGTGATCCGATAAATAGGAACTGAGGTGGGAAGTCAGATATTTTTCCAGAATCTTAGCTGGAACCGGAAGCAAGGAAATGGGGCGATAATTTTTTTAGTTCCATAGGATCCAGAGACGGCTTTTTTAAAAGCGGTTTGACCACCGCGGTTTTCCAAAGAGTGGGATACTGCCCCTCAGTAATAGCTATATTTAGTACTGAGGTGAGAAGGGAATCAATAGGCTCAATTACACCACCTTTGCACTTAAAACACAATATGTCTAATAACTAGAATCTGACACTAAATAGGGTATTACAAAGATGATGCTTAACAGGGAACAACATTTTTTAACTTGAGAGCATCTTTATCTTCTACAACTTTCTCCAATAATATGCCAAATACCCTGCAATGCTTCCTTAATACCTTCAAGGAACTACTTCCAAGCACACTTTAGTCATCTTCCTTGTATACTTCAACAATCACATTACATTTTTCTAGGTCCCTAGTTTCAGCCCAAACAGAAACTTCCTTGAGATTTCCATGCCAAAATATCAACTGCATTACATAGTACATACACAAAGCTATGAATCATTTCTTCTTTGAATAATATACTAGCACTGAAGCATAAAACTATAAGCCAAACATTTCAGTGTTTACATCGCTAGAAGAAATTGAGACACTGCCCCATACCATGATAGTAGACGTTTCTGCCAAAATAGTGATCTTGACCCATAGCCAATAAGCAAATCGAGTTCCACACCATTGATCAAGACACAAATATGAGAATCATTGTATTACATGCTCTCTTGCTGCACATCTTTATCGTCGCACATGGAGAAGTGTAACATTTCAACTCTTTTGGCAACTTTATGCACATCTTTCACTTCCTCAGACACCATGTTAACACACACTTCCCACATCTGCACAGATGTGCATAATATTCAATACTTCCAAATGTCCAACCACCTACCTTCATATCTAAGAGAATAATCCTATGTTTTCACAGCAAGGTTTTGTGAGATCTTTCCACCACCCACCTTGATAGTAGATAGCCTTTTTGATGACAATGACAGAAATATAACTTTTTTAGAACTGTACAAATGGCTTACTCAGAACGCTTATTTGATTATTCACTGACTGCTGTGACTGAACAAGCCCTCATCATATACACGGCTCCTTTTAATGAGGAATCTTTCGGACCACTTTACTGCACTTTCTATTTGAAATATTTGATAATCAACCAGTCCATTGCATCTCAATGTCAAAGTATGCCACTAACCTGTATAGAAGCAATATAACACTCAAAGGATTTGTTCACATGTTGGTCACAAGTATAAACTGGATCCCTATGAAGTACAGTCCTGGACTGTGTATCAAAACGACTTTCAAGTCTTTGAATTTTATCAGTAGCACCACGGTAGGTACCAATTTCAACATTTGATGGCTAGTTCACATGGTATGGCTAAGAATGGTGGTGAAAAAGTGAAATTAGCTTATTGAACAAGCCTGAAAAAAGAGCAATATCAAAGAAAAATACCTAACTAAACTAACAAGTTGATTTTATGCATATAACATTTCTTCTTAGAAAAATGTTTGCCTCTCTACTCTAACAAAACAGAGAGCAGGATCCATGTTGGTTAAGAACAAAAATGTACTCAAGCTCAGTCGCATCCCCTTTTCATTAAATAAATACACTTTTCAGTTTGTTTGTTGCAACTGCGCGGGGCTTCTGATGATAGCCCATTTGTCATAACTTCAAAATGTTTGTTGCAATCTACTAGCAATCAGTAGCTACTCTTTATTGGTATGGATTCACACATTCAATGTTTGTTCAGTACATAAATCTCATTTTTATTCACACGACTGCTTTGATCGAAATTGCTAATCCTGATCAATTATCACAGGACACGTATTTTTAAACCCAATGCATTTGGAACATTGATCCCTTTTTCTGGGGTCCTCACTCACAATTTCTATAGCACAAGATCAAAGAAATCATCACTGATTTCTGTAAACTATAGCAAAGTTAATAGTTTAAATGCAAAGAACAGCCACATCTCTAGAAACTTGATCCACCGGGAGTTTCACATGTGGCACTCACTATTCTGCGGTAACTTCAGCCCTTCCCAACTGGTGTATTAAAAAGGAAGTAAAATGTCTCATTGTAACCCACTGCAGTCTGGTTTCATTACCATGTTGAAACTCCATTATAATACAATACCATTAATAAAATGTACAAACTACCAAAAACAAAATACAAAAGAAACGTCAGGTCCAGCTTTTCATTAATACCTTTTGGTATCACTGTGTTAAGTGCATATATCTTTTAGGGCTTTCTCTATAAAAGTTATTTTTCTGATCACTTCCTCTTTTCCACTCTGATACTCATTCAAGTGTTTGATATTTTGATAATTCTTACACACGAATCCTTGCACTTTTGGGAATTTAATAGTTTTTTGTGTACATTACTTTTATATTCATTCCAATTTACTTTAATTTGTTGTTCAGTTTTGCCCCTATATTGCTTTTCCCTGTGTGTGGATGAAATGCATTGCCTGGTTTTATAACTTTGTGACAGTGCATGCTGTGTAAGTAGGTACTCAATTGTCTTGCTTTCATTTTACTTTATCTACTGACCTCATTCAAGATTTATCAAACTTTTAATATCCCTGGTCTTTGATGTGCAAATAATGGCTTTTCAATAAATAACCATTACAAATCACTAGCAAATGGTATTGATTCGGGGCAGATTAGAAGAATAATAGACAGAAGAGTATACATAGTTCATTGATAAAATAAGAACCCCTCCTTTCACAAGCTATAGTGTGTCCCACATTGCAATAAAAGCTATCATATCCTGAAGTCTCAAGTTAGTGTGTGAGTTAACATTCAAATATTGCAAGAAAATTAGAAGCTGATACAAAAATAATACTAATTCATGCAAGTGTATTACAGAAGAAGCTACCAGTACCTGTGTGCTTATGACAAAGTAGTAGTGATATATGTGTACCTATGACAGAGTTGTAGTGCACAATGAGTATATATGTCTGCATATAACAGATGCAGCTGAATCAGAACATCTTGAGTTCTTATTCAGCAGATACAAGTGTATCACAGAATTCCAATGAATGCCCACTGTAAAATGTATATTACTTCACGTTTCATTACCATATGCACATTTAATAAAAACAGGTGGAAATATGCATTGTACTACTCTTCTCTGTGTTCACTACACTTCTTATGTGCAATGCATGATACATAAGTAGAAAAAACACTGTTCCTTCTAAGATGGCGATGAGGTTCATAGACTTGTAATTCTACTCCTCTTGGTAGGTCCATCATAGTATGCACTCTAAAATTTATGAAACATAAATTGGAGTAAAAGCATGTGCTTGCCAGTTGCATTCACGATGCCAGTAAGCTCCCTGCACAATCGTACCCCAACTTAAGATTGCCACCGTGTGCAATACAAAGTGTTGTGTAATTTCCACTAATCAGTGGGAACTGCGCGTTTGTGGACAGCATAAACTTAGGGATGGTGTCAGACTGATTCCGTGCACCCCCGCAGGATATGTAGTCCCTTGGACCAGCTATCTCACAATGCCACTGTAAGCCCCCTAACCTAGAGAGGGAACAAACAGTTCTGGCAACTACTGAACATTACAACTCTGTTCCCTCAGGAACCGTGGTGACAGACCTAGAACCTTTCACTCATGCACTCGTGCACACTTTTGCTCAGAGAAATATACAAAGAATACACGAAGGGACGTCTTCAATGTTTATTAACCGAAGTGATTCTTGTATAGAAAATGTGATGCAATGATCAATAGACAGAAGCAGACAAAAGTTATAATGAGTGTCAGGACAGTGAACAAAGCGAAATGTTTCACCATCTTGCTGAGACAACGTACATATGCAACCATATGCAATAATATAACAATCTAGCGTGCTTGTACTATGCAAACCCTAACCTACGTGTCTAGGGTGTAAGTGTAGTGTCTGCCAAGAAACCTCCTAGGATGATTCATGCCCATTACCTGGTGGGTAAGAATGTAGGACCCCGTCTTGGTCACAAACTGGACATCCCTCACGGAGATGTCAGTCAGCTGCTGGACAAAAGCTTCAGCATGTAGGGGCCTCTAGAAGTCAACAGTAGTGCCTCCTCTAATTATACTTGGAAGCAGATGTTTATATATAGAAAAAGGCATACTTGCCTTGGGCTGAGATTGTGATCAGGCTGCCATTGTTTATATTTCACAGATAGCAGTGTCGCCATAAGGACGTAAATAACAAACATTTGCACAACGCCCATGAAGGCCTTTTACACAATGCCAAGGCAACATTATGGTGCTCCTGCAAAGTTTATTCTTGTTAGCAAAGTTGGTGTTTCCCAGAAACTAACCCAAGAGTCTCAAATGCAAATGTGTGTCAAAAGTCGATGTGACAAAGTGAAGGCAACTTTACAAAAGATCCCTGTATATGTAACCAGCATTTGCAATGCAATAGGTCTCGCATTATTAAAGTTTGAGCTATTGGTGTTGCATTATTTAGCACTTGTGAAGGGTTTGCAAAACACTCCTCTGGTCCCATGAAGGATAAAAGCATTATTATGATCCTACATGACTAGATCATGAATTGAAAGAAACTGTAAGATAACATCCCAAGAGCTCAAGGTGAGCTCACTGAGGACATCTATCCAAAGTGAGGAGCAGACTCAATGATTAAACATGCCACCTGGTGAAATCGAGAGTTCACTGCATTTTTCGGGAAGTCAAATCCTAGGAGGAACCACTTCAGTTAATTCTGAAAAGCAACAAAACACTTCTTCAGTACATGACATAATCCTGTGGTTCTAGTAGAAAGACCACAGTAGCGTTTTTGTTGGTTGAGAGACTGTGGTGCCCAAATGTTCAAGGCCTACCAAGAATATTTTCTTACACCTAAAACAAAAACAAATGTGTTTTTAGGTTATAACTGATTGTCTCTTTAATCATTCCCACTGGAAATTTGAATTTGTATTACTTTGTGGAATTTTTTGTTTTTCACCATTCATTTTAATTTTCCAACCAATCAAGAACCAAATTTTGATTCTGGCTCCTGCATTCAGAAAGTATGGCACAATCTGTAGTAACTACATTAACACAGAGTAAATATAGTCAAACCAACAACAGCAAAGTACTTAAACATAATAATGCCCCATCATTCAAAAGATGTACCCAAACTGACGGATGAAACAGTTCATCACCAGATTATGAAGAGGCTCTGCCCATCTCACAAAATGATGCTCATGTTCTTACTAGTCATTTACAAAGGCCTGAGTGCTGCGCCATAGCCCTGTGAAGCTGATGCATAATTACCCTCACACTTATCACTGCTCTCAATTTGTCAATGATGCAGTACAGTGACCAAAAAGTCAAAAACGTTAGTTGGCCATCGCCCAATGTATATGAAGGTTAGGGGGCAACAGATACGGTTAATGACTGGCTCCAAGGTCAGCAACATCATCCGTACACTACTAAAACAGCTCTGTCGCCACCACCCTACAGTTAAAGGACATTAACTGTGTAGCAGTACAAATGAATTCCTTCATAACGAATAAAGAGCAACAGAAAAACAGTGATGATCACACTATGGATTGCCGGGAGACCACTATCCATCACGATTCATATATTTCGAAAGCAGGGCATTACTTCCAGTTATTGTCCTCTTTCTGAGCCAGAATATTGGCCACTGCAGTCTCACCATTCTATTGCATGTTCTAGTAGTATTCATAAATAACTTACTTTAGAAGACTGCGACAGAAAATGGTTAACTAACTTACACAATATATTTGTTCTAGTTTTATAGATAATACAAATAAAACAAAGTGATGCAGATCGGCTGTCAATAACTACAGCGGAGAATGGTGCCTAATCAAGATCAGATGGCTCAGTGTACCAATTAACCAGACCTAAAGACTATATAATCTGATGAGTCGGGTTTGCCGCTCCCTCGCTAGTGTAGTAATGTGTTAAACTGGTCTGCCTTTCGGCGCTACATCCGTGAGCAACTTTGAGGATGTGGAAAACAGCCCACACTGTGCTGCGGAGGCCGGGACAGTACGGCCCATCCTCCCACTTCCCTGAAGGGAGAAGAAATAAAGGCTCTGTTATCCACTAAAACACAGTTTACTTCCCGACCACGTACTGTGTACACAAACCCCCACCCCGATTGCTTTCCTCCAAAGACTGACCACCCTTTCGCATTCAAACTGTCACACAGTTGCATTCTGTCGCATTCAAACAAGTCACACTGAACGCCCACGCTCTAAGCTCCTCCTAAAGGGGTTGCGGGGGGAGCCCTCGGGAGTCATTGAGTAAGCAGCTTATACCAGGAAAATGGGCCTTCAACTGCGCAGAACTAAAAATAAAACAAGATGAACTGCATAAAGAAGACTGCACAACAGCGTGGTCAACAAGCGTATCCCCCGCCACAACTCCCTCAAGAACTGATGGGAGAGTATGTGCCTGGAAGTCGGTCTCCCTAAGAGGCGCAAGGACGCGCTTAGCGGAACAACTCACCGCACGCTAGGCCGCTGATGCTGCCGGTCCGAGGCGTCGCTGCTCCGTGTATCGTTGCTGAGCCCGGAGGTTGAAGGGGCTGGGGCGGAGGAATCAATGGTTAGGCGACGGAGGAAGTGACTCACGCTCTGTGCGCGCGCAAGTTCCCCCTTCTTCCTCTGGCGCAGAGGCCTTCGCTTCCCCTCTGTGACAGCCGCCGCGTTCCCTCCCTCCTTCTTCCGGCCCCTCCCCGCACTGTGTGTAAACGCACGAGCGCAGCGTGGGAACCTTAAACTCGCCACTTTTCTCAGCACCTTCGTCACGGGTACCTCGCCTCGCGTTGGTCTCTCCGAGAAGGGCGCAGTACACAACTGAGACATGCGCCCCACCTCCCGTACATTTTTACGTGTTGTCATATTTGTAGGCGCTTATCACGCTTGCGTTCTTGTCCCAGAAATCATTTATAGAGGCTAGACGTTGATGTTTAATTCCGTTATTTAAAAAAAATACTTGTCAGGGATGATGTTTGGAAATAGGAGGGAAGGGGTGGAATACTCTCCGTCATGTACTTATACATACATGTTTTAGAATTAACCTTGCCTGCTGGGCTTATGTGGTTTCTATTTGGTGGTGGCCATCATAAGGTCAGTCAAAATGTCTCGGGATTCCCATATCGGTTGATCGCTGCAGGACATATAACCAGTGGTGCGCGCGCACCACAGAGGAGCGGGAGGGGAGAGGGAGCCTGTCCTCTGTGCCGCGCACTGATGCGCGTCCTAGACACAGACGGGAATGGGCGGAGCAAAGGCAGGACATGCGCCCGCCTTTGCCCAATTGCGTGCCGTTTTTTTTAAAAAAACGCACGCTACAGCCAATGCCAGGCTTCACAAAACTAACCACACGCACGAGCGTGTGGTTAGCTTTCTAAAGCCCATACAAGAGGTCTCGCGCTGCGCGAGCAGTGCTACGCACTGCAACACTAGGCGCGAGACCTAAAAATGGCAAAGTTTCCTACCAGACCTAACTGGGACACATGACAAAAAGACATGTAAAAGATGGCGCTCAAGTAAACAAGGTTAAGAACACAAGTACAGGATTGAAGTGCAAGATTTTTGTACAGGAGAAAGAGGATAGGATACATGACATTTCACTGACAGGGGGCATCTCAATAAAGTAGAACTTAAAAGCAAAGTCACAGTCACCTGAACAGGAACACAATAACACTGGTCAAAGAGCCAAATGAAATATACATTCTCATAGAAACAAAATAAACGAGCAAGATCGACAGCAAGTACTGAGCAGGGTGACTTACTCAACAACCACAGTGAGTGGCACAGTAGCATTATAAGCACTTGGTAAATCCACACAGATACTGAATGGGCTGAGAGGAAACATAAGAAAATATGGTATTTAGGTTTGGTGGGTGAGTTTACAATACTAGTTGAAAAATGAATCAGAAAAATCAATCACTAGGTGAAACAGTATGACAAATGTATTTAAGACCATTTTGAATTGAACCAGCACTTGCAGGAGGACAGATGCAGCTGCTTCACATAGAACCATCACAAAAGCACCCTCCAAACTGTATTGTAGAAAGCATCACTTATAATCTTCAGAAGAGGTAAATTTATATCACAAAACCAAACAAGTGTTGACAGAAGCCCTGCATGTTTCCAACACCATTGATATTATGTCCAAACATGTTTTACACCAGTAGTTTGGTTTATTGTATTTATCCACATATTGACCCTTGTTACATTGAGTTGACTTCATTGTGGTGGCCATATAAAATATATGCTCAATAAATTAGACCTAAAATAAAAGATGTAGCGAAAACAGTTGAACTTACTGCAGCAAGCCTGTTTACATAGTATGTCATTACACTTTAAAGCATATATGAATTGTATGAAATATGCCTTTTCTGCATGGTCACCCTGGATGTTAGTAGTAGTAAAGTGCCTGCGCTACCCCTTTAAACATACTCCCAGTTGGCATATTTAACTTGCCTAGGAGTCCCTAGTATATTGTACAAAGAGTATCTAGGACCTGGAAGGTAAATGCTACCAGTGGACTGCAGCACATATTGTGCAATCTACTACAGCGGCAGTGCAAACATGGCTACAGGCCTACCATTTTAACCTGATATAGCAGTGTAATTCCAATTAGACCTGTCAAAATTAACCCCTTTGACAGTTCAAAATCTCCCTTTTAAATATTAACAAGTCACCTCTATGCAGGCCTTGTAACCCACAAAGAAGAGCACATGGTACATAAAAGTAGGACATGTAGAAATGTATTGTTAACATGGCCTTATAATGACTAGCAGCCGAAAGCTATTTTCACTGTGGGATGGCTGGCTGGCCCATAGAGAAACATTAGGAAGTGATATTAATTACCAATACTGCAATTCAATAATTGGACCAGCTAAAAAATAATTTAACCAATATTTTTAATAGTTATTAAAAAATCATTTCAATGGTGAAGTCAGATTTTTAATACATATTAAGGAAAACTAACTTTTAGAAATGTACCTTTTTCCTGCCTGACATTCCTGGAAGCTAATTTACCTTGGCTCTCCAGCTTCTCCTATCCAGTAATTAGCCTTGAATAGGTGTTAAAAAGGGTGTGAAATGCCTCCCCGGAGCAAACAATAAGGTGACCTGAATGGGCAGAAAGGACTTCACTAGAGTTCAGAAGAATATGCAGGGTGGGGGCTTTGGACCTTCTTGTGACAGCACAGTATAAAATCCTGCTTGACAGGTAGGTGAGCCACCTGCAATCCCTGAGGCATACTTGAAAGGGAGAGAACAAGATGCAAAGACAATTCTCGTGTATCACCTGTCTGGTTGCTGAAGGACCCTGCTTTTGTCCTTGCAGGCTTCTGCCTCTGGGTTTGCTATGGGTACAGTGCCTGCTCCAAACGGGATTTTGGTGTTATATGTGGGAAGACACTAGGATTGCCATAGGTCACTCCCCATTCACACCCCCAGACTCCGAGCACAAGCTGAGTGTGGCTGAAGACTTTTGCCATTTTGAGACTGGCCTGACGAATGGCATTTTGAGCTTGTCTACAGTAAGGAAAATAGGAACTACTAAAAATGTGGATAGGATTTGCCACAGGAACTTTTACCCCATTGGTTAGGGCGTGATGAGGAGTCACCCCAATAGCTAGTGCCAGGCATAAATGGGGCACCTCCAGTCACCCACTTCAGAACACCATTTGTACTAGCAGAAGATCAGAAGAGGACTGGACCTGCTGTCTGTGACTTCAGAAGAGCCCTGAAGGACCAGTCCTGCTCACTGTTGTACCCAGGACAAAGAAGTGGACTCCAAGGGTCAGATGGCTGACCTCCTGTCCGGCAACAGGAAGACAACAGGCTGCAAGTGGCCTTTTCCAGGATGTACCCAGTTGAACAGTGGCACCTGGACTGGACCTTCCGGTTGGTATCTGCCTGACACCCAGTGAGTCTCTATGTGCCTCCCTGAGGTCTATAGAAGTGTACTCCAGTGGTGGATTGAGACTTAAAAGATTAAGGACCTGATTTAGACTTTGGCAGATGGGATACTTAGTCATAAATGTGACGGATATCTCATCTGCCGTATTACAAGTGCAATAGGATATTAAGTACTTGTAACAGTGCAGACGGGATATCCATCACATTTGAAAGGAGTATCCCATCTGCCACAGTAAACCAGGGCATAAGACAGAAGGTAAAATCTTTGACCGAGATGAACCTGGTTGGTGTATCCGACCTGCACTATGTCACAGTCAGCCTCAAACCGTGCCTAGGTCTACCATGACCATTGACTAACATTGGCACTTTGTGCTTTTTGTTGCTATTTCTACTTTAAAAAAGTGTATATCTCCTGTTCCACTTATTGGATTTTTGTCCTTTTGGTGTCATTTTGTTTATTAAATTGACTATCTAATTCGGTTTGGGATTTTTTATTGTTTTGCATTTTGACTTTATTACTGTTTTGGTACTGCATAACTACTTTACACATTGCTCTAAGTCTGTGTCATGGTTACCCTGGGGGATGAGCTCAGGGTTAATTTAGTGACTTTGAGGGTTCACCCTGAAAAGGGGCGATTATTCCTCGAGGTGGGTAGTCACCCACCCCAAAAAGTAAGCAGTGTTCTTATATGTATGTCTACATGACTTTATGACAATAATAGGGGAGAAATGTTCTTACCTCTGCATGTTCTTTAAGCAAGAAGTATAACCTGCCAAAAGACGCTGACATTTTTGAAGCCTGTTAGAAATCAATACACTTAAAATGCTGGAGGGGCAATTATTTTCATTATCAGGCAGAAAATGTATTGGCATGGCCACAGTGCAGACTTCTGCCACTTAGTGGACCTGGCTCTAATGATCCAACGATGCTGCCACTACCCACTAAGGAAGGCTCTACAACTGTTCATTTCAGTAAACCTTTTTGGGTTCTCAACAGAAGTAACATGCCCCCCAACTTTCACTTAAATAAAAGTATCTGGTCCTATCACACACAATGACATCCCACCAAACCAAACATGCCACCAGACCCCAGCAGCCTCATGCATCACAGAAGTGTGCAAAACTGCCCCAAGACATCCTAAGGAGCAATCCATGCTACAGTGTAACTAAATAAGACATACATATTTTCATTGGAAATTGTTTTTCTTATTTAAAACTAGCACAATGAGATGGGGGGGGTTATAGAATGTTCTATTTTAGGTCTGGCTAGAAATAGCTTCTATTGCTTAGAGAATGTATACCATCAATTCAATAACATAGGGAAGAAATAGGGGAGCATCCCTCTTTCAGTGCTCATTACGAGACATTCACAATTTTGATCAGCCCACATTACAAACATTAGGTGTTGTACTTGTCATTAATGATGTACGGATTATTGATCATAACCTGGCATACATTGCTTTAGTAAATATATGAATCCACATGCATACACAGGGGAGCACTCAGTTTGTGCTGCAGCCTCACCTTCTGCGAGCCTATGATGGCTGTGGTCTGGCTCCAGGGAAGTGACCTTAGCTGGGTGTGAACAAAGGAGTGGAGGCTGAGCGCCTGTAATTTGCCTGCTCCGTTAGCACCTCCACCAGTAAGGGCCCGGTGCCAGTAACAGAGGAAGAACTACTGAGCTGTTCAGAGCTCCTGGACACTGGCCCCAAGCTCCCTCATGCATCCGTGGCATTTCGCTGCTTGTGAACATCCATGTCTGGAATGGCAGGACTCCCCTCCTCATCAGTTCGCCCCATCTTGTGTGAACATCATAAGTCTTGCCGAGTGCCTGCTGCAGCTTGCATCCTCAGGGTTGGCCTCTCCTTAGTACCTCCTCTGACAGCTCCCTCTCTCTCCATCTCCTTCACAGATATCTTCGTCTGCAGAATTCCGGGGTTATATCTTGATCACATTCAGGTGTGGAACACAACCTTGTGCTTGCATTTGTTATGAACTAGCCCTGTCTACAGTGTACATACTAACTCGGAAGCACTAAAGAGTTAGTGTGTGAGGTACATATAGTTTAGCTCTAATACAAGGCTCTCTATTTTCAAACTGTGCTATCCTCAACCCGAAAACGAACTCGCCGTAATTCGAATGTGGACAACGCGCTACAGACTGAGTGAGCAATGTCCTCAAACTCCGGCCCTACCAAGTACATGCAAGTAAAGTGAAACATGGTGGGTTGGAACAATATTTGAAGGCTTGAGGAACAGATACCCCTTGTCTCGCACTGTTACTGATAACGAGTCATGTTCATCATCTATCCATGCACACACTCAGCTTACCGGTTCATTTATCATTCCATGCATTAACTCTTCTATTTAACTTACCAGTGCGCTAGACCACTTCATCCATCCATCCAATATGCCAGTCACCAAGTCACTCACTCAGCCACACACTGCTTCCTTGGGTCATTCTCACACTCACCCCCACACACACACACACACACACACACACACACACTCACAACCACCCATCCAGAAGACAAACTTTCAGACTTTAGATCTACTGGCTATGCCAATGCTTGTTTTTAATGTTTTAACTGAATTCAGGGCCTGTTCTTCATCAACTATTTACTGAGCATCACTGGGGGAAATTTCATCCCTCAATGAAGAAATATATAATTTTTCCGAAGCTAGGTACAGACACTTGCTTATCTAGTGACTATACAGGTCAAAAGTTAAGTCCTCATTTGTTAGGTCTGGCCAAGAGACGGTTTTAGCTGTCTAGCATGCCTCGTGTTTTCCAAGAAATTATAATAAAACCATACATACCAACATTTCGAAACAGAAAAGAGTGAGGTAGTGAAAAAAATAAAAATCAGGGGAATTTATGTTCCCCATTGATTACCAATGAAACAGAGGCAAGTTTAGGCAGGAGACAGATTAAACATAGTAGTTTTTTCCTTTAAATTCGGGAGCCTCCCGCCCAACTCGTGTCCGTTGGCATGTACATAAAACTCATGCATAGATAGAGGGACTCAGTCAGCTTTCATGATCTATTAGTCTGCTCAAATGCCATTCACATTTTGCTTGTAGAAAGTGTCAATGGCTGAGCCAACTTCAGCCATGGTCTCTCATTGTGAGGGATGCCATTTTGCTTTTGTGCACGTACGCATCCACCTAGTAAATAGTTCACCTAAGTGCCAGAACTAGTGGACAAATTGCGGTTTTAATTTTATGTGTTTAGCAAAAATAAGCATGCCGTTTTAAACTAGGGCATTTTTTACTTTTTACTACTTTTACAGCGTTAATGTTTATAGCATAGGTTTGCAAAAAAGAAGAATATTTAAAAATAAATCGCAAGCATGTCAAATCTAGACATATAGGCTTTGCCAATGCTGGTTACATTCGGTGGCGTTCTGACTGTGTGTAGACACCCAGGGTTTAATGGTGGCTGGGGACGACCTGGCAGGCTATGAAATTGCTACGTCTAAATTCAAAGAAAGTTGACATCGATTGTGTTTTATTTCAAAGCTTGCATATATTCAAGCTTTCACGGAACTTTGTTTAATAGAGCATGGTTGTACATTCGCCGTTTTCACTCTTCATTCACTAATACTTTATGTTGCATTATCTTATATCTTGGTTTTGCCTACCACCTATTTCATGAAGTAACTTGTGATGGTCTCATTGTTACTCAGAATGCTATGCCATCCACTTCTGGTCTGGCCAACGCTCCACGTATCCGTTCTATACAGGACCATCCTGGTTACAGTAACCTCGTGTCTGTCCTAATACAATAGCGTCTACCACGGATTGATTACAAGTTGAAAACATCTGCAAACTCCAAAGATCCATGCGGCACAGACCTTCGCGGCACCACACTGATTGCATCACCCTAGCACTGAATACTCAACAACGGTTCCATATAAGGGAAAGCACACCTCAAACACGCACTGTACACTATCCCCTACAACGAAGGGCCCTAAATTACCTCTCCAAGGTTTTTAGGCAGTATCAACTGACCAGACAAAGTACAAAGTTCACTTACTTCATTTACAAAATTTTCAAACACTCAATAAATAGTGTGAAATAGTTACTCTTGCGTATTGTAATGGTAACACTATGTCATCACATCTACGTTCCCAATATTTTACCACAGACCTGGTGTAAAAGAACTCCCAAGCAAAGTGGAAGCAGGCCTGTGATGTGCCCAGACTCCATCTTCATCGTTCCTGCAGAATGTGCATCAAGAATCATTCACTATTGTGGATACAGACATCTCGCACGGCTCAAGAAAACTCTTCTTCCAACCTCAACATCACAGTACTGTTCAAGGCCCACCAAGAACTGGTGCCCCCTCTCCCCCCAACCACCATCAAGCAAGGTGATTTCTTCTCAGTGACAATGTAGCAACCTTATAGAAACTGACTCTATCCATCTGAGGTCTCTAGTACTAAGATACTCTGCCCCAAGGCTAATGGAGGAGAGACTTCAGGGACCTCCACATTCCACTTTCTATGATGATCAAATACTCTAAATCCTGGGGTTGTTAAACTCGATACCCCAAATCACAGCATAAAACCTGCAGTGGCAAATTCATAAAATATTGTGGCACTTAAAGTGTCAGTAATTGCCCTAATCACCCACCTAGAGCATAATTCAATGCATTTGTCAATTCTAGTTCATATTATATTCTCAACATTAGACGCGACATCCCAAATGTTCACAACAGAAGGTTGCTCACCTCTTTGGGCCAGGGTAAGACAAGTCTTCTGATCCTCCCAGGACTCTCAGCAGCATTGGACACTATTGATTATAAAAATCCTTTTCAATCGTTCCACAACTTAGGTATTAAAGGAATAGTTCTCCAATAGTTTTTCTTTTGGCCAGCAGGTCTCATCTGGCTACCTCCCAGTATTCCTCTACCAACATCCCTTATGAAGTACCACAAAGATTGGCAGTCTCTAATATTTACATGAAGCCTCTCACAAACATCAGAGAGTGCTATATTCTGGCTTACCAAATGCACACCAAGGATACACAATACTATCCAAGAACTTCAGGGATCGTCAACAAGTCAGGCACTGAATTACTCAGGTCGAAAAATTATATGCATTTGAACGGGTTCTGCCTTAACAATTCAAAGACATATGTCCTACAGGTTGGCCTTGGCAACCCCATCTCCTACTGTTTTACCATTTACACCCCCACCGCCCCACATTCTACCACAATGGACCTTCCAGACTCTCCAAAAGGTCTTCAGTTTGGTAACCATGTTGATGTACACCTTTGTTTTGTTTGCTAAAAGTGGATTCTATCAGCTATGCATTCTCAGTGGAATCACAACTCTACTTCTCCTGCTTTAATGGGTTAGGTTAGTGTACCCAGAGGTCATCTCCCCTACCTACTATAGGCGTTTCCAGTCAATATAATGTCCAGGTTGCAAAGAGTAGTAATTCATGCAGATATTGGCAGAAACATACAAATCTCATCTTACCCAATATGATGTCACTCCACCTATGGTTTAGGTATAAATCCTTTTATCCACAAATTCTTCATTAGGGAACTTCAATCCCTATCCTCTATACCCCAAAGGAGACCTTGAAAACTCCCATGAAACCCTTAAACATACTGGTTCCATCACTCAAACTCTAAAACCCTGCTCATTGTCTCAGAGCCAATGCGTGAATGATTGAACCAACTGGTTCTTGGCTTTTGTGATTACTGTCCCATTCTCCCCTTGGTAACCATCCCAATTCCTTGCTCCCATTCAAAGTTCTCTGAATGAGCCAACAGTCATCACGGAGTGCTATAAAACAATAAATGAGACCAAATGGCATATCTTATTGTACAACCAGCTCAGAATGCCTTTTAAACATTTTGCTGTCAGAATGTCATTTGTAATGTCCAATATCTAGGATAGTTTCTGCAGCAGAAAAGGAGCACAGGACGTATTCCACTGTGGATTTTGGAGACTGCAGCATAGTCCCCTCTTCCTACCTTGCAGCCAACATTCTCTGTAACTGTGAAGAAAAGTTGAATTTCTGAGAGTGGGGGATGGGAACTAGGATGGCGTTCTGATCGCTCATCCAAGTTCTTCCAGCTGCCCAGCTAGGTCTCAAATGGTTCCATAGCTGTAGGGCTGCAGTATCCTGGTGCAGGGTCAGGCGCAATGTTTAGGAGTAGTAGTGAAGTTAGGATTGGGGATACAGGGAAGGAGGTGGCTCTCAACAGCATCACTGCAATCTATACCAACCTTCCAGGTGCTCTTGGAAGCTTGGTCCTTTGCCTCCAGGAACGGAGGTGAAAGAAGGTCCAGTTCACCAGTTTGTTTTTCTCATTCTATTGAGGTGTACTGCACGGTACCATCCACTCATCGCAAGGCTCACTGTGTATGGTCCAAAGTACAAACCCTGCTTGAACAGCATGAAAAAGAATGGCAGTCCATCAATATATTTTTGGACAGTGTGGAAAAGTGTAAATTCTATGTTAGAATAAGCGGCAGCCATTTTTACTGTCTCGTCCATTTCGTTTCCGTCGTATTCATTTTATTCTCCGATGCTCGCCTTTTCACCCAGCCTGTGTCCTCAATTTTAGCTGACCTCTCGGACATGGTCAATCTGGTGTACGTGCTGGGGGGCTGCAGCTGCCAGTGCACCTGGTCTCAGATGTTATCAAATGATTGCTTATTGCCGCCATAAACATTCTTACTCCCCCTCCTCATCTCCTGACCACCTGGTCACCCTCTGCTCGTTTGCCTATAGCTATTTCCGTGCTTAAACTTGTTTCTTCCAGTTTTCCTTCCCATGCGATTACACTGCAACAAACAGTATATAAGGGTGATGGTTTTTGCATTCAATGTACTTCCTCCCACAACACTTTAGGGTGTTGTTCGGACGCGGTCCCGCTCATGAGTGTTTAATAAACTTGGTTTGTTTTACTTTACTCCAGTGCCGATCTCTCTTTTGTTAGTCTTCGAACCCGTGGACGAGAGGGTGACCCTGCAACAGTGTGCCCTCACGGGGGTACATTTCCACAACAGTAGCAAATGGTGCCACTTAAACTGGGCAGTGGACCTCATTCAACTGTCAGAGGAATCCCTGCCACAAACATGAGGGCATTAGTTGAGTCTCTTTTGTGTCAGGACATACACCTGTCACTTGGCTGTGGTTGGCTGGTGAATTATTAGATACACAAAAGGAGCACCAGGGGGTAAAAAGTCAGGTTGCCCCCCACTCAACAATTTATACACACAAAAAGACCTGGCTAGTTCTGAACAGTTATCTTTATTGTCTTCTTTTAAGTCACAGGGGAGTATTTAAAGACATTAAACTTCCCTCACAGGACGGACTTATTTCCAATAACCTATTAGTCCAACTGTTCACTTTCAAAAAATTCGTCATACACCACATCACATATCAAGTGTCAAAAGAAAATGGAAACCATGGAAGATTGGTGACAAAATAAGTAAAAAATGTGAGAAAGGTCAGAAAGTACCTCACGTAAGCATCACCAAGGGAGCTGCTGGTTGGTACTCACCAGTTTGCCACGTTATCATCATCGGTAACTTTCATGACCATAAAGCAAAAGAAAAAAAGGAAAAAAGGTGTGTGTCCAAATTTCTCAGAGATGAGAAATCCACAGGAAGAAGAACCGTAAAGACGTGTATAGATGCACTGTAAGTGCTTGTGACACTCAGTGCCCACTGGTCCCCATTGTGAAAGAGAAATTCAGTTCTCAGAATTAAAATTGGGTACAACTCACTTGCGAACCATAATTTTATTAGGTGCCGTGAGTGTCCTCAGATTAAAAGAATGGCATATGTTTGGCCATTTTCAGTGACGAAAGGCCAACATGTTTCGTTGCCAACCTATTTACGGCAACTTCATCAGGGCTGATGGGGAAACCAGTCTTCACCTCACTGGTACATCACACCGAACCTGTGGTTATTGACGAAATTAAAAAGAAGAAGAGCGTGCCAATCATAAATAAAACCATAACATCAAAAATGCACTTGAGCATTCTTTAAGGCCAACTCCATTAAAACTGCATATTTACCGAGTGGTTGCTGTCATCCCTCGTACCTGCAAACCACCTCTGTGAGGGTCCCGCGCCTAATGGTCGCGTATCCCAATAATAACTGCGGTCATCAATATCAACCTGTAAACATATGCGTGTTATATGTGAAGGGTACCAAAACCAAAGTCGCACTGTTCATGTCACACGTGCACACTCTCAAACTATCTCATACTTGGTCCCCTATTTCACACTCACTACCCTCATACTCATTGTGGGGGTCTTAAACATCAGTTCTATCGTGTGCATTCTATAAGCGCCATCTCATAGACAATCGCCCTCCATTTACTCCTATGCCCCTTACGCTGCCTGTAGCACGGTACCGGTGATCTATTCTACGGTCACCCATGTATCAGTTTTGTCGATTTACCCTCCAATGTGGCAACGATAGTTTAAAAAGAAGGGTGGCGCCTCCCCGCTCGCTCTCTCACAGCGAGCACGGGCGCCCCAACGTACTGAATCCCCCTTACCGCATCCGCGGGCCGCCTCAACTTCGTGCTCTGTCCCGATGATGTTCGGGGAATGCCAGCACCTGATTTTTGAAACGGTGGAGGAAACACGTGACCCGGAAGAAGACTCCCGGTGTCAATCCACAATTCACCATCTATTCTCCAACAATACAGCGGCCATTTTGAGATGGTGTTGAATAGCAGGGCAAATATAGGGATACAGTCTTCTTATTAAAAACCAAACCATTTAGAAGACTTAAAACATACTTATTAGTATATATAACTCAGGGAGACGTTTAAATAAAAGCCTCACGAAAAGGAAAAACATTTTTCTTTTTAAGTCTTCATTTCTCCATCTAGGCTGTACTAGAAACGTGATAGTGGGAGAACCCATCATATCACGCAAACAACCCTAGTGAATGGGGTCATATCAAAACCCTGCATAACACTTACTAATATCAGGACTCAAGGTTCTGCACACTGGTTGATATAAGCACATTAGGTGTTGCCCAACGGTGCACTTAACCCAGGACCCAAGAGACATCTATAAAACTCGTAAAGGGCCCTACTGTTTACCAACTTTATTCCATTCAATGGAATCATTCAGGCCAATTTGATCCGCCTTCTCAGTAAAAATCCACCTTGCCTCTTTTCTTGCCAAAATATCATCAATGTTGTGCGTTTCACCCACCACCCTCTCAAGCACAGTCCATTTCAGATCCCTGAAATTATGTTTTTGTTCCTGGAAGTGCTGAACAAGGCGAGTGGTCAATTTCCCTACTTTAAGAGTACTCGGGTGCTCTTGTAAACGCACCTTCACTTTGCGTGATGTGAGTCCAATGTAGTGCAATCCGCATATACACGTCAACCTGTAAATTACATGTGTAGTATTGCAATTACTGAATTTGTTTAGGTACCACACTCTCTCACTTGTGAGATGGATGCTCTTAGTAACTTCAGTGAGATCACAAACTGAGCAACAACCACATGGATAATGCCCTGTTGGTAAACCTGACTCCTTTTTCTGCTGAATCGGGCGCGTATGGACCAACCTATCCTTTAGATTGGGAGCCCTCCTGAAGGCAAATCTGGGGGTCGGCATCTTTTTCTCCCCAGTATCCAACAATGGCCAGTGTTTTCTTATTATCGTCTAACTTTTGTGGACAGTGGGTCAAAGGTGGTAACTACAGGTAAACACTGTTCCTTTTGTTTGATGTTCCTCTCCAGTAGGGCCTCATGGGGTGTGTTCAAGGCGCGCTTGCGTGCTCTCTTGACCACCTTAGTGGGATAGTCCCAGTTTTTTAATTTAGTGACCAACTCTTCAGATTGTTCCATAAACTTTTCCGTGGAAGAACAGTTCCTGCGGTACCTCAAAAACTGTCCCACAGGAAGGTTGTCACGCAATGCTCTAGGATGAAAAGAGCGATAGTGCAGCAGGGAATTCCTGTCAGTGGGCTTTTGATGGACAGTCGTAGATAATCTACTGTCCACTGCTGTTATATCTACATCTAGATACACCGCGGAGTCCCTGCTGATGGTCCAAGTGAACCGCAGACAACTATCTGCTTCATTCAGCCATGATAAAAATGCTAGTAGCTGGACCTCTGGTCCAGTCCAAATGCAAAGGACATCATCAATAAACCTCCTCCAAAGATAAATATTCTCTTGGAATGGGTTGGAGGCATGATGAATCACATTCTCCTCGAACTGGCCCACATAAATGCAGGCCAGACTTGGTGCAAATGTAGCCCCCATAGAAGTGCCCGACACTTGGAGGTATAACTGATTTTTGCATCCAAAAAAATACCTTGTGAGGGCCAGTTCTATACACTGCAGGACAAAAAATTGAGGGGTGTCATAAAACCACTCGAGTGCCCCAAGAGCACGCGCTGCTGCCACCAGCGTGGCATCTTGGGGTATGCTGGTATACAACGATTCAATATCAATAGTTACCAGAAATTGCCTCGTGGGTCATACTCCGCTGAGTCCAAGATGTTAAGGACATCTGTGGTGTCTTGCACAAAGGATGGTTGCGTAATGACTGATTCCCTCAGAAAGAAGTCCGCAAATTGGGACAACGGCTCCAATACAGATTGGATCCCCGAAACAATCGTGCGGCCTGGAGGCGGGCGTTGTGCTTTGTGGATCTTCGGCACTTTGTAAAATGCCGGCACTCTTGGTTTCAAATTCACAAGGAATTCCACTTCCTTATGGGTTATCCACTTTTTCTCCTTAGCATCCGCCACCATGGCCCTGATGATATCTTGTAGTTCCGGTGTGGGATCACGTGCTAAAGGTTGATAATTGGTGCGTGCTCCAAGAAGCCTAAAGACTTCCGTTTCATAGTCCTGTGTATTAAGGACTACCACCGCACCGCCTTTATCGGCTTGTTTAATCGTTATCAACACATTGTCTTGCAGTGACTTCACTGCCAACCAGTCCGTGCGGCTCATATTTTGAAAATGGGGCTGGTTTTGTGCTTGCTCCAATACATCGATATCATGGAGTACCCGCTGTTCAAATACAGCCACCTCAGGGCCCACTGATGAACTGGGGGGCAAAATCCCGAGGGCCGGGGTAAATTAGTAGCAAATATCGATGGAGGTTCCATTTCCTTGTTTGCAAAGAACTTATGAATCTTGATTTTTCTCATCAATTCATAAAACTCAACTCTACATTTAAAGGGGTCATGTTTAGGTGTCGGGACAAACCCCAAACCTTTGTTCAGGACTAGTGACTCTTCTAAAGAGAGTGAGTAGTCAGAAAGATTAACAACAATATCCATTGTATCAGATATAGGGGTATTCTGCACCTGCTGTAAATTATTCAAAGGGTCGGTTAAAGGGGTGTTCTGCCTCTGCTGCGAGTTATTCAGGGTGAGTATGCCTGCCATGTTGGCTGTTGGTTGAGCCTGCCTCTTCCCCTTTGCGCTCCCCCCTCCTCTGTTGCCCCTCTGATTCTGGCCTAAAAAAGACCTCAAAGGTGCGCCTAGGTCCTCGTTGGCTCTGTTCTGTGGTGTAAACCATACCCTACTCTGGTTGGATGTGGACGGTTGTTCTGCCACTTCTTCCTCCTCGCTACTCGTATTATCAAAAGTCCAGTTGTAGGGAGTTCTCCTGGTCTGTCTATGTCCCCCACTTTGGAAATTCTGAAAATGTGGCTGTTCAGTACTTGTCTGATAATATTTATCCTCAACGTAGGGGAATGCCCACTCGTGTGAAAAACGGTCTAAATTGCGTTTGAGGTGAGGTGAGGTGAAGACTTGTTTCGACATCAGCCCTGATGAAGTTGCCGTAAATAGGTTGGCAACGAAACATGTTCGCCTTTCGTCTCTGAAAATGGTCAAACATATGCCATTCTTTTAATCTGAGGACACTCACGGCACCTAATAAAATTATGTTTCGCAAGTGAGTTGTACCCCATTTTAATTCTGAGAACTGAATTTCTCTTTTCACATTGGGGACCAGTGGGCACTGAGTGACACAAGCACTTACAGTGCATCTATACACGCCTTTACGGTTCTTTTTCCTGTGGATTTCTCATCTCTGAGAAATTTGGACACACACCTTTTTTCCTTTTCCTTTATGGTCATGAAAGTTACCGATGATGATAACGTGGGCAAACTGGTGAGTACCAACCAGCAGCTCCCTTGGTGATGCTTACGTGATGTACTTTCTGACCTTTCTCACATTTTTACTTATTTTGTCACCAATCTTCCATGGTTTCCATTTTCTTTTGACACTTGATATGTAATGTGGTGTATTGACAAATTTTTGAAAGTGAACAGTTGGACTAATAGGTTATTGGCAATAAGTCCGTCCTGTGAGGGAAGTTTAATGTCTTTAAAAACTCCCCCTGTGTCTTAAAAGAAGACAATAAAGATAACTGTTCAGAACTAGCCAGGTCTTTTGGTGAATTATTAGCCCTTTAAAAATGAAACAATCTTTTCTACATCATACACAGGAGACCATATGCCCCAGCCAAAGCAATCACCCTCTATTTTTAGCTCGGACTGGAATCCACGAGCCTGCACCAGAGAACTCATTTTTAATCCAAAATAAACAATATTCAGCTGGAACAGACTGTGCTCTCCCAGGGATTCGAATCAGGCTGAAAAGAATGAGCATCCTGCATATCGCTTCTGCTATGGCAACATTAAGAATAACTGGCTGGATCTGGTCAACTGATAAATAGGTGGCATGAGGGAAGTGGCATACCAGTTGAGTCCACATTCTTGTGACGCGATTAGCCTTGTAGAGAGACAGAGTGCCACACATACACTCACAGAAAATGCCCAATACGTAGCTCGATTAGAGAAGGAGTGTCAAGCAACGCCTCTGGAGGGTTGGATCCATGCCATATCTTCAACAAACATATATAGAAAGTGGTTTAAAACTAGGATCTACTTTCTGACCCTGAAAGAAGATTCTCTTATTTCGACTTCTGAACATCTGGTATGACAAGAATTTAAAAAGGCTTTCAATGTGTCTCATTTGTTGAAATACAGACATCATATGAATTTACCATGTGATGAGATTAAGGCTCCTAATTCCCTCCCAACTGATAAAACTATTGTTGGTAAAAACCTCAGATAAGGGTAAGAATGTGGTGGTTTTAGCTAAATATTTATTCTTAAATGACAGGGCTTGCAATCTTACATTGAATGGAAATCAACTGTATACTTGAAGAGCAAGCTACATTCACCAACACGTATATTTGTAGTGCGTACATTCACCCTTAGATGCATCATGGAGTTGAATAAAAGACATTTACTGTAAAGTCAATACACAAAGAACACTGTGGCTGTGGGCTGTATTCTTATCTAGAGCCACATTGTGGTTCTGAGAATACAGGAAATACAAAGAATCATATCTGCCGAGATAGGTCTACCCAGGAATCTTTTTCTACAAAGGACGCAAGCCCTCACCCACCAACCTAGGTGGCATGCTACCTCATCGGGCTGCACCTTCTTCAACTTTCATCATGTTGAAAGGTGAAAGGGATTCAAAGTAAGAGCTCTTAGTGGAGATCTTTTTAAGGGGTAGATAAATGGGAGTTTTTTTCTCTCATTTATGTTATCAGAGGCAATTATAAAACCAAAAGGGTGGCAAAATAAAACAGGGATAATAATAATCCCTTAGTCCCTTCGGGTCGACATGTTTCTGCCTTGTATCACAGGGCCCCAGAGAGGTCTAAAGGCTTTCCTTAGGAACTCATTCTCCCATGTGCTATTCCGATCTATTCCTTCTTCCAAGATGTTAATGGAAATGTTCTTGAGGCACTTCTATTCGAACGCATTTCTTGCCATGCAAGAGACAGGCTATAGTTGCACTATTTTTTATATTGATCAACGTTGGCTCCCTAATAGGAAGCAAATGGGCCTTTATGGATGGGGTACCGTTGTGGCCTTCGTAGTCAAATTCACATTAAAAGGTCCCACTAACAGAGAGCCTATTCAGTGTCAGCACACCATCCGAATGGCTTATTATACACTCCCTGTAAACTGTGTAATAGCACTGTTATAGATGTGGGCCTTTAAGCCTTTGTAACCCGGTGGTAGCTATGCTGCTTAATCCCTGAACCTAAAGAATCTCTGTATTCTGAGTGGTTGATCTGATATCTTAGGTCTAAGCCTACCTGATCTGTGTGACCTAAAGGATAGCTCTCCCATCAGACGCAAGAGCCTTTGAGGTAAGTGTAAGCTAAAGGTTAGCTTTGATGTGCAAAGGCTGAGTCTGTTAATCTGCAGAGTCTGAACAATCGTCCTTCAGACCTTGCCTTGTAGGACATTTGTAAAGTAAGGTAAAATATCAATCATTTGTTCTTATAGAGCTTGTAATACTACATTTTATAGGTTTCTAAGCACAGTCACTAACAAACATAACTATAACCCATTTAAGCTATACTTCACCTACCTACCTTTGGAGAACGAAGTGCAGAGGTGGAGTTGCTGGGATTCTGAAATATGACTTGCAGTTCTCACAAGATGTCAGCAGCAAGTGGCTAAATTACTCTATGACACATGCTAGATGTATGTATGTGGGTTAGCGCAGCTGTCCAAACTCTTAGCCTGTACAATCTCTCTAAACCGAGAGGCATCTCGGACGCCTGAACCTATAGGTTATCCATAACCAGGTATATTGCTGCAGTAGTCAGTAAGATATGTGTAAACCAAGGGATAACTCCGCGGCCCAAAGCTTGAACATATGGGATTTGTGTAACCTGATGGACTTTTCCTCCATATGCAAGTTTAGCTAGTAAGATCTCAGTAACCTGAAGAAGAGCTTTGCTTTACAAATCCTAAGAGATCTGTGGATAATGGGGACTTGCCCTGCAGTTTGGGGTTTTAGTTTGTAAAATCTCTGGATAGCTTTTCTATGCAAAGTGAGTTCTAGAGTGTGTGAACGTATAAGGATTGGTCGTTTGTCTCTGAGAACTTTAGTCTGCATGTTTTCGGCAATAGGAGGGCAGGTTTGCTTTCTGATGCTGGATAGGCCTATTTAATAGGTAGCTCTGGTGTCCATGGACTGAGGGGGAAAAAATCAATGCGATCTCTAACTAGAGGGACTGATGCAGGAGCCTTAGGACATACGTACCTGATGGATAGTCTTCTTAGCATAAGGCTTGAGTCTGTGGAGAGTTTTGAACTGCTTTTAAAAGCCTAAATTTGCATGATTGGTGTATGTGAGCAACAGCTCTATTCTCTAAAGATGAATCTGTGTTTAGCCCAACTAACTTGATTACTGAACCTCGCTCCTCAAGCTGACATAGAAACTGGAGCTATCCACACCAGTACCAATAAGCAAATAAGATCTGTGGCACACACTTTACAAATAAGGTCTAGTTTCATCTGTGTGTTTTCAAAACTGTACAGATAACTCGAAACTTTCCTAAAAGAACTCAAGTATGCTACACATTTTTCTTACATCTATTTAATAATAAAAAAGAACTCCTGAATAGCTTCTATTCTGGTCTTACTTCTATATATGCAGGCTGAAATTCATGACTGTCTTCTATATTTGCAGTTTTGTTTAATAATAGCTTGAGCAGTGGGATTTGCAGAGCCCATGGTATGGGAAATACTTCCAGCATTCTGGCAAAGGAAGATCTGCTCCACTTAAAGACTGCCACCACAGCAGTGGTGGTTTTGCCACGGAGGCAGCTTCTGCAGTCATTACGCTAACTTCCTTTGGGTTATACATCTATAAGGTAATTAACACCATTTGAGTGGCATGGTATAATTGTTGTCACTAAATATGAATACTGGAAATGTTCCTCCCATGGGTACATTTCCAGTATGTACACATCAAGTGCCCATGACCTGCTTGGAGTTTTCTCACAGCACATCAGATGCACTCACACACTTATGCCAACAAGATTTTCATTGTGGTATGGCACAAACATGATGATGCACAAATAGTAATAAGACTATACTGTCTTAATTGGACGTGGGTTCGTCACCAATTGTTGTTGGCTTAGGGTATCCAAACGGTGCTCCCATTAGCAGAGCCAGTGACAGCTGAACCATTGCAAATGCCTCATTCCCCGATTCTTTTCCCAACCGGAATCGTGAGGGAGAGCAGATGAACCTCGCCTGTTCTTTGAAGGTGGCTACCACCATCCTCTAAAAGCAGCGACTGAGCATATGTCCAAGGTCCCATCACTGTGCATGTGTCCAGGGCCCCATAAGTCCTTCGCATGACTGTGCAAAGTTGCAAACAACGATTGCACGCTCGCTTCTAGAGCATACACTAAGGAGAAGAGATTCACCATCTCAGAGGTCTATAGCATGCCCCTCTGAGAGAAATTTTAGGAAAGGACCAGTGAAAACCCAATAGCAGCAACTATAATGCATGCCAGGGCTGTAATGAAACACACAGGGAACCGGTCAGACAGTTCGTATCTGTGGAAGACACACGGTCCACTACTCCAGTTGTGGGCTGCACTGCGCTCACCCGACAGCCAGGAAAAGCTCAAACGCCAAGGTGCGTCAAGTGGATGAGCAGGCTATTTCAATTCAGGATTCTGGCTTCAAACTGTTACGCATGAGAACTTAATACAGCAAACTGACGCTACATATTGATTGTGACTTGTGACCAGCACAAGCGGCCAGTGTCTTCTGTGCCCTGCCACAGCACCACTTCACTTCTGGGCCTGCATTCGAAGTAAAACGTGCTGTTGAGCTAACCACTGGAAAAGGAGGATTGCCTAATGTGAAGGCAGGAAGGATTCACCGCCATGTTCTAAATATGCTCTTAGCCAACAGGTCTACACTTCAAATTTAAATTTTGAGGCTTTATATTTTTCCTTAGAAAAAGCAATGTTTTGCCGGGGAGGGAGTCGAACTGCCAGGAAAAGACGAGAGACTGCAGTAAACACCCTTTTAATTTCTCCTCTATTTCCTGTCAACTACAGGAATCTAATGACGATGGCAGCGGCCAACTGATGAACTGTGACTGTTGTTGCAAAGTCTCTGGAACAAAGGTCTTCTGAGTGAGGGGCAGGGGACCATGTCCTCGAGCTGGAGGCTGGACATTTCTTATTCTCTCCTCAAGATTTCCTACTGCACCGCTCCACTCAGCTGACAGAAAATACTCCACAGCGTAATCATAAACAGGCCGCAGGCTTATTCTTGGAAATGCCGTTCTGTGGTGGTTATTAGGGGATGGTGTAATCTCTAAATGTCAAATATCTGGAGGATGCGGTTCCTTTAGAGTCTCTTCCTGTTTCGTGCTTGGCCTTATTCCAGCACTAAAGTCACTGATATGTGAGGAAACTGGGACGCACCTCTAATTCTGGATTCTGGGACCCTTCTAGCGGTCATAAATGATCATTTATTATAGAACACATTTTATTTTTTATACAAGATACTCGAGTCAGAGTCAATACAGAGGATGGTGTCGCGTCTCTGTTGGTAGTCATTCGGATCAACTCCACATGAACTGTAGCTGTTTTAAACACGTCTGTCTTGAAACAGTGGTTTTGGGGGAAGGAAGGCTTACTAGACTTTGTTTGAAACGTTGTTCTCAGCTGAATGTGTGAAGTGTTTTTGTTATTGGTATACAAAGTGTGTGAAATGTATGTTTTTTTTCTTATGTTTTCATTTAAATTCACTTGTTTAATTTTGTAATGTAATCACTGGCAATCTTTGATTAATGACTGGAATACTTTTTAAAATGTTGACAAAATAAACATTGTTTTTAAAATGTAAAAAAAAAAAAGATACTCGAGTCAGCGTTGTTTTATTTTATGATATATTTGTCACAATAGTAGTAGCTGACAATTATTTACTTTACTCCAAGTGCTTAATTTGTAAGAAAAATAAATAATACTAAAACAATACAACAACAACTACTAATACTACTACTACTAATAATAATAATAATAATAATAAAATAAGTGTAGGGCCCAAACTTTTGCTTAGGAGCACACCATCGGTGCTACTGAAGGCATGTGTTGCAGGATACCAGGGCTGCCGAGCCTTGATTCCATCCTGTGCTTCTTTCTTCCATCGGACTACACTTCCTGTCTCTTCATCTCACTCCTGTACATTTTTCGCCCATGCTTTCCCCTTTTGTTACTGTTTTCCTATCTTTCTTTTCTTTCTTCTCTCACTTGCTATCGGTCAAAGTGTGATAATCAAAAAAAAGTCCTGTTCCACAAAATGTCGTGCCTGTGCCCACCAACTGCACGAGTATTGCCCCTTGTCGGGTGCATAATACGGTACTTTTTCAAAGCTCTAGGTTACAGTCTGGGCTGGTTCCCTCAGTTTAAATCTGAATATGCAGTTAAGGAGGAGCTGCAAGGTCAAATGTAGTCTGCTTGGTGCTTACTGCACAGGACATTAGAAGTTATGAAGACCTCATTTGACCTTACCCCTTCTCGCCCACATATCCCTATTTAGACTAAGGAAACCTATATAATCTGTAATCATACTACCTTGGAAAAAAAAACAGAAGATATGCAGCACAAGAGGTGAAACATGCGTTGGCTGAAATTTCTGTGAGGAATGGACCATGTACAATAAACCAACACTGGTTTGACGGTCTCTTATTTACAATAATGTATTTATTTACAATCAATCATCAAGAAGCAGATACAGAAAAGAACCAGACCCCAGAATTAGTGGCGCATCCTAGTTTCCTCACATAAATGTATGTGTAGTCTGTATGCATCTGTCTTTGTTTACTACAGTGTCTGAAATAAATACGATTGGCAAAACAAACTGAAAAGAAAGTTTACTTGTTTCAGTGTAGTGTCTGTTGGTGACATCCAGAATAACACATGATTGTGCTATGCTGATAAATCAGCTTCTCATTGTGAAACAAAATGGCGGTTTTAGTTCAGGGAATTTGACTGCCAAAGGCCATGAGAAAAGTCTCATAAACCAATCTTTTCCAGATGAAAAGATAATGGTTATGAAACATGGTAACTTTATTAGATTTCAGTTAACAAAAATGTATGAATTCGGTCAGCTAGTGGATTACTGCAAAACCTTACAGGTCCACTTTGTTGCAGAGTTGAAAAAATACCGATTACATTCGTTTTTTGCCCAGGTTGTTTCTAGTATTCCTAAGAGAAGAAACTCGAATGCAAAAGTCTCCTGTAAAAACTTGGATTCTATAATTTCGATGATTTAGATTCAAGTATGAAGCCAGGCTCCGCGGCGTTCTCCATTTCCATTGACTATTAAACTAAAATGTAGGGTAAGTGAATAAGTGTGCAAAATATATTTTTTAGCATTTTGCAGGAGTGAGTCCAGAATTCAAATCGGACCTGAATCTCAGCAAGGCTGTCCAAAGCGTCAGTAGAACAAATCATAGTAAAGCACTGTAAAACTTCAGCATGGTGAACACATGTTTTAACATGAGATACAACGGGGGTATCTGTCATAGGTGCGGGGTGGTTGGATCCATGCAGACTTTCTAGGATATCCACATAAGATGTACAATGATCCTAAATACAGCAAACTTACATAGTCCGTGATGACATTGAAAATCTGACTTGGATCCACCCTCTGGACCAACAAAGAACACCTGTGGCATATTGTGCATAATGCTAAGCTATATATGGAACAATTCTCAGATTCTGGTGCTAGGCTCAACATAGTCTCATATTGTATTGTAGCAATTGTATAGCGCTTTAATACCCCTTATGAAGCCCCAAAGTGCTTCTGTTCGATTGGCTAAGCAGCTACTCTTGTTGAGGTGTATGGTAGTACGAGTGTTGATTAGGTGTAACTTATCACTAATATGGTTTTGGTGAGGCTTGGAGGTGTGCTTCAAATTTGGCACGGCAACATATTGAAGCATCCGAAGTGTGAATTGAAATGCAAAAAAAGAGTGTAAGATATAGGTTAGCAGATAGATTTTCAGATAGGGCCCAAACTTTTGCTTAGGAGCACACCATCGGTGCTACTGAAGGCACGTGCTGCAGGATACCAGGGCTGACGAGCCTGGATACCACCCCGTGCGTCTTTCTTCCACCATCCTACACTTCCTGTCTATTTATCTCACTCATGCACATTTTTCGCCCATGCTTTCCCCTTTTGTTACATAAAAGTATTTATCCATATATTTATCCATAGCATAAGAGCCAACAATATAGAGCAAAGTATATAAGGGGTTATAGAGCATTAATTATTAGCAAGTTTCGTGTAGACTTCCCTGAAGAACCTAGCAATCTACAGACTGTTGAAACAGTGCTTAAGAGCATCATTATAGCATCTAATATTAGTTTTTTAGGAACATCTGCTTCAATAATCTTTGCCTTTCCCTGTGCATTCCTGCACAACAGCAGGTGATAAGTGCAGGTGATTCTTGTTCATAATCACATAATCTGCACCTGAAATTCTGTGGCTGCTGACACTTCCAAGATCGTCTCAGTTCTTGAATCGTAGGAACCGCATACTGATGAAAGAGTCTAACTGAGCTGTGCAAAGGCTCCGATAGGTAATACTGTGATGACATCATATAATATGAGTCCATAATATGCTCTGAGAACTTGTAAGTGGCCAGTGCCGATGTATCAGCTAGCCTACTAAGCAGCAAGGCTTGTGCTTTCAGGGCAGATTTAAAGGCAGTGTGTGTGAGATCTTGTTCCCAAATTGACCTGACTTCCAAACCTTTCATACAGGACGATAAATAGGAGGCCCATGAATTTGAGGAAGAAACATCTTGTGTCAAAGAGAACCTAACAATTGATTTTAGTGACCCTGACTTAGTCTTTTTCACCAGAGAGCAGTAAGCTAAAAAGTCTGCCTTGCATGCAAAGTCCTGCCATACTGAACCAAATTCTAATCCAATTTGAGCCGGGCTCAGCACCTGGGTAGGTGAAACAGCCTCCTAAATGTGTAGAACTGTATAAGGTCTAATATGCAGGCAAAACGGCCAGGGAAGGCCAGATGGCCATATAGCATAGAAGGGATTAATTTTGCTCTTGTAACAAGCAGGATTGTGGCTGCTGATGGACTTTGGAGTTTGGCACTGAGACTTCAAACAGCATATGCCACGGCGGGTCCTTTGTGCTGCTGCTGTGCCAGGTGGTATTTTGGTGGACCTTTCTCCGTAAGCCATATGCCCAGATATTTGTGGCATGGCGAGTATCTTAACTGGCATGGGCCAGAAAAACATATTTTCTCAGTTTGCCTCTGAACCTTTCTGAACATCAGGATACTGGACTTAGATTAATTCAGTTCTGGCTTATTTTCAGTTATAAACATACCGTTCATTTAGTGCCCTTTGTAGCCCAGGTATGTATATATGATCAAGAAGGACGAGGTCATCTGCATACTGTAGAATTTGTACGTATGCTCAAGATCTTTGAGGGAAATAATCTTCCCTTCCTAAGGGCTGCCCCGATGTCTGCAGGAAAGAGGATAAACAACGGAGGGGCAAGGACACAGCCCTGTTTCAAGCCCCTGTTCGTATAGATCTTTTTTGTGAAGGGAGCCCTTTTTCAACCTTGACCCAACCCAGGTGTGAGAGTATAGGGAGATTATAGCCTGAGGGAGGGTGGATGAAATGCCCCAAGCTGCCAACTTCCTCCACAATATGTGCTGATCGACCTTGTCGAAGGCAGCCTTATAGTCAATAAAGCAGGCTTATAGTGGAGGGCCTTGAGAACCTGTGGCTCAATGGGCTAAGTAGGAAATTATTACGATGTCAATGTTGCTGCAAAATGGTCTAAATCCAGTTTGGAATAAAGGGATGATGTTCTTACTAGCAGCCCGGGTTTCGAGTTCTTGTAATAAAATATTTGCGTATGCTTTGCCTTCGACGTCTAGTAATTCAATTTGGCAACAGTTGAAAGGATTTGATCTGCTACCTTTATTTTTGTACAGTGGGCATAGGACCGACCACCGCCGGAAGTCCACAACTGAACGTTCTAGGAAAGAGGCCCTGAACAAGAGGGTCAGCCATGATTCCCAATATTCTTAATTGAATTTCAATCTGGAGGATGGTATGCCATTTACCCCCGGGGCCCCTACTCAACTTTTGTTCATTTAGAACATTAATGACTCTTTTCGGGTTAAAGATCTTATCACTGGTTTTTTGATATTCTTTCCATTACTTTGATGGGGAACATCCCTCACAAGGGGGAGTCGATCATCCTGGTAGAGTTGCAAGATGAAATTCTTCCAGGTATCCAAAGCAACTTCATAGTCTCGTGATGGTTGATCCTCCCTATCCAAGTCGTTGACTAATCTCCAAAAACGACTATGATCTCTACTGCTTAGGTCAGTGTAAATTGTGAGCCACTGACTTTAAATATATTTAGTTTTTTCTTCCTAGAGATTTTGTTTTCGTTCTTTTTACATATCTATAATTTCTCTATAAGAGAGGGTTCCGGAGTCCCCTTCCTTACGTTTTTTTGAATTCCCTAAAGCTCTGCCTTATACATAATAAGCTCTGAAGTGTACCATTAGTTTTTGTGATGCTGATGGATTGGGCACTTGAAATTGCAAGCAACATGATGTGATGAAATAAAAGTCCGGGGCTTTGAAAGTGCCTTATGAAGGGATTCGATCAGTTCTGGCCAAATCTAAATTACGGTTCTAGACTGTTGCCCCGGATTGCTTTTCTTTCAATAATATAATATTTAGAGATTTTTATGACCTGAGCAATTCCTCCTCCGTGACAGAGGACCATTTGAGCCTAGGTAGTTTATTATCCGTTTGAAATGGATTGCTTATACCTCATGTGTGCATAATTAATCACTGTGTCTTGGTTTTTGTAGCATAATGTTCTTTTTATGTTGTTTTAACTGTACCCCATTTAAGAGGTAGTCAGTGTTGAATCCATTATCGCAAATGGAAGGCTTTCCAAACGACAACCTTTGTTTTCAGATAAATACAGGGCACCACTGATCTCCACCAATGACACCTCAACTTTCCAATTTTTTTTCTCAAACCTGCTAAACTTTATTACTTTGAAAGCGAATTTCTACCCATCTGAACTTGCCCAACCCACATTCACATATGGGGATGTTTCCATCCATATGCACGAGAAAATCGCAGAGTACCTTCATGAGGCAGAAGCAATCTATAAGGTCACTGTTGATAAGCGTGTCTTCTCGTGAACGGTCTATCTTTCATGCGATCTAAAATTCAGGATATGGCATGTTATCCATGAACAACAGATATTAATAACTATGTGTCACATTCACAGAAATTACCTAGTTTTTCAGTACACATAATCTGAACTTGTTGAGTGCTAGTAACACAGTGGTGGTATTGTGGTATTCTCCCCTTCAGGCCAAACGACTATGCTTCAGTCATCAACTCAACGGCTGTTCTTCAGGGTCACAGAACATCATTTTTTTTTTTTAAACTATATTTTTATTAATTCCAAACAACCGCATTCAGACGTAATCAGGATACAAAGGCTAACAGGTGCTCATTAGTCAATAACATTCCCTGATCGCACCCAAGTACAAGTTACATATTCGTAGCAAACAGATTTACGTGCCGTTCCTCAAGATAATAGCACCAAGTAACAACCAGATGGTTGAGGAGTAAACATCGCAGTAACAACCAGTGAACAATGAGAGACATAAGAGCAGTGCCTTAGCCGCATACCACAAGAATACAAAACAATCCTAACCCCCCCACCCTCTTATCCCACCCCCCTCCCCGGCGTGTCACATAGAGCAAAAGTTATGAGAACATCAGAGTGTAGCACAAAAGTTCATAATACAGATAACATGCGGTGTATCCCAAGGAGTACTGCAACGACAGAGGTAGTTATAAACAGGGATATAATAGGAACAGACAGCCAGGTATGGAATATACATTAGTCAGGGCAAAGCAGCCGGGTCACCAACCATGGAGTCCACATCTGGATCAGCGTCCGGGGCTTTCAGTAAGATCACCATTGCTTCCCAGGCCCTCGCGGCCTCCAAAGCTTTCTCGCTTTTCACTCGGCTAGCAAGCTGTAATCTAACAGTGCCCTCGCATTCCGCCCATTTAAGGAGGTCAGCTTTCCACCTCTGTACGCTGGGGCCTAGCCTAGAATTCCAATGTGCTGTAATGTCTCGTTTGGCCAGAAGAAGGCCCAAATCCAAAAATTTGCTAGTGATCTTGTTCTTGGATGTGTGGGGAAACCAGTGCAGCAAGCAAGGGCCTATAGCGGGTTCCATCTCCCTCTCAGTAATGTCGCACAATAGCGAAACCACCTCCTCCCAATACTTCCCCAGCTGGGGGCAGTCGCACATCATGTGGCGGAAATCCGCACCCTCCATGTTGCATCGTGGGCACAGCGCTGTGTCCGTGTCGAAGTATGTGTTAATTTTTGCTGGGGTGAGGTACGCCCTATGCAGTATAAAAAAATGCACCAGCTGGAAACGGGCATTTCTAGTGCTTTTCCACGCCCGCTCAACCAGCTCGGCCCACAACTTCTCAGGGATCTCTTTGCCTAAGTCCTCCTCCCATTTCTGTTGCAGTGCCCGCAACAGAGTCAGCGCCTCGCGTGTCATACGCCTATATAGGCAAGTAACTGCTTTAAAGGTCCCTGCCGCCATTACTATGTACTGACAAGCCATGGAGGTCTGCGGCTCAGACAACCCTTCCCTCCAGTGCTTTTGGATGGCCGAGACCAGAGCCGAGTGGAGCAGAAAGTCCCCACGAGGCAGGTCATACCTGTCCTGCAATGCATCGAAGGGAAGCAGGGTATTATCCTCATATAAGTCCCCTAATGTATACAGACCCTTCTCCCCCCAATCAGTCAGTGCAGCCCAATTGCCCCCATGTGGGAGAGCAGTACACATGGCTAAAGGGATCTCCGGGGCATAGGGACGCGCAATCTGCGCCCTCCGCTGACTCCTGTTTCAACAAAGCCGAAACGTCCGTAACTCGTTAGTGAGCGCCTTGAGCCGCAATGGCAGCGGTAAAATAATACAAGACAGCACCTGCCCTGAAACCCACCCATCATCCCGCTCGTCCGGTCCCCGAAATTCCAGCGCTACTGCTTGGGTAAGCCACTGTAATTGGGCTGCCAAATAGTATGTCTCAAAGTCAGGCACCGCCAGTCCACCGTCAGCCTTCGGCCTCATTAAGGTTTTCAGCGCCACCCGTCATCTGCTAGCAGCCCAGAGAAAACCCGTGATCATTGATTTAAGCTGTTTAAAAATCGACGCAGGTATCCAGACTGGCAGGGTTCGAAAATAATACAGTAGCCTAGGGAGAGCCACCATTTTAAGAAGGGCCACTCGGCCTGCCACCGAGAGAGGTAAGGTCCCCCAAAATTCCAGGTTGCTTTTAAGACTCCGGATGGCTCTATCCACATTACCCTCCAGTAGGTCAGCCTGCGTATGATAAATACGGGTCCCAAGGTACGTCAAGCAACGATATTCCCACTGCACACCGTCAGCAATTAAAGGACCCCCATCCGATGGGGCAGTGGGGAACAGGCAAGACTTCGCCCAATTCACCTTGAGTCCCGCAACAACCTCAAGATCCTGGAGTAAACGCTTCGCTCCGACGAGAGCGTCAGCCATATTTGCTAGAAACATGAGTAGGTCATCGGCATAGAGCGCGATGTAATGAAAGTGGCCACGCACACAGAGCCCCGGATACCGCTGCCCCGTCCGGGCCTGGGCCGCTAGGGGCTCCATGGCCAGGGCAAACAACAGAGGGGAAAGCGGACATCCCTGCCGCGTCCCGCGGCTCACAGCACAAGCATCCGAAATCAGTCCGCCCGTTTTTACCCGAACAGTGGAATATTTGTATAACAATGCCGTCCAAGCTACAAAAGTATCACCCAAGCCAAAACTGCGCATGACCTGAAATAAATAGGGCCATTCTAGACTGTCGAATGCTTTTTCTATATCGACCGATAAAATGGCAGCAGATGCCTTCGGATAGGAATCAGCTTCCAATATGTGAAGCAGGCGCCTCACATTGATGGCGGTGTTTCGTGTCGGGATGAATCCCGCCTGATCCCTGTGCACTAAGTGAACCATGTGCGGGAGCAGTCGGGTCGCTAGGATCCGACTTAGAATCTTATAATCAGTAGTAAGCATGGACAGCGGGCGGTAAGCGGTCCTATCAGAAGGCGATTTCCCTGGCTTCAGCAGTGGAATAATAATGGCTTCGCGAGTAGTGACAGGCAGTTGACCCGCGCACTTTGCCTCATTATAAAGAGACACTAGCTTAGGAGCTAAGAGATCAATATAGGTCAGATAAAACTCGATCGGCAGTCCATCGGCCCCAGGGGTCTTTTTCCGCGCCATTTGCTTTATCGCTCCCCTAACTTCTCCTATTGTTATATCCTGGCCTAGTAGCTCGGCCTGCGTCCTATCAAGTTGTGGAAGGTCAACTGTAGCTAGAAACTCCCCAAGAACGTCATCATTCAGCGTCACCTTACTCTGATAGAGATCCGAATATTAGGCAAGAAACTGATCATTAATCCCCTGCTGGGTATAACAAAGTTCCCCCGTTGGGCTACACAATTCCAAAATGAACGACCCCCGTCGAGCGGGGTTGGCTAACCAAGCCAACAACGCACCGGATTTATCACGCTCTGCATGAGCGCGCGCTATATATTTTTTATAATCAAAACAGCGCAGCCTCTCAACCCGCACAGCGACCGCCTCCAACAAGTCCTGCTGCCTACTACGTTGCTCGGGCCGGTCTTGTTCCACTGCCCGCAAGCGCTGATCCGCAGTCTCTATATCTTGCAGTAGCGTCTTACGCACCCCCACCATGTTGGCAATACAGTGACACCTTAGCACAACCTTAAAGGCATCCCACTCCACAGCAGACTAGGACGCCGTGCCCGTGTTCTCGAGGAAATATTGGGTAATACCGGCCCCCACTACCACCCGAAAGACCTGATCTTCTAGGAGCTCTGGGTTTAATCGCCAAGTTGGGATTGTGGGGCGCGCCTGGGACCAATGTAACCGTAGGAGTAGTGGGTTATGATCTGACAGTGTTCTGGTGAGGTATTCACTATGCTTAACTGCCGCGTGCATGTCTGGGGAACACAGTATCGCATCTAGCCTAACATGGAGCTCGTGTAGCGCTGAGAAGAAAGAATAATCACGCTCCCCCGGGTGATGTGCCCACCATGTGTCAACCAATCCCCACCGAAGTTGCCAATCTAAAAAAAATCTAAATCCGTATTTGTAAAGCGCAAACTACTCACCCTTACGGGTCTCAAGGCGCTGGGGGCCGTCGTGGAAATTAAGTGAGCTATTGCCCAGAGTCACATGGTGCTGAGCTGCCGCCGGAGCCGGGGATCGAACCGTGAGCCCTGTGCTCCGAAGTCAGCTGCCCTGGCCGCTGCACCACACCTCACCACTTAGAGATCTTATGGATAGGTGCATCGGGGAGAGGCGGATGCGACCTATCCAGGGAAATATCAGGGATAGAGTTAAAATCTTCACCCATAATCACTGATCCAGTCAGATATGACGCCAGCTTCCCGGACAAGTGAGTAAAAAAGGCCGGTTGTTCCGTGTTGGGCGCATAAATACTGCTCAACACAACGTCCCTGCCATTGAGGCGACCCGCAACCATCACATATCTCCCCTCTGGGTATGCTAGCTGTTGCACAGGGTGGAAAGGCACCCCTGCCCTAACCCAGATCAATACTCCCCGCGCGAACGCAGAATAAGTTGTGTAGAAAATCTGACCCCTCCATCTACGCTGCAGGGCGAGACCCTCATGGTGTGTGATGTGCGCCTCCTGGAGGAAAGCGATTTGAATCCCTCTGCGCACTAAGTAAGCATGTCCCTTGTGGCGACGCACCATTGTATGCATGCCCCTGACATTCCATGATAAACATTTCAATTCAAGTAGTGACCCCATGATATAGCAGTGTACAGTACCCTAGGTGACTCCTGAAAGTGACACGCCGAGGCCCCAGCAACATCCCAATACAAATAAAAAGAAAACCCCAACTCCCCCTCCCCAGAACAGACACTAAAACACTAGTCCCCATCCAAACTAGCTAAACACACAATATCTTCTAGTAACTACAGAGGATCAAGGGGGGAGGCGGCTGCGAGCCGGCGTTGTCTTGCTACGTAACCCACTAACAAAGCAGCGCCATGCCACAAACAGTACACAATGCCCCGCATCCGAGGGCGCATTACGACGATCTCAGAACTCCCCCACCACCCCAACAGCCCAACAGCGCAAGAAATGGCGATACAGTATCGGCAGGCCAAAGAAGCGAACAAGCGACAGAAAAGGGGGAAGAGACAGAGCGAGGCAGAATTAGAACAAGGCAACAAAGCAGTCAAATAATGCCATCAGCTGTTCCTGGGGTAACATGCGGCAATTTAACACTGTCAGCATTGGACTCATCAGAGGCCGAGCCATCCGACACCTTCTCCGACCCAGTTTCCGCTCCAGACGACGGTTGACGATCCTGCAAGAGCTCCGACACAACCCGCAGTGCAGCCGATCTCTCTCTCTCCGTCTGGGAAGCACTGGGTGTTCGCAGGATATTGCGTCGACGCCCTGTTCGCCGGGATCTGCGCGGGCGTTGCTCCCCCATGGTAGGTTTGTTTCGTCGCTCCGTCGGTCCGCGGCCAGTTTTGTAGGATTCAATCCAGTCCCAAGCCTCCTTGGGGTCATCGCAAAAGTGAGTCTTGCCATCTAAAGCTATCCGTAGCCGTGCCGGAAACATCAAGGAGTACTGAAGCCCTTCGTCACGCAAGGCCCTCTTGACCGCTAAGAATGACGTGCGACGGCGCTGGACCTCCAACGTATAGTCAGGGAAAATCGACACTTTGCAATTGTCCACTGTGTAGGGCCCTGAGGAGCGCGCTTTCTGCAGTAGGAAGTCTCGGTCCTTATAGTGAAGAAGTCGGGCGACCACCGGCCGAGGAGGCCTCCCCGGCGCTGGAGGACGGACAGGGACCCGGTGGGCCCTCTCAAGAGCGTAGAACTGGGTCAAACCAGCAGGTGCCACCACATCACGAAGCCAGCCCTCCAGGTAATCAATCATGTTAGCACCTTCCACTCCCTCCGGCAGGCCCAGCACACGCATGTTATTTCTACGGTTGTGCCCTTCAGCATCCTCAGCTCTCCTCTCCAGCGACTGGACCCTGTGGGTAACATCCTCCATCTGAGCAGAGAGGGATTGCTGCACCGGTGCCATGTCCGCCAGGGAGGCCTCCGTTTGTTTCACCCGGTCCGCCAGCTTAGCATGCTCCGCCCGGAGGAGCCCCAGCCCCGCCGCTACACTTGCAATGTCCTGGTGCAGGGTGTCCTTAGTGTCCGCTATAGCCTGCAAAATCTGGGCCAACTGTTGCTGGACTAGAGTGTCAGCTGGGGGCTCAGGGGAATCTTGCCATCTGCGGTCCGATGCAGAGTCATCGGGGTCCTGGGGAACCCCCGTCTGTTTGCCTCTCGGTTTCCCCATGTCCCCAGGAGCGCAGCGTCACCAGCCAGATACTGAGGGACAATGGTGCCCACCAGCGCAGTCCGTGAACCAAATGCGGGTGACCGCTTCACGCACCAGGGAGAGAACAGCGCTCAAACTTCGTCCCTGCTTACTGTCTGTGTGGTGCTGCGGGTCCAGACCCCAGTGCCCAGTCGCCACAAGTAGATCCAAGATCGGTGGCACAAAACACTTCGAGGGCGGGTGCCCCGGTTCCCTCTCGGCGAGAAGTGCAGGACGTAACAGCACCGTGAAGAATGGGGCCCGGGCGCCCCCTCAGCAAAAACAATGCTCCCCAAACTGCCCAGGGGCCCGCAGCGGCAAACGGAGCACGGCCGCTCTCTATTTCAGACCGTGGGGTTTCATGGCGGGGTCCCCCGAAGACGGGGCCCCCAGCAGCAGGAAAAGGCACGGGGTCTCGGGACAAGCAATCCCAGTTGCAGGCTTCTCTCCCCCAGCAGGCGCAGCAGCACTTACTACAACCAGGGCACACCGCTGCACCTCGCCTCCAGTCCGTGCCCGCCAGCGGGAGCTCCCGCCACAACCCTCCAGGAATAGGGCAAGGCGCTCCAGCAGCGCCGCATCGGTGAAGCTCCTCCCGCCGCAACAGCCGTAAAATGGCATCGGTCTCGGCGGAAGCTAGCCCAACGGGCAGCGGGTATCTTCCGGGCCGTGAGTCCAGGCGAGGGCCCCCTCCGGCATCCCTTATATCAGCAAGGCCCCGGCACCAGTGCGAATCAGCTGCCCCAAACAGCCTCCAGGGGCACCGGAGGGCACCACCGCACCACGCGAGTCCCCACATCGGGAGAAACCGCACCGGACAGCGCTCCTCTCAGCCGTTCCTCGTAGGCAGCGCCAACTCAGCAGAGCCTCTCACACCACTCCCGATGCCGGGCCGGCAAGCGCCGAGAGCAGACGGACCCCCTCCGCAGCTGCCGGATCAATCACCCCGAAGCAGCGATCGGCGCCATCTTGAAGATTCTGGGCTGGAGCCTCCTCGCTCACTCCTCACGGACAGCGCAGCTCTCCAGGCACTCAGGTCGTTCGAAAAGCAGGCCCAGGCTCCCCCAGGCTCGGTGGGGCCAGGTACATGCCCCCGGATCCGAGGTAGCAGCAATTAAACCAGGATAATGAGCTGGGCCGGCGCGGAGCTCCGAGCTCACGCGTCCGTCGCCATCCGCTTATTAGCCACCCCCCAGGGTCACAGAACATCATGGCGCTTGACGAAAGAAAACAAATGGGCTGATGGAGCGTTGCTGTGGGAAAAGGGTATTTCTCTACCATTGATATCTGGATACATTGTGTTTAATCACATTTATGTTGGTATAAATTAATAGAAATCAGACTAAAACATAGGTGAAAATTGTGCAACATATGGCTGGTATGACCCTGTTTGCAGTGCAACAGAACCGCTATTTAAAAGGATGCATCTGTCTATAATGACAAAAGAGTGGGGAAGGGTTGAAAAATCTTAACTCCCTCTGCGCATTTAGTATCAGTGACCAATAACAGGGACGTGGGATTTCTATCATCCGGCATGTGGAAAGTGTTAATGTCAATTTTGTCCTATGGACAATTAGACATTAAATTATATAGGAAGGGACAAAGCTGCAGTACTTGGGTAATCACTGCCAATCAGGATAGCAGAGACATATCCCATCAATAGGGGAAATGCGTGTTGGACTGAGATTGGCAGAAGTCCACATCTACTGGCTGGGAAAACAAGGAGCCTACACACAGGTACAACATTACTTTCTATTGGTGACCCCTCCCTGGAGTGGGTTCATGGGCGGAGAATGAAAGGCTATTGGCTATAGGCGCATGACTAAAGAATAAACAATCTGCCTATGTATTTCCCCATATTATGAGACACACCAGACTGGAGAGTACTGGAGAGGCTGCCCATGATTAGGACAAGACAACGCAGCTTTGTACAGAATACACCCAGGCTCACATGGTAAGACACTGAGAGACAGGTGTACAGCAAAGACTGTCCCGGTTTCTTGCCACAAGCTACTGCCCTGAGCTCTTTGTTTCCCTCTAGGCTCCTTTGGTCAGCTCTGGACTGCCCTAATGAAAACATGGGCAAACCCCAAGGCTGAAAGATGGGGGTGGCTTGGTTGCAGGATTCCTACTGGTCAAACTCACTCCACGAAGGCCAGCCCGCCAGGAGTTGCACCAGTTGGGTTATGAACTGCAGAGTGCCACGTGACTCCACGTCTCTGATGCACTAGTGCAAGTCTGAGAGTTATGTGGAGCAGCAGTGTAACTGTGATTAAGTAATGCAGCAGCTGAACACTGGATCCTCAACCCCAACGCTTCTGAATTGTTTAAAAAAAGAACTACATAGTGCTGCCTCGACTGGGGAAGTGCAGATGCTCAAGAAGTCACCTTCCAACTCCTACCACACTGCACCTTCTGCCTGCCTGGGGTGCCTCAGTCTGTAGTCATTTCCCTTCTGGACTCACTATGGTTTTCCCCCTTAGTTTCACGTTTTAGACATTTTAGGCTGACTTTGTTTCGCAAGGACTTATTTTTTACATTTTATTTGTACGATATTGTTCTAGAAATAAGCAGTACATGTTGCTTGTCTTCACCAGCCTTTTGTCTCATGTATTCTGCACATTCAGTACAAAGCCAGAGCTAACATCTAGACACAATGTTGACCCAGGGCTGTATTTCTAACACAGTGGTTTTTATGATACAAAAAGTGCCCTGTCCATTTTGGGTCAGAGAGGAGCATTCCGGCTGTGATGACCATTCTGGAACACCTGCAGTACTCGACATGCAGCCCTGCACAAGCTGAGTTTATATCTCAGAATGAGGGATTACCAAGCTACTATAATATGCAGCTATGGGGGCTAAGGCTAATCTCAGAGATCAAGCAGATAACACCATCACCATGCTCTCAAGAGTAGGGCTATACATAGATAGGAAAGTAGATTTACCATGGTCGGAATATTTATTCTCTTTACCTGTTCATAATGCTGGTTATATTATTCTGCTTCATTTGCCCAATAATCGCAGGTCATATTGAATGCAAGATTACGATAGTTTACAATAAATGTACTGTAAACTCTCTTCGTGTCTTTCTTGTGTTTATCTTGGGCATGCATGAGTAAACAACGAAAAGGAGACGATCTGTTTCCAGGACTTCCTTGGGGATCAGAGTCTCATGTTAGAGGTTGCCGAAATCACTTTTTACTCTGGGAAGGTTAGGAGTTCAGGTGAGGCACTGTGAGCTAGTCAGGAATTGGGTAGGCAGGTTCGGAGGGGGTAGATGGACACGGTCTCTACATCCCGATGGTCTGTATTCCAAATACTCAGTCCTACTTTCCATAGAAGGATCTGTATAACAAGTCTGGCACCTGCTAACAAAAACAAGCATTGGCAAAACCAATAGGTCTCACCTATGGAAGATCTATTACCATTGTCAATGTTTTTAGCCATGTTGTACAGCAAGGTTTAAAGTAAATAAATAAAGCTTTATGACACGGTCAACGCTGGCTATGGAATAGCGTTTTTAAAAAAATTTAACGGCTGCCTCTTGTTAAAGTCTGCTTTGAGCAGTCCTTGTGAAATGGCGAGCCTGGTTGGGATGCACGGAAGGGGACAGGTATCTAGCTGCCTACCCCACTACTTGCTTGCTTGCTAGACTTTGAAAGGAGGGAAGTGTGGGTGGCAAAATTAACTCAGCCTGGGTAAAATCATTGCCTCAGGTAACTTGTAACAAGTCTATAACTGGTCCATTATTCGTAGTCTGTGAAAGTTGGCATGGGGGAGTTCAGCACTGTAAAGTTAGTCGATCTTGAACTGTCCTCTGGATGCTTTGAACCAGATGGGTTTCAGCATGAAACTGATTTTCTGCCTGAAAGTGAGGGGCAGATTGCGGTCAATCAAGAAGTATTAAGTATGCTTGTTTTGATCAGTTGCCTGAAGCACTTGAGGGGACTGTATTAAGCATATGTTATCTACTTGTTATTCGTCATTTATAGAACCACTCAAAACTCTTGTAAGGAGAGGAAACAAATCATTTTAGGCCAAGAAATTGGTGCGTTTCTTCTAGTTGCCTTTTTTTTGTTGGAAACCCCAACAGTAATCTCCTGCTGTGAGCATTTCAATCTGAGTGCTACAGCCAGTGGCCCTTTCCAATTTGTTCACAGGGAAGTAAATCTGTCCTTTTGCACAACACCTCTTGTAGAGACACCATCCTGGTGAAAAAGACATTGCCTGATGTGAAAGGTGGCGTACTGTTCTTTACACGTATGCTAGTGTTTCCACAAGTGCCAGACATACGTGATTTAGGGTTTAATTTCTACTACCTCATCTGCCTCCTCCAAGATGGTACCTGAAAAGTAGCACCACAAGGGAACCTTTTCGCTAATGTTCATCTAGAAACTCAGGATCACTTGAAAAAAAGATATTTGACACCTGCTGCAAACTTTAGGCAAGTTCAAAAAGTGGTGTGTCAAAATATGTATTTATATACGCTCGTATGTGCTACTGATCACATAGTAAACACCTCTGTTATAATGAACATAGAAAATGAAGAAGGCCCACTCATGTCAATGCATCAGCAGAATGTGCAGATGTACTTATTAAAAGAGAAATACAGGCCTAAGCTATCTGCAATAGTAGAATAGAAAAGCAGCACAAAATGGAGTCAGGTCTCAGGGGAGGGAAGTAGAGACGAGCTTCAGTAGAATGGAGAAATACAATTAGACATAGCAGAAATGGAAAGTTACAGACCTGCATTGTGAGAACATGTCTGAGAAAATATGTAGATACAGTAGTGCAGAGACACAGGATAGGTGGGAGATCAGGCCTTGTAGATGGAAGATGTCCCGCAAGGGCATAGGCTGTTTAATGATGCCCAAATCTTCTTCCGAAGCATCCTTACATTCATTCAAGCAATGGCACGTGGTTGCAGGTAACCAGTTGGGAGTTAATGAGGGCCTTAAACGCCACTAAAGACGGCTTCAATGCAATCAAAGTGGAGCTGCGATTGATTAGAGTAATGATCATGCAGCATAGGTATGTGTTAGACTTAATGTTGGCTATAAAAGGAGGAGTATGTGCCAAGATTCGAACTTCCTGTTGCACATATATACCACCCAATGACGCTGGCAACGGGACACTCACCGAAGCTATACAAGCTCTACATACTATGCAAAAGAAGATGGTGGATGAGAGAGGTGCCCTGATAAATGGCTTGCAGGGTGATTCACTTGGGTAACATTCTGGATGTCAGGACTATTTAAGGCCTTGTTGCCTGTTCTTGTGATACTACTTTTGATGTTCTGTGTCCTTCAGATAGTGATAGGATATTGTAAAAGGGTTAGGCAGAAGTTAGGAGGGATGTTCACTAATAGGTTAGTCATAAAATGCAGGATATTGAGGAGAATGTATACACATGGATGACTTCAAACAAAAGGAAAGGTGAAGAAGTAGTTGAAAAGTCAACTAAAGGGGGGAATGTTTTAATAAATGAGGAAAATGAAGACGGCTCGCTCATGTCAATGCAAGCATCAGCAGAAGGTCGTATGCAGATGTACGTATTAAAATAGAAATACAGGCCTAAGCTATCTGCAATAGTAGAATAGAGAAGCAGCACAAATTGGAGTCAGGTCCAGGGGGAGGGAAGGAGAGACGAGCTTCAGTAGAATAGAGAAATATAATTAGACATAGCAGAAATGGAAAGTTACAAGCCCGCATTGCAAGAAAATGTCTCGGAGAAAATATGTAGAAATGGTAGCACAGAGGCACAGGATAGGTGGGAGATTAGGCCTTGCAGAGCAGTAGATGTAAGGAGTAGAGCATTGTAGGGCATCAAAGAGAGAAGTCAAGGACAACTGGCAGTACAAGCGGTACTGTAGAAGCAGAATCAAAGGACACGTGCACATGTATTGCATTTCATAAACATGTGATTAGTATTTTGCAGAAAGTGTTACATTTGATATAATGTGCTTAAGCAGATGGGTTAATGAATATGCAAATATATCACGTATTAATGCTCAAAAGGGTATAAAAGAAACTGGCCGCCCATTGTAAGTCGAAGCTCAGATTCCAGTTCCACGGAGCGGACTGACCTTCTGCATGCTTATTAAACTTTATGCTATATTGCCAAAAGAAGTCATCTCGTCTTTTACTTTCGTCCGGCAACACCTCAGCAAGCACTTTTTGTACTATATGCATTTCCTGTGCATCTTTTTTTTCTTGCAGCATTACGTATCCTTAACTCGACCCGAAGGTCCTGGTGTGATTTATATTAGCACTAGTTACATTATACAAGGTACATTCATTTTTATTCACAGGTAGATTAAGTGATTTGCTCAGAATCGAAGGATGCTGAGCAGACGCCGAGACTTGAACCTGGCTTCCCAGTTACAAAGTCGTAACAACATCTCCTCGCCCATCTCAAATAGTAACACTGGACAAGGGCCCCATTAAATCACACATGAGAAGCTAGAAGCGGATGACAACAAAAATAGTGTTTTGAAGAGATTACATCCAGTGTTAGCTTCAGGGAGCGTTTAATAGAATGCTTTCTTTGAATTAAGGCACCTGAGAAGTTAATTAACAAAAGATCTCGAAAGCGTAGTGTGTGTCGAATCTAAAGAAGATGAAACCAATATCATCCTAATATTGTCTGTAGACAGACCAGCAAAATTGAAACTAGCTGGCGCTGGCCAAAGAAAAGAAATGAGTGATGATGAAACCAACCAATGGTAAGTAATGGGCATGCTCATAAGCCCTTTTTCAGTTTAACTTAACAAAAGACAGCACAAGTGCTATCTCAGGTGAGACCTAATAAGCAGAAGTAAGCAGCATATGAGACTCAGGAGAGGCAAGTCGAAGAAGCACTGTGACTGAGTAATTGAAGCATTAGGTCATTTTAGCCACTGCCACTTGTATTGCAGGTGCACAGTTCTGTCATTTTTCACTGCACTTCTCTGCAAAGTTACTTGTGACAGATTATAATATTTATAGCAATAGCGTCAACAGTGCTGAACTCATATTTTGTTCGCCATACTGTGCATGTCTTGCATTGTATTTTGTGCAGACTGTTGAAGATTATTAACCATGCAGCGACTAAGGGTACTTTCCACTCCTGGAGCATCGGGTAGTTAGCTGTAGTCCTTAATGTATCCTGCTGCAAAACTACTCCCATTTGATATTCTGGCAAATAGGCCTGGGGTGGCAATGCAAACACTTGTTAGCGTTGCTGTTTGATATTTGGAGAACTACACAATAACAAGCATTGGCAAAGCCTATAGGTCTCACCTATGCAAAGCTACTGGCTTTACCAAAGTGTTTTAGCCATGTTGTACACCAGCATAGCTGCTGTTCAGCATGACTAAAAGTTAGTGGCCTAGAGGAGAGTGGTGTGGAGTGTCGAGAGTGGAATGGCGAAGAGTGGAGTAGAGTGTTTTAGAGTGGAGAGGAAAAGAGTGTCGTGCATTGGCGTGGCATAGAGTGGAGTCGCGTAGAGTGGCAGAGAGTAGTGTGGACTGGTCTAGAGCGCATTGGCATAGAGTTATGTAGAGTCCAGTGGCATAAAGTGCAGTGAAGTAGAGTGCAGTGGCATTGAACTCAGTGGCGTACAATGCTGCGTCATAGAACGCAGTGAGGTAGATAAGAGTGGTGCATAGTTGAGTGCAGTGGTGCAGAGTGCAGTGGCGCAGAGTAGAGTCACGTAGAGTGCAGTGGCCTAGAGTAGAGTGGCCTTGAGGGGTGCAGAGTGGAGTAGCATAGAGTTGAGTGATGTAGAGGGCAGTGGAGTCGCGTAGAGTGGCATACACTGGAGTGGCATAGAGTAGAGTGGACTGGTCTAGAGTGCATTGGCATAGAGTTATGTAGAGTCCAGTGACATAAAGTGCAGTGGCGTAGAGTGCAGAGTAGAGTTCAGTGGAGTAGAGTACGGTTGCGTAGAGTGTTGTAAAGTAGAGTAGCACAGAGTGGTGCAGAGTAGAGTATAATGCCATAGAGTGGAGTAGTGCAGAGTAGAGTGGCCTAGAGTTCAGTAGTGGAGAGTGCCGTGTTGCAGAGTAGAGTGTCAAAGTGCAGTGGAGTAGAGTGTTGCAGAGAGCCGTGGTGTAGAGTACAGTGATGCAAAGTAGAGTGCATTGGCATAGTGTGCAGTGACAGAGTATAGTTGTTTAGAGTACATTGGCGTAGAGAGCAGTGCTTAAAAGTAGAGGGACGTAGAGTGCAGTAGCATAGAGTGGAGTGATGCAGCGTAGAGTGGCGTAGAGTGCAGTTGCTAGAGTATATTGTTTCAGAGTAGAGTGAAGTGGTGTAAAGTGGAGTGGTGCAGGGTAGAGTGCAGTTGCATAGAGTGGTATAGAGTGTAATGGCATAGAGTAAAGTGATGTAGTGTGTAGTGGTGCAGAGTAGATTAGAGGGCCATACAGTGGATTGGCGTAGAGTGCAGGGCATAGAGTTGAGTGTTACAGAATAAAGTGCATTGGCGTAGAGTGTATTGGCACAGAGTGGCATAGAGTACAGAGGCATAGAGTGGAATTGTGCAGAGTAGATTGGTATGGCCTAGACTGGAGTGATGTAGAGAGCAATGGCGAAGAGTGCAGTGGTATAGAGTAGAGGGGCGAAGAGTGCATTGGGACAGGGTAGAGTAGAGAGGCATAGAGTGCAACGGTTTAGCATGCAGTGGTGCAGAGAGCAGTGGCATGGAGGGTGTAGAGGTATAGTGGTGCAGAGTACACAAAATGTGCTTCAATTGTGTTCCTAATTCTGACATATTCTGAAATACTTACACAGGTTATTTAAATGTGGTCATGTGCTAGAAAAAAAAAACTCTTTCCTACCCCCAGTATACAGCAAGATTGTCACATAAATCCTCTCACTTTGAAGTCAGAGAAAGTAAAGTAAACAAGCACCCTCGGAAGACAGTGCCTGACAGTTGACCTCGGTCTTTGAATTCACAGCAAATGTGACAAGATAAGAACAAGATTTACAGAAAGGGAGCACTCGGAAGGATACTGTAAGGTTTGGGCAAGGGAAGGTACAAACTCAACCTGGACAGCCTAAAACAAATAAAGCCAGCAAATGGAAAGCAAGAAAATGCAAGTTACAAACCACAAAGCCAATGGCAAGCAACGGACAGAATGCCTTCCTAGGTCAACTTTCTGAATGTCCCCAAGATGTCTTTAGCAAACCAGACAGCTCTGCTGTCTGGTAGGCTGCGACCTAAAAATGGAACACATTCAATATTCCTTTATAACCGATGCTCCTTAACATTTATCAATGATGATTCAGAATCAGATTAATTAGGCACTGCCAATTCCATCAGTGGTGCTCAGACAGACTCCTGCAAATAGGACACAAGGCACCCCCACAGGTAATCAAATAAAGATTAGCTTGTGCAAGCCAGTATAAAGAACAAATATACCATGACCCGACACATCCCCCAGCACAAACGTCTTATCATTTACTTGTAATGTAATTAAAATAGAGCAAATTTGTAAAACCTGATAGTATATTACAATAACTATTAAAGTACAGGAGGTGGTGACTTGTAGAAGTATACATGTCAGAGGATAAAATCTTTTTTGTTTATTTTAGTAAGAAATGCACTGTTGTGACTCATGCTTATTTAAAAATAAAGATTAGTCTTAGAAATTAAGTTTCTGCTGAGAAAGAGTCCATCTTATGGTCGTACCATACACTCAAAGGAATGTGGTAGGCCAACAGCTGTGGATTCATGAAAAAGTAGTTCCAAGGTGACCACAGAAACAATCACCCTTTTAAAAAATTAAGGAACGCATTACTTAGTATTGGGTGAAGGCTGCTTGTGCATTCTCATGTTACTAGACTCACTTGCGGCTTAATACAGTTGGGCAGGGCAAGCATAAGTCATGTAGGTGTGTACAGAAAGGCAGATGTCAATACTTTATCCACAATTTTATGTCACAATTGAAAGCAATAAAGATACAGTACAATGGAGCACGCAATAAAGGCTGATTTCTAGGACTCCGACTGTTGTCATTGTGGGTTGTGACAGCAGTGCTTCAGCAAGAAGAGTTGGTGGGAAGGCAAAGGATAACAGACAAATCGATTGTTACTGCTCCAGGACATAAGTATACACAGGGCTTTCTCCCCCCCTCCCTAAAAATGTGAAGAATTACAATATGCTGGCCAGTGTCTCAACACCATGTTTAGTGCCCAGTTCCTCTAAACAACCCGGCAGGCCAACATGGAAGTGGCTTTGAAATAAAGAGGTGGAGGAAGCATAGGAAGAGTATCAAAATAAGTGCTTGTGTGTATTGAATGCCTAGCAGAACAATACCTGGTGTAAGGAAGAAGCAGTGGCATCCAGACCCTGGCTCGTAACTTCATTGACCACAGGCAAAAACTGCAGTGAACGACACAGAAGGTGGGACATGTATGTGATGACTCAACTCAGCGACCATCTTGAAAGGATAGAAAACAAAGTTTTCATACTTTCAAGATGGTCACTACAATGTGCGATGCAACATGACGAAGCAACACAGCAGCCATGTTGAAAGTATAGAAACCAATGTTTTCATAGTTTCACAATGAGTGCTGCACTGCATTTAGCAACGTGAAGACACAGCCTTGTTGCTATCTTGTAAAAGTAGGAAAACATTGTTTTTCATACTTTCAAGACTACCGCCACATTACATTGTCATGTCGCCACATTATGTTGTCATGTTGCTTGGCGGAACCTGGTAGCCTCTTGAAAGTATGAAAACATTGATTTCTATACTGTTAAGATGGGCAGTTACCACAATTGTCTTTCCCAATGTCAGCATGTTTTAAAAGCATCAGACATTGGCAAAACAAATTGCGGTGGCGTGCATGGAGCAGGATAGAAGAGACGGGGGAAGTAGCGAAGACAGTGGAACAGGGGTACCAAAAAGGAACAAGAAAGTGTTGCAAGGCAAAATGCAGAGCATCAACAAGCATGTCATCTGGTGCATGAGCACTGTGGAGGAGGGGGGCGTGGCCAGCCAGCCAAACATGGCGGACGTGAGTTGTTAGAGCTCCGTCTTCGTACCCCCAATTATCCTGCTTAACATCGGTATCCCCCGCCGTCCGGGCGCAACCAAACGACACAAACATACCTGTGCAGCGGCAGCCCACGGTCGTGGCCGGAGAAGAGCGGAGGAGACGAGGAGAGCCGCGTCCGAGAGCCCTGCAGGACCCGATGACGAGGTGCGCGCGAGCGGTGCAACGCTGGGGCCTGCAGACGCGGCCCGTGAGACGCTGGCCTGCGCTGCTGGACTCACCAAGGTACGAGAGCAGCAGCCGTGAGGCGCCGTGACCCCCCGGCTAGAAAAACGGAGTGGTCGCTGATGAGGGGGAGCGGCAGACATCCATTGTCTGTGCGCGCCCAAAGCACCTGCGCGCCACCGCTGCATCTATGAGCTCTGCAGGGGCCTGGCGGCGAAGCGCCCGTGAGCAGCGAAACGCTGAGTCCTGTAGGCGCTGTCCATGAGACGCGGGCCCGCACTTCCAGGCCCGCCAGGGTGTGAGAACAGCGGCTGTGGAGTGCCGGGCTCCTCCGGCTTGGGGAGCAAAGTGATCACCACTGAAGGGGAGCGGTGGATGCCTGCTACCCGTGTGCGCCCAAAACACCAGCGCGCCATCGTGAAAGTGGAAAAAACCCCAGGGCGGATCACCCTCATCACGGCGTCAGCCCAGCGACCCCGTCTTTCCTGAGAAGGGCTGTGCAAGATGGTGCGGTGTGATGGGGCGCCGTGCCGCTGGTAGCGGCCACCACATACGTGCAGAGGTGAGCGGCTTACCCCTGTCCCCCCCCCTCCATCTGGACTGGTGCCGTACATGCGGAGCTGGGGGAGGCCGCTTCCATATCCCGGGTAGTGGTGGAGCCGCTGCGTAGTGCAGTGAAGACCCAAGTAGACACTGACTGGCCTTGAGCTGGCCCGGTGGTCGAACCGGGCCTAGGCCGTGAAGACACAGTGGTGAAAGGCGCAGTTCCTAAAAGGACGCGGACTCGTTCTGAGCTAGGCCCGGGGGCCGGATCGGGCCTAGGCTGTTAATACACGGAGGTGAGAGGCGCAACACCCCCCCCCGCTGCCTGCTTGGAAGTGGACACGGCGCCAAGAGGTGAAACGCCATCCCCATGCTACCGGTCCTGTACACCCCCAGAGCCCCAATCTGGCCTTTGCTGGGAAAGGGGACAACAAACTGAGACTGCGAAGGAAAATACTTCAAGTACAGCAAGGCACCACACTGGGCGCACTGCGAGGCGGACTCCCCCGGCCCCCCTCTCTCCAGACTCACCCAGCAAACACAATTGCCGGGTGCGCGACCGAGTAGGTGAGGGGGGGGGGGACCCAGACACAGAGAAGAGTAGAGGGGGCACCAAGTGGCAACACACCTTCCCTGCTGCTAAAGGGGCGATAAGGCTAGCGAGAAGGGGTCACTGAGACGCAGTTGTGGAGCACCAGAGAGGCCCAGTCCTGCCTTGAAGCGGTCCGGGTGACTCACCTCACCTGCCCTGAAGTAAGCATCGCCACCGGGTAGCTGACAATCCTGCTCCTGCAGCGACGCCACAGAGACGGGAGAAGGCAACGCAGACCTGCCCTACTCTAAACACAGAGATCAAACTGGGCCCGAAACACGTTGGGGTGCAGGAGACGGAGTTGCCCAGCGAGAACAGCAAGAGCGCCCCTCCCCGCCCTGAAACACAAAAGGAAATAAAACCGCCGTATAGTGACCAGAGACGTCTAAGCACATGCAAACAAACCCGCAGTTGAGCCACGGGGAAGCCAAGATTCGGAGAAAGCTCGTCCCACTCTAAACACGTGGACTGGACCGGACCCAGGCCGCGACAACACAAGACAGGGGAAGCAACCAGAGACCAGAGGACGCACACGTAAAGTCACACACGTCCACCCAGGCAATGGTCTGCCTACTATAGCGAGTGTGCAGCTCCTCCACGAGACTGGGCCTACTGCACAAGTGAAACCACGGCCCAACACCTGACACTGCCAACAATTACTGGTGGCGAATGCCGACAGCGCAGCAGCTAGTAATGGGACGACCACGAACAAACACTCAGCAAATAAACGCACGCACTGGCAGTTCAGAACCGATAACTGCGGAAGGAGACAACCGCAGAGATGCCACGCGCAACACTTGCTGCCAAGTTGGACTCTGTTCTGGCAGCGATAGAGAAGATAGGGTCTGCGTTAGACCAGACCCGCTCCTCGCTGAAGTCCAAAATTGACAAGGTCACCTCGGATTTTACCCTTCTGAAAACCGACCATCACAGTCTTGGGGACAAAGTGCGCTTACAGGAGCAAACGCTCGCAGAGCTAAAACCAGTCACACAAAGCCACACAAAGCCCTGCAAGACCTAATAGACCGTGTACACGACCTAGAAGACAAAGTGGAAGACGCAGAAGGGCGCTCACGCCGTAATAATATCTGAGTCGTGGGACTTCCGGAGGGCGAAGAGGGACGAAAGCCAGAGAAGTATGCCGAACACTGGATCAAGGAATTACTCCCTGCTGGCACTCTGTCCCCCCACTTCATAGTTGAAAGAGCGCACCGAGTCCCCGCGCAAAAACCTCCACCGGGAGCCCGCCCACGTCCATTCCTGTTTAAAGTCCTCAACTATAGGGACAGGGACTTGATCCTCCGCGAAACCCGCAAGCTGGCAGACAAAGATCGGAAACAGCCAAATCATGATCTTCCCGGACTACACAGCACAAGTACAGCGCCGTAGAAGCACATATACCGCTGTGAAAAGACAACTACGTGACCTTGGCCTAAGCTACTCACTACTATTTCCTGCCAGGCTACGTGCAGTTGCAAAAGGATCGGTGCGCTTTTTTGATTCACCCGCCGAAGTCTGGGACTGGCTGGAGGAATCGGGAACGTGGACGGGTCCTAGGCCGCCCATGGAAGTGGAGCCAAGGAAATTCAACAGAAGACGCCACCGTGGTGGAAGCAGCAGATACCGGACAGGAGCCACTACAGCCTCCACTGCCCCCAACCTAGAGCAGAGGAGAGCGCAGAGACAGGAGGCGCTACATGTGGCTGCGACACTGGGAACTGCAGCACAGAATCCAGACTGCCACCTGAGCCCATCCAGATCCTCAGAAACTGGTGATTCCACACGCTCCAGACTCGATGACCCTGAAGAGTTTCCATTGCCAGATGTTACACCACAAAAGGCGGACGACATCATATGACTTTTTTATGAACTCCTGTGCCCTAATGAAAACAATCCATGCAAGTACCTGCCATACAGACAAAATGTTGTGTAAAAATAATATGTCGATTAAGTAATTGTCCATTGCAGAAAACAGCGCCGTCCTGCACACTGCTGTAAACAGCGCACACCTAATATTAGGACGGGGCACATGCGCAGCGCACACCCTTCCCCCGCACTACGGACCGGCTGGAGGGATACACAATCACAGCGCGACACCAAGGGGCGAAACAACCTCTGCCAATCGCACGCCACACATACCCATACCGTACGTCAGTTTGACACAGTTTTAGCCTTAAGTTGGGCAATATAGTTTGGACGAACACCAAATCGGAACTCGCCCTAATAGTTATGCATAGTTTAGTTCACACCTACACCTTGTTGTTAACAGTACTGAGTTGGAGCGCACCCACACGGATCAAGAGTCGCAGCGCCTTGCCCCCCCTATGCCGACCTGGTCAATGTAAGAGGGACACATGGTGCAGGTCAATGTAGTCACATGGAATGTGCGCCGTATACACACACCGGCATGTAGATACTCGATCTATGCCTATCTGCGGCGCAGAGCCGCCGACATCGCGCTGCTCCAAGAGACACACATGTCTCACGTGGAACTGGATTCAATAAACAATGGGGCAACCCAGTATCTCTCAGAACCTGGGCATGGATATGCAAAGAAAAACAGTGGTTCTGTCGGGTGTAAAAACTATTTCTTATACAAAAGATCAATTCACAAAGTTATTCTCTACAATCTTCAAATGTTCGTATCAGAGTTTAGTTTAAGGAACGCACAAAAAACACAAAAGCGACACACGTTGATGGGTATTATGTTATTTTATATAAATGTCATCATTTATATATACCCAAACGGTTATAACAGCTGTCAAACACAGGGTGAAATGTAAAGTGATATGTGTTCAAGTGACATATTGTGCTCAGTGATAAAGTTGCTGCGTATTATGTACAAAGTGACTAAAATATGTACAAGGGAAAAAGGAGAAAAGAAGGCCAGAATAAAGCTGAAAACCAATAGCTTTGCTGCTTAAACAAATTAATCTTTTGCTCGCAAAGCCTTTGATCTGGACCAAGAAATATCGTCGACGTTTCAACCCAAGATATGCACTACTAAGTAGTCAATGCGGGTCTTCATCAGGACAAAGGTGGGGGAGGAGGGATGACAGCCTACAGATACCCAGTTAAGCATCAAACGCACATAAGGATCGACTATGTGCTATCTTGGCCCCGTCGTGGCAATTCAAAGTCGGTATGCTGGCGGGAGCGGTAATTAATAAACCAGCTTTTCGAAAATGCTCGCTCGTCCTAAAAGCGCGCTCGGGCGCTTACTTGTGGTGATGTGAATCGAAGGTTCAATGTCGGTATGATGGCCGAAGCGGTAATTAATATACCCGCTTTTCAGAAATGCTCGCTCGTCGTTAAAGGCGCGCTCGGGCACTTACTTAAGGTGATGTAAATCGAAGGGTGGTTCTAGGTTAGTTTCTTTGGGCACATCGGTTAGTGTGTGGCCTTTAGGCCACACACTAAGCGCCCGAGTGCGCCTTTAAAGACGAGCGAGCATTTCTGAAAAGCGGGTATATTAATTACCGCTTCGGCCATCATACCGACTTTGAACCTTCGATTCACATCACCACAAGTAAGCGCCCGAGCGCGCTTTTAGGACGAGCGAGCATTTTCGAAAAGCTGGTTTATTAATTACCGCACCCGCCAGCATACCGACTTTGAATTGCCACGACGGGGCCAAGATAGCACATAGTCGATCCTTATGTGCCTTTGATGCTTAACTGGGTATCTGTAGGCTGTCATCCCTCCTCCCCCACCTTTGTCCTGATGAAGACCCGCATTGACTACTTAGTAGTGCATATCTTGGGTTGAAACGTCGACGATATTTCTTGGTCCAGATCAAAGGCTTTGCGAGCAAAAGATTAATTTGTTTAAGCAGCAAAGCTATTGGTTTTCAGCTTTATTCTGGCCTTCTTTTCTCCTTTTTCCCTTGTACATATTTTAGTCACTTTGTACATAATACGCACCAACTTTATCACGGAGTACAATATGTCACTTGAACACATATCACTTTACATTTCACCTTGTGTTTGACAGCTTTTATAACCGTTTGGGTATATATAAATGATAAAATTTATATAAAATAACATAATACCCATCAACGTGTGTCGCTTTTGTGTTTTTTGTGTGTTCCTTAAACTAAACTCTGATACGAACATTTGAAGATTGTAGAGAATAACTTTGTGAATTGATCTTTTGTGTAAGAAATAGTTTTTACACCCGACAGAACCACTGTTTTTCTTTACATCATGTGGAACTGGGGCGTCTACGCTGCAAATGGAGAGACCAAGTGCACGGCACAGGCTACTCAGCCCACGCGCGGGGTGTCCTCATCTGGGTGAGAGTTGGGGTCCCGTTCACAAGTGAGGAGGTGCTGGTCGACCCTGAAGGTAGATATACGCTAGTTAGCGGGCGGCTCAACGGTCAACCGATCCTCCTCGGGTCAATCTACGCCCGAATGTCAGCCAGCTCACCTTTTTAGAAGGACTCACAAAGATTCTAGCAGGGTGGAGCGGAGTCCCCTGGCTCCTAGGAGGGGACTTTAACTCTGTGCTTAATGTAGACTTGGACAGATAGTTTCCGCCCCTGACTAAGACCGCAGCGGCGTCCAATGCGCATGCTCTCACAGACTGGCTGACACACTGGGCGCTATTAGACATATGGCGCGCCATCAATCCGGATACCCGGATCTACTCCTATTAGTCAGCGGTACACAGACTGCATGTACGCCTAGATAGAATAGTGGGATCCCCCGCGCTGCTCCCTCTGGTCCACTGAATAGAATACCTAGGCCGGACGCACTCTGATCACAATCCCCAAATACTGCAACTCACCTGGGAACCTGAACGCCCCCCAGCCCCCACGTGGAGACTCCAAACGGCCGCACTAGAAGACCCACCATTTCGCTCCTCTCTGGGTACGGCGATCCTTGAATATTTTGAGATTAATGAAGGCACAGCAGGGGACACACTAGTGGAATGGGAAGCTTTTAAAGTTGCGACAAGGGGACACTGTATGGGAGCGACCTGGAACATAAGTAGGAAGCTAACCTCCGATCTGAGCAAACTAGAAATGGAATTACTGCGATATGAGACAGAGGGGGAGGGTGAGGGAAGAGACAGACACCGTCTGGAGATGCTGCGCACACAGCACGCTGAGTTGATAGAGCGCCTTCGCTGTCACAATTACACTGCGGACACGGCCCGCACTCATGCCACTGCTGATCGTGCAGGCCGACTTCTGGCCTGGCTGGTTCACCAAGAACACGCCCGCAAACCAATAGGTGCGCTACGAGATGACGCAGGGCTTCTAGTGCACACGCAGCGTGACATTCACACAGCCCTGACAGCACTATAGACGGCTATACCAATCCCAAAGCCACCGTGAATCACACGCCCTCCCAACCTTCCAAGATCGCGTACAGCTGCCTGATGCGATGCGGGCACATAATGAGATACTAGATGCACAGATCTCACTAGAGGAGATTAGAGAGGCAATTATGTCCCTGGCTACAGGGAAGACTCCGGGACCGGATGGGCTCCCGGTGGAATATTACAAGGCGTATGAGGTGTCATTAGTGCCGCGACTGTTAGAATCGAAATGTTCTATTACCCCGTCCTCCATGATGTATGCTGTGTTAAGTTAGCATTCATGTAGCTATGTCATATAATTGCGGTTTCAATTGTGTATGTGCCCAGCTTCTGTAAGGTAGTGTAGGCCTAAGTTAGCATCTGAGACGCCATTTTCCCTCTCTCAGTCGCCATGCTACGCTGTGAGCAATCCCCGGCCTCTGTGCCCCCGCTCTCTGCTTGCCTCAGCAGAAGCTGCTGTTCAGAAAGTTCCCATATCTCATCCAAGGTCGGAACCCAGATGCACGAAGAGAATAGTTTATTCAGCTCTGCATTCCTATCATCGGACATAGCTATGCTCCCACACCAGAGAGAGCTGAGACCGAGTAGGTTGGCCTTGGAAGCCTGATAACATGTACCCATTCTGCAGGTGTTAGCTCATCCCTCAGTGCCTCCTTTGTCAGTCTTTGTGCCCAAGCAGTATTTTTCCATTAGGGGCGGGGTTTCGAGAGGTGTTGGAAGGTTTATTTCGTGTTACCAAATGTTGGGAAGTCAGTCCCCTCGGTAGCATCTAAGGAGGCTAGTCAGACTGGACTCCGCTGCAGCGCATTTTACAATAAACTAACTTGGTTTGTATTCTCTACTGCGTCACCGACTCTTTATTTCATTTCTTGGAAGGCTGAGAGGAGGTCGCAAGTGACTCGGGTGGCCCTAATCGGGTCACTTCCTTCAGTTGGTGCCCAAACAGAGACCCCACCAGATGAACCATCCTTGCCTGCGACTGGGTGTGGAGGTCGGGGTCACGTCCGGTCGGATGGGCGGATCGGGGTACCCCACACGATAGAGCCTAGTTCTCACAGCTGCCCTGCCTGTCTGATCGGGTGGTGCCTCGCCCAGTGGTCGTCCCGGCTGGGGTCCTGAAATGGCGAAACCCTTGGATCTGACCGTTTGGTCCGAAGAGTCGGCAGTGGAGAATAACTTGGCTTGCCTCTCGGCAGGTATGGCGTCGTCTTGAATATGGTCCGAGGACCATTCTTAGCTTGTTGAACTTGGTGGGTCCGTGGACCCTTGAGGTGCAGAGTGTTGCGAACGCTCTGCAGGCCACTTACTGAATTTTGTTTACTCTTGAAAAGGCCTGAGGCTAGAGCCTACCGTCTTGTTTTGGTACAGTCTTCGGACTGTCTTGTTTTGGATTCCCTTTGTTGGTGTGTTGTTTAGTTCGTGTGAGTAGTGTATGTGTCTGCTATTAAGATGCCTTGTTTAAGTAAATTGTGGTGTGTGGGGTGCCGCTGTTGCTCTGCCGAAGCTCGGCTGGAGGAGAGGCAACCTGCGCCTCCGGAAGGCACCCCGAATTTCGATATGTACGTGAAGCACGGCCTTGGCCCCATTATGTTTAGTACACTATGGCACAAATATACAAGGGACAATGCCGAGCTTCAGTGGCCATCGACAGGTACTTTTGACGAACAGAAATTGGATTACCTGCAAGATAAATTATTTGCCAGAAGAAGTAGGCAGTCGATGTTTGATTCCCTTCAGGTATGGCAAAAGGAAGCTAGGCAACGACGCATGCGGGCAGAGAAGGAGGCCCGGAGGGGAAAAATGCAAACGATAACTCAGAAAGCAGTAGCCTACGATAGGGATAAAGTAGAAAAAGGTATAGAGTGTGCTGATAGGACGTTTTGATTACAATGTGATAAGTCTTATGTTGCCCGGGAGGAAGGAGATGCATTTGTGGACGAACTATTAGACACTAGGCCCCCGCCTCCCTACGCCCCACAGAGGGTATACCCTGTTGTTCCAACATCTCAGTCTGCTGCTCCTCCCGTTTCTATATCTGGCCCTGCTACCTCTGATCCGGCTGCTTCTGCTACGGCCCGCCTGTTTCCCCCCTGGCTTCGCAAGCTGCGAGGGCAGTAGCCGCGGGTCCTTCTGCTGTATCTGCTGTCCCCGCTCCTGTTTCTCCCCCTTCTCTCACACCTTCAACGCAGTCCCTTACTCACATTGGTGCCTGCTCCTTCATCTATTGTGTATTTCCCAGACATTTCGTCCCCGGCATCGTTAGGAGCTGGGACACCGGTGCGTGGAATGGATGAGGGGAGTTGGGCTGTGGCACGGGAACGGATGGGGCGGGTGCCGATTCGATCTGATGTGGGAAACAAGGAAAAGCAATTAGTCAGCAACCAGGCTGCACAGTGGGCACGGAGTCCGATCTACAGTGTAGAGGATGTGTGGAGTGTGTTGAAGGATTTCGAGACATTTGTGCAGCAGCATGCTCTCAAGCACATGTTGGCTACATTGATAGGGTTGTGGGAACAGTGTTTTGGTGGTGTAGCACCCCAGATAATTTATGACATTCAAGACCGTGTATATGCTGCTGATATGGCCCCTAACGACGTCTTTAGTAATGTGGCAACAATGATTGGGTACCAGGGTAGGCTACACCAGAAAATGCCGACGACAGTGTCCCAATTCCCAATGAGGGAGGTTCATCCTATTTTTCATCCCGAGATCCCAGAACGGCGTAATGCGCAGGATGTTATAGTTCAGCCACGGGTGGAAGCTCGTTTTCAGGAGCAATGGGTTTACACTCCATGGAAAAGGAGTGAGGTGCTTGCCCTCAAAAGCCAGCTGCCGGACCCTAGGAAAAATCCTACAGCATATTATAAAGAATTAACAGAGGCCGCTTCATCGACGGTGATGACACTGGCCGATGTTGAGATGTTTTTCGGGTTGTTGGTACCGGTGGATATATGGAGACAGGTACATATGCAGGACCATGTTGTGGAGTTGGGTGGCACTTGGAATGCGATTAGGGTGGGGGATAATGAGCGGAAGCCTGGCGAAAAGCCTAGGGCTGAGATATTGGCTTTGCCGGGTCGTATCATTACTTACATGCATTCTCTCATCCAACCCAGACGAGTAGATTGGGATAAGTTAGCGGCATGTCGACAGAAGAAGGATGAAAGTGTGTCAGATTTTTTCACTCGGTTTGAAGGGGTGTTTTGGGATTTTAGTGGACAGGATTTGTCGGTGGAAGGCAGTGTCCGGTTGTTCCTTAACAGATTTGTAACGAATCTGCTCCCCGAGATAGCTGCTCGGTTGCAGGCCTCTGAGAGCACCTGGACTACCTCCTCCCCTTCAGTGATAACGAGTATGGCCCAGTACTATGAGCATAGGGAGAATGAAGAGAAAGAGAAAGAGAAGGTAGAGAAGAAGAATAAGGAGTTGAAGACTACGGTACCAATGCAACAGGCAGCAAGGGGGTCCGGCAGAGGACGTGGTACTGGTCCGGCTCAGCGGTCGCGTGGCGCAGGCAGAGGAGGCGGTCCGGTGAGGCAGAACCAGTGCGCGTATTGTAAGAGAGAGGGGCACTGGCAGAGTGAGTGTCCAGATTTGTTGCAGAAGGTTGCAGCCCCCAGGGGTCGGGGTTCCGGTGGACGGGGACGTGGTGAAGGTGGTCGTGACGAGACCCAGGGTGGGGTATCCTCGGGGGGTTGCTCTGACCAGAACTATTTTGATGATCCCCGAGGAAGGCAGTACTATCACGATGATTATGATCTGGACGAGGCGTCAGGGATGTCCTATAATTAAGACAGCCAGGGACAGGGTGAGGGACCAGTTCAAATACCTGTAGATCAGCGTGGTCCTTATATCACAGCGGATTTGCATGGTTCGGTTAAGAAGTTTCTGGTGGATACAGGTGCAATGAATAGCTCCGTTTCTCGTTCACTGGTCCCCGGGGCAGCTCTGTCTGGCCATAACAATGTTTTGGTAGGTTTTTCAGGCATACCGGTTGTGAGCCCCATTTCTGAAGCACTTGCTTTAACTATTGGCCCGTTTACTGTGGACTCGCCCTTCTTGTTGACAGCGAATTGTGGGGAAAATGTAATGGGGTTAGATCTGTTGAAGAAGTAGTATGCTAAGATTTTCTGTTCCCAGATGGCGTTTATATGACAATAGGACCCGAGGTGGCCAGTATCAAACAGTGTTTTTCGAAGGACGCACCGCTTCCTGCTGAATTTAAGGATGTGCCGCCCACGTTGTGGGCAACAGGAGACACAGATGTGGGGTTGTGGCAGATACCCCCGGTCTCTATTACGATCAAAGAATGCCGTGCTGCCTCGTATTCCCCAGTACAAAATACCGCAGGCGGGGAACGGGCTTTGTTGCAGATTATACAGGATTTGATCAAATCGGGGGTGGTTGAGGAGACAGTGTGTAACAGCCCTATTCTTCCCATCCTCAAAAAGACACCCTCGGACTCTGCTGATGCTCATCCTGATGTCTATCGTTTTGCGATTGATTTACGGGAGGTTAACAAAAAAGTGGTCCCTCAGTTCCCGGTGGTACCCGACATTACTGCTCTTTTGACAATGATTCCTTCCACAGCAAAATTCTTTTCCGTGATTGATTTGAAAAATGCTTTCTTTAGCATTCCAATTCACCCGAATAGCCGGCACCTTTTTGGCTTTAACATAGCGGGCCGGAGTTTCCAATTCTGCTGTGCTCCTTAGGGGTATACTGAAAGTCCTAGCATATATAGTGAAGCCCTGAAAGGTCAGTTTGATTCCCTCTCTCTTCCTCCAGGTAACGTATTATTGCAGTATGCGGACGACCTGTTGGTAGCCTCCGATACTGAAGAGGGTTGCAAAGATGCCACAGTCAAATTGCTGCTACATTTGGCACAGCATGGACATAAAGTGTCCCTTTCCAAATTTCAATATTGTCGACAGGAGGTCACCTATTTAGGTTACCTACCGTCGAAGGAGGGAAGGAGGCTAATGTCGGGTCTGAAGTCCAATCCACGTGAGATTCCACAGGAGCAAAGAAATTAGTTCCCCCCCACCTTTAGACAACAACTCCTGGAGGAGGTATAGTAACTCACTCACAAGACGCTGCTAACCAAAAGTAAGGGGAATAACGCATAGAGTGACCACCACTCTTTCCCCAGAGATGACACCAGGTAGCGTGGTAGTGGGGAGCTGGTTCCACAGAGAAGCTAAACAAAAGAGATAACAAATAAGACTGGTCTTACTCCTCAAGAACTAAACAGTAGTCAAGAACATTAATGCATGTCACTTCCCAACATATGCAGTTCACTTACCAGTGATAGAGTCCCAGGATATTCTGATATTTCTCAGCGTCCTATGAGCGCATAACCCAGGCCCAATCGATGAAAGACCAGGAAGTGCAGGGAAGGGAATACTGAGAAGATGAACTACTAAGGGACGACAAACACAACCACTCACTTCCACAACCACTCAAGGTCACGTTGGGTGATTCAAAAAGAGGGAGAGTCCCCTAGTTTGTTAAGGGGAGTGGGGATTCCAAGAATTACTGACCGGCTCCGTAGGGAAAGGAGCGGATCAGCGGCACTCACGCTTTCACGAAAGCGGGAGAGGAAAAGACGGCGTGGCGCGCTGGCCGGCTCCGTAGGGAGAGGAGCGGATCAGCGGAGCACACTCTTTCAAGAAAGCGGGACTGGAAAAGATGGCGTGGCGCGCTGGCCGGCTCCGTAGAGAGGAGCGGATCAGCGGCGCACACGCTTTCAAGAAAGCGGGACAGGAAAAGATGGCGTGGCGCGCTGGCCGGCTCCGTAGGGAGAGGAGCGGATCAGAGGCGCACACGCTCTCGAAGGTAGGTCGGCAATAGATGGCGTGACGCGCTGGCCGGCTCCGTGGGGAAAAGAGCGGATCAGCGGCACAGACGCTTTCACGAAGGCAGGTCAGCAAAGGAAGGCGTGGCACGCTGGCCGGCTCCGTGGGGAGAGGAGCGGATCAGCGAGACACACGCTTGTCAGGGAAGGAACAGAACTTCTGATGGATAGCAGAAGTAGACAAGGCAACTCGGGATAGAAGAGTTCAAGCCGGATACCAGGAATCAATCCAAAGAGCAGGTACTCAACTCCGAGCTCGAAGGGGCGTGGTCACTAGTTAGGGATAGTAAGTCAAGCATTGGCAATTGGGTGAGACGGCCTCTTATAGCAGGTAGGGGTCGTCACAAAAGAACTCACACTGTGAACTAACGAGGGAAGTACACATGCATCAAGGTACCGACATTTCTCCTACAAGGGCATCTGCTGCCTAAATCCTAACAGCTAACACCTGAACGAGTTGATGCCATTGTTAAGATGCCCGTCCCCAAGACTCAGAGGGACGTGCGTGCTTTCATAGGCATCACCTCGTATTGTCACCACTGGATTCCCGGTTACTCCTTACTAACAAAACCTCTGCTCTATTTAACCACTAAAGATGTGAATGAGCCTTTTCCTTGGACGCATGAATGTCAGCAAGCTTTTGAGCTACTAAAAGTTGCGCTTTGCTCTACGCCTGATTACCAGAAGCCTTTTGAGCTATATGTACACGAGACGGCTGGATGTGCGCTTTCTGTGTTAACACAAGCCTTTGGAGGTAAGCAGAGGCTGTGTGCTTATTTCTCCGCTATTCTAGACACTGTCGCCAGGGCTCTCCCGAGCTGTTTAAGAGCTGCCTCTGTGGAAACGTGTAATATTTTACGTTAGCATAAGCGACAGCCATTTTGGCTGTGGTGTCTATTTCGTTTCCTTCGTAATTCTTCCGTCCTCTGCTGCTCGTCTTTTCACTCTGCTTGTGTTATCTATTTTAGTTGACCTCCTGACATGGCTAAGCAATGTACGTGCTGGGGGTTTGTAGCTGCCAGTGCACCTGGTCTCAGATGTTAACTGTTGGCCATTTACTGCTGCCATAAGCATTCCTGCTCCCCCTCCCACTTTGCTGACCACGTAGTCATTCATCTGCCCTTGTTTGCTGATAGCTATTTCTAAACTTGTTCTTTCCATTTCTGTTCACATGCTTACATTGCAACAAAATGGTATAAAAGGGACGATGGTTTGTGAAGTCAGTGTACTACCTACTGCAGCACTTGAGAGTGTTGTGTGGACGTGGTCCCACTCATGAGTGATTAATAAACTTGTTATTTTATTTCAACTCCAGTGCCGATCTCTTTTTGTTAGTCTTTGGAACCCGTGGACGAGAGGGTGACCCTGCACCAGTGTACCCCTAAAAAGGTACATTTCCACAGTTGGCGCCCGGCACGTGGGGCCCCATCGGAGACGTGGCCGTCCGAAGGAGTGGTCTTGACGGAGGATTGAAATATTCCTGACGATGCGCACTGTATGAGGAGCCCCTTGTCTTTGCAGGCCAACGTGACTTTTCCGGTTTTCCCGATTTGACCCTCCGGGTGATGGCCGGTCTCGACTGGGGCTTTCTTTGGCGTAATTCTGCAGTGACCATTAGGTTGACCAGAGATCGGCAGGTGGGAGTTGGAGACTTCTGTTTGGTAAGGTCGCTGAAGCGGCACTCTTGATTTGTTTGGCTTGGTTTTTGGTTTGGTTTTTGGAATTCATTCTTTTCAAAGATTGAAGGCAGGTAATGTGGAGATTTTTCTCCTTCTGGAATATTTGTTTGGAGTAGTAATATTTTACATATATTTGTGAAAAACATGCCTGTTCTCAGCACACTCCGTAAGTGGTGTTGCTGCTCTTGTGGTACCAAGATTAGTCTAGAACAAAGTCAGTTGGCTCCTCCAGAAGGGACGCCCAGTAGAGATATGTATGTCAAATATGGTATTTCTCCCATAATGTACGGTTCATTGTGGAACAAATACACAAAGAAAGAGTCTGATTTACAATGGCCATTGAATGGGTCATTCGATTCTAAAAAGGTTCAATATGTAGAGCAGTGTTTATTTAAAAGAAAAAGTAGACAGGATATGTTTGATTGTGTGCGTATGTGGGAAAAAGAAGTGCGAGAGAGAGCGAAGAGAGCAGAAACTATAGCAGAAAAAGAACAGCGGAAAACAATATATAAAAAAGCGTTAGAATTAAAAAAATAAAGAAATGAAGGAAAAAATAGAAAAAGAAGATAGAGAACGTCGATTAGAGGTAAATGGCCAGTAACCTATTAGACACCCTATTTATCCGATGCTTAATAAACCTCATGATGATTCTATTTTATTAGATCGACCCCCACCCCCGTATAAATTTCCCACTCCAAGTGCCCCCAAGGATGAGGCTTCTGACGAGGAGCATTTGTCTTCAGAAGAAAAAGATAAAGACAGGCAATTTGGGAGACAGACTCGCTCTACTTTGACTCAAGCAGAAAAAGATACATTAAAAACTGCTGCTAAAGAGGAAGCTCGTCGGATTGCTACAGCGACGATCCTCATAAATATGGTTCAACCTTGGAAAGATATAGACCAGTTATATTTTGTAGAAAAATTCTGTTGGGAGGTAATATATGGTTGGCGGCATATTTCTGACGAAACAGAACCAGCTGATCTGAACGTTGATTATAAGCGGTTAGTAGATGGGACTTACCTTTTTTCAGATATACCTGATACGATTAGACTAATCGTTAAATTACGAGATGAAACATTGCGTTTACGAAAGGAGCAAGAATTAGCTAGAAAGTGGACCCTGCAGAAATGGAAGGGTCGAACAGACGACTATACTGGCCGCAGGGTACAGCATGCTAAGGAATATTTGTGTTGGGGCTAAATTTTGGAAAAAAAACAGTTGTGCCTATGGGATCACTTGAATGCATGCAATGCAAGCTTTCAAGGGAGATCATTCTTGGTGAACCGTCAATGAGAGAAAAGGACTCAAACCTTACGGCCGCAATGAGGAAGGGGTGGTGGGGAACTTGGTAAGTGATAGACGATGTTGTGTCTATGAATAAAGCATGGATTTGGGAGATGATGCTGTAATTGATTGGAAAAGTTAGGGTGCAGTTCCAGCTGCTTGATGTCTGGAAGAGGATGCAAGAGTAGAGAGGTTGAACAATATATGAGGGCCATCTTTTCATGGTTAAATAGGGTGCAGTGATATAGGCCAGGAGAAGGCTGTTATACAAGTCCAACTGTCAGACTGGGACAGAAATTGGACCAAAATAAAAGTGTCCCCCTTTAGCCAATCCAATAGCTAAAAAAGTGTCCTACATTTGCAAACTGGGGCAGTTTTGAGATTGTAAAGACGCGCAGTATACATTTTTGCAAGGTAGGACAGACTGCATACATTTGTCCTTGCTGCAGGCAATGTTTGTGGTAATATAAAAGAAATCAACAGTAAAAACCTACCCACCAGACCATTGGCCAGACCTACAAACCGCCAAAAAAACAGCCCACACACGGACCTTTGGGCCAACTCTTCTGGCACTGCCAAATTGCCTTACAGGCCAGTCCGACCCTGCTCCTATGGGAAAGGCAGGTGTCGAGACAACGATCCGAAGGGTTAGTAATTAAGTAGGGCAGGTATACAAGTAAAGTGAGGATGGTTGCTAAATGGCTGTAACTGGAAGTGGTCAAGAACTTGGATATAGATACAGTCGCAGACCATCCGTAGTTAAAAATCGCACCTCGGTTATCAAAAAAATATTAAAATTCATCCTTTTCCTCTGATTTGTGGTTCCTTCGACCTTTAACAGAGTTCATGGATGCCTACAAGATTTGTGTATCATATGTTTGTATGATCATATACTGTGTTGGAAAGAGCAGTGAAGACTTGGAGAGTCACTGGAACAGTGATAAAGGTCATGGGTTTTAAGAGGTTTACATTTTAAACATTACATCGCGCAGATTTGTCATTTTAACCGGTACCAATGTAGAAAACAACCTTGTGCATTCAGCATAAAGGCCATTAAACAGAACTCCCAAAAAGAACAAGTTGCAGAATCATTGGTACAAAGTAACCTTGAATGGCACGTAGAAGCCCTTTGCAAAAGGGAAACACAAAAATACTTTGTACTTCTTCTCTAGCTTGTTACAAAGTGAATCCAAACTGGAAATTCTTGCCTTTCACTTACGGGCGGACTGCCAGGTCTTCATGTATTACTTTAATCTTTCAAGCTATACAGTAACGCTTCCATTTTGTTAACTGCTTTAAAATATAACCCAACATGTGAGACAATATTTAAAATTAGAAAAGCGCCACACGTAACCAATGTTGGACGGCCGTAAATAAGTTTGCACTAAGCTATCGCCGTTTTAAGCTTGCGCGACCATTTCAATGGCGACACAGACAGAATCCCAAGGCCAACGTGTCATTCAGGCGTCGCGGCTGCGACCCTTGCAACGCCTCGGCACCCCTGGCCCCAGAGGGAGAAGAAGCAGAGGCAAACATTAGGACAGCTCCCCCGTATGGGCGTTAGGGCTCCTCTCTCCTTGTTTTCGGCCCATTTTTTTTTTATTATGCTAAAAGTTAATAATGAGTGTGATGTAGTTTTATAATGAGTGAGAATGACTGAGTGAAGAGAGTGTAACTGAGAATATATGACTGGATCAAAGTGAGTGAGAGTAAGTGAGAATGTGCTAGTGAACGCAAGTGTGAGTGCAAGTGAGTGAGAGAAAGTGGAAGTGACAGTAAGTATGAATGTGAGAGTAAGTGTGAATGATTGAGTCAGCCCATATGCGAGTGAGAATGACGAAGTAATAATGGGTGGAAGCAAGTGTGAGTAAGAATGAGAGTGATTGTGAAAGAGTAAGAGTATTAGTGAATGCAAAATAGTGAGTGAGAATGAATGAGGGTCTCTGAGTGAAAGAATGTGAGTGCGAGAGAGAATGTATGTTGTCTGCCACTGGCCCTGTCATACTAAAGACCATTCTTGGGTTACAGAGGGATCTCTGGCAAAATACTGCCACCGACAAACTGGAGGCAACTGCTTGCATGGAAGGCACCTGTGATAAAATGCAGGCACAGGCATACTGGAGTTTATTATTGGAACATAGGGCACCAATGAATAAATGCTGGCATTTGCATACGTGAGGTAACTCCTGGCATAGAGGACACTCATGGCAAAATGCTGATGCTCACACACAGGACGTAATTCTTGGTATTAGGGAGGGCAACTGTGGCATATGAGAGGGTGCATACATGACAAAATAAAGGCCCTTACTACTATATATTTGATTTACACACAGGTCATCCATGGGATATGGACGGCATTAAAGGCAACATTCTGACACTGTCATATAGCATCTAATTTTGGCATGAGCAGGCACCCATGGCTTATGGGTGTAATCATGACCAAACGCTGACCCTGGCACAATGGAGATCATTTTATAACATATGGGGTACTCATAGCACATTTAAAAAACAATTAGGTCAACAACTCCTGAGGAACATCAGGTTTTAATGGCTGGGGAAACCATGAAAGGACCTGAATATTTAATGAGTGCCCTTTCAGAGCCTAAGACTTTTAAGCAAATTTATGTGAAAATTGTGCATTTACATGCATATTTGACCCCCATTATTAAAAAACATTTATTCGTGGAGTGTCTCCATCGAATTCCTTCTAAGACAGATCTGGCCGACTCACTTCATTTACTCGCTAACATTCAGGGCAAATGTTATTGCCCACCACTTTCAAACATCATGCCAGAACCCTAATTTAGGTTGCATATACAATGGACATTTGTCTTTGTTGTGTTACATTAATCATTTGCTTATTACAGAACTTCAGCTGTGTCAATTATTGTGATATCTTCAGGGCTAAGGTCATGTGAGATCACTTCCCCGAGGACATTCTGGGTCAAAGGTCATATGATGTCACCCCTTGTGAGGTCTTTAAGATCCAAAGGCGTGTGATGTCACTTATGCTACCCATGGTATTTTGGTGAATCAACGACCTTGTCCAAAGGACTGGTAGGCCTGATAGGTTTGGGCTGAATGAAATAATCTTTGGCCCCTAGATAACCTGTTGAGACTCATCATTGAACAGCAACGATTTTATACTTGTTAAGTGGCGGCTCTTTAAATGAGAACCTACCCCAGCAAACAAGCTTTGCCAAAGCCAATCGTTCTTGCCTTTAGTATGAGTCTGCAAACCTATTGGCTTTGCAAATGCTTGCTTGATTTGTTATAGTTTTTGGTAAGTATGCGGAAAATCATTCAAAGATGGCTCTTGCTGCTTGCGCACACATGCAGTCAGCCATCTTTGAAGGTTTTTGCCATACAGCATTCAAAATTGTCCACTAATGTGTGCACATGCACTACTGGCTATGTTTGAATGATTTTTATGACAAGAGTACCATTCACAGATGAACACCTGGTGATATAGGCATTAGCAATGCAGGTGTACAAGCATCAGCAAAGCCAATATCAATGGGCAAGAAGCAGGGTGGAGAGACTGGGTCATGAAAAAATGGGGAGACAGGGGGGCAGGAAGGCATCTGATGAGTGGTGGTGGTGAAACAAGAACAGAAAGCATAGGGGTAGCAGAAAGAAGGCAGCGTTAAGCAGAGAGAGATAGGGTGAAGCAGAAGAGAAATTAGTCCCAAATAATGCAAAGAGGTAGATGGTGGAAGGACACAGAAACAGCTGATAGAACGAGGTGAGAAAGCCAATCATTTTGAGCTGATGTAAGATGTGACTGATAATGTATCAAGCCGAAGGCAGTAAGAGGAACAACACAAAAATAAAAGTTTGAAGTGCGATGGCCCAAAGTCCACTCGAAGTATATGTTAAAGTATTCGATACAATATGTCAATTGACGACAAACTGCTGAAACAGTCTGCAGACAAGACCTAAAAATGATGCCATAATCTAGAACATTACTTAAAATCAACCTAGCCCCGGAGTGTCACATCCCCCTTCTTGTGCAAGTTAATCCAGATCAGGGGTAGAGCAGTGCCACAGAGTTTGTAGTACAACTTGCTGTGGTGTCCCTGGCAAAGCATGGCTACAGAATGTGTACTGCCTCTGGGAGAGCTTTGCAAGAGACCTTGTGCCACAGCTGCCTATGGTGTCCATGACAGAGCAGGAATGCAGGGCCTCTACTGCCCCGGCACAGCTGTGCTACAGACTTGTACTGTAGTGTCCTAACAGAGTATGGCTTTCAGAGCATGCACTGCCCCAGGAGGAGCAGTGCTTGAGACCTTGTCCAGTCTGGCGTGTCCCTCACTGCTAGGGGGCTACGGAGGGTGTAATGCCCCTGGCAGTGTGCAGCAGTGCTAGAGTTAGTACTGTGACTGCCTGTGCGGCATCTGGTAGGGCAGTGTTCCAGTACCAGAAATACAACCTGCTGGGTTTCCAGTTTGAAATAAGCAGAAACTGTGGGGTCTTGTGTGTACCCTAATTTGGTTCCTGGAAGCCTACGTGTCTACAGCGATGCCCTTTTCACCACAGCTGTAATTCCAAGTGTCTTGAGGATGGGTTACAGTACAGCGACTCTCCTAATACATGTGCTGCTTCAAGCTCGTGCTCCTGACCAAGAACACCTTGTGAAGAGCTGCTGATGGATCCAGATCTGCCAATCATTCAGTCAAGAGGCAATTGCTGGAGGACGGCAATGCCATTATGCCAGTAACAGATCTCGAGAGGTTTGGCACAAGTGCGCAGACAGCTTTAAGAGGGCCATACAGAGGTGACGCGAACACAGAATAAAATGACAGAGTACCAGAGGATCCATAAAGTTTACCTTGTATGCTTTACAATTGGCACAATTATAGACAAAACCAAAGACTATTTCGAAAGCAGAAATCGTATTTGTTGAAAATCGTTAGTGGTATGGCCCACAAAATGTGGACTGTAAGGTGGTTGGATGCAAAATTAATGATATATGTGATCTTGCATAAGGGACTTACATGCTGATTCCTTCTCGTTATTCACTGTGTCGCTGTCATACCTTCACTTGAGATGGAGAGATTGTCCATAAAATCTGAAAACAAAGAATCCACTTTGACCATATATCACGTCTTTCTTTACTTGCCCCAACCCGGCAGGAAGCATAAATAAAAGGACTTTCTGCAGCATTATTTGCTCCAGATCTCGCCTTTCCACTGGATCAAGTAAAAGATGGAGTGCTGCACTCGCATCAGGCTGGTCATATTGGGAAGAAGATCATCCTTCGCCAGTGGTTCTGTTTGTGAACCAAGGATGTTGAGGTTTTTTATTGTTTGGCAGTTCTTAAGTGAGCTGTCTGCCCTAGACCTTGGGCATTTTGCTGCAACCTTGTGGCTGTCTGAGAAGAGGGACAACACTTGTGTCTACATCTCCTATGATCTTGCAAAAAGCAGCTGACTGGGCACAGTCTATCATCACCTCCTTATCCTCTGGCGAAGGCAGCCCATGGGCACCACGTTCTTCGAGGGTTCGGCGTAACTGTGGCATGAGAGAGGGAATGAGACCTCTGAACAGCCTCTCCCGATGCAGTCCTCCTGTAACTGACTTGGATGTACGATTTAAACATCTCTACTACCCAGCCTGAACAGAAAGACTGACAAATTGTCCACAACCCTGAAATGCAGGACGCCCACCAATATTCACCCCGTAATTTTCCTGCAACTCGGACATTTACATGCGATGTAAAAACAACAAAAAATGCCTTCACTAAAAATATTCAATTATTATTCCAACTGACTCCAGCACATCACTCACTACCCCCAAACGTTACTTCTCCGCTCACACAGGAGTACATTTCCAAGACTCCTCGAACATCACCAGCTCTCTAGAGCACTACACAAAGAATCAAATCAGTAAACAACCTCCTATGTAAGCTAGCACAACGGAAACGTCACAAATAAATAAAATGCCTAGTGTTAATATTGGGGGGCCCTTTTGTCTGTATATTTTAGCATTCGCGAAACCATCTTGTAATCTGGACGCCATTTTGTATGATAATCGAAACTGCTTCTTGGTTATTTTCGAGAAACGGTCCTTGGTAAGTTTCATTTCCCAAGGTTGAGCTTTTTCTATCTATAATTGCAAGTGTCCTCGTTAGTGCATGCCTTTCTTGTTAGATGGAGCCTTTCTCCCACCTGTCTGGTAGGGAGGATAGGCCAGACGACCTTGGGCAGTAGATAGCCTGTGCCTGGCTGAAGAATCGAAACTTATGCTCTGTACCCCCATTGTATTACGACACCTGCCAGTGTTTTTCCATAGTAGGCGGGCCTTTGTGGATTTTGCAACGTACATAATGTAATTGTATGCTTATGGGGTTCAGTCCCTCGACAGCCACCCCAGGAGGCTGGTCAGACTGGGCTCCGCTGCAGTGTAACTTCAATAAATATCTGGTTTGTATTCTCTACTGTCTGAACGACTCTTCTTTGTAGGAAGGCAGAGAAGGTGGTCGTGAGTGACCCGAGTGGCCCTTTTTGGGTCACTTCCTTCACTAGAGTCAGAACGATAGGTAATTCGTCTATGCGATCCTTCGATTACCTAAAGCAATCTCTCTATCACAAGCATACTTTCTACAGCAATGAAAACAGAAATGACTGTTGGATCTCTGCTGTCAATAGATGAACATGTTTTGTTTGGCTCTGAAAGATTGTATTAAATTATATAAATTGTGTTGTATTCGTTGAAGTCCAAACTGGTTCACAATTCTAGGAAAATACATATTACGAGAGAACTAAAATGGTTTATCTGGTGAAAACACACATGGAAAGAATCTCTAGGCCTGATTTGACATTTTCATTTTGAAGTTCTAGCATATTTTCATACCATTCTTCTATGAATGAAATCTGGCCGACCTAGGTATTTCAAATGGCATCGAATTATGAAACCCAGTCAGTAGGTAGATACTGAAAGCAGCGAAGGATTGTAAGAACCATTTACTTTCACTCATCCATATTTGCAATGAGGCAGACAATATTTTGTTTCCAATTCTCTTACCTCGCACACTCAAGCCTTTCCTGTGTCTCCTCAAGGCGTTTTTACTTTGGTTTCTGGCTGTTCACTTCAGCCCTCTTGCATAAAGGGTATTCCATGTATTTACTACTCTTTCGGTGAACAACTTCCTGGTCTTACTCCTGAGCCTTCCCAAGACTTATCCAGTGACCCCTTGCTGCAGTCACTCCTTTGCTAGAATACACTTGCTCTCTTCGCTCTACTTTTACCACTTGAGCACACAACTATCAAACCGACTCCTCGCCACCTCAACTCGCAGACTTTATAAATGAAATGCCTTGAATGACCTACGATAGCCAGCCCACATCTTGCCCCATCTTGGTAGCCACCTTTGAGATATCACTGTACTTGGACAGATGGAGGCCTAAGAACTGTACGTAATATGTTAGAGAATGCATTGGCTTTCCAAGGACAAGGCCAGTTGCTGCATTCCCCTTAATAGGGAAAACATACTGGCAGCTACGTACATTAAGCCTACACGTTTTTTGACAGATGCCCAATATTTTGTGGAATTCAGAAGCAGGGTGCTCGATAGACAGTTGTTCTTGAGTGTCCGCACTTTGCGGGTATGCCGGAGATATAGCCTTTTGCCTTCTTGACTGAAAGGCAGATCTGGAGGCATCAGAGATACAAGACAAGAAAGGTTACCAGATCCCCACATTGTTGATGAATGTGAATCATTCTTCAGATCAGAAAGAAACAGGCCACAGCTTCCTAACTCCTTTCAGTTCAGCCCCAGACCCATATCTTTTCAATAAAAGACTCCACTACATTACCAAATCATTCACTCAAGATGGATTGCTTAATCTATGGGAATGCTGATCATTCTTCGGCCTAAAAGAGGAAACATGTTAGTTACAAACGATTACGGCCAACTCTACAAATGCAAAAGGCTAGCCAGACAAAGATCACTGATCACAAATTATGGGATCACGATTTTTGTATTGAGGATCTGTGGATCAGTATGAGATGTAACTTATTATTGCGGTTAGTCTCCTAGTACAACACAGTTCTGCAGTGATCTGTTTTGGGTTAGGGCCATGAAAGAGTGCGTGAAATGACAGGCCAGGCAAAATGTCTTCACCCCTACAAACTCCTATGTATTTTGTATTTCACATACATTTTGCATGTCGTTTTGGACCCCAGTGAAAAGACCACCACAATAACACATGGGGGTTTAGAAAGGACAAGTTATTCTAAAAGGGAAAATATTTTACATCTGGAAAAAATCTGAAAAATAATGTTTGTTGTGCAACTGCACAGATTTGACAAACTGAGTCATGCGGTCTGCTTTGTAATTCTAGTGGAGGAGGATTACCCAGGCACTAAAATCACCTTTCTAAGTCAAAGTTAAATCATGATCAAATCATGGTTGCCCACTTAGGGGGCGTGGCTTGATCAGCCACAATGGCAGATGATTCTTGAGCTTGCTTCTGCCCCAAGGCCAGCAATCCACATTATCTTACCCCATCACTATGGGCCTTTCCTGCTCTGTCTGGGGGAGACTCAGACATCTGAACCTGTGGGCGCGTCAGAGCAGCTTACTTGGTCGTGAGGCCCAGCCGCAGGGGCAGCCTTTTCTACTCACCTCTCCTCCTACTGCATCTAACCGAGCTTGACTGCCTGGTCACAGTGTGTGCTTGTGATTGGTGGCATATATTGCCCCACCAGAAGCATTAGCCTACCTGCAACTTGTTGGCCCTGTGGGGATGAAGCGGCTGCAGGCCTGACATCCGTGGACTCCTACTGGTGGGGACGTTCCCAGGGAGAGCAGCGGTGCTTCTGCGTGGGCTTGTTGCCTCTGCCCCTGGCTTATTGTAGCCGCACAGGGCCTCAGAACTCCTTTGAGTGGCCTGTCCTCCTTGCCTCTTCCCACGCCCTGACTCTGTATTGCACTCGCTTTCCTGGGCCATAAGCGGACTTGGGGTCGGAAGCCTTAGCGTTCCCCTGTACCATCTGCCAGTCAATGTGTGAGCGCCTGGATTTGACATGTGACAGGATGGGAGGGGGTGGTGGGGTGGCTGTGGGCCCACCTGCATCCTGCCGCCCATGGACTCCTGCAGCCGGGACATTCTTCGGGAGTGCTGCAACTCTACTGAAAAGTCCTCCCTCCTTGACCTCCAACCGGGCCTTGGGCCTTACTTGTGCAGACCCAACAAAGGTGTCACCCAAGGTCCTAGTCCTCTCATTGGCTGCCCTACCGGCCCCCCCTATCTCACGGCTTATCTGGAGATCTGTGCACAGAGTGCCTCTGGCCATTTAAGGGGACTTGGTGTCTGCAGAGACATAAGAAAGCACATTGAACGCCCCACCCATCATTTTCAAGTGTGCAGTACAAATTCTCCAAACGCCATACCATGGGGGGACAAGACATCCCGCTCTGAAGCCCCTCAACCCGAGAGTGTATCTTGTGCCCAACTGTGAATTTTGTGGCAACTTCCTCTCCCGACATCTCTGTGACCATCCTGGGAGCCATACACTCCTCACACACACCTATCAAAGCAAAGGTAGATGCATTGCTGTGGATGTTTCCTTCCTACGTGCAGACCACAAGAAACTAGCCGAGTGTGTTTCTGAAGTGGAAACCAGAGTAACAGAAATCACTCCTTCTGTTCAACATCACCTGCATCAACTTTAAAGCTCACAGAGCGCCTACACTTCTTAGAGGGCAAAGCCAAAGATGCAGATGGGGATTTCAGGCCGAACAAGCCGAGGATTGTGGACCTTCTTGAACGCGCCAACCAAGTGTCTTTTATAGAACAATGGCTTAAGTACTTAATGCCTTAGCATAAGCTCACCCCATTCTTTTCGAGGGGAGCGCTCCCATTGAGTTCCCGGGTGCCAACTTCCTTTGGGCGCCCCACTGCAACACTTGGTGGCCCGACTTCTTCATTACCATGACAGGGATGAAGTGCATCAGAGTGGATCGACTTCCAGGACGCATGGACTTTGAAAACCATCACATTTTACTTTTCCCAGACTACACTTTAGTTGTCCAGCGTCCTGGTGGTCAAGAGAAGTCTTTTAGAGACGGTCCTTAAATACTCTCTTCTGTTTCCTGCTAAACTCAAACATGGGGCGCACAACAAAACTCACTTATTTACTGACCTGGGGAGGCCTGGGAGGAGCGCAATGAGCCTGCTTCCCACCATGCGGCTCACCAACTGGGCCCGACCTGCTCTTTTAATTGCTGCCACCATCACCGGGGCCTGGTGAGACTGAGGTTTCCCCCCCCCCCTTCTACTTTGGCTCCTTTACCTGAGCAAGCTCATACCAGCAGACACTAGGCTCTGATGGTGGCATCCACGTTCCGTTGCCCTTTCCTAATGATCTAGTAAGCTCTCCTCATGTCCAAGCTAATTCAGCTCCTCTCCAATCTCCGATCCCACACAAGCCCAATTGCATCCCACTAATTTTTGTATCAACTTTAATGTCCTTGGCACAAATGTTCCTGGGCTGGTATCTTGTTTCTACTATTCTAGGCAACCTAACCGAGACCACCCTCCTCTCTTTTTCGACGTTACGTATGTTGTTGCAAAAGTTTGGGTGGTAAGCTATTTATTGGCTGTATGGTTTGGTTGTGCCGCAGGCCTCCCTGTTGTCATCCCCCTTCTTGCACCTTTTTTCCCTAAAGTCCTAATGAACGAGTGGCAATATGTTGCCTATGAATCGGATGTAGCCTTCTGTCCCCCCGACCACCTCTACATGGAGCTGTTAGAGCCCCCCCTACAAAATATCTTTTTTAATTAACAGAACACAGGTTACTGTCTTATTTCCTGGAACATCCAGGGAATGCATACCCCAGCTCACAGTCACAAAATACAATAATTTATTTCTTGAAAACGGGCACCAATCTCTTTCCTACAAGAAACCCACATGGCTCTAGAGGAAAGCCCCACCTTCCGAGGCACTGTCACATCGAACTATTCAGCCTATGCCCGCGGTGCCACAATCTGGATCCGGGAAAGTGAGCTATTCTCGATTTCCATCCTTTTTGCAGATCTTGAGGGTAGATTTGTGCTTGTTGAGCGTATACTAGAGGGTATGACCATATTACTGGGCAGCATTTACGCCCCAAAATCTGATCAATACGTGTTTCTAATGCACCTCTTAGGACACCTTGCGCCCTGGACTCATCTACTGTAAGTCCTTGGGGGGGGGGGGGGCTTTAATGCAGTCCTAGGCACCAGTCTGGCTCGATCTCTCCTTGGCGAAGTGATCTGGGGTGCGGATAGACAGAGGGAGGCTCTTGCAAAATGTTGTCACCCAAACAATGAGGGTGGTTTTGGTGCTCCACATCTAGAGTTTTACTATCTCACGGCCCAAGTTCAATGGTTGAAGAGGTGGCTTTCAGGCCTCTCTCTTGAAAAGACATCAACTTGTTCACCACTGCTGAAACACAAAAATCTGAACATATGATTACTCTCGGATCCTAGGCGATCCCATTTCCAGCCTTGTCGTCTCAGGATGTGCTGTACTGTTACTTGCGTTCTTTGCACCAGACTAAGAAATTCACCCCATATGCACTGCCAATTTTCTTGCTGGGTCTCCCTACACCTACCGGTCCACTTACCATGACCTCTCTTACTCACTGGTACAAGTCTAATCTTCTGACAATGGTTGGCCTATTTGGTGAGGACCACTTGCTCCCCTTTCCAGAGCTCACAGACACTTACAAGCTCCATCTGGGTCAATTCTTACTCTGCAGTACTCTCCATCGTGCCCTGCAGTGGCTTTGGCACATTTCAGATTCCATCTGCGAACCTCACTCGATCATCCAAGTGTTGTATACCATACCATGGGTCTAGAACTCAGACACATCTCATGGTTCTATAGAACTCTTCTCCCCTTGGCATCCCTATGCTAGGTCACCTTAGAGAGTGGTGGGAGGATGAGGCAGGTAGAGTCTTTCATGATAAGCAATGATCTCTCACTCTAGAGGTCTCCCAGCTTATATCTAAAAATGTCAAATTTAAATGAATACAGTACTTTGTACTCCACAGAGCCCACCTAACTGCGCTCGACTTGCAAAAATACTTTCTGCAGGCAGCATCTATGCATCTCAGACGTTCAACAGAAAATGCTGGCCTCATGCGTATGCAATGGAGCTGTCCCCTCCACAACCTCTTTTGGACTTACAACACAAAACCTGCTTACATCCATCATATGCAAACCTATCTCTTAGATTGGCCTTCTGTAGCACTAGACATGTACAAGAGGTCCAAGAAAGACCGGTCTGGTTCCCGTTTAGCCAATTTCGTGCTCCTTCCGGCAAAACGAGCGAAAACTCTACAATGGAAGTCCAAGTTTACCTCTTTCACTACATCTTGGTTCTCAACTCTCTTAAAATGGGCTAAATGTGGGGAGTTCTGCATTGAAGAGAAAACCTCCATAAACACCCTTTGGCAGCAACTTTGAACTCCCTCCTTGAGCACCTGAAAAGGATGGTTGCCGAAATCCCCCCACCTTGATTTCTCTCCCTTCCCACCGACACTTTTGAAACACTGATCCTCACTAGTTATCAGTCGAATCATCACAAATCAAGCCATTAGTTACCGCCACTCCACTCTCTAGGCACTTTATCCCATTACCCTTTCCATGCCCTTCATTCTCCCTCCCCCCAGTCAGTAGTTGTCCCTTCCATCCCCTTCCCCCAGTCTCCCTGTTACTATCCCAGTTTTCGAAATGGTTATAATGATTAACATGTATTATTATGTCTCAAATGTTACTGTGCAAAAATATTACGATGGTTGAGGCGCATCATTTAGAATCCAACATCTTTCAATATTCTAATGAGATTCAACTTTAACATTACCCACTTTTAAAGCATACCATATTAATGCTTATATGTGCCTCGGTTTAATGTGATAATGTCCACCATTATATCGCTTTGAAGAAACCTACATAATCAAATAAAGCTTGTTTGGAAGGAAAAAATAGCTGTCAAATACGAATCGTGGTTTATCCATATGAAGACGCTCTCTCTCTCTGTGTCTGACTGGTCTCATAATTTCACCTTTAGAAGGTTTAAACAAAGAACAAACTCAGCAGTGTTGAATTTCTATGATAGATAATACGTTAAAAAAAAACGGGTACACTCCGGCACTGTAAGCTATACCCCTGCTAGTATTAAACTCACCACTTGATTATTGGTCTTCTTTCCCTTTCCCTTAGAAGAAGAAAAAAATGTGTGCCAATCATCCAAAACCTCAAACCTCTGACGAAAGTATTGCCTGTATAAGAGAAAAACAGGGTGTGCATAGGTCTACAGATCCTACGCTACGCGGTTTATATAAAGTACTTTAGCTTTTCCTGTAAGATAACTAATAATATGACTAAACAAAAGCACCCTACACACCATGAATCGCACACCAACCAGTCGATGACAAGAGGATTTTAGCTTTTAAGTTAAAGAGCAGGCTGCCCTGCTGGAGTCACGGGGTCTACGCTCACATTCAGCGGGAACTCTCGAGGACGCGTTTGGAGTCAAAGGTGTGGGAAAGCCTCCTGTTTCCGGTAAACACCGGCTCACTAGAGCAGGGCAGATGATAGGTGTGGCGACTGACCACTCCCAGGCAGCATTTCCAGCCACTGCCAGGGCGTTCAAGGAGCAGAACGCAACAGTTGGACATCAGCAACGAACTACTAGAGAGGTGGTATTTCTGCTCGTCTTGGCATCCCCCTCACTCGCACACTTTAGGCGGGTAGTTTGAATATTTTGAAGCACCCCACGGCAGAAGCCTTGCCGTGTGAAGCTACTCGGTCTACGTTTTCTGAAGTCGGAAATAAAAGGAGGGCCTGGCTGCAAAGCAGAGATAAGAATGGACGCCGGGAGCAGAGCACGCGCGCCCGGGAAAACGGGTGTACTGAGCACTTACCCTGGAGATGGTGAGAGGCTGGTCAAAGTCCTTCCCACCGACGAGCCTGAAGCCCCAGGGCCCGGGGCCCTCGATAACGATACGGATCATGCCGGACATGCTGCCGATGTGCGCGTCCGGGAGGTAGGGCACTAGGGGCTGGTCCTACGCGATCTCCCCGCAGCCGCAGAAGGGAATGCCAGGGCGAGCTTAAACAATCCCTGAGTCCTGCGCACTCCTCCCCCGCCGCTGGGAGGGAGGGAGGAAGGAACACCCACAGCCCGTTGCCAGCAGCCGCACGACTAAACCGGGAGAGCCCGGGGCGAAATAGGGAGGAGACAACGCACCCAGAGCCCGCACGGATAACCTGTGGGCTGGAAATCCGCGCCTCTCAGGAATGTAGCTCTGCCCTGCGCTTCCTTGTATGGAAAAGCAATTCAAACGCCGGGGACTCTTCAAACGCGCATTCCTCCTCTCAGCTGAGCCTGGGCTGCCCCAGTCCTACACTATAACCCCCCCAACAAACAAGCATTGGCATATCCAATAGGTCTCGCTTTTGGGACCTTGTGTTTATTTTGAAGTTTTGGCTATGTTGTAGAGTATTGTGGCTGATGTATTTTATGTAGAAAAGTTGTAATAAAAAAAATTATGTGGCATGTAATTATGCATTTTTGAGTGGTATTATGTGGGTTGTACGTTACATTTAGTAGAGTGTAATGATGTTGTGTAATTATATGGTTTTGAGTGTTGGGTGGAGTGTATTTATATTGTATTGAGTAGAGTGTAATTATGTGGCGTGTTAATACGTGGCACTGAGTGATATTATGTGGATTGTATTGAGTAGAGTGTAATTATGTGATATGTAATTATGTGGCACTGAGTGGTATTTTGTGTGGTGTGTGTTAAATTTAATTTAATGTAATTATGTGGCATGTAATTATGTATTTTTGAGTGGTATTATGTGGCTTGTACGTTGCATTTAGTAGAGTGTAATGATGTTGTGTAATTGTGGTTTTGAGTGTTGTGTGCAGTGTATTTATATTGTATTGAGTATAGTGTAATTATGTGGCGTGTTAATACGTGTTACTGAGTGATATTATGTGGATTGTATTGATGCTGTATTGAGTAGAGTGTAATTATGTGATTATGTAATTACGTGATTATGTAATTACGTAATTATGTGATATGCTTGTAAAAGATTGCAGTGTCTGTGGCATAGTCAGTCAGATATCAAACCTAATGTGAGACTGACTCACTGGTTCCTTGCGGCCTCTAATTGGCACTGGTCTATGGCGCAGTCTCCCGATTCCTATAAACTACAATCCACCCCTTGGTTAATATGCTCATCAGGTAAACTTTTCAATTACAAAGATTCTCGTTTGATACATTGAATACAACACCCTGGATCAGCGTGGACAGAGAGAAAACATTGTAGAACCTCTTGGTCAATCTTCAGAGAATTTAGGGACAGGCGAGCAAGGCGTTAAAAATAAAAAAGAAACCGAAAATCCCACAAATTTAAACTGTCTCTACCCTGGCGCCTTGTTCTTGGAAGTTCAAAAGAAGAAGGAGAGGGAATAAAGAGGCGTCCACAGGAGGAGTGAGGCAAAGCGAAAGCGCCTTTGAAGGTATCTAGAGATGGTACCATGGCCACGCGCAAGCCATGGAGTAAAACCTCATTAGCTCCAGGAAGCGAACAGGAGTGCGATAGCTTCTGAGCGAGCGGGAAGGGTGGTGGCAAAATGTTTGATTTAGCAGAAAAACAGAAGAAATTTAATAAAGTAGTCTGTATCCCCACCCCTCCCCAGGAGCGTTTTATCCCTTCTCGCGGGGCTCTGAGGGAGAGAAGCGAGACCTAGCCCTCCCCCTCGCTTCACCGGGTGTTCCTTCTCTTCTCTATTGATCTTTTAATTATGACACTAGAGATTCAGGGCAGAAGTTTTAGTTTGAGCACCAAAATTTCAAGCGCAAGTGGAAATAATACGACAGCTTTCTCTGATGGATCAGAGGCAGTGCGCAGACGTCAGTGCGGGTTGTGAGCAAACAGAACAAATAGAAAAAAAAAACCTCTCTCTGCGTAGCCCGCGGGTTAACAAGTGGGAGGGGTGGGGGGAGTGCGGCCAAGAGCACACACAGCGTTTCCCTTGCGGGAGCGAGCAGGGGCACCATCTGTTTGAAAGTTAATTACAAACAGATGTCGCCAAAGCTCCCTCCCGCAAGGGAATCGCCAAACGCGCACGCGTTGCCATTGAAAGCAATGCAAAGCGTGCACGTTTTTAGGCGAAAAAGCGAATCGATTCCTAAAGGTCTCCTCCTAAACAGCGCATGTGCGCTGCGTAGGTGAGACCTAAAAAAAGAAGCCATCGTTTGAAATTCCAGGCTGACCTCTTTTGCTCATACCGCTCATTGTTACTTTAGCAGGAGCTGTGTCTGTTCCCGGAAATAAATGTCATTGTTTGTTCTAGAGAAGGCGATTGCACACCCCTGAGCCAGACCTATTTATAAAGTCTTCACTGCACCTTTCCAACGCGTTTTTATGAAAATAAATTGTTTTTATATAGCGCATGGAACCACATTTCTCTAGATTCAAAGCCCTTTAAATACTAGGAGTTAAGTGTTAAATTGCCCAATTTAATAATGCTAAATTTACCCATCTCGGAGGAATAGAAGGTTAGGTCTACCTGGCTTGTTTTCGGACTCGTGACCTACAACTCGTGCGTGTTTTAGCAGAGAACATTAAACTCATTGAGCCAAATTAATCTTCGAGTTCGCCTCAGAAATCTCTTCATTTTATGAGTTGTAAATCTTAATTTCAAGACAAACCCTTGAACAGAGGCAGCACCGAGTTTGGAATTACGTAGCGAGACGTGCGCGTGCATTCAAAACCTTTTAGAAGAGTTTACACCTGGGTTACCTCAAAAAATAATAGCCATCTAGGTAGCGATTACTTTTCAATTTGTTGAAAACCAAAGAATCGGCACAAACCGGCGGTCTCTCAGTGACAGGAGCAGGACCTTCAAAATACTGACGTGGAATATCACCTACGTGTGAATGGTTTCATAACTCACATTACTGAGTCAAGGCCTTCCTTGTTCTAGTCCTGATCGGGGAGTAAGCCTTCTGAGCTTGCAGATACTGATTATCCCGACCTTGATTCTTCTTCCAATATGGCTGCCTGTTACTCAGAACTCTTGATATGTCACTTGCTGCCCAAGCCTTTCCTGTAGTAATCAAACTAAAATTATAACTCAATCAATAAACCTGGGAGGGCTCGAGGTATCAAGAACTGGAAAGAAGAAGGCCTGGACTGTGAGTAATGAAGATTACCTGTAAGTAACTTGGCCATTACCTCCAAGTCAGTCTTACTCGTTCAGTGAGAAAATACCCAAGCCGAAATTGATTGTTTTAATATCATTGGGAAGAAAACACACAAGTGAGTGCAACACCCATAAATATTTATTCTGGTTTGTGACCAGTAGCAAGCAGTTAATTAAACAGTAAATCAAACAGAATGAACAAAGGACAATACACGTGATCCAAAGTCTATAGATACATCACTCCCCAATTACAAATTATAATTAGGGCTCCCGGTTTTCCGTTTATACGGATATTTACATATAAATACAGACGGAAAACTATTTTTCCTGTGTCTGTATTTATATTTAGAAACGGCAAAATACTAGTAAATTTTGCCACGCTGCCGTGCTTCAGGGTTGCCGCGCCACACCCCTGTTCCTGATGCTTGAAATTCCTTTCAGTTCTCGCCCCAGTATGGAGCCAGGCCGGGGCCCCTCCTGACTCCCTGGATGCCCACTGTTGCTTGCCGTACTTCGGCGTGTGTTGTTATTTCACCACTGACCTTCCTGGAAGACGGCAGGTTTAATTATGGGAGCTTGCTTCTGATCGCGGAGAAGTTTGCTTCTGATCGCGGGAGAGCTGCATTGAAGATCGGTGAGTCTCACCTTCTGGAGGAGAAGGTGCCGTTTCTGGAGTGACCTGACAAGATAGTAATTGTAAGGGGGCTTCATTTTATCTCCCTCGACACCCATTACACCAGCAGTCCCGTTTCCACTACTGTAATTGTGAACTTTCTGTTTTGAGTCAGTTTTTTCGGGGTGGAGGGGGAGTGTCGAGACGTGGTTGAAAAGTACAAGATGGCACACCGCCCCCGCTCCCCCCTGCTTTGTAAGGCACAGGAGGAATGCTGGAAGGGTTTCTTGGAGGTTGGCAGTCAGAGTAGAGGCGCAACTAGAGCCAAATTTCGGGAGGGGCTACTAAAAATTTCGGGGGGGGGGGCTGACTCTTCCAGCAATATGCAGAGTGTAGCTGCAGGGGCTCTAAGAAGGGGTGAAAAACAACAAGCCTCGTTAACGCGTAAATGGTCTTTTAAAGACCTGTGAAGTACTCGGGTGCGGCTGTGTGTGTGCCCGGGAAGCTGTTTCAGCCCGGGCTGCCACACACGACGGGGTGGGGGGGGGCTGAAGCCCTTTGAGCCCACTGGGCGTTGCGCGCCTGAACTGTCAGACCCTTTGAGAGCCTGGCAGGCTGTAGAGTGTTAGAGCTCCAAGGAACATGCTGGAATGTTATTTCTCAGCAAAGTAAACCACATGAAAGTAGCAGGCATCTTGGAAGGATGAAAGGAGGAGTAGCCTTAGGCATCTTGGAAGGATGAAAGGAGGAGTAGCCTTGCTAAAAATTGATCACATGGCCTGAGTTCCCACTTGGCGTACACAACAGCCGCACCAACCCACTGTGCTATAGGATATCGATATTCCATACTCTGGGTCAATAGCAGGGCTAACCTTTGCACTGGTACAACCGCCCCTGAGCGCCACTGTTCAAGCAGCCATCATGTAACTGGCAGAATTTATTTTGATAAAACCAAGTGCCCAAGGGTAGCAGGTGGAGAGCAGATCATGGGCACAGAGCAAAAGTGGACGAGAAACTAGACATGTTACTTGCATATCCTAGAAATAGAAGACTTCCAAACCATCACTGTTATCACAGAATTTGGAACAACATATTCATTGCTGTGTGCGTGGGAAGGAGGAAATCCGCCCTTTCTGAACCTAGCTGTTAGTTCGTCTTACAGTCAATCAATCAGTGGTACATTTCTAGAGCGTTTCTGGTCCCCAACGTCATTTAACAGGAGCCCAAAGTAAGATTTAAGCAGGGATCTGTGCTTCCATCATAAATATGGGATCAATTTAAATAAATGTGGAAAAATACTAGCTGTAGCGTCGTCTTTTGCTTGTTGCAAAAATAAATGTGGATAAATACAGATAAAATGCCCAAAAAATAAATATGGATAAATACAGACGGAAATGGCAAAAAAATAAATACCATAAAACCGGGAGCCCTAATTATAATGAAGCATGAAAGTGTGCAGAGATGCCCACATTGCAGCACAACAAATGTCCCATATGGATGCCCCCATAAAAGCTGCCCAAGCGGTCGCCATTCCTCAAGTTGACCTACCCAGTATTTACGCAGGAAGTTCTTTCCCTGAGATATCATATGCTTCAGAAATAGCCAGCTTAATTCATCTGGATAGAGTGGAAGTTGAAGGGCGAAAGACCGAGTCAAATTTACAGAAGGAAGCCGTTCTCTCTAGAAAGACAGATAGAGCTCTATGCACACCAATGGTATGTAAATTCATCTCTTCGTCTGAGGAAACGTTAGGATAAAAGACAGGCAGCACTAGGTCTTCTGAAAGGTGAAAAGCAGACATAATTTTGGGTCCAAAAAGAGGCCCTGGTCTCAGTATTACTTTATGTGGGGTAAAAATGGAGATGACGGGAGGACACCAGTTTCGCTGACTCTTCTGCCAGAGGAAATAGCCACCAAAAAACACACCTTCGCTGTGATAAACTTGAGGTCTACAGAAGAAAGAGGTTTAAATGGGGAAAACTGCAAGACCTTAAGAACCAAGGACAGATCCCAATTGGAGAATGTACCACTAATCTTCTGAGAAAAAAACACTTTTGAGTAAATGGGAGCCTAAGCTTGCCATAGGCCGAATCTGACCCCCTTTGTTGCCGCAAACTGGGCCCTAATTGTAGACACTGACAAACCTAGGAGGAAGCCATCCCTGAGAAGTCCAATATTCTAGCTGGATCACAGATAGGCAAAAGCCCTTTATCCCTACACCAGGTTTCAAAGTTACTACAATAACGGGAGTAAGATCTTAGAGTGGAGGCCTCCTGAACTGTTGAATACATTCCGCTACTTCCAAAGAGCATTCCTGGTCAACTAAGGAACTCCTTTCAAGTGCCAGACCACAAGATTGAGACTCTGCAAGCAAACTACTGGGAGGAGAGGCTGCTTCAGAGGAGAGGGATGAAGAGGGAGCACCCAGTGTGAAGTCACTGACATCTGAAGCAGGAATGGGAACCATGGCCTTCTCATCCAACCTGTGGCTACTAGGAGAACTTCTCCCCAGTCTTGTTGAATCATCACCCTGGGAATTAGTTGGAACAAGGGAAAGCAGTACAGGAGACCAGGAGGGCGATGTGATAGAAAAGGCATCGACCTCCCAGGCCTGACTAGAGGGAACCAGACAGCAATAATTAGGGAGCAGAGAATTTTGTTGAGTGGGAAAAAGGTCAAGCAAAGGCATCCCGAAACGTTCCGTGATTAGCCTGAACAGGAGGGGACTGTGACAAAGGGATACTGAAGATGGAAATTTCCTGCTGAGCTGGTCTTCCGGCCCATTACCCCTCCCTGGAAGATACACTGCTAACAGAGAGGAGATTTGCCTCTGTCCACAGACATATTCACCGGGATAGGAGATAAATGTTGGAATTCATGTCCCCTGCAAATTGAAATATGACCTGACCACCTGGTTGACTGCCTAATTTTGAAACAAAGGCTGAAAGGACAAAAATAACATTTTAGACTGCCTTCAGCTCCTTCCAGTTGGATGAAGTTGGAAGCTCCTGTTTGCTTTATTTGTCCTTCGCCAAGGATGACCCATAGGTGGCCCCCCAACCCAGCTTGCTTGCATCTGTCGTCACAGTCCGCTTGAAAACCTGAGCAAGTGGTGGACCAGAGGATATAGATGAAGCCGAGCCCAAGGGAAAATGGCCAGGTTTGAAGCCATTTCCCACTGACTTCTAAACCACAACCTCGTTGAGGTCTTTGTGTTGCGAAGATGTTTTAGGTGAATTCTCAACTTCAGTTGTATGTCCAATGTCTGTGCAGAACAGATCCCCAATGAATTAGAGGTAGTGAGCTGGAGAAAAGTGAGATTTCTTCACATTCACGTGAAATCTGTGGTCCTGTAACTGAGAACACACTTGCTGGAGGCCTTGTTCTGCCTTAGAGAAAGAAGAATAAACCATTAGCCGGCCATTGAGGTACGAGTATACCTGAATTTCTCTAGAATGCAGAATACTCACTAGAGGAGCTGGCAGTTTCATGAAGACTCTCAGTGCTCAAGCTATCCTTAATGGAAGAACTTAGAATTGGTAATGGTTCCCAAGAAATGCGAATCATAGCAATTCCAGGCACGATTGGTGAATTGGCACATGTAAGTATGTGTCCATCAAGTCTGGATATATGAGGAAATTCCCTTTCTTTACGAGTGGCAAGATTACTTGAAGAGACACTATTTTGAACGGTTTGTGGGAAATTAACTTTTTCACTCATTTCAAGTCCAGAACCGGGCGGAAATCCCACTGATGTTTTCTGGACTAAAAAGATAATTAAATAATTCCCTCGAACCACTCCTCCTTAGTCACAGGGAAGATTGCAGCTTTGATTAACAACTGTATTCCGCCCAATAAGGCTTGAAGTCAAACTGGATCTCTTGGAGGTGGTGTTTGTTGAAAATGGCAAATAGGACGAAATTTATTTTGTAGCCTTGCAAAACCACTTCTCAAACCTAGGCATCTAAGACTGTGGTCTGCCAAATGTGCTGAAATTGCAATAAGCGATCTCCATTGGAAGAGTCCTGGCACAGTCATACTTTGGGAGTCTGGGATGGCAATGTTGCAGCAGGAGAGGAGGCGGAAGAGGATTGTAACCAGGATTTATCCCCAGCAGGGACGCCCTGGCAGTGAGCCCTGCCTAAAAAGGGCTGAATGTTAGGCTTTGAGGACCCTGGACCCAAAGCATGTCTGTATTCAAACTCTCTACCTCTATTAAAGAAGCATACTGTTGCCATTATATTTTATTTTCAACAGTTTTTGCTCACCATCTCCTCTAGTTGTTGACCAAAGATATCGGAGCCTGAGAATGAAGCTTTATCAGAATAGACTTCTGGACTGTGTCCACTTTCCATGATCTTATTCATATATGTCTTTGTGCTGCAATATAATTCCCACAGCCAAAGCACAAACATTGTAAATGAGACATTTTGATAAAAAATGCACTTGCTTCTCCATTATAGCCAATGTGGAGGAGAAATCTCCCCTGGTTGGATCTGCTCAGCAAAGGAATGAAAATCCTTCGGAAGGGATTGGATTGTGTATGTGGTATACACTGTATATGCTCTTTTGGCCACTCCCTCCACTTTTCTGTCAACTGGATCTGATGGTAATACGTTGTTAGAAATGGGGGTCTCTAGTTGGCAATGGTTTGCACCTTTGTCCAAATAGGAACCCTTCCTTCTAGTCAGAATAAGGGGGATACACTACTGAAGTAACCCCTGCTCACCCCCTTGGAGCTTGACACGAGCAGTCAGGCTTATCTCAGAGGCAGTGTGTAAAGCATTTGCACATAACCAACAGTAATACAGTGAAAACACTACAAAAGGACACCAGTTTTAGAAAAATAACCAATATTTATCTGTGCAAACAAGACCAAAATGATAAAAGACCAACATAGAGTAATCAAAAATATGCACTTTGCAAGAATAACTCTAAAATGCAGTTCCTTGAAGCTGTTAGCTCCGTCCGGGGCTTCTGCAGTGCTGAAAACAGAATCCAACAGTTCCGGCGTTAGTGTCAGCAGACTCATAAACAGTACCTTTGGTTCCGACCGATCGCGTCGGTGCGGGCCGGTCGTGGCAACCGTTGCGATGTGAAGCATAGCGGTGTGGTGCCCTCAAGTCGCAGTGCAGTCAACGGCTCGGTGATGGTCGTACAGCGGCGTTGGTGAGACCAGGGCTGTGGTGCGGACTGAGGCGGTGCTCATGGTGGTGCTGACATTTCACGGTGCAAGCGACAGTGCCGGTTGATGGGAGCTGGTGTCGGTCAGCCCAGACTGCGGTGTGGGACTGGGCGGTGGGTCGTGCAACTTACGAGCGGTGCCCCCAAACCACAGTGCCGCCATGGGTGTCGCGGGCAATGACATCATTGGTGAGACCAGGGCAACAGAGTGAAGCGAGGGAGTGCGGTTCCCACAGGTCGCGGTGCAAGTGGCAGTAGTCATTGTCGGTGAGACCAAGGTTGCGGTGTGAAGTGTGGCGGTGCCCTCTACAGTGCCTTCAGGACACGGAGCCGGCAGAGGTGTCAGTGTTGGTTGCTTCCCCCCCCCCCTGTGGCAACTGAAACCGCGGTTCCAGAGGCGGTACCCAGAGGTAGGTGAAGTCTTTGCTGTCCCTGAGACTTCGTGAACAGGAGGCAAGCTCTATTTCAAGCCCTTGGAGATACTCAGCAACAAGTAAAGAAAGTCCAGTCCTTTCACTGCCCAAGGCAGAAGCAGCAACTGCAGGCCAATCCAGCAAAGCAACTACACAGCAAAGGGGCAGTACTACTCCTGGCAGTTCTTCCAGCTCTTCTTCTTGTCAGGTTCCTTGATCCAAGCGCGTTCTGAAGGTCTGGGCCCCAATATTTATACTGCATTTCTCTTTGTTGTCTGGGGCAGAGTGTGTCTGTGCTTAGTCCAAAACAGTTTTGTCCCCTCTGGCCCGCTTACCGGCAGGAGGTGTTGGAATGGAAAATGCTTTTGGTCGATTTCCCCTTGCATTGTACGATTTAAGTTAGCATTTGCGGCACCATTTTGTATTTAGCCGCCATTTTGTACCATGATCAAAACTAAACTTCTGTCTCATTCTGTTTGACTCAGCAGAAAGCAGTCTCGATATTCTTTTCTATTTCTCCAAGGTTGAGCTTCGCTGCGCTAATGAATAGACTGTTTTGTCATTACATACCTTTCCCGTTAGATAGGCCTGCTCCCACCCTTAGAGTGGCGGGCACGGGCAGAGTAACCTTGAAACAGAGATAGCATGTAGCCGGTCTCAGGATTACAGCTCATCCTTCTGTGTCTCCTTTGTTCACTAGCTACTAACTGGAAAATTCCAGTCTGGGCGTGTCCTTAGGGGTACTGGTAATGTATAACATGTATTACCATGTTGGCGGAGGTCAGTCCCTCTGCAGCAATCCAAGGAGGCTGGTCAGACTGGACTCTGCTCGAGTGTATGACTAATAAATAACTTTGGTTTGTATTCTCTACTGTCTGACCGACTCTTCATTTGTTTGGAAGGCTGAGAGGTGGTTGCGAGTGACCCGGGTGGCCCTAATCGGGTCACTTCCTTCAGAGGTGGGCACAACATTGTCCAAGGCAGACCAGGCCCATTCAGGTGCAAGGAAATCTCCTCTCACTACTCTAAATGCAGCCCCGGTCTATTCAGCCCAGCCCTGACTCATCCAGGAAAGGCAGGACACGCCTCGACCCCCGTGGCTGTCTGAAGAGAATGCGTATCCCCAGCCCCTGTCACTCAAAAGCCAGACAGTCAATCCACAACCCAGCAGAGGCACACAGAAGGGCTAAGTAAGAAAATGCCTATTTTCAAAAAGTGGTATTTTCAAACCCAGAACATAAAAATAATCTTTACTGAAAGATGCATTTCTCCATTCTGAGTTCAGGCTTACTAAACTCCATTTCTCTATCTTGTCCCCATGGGAAGATATACTCGTAAAATGTTTGAGTATCCCCATTCAATCTCATGGGACAGATAGACTTTCAACAGTGAAAAGCGAATTACACTATAGTTCACCATCAGGACATGCCACACACACTAGGACACATCCTACCTTTCACATACACTGCACCCTGCCCATAGGGGTACCTTGGGCCTACCTTAGACATCTTATAAACATAACTACCCCTGGGAACAAGGTAGGAAAATAAAGTTTGATATGCCTTAACTCAGAATGTTACAATGCATCTTTTAGTGAGGGTGATTTTTGCATTCTGTGTTTGAAAATACCACTTTTAGAAAGTAGGTATTTTCTTGCTTAGCCATCGAGTATGCCTCTGCTAGGTTTATGTATTGCATGTCTGGCTTTGGAGTGTCAGGAGCTAGGGAGGAGCAGTGGCTCCAGAGAGCCTGATGAGTCAGGGCTGGGCTGAATAGGCCTGGTCTGCATTTGGAGTGGTGGGAGGAGTAGCACCTGCACCTGAATAGGGCTGTGCCTGCCTTCCACAATGATAGCTCCGCCCCCCTGTGGTGTGTCTGGAGCCAGGGCTCACACTGACAATGGAGGTTGTTGTGCACTTGCAAAGTGCCCCACAGAACTGGTTTTGGCTGGCTACAGACACTCTCTGCCTTCAGAGAACAAAGGATTTTTGTGTATAAAAAGAGGGGCCCAGACCCCAGACTTTTAGATCACTTCTGGGAAATCAAGAGGAACCTTTGCCAAGGAGAAGAGCCGGAGAAGCTGAGGAGAAATACTGCCCCTGTGCTGTTTGCTGTCTGGGGTTGGCCTGCAGTGGCTACTTGCTGCCAAGGAAAGGAGAAAAGGACTTTGCTGTTTGCTGTGTCCCCTGTTTGAGGAAGATCTTCAAGGGCTTGAAATTGAGCTTGCCTCCTGTTCTGAAGTCTCAGGGACACAAAGACTTCACCACCAGCTCCCCTGAACTTCCTTGCTGGGAGTTCTGACCTGCAAAGAGGTGCCTGCTGTTGTTTTGGACCTCTAGAGACTGTTTTTCGCTGGGAGCTGGAAGAATCCACGCATCGTCCCGGATCGTCGCATCGCATCGAGGCGCCAAGTTTGTCACATCGTTGGGGGATGCAGTAAGAAACGGACGCATCACCTCACCACGCAGTAAGAAACGGATGCATCACCTCCTCTCCGGTAAGGAACTGAAGCATCACCTCCCCTGCGCAGCAGTAAGGAACCGACGCATCACCTCCCCCGGAGCAAGGAACCGACTCATCACCTTCCCTTAGTGTAAGGAACCAACGCATCACCTTCCCTGCGGCCCTTTTTGTTTGTTTGCGTGACGCATCCCAGGTACTTTGTGTGAAAAGTGCAATTTGTTTTTAACTGAACTATTTCTACAATCTGAAAGTCATATTTTTATTACTGAATTGTGGATTTTTGTCTTTTGGTCTTGTTTTAGTTTAGATAAAGATTACTTATTTTTCTAAACTGGTGTGGTGTCCATTTGTAGTGTTTTCACTGTATTACTCTGTGTTCACAAATGCTTTACACATTGCCTCTGAGATAAGCCTGTCTGCTCGTGCCAAGCTACCAAGGGGGTGAGCAGGTGATATTTTAGAAGTGTATCCCCCTTACCCTGACTAGAAGCAAGGGTCCCTATTTGGACAAAGGTACCTTCCTCTGCCAACTAGTGACCCCCATTTCTAACAGGTATTATGAAGCTCCTACTTATAATTAAACCTGTAAATCAAACAGAAGTAGTATCCTTTCTACAATGGCGATGATCTGGGCATCAAAGCGCAGCACTTAACAGCTCAACAAGCCATTATTGGGGCAGCGCAGAAGTAAGAAGATTGGCGACTCGACAATTTCATTGATTGAAATCAGTGTGGCTTGAGCTAACAGACTGCTAGATTATTAGTGGCGCTACGAGAGCTATCATTGATTCGTCGCATGGGAGCACGCATCACCTGGAGCGTGCTCATTGCGAATGTGGAAGCTTGCTCGTTCACAGGCACGTGGGTGGCAGGTGACGCAGTGTCATAACCAATGTTCCCTCTAAATTTTTCCCTCGGTGTACGGCAGTGTAAGGCTGCAGCCAAGAAACTGACAATGCATGCAAGCGCAGCTACCAAAATCAGTGACGTTTGGCACTGCAAATTTTGTATACAACCAAAGCAAAAAAAGGAGTAGTTGTACAAATGTTACTCCTTGTAATAAGTTCTTAGGGCAATTCTGTGATAAAGAGACACACCCCTCTGACATGAACCATTAAGTAGCACCTACACCCAAGGTATTGAAAATAACAGGATTCACAATGTTAACCATTATGACATTTTACACAATGATCTCGATTAGAGTGTTGGTGGATGGGGAGGGTCGTACATAGAGAGCACACGTCATTTTCTATAGTACATTTGATGATAGGGCTACAAAATTACATCAGACTTAGACATCACTTTAAGGAATGGAGATGACTGTCAAAGCCCTAAAACGTTACACTATATTACTAAGATAGTGACACTATTGTGACATCCCTTTGGAAAGCCATCATAACAGTGTGACATAGTGAGACATGTTAGATCAACAGTGCAGGAAAAGAAAACCGATTGTGACTGACATACTCATAGCAGTTAAGGTCAATCTATTATATTGTGAAACAAACCTGACTTAAGAATTTCATATCACAAAACTCAACTCACCAGAGGTTAAGATCTGACACTCATCCTCCATAGATGACACACACAATGCCTACCACTGTTCATGTAACAAACTTTCTATCAGACAAAAATGCACTTTCCCTTTAAACAAACAAAGCTGTGAAAAATGATTCTCTGCAGAAGTAAGGCTTCGTTTTCTGTGTCAGCTGAATGGTGGCTTCCCCTCAAAACGTACCTGTCTGCTTGCCTTCTGTAAGAGGCTGGCTTAGTATACAGTGCTCACTTATGTATGTGGGCACCCTGCACTGATCCAGACAACCCGTATGGTGATTTTAGTGGTCTTAGACAACCTTAGAAAGCTCTCTAAGTGGTAGCTGTGGAGAGCAGCCTTCAGGCTTAGTCCAGAAGAAGTGTAAAGCAGCTTGTTTTACCAGTACTTAATCTTATAGTGTTGGTTAAGTGAAAAAGAACCACACAGTGTGGTTATAAAAATATGTATTTATTATAAACTCTCACTAACACATTGCAATATCTCCTACCCGGAGATATAACCACAATACACACAATACTTTGCTAATAGAACACGTAAGTAGCACAAATACACAGTGGTCTCCAGGGGGAGATCAAACCATATACTAAAATAGTGGAATGCGAACCACGACCTAAGTCGAGACTGGACACAGAAGACGTAGAAGAGTCGGGGACCCAAAGAACCATCCAAGGTAAGTAACCAGGAACTCCACGGAGGCCGTGTGCAGAGTGGGAACACGACTGTGGACTCAATACAAGTCAATGGGTAAGTTTCGGTTACAGTTTTTAAGAAGGACCATTCCCAGAGGACCCTGAAGAAACCCCTTGGAAGATGGAAGGTTAGAGTGTCACCCCACCCGTGGAAACCCCGGAAACCAGGATACCTACACCAGGGAAGCCGGGTGCATAGGTGCAAAGTGACTTCGGAAACCGCCGTAGACTACAATAGAAGACGTCAGTTAAGATGCCGCTGGCGAAGAAGGTGAAAGAGTCCGGTGGGACCCTAAGGTGGATTCAAGATGAGAGGTACCTGCAAGCAGAGGGGACAGAGTCTATGCCACTCAGGAGTGACCAGGAGACACAGAAGACGAATGCCAACTGATATCGGAGCTTCAGGTGAGTTGACGTGCCCTTGAAGCTGCAGCTTTGGGGACCAGGCGATGCTGTGGAAGACCAGGAGTCGTTCACAAGCTGTCCCACGTCCGATGTCAGGAGCCAGGGGGTCAGTGTCCGGCAGGGGCACCAACAACCCTTGGCAACGGCAACCAACGTAGTAGTCGAAAAAGGTGCAGTGTTAGGACCAGCAAGGTCCAAGTGACTCACCACGAGCAGGTAAGTCAGAGCAGGCCCGAGCAAGCTGGGGAGCTCACTGGACTCAAAGAAGACCCTCAAGAAAACCCAGGTGCTGAAGGCACAGTAGTTGCAAGAGGACCTCGAGCAGCTCACCCAAAGGCTGAAGGCCCACGGTGCAGAGGATGTGGTGCAGGCTGCAGGAGATGCTTGAGGCTGGAGCTTCTTGGAGCCCGAAGATCTCTGATGAAGAGTCAACAAACCTTAGCCACGGCAAGTCGACGCAGTGCACAGGGGTACTGCTCCAGAGGTTCTGACGAAGGATACTGGCTTCAAACTTGCTGTGAAGACAGTGCAGACCTCGAGGGAGTTGCTGAACCACAACCTGTGTTGCTGAACCTTTCAGAGTCCGTAAGAGCTCAGGATCTGCAGAAAGGTCAGCTTTGTTTCGGTGCCTGCAGATGCAGGGAAGTGACTTCTTCACTTCAAGAGAGATTCCTTCGGATGTCTTGGATGTCCACAGGCCTGTAGAAGAACCTGTATGGAGCAGAGGCGCAGAAGACTGGCAGGACGACGAGACCAGGAGCAGCAGGAGTCTTCCCAGTTGCTGTCTCGGTTCCCAAAGCGAAGTCCAAAGTACCCTAAGGAAATGGTTGGGACGATTCAGGGGTTCCTCCCACAGGAGGGGCTGGACAGTGGGGAGGATACTTCCATGTCCTTTGTCCAGTTTTACACCAGAGCGGGAGCCAACAGCTCCCTGAACTGGTTCCAACTGGAGTATGCAGGGAGGGCACCAAATGTGTCCTTCAATGCACTCTAGTGGTGCTGGCAGGCGCCCCACCCTGTCCCAATACACTAAGTCCTGTCTGGGAGGTGGTCACACCTCCCTGTGACAGGAAACCTATTGTCCTGCCTTCCCCTGCTCAAGCTTGGCTGAGCAGCAGGAGGGCAGAATCGTGTCTCAGGTCGGCAGTAGCCATAGTTTGCTGTCCGGGTCTAGAAGACAGGTACCGGGAGCACTAAGGGCCTCCCGGAGGAGCTTTATAGTGCATGGAATCATACCTCCAATGCCCTTCACGGTGTTGGGGTATGATTCCACTGAATCATTCCTCCAACACCATTTACGGTGTTGGAAGTATGATTCCAACATGTTTGATACCAAACAAGATGGGGTTCTTTACAGCCAGTTTAGAGTTAGCCATTGCGTAATGACGCATGGCCACTCTATATAACGTAATGGCTGATGCACTTACAACCCGAGAGAATGGACTCCGTGGATTGTAGGGGTGTCCAGCTCATGCAGGGGCACCCTCACACTTATAACTGAGCACCCTCTCTTCAGGATGGAAAGGCCTGCCTTGGGGGACTTATAGGTTTTAAGTGCAGTGACCTCAGATATAAGGAAACGTATATCTGTCGTAAGTGGTGCTAGCACCAGCTTACACAGGCTGCAATGGCAGGTCTGTAGTCACAATTTGAATGGTCTCCCATGGGTGACATAATACATGCTTCAGCCCATGGGGGACCCCTGGTATACCTATGCCCTGGGTACCTTAGTACCATATACTAGGGACTTACAAGGGTACATCAGTAGCCAATGTGGGGGTGTACCTAAGTACTCACCATGTCCAATTTAGGGAAGAAGCACGGAGACTGGGGTCCTGATTAGCAGGATCCCAGTCAGACTAGTCAGAAAAAGATAATGACACCAGCAAAAAGTGGGGGTGACCATGAAAGCAGATCCTACTTTCCTGCACCTTCATAGTTGTATGACATGTGAATGGCTATCTATATTTGCCCTCACAGCTCCATGGACACAGAAAAAGGTTTGTAGTTGGAAATCACAAGTTCACATTAAAGAGTGTTTCCGTGAAACATCCTCTCCAGCTGTCCCTTACAATGTTCACCTCATGGCACCATCAATGATTACCTCCTAAAACCATGAGAGGTGTAAAGGGCTAACAAATAATTCTTAAGCCACACTTCAATGAGCACAGATCTCTTAATGTTTTGAAGTACATCCTACCAAGATAGTCTGGGACAGGAGATTAATCTGTATAGATAGTTCTGGTGTCTTAGGAATCTTCAACAAGCATGTTATTCGAGGGACAGCTCTGCTGCGGGATTGCGTGTCTGAGTAATTGCTTAGTCTTCTCAGTGGTGATTCAATAAGGACTGTGTGTTAAAAAAAGAAGATGCTACATAATGTAGAAGGCTACAATAATATGGAGGGTCACTCTGCAGGCACAAATGGGAGTCAATGTAATCTGCATAACTTTTGGAGTCTTATATAGTGCCTAATTAGATTACACTTTCTTATTGTACATGAAGATTAAGTGATTTGGCCAGAATCATACGGTGTTGAGCCGAGGCTGAAACATGAGCCTTGCCCCCTTGTTACAAAGTGAGCCGCCATTAAGCCACATCTCACCCCAGTTAGGTTGAACATTTCTACATGTGTGGCTTTGCAATCGGAAAGAAGAAGACAAAAACACAGTAACAAAAACATTAGTAAAGCTAATTGGTCTTGCCTACAAAAGAGCTACTGGCATTGTCAATGATTTGTTTAACCTGATGTACATCATGGCTGAAAGTAAAGAAAAAAAATGCTAAGAGCCATAGGGTGCAGGCTGCTTCGTGGTTTGTGACTACAGCTTGGCGTTATGGTGGCAGTGGGGTTCTGCATACATGATGCGTTGATGTTCAGTTTGAAGGTGACCCTTTCTGCCAGGAGATGACTTTTTACTGCCAGGAGTTGCATCTGGCTGCCAGAAGAAGCCAGCGAATACCTTTAATGGTACTGTTGGTGGGTCCTTGCTGCGTGCTTCAACTGCTCTCTCATGATGGTTTCAGCCTGTCACTGCACATTACAGCCCAGAGTACATGTGCATTTCATTCATAGGCATTTAGATCTAAAGGCCGACTGCATGATATTCTAGTTTTTTTTTTTAGAAGGGTTCTGAGATTTTGCAAAAAGTCCATGTAAGAAGCACCAGCACAGGAATTCAAAAGTGCAATTTGACAGATGGACTTGGCTGAGATATGTAGATAGTTTTCACAAAACTATAGGAGTCCATTTAAAATAACGAGAGCCTACCATTCTAGAATTCAGAGGTCCCCTCGCCAACTTAATTACTATGTCCCACACTCCTGCTGTCCCAAGTGACAGAGATCCTCCACCAATTGCCCAGAGAGCCCGTGGCACATACACAGCGCAGAGAAGACCCACATACCTTTAAAGAAAATGGGAAGGCTCTGGCACATGTTTTTGTTCAAGAATAAACACAATTAAGTATTCACACAACCGATGATTAGAGGGGACTCATATGACCTTCGTTAGGCAATAAATAATGTAGTATTTAGAGACCTAGTTGATAAAAAGTAGTAAAGGATATTGACTACACATATTTGGTGTTTAGTTTGAATAACATTCTTTATGTGTTTAAGAAGTTCAATAACATGAATAGGCAAAGTAATCAGACGTTTTAATAAGAACGTGATGTTCCTCTTTCCATAATGCTTATAGTGCTTAGGTACTTGGGTACTTCACTCAGTAACTGGAAATATGTGAATTGCTATTTAAAGTGTTCAGTGTCATGGATGTGTGTCACTACAACATGGTTAACTCTATCCGGCTGCTACATGAAGCAGGTTCTTTTATACTAGTCGATTGGGTCAGGATTGCAATGTCTTGAGTGCTGTTGCTATATATAGTTATTTTTTTTTGCAGTTTTATATAGTGCATACTTGGCCCAGGTGCATTAGAGCACTTTACTTTAGCACTAGATTGCAGTACACAAGCTCAGGTTCGTTTTTTCTCCTTTTCTTATTAGGCAAGGGGATATTTGGGTTCAGGTGTCCAAAGCATTTTTGTAGTCGCGAATGGCCAGAGTCAGGCCGCTTCTGATCACAAACATGCTTTTTCCAATGTACAAACACCAAATTACGATTTGGGTTTGCGATTCAGTATTTTGAAGGGGCTTGTTTAGGGCATCCCTTCCAAATACCGAAACAGTATGGTATGTATTAATGTTTTGTGACTGAATTCCGGTCGCAAAACAGTAATACTTTACCACCAATTCAAAATTGGTAGTAACAAATGGGAAGGAAGGGGTCCCCATTGGGCCCTTCCCGTTTTAGAATGTTAAAATATTTTTCAAGAGCAAGCAGTGGCCCCACAGACCACTGTCTACTCTTAAAAAATGGAAGTTAAAGATTTCATTTTCTTTTTTGAAATGCATCCCGTTTACATTTAAGGACAACGGACTGCATTTAAAAAAACAAATTGCTTTATTTAAAAGCAGTTACAGACATGGTGATCTGCTGACCCCAGCAGGCAACCATCCCTGTGATGGCTATCTTTCCTGATGGGTCGCAAATTGCAATCTACCTTCTTAATATTCATGAGGTAGGTCGATTTGGGACCCATTAAGAATCGCTAATTGAAGAATAAAACTTTCTTACATTTAGAATAGCGATTACCAAATAGTGATTCGGAATAAAACGCTATTTGGAAATCGCTATCCTAAAGGTGCCCTAAGTGATTTGCCCAGAATCATAAGATGTTGAGCCGGCACCAGGACTCAAACCTGGTTCCCTAATTCCAAAGTCAGCAGCTCTGCCCGTTAGGCACATCTCCTCCCCACATAATATGAATTAAATATGAATAAATGTGCGGTTTCTTAGTTGGTTTACCAAGTTGTCGGGGTTTGTGAATGGCATTAGAAGCCCTTATATTCACTGGCCAAGTCAAATTTAAGTTACTGTTCTAATAATGTGACAATAACGTTCTTATCTCATAAACCTATCAAATACATGTATTTATTTATTTTATTTTAAAAGTTTTATATAGCGCGAACATGACCCTAGACTGGGTATCAGAGCGCTTTACAGACGAGTTGCGGTACACATAAGGTAGACAATTGTGGGAGAAAAGCAGCAATATATACAAATAACAACAGGTACATAGTGCCATCCTAGAGGCAGGTAATGGGAACCCAATAGTTGCCCAGAAGCAAAATTAAGCAGCGGTGCGTGAAAGGAAGAAAGAAGACATGCGAGTAGAATAAAACAAGAAGAGTCATTAAGAGACTAGATGAGGAGGAGCAAGCCTTGGGCTCAGAGGAGCCACCATTTCAGACCGGAAGGTCAGAAGCTTCTAACTTCAGCGCTGTGCTCGGAGGAGCCAGTAGAGCAGTCCGGAAAGACAGAAGCTTCTAACTCCATGAGATGCTCATCAGTAAAGCTTTCACTTCCTTTTTTAAGGGAAATGTTGATGGAATCAGTCTAGTTTCCGGCGGTAAGGAGTTCCAAATTCTCGGGGCAATACCTGAGAATGAACGATTGTACGTTTTAATTTTTTTACATTTATTAGGTTTGAGCAGCAAGGTACTGGAGCTCCTTGTGGAACGGGCACCGCAAGAGAATTCTAGCTTATTTGCAAGGTACAGAGGAGTGTTGAAGTGCAGTGCTTTATGTGTCATACATGCAAGTTTTAGTTGAATCCTTGCATCAAACGGAAGCCAGTTTAGAGATTTCAGGTCTGGAGAGATGTGGTCGAATTTCTTGGAGCCTGTGATGAGCCTAGCAGCTGCATTCAGTGAAGCCCTGAGAGGGGCTAAACTGTATCTCAGTAGGCCGCAGAGGGTTGCACTGCTGTATTCCAGCCGTGAGGTGACTAACACTTGCACAGCAGATTTGAAGTCATCATGGGGAAGAAATGGTTTAAGTTTCCTAAGGATGATGAGTTGGAAGTTCGCTCCTTTGGTAGATGCGCTGATGTGATCCTGCATGTTTAAGTTCTTATCCAGCATTATTCCCAGCGATTTCGTAGGGTCTATGATGAGGGGTGTGCAGTTGAGAGAGGAGAGATTTTTCAAAAATTTCTCCACAATGGGGGCTTGCTTGGTCGGTGAGATAAGAAGGAATTCCGTTTTGAGGGCGTTCAGTTTGAGGTGGTTGAAGGTTAACCAATTTTGGGTTTTGTGCAGGGTTCCGTTGAGTGTCTTGATATCGTCAGGAGAGGAGATTTTTATGTACAGCTGGGTGTCATCCGCTTACATGTGATATTGGATGTTAGATGCTTTGAGGATTTCAGTAAGAGGTTCCATGAATAGGTTGAAAAGCGTGGGGGAGAGAGAGGACCCTTGGGGAACCCCCAGGGTGCAGGGACTGGAATTGGATAGTGATTGATTGGATTTTACTCTCTGAGATCTGTTATTGAGAAAAGAGGCAAACCATTTTAGTACTGAGCCTGAGAGCCCCATCCTACGTTCCAGGAGATTCAGTAAATTGTCATGTTTGACAGTATCGAAGGCAGATGAGAGGTCGAGTAGTATTAATAGGCAGTATTGGTTCTGGTCAAGCATTGTGAGAGCGTCGTCCACTATATGAGTGATGGCTGTTTCGGTGCTGTGGCCGTGACGGAAGCCCGATTGGAATTGATCAAGGAGTTGGAATTCCTCAATGTGGTTACAAAGTTGTTCATGAACACATTTCTCAAGTAGTTTTGCTAGAGTAGGGATGTCAGTGATTGGTCGGAAATTATTCAAACTTCAGGGTCAGCCGTAGGTTTTTTGAGAATAGGCAGAACCAGACCCTACTACATACTGTAAATTCCTAGGGCAACTTCAAACAATATTAATGACACAAATGAGTGAAATATTCGGAGAGACACAAACCAAAGTGATGAAAAAGTACAAAAATTATTTATTGATATTGAAATAATCCGTATTCTAACATAAAATTAAACAAACCACATACACACCACATCCATCTCAGCATTCAGACTAAACAATCCAAAAAATATATATACATATATGGATATAATCATCAATTAAAGAGTTCATCCAGCAAAATATTCTATGCATTTTCTGATGTTTTTATATTTTCATGACACATATAGTTGTCTTAAACATTTTCTGTGGATATGCCTTGTATATAGGCCTTTAGAATACAGGTATGTATCTGTGTCGTGAAGCGACTTCTGCTCCCGGGTGGTTTCTTTTCTCTTTTCTTTGCGCGTTTCGGCATAAAAATGCCTTCTTCAGGAAAAAAGCCACCTCAGATACAGGTACTGTCAAATGAATTTGTAGCCTTTCAGGCACGACCAAATTGTATAGAACCTGAAACAGGCGTCCAGGTGAAGCGTCACTGTATATTCAAAATCTAGATTTCAGGAGGGTTCATATATGGGAAGGTGCCATACGGGTACTTTTGCGATTTTCTTTTTAATTTCTCTTTTAATTTTCCAGGTTCAAAAGAATCATGGGTCGAAGATGTCCGTTCTACGGCTGTTTTACAATGCTGGTAACGGCACTCCAAGGGCCTGGAGATACCTCGCGTGCAGGATGCACAACGCGTATGGCGTCTGGTCCGGATTAATTCAGAACCAGACTTGACTTCAGGCAGTCTGGGATCTCACCTTGGAGAAGTGAGGCATTGATAATCTTGGTCCAGAGTGGGACTAGTGACCTTATCATTTCTTTAAAGAAATTAGGGGGAAGGGGATCATTGAAGTGATTGGAAGGTTTAAGGGTCGAAAGAATGTTGAAGATGGATGTGATGTTGAAGGGTGAGAAATGACTCCAAGAGGCATTGTTTTTAGGGGAGAGACAAGGACCACTAAGAGGCTGTGAAGGTAAGGAGGAGTCTGGAGAGAGTGCAAGATCGATCAGGGCAGACCTTAGTTCAGATTCAATCTTGCTAGACTTATCAAGGAAGAAAGCGGCAAAGTCCTCACAGTTTGGCTGTGGGCATGAGGAGAGTGGAGGTTGGTTAGGAGTGTTATTGGATTGTAGCTTAATCAGATCAAACAGCATTTTCGGGCGATTTTTGGCTTTGTCAAGTTGGCTTCTGAAGAAGGTCGCTTTCGCCGTTCTGATGTGTTTGTGGTAAGCACTCCTTCTCCGCCTTAAAATCATAAGGAGATCAGTAGATGGAGAGGATCGCCAAGAACGTTCTGCTAGTCTCAGGTTGCGTCTGTCAGAGTTTAAGCTGTCATTGAACCATGGTTTGGAGTCTTTGTTGGATTTTCTTTTTAGTTGAAGGGGGGCAATTGCATTCAAGGCTGTCAACATGGAGCTGTTGTAAAGATCAGTGAGTTTGTGGATGTCGGACATGCCTGCAGGAGGAGGTAGGGACAGATTGCAACGTGATATCAGCTCATTTATGTTTGCCTTTTGCAACGTTCTTTTCCAGTGTTTTTGTTTCAATGGTTGGTCTCTTTTGGTGTTCCATCTTTCTAGGATTCGAAGGTGATATATAGCGATGATCCGACCAGTCACAAGGGACAATAGATTCAAGTTGAATGGCGTTGGAATTGGAGATGATTAAATCGAGGATTGAGCCTAAGTTGTGCGTAGGGCTGTCACAGAATTGAGTCATGTTGAGGTCAGCTATGAAGTTTTTGAGACTATTCACCGCCTGATCATTCAGGTCATTCCAGTGTAGATTGAAGTCGCCCAGGAAGATCAGGGGGCAGTGGAGACCTAAGTTGGACAAGATGGTTTCCATAGTTTGTTCGACCAGAGGGAGGTTGTCTCCCGGAGGATGGTAAAAGATGTGCAGGTTGCATTAGTGTCTATGTTTGCTGATGATGTCTATGCACAGATATTCACAGGATGAGAGAGTTACAGAGGGGGACTGCTTTGCTGTGAGACTGTTATGCTAGATACAGGCAATGCCACCACCAGTTCTCTTAATTCGATCGAGTCTGATGATGTTGTGGCTAGGAGGGACTAGGATGTCAAGGAGGGGACCTGAGGAGACGTTAAGCCAGGTTTCTGTGAGGATAAGGAGGTCAAGTTCCTGATCAAGGATGAGGTCAGCGAGGTCTGTGGAACTTCAGAAGCATTTTGAAAGCAAACTCCCGGTACGTGAGTGGTCAGTTGTCTTTCGCTGCTGCATAATGTGACTAGAACTGTTTAGTCCCTTTATCAAGTGCTCTGAAATGCCTTGTTGCTATGCCAGGTTCTTAAGGAGCCAAGAGAAACCTATAGACGGCCCTGGGGAATCATCTATAGTGCTTAGAAGTATAACTGGGGACTGTATAAAGTGTATGAACATGTGTTGCCTTTTTAAAATAAGCAGGGAAAATGAAAACACAGGTGTGACAAAGTGGAGGGTGAGAGCTTTTATGGGCTGCAATGCCTACAATTTGTTTTTATTCTAAAATTGAGGACAGCCACATGGGGTACGAAGACAGAGAAGCAGACCCTTATCTAAATGAAATAACTTGAGTCATGGAAGACAGCAGAAGCCATGGCCTGTGCAAGCAGAGCTCAGAATCTTCCATGTGCCTCTGCAGGCTGCTGCCACCCTACCTCGATACTAATGGAGCAAGCAGCATGTGTGGGAGCCACCAGCTCCAAAGTCCTGTACTTGCTGCAACCAGTGGCGGCTGCTCCATCAGGGCCTCGGAGCGCCGCCCCACTGCTTTCTCGCAGTGCGAGAAGCAGAAAATAAAATGGTATTTTAAATACCATTTTATTTTCTGCTTCTCGTGCTGCGAGAAAGCAGAAGGCAGAAGTATGCCTGGTTTGGGGCGGGCAGGAGGGTATGCCTGGTTGGGGGCGGGAGGGTGGACGGGTCGGGGAGGAGTGGCTTGCACCACGCTGAGTGCCCTGACTGTTTGGTCGGCCCTGGGGCCGACCAAAGCAGTCATGCGCACTCTACATTTTCTCTATGTAGGCTGCATGCAGCCTACATAGAGAAAATGGCCTTCCTACAGGTGCCTGGCTGGGCGCTGCCCGCGAATCCGCACCAATCACAACGCTGCCATTGCAGCGTTGTGATTGGCTTACAGGAGGGGAGGGAGCATGCCTGTTCCTGTTTGAACAGCAGAGGCGGCGCAAGACCCGGCCCAGGAGCAGAGGCGGCGAGGGACCCGATCAGGTAAGTTTTCATTTTATTATTTTTATTTTAAGGTCCCCCCCCGCGGTAACCCCTGCGCGACCCCCCCCCTTCCGCGAGTATTGCGAGCCGCAAATTGCAATGCCAGTTTTGCTTTTAATGAAAGCACTGGGATTTAGGAAAATGATATTTTATTTTCAGCCCTTCCCACTAACGCTTAAATCACGTAGAGCTGCATTATTATGATTGCCAGGATCATTTACTTTACTTTAAATAATTAAGCGTGCATTGTGTACATTTTATTCCATCGAAGTCACTTCTCGGCGTCCTCTGCCATCACGTCACTTTAGAGAGCTGCGCGTGGAGTCTCTGGAACGGATAGCATGAGCTGCGCGCGGAGTCTCTGGAACGGATAGCATTGAACTTTGCTGGGCGGCAGCACAAGGCCTGCTGTTAGCATTACCAGAGCTCAGCTGGGTAAATTAAGGCCCAGGGAAGAAAAGGAAGTGGCTCGCCCAAGGTTAAAAAGCAGCCAAACGCAGAGGAAAGAAAAACAGGCTTTCACACTGCAAATGGTAGCCAAACAGTCACTTCTGTGCTCTGTTATTGCTTCCATTTATGGTGCATACAGCCTGATGCAGTGAGGCACGCACCTGGAATTAGTTGTGCTTCTTGAAAAACAGTAAGGGTTAAAGAGTGCGTGTGCTGCCGTGCATAGGGCTCCTATATTCATTATGTTTGTTCTGTCTTTAGTCACCGCTGATGATTAATGTAGAAGATAATCAGACGAAAACGTCAATGGTTGTTGCGAGTCGACATAGGTGGTACAAATGAGAAATGCATAACAGTCGCCCGATTTCAGGTGCACTGAGGAGAAATATCTTCGCATGTAGGTATTTTCATTGAAGGAAGCGGGCTTCAGTCGGTGCAAGTTTTTAAGCTGAGAATTCTAGGGAGGAGCCAGCGAGTGGCGGAAACAGATTGTAGAGAGATATATTTTACAAAACAAATACGTCTAATATATATTGGAGAATTCATGAAGGTATACTTCAATGTAAAAGGCTTGTTTCTCGGCCATATTGTGTCTGTGTGCTTTCTGTTTGTTACTTTTAGCTGCATAATATCTAGTAATGTTTGGCATAGCTACACCTGCACTTCTTGACTTTGTTGTCAAAAGAACATGCGCTGCTTGATTCTTGAAAGAAACCTAGGTGAGGGAGCCCAAATCTTCTCAGCCGACTGCCTCCGTTCATGGAATGGAGGGGGGGGGGGTTGTTGTACACAAGGATGCCTAGTCTGGATTCCACCTCATGTCTTTCTTTCACCACCATACACTGCCTCTTTGTTTCGCTCTAGTATCGGGGTTCTTAAAATTAAAGCAGGGTCCACTTTCACTCTGGGTTCTTAAAATTAAAGCAGGGTCCACTTTCACTCGGGGTTCTTAAAATTAAAGCAGGGTCCACTTTCGGAACAGGACCAAGTATCAGTGCTGCTCAAGGGCAGGTTCCGCCACAACTTTCTGACATGCATACATTATATGTGCCAAACTGAGCCGATCTGCTCCTATTTATAGATTGGTGTCCGAGAGCACCCAAAGTACGTCAGAGAGAGCACGTTATTTCACTTTAGTGCTGTAAAGAGGTCTGCAAATGCAGAATACCTACTTAGAGTTTCACATTATTGCTAGTGTTAGAAACCGCATCGAAGGCTCCTTGCCGCGTAAGCTAGGTGGCTGGCACGCCATTTGATGCCTTTAACTTAGTAGCGTGAAATGCAGTGAAATTTGCGCAACAGATTCTGCTGACAGAAGGCGGGAGTAGAGGGGAAGTGGGAACCCTTCTCTCAGTCGACTCCTGAGGCCGAGTGAAGTCATCACTAACACAGCGAGGTAACGTTTAATAATGGAAAGAGTAGGCTGTTTTTTTTTTAATGTTTGTGCTCCTGTTTTATGGTCTGGAAGGCTGCTTTTACTGTTTATTTCTCTGATACTACCACAAACATTGTCTGCAGCAGGTAAAGTGCATGCAGTCTCCCATACCTTGCAATACACCTATATGTTCTTGGACTTTGATGTTTCTGGGGGTACAGAGCTGACCTCGGGTGACTGTCCAATTTACAGGCAATTCTACTGATTATGCAGCAGTGATGCACTGTTGTGCTTTGTTATGATTTTTAAATATTTTTTTCAGCAGTTTTTCAACTGTTGGCTTTTATATTTTATAGAGCAACAACATTGTAAACTGATGCATGTGATCGATGTTTCGTTGTGAGAAATAGTTATGGAATGTATTTGGAAGATGATGTATTCTGACTAGTGTCCTTTTTTCAATAAAAGCCACAATGCCGAGGCAGGATAGGACTGTCGCTGTGTATGGCTTAGTTATTACAGAAGGAAGTGTGTTTTCACATTAAAGCTTTCATGGTGGGTATTGGGCCTTACACTGCCCACTTATGTTTTTATTTTATGTTAGATTTGTGACAAATAAAAATATAAGTCAGGTTTAGTCCAACACTATGTCCCTAGACTGCTTACTGGGGTGCAGGTGTACTTTACTAGAAGTGACAGCCTCCCTCCTTACAATAATGCCATTAATGAACAAAGAGGCATCTCAGTTGTCGTGCACCCTATATGTGGTCTAGATTCTTATTGCTTTTTCATTTATTTTGTCTAAATTTGCTTAAAATGCACTATTTGCCCTTTTTTTCTTTCAAAAATTTCTCAGAGGAAGAACCCCCTCCCCCTGATCTTGACTTATATCGGTTGGGCTCACTTTGGGCTAACTTTTAAGCCCCTACACTTTGAAAAATCACCAACTGCCACTGCTTTACTTATTTTACGAGCTCAAACAGATAAGGTGAATGCTTCAACAAAAAGAGCATTTTGATGGCAAATGTGCTATGTATGAATGGTACTCAGCATTGTTATCTCGAAGTCTGTTATGAAGTTCTGTGGTTATACTGAATAAGCAACTACCTATGTTATTATATGACATTGTAATAACTGTACTTTCACAATTGCTTTTTATCCTTCTTGCGTTCTCAAATATGCTTGAAAATGCACCATTTGCCCACTCTTTTTCAAAAGAATTTCGGGGGTAACCCCCGAACCCTCCTTATGTCGATCGGGCTTGCTCGCTACGCTCGCTCGCCACGGTGCGCTCCACCGCACATTTTACGCCTCACCACTTTCATATGTCACCAGCCGCCACTGGCTGCAACCCCTAGAGATGCTTCATCTCCTGCTCCGCTTCCAAATGATTGAGGGACCGTTTTTTTGCGCTGCTTGTGTTTTAAAGCTAATGCTCGAGTTGTCTCTCACTCTTGCTGTATGCAGGCAGTGACTTAAACGGTGCTGTGCGTGCTTAGTAATACCGGGTGAGCGCTAGGGGAAAGTATAGTGGGTGTGCACGCAAGTACGAGCCCTACAGGGTACACTGGTCATAACTTCGGCATTGTTATCATCACTGCTGGCGTCCTCTGCTCACACACGCTCTGTGTGAGAGCACCCCTGCTGCTCCGTTCGAGCTCCGTGGGGAGGAGACACCAGGCCGGTCCTGAGGCACCTTCCGCACTCGTGCTGAAAGTACCCGGCTGCTCTGATCGCGCTCTGAGGCACCACCCATGCTGTAGGTGAGAGCACTCTGATCGTGCTCTGAGGCTTTGTCAAGTTGGAGGTGAGGAGGCTTTGCGACACGCTGTTAAACTGTTCCTGCTCAGTGGCACTGTCTGTGTTGTTGGTGGAAGTGCTCCGTCGGCTCCGATTGAATTCTGAGGGGAGGATGTGCCATCACTGGTTTAGCAGCTCTTATTTATGTACTGCTTGACTTTCACAAAGCCATCATTGCGTGCCTAGCAGTGCTGTGAGCTGCATACTGATTGGTGGGAAGAGGGCCTATTGTCAGCCTTCACACTATTGGTACAGCTCTGTTAGAGGAATTCTCCTCACCTAGCTTTCAGACTGTCAATACCCTGACTTGCAGCCTTCATGCTATTGGTCCAACCCAGATTTGCACCAGAACTATTACAACAAGCAAAGAGAGTAAACACACCACTGTTAAAGTTTGCCTCAAAGCTGTCCATGCTAGTGTAACATTGAGGGTGCTACAGGTGGGCGTATGTCTTCTTGGGTCTTTTGGTACTGAGCGAAGTACCGGTGAGTCAATCTAGAAGGTGTAAATTGACTTCTAACACAGGATGCAGAACATTGCACCTCTTCCATTTTTTTAATGTCACCTGGGGAACCAAGGTTGAAATGGGCAAAATGGAAAAAGATGTTTACACATTATGCAAGAGTTTATGGAACGACCCAAAGTGCAGAAAGGAGCACCTCTCTGCTCCTGCACTGTTTGGGTCCTGAAGGTCAGGAGTTGTTTGAACACCTTCCACGCTTGGACGATGCAGAAGCAAAAGGCCTGAATGAGTTTGAGGTGTGTATAAAAGAAATTAGATAAGCATTACTTGCCTATGGTCAGTACTATATTAGAAAGATACCACTTTGAGAGGAGAGTTCAAAAAGCACAAGAATCAATCGAAAATTAGGTAACAGATTTACAGAAATTGGCATCATCTTGTAATTTGAGGGAGATCAAGAGGAGCGGATCAGGGATCAGTTTATGTTGGGGTGCAACATAGAAAAAGCAAGAGATGAACTCTGGCAAAAAGATGATCCGAAGCTGGATGAAGTAATGCTTATTGCTAAAAATAAAATTGAGCACTCCCTAGAGTGTGTGAATGTGATTAAGAAAGAGAATGGATGGGAGCATCAAGTTCAGAGTGTGGTCAAAGTGAAAAGTGACAATGTGAAAAGCGACAATGCACAGAAAAAAAAGTTTACTGGAAAGTGCTACAGATGTGGTGTGAGTGGACAAATGGCCAATGATAAAAAAGTGTCTGGTCTGGGCGGTTGTATGCAAAATGTGCGGGGTCAAGGGTCACTATGCTAAGAACTGTAGATCTAAAAATAAAAGCAGCACTGTAAAGTAAATAAGTGTAGGCAGTGAGCAAGAAAAGAGTGATTACGATGAGTTACAGTGTGCTCAAATAGTTCTGCAGGTGCAGAATCAAGGGAAACGTGACGTAGAGGATGAGGTGTATGGAAATGGCTTCATGGTAAAAATGCTATTCGACTCAGGAGCAAAAATCAGGTTGGTGCCAAGCTATTTTATGATGAATGTTAAGCGAACAGTGTAAAATTGTTTAAGCCAGATATAAGACCACTAGCTTATGGAGTCCAACCTATCAAATTGGTGGGTTATTTTGTAGGGGAGTTGGAATACGAAGGTCGTATCACAGCAGGAAACATGTATGTATCATGCAAAGGGGACAGCATAATCAGTTGGTACCATCAAGGGGACTTGAAGTTATGCTGGATCCCAATAGCTCCCCCCCCAATAGTATTGAGGAAGAATGTTCTTTTTGGACATGGGGAGACACAAGTTACGGGTGAGATTTGTGGTGTCTCAAAAGTGGAAAGGGATCAGGATAAAGTTTGTGTGGAACAAAAGGATAGTTGGCATAAAGAATTTGCAGAGGTTTTCAATGACAAGTTAGGCTGTTTGAAAGGTTATACTCGTGCAATTATGTTAAAGGAGAAGGCTGTGCCAGTGTCTTGTAAAGTGCGAGGTGTTCCTTTCTTCATGAGGCAGGCAATGAAGGATGAATTACGGAGGCTGAGCAAGCATTGGCAAAGCCAATAGGTCTCGTCTATTCAAGAGCCATTGGCTTTACCAATGTGTTTTAGTCATGTTGTGCACCAGCGTGGCTAAAAGTGGGGTAAAGGAAAGTGGAGTGTCATAATCTGGAGTAGAGTAGAGTGGAGTGCCGTAGTGACGCGTGGAGTGACATAGAGTTGTGTAGAGTAAAGTTGAGTTGAGTGAAATGGAGTGGCATAGAGTGGAGTGGTGTAGAGTGTTGTGGAGGGAGTAGAGTGGAGTGGCATAGTGTCATGGAGTGGTGTAGAGCAAAGTGGAGTGGCGTAGAGGGTATTGCCTAGAGTGGAGTTGAGTGCTGTAGAGTAGAGTGACGAAGAGCAGAGTAGAGATTGTTGTAGAGTGGCATGGAGTGGAGTAGTGGAATATAATGAAGTAGTGTATTGTAGAATACAGTAGAGTATGTTGGCATGGGGTGACATAGAGGGAGTTACGCAGAGTGGAGTAGAGTGCCATAGAGTGGAGTAGAGTTTAATGGAGTAGAGCATCATAGGGTGGAGTATTGTGGGGTGGAGTATCAGTGTGCAGTATAGTGAAGTGGCGTAAAGTACAGAGGTGCAGAGTAGATTGGTGTAGAGTGTGTTGGCTTTGATTAAAGTGGTGTAGAGTCCATAGGAATTGAGTGCAGTTATGTAGAGTGGTGCAGAGTAGATTGCAATGGGGTACAGTGGAGTGGCATAGAGAAGATTGTTTCAGAGTAGAGTGAAGAGGCGTAGAGTGTAGTGGTGCAGGGTAGAGTGCAGCGGTGTAGAGTGCACTGGCATAGAGTAGAGTGGCGTAGAGTGGAGTGGCATAGAGTGCATTGGCTTAGAGTTGGGTAGAGTGTAGTGGAACAGAGTAGAGTGGCATAGAGTAAAGTGGCAGAGAGGGCCGTTTTGCAGAGTAGAGTGGCACAGAGTGCATTGGCATAGAGTGGTGCAGAGTACAGTGGTGCAGTGGCGTAGAGTGGAGTGGTGCATAGTTGAGTGTGGTAGAGTGCACTGGCATAGAGAAAAGACGCATATAGTGAAGTGACATAGAGTGCAATAATGCACAATAAATTAGAGTGGTGTAGAATATGGTGACGTAGAGTGCATTGACAGAGTGCAGTAGAGTGGCATAGAGTGGTGCAGACTAGAGTGTAGTGACGCAGAGTAGAGTGATGCAGAGTAGAGTGGCAGAGAGTGCAGTGTTGCAGAGTACAGTGTCGTTGAGTTCAAAGTTGTAGAGTGCAGTGACGTAGAGTGGTGCAGAGTAAAGTGGTGTAGACTGCAGTGGTGCATAGTATAATGGGGTAGAGTGCACTGGCATAGAGTAGAGTGGTGTAGAGCAGAGAGGCATAGAGTGAAGTGGTGTAGAGTGCAGTAGTGCTCAGAGTATGGTGACGTAGAGTGAACTGGTGCAGAGTAGAGTGGCAGAGAGTTCAGTGGCAGAGAGTGCAGTGTTGCAGAGTAGTGTCGTAGAGTGCAATGGTGTAGAGTGCAGTGGCATGGAGTGCATTGCTGTAGAGTGGTGCAGAGTAAAGTGGCATAGAGTGCAGTGGTGTAAAGTAGAGTGGCGTAGAGTGCAGTGGTGTAGAGAAGTGTTGCAGAGTAGAGTATAGTGACATGCAGTGGTGCAGACTAGAGTGGCGTAGAGTGCAGCAGCGTGGAGTGAAGTGGAGTAGAGTGGAGTGGCACAGGGTAGATTGGAGTAGAGTGGCGTAGAGTGGAATGGCACAGAGTGGAGTAGAATGCCGTAGAGTAAATTGTTCCAGGGTAGGGTGAAGTGGCGTAGAGTGTAGAGGCATAGAGTAGAGCGCGGTAGAGTGCATTGTCGTAGAGTTCAGTGGCAGAGAGTGCAGTGTTGCAGAGTAGAGTGTCGTAGAGTGCAATGGTGTAGAGTGCAGTGGCATGGAGTGCATTGCTGTAGAGTGGTGCAGAGTATAGTGGTGTAGAATGCAATGGTGCATGGGAAAGTGCACTGGCATAGAGTAGAGTGGTGTAGAGTATAGAGGCGTAGAGTGAAGTGGCATAGAGTGCAGTGGTGCACAGTAGAGTGGATTGGTGTAGAGTGCAGTGGCGTAGAATAGAGTAACATAGTAAGCATTGGTGTAGAGTCGGGTGGTGCAGAGTACAACGGTACATGGTAGAGTGAACTGGAAAAGAGTTGAGTGGTGCAGAGTAGAGAAGAGAGGCATAGAGTGCAGTATCATAGAGTAAAGTGGTGCACAGTATATTAGAGTGGCGTAGAGTGGATTGGAGTAGAGTGTAGCAGCGTAGAGTATGGTGATATGGAGTGCATTGGCATAGAGTGCAGTAGAATGGCGTTCAGTAGAGTGGTGCAGAGTAGAGTGCAATGGCGTAGAGTTCACTGGCAGAGAATGCAGAGTAGAGTGTTGTAGAGTACAGTGGTGTAGAGTGTATTGGTGTACAGTGCTGTGGCATAGAGTGGTGCAGAGTAAAGTGACGTAGAGGAGTGCAACGGTATAGAGTAGAGTAGAGTGGAGTGGCATAGAGTAGAGTGCTGCAGAATAGGGTATAGTGGCATGCAGTGGTGCAGACTAGATTGGTGTAGAATGCAGCGGTGTAGAGTGAAGTGGGGTATAGTGGAGTTGTGCATATTAGAGTAGTGTGGGGTAGAGTGGTGTAGAGTAGAGAGGCGTGAAGTGGAGTGGTGCAGAGTAGAGTGCAGTGACGCAGACTGGAGTGGCATAGTGTGGAGTGGCACAGAGTAGAGTAGAGTGCAGTGCAATGCAGTGTTGTGGAGTGGTGCAGAGTAGAGTGGAGTGGGGTAAAGCTGAGAATGCATGGTGTGGTAGCACACTGCCATTACAGACAACACATCTTCAATTGAATGACCATTACATTTGCACAGAGATACAGTTTTACTAAAACAAAAAGTATACAGTGCACAAATGATTATATGTCGAATGATCACCTAGTGTATTGATTTGTTTTGGTCGTGTTAAATATTTCTTTTCACCACATTTCAGAATTACCAAAAATGTGCTTCATTTGTCCTTTCCACATTCTGAAATAGCTGCACAATTCATTTACATACATTTACATTTTGTTTTCTCCTAGAAAACAAAATAACGTCGTACAGGACACCCCAGAGTAGCCAGCTAGAAAAAAATAACATCCTACAGCTTTTCTGTCTCACATGGGTACACAGAAGGATTGTCATATAAATGCTCTCACTTTGAAGTCAGAGAAATAAAATTAAACATCAGCTCCCTGGAAGACTGATCCTGATATTTAACCTCTGTCTTTGAAGGCTCAGAAAATGTGACAAGATAAGAACAAGATTTTACAGAAAGCAAGTTCGTGGGAGAATACTATAAACACGGTTTTGGCCAAGGGAGTGACAAAGTGAACCTTTAGGGGTTTATTTACAAGCCCCTTGCACCGCCGGTGCATCACGTTGCGTGACGCACCCGCGGCGCAACCTGCTGCGTGATATTTACAAGCACACGTAAAGCCACCTTGCATGGCTTTATGTGTGCTTGTAAATATCGCACCTTTTCACGCAACACTTTGTGTGTTAGGGCTGTGACATGGGTGTTGCTGTGGGTGTTCCCACACAACACCCATGTCCACGCATTTCCAGATTTATGAGCAATCATAAACCTGGAAATGCATCAAAATGCTGCGCCACCCTAGGGGTGGCGTAGCAAGGTGCAACGAGGAGAAATGTTTTAATTTCTCCTCTTTTTTTCCTCTTTCAATGCGTGCTGCATTCTACAGCACGCATTGGAAGAGGAAATCACCTCAATTGATTGTTTTTGTGCAGGAAGGTGCCCCTTCCTGCACAAAAACAATCTCCCCACGACCCAGGCATCCTTGCACCATGGTGCAAGGGTGCCTGCGCCGGCGCATGGCAGCAGTTTGTGCACCAGCGCAGGGAAAATCACAGAGATGCGACATATTGTTGTAAATATGTTGTATCCCGTGCTTCGAAACGAATGTAGAGTGGCACAGCAAAATGACTTGCGGCACCGCACTGCGTTAGTTTCTCGTACATTTGGCCCTTAGATCCTAAGCAAATAAAGCCAGCAACAGAAAGCTAGAAAATGTGAGTTACAAACCACAAGGCGAATGTTAATCAATGGGCGGGATTCATTCCTAGGTCAACTTTGTGAAAGACCCCAAGATGTCTTTAGCAAACCAGACAGGTAGGCTGAGACCTAACAAGGAAGACATAATTGAGGATGTGGAAGCGTGAGAATGGGTGTCACCAGTGATTTGACATGGATGGCCTCAGGGGACATTAGGTTCTGTGTAGACTTAAGAGGATTGAATAAAGCGGTGGTAGTAAACAGGTACCCATTACCAAATTTTACTGACATGCTGACACAGTTGGAGGGAGCCAAAGTGTTTTCCACATTGGATCTACGTACAGCATATCACCGGACTGAGCTGGAAAAAGGTTCCGGCGATTTAACGGGGTTCATTACACCTTTTGGGGTATTTAAGTTCACCAGGATGCCTTTTGGGCTGATCTCAGCAGCCTCTGCTGTTCAGAGAGCAATGGAAATGTGTTAGATGGCCTGGTGGGTGTCAAAATATATCAGAATGATGTGCTGGTCTTTGGCAGTACACAAGAGGAGCATAACAATCATTTAAGGTTGGTGCTGGAAAGATTCACAGAAAGAAGTCTTACATTAAAAGAGAGCAAATATAGATTAAACTGTACGGAGATAATCTACTTAGGACATTGGTTGTCAGGAGGAGGGGTGGAGCCTAATGAGGAGTTAGTAGACACCATTAGGAATCTTGCGATCCCCAAGAACAAGGAGGACTTGTTCAAGTTTTTAAGCATGACCGAGTATTATCATTAATTCATTCCTCACTTTGCGCGTCAGACCTACAACATGAGGAATCTCTTAAAAAGGGGAGTGAAGTTTACTTAGTCTGCACAGTGAGACATGAAATTTAAGGATCCCAAAGAGACTTTGTTAAATGCACCCTCATTAAAAAGTTTTAGCACGCAGAACAGCTCCATCCTGACCACAGGGATTAGGTGCAGTCTTGAAACAAGGGGAAGGTTGTAATGAAAAAGCCATTATGTTCATTTTGAGGAGTCTGAAAGGTCCAGAACACCGGTATTCAGTAATAGAAAAGGAGGCTCTTCGCATCTTTTTGGCTATCAAAAAATGAAAAACGTTTTTGTGGGGCACCAATTTTGTGATAAGATCGGATCACAAGCCACTTGGAGAAATGTTTGAAAAGAAGGGCGTAGATGCAGTCTCAAGCAGGATCTGTAAGTGGGCGATTTCCCTACAGGAGTTTGATTTCAGGGTAGGCTACTGTCCTTGAGTAGAAAACCAGGTGGCAGATTGTCAAGATTGGTAGAGTTGAAAGGGAATGTAGAGGAAAATGGTATGGAAGAGGGTCAGTGGGATTTGGATGATTACAAGGTTGGTGAGGTCACTGGAGGAATTATAAATGAAAAAGATTGGAAGGATCAGGTAGCACAGGATGTGGAATTGAGGCAAGTGACTGAACAGATTGAAAGGGGGTGGAGTGAAAGCAGGAACTTGACCCCAGTATGCCTAAGGTTGTGGGAGGTCAGGAATGAATTGTTGGGACATCATGGGTTGCTCTTGAGGGGCACAGAATTGATTCCTCTGGCGAGTGTAAGGGGAAAATTAGTGGACTTCAAGGTCATTTGGGAATCAGCAAGACCAAAGAGAGGTTCAGATTGAGTTTTTGGTGGCCGGGATTAGACAGACAGGTGAAGAAGTCAATCAGGGATTATATAAATTGTAAGAATAGTGATAAGGGGTGCAAGACAAGGACACAACCGATGGTAGTGAGGATGCAACCAGAAAGGCCGTGGGAACAAGTAGCTCTAGACATCTTATGGCCTGTAGCTATTAAGACAGGGCAGTATGATCTATTGGTGTTAATTGATTTGTTTTCTAGGTGGCTGGAGATATGGATTACTCAGGGCATAGAGACAAAGAATGTGGTGGGATTCCTAAAGGACTTGTTTGCCAGAGCGGGCATTCCAGATTCAATACTAACACACAATATGGATACAACTAGTTTCTCAGGAGATGGAACATTTCCTGTTGCAGAAAGGGATCCAGCAAAATAATTGTGCTCTTTATCACCCAAAATCCAATGTGGTGGTTGAGAGATTTAATAGAGTGCTGAAGGAGACAATACAAATAGCCAAACAGGAGGCAAGAGACTGGAGGGAGGAAATTCAGACCAGAGTTGAAATTTACTGCCTCACTCCACATTTGGTCCCGTTTGAACTGTCTAGAGGGAGGCAGCCCATGTGTCCTCCATGGATTAGTCATCTAAAGGAAAGGATGATAAACGATGGGGATGAGTGAAGAGAGAGAGACAGCAGGAGAAGATGCACCAGAGAAAAGATCGATATGATGCCAGGCAAGGTGCAAGATGGACAGAAGTAGCTGTGGGTGATTGGGTCAGAATAAAGATGCCACTGGGTTTACGCAGAGCATCAAAGTTTGGGGTACCTCAGAGGGTGGTCAAATTATTTTAAAATGCAGTAAAGCTTGAGGACAATCACATTTGGAATTTGAGTAGGGTGGTGGTGGTGAAGAATGGGCAGAATGATGCGTTGGTGAAGAAGGAAGTGGAGAAGAGTGATGGAGAGATAAAGAAAACTCTCAAGAATAGAGGTACACAGAACGACAGGGCCCAAGGCGTTCGCACAGTAGCAGGGTAGTAAGGTCACCTCAGTATTTGAGAGACTATGTGGATTAAAGGTGAAGTCATGTAAGCTTGTGTGTACTGCTGACATGCTCATGTGGATTGATGCGTACTGCCACCTTGCATGTGGGTCACTTATGTGTATATATAGCTCTGCAGGCTAGCGCCGTGGAGAGGGCCCCTGGACCAGATGGAGTCCCAGTGGATGTATACACATCTGCCCCAGATCTCTGGGGACCAATCCTAGTTAGGGTCTTTAATATAGCAACTACCGATTGTATCCCATCTTCCTGGGAGACATCTATTATTATCCCAATATATAAACAAGCATTGGCATAGCCAATAGGTCTCGCCTTTGGGACCTTATAAGTTTTTAGTTATGCTTTACATTATCGTGGGTGGAAGCTTTAACATATGTATTAGGCATATTATAGAACTGCATTGAGAAGTACTTATTTAAATTGTTTTTTTGTACAACTAAACTGCAGGGTACATATGAACAATACTAATAATAGGGTACCAAATTAAACTGGCAGAGAATTTAACAGAAGGATTGGGATGGTATAAACACATGGCAACAGCAGCTGGTATAACATGGTTAAGAAGTAAGTTCTTCTGTATACATATATTAGAAATATGTGAATACATTCGTATATGAGGGGAATGTTTTTTCAAATTAAATTGCATACTAAAATCATATTTCTTCACTAATAAAGCAAATTTATGCACTTTAAGCAACAACTAAACTCAAGTCTTGGTAACCCGCTCACATCAGGGTTATTTTTGGTTCCACCTCACAGGCTTAGATTCTTCGCGAACCCAATTTATGTTCCCTGAAGTCAGTGTGCGTTTTTTGTGCGTATATATAAGGGTCGCGGTGCCTGCCACGGATTAAATACAGTAGAGTGTATTCAAAAAGTCGGAAAACGCATTTTGTTACCTTTTTGCACACTTTGCTGCAGAGTGAAAGGCTAACCTTTGGCCTGTTTCTGCTACTGTTTAAATACCACCACAAACAACAACTTTTTAAAAGAAGCCTAGGTCAGAATTTCGGTCTTTTTTTAAGTCCACGAACAGGAAACACGTGCACTGAAGAAATCTCTGTGCACGCAGCAGCCACAGGTACAAATAAAAGCAGGGCTGACTCTGACTTTCATCCTTCCCACTGTTCAAAAAGCATTAGCGCATTACCATTACGTTAGGTAATAATAACAGCACATAATGTTATAGTACAAAAAACTAACAGCTTGTAAAAAGTGGTATGTAAATAGAACATTTTATTATTAAGAGTGATTCCCAAACAGAGGCTGCGGGCCACGCCTCTGCTTGGCGCCAACTTTACCTTAGCATAGGCATAAACAAGAACACTTAGCAACTTTTATTTCATCTTGCACCTATAAATAAACCTCACTTGCAGAAAACAGGGTTCCATTCCAAACTATTGCAATAAAATAACTATATAAAAAAAAAGAGCGATTTTCATGTGTATCCGGAGGGTTGTTTTTGCTCTCAACGTTGTACATTTAGCATGCCCTGAAAAGTGCACACAGAAAGAAATGGAAAGGGAAAAACGTACGAACAAGCAAACACAAATGAGCAACATAAATAGTTGTGTATACAAACAGAGAGAGCAAGACACGGACAGTGAGAGAGGGACAGGTATAGATAGATACGCAAGCATACACCGGGATAGACAGAGATAAAGCAAAACAAGGGCAATGAGAAAGGCTATACAAATAACTGAACAGAGACAGTAAAACACGCACATATACACAGAAACAAAGAAACAGAGGCACGTTGCATTATCGTCACGGGATTACCACTCTTTATAACGTAGCCAAAAAGACACTTGGGGGCACCCGCTGCGCAAGACAACAGTTCCATACACAAGGGTTCAATAGTATATATAACAACACGTTCAAACATATATACAAAAAAATTCACTGTCAGCCAATGCAGTGCGACATCTTTTAATGCAAGGATTTTTAAGCTCACAACAACACAATTTTAAGTCACTCGAAACAGAGTACGTCAAAGTTCCCAAAAAATAACTTTACCGCTCTGTTACATATACTATATGCCTCTACTCTATTAGCGGTAAGAAATAGAAAAAAAAAAACATGAACGCGCGGCAACGAAACTGAAAGACACAGCGCTAATTAAAAAGAGATGGCGCCCTGCACGCCGCTGCTCGCTCCCGCAAGGTGGATGCCGTGGGAGGAAACATTTGCTTAAAAAGGAAACTGAAAGACACCGCACTAATTAAAAACAGATGGCGCCCTGCGCGCCGCTGCTCGCTCCCGCAAGGTGGATGCCGTGGGAGGAAACATTTGCTTAAAAAGGTGGGACATGTACCCACCTTTGGCCAATTGCGTGCTTTCTTTTTGGAAAGACGCACGCAAAGGCCAATACAATTAATGCCCAAAAAAAAGCCACACGCACGAGTTTCAGAAAAGTCCTGAGTGATTCCAAGAGGTCATCTCCTAGAGCAACGCATGCGCGCTGCGCGAGGCTCGACCTAAAAAGGGGATAGAGCTGATCCAAAAAACTACCGCCCAATCTCACATTTAGACTCCTCGAAGAAGATAATGAGTAGAGTTATGCTATCAAGGTTAGAGGACTGGGCAAAGGAACAATCGATCCTAACCCCGGCGCAATATGGTTTCCGGAAACACATGGGCACTGTAGAACAGTGTATCAATCTTGAGCTCCTAATAGGGAAATGTACTAGAGCCAAACCAGGAGCTCTTTATCTATGCTTTGCAGATCTGAGCAGCGCCTTCGACCTGGTAGATCATAATCTATTATGGGTAACTTTGATCTCATTAGGTGCACCCAGACCCATTGTGGGGTTTCTAGCACGGCTCTATGATAAACTAACTAGTCAGGTACGTTTTAATCCACAGGGGGAATGTACACCGAAATTCAAAGTGGGGCGTGGTATTCGACAGGGTTGCGTCTTGGCAACGCTGTTGTTTTCTCTATTTATTAATGGGGTGGACCAACATCTACAGACAGTACAGGCCAATACCCCTATGGCTGCTGGGCAACCAATACCAGTGCTGCTCTATGCAGATGATGCAGTACTTTTAGCTAGAACACCACTGGCCCTGCAGAAATTGATGAATGCCTTTGGGGAATAAATGGCCTAAAAAAAAAATGCTCATAAATAAAACCAAAACGTTTACTATGATATGTAGCCAAAGATGAAAACTCTGTAGAACCCCCTCTTTCTATATTGACAATACCCAAATTGCCTCAGTTCATTCCTTTTGTTATTTGGGCATCTCATTTACAGGAAATGATTCTTGGCAACAACACATGTTAAATACCAGAGCCAAAGTGAGTAGGGTTTCCCAGGGGATTTTTAAATTTGCTTCTAAACTGGGTAGTAGACCCATTCGTGAAATGGTTGCCATCTATAATGCTAAAGGTGTGACAACTGCAACGTATGGGGCAGGCCTCTGGGGCTATATAAATAGCCACCTATTACAAACGGTGGAAAATAACATTTTAAAAGGACTGTTATGCTTGCCACCCTGTGCATCTAATATGATAGTACACAATGAGGTAGGTCAGCGGTTTCTTGAAGACCAATTATTGGTGAAACCCCTCTTATTATGGACATTGATATGGACAAGGGAAGAGACTAGCTTCACCAGAAACATCATTCTCGACTGTTTAACCATGGATAAGGCTTTAAATATACCTTGGTTATCTTATATCGACTCTTGCCTGGGTAAATTATTTAAATTGTCAATCTGGTCTGACCCTATCCTGTTTACATCATTATCTAAGAATAGGATTAATAGTATATTTATTTCAAACAGGCAAGATAAATGTGAGTCAGACAACGAGTCTAAATCATCAGTCGTATTTTATAGGTCACTGGATAAGGAGGAGGGAGACAACAACTACTTTTCCTCTGTAATCATCACGCAGCATAGATTTGATTTAACAAGGCTGAGATGTGGAATCGCGCATCACCTTGTTGCTTTCCCCTCCATGAGATCGTGTCCCCCCAATCATATATCCCTGTCCCTGTGATGGACAAAGTAAACAGAGCACCCAGCACTTTCTATTATTTTGTAAACTGTACCGGAACCCCAGGGCATTGTATTTAAAACCTTTGTTATTAATCCGGAATATTAGATCTTATAAAGTGGCGATGAAGCATCTGGTGTCATTAGGCGTCCCCTTTCTGTGCTACAATATAGCACTTTTTATACTAAGCGCAATGAAAATAAGGAAAGCTTATTATAGCGGATTATGAACCAGTTATCCCTTTTAATTACATCATATTAGATGATGACTGACTATCTTTCATTGCATTTTTTTAGTAGTACTAAGATGATATGGATTTTATGATGTGACCGGTGTTTATTGTCTATATTTTATATTGGTATGTTGTTTTTTACGGATGTACTTTTATGGTTGTTTTGTCTTCAACCGAATAAAGATCATGAACTGAACTATATAGGTTTTTATGTGGTAGATTATAAATTGTATTTTTGTTAGTTGATTTCTTTTATAGTCAGCTTAAGTACTTTCTTATGTAAGTGTAATATCAGTTTTATTTTTCATTCTAAAAGAAGGAAGATGTACAGTATCTTGTAATATGGGTGAAACTTGAGAAAAAAGAATGTAGATTGTGGAAGGTTTGGTGGGACTGTGGGTTCTATTCAGTCATTTGAGACAGACTGTGCTGGTGGGTGGATGAGGCGTTTTGAAGATCCTACTTATAATGAAACCTTTAAATCAAACAGAAGCAGTATCCGTTCTACAGAAGGCTTGTACACTTCTTTCCCCTCATGGGTGATAACTCTCCATATAGCATTAGGGAGAGGTAATGTTTCAGTTTCCACCTTTTGATAATGGAAGAAAAAGTTCTCATCTCCTGAATCAGAGACTTGGATGTTCAAATACAAGATTGCTTTTCAGGGTTGAAGCAGTTCAGTGAGGTCTGCTCCCCACACAAAACAACCCTTCACCTCTTCTTGACCAGGGTCAACTTCCGGCACATCACCAGTATCTAGCTTAGGAGCCATTGGGTAGGGGCGGAATGGTATCAATCTGACGTGCCTGAAAAGCAGCTTCAACAGCTGCTTCAATCATTCTCTGTAGCATTGCCATGCTGGGGGACACTGTGGAGGGTAAACTAGAAGAACCTGCTACTGCAGCATCCACAGCCAGTGTTTCTCCCTGCTGATCCTTATTGGCACCACAGCAACCAGCAAAGGAGCTCCTGTTTGCCTGGTTGCTATAGCAGGCTAAATCAGATGGACTCGCAGATTCTTGCAAGAGCTGCCATGAGCAGAATAGACATCGGTTTAGAAAATTGCCAAGATCGCCATCAGGATCTGGAAACTGAAGGAACGGGAAGTACAGTTGCTTTGCAAACCACTTATAACAGAAATATTCTCTGCCACAGAGATAGCGGTCTTGTCTGCTTAAGAAAGACAGTGTGATGGTATACACAAAATAAGACCAAGTTTAGCAATGGGGAAGTATAAATAAATAAGCAAATAAACAATTAAAAAAATAAAATATCCACTTACCAACCTCAGGAAGTTAATCCTTACCTCAAGTGTTGTAGAAGATGAAAAACAGGAAGCGATTGGGGAGGAAGTGACCTATATCAAGCCTTCTGGATAATGAGGGGCCATATTGGAAGAAGTATCACGGTCGGGCTAGGTAATCAGTATCTGCAAGCTCAGTCAGGAGATTTACTCATCAGGACTGGATGAGCAAGACGGATGAGGAGGTAATGGAAGATTCCACTTGTTTCCTTTTGTGAAAGAAAGAGGCTTTGTTTGCTACTCCCATGCTGCAGCTATTTTGTGAAGAAGCAAAACTTGCACTGCTGCTGCCTGATTTGCACCTGACCGTTAATGGGGAAGCATGCACTGTTACTGATGTCCATGTACATGTTGTTTTCTGAAGGAGGGACGCTTGCACTGTTTCTCCCCAAAGTGGCAATATTCTATAAAGAAGTGGTGTTGCCACTGCTGTTGCCCTATTCATTGAAAAAAACAAAGGATATCCTGAAAGCACTAGCATAACATGCCCTATAAACCAGCGATTGTTAAATAATATTTGATGTGAGATTCTTATAGTCCTTAAGAAGGCATGTGACCCCTTAAAGGCAGTATTTGAGCACTATAATATGCAGACGGAAAAGAGAAGAAAACTTTGCTGTATGACCCTCCTGTTTTTTAATATTGTGGCAAGGAGCCACTGGTAAAATCCTTTTTATGCCACCCACACACTATTTAATAAAGGTCTGACAGTTTCACAAAGGGAGAACATAACTGTCAACATAAGGGACACCCACACTACATAAGGGACACCATAACCACACCCAAACATGGGAACCCATACCTGTGAGACTCTACAAACAGTGAGCAATACCACTCTCAGAAGATTCCCATTGCCAGATGTGGAACCCACTGCTGAAGTCTCCCACACTAGGTAGGTGAGGGCTCATCATCCTATTGGAGTACATTAATGTATGGTAATTCCATAAGACGTTTGGCTGTTTTTTCCAGAGTTTCATACTCCTTCATTGTTTGTCTGTTTACAGCGAGCGTACAACAGTCCTCCAACTCTTCACTCCCTTTAGTGTGTTAGCTACCTGTGTTGTGCCTGTCCTGTATGTGTGGGAGAATAGTGTGAGGTTCCTTCTGCCACTGCCACCTGTCCTTTATTTATTCTTTGTATTATGGTATGTTGCACTGCTACTATCCATTTGAATCTTTATTGTGTTGTGAAGCGCAATATAAAACTTTCCACTACACACAAGACAAATTGATTCTCATTGCCAATGTTTGTTTTAAAGCATGATGTGCAAGAAACAGCGAACCCTCACAAAATATGTGATTGACATGTCACGTGGTCAGGATAGGCCTGGTAAGGAACACCACCATTTACATGCTCATGTTTCTTAAGTTGCCTTCTCTTATACAGACAATGACTTTTGACATACAATTGCATGTGTGACAATGCAGGATAACAATCTCTGAATCGGCATTGCTTACATTTCTACTTCGTAGGCACACTATTACGACACCTTGAACATTAAGTACAAGGGATAAAGTTCACTGGTCAATTGTCATTGTTGTTATTGTTCGGTAGGCGATGGCGCTATCCAACTAGTATAAACAATGCCAGCCGGACAGGTGTGTTTCGACATGGCCACATGGGTGCTGTTTATTATATATACAGAACTACTTCCTTGTTTAAGGGAGAGGAGCCCTCCGCTGACACTGCGAGTTCACCGCATGCCAGAATTCCAGTTCAGCTGATTCCTGCTTACCAACATGAGGGATGCCCAGCTCTACACCAAGACGGACATCCTGATGACAATTACCGGCAGGTAATGGGGAGTTAGTCCACCAGGCAGGGGTGTGGCTGATCAACCGCCCTAGGCAAGACTAGGTAAGGGAGAACTAGGTAGTAGCACACTATACACAGTACTTATATGCCCGCATATACTCACTGTTATAGCACAATGATGGAATCGTTAATCCTTTTCACTGTTCTCATAATGCTAATTACGCTATTCTGTTTCCTTCTACTGATTATCACAGCGCACACATTTTATGCAAGAATCACAATGCTTCAATAAATATTGAAACGCCTTGCTGAGCACTTCTTGTGTATTTCTTAGGGTATGCATGAGAGTCCAAATGAAAGGGTTCTAGATCTGTTACCATGATTTCCTTGGGGACTCAGGGTTGTCATGTTCTGAGGTTGCACACACATTTGTTAATCTGCAAGGTTAGGGTCCATATGGTGCACTGTGGGCTAGCAGGGATACAAGACAACATATTCTGAGAGTGTGCACGGAATTAGTCTGGCACAGTCCTGACGTTTATGTTGTCCAACAAACGCGCAGTTTTACTAGAGAGGTACAAGCTGTGTGACTTGGTGCCCAACATTATAGGTTGGGCTCTTATTTAATGGATCGTCTGAGTAGTTTTCTTTTGTATACCCAAAGACCCCTACTCACCTATTAACAGGAGACCTCCTTGGTGTTAGGGAAAAAACCCTCCTCAGCCAAGTAGGTAAACCCTATATATTGGCTGTAGGTAGTTCAAGCTTGAAACTTTCAAAGGATCTCCCGATAGGGGTACCCTCTCTGAATTAAAACATATTCTTATGGCTGAACCGGCAGCATTAAACATACCTGAGAACTGCAGATATGCAGTTACTCAGAAGCTTCTACAACATGATCTTACACTTGCAGGTGGTGATGTTAACTTCGTGGTTGAGGCTCGCAAAGCATTGAGAACAGGCATTCTATTCAGGGGTTACAGTCTTAGCAGCAAATGACCGATCAAGATTGTTTCACACTTAGACTGCAACTGACGTTCCAAATAACTATACAGCTTATGCAGCTTTAGAAATACCATTAAGATACCAAAATCATAAAAATTGGTTTGAAGGCGTCCTACCACACTCTATAGAAGAAGTTAGACTAGGCTCGTTAGTAATGCGAGAGCAACATGGTCAATCTTAGCCATTTACACATCACATCCAAACATAGCTAATATGACAGCACCACAATTACGTAGATTATATAACAGTCTAGTCAGAATATATAGGAGTCTGATGCAGTTCGTTATGCGAACAATGACAATAAATCCTGCGAGGGCTGCTCAAGCTGTACAACCACAATTGGCTAAACTGGGCATAAGCCCACAAACAATCAATGCAGTCATGGGTAAAGTTCCCGTCAGATGGGAGGAAATCCCATTCTGGATTGCACAAAAAACAAGTCCGCTTGAAGCTGTGTATCCCCATACGGGACCACAGGAAAAACAGAATGCTTACAATATGCTTGCCAATGGGGATGGCTCCCCCTGTAGAGAACTGCACCACATGCTGCAGTATATACCAGAACTCATGGTACACCCTCATTAGCTGTTTTGCCAGAGGTGCTTAAACAAATCCAAAATGAGTACAGGCAGCCCCTGCCCTAGATTTGGGGATGAAACTGATGGGCAATTTTGCTGCAGTATCCGCCATTATGTGGAGTAACATTAAAGGGGAAGCAGCAGTGTTGGTGGTACACCAACGACTCACTTAACTCCGAGAGAACAGGAGTGTGAGTTACCTAAAATTATTGAGAAAACCTATGCATCCATAGGGAGAGATAATTTGGGAGCCAGACCTACAAAACCACAAATTAAGAGTAATCCTGAAAAGGATAACTCAAAGCAAGCACCTGACTCTTCAAAGAAGAAGTAGAAAAATAAGAAACGCAAAGAAAAGACTAAGTCATGGGGCAGATCTCCTCAACAGGAGGACACTGAAAAGCACTATAATTTACATAACTGTGATAATATTAAAACGCCTGACAGGTATCAGGATACTGATACACGTTTGTGTTGTTCCTTTCAGGAGTCACCCAAAAAATGCACGGAGAGAGGTGGACAGTCAGAGTGCAGATTAGAGGAGTACCTAAAACCGAAGAAGGACGCACAACACTCATCTGACTACATAATAAAAAAGGAAGACAAACCTAAACAGTCAAAACCTCAATTGCAAAAAGAAGGTAGCAGGATTCAAAGTCAAGCATGCCACGGATATTGAGGACAGTGCTTCTGAGTGGGCTTTGACCATGCTGGACAGCATGGCAGAAGTTAAAATAGTTAGCCGGAGCCTGAGGGATTGTCTGGTGGCAGCAATCGGCTTACCCCTGAACTGTTATCAAAGATCTGCAAGTATTCATCGGGACATTTGCAGTTGGCACATTCTATTCGGACCAGGGACTGGTGTTCGCCTCTAATGCTTACAAAGACACCATGGGAAAATTGGGTATGACCATGCGGTACTCCTCCCCCTACCATCCTGAGGAAAATTCGGTAGTGGAAAAGAAGAACCGAGACTTAAAGCAGCCTTTAACAGTGAGGGTATTAGGCTCAGGTCGCAGTTGGGTCCATCACCTATATGGGGTCCATAGAGCCTTCAACAATCTGCCTAGAAAACCCCTGGGTGGTTGGACTCCATATGAGATCCTGTTTGGGGTTAAGATGTGGGTACCTGACCTCGACAGTACCAGCACAATGGTGGCAGAAACACCCTTTGACATCAATGAACGTTTGGCTGTTTTACAGACACTGAATATCTTCCGGGGGACACAGACCAATATTCAAGTAAGACACACCGACATTGGAGAAGTGAAGGAAGCACCTGCAACTCCTGGTTAACTCCCCAAGGTTGGTGAACCGGTCCGGGAGAAAATAGTGGACAAGAAAGAATTTGTGCCATCTTACAGAGCACCTGTACCTATCCTGGCTGTTGAAGGTACCAGAACTATACTTTTACCACCCCTCACTCTTTGCAAAAGCAAGAGATTTGTGTCAATCGATCTCACCAATCCACATCATGTGGCTTGTTCTACACATTAAAATTAAGTAGTGCTGCGCACACCTTATTAACTGAATCTGACTCAAACGTTATCAAATGTTATTCAAATATGCGTGCCGCCAAGAGGAGGTTGCCTGCCTCCATTGAAACGTATGAAAACACAAGTGACACTTCACCTGATGCCTGGCTTCACAGCAAGGGTTCTGCTCAACCACTCATACAAAGTAATACGCAATTATACAATATTACACCATGTAGATTTTTCCAATTGTATTCATAAATTTTTACATTTAGACATGAAACAAATTAAACATAAATCATAATGAATACGTTGAACAATTATCCAATTGATTTCAAAGGATGATATCCAACATTTCTTGATTGTGATCTTGTTACAATCTTGTAATTCTTCAACATTTTCTATAAGTCATGCCCAATGCATTTCGGGATATAGAATCCCTTCTTCAGGGGCCTCTGCAATTATAAACAAATGTGGAACCAAATTAGTAAATGATTCTCCAATGTAACAGGGATAAAACCCATAACTCAACAATATGTACGAAACCGAATGGCAGACTATGAGATGGAAGAACCAGAACTGTGTGAAAAGACATATCCATAGACGCAATAATGTGAACTGAAACTCCAAAAATGACCAGACAAATTTACCTTGTGCTCGTGTTTCCCAGAGATGAACTTTGATACAACGTGCATACCGCTACCAAATCAAACTTGTGGCTGAGATTGTGCTGAAACAGTGAGGGTCATGCAAACATGCAAGCAATTAATAGAAGTGAGCCCCAATGGTCATGCCACCTAATGCTAGAAAAAACCTCGGGTATCAGCCCCGTAAGAGTGCTTACTTGACTGCAACCAACAGTGGTCTGATCCTAATGCCAAAAGTAATACCCACGGCACTCCGATTCCATATACTGGTACTGCAGAAGTATAATGAAACCACAAAATAATTACTAGCAATGTACTGCTCCCCATACAGGTCAAATAAACTGCCCTATGAGCATTCCTGAATAACTGTATATTCGATTCTTACACCGCTAGAAACCAATTCCACGACCAAAATGCCAAAGTGTAACGGGATCAAATCTGCAGTGCAGAAACATGAAATGTTCAAAAGTAATCTCACAATACCCCAAAGAATCTCTGTATGTTGCTGAACGACACACGTGCACCAACCTACTGATATTTCCGTTGATCTTAAGTCTCCCACTGCAGTGTCATCTTGTGAACCGAACGCTTGGTTTCACCGGTATTTAAACGCGCACAAACTAAAACTGACAACGGACTATTAAATTCACAAACCCGTGGCCGCCATGTTGGAATGTGGTCACGATCACGAAATCGGCTGTTAAATAAAAGATACTGCTAAACGAACCTAGTAACGTGAGACCTCAAAGGTACTGAATGACGTGCAATAATCCTTCGTGTCCGTCAAATCATGATATTCATTATGGATAGTGGCAACTTCCACAGTAATAACGAAAACAATAAACGAGAGCGCCGTACGAGAACCAAGTAAACCTAGTAATGACATGCACCCTAAGGTCAAAATTATGCAAGCCAATAATATCGAAACAGTAAATATGAAAAAATATATTAATGCTGCTCTTGTTGACTCGTACTGTCAGTATGATGCCCACCTTGACCAAAAGATACCAACTGGAGAGCAGAAAACCTAAGTTCCGTCAGAAATGTGCACACTGTGTACAATAGAATTAAATAGAAAGACGAAGAATGCCCCTTTAACACCAAGATAGAGTTATCTCATACTGCCATTCAATGCAAGTGTGACATATGAAACAAGGTCAAAATATAAATATACCTATACTGACAGTGCTGTTATTCATCAAAGATGTCAAATACATGGTTCTGTTCCTGCAAACATCTGTATGGCTAATACACACTCAATGCTTGAAATTAACCGCAATGTCCTACAGTGCTCAAAGGCACCACACATGCAACATCTGTGTTCATTGTGTTGTGCGTACTTGTAATAAAAGAACATATGCTCAGATCTGAGATGCGCTGTGCCTGATACCACATTCAGTCGATGTTCAACATCAACTCTCATTGATTACTTAAAGAGATTATACAATCATTGGTAAATGTTCAAATAATCTGTGCCAATGCAACTGTACATGCTTAGTTGTAAAAAACATTGTAAGAAAGCTATACAAGTGATTACACAAAGGTAAAACACAATAGTAGATAATGTTAATTGATTCTGTACCAATGAAACTATACATTCCTGATTGTAAAAACATTATAAGATAGCTATGCACCGCAGTGTATACACAGTGCTGTTCTTAGTCATGAAAAACATACCACATTAAAGAAAGCAAATCATCTCGATTTTATCATTCAACCCATTCGGGGTCATGGTGTTTAGCTGTTTAATCCACCAGATCTCACGTTGGGATAACAGTTTGGAATTATCTGCATCAATGATTCTGTGTAAAACCTCAACAATAGTAAATCTGAGTTGTGCTATGGTGTGTTTTCGTTCCACCCAATGCATTGCTAGATTTGATTTAAGATTTTTGGTACGAATCATGCTTTTATGTTCAGTTATTCTCACTTTTAACTTACGTTCTGTCTTGCCTATATATACTAGGCTGCATGGGCATTTAATGCTATAAATCACAAAGGAAGAGTTGCAGTCTCCTGCAAATTTTAATCTTACGACTTTACCCGACTGCGGGTGAGTGATTGTGTTCCCAGTGATTACATTGTTGCAATGTACACAATTTTGACATTTGCGCATGCCTGTTTCCTTAGTGTTTTGTTTAATTCTAGGTCATGTTAGCATTTCTTTAATGTTTAGACTTCGTGTATGTGCAAATAATGGTGGTTCATTGAACAAATTCCTAAAATCAGGTTCATTCTGTAGAAGTTCCCATCGATTCCTGATGATTTTTTTTAATAGCCGCCGACTTTGTTGAATACTTGGAAACTAAAACAATGCGATTTTGTGATGGTTTAACGTTTGTCGTTAGCAAGTCTTTTCTCTGAATAGAGGAAAGTCTTGTTACTGCTTTAGTGAGTATAGACTCTGGGTAACCTCTTTTCTTGAAATTGCTCACTTGAGTATCTGTAGCTGCTTTATAAGCCTCTGGAGTGGATGAAATCCTCTTAATTCTTAGCATCTGGGAGTATGGTAAATTGTGAATGAGGCTGTGAGGATGAAAACTGGAAAATAGTAGCAAGTTGTTTCTATCTGTTTCCTTCATATGAAGTAATATTGTATAATTGCGTATTACTTTCGATGAGTAGTTGAGCAGAACCCTTGCTGTGAAGCCAGGCATCAGGTGGAGTGTCACTTGTGTTTTCATACATTGTTCTACACATTAGCCATGTGGGCTCCTAAGTAGTTACTTGTCTCCTCTCACTACTATACAGGAAGCGCCATTGGAAGTTTTGATCGGCCATGAAGCTTCTTATACCCGGCTGGGGATAGCAAATAATGAAGTATCTCTTCTACCTGCTACATCGACAACTACCATACAAACAACTTCTACAGAAACACAGATTTCTATTCAGAAACCCAACACGGATGGTGTCTACATCAATGTACCACAATTTGAGTCAACTCCAGGTTCTACACAGCCCCCAGAGCTGCCAAAAATAGATCGAACAGCCTCAGGCTACTTTCTTGACTTTGATGACTTTTCTTCATGTTCGTCTGACCCACCTTCCCTTCCACCTCTATGAGGTAGATTGTGTGTTTTCTACTTTTGGCTGAAGACGTACTTTGTTCCTCCATGGCTATACCTGTGGGTTACAATTTCATTACTTTTCCTCGTTCTTTGGATTGGTTTTGTGACAGTCTTTTTCCTGCTTCTGAATGGACACTATCTCTCAGAACCTCTGCTGTACAATTGGTGAACTTGGTTTTAACACCCCATTCTTCATCACCCAAAGTGTGAAGAGACCTTTTCCTAGTGAACATTTCTACTGTTCCTGTTGGAATTGTTTGGGATAGGGTATTGTATGATATATTCAGTCCTACTGAACTTTTGCAAATACCATATGTATTCTGCATTTCTTTGAATTACATTATCACCCCTAGTGCTGTCTCTGATGATTGGGACATTGATACAGTGCATGAAATGCTAGAAGATCAAGTGTATTCCACTGGTTATAACACTGATGATATGTACGATGGTAGGACTAATTATGATGAAATGTTCTGTTTTCAGCATTATGGTCTCCACTTCTTGTATGAAGCAAGTACTCCATGTGCAGTATTTAAGTACATACAATGGAACATTGCCCCGCACCACCACAGGGTAGCTCACAAACGTATGCACAAACGTTTGCATATTTCTCTGGTCACAATACAGCTGACCCATTGTCTTATTAATATAGGCTCACACCATCACCAGCAAAGAAACATATGCTCACTGATACAAAGCTGATATATTCTGAATCTTTTCTTTTCCAGTTGTCCACACAAGGGTTTGCCTTTTAGAGAGACACTGTTGATTTAAAATCAATTTGGGGAACTAAAGATTAGCAGGTTCAGGGGAACGAGGCATTATTTAGAGAATGCAAGATACCACATCAACTAATTTTCCTGAACAAAACTGTGAAGCAGACGCTAAGATAAATGATTTAAAATACACTTAACATACTTACTTTTAATTTTATGTGTAACATAAGCAGCTTTTGAAATCGACTAAAACAACTTTGCAAATTTTAAAACATAACTGACAAGTGGCTCCAAGTCACATAATAAACTTTCAGCCAAATTAGGCGCCAGGAATGAATGATGGTATCACATGTCACAGTGCCACTTGGCAGACTTGTGACATGCAAAATAAAATGTACTTTTGCCTTTTTGCCTTTTTTCTTAGGCAATAATGAGCTAAACAGTCCAGTGGGTAAGAGGGCTGAGATAGCTTTTCAATTTCAAATGCGAACAGCTCACTTCTAATGGGCTTACATTAACACTCTTTGGAAGACTGCCATGCTTGCTAAAAAGATGTTATTTGCCATAACAATGCGAAGAGAAGGAGCTGGTAGATATCTGAAGAGACACTGAAAGGTAAAACAATGTGCTGGCATCCTTTCTCACAGAGACCAGTCTAGGCCTAGAGTTTGGTATGATTAAGGTGGAGCACATACAACACCACTGTGATTCGGCCTGTCGTGAAAAGGTGGCGCACTTGCTACCCCATGAGGGAGCTGCCACAGCCCTTGAAACTATCATAATATGTTGCTAAAGCCAAAATTAAAAGCCTTAACATACTCCTCTCCAATGCCTATTTTGAGGTGGTGGTTGCCAGTGAGACCACCGGGACACATTTTTGGGGACCAGCACTTATTTTTCCTCTTTGACATTTACCAATAGCAAGAGAGGGAAAACATACAAAGGTGAGAGAAGGAGGAAGAGAAAGAATGTAAAACTATCACAATGCATGAGTGAGATCAATTGACAGGGAATGTCTGGTAGTGGATTAAAGTGGCATGAGGTGGAGTCAAGACTAGGTGTAGTCAAGACTACGCTGCCTTGATTTTCAGTGGCTGACATTTATTATTGACAGCCATGGACTTCTGAGCAGAGCTTTGGGCACTGACACTCATTCTTTTACAAATTAAGCAGTGCAAGTCCTCAGTGTACTATTGACATTACATATGACATCACTATTGGCATTGATTTTTTTTTTTTACACGCGTTTTTATTGGATTTTTCAACAAGATACAAACAGACATTGACACTGATAAAAAATTACAGTAGATCTTTTAGGTGCAGTGTTATAACTTACCATATGTCAAAATGAAGTGATAAGGGTGGGAGGGAAGCGGGGTTTGGGGCTGGGGACCAGGGCGCCTTTGAAAGTGAGACTTCAGCGATAAAGCACATGATGCTGATAGGGCTGGATCGCTCAGACATTGGTAGGAGTAGGGGAAGAGAAGACAGGGGCCCATAGGTATAGGGATGGGGGAGCTGCATCGGCAGTGGCCCAAATAAGGCAGAGGAGAAGGAGATACTGACTAGATATGTCCTGTGACTCCTGATGGTAGGGTGTCATCTCGGGTAAGAGTGAGGAAATGGTCGAGGAGGGTATCCTATGCGGGGATATGAGCCGTTTATGGACCATGCGCTTCCCATGTTTCAGAGGGCACAGGCCTCCCAGGCTGCTATGTCTGGAAGTCCATCACCTCATGAAGTGTGGTGTGAATTGCCCAGAAGTGCTGTGGGGAAAAAATGATTAAGCTGGTGTGGTGTTAGGTATGCTTTATGGAGTATATTGAATTGATTGTTCTGAAACCGGGCATTACAGGAGACCTTGTGCGGTATTCAAGTGCTCTGTACCATTCAGAGTCATGGAGCACGCGCCCTAGATCTGTGTCCCATTTGTCTCTGAGGGAGACAAGTGGAATCCCTGTGTGTTTTCTCATGGCTCTATAGAGTTACGTGAGGAGTCGTCGTCTTGACCCCATTGTTAGTATATCCTGAATAACAGAGTGAGCTTGAGGTGAGGTGTCTAGTATGGACCATTGAGTGCGGAGGGCATGCCTTATCTGAAGATACTGTAGGAATTGATCCCTAGGGAGGGCAAAGTTGTTTCAGTTTCATAAATACTTTATTCGGTTACCCAGAACCATAAAAAGTACAAAAATAAAACATTCAGAACAACAAGGTGTATCATAAATAAGTTTGACATCAAAATACAGTCAGATAAAATCATTGTGATACAATATTCAAATATATGATGTATAAGTCGTTTATTAGGAGGTTGAGGGATAGAATTTTGTTATCTACGAACAAGTCGCCAACAGTGGTAAGGGAGCAGGCATGCTAGGTTGCAAGCTCACCGGATGAATGAGTGCCAGGAGCATACGGGAGACAAAGCAGAGAAAAGGCTGGGGTGTACGGGACCATGTGGCCTGTAATGGGCAATGTCTGACCAATGCATTTGTGCGCTACGGAGTTCAATTGTAGTGGGTGTCTACAAAGGGGGCGCCACCGTCAGGAGCAGAAAGCCGTCAGATTACGCTCACCAGCCACCCAGAGAGCCACTGAAAATAAGCTGCTAAATAATAAGCCTCAAACGAAAGTCGCCCAGGCAGCCTCTCTCCACAGGGAGTTGCAGTTTCTGCAAGGCTATACATTGCATTTGCTGCCCCAGAAAAGCTCATGAAGCAAAGCATCGAGATCATGTATGAAACCAAGGGAAGGGACAACAAGGAGGTTAGCGAAGTGATAAAGAAGGTGGGGAAGTATAATAATTTTGGATATGACTATTTTGCCCTTCGGGGCCAACGGAAGCGTTTTCCAAAATTGGCGCTAAGATTTATGGGCCTGGTAGGCTCGCTGGAGGTTGCCCTCGAAGAGATCTGCGAGGTTATGGTATAAACGGAGCCCCAAGTACCAAACGGCCTCACTCCTCCATTCCAGCCAACGCCCTCCCAGTTGGACCTCAATAGGGGGCATGGAGGCTCATAGGGTGATCTGTAGGCCAGTAATATGTGCAAAGGATGTCAACGTGGTATAAATAGGGAAGAGGTCTGCACAAGGAGGGTCTGTTGGAATATAATGAAATGTCTTTGCTGTATTGCTATGTGTTGTTCAGCTTAAGTTAGCATTCGCGGCACCATTTTACGTTTAGCCGCCATGTTGTGTTATGATCGTGATTTATTCTCTACTCAGCTCTGCTAGAAGCGGCCGTGATGTGTTATTTCTCTCTCTCAAGGTTGGGCTACGCTGTACTAATGAATATATTGTTATTGTTAGCGCATACCTTTCTCACAAGATAGAAGCCTGCTCCCATTAGTTAGGCTATGGGCGCAGGCGGAGTGACCTTGGCACACAGATAGTGTGTGCCCAGTCTCAGGATCGAAACTTCTTCTACTGTACTTTCATTGTGTAGCTGGTCCCAACTGGAAATTTCCAGTTTGGGCGTGTTTTACTGATTCTGAATCCTACATAATGTAATACCATGAGTTCTGATGTCAGTTCCCTCTGCAGCACCCCAAGCAACTGGGCAGACGGGACTCCACTATAGTGTACTGAATAAACTTATACTTGGTTTGTATTGTCTACTGTCTGACCGACTCTTCATTTGTGTGGAAGGCTAAGAGGTGGTCGTGAGTGATCCGGGTGACCCGAAACGGGTCACTTCCTTAGTTGCCGCCCGAACTGGGACCCCATCGGGTGACCCATCCTTACCCGTGGACGGGTGAGGAGGTTGGGGCCACGTCTGGTCGGACGGGTGGACCAGGGATCCCTGCACGAGAGAGTCCTGAACTTGCAGCTGCCCCGTCTGTCTGACCAGTCGGTGCCTCGCCCAGTGATCATCCCGGCTGGGGTCCTGAACGGCAAAAACCCTTGGATCTGACCGTTTGGTCCGAAGAGTCGGCAGTGGAGAATAAATTCGCTTGGCCTGCGGTGCACCAGGTGAGTTTGCTTTGGTTTGTACTTGGATATGGTACCATTTTGGTTTGTATTTGGTGCGGTTTGAGGACCGCTTTTGTATTTTGTGTGGTTTGAGGACCGCTTTTGGATTTGGTGCGGTTTTGAAGACCGGTTTTGGTGCAAAGTGTCTGTGAGCACTTTGCCGGGCTACTTAATGAATTTGGCTTACTTTTGAAAATGTCAACAACAAATGTGAGAGCGAGGAGTAAGAGGGGTCACGTCCTTCTCTCCGAGATATAGCCAATCAACAATGTGGACGTACCCAGTACCTGAATAGATGACACTGGGGGCTCACAGTGCAGGAGAACCATCAGGTTATTTTAAAAGACCCCTCACACACCAACCTAGTTGGTGTCATGCTTCATCATTGGGGTCCCAACCAGGCGGCCGAGTGCCGCCCGGTTGTGCTACGACGCCTGATTACAGCGGAGCTGGTGGAATGTGATAGTGTGATGAAGTGTGGTGCTAAATTAAAAATACCTCCGGGAATCCTTGCCTAGATATCCAAAGATTATTTAATAGTGGCGGCCCGGGGTATGGATAAAAACAGGGGGTAGACAACCATAGGAGTATAATAGTTCGCTGTTGTCAAAAAAGACGGTCTACATGTTTCAGCCCCAGAAATAAACATAGGGGGCCTTTCTTCAGGACCAGAGGTGAAAACAGTGAATAAAAAGTGAGTGGCAAAAATCAGGCCACGTGTCAACAAATAATAACAGCCCACACGCTAAGGTGGGAAGGAATAAAACGATGGTCGCAATTTGCGGCTCATATGTAGGAACACTCGGTTTTGGAGAAGGCAGCTGATCGGGCCCGGGAGGGGGACCGGTAGTCCCAACACTTGTGGGAGGCGGTGTGCCCTCGATACACCTAAGTCAGGCTCCGTGGGTCCCGGCTTACTTTTGAAAATGCCCGGTTGTAGTAAGTTTTGGGTTTCTTGCTGTCGTTGTTGTTCTGCTGATGCTCGATTGGAAGAAAGTCAGCCAGCGCCTCTGGAAGGCACCCCGAATTTTGACATGTATGTGAAGCATGGCCTTGGCCCTATTATGTTTAGTACGCTATGGCACAAATATACGAGGGACAATGCGGGGTTGCAGTGGCCGTTGACTGGCACCTTTGATGAACAAAATATGAATTTTCTGCAGGACAAATTGTTTGCAAAACGAAGTAGGCAGTCTATGTTTGATTCTCTACGAACTTGGCAGAAAGAGGCTAAACAGAAACGAATAAAAGCAGAAAAAGAGCCCCGGAAGGAGAAAACGAAAACAATGACTCAAAAAGCTGTGGTACATGATAAAGAGAAGCAGGAGATAGGAATTGAGCGTGCAGATAGGAGGTTTCGACTGCAGGTTGACGGGTCTTATGTGGCCCGAGAGGAAAAGGATGTTTTTGTGGAGGAATTGTTAGATACTAGACCCCCACCCCCATATGCCCCACAGAGGATATATCCTGCTCTTCCCCCACAGGGCCAGCTGGCTGGTTCTTCAGTCTCTGCTGTTTCTGCTCCTGCTACTACTGATCAGACTGTTTTGGCTTCGGCACCCCCTGTCCTATTGCTGTCTTCGCCGTCTGTGGCAACTCTAACTGTTAGTACCTCTGCCGCACCTATTGCTTCAGCGTCTCTTTCGCCAGCCCTTACACCTACCATCAGCGACGCTAATGCCTGGTGCTTCTGTCACTACTCCCACTGTATTCTTACACTCCCGACGTTAGGGATTAGTGAAACACCAGTACGTGGACCAACAGATAGAGACTGGACGAGCATTAAGGAACGTATAGGACGTGCGTAGGTTCGGTCAGATGTGGGGGTGGAAGAGAAAAGGATGGTAGCTAATCAGGCTTCCCATTGGGCTCGGAATTCCATTTATGGTTTGGATGACGTGTGGAATGTGATGAAAGATTACAAACTATTTGTGCAACAGCATGCCCTTAAGCATATGTCGGTTACGTTGATCGGTCTCTGGGAGCAGTGTTTTAAGGATGCGGCACCTCGGATTTTGTATGATATTAAGGATCATGTATACATTGCTGACATAGCGACTGCTCAGGTTTACGGTAATGTTGCGACGATGATTGCTTATTGATGAAGGCTCCTCGAGAAGATCCCCATTTCAGTATCTCAGTTTCCGATGCGCGAGGTCCACTCCAAATACCACCCTGAAATACCGGAGTTACGAGACCAACATGACATAGTTGTTATACCAGGTGTAGCTGCTCGTTTCCAAGAAAAATGGGTTTATACTCCTTGGAAGAGGAGTGAGGTTTTGTCCCTTAAGACTCAGTTACCTGATCCTAGGAAAAATCTGACAGCCTATTATAAAGAATTGACTGAAGCTGCTTCCTCGACAGTAATGACACTTGCAGATATCGAAATGTTTTTTGGTCTCCTGGTCCCCGTGGATTTTTGGAGACAGGTGCACACACAGGATCATGTTGCGGAACTGGGAGGTACATGGGATCAAATTAAAGACTTGGATAAAGACAGGAAGCCAGGTAAAAAGCCCAGGGCGGAGATACTTGCTTTGCCGAACCGAATTGTTACTTATCTGCATTCTCTTATTCCACTGAGAAAGGTTGACTGGGACAAGCTATCGGCTTGTCGTCAGAAGAAAGATGAAAGTGTGTCTGATTTTTTCACACAGTTTAAGGAGGTTTTTCTGTATTACAGTGGGCAGGATTTGTCTGTTGAGGGTGGTGTTAGGTTGTTTGTTAATAGGTTTGTCTCGAATTTGCTTCCTGAAATTGCAACACGATTACATGCTTCTGAAAGCACATGGTCCACATCTTCCCCTTCTGTTATTTTGAACATGGCGCAGTATTATGAGCATAGGGAGAATGAGGAGAAGGAGAAGACGGAGAAGAAGCACAAAGAGTTGAAGACTAAGGTGTTGTTACAGCAGGTATCCAAGGGATATGGTAGAGGACGCGGTGGTGGTGGTCCGGCTCGGCAGCTTGCCCGTACAAGCAAGAATGCTGCGCCTGTAGGGACGAATCAGTGTGCGTATTGTAAAGAGGAGGGACACTGGCGTAGCGAGTGTCCTGTACTTCTACAGAAGGTGGCGGCCCCCAGAGGACGGGGTTCTCGTGGACGGGGTCGTGGTGCAGGTGGTCAGGATAGGGTTCAAAATGCTGAGACATCGCAGTGTCGTTCGGACCAGAATTATTTTGATGACCCCCGAGGACGGCAGTATTATCATGATGATTATGACATGGACGAGGTAACAGGGATGTCTTACAGTTAGGACAGCCAGGGACTGAGTGAGGGGCCAGTTTTGATACCTGTAGATCAACGCGGTCCGTACGTTAGTGCGGATGTGTATGGTTCGGCTAAGGAGTTTTTGGTGGATACAGGTGCAATGAACAGTTCTATTTCTCGTTCCTTGGTCCCTGGGGCAGCTCTGTCTGGCCATAATAATGTTTCGGTAGGATTTTCTGGTGTACCGGTTGTAAGCCCCATTTCCAAACCCCTTGCGTTGACTATTGGTCCTTTCACTGTGGATTCGCCGTTCTTGCTGATATTCAATTGCGGAGAGAATTTGATGGGCTTTGATTTGTTAAAGAAGTTGCATGTCACAATTTATTGTTCCCCGGACGGTGTTTACATGACTATTGGCCCAGATGTAGTCCGCGCTAAGCAGTGTTTGTCCAAAGATGCGCCCCTTCCCGTCAAATTTAAAGATGTACCATCCACTCTGTGAGCAGCGGGTGGCACAGATGTGGGACTGTTACTGATACCGCTCGTTTCCATTACTGTTAAGGACAATGCTATTTTGCCTCGCATCCCTCAGTTCAAAATATCGCACTCTGGTGAGCTGGATTTGTTGCGGATTGTGCAGGATTTGATTGAGAAAGGAGTGATTGAGGAGATGACTGCAAATAGCCCTATTCTTCCAATACTCAAAAATGCACCTTCGGGTCCCTCTGATGACCATGCAGATGTTTACCGTTTTGTGATTGATTTGCACGGAGTTAACAAGATTGTGGTTCCCCAGTTTCCAGTGGTTCCGGACATTACGACACTCTTGATTATGATCCCTTCTTTCGCTAAGTTCTTTTCTGTCATTGATCTGAAAGTGCGTTCTTTAGCATCTCTATACATCCTGACAGTAGGTATCTTTTCGGATTTACACTGGCTGGTAGAAGCTTTACCTTCTGTCGCGCTCCACATGGGTACACTGAGAGTCCGAGTATCTATAGTTAGGCATTGAAAGGTCAGCTGGATTCCTTATCGCTCCCTACAGGTAATGGATTGCTTCAGTACATTGATGATCTTCTCATTGCTTCCGAAATGGAGAAAGGTTGCAAAGACAGTACAGTAAAATTATTGCTTCATCTAGCCCACCATGGTCATAAAGTCTCCCTTTCAAAATTCCAATATTGTAGACAGGAGGTCACCTACTTAGGTCACCTACTGTCGAAGGAGGGTAGGAGATTGACTCCGGAACACATCAGTACCATTGTTAAAATGCCCCTTCCTCGAACTCAGAAAGATGTGCGCGCTTTCATTGGCATTACTTCTTACTGTCGCCAATAGATCCCTAACTATTCCCTACTAACAAAACCCCTGCTTGCCTTAACCACTAAAGATGTGCATGAACCCCTTCCTTGGACGCCTGAATGTCATTATGCTTTTGAGCCATTAAAGGTTGCGCTTTGCTCGGCACCTGTGCTTCGTACTCCTAACTATGCCAAGCCGTTCGTGCTGTACGTACACGAGTCGGCTTGTTGTGCGCTTTCTGTTTTAACACAAAAATTTGGAGATAAGCAAAGGCTGTGTGCTTACTTTTCTGCTCTGCTTGACCCCATCGCAAGAGCCCTCCCGAGCTGTCTAAGAGCGGTCACGGCTGTCGCCGTCTCTATCAGACAATCAGCGGGGCTCGTACTTGATACCAACCTCACAGTTATGGTACCCCATGCTGTGGATACACTTTTGAATAAGACAAAGACGCAGCACCTCACCAGTGCACGTCTGACCGGTTACGAGCTAACGCTCTTCCAGAAGCATTTCACGATCAAACGCTGTGCCACTCTGAACCCAGCCACGTTACTAACCCTCCCTTCTGAGAATGAGGAAATTGACATACATGATTGCATTTTTCGAACAGAGGAAGAGACGAAGGGACAGGTAGACCTGACTGATGTTCCCTTATCTGACCCCCAAAGGGAACTATATGTCGATGGCTCTTGTTTCAAATTTACAGATGGCACCACCACTGAAGCGTACACGATTACTACACTGCACACGGTAGTTGAGACATCACGAGTTCCCTATCAGTCCGCCCAAGTAGCTGAGTTAGTAGCCCTTATTCGCGCATGCGAGTTGAGTGAGGGACTGACTGTCAATATTTATACGGACAGTCAGTACGCCTTTGGAGTTACCCATAATTTTGGGCGGCTCTGGGCAGAGAGAGGGTTCCTTACTTCCCACGGGACCAAGATACATCATGGCCAGCTCATATATCGGCTTCTGTCGGCTTTGACACTCCCCAAGAAGTTGGCCTTAGTGAAGTGCAGTGCTCACAAGAAGGTTACTTATGATGTAGGAAAGGGTAATGCGTTTGCAGATCAGACAGCTAAGGAGACAGCCCGAACTAAGATGAAAAGAATGTCTGTAGCAGGTCCCGCTAGGTGGGTGCCCGAGGTTACCATGTTTGAGGACACCCTAGAGAATGTGAAGGAAATACAGAGTGGGGCCACAATAAAGGAGTTGGCAGTGTGGCAAGAAAGTACAGCAAGTCTGAATGATGAGGGATGCTGGATCGATAAGTCAGGGAAGCAGAGATGAATGTTGCCAGATGCGTATGTTCTTCCTGTAGGTACTATGGCCCATGGCCCAGCCCACATTACTGCTAAGGCCATTTGCAGGTTGTTAGACCCTGTATGGCAGAATGATAACATATCCAAGACGGCACCCCATTTAGTGAAGTACTGCATGGTGTGCATGATGCACAACCCTGGGAAAGGTACCCCTACACTACCCGGACATTTTACACCACCTACATTCCCCTTTGAGGTCCTCTAGCTTGAATACATCGAGTTAGATAGGGTCAATAACTTGAAGTACGTGTTGGTAGTTGTCTGTGCATTCAGCAAATGGGTTGAGGCTTACCCCACTAAAGAGAACACAGCCCTGGCGACAGCAAAGGTACTCCTAAAGGAGTTCTTTCCTCGTTTCGGTTTGCCCCGCTTGATTTGGAGTGATAATGGAAGTCATTTTAATGCCAGGGTCATACAGCTAATCTGCGATGGTCTGCACATAAAGCAGAAGTTTCACACTGCAAACCATCCGCAGTCAGCAGGTTTGGTTGAGAAGTACAACGGTACTCTCAAACGGAAGTTGGCAAAGATTCAGGAGTCAACAGGACTAAAATGGCCAGAAGCTTTACCACTAGCTCTCTTGTCCACAAGAACAACAGCTCACTCTAGAACAGGATTGTCACCCTACGAGGTCGTGTTCGGGCGCCCAGGAAATGTCTGGGGCGTCCCGCGACCTCGTCTGTTTTCTGAGATAGAGTACCCCCTATTGACAAACTATCTCTATCAATTAACTGAAAATTTGCGTTCTATTCACCAACAGATTTGTGAAAGTCTCCCACCTGTACCTGAGGGGACCGGACATGATATACGGCCTGCCGATTATGTGATGGTCAGAGGATTCCAGCGAAAGAAAAGTCTGGAGCCTCGCTGGACGGAACCGATCCAGGTCCTCCTCGCGACCCGCACAGCCATAAAGGTCGACGGCCAAAAGAACTGGATTCATTCTTCGCACTGCCGCAAGGTACCCCTGCCCTTACCCTACGACCAGTGGGTGAGGGATGGAGTAGGGGACTCGGAGTGCGAACAAGTCCCACGATTCTTTCCTTTCTCCGATGCTAAGCTCATATGGACCCAAACTGACAAAGAGAATGATGAGGTGTTGAATGTGGCGACACCCCCGGAGATCAGAGCTATCGAGTCCAAGCCTTCTTCAGCTGGCCCCTCAGTGTCTAAGCCCCTTTCTATTGACCCCTCTGAGCCTGACCCCCTTTTTAATGATCCCTCTGTGCCTGGAGTAGCTAGGTACAATTTGAGCCCTCGACGGAGGAATAGTGCACCAAAGGAAAAGTCAGATTAGATAGGGATGGACTGTGGAAGTTAGGGCGTACTCTGCTGTAGTACCAACGGTGTTAGTTTAGACAGGGACGAGATTGGTGCACTGTTCCGGGCATTGTACAGGGAAAGTTGAGTGTGCTCTCCAGGAGGGGAGTACATTACCCTGCAAGTGGGATACGGATCCGAGCTAGGACAGAGCAGCTCCACCACCGGTGCTCAAGAGCGCAAACGTTGATGAACAATAGGAGCCTGCCAGTGAGGCTCTGACGGACACTGGGAACATTCACCCCCATTATCAGTTTCATTATATACCTTTTCTTGTCTCAGAATGTACCCGTTTGGTCGACCTATTGAGGAGGAGGAACAGCCATTTGCAGCATCGCGTTTAGAGCGGGATTGGTCTAGATGGTCTGGTTGGTCCACAAAGAGTAAACTAGTTTTTGTAGTGAACGTTGTGATTTCTTTAATAACGGTACTTGGGATAACATGGTTCCTGGAGGAGAAATATCCAGTACATTCTTTGGGTGGTACGACGACTCCTCCCCGAGCATGTTTTTGTTACTTTGGCTCCACACAAGGCAATGCATAGGTTGTCTTACACTAAAAATGTTTTTGTGCAAATGTTGCATCAAGTTCACAATGTGTCCAACAAAACCAATTGCTGGGTTTGCGGACTGCTTCCCTCAGTGACTCACAAAGTTGAACATTTGTTGTCCATGCCACTGTCATACATGAGTAGTTGTGCGGGCTGGTTCGAATTGCTTAGCATGGTACAGCAACATTCCCCACTCCCTACTCTGAACAAGGCACCTGCTCATTCTCGCACTATGGTACAGAATGTACAATCCGTCATAGGGTTCCTCTCGGAGGACAGGCAGGACAGGAGATGTTTGGTAGAATGTTTTTAAAGTCTTGTATGAACGCATATAAAACAGTAAAGAATGAGACAGGGCTTCAAATGGAAATGGCTGATTTTCAGGGGTTTAACACGTCTGAGTATTTCCAGTCTTTCCTCGCTCGTAAAGTTACAGAGGACAAGCCAATGCCAGTGTCGGTGATCAACACAACAGCTAGTTTTTGTGTCCAGGGGACAGGGAAGGTAGTGGTAGGGGAGAGCAGATGCAATTCCACATATGAATTAAGAACGAACGATAGTCCACCCTTAATTCCACCCCCCAATGTTTACTTTGTCTGCGGCTCCCACGCTTATGTATGGCTCCCAAGGGGTTGGTCGGGTAGATGTTATCTCTCTTTCCTTCTTCCCCCTGTGTATGTTGCCCCGTCCAATTATCACAGAGCTCTTCAGTTGCAACGTAGGAGTACGCGCCTGTCCCGGGTAAAAAGGGTTCTTGATCCGAAGGATGTAGATCAGACGGATACAGCGGCGCAGAAATTTGAGGATGTTGCAAAGGGCCTCTTCCCCTTTTGGGGCCCTATAGTCAATAGTATAGAAATTTGTCGGCTCACTAGAGTCGTGGAGGCAGTTATTAATACCACAGCGGGGATAGCGACAAATATCACAGCAGAGCTCCAAGCAACGAGATTAGTTACCTTACAAAACAGTATGGTGTTAGATGTCATCCTTGCAGACCGAGGAGGAGCCTGTCGTGTCATTGGCAGTAGCTGTTGTGTATACATAACTGATTGAGCACCCAATGTCTATTCAGCGATACAGAAATTACATAGGTTATCAGCCGAAATACACCAGGAGACAGGTACCTGGACACTATTGGGGTGGTTCTGGAGTATACTGACGACATGGGGTTGGAAAATACTTATCTTTTTTGTAATAGTGGCAGGCGTTATCTTGTCATGTTGCCTGTGTATACACTGCCTCCCAGCATGTTGTGCCTGCTGTGTCAGTGCTCTGACACCCAAAAGAAAAATACCCATACCTAATAATAACACGATGATCATGCTGCAGAAAAGTGTTGAGGAAATGATGAACATAGATGAGGGCATATTTGAGTCTACGTCCTCCCTTGCAATGTCTATTCCTGACCATGAGTATATGGACTGCCCTGAGTGTTGATGTCTTTTTGCCAACATGAAAAAGTAATGTCTCCTTTCCTTAGGGTAAAATGGGTTTAGCGAAATGCTAAAAGGAGGGTCTGTTGGAATATAATGAAATGTCTTTGCTGTATTGCTATGTTTTGTTCAGCTTAAGTTAGCATTCGCTGCACCATTTTACGTTTAGCCGCCATGTTGTGTTATGATCGTGATTTATTCTCTACTCAGCTCTGCTAGAAGCGGCCGTGATGTGTTCTTTCTCTCTCTCAAGGTTGGGCCTCGCTGTACTAATGAATATATTGTTATTGTTAGCGCATACCTTTCTCACAAGATAGAAGCTTGCTCCCACCAGCTAGGCTATGGGCGCAGGCGGAGTGACCTTGGCACACAGATAGTGTGTGCCCAGTCTCAGGATCGAAACTTCTTCTACTGTACCTTCATTGTGTAGCTGGTCCCAACTGGAAATTTCCAGTTTGGGCGTGTTTTACTGATTCTGAATCCTACATAATGTAATACCATGAGTTCTGATGTCAGTTCCCTCTGCAGCACCCCAAGCGACTGGGCAGACGGGACTCCACTATAGTGTACTGAATAAACTTATACTTGGTTTGTATTCTCTACTGTCTGACCGACTCTTCATTTGTGTAGAAGGCTGAGAGGTGGTCGCGAGTGACCCGAAACGGGTCACTTTCTTCAGATGTTGAGGACGTAAAGCAAGAGATATTCCGCGTAGAGGGATATCATGTGGGTCATTCCCTAGGCCTGTCTCTTCAACTGGAGTCGGGAAGCCAGAGGCTCCATCGCAAGTACCAACAAAAGAGGGGTGAGGGGACATTCCTGTCGGGTGCTTCTCTCCACCAGGAACGCCTGGGAGACCAGTCGTCCCAACCAAACTCGAGATTTGGAAGTGGTATATAATAATGGCATATATGTCTGGAGGCGCAGCCCCATTCCAAAGAGCGGCCCAAACCTGGAAGAGGTAGTCCCACTCCAGAGTGTCCAAAGCCTTTTCTAAATCAAGAATAAGTCATGCAGCATATGGGAAGTAGTGAGGGGACTGGTCCATTAGGTGGAAAACGCGGTGTATGCTTTGGGAGGTGCTCCGCCCAGGGACAAAACCGTTCTGATCAGGGTGAACTAGGTTGCGTAGCACCTGAGCATACAAGACAGCAAGCATCTTCCCCCGAATCTTGTAATCTGTGCCCAAAATAGCAATGGGGCGATAGGACACGCAAAGGGTCAGATCACAGTCGGGCTATGGTAATGAAATCAAAACGGATTCACACAGCGTTGGGGCAAGGCTCTTAGTGTGTAAGGCCTCCTCATTGACCTCGACCAGGCGAGGGGTGAGGAGAGAACTGAAAGCGCTATAATATTTAATAGGGAGACCATCCCGGCCGGTGTTTTGTTCCTGGCCAACGTGCAGATGGCCTGTTTAATAAATTGGGTAGTGAAAGGTTTGTCCAACTCCTCTCGACTGATTGGCGTAACTGTTGGAAGGAACACCCAGAGAGAAATAAGCTGATCTCCGCTGTTGGAGGGCAAGGGGTAGCAGCGTAGACCAAAGAATAATAGAAGAAGAAGGCGTCCAGTATAGTCTGCTGAGTATGAAGGGTGCTCCCGGTGGGCAAGGTGAGCTCAAGGATGGACCCGGAACGGGAGTCCTGTCGGACCAACCAGCCCAGAAGCCTACCCGATTTGTCCCCTTCATGATGTGTTTTAGCTTCATAAGCTTTGAAGTTGAAGCAGTGCATCTGGTCAAGGACTTCGGTGGAACGAAGTCTGGCATTCAATAGCACCTCTCACTGGGAGGCATCAAGTACCACTGGCTTTTCCAGGTCCGCGATCAAGTTTTCAGCTTTGAGTTGGTTGAGTGTTTTGCGAACCCTAGATATTTCTTGGATACACTGCCAGCGCATGACCACCTTAAAGGTGTCCCACTCCATGCTGAGACGCTGTTGGTGGAGAAATATTGAGTGATATGTTGAGCGTAGGATGCATGGAAGGCAGGATCTTACAATGTATCTCTGGGCATGCGCCATGTGAGCACCGGAGCCAGTGGGGCGCTCCAAGAGAGGTAGACCATGTGTACATCAGAGGCGCAACTAGAGCCAAATTTCGAGGGGGGGGGGGGCTTGGCTACTAAAAATATCGGGGGGGTAAGTCTTCCAGCAATAGGCAGAGTGGAGATGAAGGGGTGAAAAAACAACAAAGCCTTGTTAACACGTAAATGGTCTTTTAAAGACCTGTGAAGTACTCGGGTGCAGCTGCGATAAGCTCAAAAACTGTCTGTGTGTGTGCCCGGAAAGCAGTCTCAGCCCGGGCTGACACACACGACGGGGGGGGGGGGGGGGGCTGAAGCCCTTTGAGCCCAATGGGCGTTGCGCGCCTGGTGTACATCATGGTCTGAGAGTATGCGGCCCGGTAGTCCACCTGGCATACGGTATCCAGGAGAGTGGCTGTGAGAAGGTGGCCTGGTATATGCTGTCCACTAATTAAAGTGGGCACCTTGTACCAGTCCACACGACCCTTATGATGTATGAGGTCAAAGATAACCTTTAGAAAGCTATCCTAGTGGTAGCTGTGGAGAGCAGCCTTCAGGCTTAATCTTGAAGGAATGTAAAGCAGCTTGATTTACCAGAATATCACCTCCTGAATGACTAAATGAAAGGAGAACCACACAGTAGTTATATAAAAATATGTATTTATTAATATAACACTCTCTACTAGTCTCTACACGAGATTAGAACACAAAGCACATAATACTGAATCAATAGAACATTCGTAAGTAGCACAATACACAGCTGGCTCCAGGGGGAGACCGAACCATATACTAAAAAAATGGTATAACAATCACGACTTGACTAGACACAGTGCCTAGAGCACGTAGAATCGCTGGGACCCTAAGGAACCACCCAAGGCAGTGACACAGGGAGCCCACGGAGGACGGGTGCAGTGAGGAAACACGACCGCGTGCTCCGTACAACTCTATGGGAAAGTCACGGTTACAAAGTTATAGTTTAAGGACACTTCTACGAGGACTTCAAGCAAACCTTTTGCACTATAGGAGGTTCTAGAGCCGACCCACCAGTGAGTACTGAGGTACCCATGTTACCTATCCCAGAGGAGCCGGGTGCATAGGGGTCAAGTGGTGTTGGAAACCTTCGTCGTTTTCAATGGAGTGCTGCAAAGAAGTACTGCTGCCTGGAAGGCGAGGAGTGTCCGGTGGAATCCAAGCCTGGATTCTAGGTGAGAGGAACCTGAAAGCAGAGGGGACAGAGTCTGGGTCACTTCAGGTGACCAGGGGCTCGGTAGTCGAATGCCCACCGATGTCGGGTGCTTCAGGTGCGAAGAAGGGATGCTTGACTCTGCAGCCACAGGGACCAGGAGACGTCGAGGACAACCAGGATCCGGAGGTGAGCTGTCCCACGAAGGATGTCGAGCGCTGAGGGGTCGATGTCCGGCTGGAGCACCAACAAGCCTTGGCAAATGCAACCCACGCAGGAAGGACAAACAGGTTACGGTGTGGACCGGCAAGGTCCAGGGGACTCTCCAAGCAATGGGGAGTCAGGGCACGTCTGGAGCAACCAGGGAAGCCCAAGAACAAACAAGGTGACCCTCGCCAGGACCCACAGGCCAATGGACCAGGGATCGCGAGGAGACCTCAAGCAAGTTTGCAAAGCACCAGCCCACGGAGCACTCAGTGCAAGGAGGCCGGATTTCTTCAGTGCAAATACTGCTCGGGGTCAGGACTACTAGAAGTCCAATGCACAAGCTCAGGGGTCGCCAACAAGCATATGCACTTGCAAATGTACGCGGTGCACAGGGGTTCGGGTCACGCGGTCCCCACAAGGGATACTGGTCTCAGAATCGCTGAGAGGGCAGATCGACCTCAGGGACCTTCGGAAACCCACCTCCTGTGAGGCTGAATTCTTCGGAGTCCTCAGGAGCTCAGGAGATGCAAGCCGGTCAGATGCGCTTAGGTGCCTGCTAGTGCAGGGAAGTAACTCCTTTACTACAAGGGAGATTGTTCAGTCGTCCAGCGTTGTGCAGGCAGTCGAAGTACTTGGTTTCTTCTTAGTAGAATCTTGTCCAGGTAAAATCTAAAGTCCTGTAGCCAGGTAACCCACTTTATACCCACGGGAAAGGGTTGGACAGATTCAGGGGACCCTCCTAGGAGAGGGGCAGGACAGAGGGGTGGCTACACCCATGTCCTTTGTCCAGTTTCGCGCCAGAGCAGGAGCCAATGGCTCCCAGAACTGGTTTGAGCTGGACTGTGCACAGGGACACCAAATGTGCCCCCAGTGCAGACTTTCTGGCACTCTCAGAGTGCACCCACCCAGCCCCAATACACTAAACCCTGTCTGGGAGGTGGTCACACCTCCCTGTGACAGGATGCCTATTGTCATGCCTTGCTCTGCTCGAGCTTGGCTCAGCAGCAGGAGAGCAGAATCGTGTCTGTGGCTGGCAGCGTCCATTTTGTGCTGCCCGGGTAGAGAAAGCTGGTACTGGGTAGACCGGTGACCCACAGTAGTGGTTTCAGAAGGGTGGAATCATACCTCCCACACCAGTTACTGGTGTGGAGGTATGATTCCAAGGTGTTTGACACCAAACACGACATGTTTCTAAGCAGCAGTTTTAAAGTTAGCATTTACCGCGAGGTTATAATGCAACTTAACCTATATGTCTGGCTGCATCACAGACAACCCCGGAGAATGGTCTCCGAAGGCTGCAGAGGGGCTCTGCTCATGCAGGGGCACCCTCTCACGTAAAACCCAGCACCCTGCCTTCAGGATTGATAAGGCCTGCCATAGGGGTGACTGATAGGTTTTTAAGTGTAGGTGATTTAGATAGATATAGTGAACCTATATCTAAGTAAGTGGTGCACGCACCAGCTTACACAGGCTGCTGTAGCAGACCTGTTGTGTCATTTTGAATGGCCTCTCATGGGTGGCATAATACATGCTTCAGCCCATGGGAGGCCTCTGGGGTACCTATGCCCTGGGTACATGGTGTACCAGATACTAGGGACTGATAAGGGTACCCCAGTATCCAATCTGGAGTGTACCTAAAGTACATACATAGCAATTTAAGGAAGAAAGCAGATAGACTGGGGTCCTGGATAGCAGGATCCCAGCCAGACTAGTCAAAAACCAGCAAAACACCAGGAAGAAAGTGGGGGTAACCATGCAGTCAGATCCTACCTTCCTACATAACCCCCCCCCCCCAAAAAAAGGAGATAAGGCTAACCTTGCCCAGTTGAGACTTTATTGACTAAGTGGCCATATAAGGAAGATCCTGCACTAGCATGGATACCCCCTGTCTTATGGTCCACTAAGGAGTCCCTCCCTTGAAGGGTCTTGGGTTTACCACCTGTAGTGTGCTTTGGCAAAGTAAAAGGTTGGTGGGGTGCCTGAGTAGGGAATTGAGGCCCTAATAAAGTTGGCCTCAGCTTCCTCAGAGCACTGGTCACCATGGAGGCCTTTCTTTCCATGACTGAGTTATATCTGGCCCTAGGGGTCAACCTCTGGCTGCCTACAGCTGGGGGCTGAATCCCTTTGGTTGGAACAGTGGAGGGCCAGGGGAGGTTTGGAACCAAGTGGTCCCAAGTTTTCCTTTGCCCAACAGAGTCCATTTGGGGGATGTCACTACCTAAGGGTAAGAGGGATCCCTCAGTGTGTTGAGGAATTTTCACCTGGCTAGTGCTACTAGACTGGGTGTCCCTAATCTGTTGATGAGGGGGTTCCTTTGGACAGTGGGCCCTCTGGGGTCCACTGACATCCCTGACCTCTGCAGCCCTAGGCTGACTGAAGTTGGGTAGAGAGGGGCAGGATACCTGCTCCAGACTGGGTACCACCTTGGAAGGGTCCCCTGCCATCAGTGGTGCTGCCAGGACAGTCCTGACCACCTCTGGGGCAGTTCCTTCACAAGGGGTAGGATCAGTTCCCTGAGGAAGCTGACCCTTAACTATTGCCTGGGGGAAGAAGACTTTTCTTCCTTCCCTTTGCTCTTTGGTGGAGCATAGTGAGCCATATTTCCAGGCTTCACTACTCCAAAATCTCCCTGGGGTTGGACTGAGGCCCTAAGGGTCCCACCAACTTTCTCAGGGAGGCCTAACATTCTTAAATGGGCCTTCTGCTCTACTTCAGCCCAGGCTGAAGTTTCTAAATCATTGCACACAGGATAATGTTGCCTTAGCCTGAACATGGACTCGGTTCATAAAACTACTTTTTCCCATCATTCCATCTGATTTATACCGATCCCCAATTAACACCATTAACATTCAGGATACGTGTCGACACTTAGTGAAAACAAGAAGCTTTACCACTAGGTGCCTGCACAAATGCCCAAACACTCACTATTGTTTTCACATTCACTGGGGGCAAGCTGGAGGACGAGGCGACCGACGCTGCTTCGATAGAATTATGACGTTGCCCCCTGGGCGGAATCCATAATTGTTCAGACTTATCGCGGAACTAGAGTAACGTTTGGTTGATGCCCGGTGGAGCTATCATATGTAGCTATAGAGGAGCTTGACTCTGGTTCACCCCCCTTGGTTGGCACCTACCCAGCTGGATATCAGACATTGTTTTCTTCCTCATCTACCCGTTATGTTCCCTTCCTTTCCTCCATCGATCTTGTTTTTCTATGTTTATTCATTCAGTACGTGGTACTGCCACTGCAGTCTACCACACCTCCCTTGATCGTTTTACCCCCCTTACACGCCATCAAAGTGGCGTTCTTGCAGTTGCTTGGAACATTTTAGGGATTACCTTTACACCCACTACCGAACTACGCCTTTCCCTCTTATCTCTCATAGACTTACCTCCCTCAGCCACCGCTTCCTCCCAGCCTCCACCACCACCAGACACCACCACCAGACACCACTCGCCCGGATCTGCTGTGGCCTGACCACTCCTCTAATTCCTCTTCGCGCTCCCCACCATCTTTAAGTTCTTCTGTTTATTTTGCTAATTCTCCCATTATCATTCCCATAGACGGGGAGTCCAATACTGACTCCGCACACTCCACGGCATCCTCTGAAGAGGCAACACTCCCTAATCTAACCGCCCCTGCCTCTCCCACGGTATCAGCATCAGCATCTAGTAGTGCTCTCCCTCAACCACTGTCTCCTGGTAGCGAGTCCCCATTCCTCGTGGCACTCCTGCAGGACTATTCAGTGGATCTAGAGGACACTGCACCAGACGTCCTCATTGTGCCTCCCCCTGCCTGCCCACCTCCACATTTCCAGTCGCTGTAGGGAATGAGTGCCCCGTCTCCTGATAGTACAGGTTCTCCCATTATTGTATATTTAGTCAATAATAACGTTGTAGGTCTTTCCACTGGTCACCCATCTTCCTTTTGTCACGTTACACCCTTAGCAAGCACTGTCCTTCTCACTATATTTCAAGTTCTAGGGGTTGACTATACCCAGGCACAGCAGATAACACTTTCACTAGCACCGTCCTTTCCGCACCCCATTACCTCCAAAGTCAAAGAACAAAAACCTTGCAAGCACTGACAGTTCAGGGAACACTCTAGTCCCTCAATTATTACTGGTCCCCATGAACAGGATTCTAGGCACCTCTGTTCATAAAACACCGGCTTGCATTTACATACGCATTCGCCTAATAGCGCCAGGCTTGGAGATACCTACCACATTAACCACATCCTATCCACGCAACCCGCTACAAAGCAAAGTAATTGCTGGTCTCTCTCGTAACCAGCTCCAATTCCCTGACTTCTCCTCTAACGGAATATACACCGGACCACAGGATCTGGACTTAAGACGAGCATTATATCACATTATTAGTAGCGCCATAGGAGAGGAACTGGTAAAAGACGCCCTTCCCCCTATTTCTGACACTCAACACTCTCCTGCCATTGAACCCTCGCCTGACACCTAATTGCATCCCATTCTAAACTAGCGACATTCACCCTCAAAGCATTGTGCTTTTAAATTAACCCTCATGAATGGCATAGTGAGCTCTACAGTGTATAAAACGTCCACTCACTTTCACATCTTTTTTATCATACGTCCCCCTGGATCACTACTCACTGCCATACTATCTAGCACGTGGCCAAGGCACCCTCTCCAAAGTTATATTGCTGAAGCTTGCTTTGACGGTCAGCTTCGCTTCCCTCTTTATACTCTAGCACAAGAGCGAGACTTGCAGGACGGGGTGTATGATATTGTCATTCAGGCAGTAGTGCAAGAACTCATCAGAGACATTGTCCCTATCACCTGAGAAAACGCACTCCTGTAATTCAGGCCTTGCCTAGAGCGCCCTGTGTTAGACACACCAACATGGCTACTCCACTGCAACATGTTTTAAAAACATTCGGAGGCCAAGAACACCATATACTAAAGCACTGCCGTGAGTTACATAAGCGTACCTCCAAATGAGTCATCCTTGGCCCTCAGAGGGAAGCTTTGATCCAATCATACTAGAGCATGCCACCACCTTTCTAGACACCAAGTACTCCGGCACTAAGTTACAGAAGAGAAAGGCTACTCTAGATCTCTGGCGCATTTTCAAAGACAAGGCTCAAACACACTCTGACTAGACACACCCAGCCATACCCAATGCTCCGCCCCCACCGCCTTACCATTTCAGCGGTATGTATACCGAACGCACTCACAAGGAACAACCAGAGCTACCAGTTACCACTAATGATTCTCCGGCTGCTGGCTTCCAACCGCTACCAAATGATGCATCTTCCTCGCCACACCTCGGTCCAGATATACATATCACACAAACTGAGGAATTCCAGATTTCCCACACATCACCCAGTCACCCCTATCACCCCATGGACAGACCACCGACTCCACCCATGCCCCCCGGTGATGTGTACCTGCGCCTGACTGAACGTCAGAACATACACATGCCTGTCACCCATGGTACAATAATGGAGACAGCAGTATCAGGTCTCCCAGGCCTTATAGATGCACAACTGTCACTGAAATTTACGCCAACTGTCAATACTGCACAACCACGCCCAGGTGAACAGGATGAGGAAGACTCTGACTCTGCCTCTCAAGCATCATCTCGCCACTCACGTACATCTAGCAAGGTCTTCCGTGACATTGGCACTAAAGAAGACACTGTCACTAACCCCTTCCTTGACACCGGCACGCACCTGTTCCCACGTTCGTGCCTCCCACCTCAAACTAACATGCCTTTCACTGCTACTGCACCCTTCGGTGAGGGTCCAGGATCTGGCCTTATGACAGAGCAGCGGCAGCTCATTGAGTTCTCCAACCCACCATTGTTGTGCAAGACTGAGGGACAGCGTGCTCCCCTCACAGGTCTTCCCTCCCCATACGAGAATTATAGACAAAATGCAGACTTGAGCAAAAGCACCAGCCTGGAAAGTATCTCACCACAGCACCTTGAAGAAGAACTGTCACACATGCCTCAATCACCTAGCCACGCAGGACAGATAGACAAAATGAGACGCTTGTCATTTAAATTAGAGAACATGCACAAAAACATTGCAGACATGATCACTAAGGTCAACTCTCCAGCACCACCCTCACCCACCCTGCACCACCTCGTGCAGCACCACCCACAGACAAATATCAGTAGGAATGGAGAAGGGAATGTACAATATCTCCATAATGAGCGCCCCCACCACTATGACGTTGCCGCCTCTGGAATAGCACAAACCAACACACACCAAGCCTACCAATCCCCAACAGCAGTAGGGCCGGAAAAGAGACCACCACTGGTACTAGAAGGTCACAATCCCATATTTGGTGAGCACCCCATATATTGTGAACACCCACAGGAACAAGACCGAGTGGTAAGAAGGAAGGTCAGGACCACCGAAGCACAGAAACTTAAAGTCTTGGGAACACATGGATGCCCAGATGACATACTATATGACGTCTCAGGCTCTGCTTCCTTGCGTACCACTAGGATGAAAAATAGACGCAACATGTATCTCAGCAGATCAGGCGTACCAAAAACTAGCAATGATCTCACTCCCAATGAGATAGTGACACTAGGGGAAGGCTCAGACTATGCAGGCTGGTCAGAGCCCTTAGCCCCGCAAATGCTCCCTTGGCCAAGAGAAGGCTCTTTTGAGCCTCAGTATATGGCAACAGCAGTTGAATGTATCCTCAAAGGAGTAGGAGATGAGGATTGGGACTATGATTACATGAGGGAGAGCCTGAAGGTCTGGCAAAAATATGCCCGCCAGCATGACTCTACAGGACCTACAGTGCAACGCACAGGGGTCACGCGCCAGATGCCCCTGCTCTACAAAAATGTCACTGATCCCCCCATCTACATTCCATGGTCTACACTAGACAAAGAAATTCTCAAAAAGCAACTCCCTCCCCTCACTGAGGGTGCGGGAAAATGGATTGCGGCTTTTGAAAATTACACCACAGGTAACAACATAGCTATAGGAGATGTAAAAAGCCTGCTGATCTCCCTCATGGGAGAAGACGCAGAAGATCTCTTCACACGTGTCCATGCCAATCTTACAAAAACAAACACCAAACATGATGGTGTTTCCTTTAATGAGATTAGAACATTAGCATGGACTGAGTTGCGCAGGAAATTCCCTGATGTTCCCGACATTGGGGCTCTGTTGTCACAGACCATGCAACCAAATGAAGACCCTGCCAACTATCTCTCCAGAATGAAAGAAAAATGGCACCAGGAGTTAGGTCAACGATGGGATGCAGCAGGAGGGTACGGGAGACTATTTTATCACACAATAAAGAAAGGTCTGCCCACCGAAGTGCAGGAAAAACTAGATGGCATTGTAGCAATGGAATGTAAGCCATGGGCTGAGATACAAGACCACATTATACATTACTGCAAGAAGAGACAGGAACAGGAGAAGAATAGACAGCTGGCAATAGAGTATGCCGCTGCCAAATTGGTGCAGCAGAAACTTAATAAGAAAAAAGACAATACAGACACAGTCATGTTTGCAGCACCGGTCACTCAAATGACAGCAGTAACATCCTTCCCCCAGGCTGCCATGAATGCTCTTGCAGGCAACGCCCAACCTGCCCCACAACTGGTTCAAGCACCACCTGCCGTACAATACATACAAGCCCAACCCCAGCCTACCATACAGTATGTCCAGTCACAACCACAGCCAATTGTACAATACATGCCAGCACCACCCGCTTACAGTACTAACACACAGCCCTACTACAATAACAGACCAAATATGAACAGGAACACAGGTGTACAAGGAAGAGGGCGAGGGATGGGACAACAAAGGTTTCCACAACAACCAGGACAAGGGACACCACTGCTCATCTGCTACTATTGTCAGAAACCAGGCCACATACAGAGAGATTGCCACAGTAAAATGCGTGATATGGGGCAGCAATACATGGGTCCTGGCTATCAAGCACCAGCACCATTCCAACAACAGCAGCGCATGCAACAACACCTTCAACAGCCCCAAATACTATACTCTTATGCCCAACCAGCACAGCAGCAACAAGTGCAGCTCCAAGCGCCCATAATGGCCCAGGTCCAGCCAACTGTCCAACAAGTGCAGGTTCCAATGCAACAGCCACAGCCACAGCAAGTACCTGCTTATCAAGTGGTCCCCCAAACACAAAACAATGTACCCCTAGGAGGAACGATTGTTGCCTCCAACAACCCCTTTACCCAGGGCACCATCCAGCAATATCAGGCTGGAGGATACACTGGCTAGGACAGCCCACAGACAACTCGTGTGCCCAATTTTGTCATGCACAAGCAATACTGAAGAGGACCCTATTGCAAGTGTTGTGATAAATAACAAAACTTATAGCTTTCTTGTTGACACAGGTGCCACATATTCCTGCATTACAGGTGGCCCTCTGCCCATTTCTAACCAAACAGCGGACACACAGGGATTTTCTGGGGCAATAGCAAGGGTCCCCTTCACCAAGCCAGTATCAATTGAGATAGGAGGCCATGTAGTGGAACAGCCACTGCTCTATTCACCCAGGTCCCCAGTCAATCTTTTAGGACGTGACCTCATGGCCAAACTAAACATGACTATCCACTTTGATGACAACGGAACAATGATTTGCTCCATACCAGGTACCCCACTAACTAGGATAATGGCAGTCACTGCACAGTCTTCCTTAGACAGCCAGGTCAGAGCACGTCCAGTGGATGAGCACGCCTTCTCTGCAGCTGTCCACACTATTGTCGCCACCACTCCCGAATTACAAGGCCGCACTGTTCAGTTACCAAAAGAGTTCCTTTTCAGACCCCAAGCATCAGGCTCACAGGCATTAGACAAGCACTTGACCCTTGACATATGCGCCCTCGAGATAACACCTACCTACGGCGCATTCCTGGCATGCGATGACAACGCTCATACTTGGGCTTGTGTCATTTTCATTCAACCTAAAGGGTTGGTCAGAGACATTTCAGATGCCCAGTTATTTGGATCCCCTGAAGAACACTCTAAAACAGAGATTATCTATGATAATAATGTGCCCATCTCAGTGACAGTGGAGATTAGGACACCAACTGTCACCCCTAGCTATGATTCTGCCCGAGAGGCAGATCTGGCTCAAGTACCAGCACATCTTTGGACAACAGGCCCAAACGATGTAGGCCTTATCAGCTCTGCCGCGCCATTTAAGATAACTCTCAAACAAGGCGCCATCCTGCCAAGAATAAAACAGTATCCCTTGTCTAAGGCCGCAGAGGAGGGTATTGCCCCTACCATACAAGCATTGCTGGATCAAGGAGTAATATATCCTTGTATCTCTCCTTGTAATACGGCCCTTTTTCCTGTGCGCAAGGGGAAGACAAATCAATGGAGGCTAGTTCATGATCTGCGCCCCGTTAACAACATAGTTGTATCCGAGTTCCCCATTGTCCCAGACCCCTCTGTCATCCTCATGAATGTCCCCCCCGATGCACAGTACTTTTCTGTCATCGACCTCAAAAATGCTTTTTTCAGCATTCCCCTGCACCCAGACAGCCAATACCTATTGGCTTTTACATTCAGAAATGTGCAATTAACATACAGAAGACTGGCGCAAGGGTACTGTGAGTCCCCTAGCGTCTTCAATAGGGTTGTCAAAGAAGACTTGTCCAATTTTCAATGTGACAGCACCTTACTGCAATATGTCGATGACATACTGCTTTGCAGCCCCACAGAACAACAATGCAGGAAAGACACCATCTTCTTACTCACCACCCTAGCACAAAGAGGATACAAAGTTCACAAACAGAAGCTACAATATTGTCAAAAAGAGGTACACTATCTAGGTCAGCTACTGTCAGCATCAGGCAGACGAGTCACTCCAGATCGAGTTGAGGCAATAAAAGGCACTCCTGAACCCCAAACAGTTAAAGACATGCAAAAATTCCTCGGCCTGGTGAACTATGTCCGTCAGTGGGTCTTTGATTTCGCAACAATAACTGCCCCATTGTTGAAAGCAGTGAAAATGGGCAAAGACAGACACAATAAAATTGAGTGGACACCTGAAATGAGAACAGCCTACACCCAGCTCAAAGATGAGATAACAAATGCACCAGTGTTATGATCACCTGACTACACAAAAGAGTTCTACCTATTCACTCACTGTGATGGTCTGGTCATGACTGCAGTACTCACTCAGAAATACCCAATGGGCCATAAGCCCATTGCCTACTTCAGCGGCATGCTGGACGCTGTCATGAAAGGTCATTAGCCCTGCGAGCAGGCCCTTGCTGCCGCAGCATTTGCTGTTGAAAAAGCACCCCCATTGTAATGGGTTCCCCACTGACTATGTACACCGAACATGCCGTCTTTGCAATAATACAAAAGCAAAGACAACATTAACCACACAAAGAGTGTCAGGTTACGAAGTCATACTGTCATTACCTTCTCTGAAAATTGTCAAATGCCACACAGTAAACCCTGCAACATTTTTTGCCCATCCCATCGCCACCTCAGATGATGACACCCATAATTGTGCCACATATTCACCAGATGAGTCAGGAGCAGCAAAAGAGGATCCCTTGCCAAACAGTACTGTATATTTTGTTGATGGCTCCTCTACCATTGATCAAGAAACAGGAGTCAGGTACACAGGAGCCGCAGTAGTTAAAGCACAGCAGAATGATTCCTATGATTCCCTAGACATTGTACAGCAGCTTACATTACCATCACATTATTCTGCCCAGGCAGCTGAATTGGTAGCCCTCATAGCTGCCTTAAACATTGGAGCTGATGACCGCATTACAATTTACTCCGATTCTGCATATGTCACAACAACCACACACTCCAGCATCCTTCGTTGGAAAAGGCGTGGCTTCCTTAAATCAGATGGTACACCTGTCATTCACAAGACATTACTAGAGGAACTTATTGAGGCCCTTATACTACCAGCTGAAGTAGCCGTAGTCAAATGCGCAGCGCACACTAATGGCCAAGATTTTGTCTCCAGAGGTAACGTCCTGGCAGATTGGGCAGCTAAGGCTGCAGCCAGAGGCCCCCCAGCAGCAGGCCCCCCACTCCAAACGACCCCAGAAGTTCCATTTGCCCCCATTTTACTTTCCCAAACACTACTTCCAACAGAGCATGACAACAGCAAGGAAGGTATTTCAGAAACACCATCCCAATTACCAACTCCATTTGACATTGACACAACACAGCAATATGATCACACTGCACAATTACACCTCAGAGAAATGCAAGAAAGTGCACCAGATCAAGAGAAAGAGTTGTAGAAGAAGAGGGGAGTACAACAGGACTCCGCCGACTTCATTTACAGACAGACAATAACAGGGAAACCTGTGATGCCACAGGCTTTATTGCAAGTGGCGTTGGACCAACTTCACCTCCCTACGCATGTCACCCGAGATAACATGTCCACCACCTTGCAAACAGATTGGTTCATTCCCAATGCCCATGAACAGATACAATTGTATATTAATAAATGTCTCATTTGCCAACAATATTCCCCAAACCCGACTCTCAAAACTGTTGCTTCCACAATTCCTGGCCCATCAGGCCCCTTCAAAGAGCTACACATTGACTATGTCGACATGATCGACCGCTGCCAAAATTACCGCTATCTCATTGTAGTAGTGTGTCCATTTTCACGCTGGATCGAAGCTGGACCCTGCGTCCACTGTGATGCCAAAGCAGCTGCCACATTCCTACTCCGTGATGTCATTACTCGCTGGGGCGTTCCAGACGCCATCCGGTCCGACAACGGAAGTAATTTTTCAAACGCCATCTTTTCCTCCCTGACCACAATGGCATTAAACACAAACTGACATCAGCTTATCACCCACAAAGCAACGGCATTTGTGAGCGCCTCAACGGCTTGCTCAAAAATAAAATAAGCAAAATAAGCGCCACAATAGGAAAGAAGTGGCTTTATTGCCTACCCATAGCACTCTTTGCATTAAGAAACTCCCCAAGTTCGGATCACCACCTCACGCCCCATCAGCTTGTCACTGGACGATCCATAAATGTAACAGTTCCGTCCACACGCCCTAAAACAGATAGTGAATCATCCTCGGAGATAGTTAGGGCCGAACTTTACCAATATCTGTGCCAACTAACAAGCGCAGCGCAGTTCATTTCTACCCAGGTATCCAAGAGGAAAGAAAAGGGCCCCACCGATCCTGAGCTCCCACCAATCCGTCCCGGGACACTGGTCTTCGTCCTGAAAAACGTCAGGCGTTGGAAGGATCCCAAGTTCGAAGGTCCCTTCCAGGTGATAGACTCATCACCAACTGCAGTACGAATAGCTGAGAGAAAAGCATGGATCCATCGCAGCCACGTCCGCTTGGACCCCGCACCACCACCTCAGCCAATGGACTAAAGGAGGGACAGGACATACCATTGGTACCACTCCACGAAGACAGCGGGCTTCCATCCTCCTTTGATGAAGAAGACAATGAGCATCGCGTGCTTACAGTCGAGGACGATAATGGAGATGCCAAGTTATGTTTTTCACTTGTCTTAACATTTTGTCTTATTGCTACAGTGACTTTGGCAGTGTTTAACTGGTACCTGTTTTATCTTACAACCATTAGGCTGTATTATTCTGCAAATGCTACCACACCATTTTCAGGACAATCAGTTGTGCCACCAGCCCGAAAATACTTCCCACACCACACCGAAGATCCACCACTCCCACATTGTACCACTGATAGCACACACACTAGTACACACCCCACATCCACAGCTGCTGCCCTGGTCCCAAGTACTGCTACTACTCCATGGGATGGCATTCTGGATCTCACAATAGGTCCCCAATTGCCCCGCCGTTCCCCTCCCCGCACTAACCGTAGAGTTAAACGAGGTAGGCCAAGGTTATGGAGGACCCGAAGACCAAAGCCTGAGGCCAAACAAGATTGGGCCACCGCTCTCCAGGACACAATGGTTCACATTGCACACCATCATCCTAGGCCCGACTTCCATTCCACACGTCCTGACAAATTCGATCAGGATCACGGAGCCCATGATGCCCTGTTAGATAACATGTGGTATCGGCATACGTCCAAAATAGGGAAAAAGGTAACAAAAGAAGCATGTTTTGTGTGCTCACACATCCCTCATGCAGTAGGCGCAGACAAAATGATTTTTCCACAAGAAGTACCACCCCCAACCGCCAAATGTCTCCTCCATCTGTTCCTTTGCCGTATATACGGCCAAATACAGCTTTTGTCAGCAGAAATGGACACTGTGTTTGTAAACACCACAGCATGGGATTCTAACTATCTTACTCACACGGTTGTCACTGACGTGTCACAATTTGAGAGGGAAATGGAGAATTTGTATAGGTGGGAAACACCTCTCATATTAAATTATGAGCACGAGTTTAAGGCATCAGGGTTTTTCACTTTCACATCACCCCCGGCAGTATGCAAAGAAAGAACAGACAAACAACTCCACAACAAGCCCCCAGTGCACAACAACAATAGTTCACACGTTGCCAAATGCCCCTGTCAGTATAGGTCTGTGCTGCTCTTGCAAGCCCATGTTTATTTCGACAACAAATGGCACGGCCCAGACGCCCTGGTATGTAAGGCAGCTTCCTTGGGAGAACCATTTGCAAAAACAGAGTATCAACAGAATGTTGATTGGGATGTTGAGACACAGTGCGAGGAGGTATGGGCACAGGAAGCTAGAAGGTACACCTTTGGTAAAGGGACAGCATACAAATGGAAGAGAGCATATAAACTAAAACATCCTCTCCTTTGCTTCCTAGGTAACGGTACACGCCCTGTGAGCAGCAACACCAACTGCAACACAACTATTTTTAATTTGGACCTCCAAGACGGCACCTCCAGCCTCATGGACATCTTTTGGGCATGCGGAGAACGCATCTATCTCCAGTTGCCTCCTCAATGGAAGGGCCTATGCACCATGGTCACTATGCATGAACTGCATCTCGTTGTCCCGGCATCCAACATTTCCCAAGTGCTTGAACACCCCATGACAGGTGATGTCACCCTGCTCCACCGGCACCGGAGTGCCCAATATTTTGCTAACGACGCCTTTCGCGAAGTTCCTGAAGAGTTTCGCCTGTTCAATGGCGCCCAGGAATTCTTTGGGGGCCTGTGGCCCATCTGGCAAACATCAGCTAATGCCCGATGGCTGCAGGTCACACGTTACGAACTAATGACTCTGATAAATAACACCCGAGATGGGTTCAACGCAATACAGGAGGAATTACGGCCTATAAGGCTTATGGTTCTAGAGCATAGATATGTTCTAGATCAGCTCACAGCTATGCGTGGTGGGGTATGCGCTTCCATCGGGAAAAGCTGCTGCACGTTCATACCATCGAATGATGCCGCTAACGGGTCACTTGCTAAGGCCATTGAGGACCTGGACAATCTGGGAAAAAAGATGCGTGACGAGGGCGGTGCCGATGCAGATCCTATTACGGGCTGGTTCAACTTGGACTGGATGCCTTCATGGCTATCTGCTATCTTGAAAATTGTGTTACCTATTTGTTGTGTCATCATGTTAATGTGTTGCGGTGCACAGGTAATAATCAGGTGTGTCAACAGATGTAGCACCAAAGCAGTAGGGATGAATTACGTTAACACAGGAATTTACCACAATGCAGACTATCAGGACATGGACCGCGTTCCTGGGGATGGGAATGGGCAGATCCACGTACAACTCATAGAACTAGCTGCCCCTGACGCTTCTCCCAACACACCCACAGCTCCACCAGTTCCACCACATAGATACGCCTTGAGGGAGGAGCATGACGCTCACGAGTATGACCAGTTAGTTGGCGATGATGGTGGAGAATATGTTACCATAACACCAGAATTGCCACCCCCGGCTGCATGCCTGTACGTTAATGACCCACTCAGCATGCACCAGACACCAGAGGGTCCTGCAAAGTATTATATCAGAGATGTGTTCAACAATGAACAAGAGGAGGGAAATGAAGGAGGGTCCCGAGGGTCCCGTCTTACCATCTAACAAGAAACCCATATCTGATTTTGCACTACCCACCAAACATGACACTCCTAGATAGGCCCCACCAGTAAGGCCCTGATAAATGTCCTAAGTTGTCCACTTTCCTTCATCCTCTTAGCACATCTCACATAGGCCCAAGCCTAACTCCTTAGTTAACCACAGATGATAGGCCCAAGCCCACCTTCTTAGATACCTATACATAGGCCCAAACATGCCACTTTAGATACATACACATAGGCCCAAAAAGCCCAGTGCCTCCTGCTATCACTTTTTTTTAATAAAACAGATCTCGTAGGCTTCACTAAGCTCACAGCAGAGACCTGTGCCATCCACCACGACACCACACCAGCCCCCCTTGTAAATTTCCACAGTTACGAGAATAAGATTAGCCCACACCTACGTGGCATTCTGCTGGTACATCTGGCTGTTTCACAAGCAAGATTTGCAATATTTTTAGTTATGAAACTTTCCGCGCTTGCTTAACTGAAACTGGAAAAGGCGGCAACGTGACCGAGAATTAATATATAAAATATTAATTTCTGAGCATTTTACGGTAAAAGTTATCCTTTGTTTACTTTTTGCGGTCAAGAACACTGACCACCTGCTAAAAGCTTAGTTTCACCATGATACCACTTCTCGGTTTTATATAAAACTTTCCACAGTTACTGTAAGCGGGCGGTCAAGGGCCCGCGTCAGAACCCACGTCAGACGTGGGCAGAAGTTCTGCATTTAACCATATAAAAGAGCTGCACCCAGGGTGCGGCCCCGAACTCTCTTCACACCAGTGCCTTGCTGCATTGTGAGGGTTCCCGATCGATCGTCCTCCTGACTGGGCCTAGAACTTCTACTTCCAAGGTGGTAATGCTCTTATCTGATTATTTTGCCTTTTGTCTTTATCAGCCTATCTGAATATTAGCTTTTTGGCTTTGTCAATCTATCTAATTTAGCTCATCCAAACCTAAGCCATTGCATTTATTTTAGCTTAAACTGCGTAGTCTTGAATGGTGTTGCTTTCTTAAGAAAAGATTAGCCTTCTAGGCACTAGCCTACCCATCTTCTTTAAAGTCAGGGTTGCTCCTTAGGCAGCTGCTCATAGCGTAATATATAGATATATATTTGCTTCTCTTGAACAACTGATTTATAACATTGTCAATGCATTTATTTTTCATCCTGCTCATGTGTTGATGGGCAACATTTAAATTGAAGTGTTTTCTGTGCTTTTGAACTGCTTAAATAAAGAAGTCACTGTATTTTACATCGTGGTTCTTTCTTTCCAAGTGAACGAGCAGAGTGGGGGTCAGGCTCTCTGGAGTCGGTAAGCAGAGGGGTGTGGCCATCCATTTTACCCTCAATCACTAGCAACGGATTTAACTGTAATGTAACTGTAACTGATGTAACGCTGTAACACGTCTTAATCCGCATGTAAAGCGCTCTGATACCTCCGGGCCTAGCCTGGACTTCCTCGTCTCCTCGCCATGTCTCCTACCCCCTCCCCCACCTCTTCCCTCCTTCATTCTTTGCTTGCCTCCCCTATTCCTTTCCTCTCTCCCCTGAATCTCTTTCCCCCTACCTGCTTTGTTTTTCCTTGTGCCTATGCTCCGCTCAATCTCCCTCCCCGTTGCCCTTTTACATTATCCCCTTACCCTCTACACGCCTTGAACCAACGGATGCAACTCGTAATTGACGTACCTTCTGTAACAATGGGTAACTTGTAACCTATGTAACCCTACCAGCCTGACTCCCTAAAATGTCCCCTTAAGTATGCCCTTGTCCAAAGCACTCCTACTCCCCTTGTTGGGGATGGATCCAGCATTTTTGCCCTGGAGTCTCAGAGACCCTTCTGAGAGAGTCCACAGTGACAAGGAGTCTCACATAGTAGAGGACTGGGATTGATCCCCTTACCTCTGGGAACTGTCTCCTACCCGCCGGAAGTCGGACACTGTGTTCACGCTGGGTTTTCTACCCCCTCCCCTCCTCTTCCCTCCTTCATTCTTCTAAGTGTGCCCGTGACCAAAGAACTCCTCTCCCCTTGTTGGGGAGGGATCCAGCATCTATGCCCTGGAGTCTCAGCGACCCCGCTGAGAGAGTCCACAGTGACAAGGGAGTCTCACATAGTAGAGGACTGGGATTGATCCCCTTACCTCTGGGAACTGTCTCCTACCCGCCGGAAGTCGGACACTGTGCTCACGCTGGGTTTTCTACCCCCTCCCCCTCCTCTTCCCTCCTTCATTCTTCTAAGTGTGCCCGTGACCAAAGCACTCCTCTCCCCTTGTTGGGGAGGGATCCAGCATCTATGCCCTGGAGTCTCAGCGACCCCGCTGAGAGAGTCCACAGTGACAAGGGAGTCTCACATAGTAGAGGACTGGGATTGATCCCCTTACCTCTGGGAACTGTCTCCTACTCGCCAGAAGTCCGACACTGTGTTCACGCTGGGTTTTCTACCCCCTCCCCCTCCTCTTCCCTCCTTCATTCTTCTAAGTGTGCCCGTGACCAAAGCACTCCTCTCCCCTTGTTGGGGAGGGATCCAGCATCTATGCCCTGGAGTCTCAGCGACCCCGCTGAGAGAGTCCACCGCGACAAGGGAATCACACAAAATGGAAGACTGGGAATGACCCCTTTACCGCAGGGAGCCGTCTCCCACCCAGCCGGACATCGGACACAGTTACTTCCTCGTTTCCTCGCTGTGTCTCCTACCCCCTCCTCTTCCCTCCTTTCATTCTTGGCTTGCCTCCCCTTTTCCTTTCCTCTCTCCCCTGAATCTCTCTCCCCCTACCTGCTTTGTTTTTCCTTGTGCCTATTCTCCGCTTAATCTCCCTCCCCGTCGCCCTTTTACATTACCCCCTTACCCTTCTACACGCCATGGACCAACCGATGTAACTTGTAATTGATGTACCTTCGGATGTAACTTGTAATTGATGTACCTTCTGTAACATGTAACCTATGTAACTCTCCTCATGTAAAGCGCTCTGATACCTCCGGGTCTAGCCAGCCCTATATAAAACTCAAGTAAATAAATAAAAATAAAAAATTGCCCAAGAGGCAATCCACAGGCAAGTTTGGGGATACTGCCACTCTCTTTGGGCCAGTGACCCCTCCCCTGCTGAGATTGACTATAGCCATGGGATGATTTGTCTTGATGCCATCAATGTTGGTCACCTGGTACTTAAACTCAGGTAAAAGCTGCAGTGGGGGTACTAGTTTCCCTGTCACCATGGTGACACTAGCCCCTGTGTCCCTATAGGCCACAGCTTTCTGACCATTGATCAGTGGCTCCTGTCTGTACTTGCCCAAAGAACTGGGACTGACAGTAAAAGTGGCAAATCCCATACCACCATCACAGACTAAGGAGGCCTGTGAGGGGGAGCTTGCTAAGCTAGGGTCCACCTCAGTTCCCCAAGAAAACCCAACTAAATTTTTGGGAGCACTACCACCACCTGGGGATTACTACTTGTAGTAACAGGAGGAGTGGTGGTAGTGTTTGGAGGAATATTTTCCTTATTGCTGACCTTTGTGCAAATGGGATCATTTTTCCAGTGGCCTGGCTTTTTACAGACAAAGCAATAAGGTTTCTTGTCAGAGGAGGAAGGAGTTTGGGACCCACCCCCAGAGGAGGATTTTTGGGGCCCTACAGGGGACTTGTCTTTAGATTTATCCCCACCTTTCTCTTGAGTCTTGGAAGAATCTTTCTTCTGGTCACCACCCTGATTCTTCTGTTTCACCCTGGTTCTGACCCACTTATCTGCTTTCTTTCCCAATTCTTGGGGAGAAGTCAGATCTAAGTCAACCAGGTACTGGTGCAAAAGTTGGTTTTGACAATTATTAAGGATCTGCTCCCTCATAATCAAATTATACAATCCTAAGTAGTCATGCACGTTGCTGCCATGTATCCAACCTTCCAGAGCCTTTGTAGCACTATCCACAAAGACGACCCAGTCCTGAGTCTGTGTCTGCTGGGTGTCTTTGAACTTAATCCTGTATTGTTCAGTGGTTAAGCCAAACCCATCAATGAGAGCACTCTTCAGGACTGAATAATTGTCAGCATCCTCTTCTCTAACAGTGAGGAGCTTATCTCTACCTTTGTCAGCAAAGGAGAGCCACAAGATAGCTGCCCACTGCTCCTGAGGGACCCTCTGTACCTTACAGGCCCTCTCTAGTGCAGTTATCCATTTGTGGATGTCATCCCCACTCTGGTAGGGAGGGACTATCTTGTTCAGGTTCCTATGATCATGAGTATACTCCTTAACCCTAGGGACACTGTTGCTGCCACCATGGGACTCTAGTCCCAATCTCTTTGTAGCTCTCTGGAGCTCTAGGGATTCCCTGTGTAGGGCCAACTGCTCCTCCTTCTTGAGCCTAAGCTTGAATTTCTGAAGCTCCAGAAGTTGGCACTGTCTATCATAAGAGGATTCCCTCCTATTTGATATGGAAGTCCCTACAGAAGTTCCTGAGTGTCGAGATTCTACAGAGGGAGATCTGGATCTCCTAGGTAAACTCTGTACTCTTCCTGGTGGAGTAAAGAGCTGGCCACTGGGGCCTTCTCCACCTAAAGGAAGATCAATGTTGTCCAGGTTAGAATCATTTTGATCCTCCTGGCCAGGGTTTGAGTCCAGGTCAAAGAAGGTTTCACTTCCTGGCCTTTCCTCATTCCCTGCCCCACCCACTCTATCTACCTCATCAGACCCTGGAGTCTTCCTAAGGTCATCCAAGAGCAAAATCTCAATGAGACGTTGGATGTTTGCATTTCTCCCTGTCCTCAACTTCCTAGACACACACATGGCTTTCAATTCCTGGAATGAGAGGCCATTGTACCTAGTTGGCAGAGAGCCACTGGCTTCTCCTCTAGAAGACATACTAGTGTAATGTGGTGTAGGCACCTACCTAACCTAGTGTAGACTAAACTCTCTTGAGTTGGAGAAAGGGTGTGCTAGACCCTTGACTTACCCAACTCAAAGTTCAGTAGAACTTACTTATTCAAATCTTGATGTATTATATGTGCCTAATACTTAGTGGTTTTCAGTTAATCACTTAATGAGATTTATCTGGTAAAACAATAGCAAGCTTGAATCCCAACCGCTGCACACCATGTAGAGAAGGTGGCCTGGTATATGCTGTCCACTAATTAAAGTGGGCACCTTGTACCAGTCCACACGATCCTTATGATGTATGAGGTCAAAGATAACCTTTAGAAAGCTATCCTAGTGGTAGCTGTGGAGAGCAGCCTTCAGGCTTAATCTTGAAGGAATGTAAAGCAGCTTGTTTTACCAGAATATCACCTCCTGAATGAGTAAATGAAAGGAGAACCACACAGTAGTTATATAAAAATATGTATTTATTAATATAACACTCTCTACTAGTCTCTACACGAGATTAGAACACAAAGCCCACCCAAGGCAGTGACACAGGGAGCCCACGGAGGACGGGTGCAGTGAGGAAACACGACCGCGTGCTCCGTACAACTCTATGGGAAAGTCATGGTTACAAAGTTATAGTTTAAGGACACTTCTACGAGGACTTCAAGCCAACCCTTTGGAACATAGGAGGTTCTATAGCCAAACCACCAGTGAGTACCGAGGTACCCGTGTTACCTATCCCAAAGGAGCCGGGTGATTAGGGGTCAACTGGTGTCGGAAACCTTCGTTGTTTTCAATGGAGTGCTGCAAAGAAGTACTGCTGCCGGGAAGGCAAAGAGTGTCCGGTGGAATCCAAGCCTGGATTCTAGGTGAGAGGAACCTGAAAGCAGAAGGGACAGAGTCTGGGTCACTTCAGGTGACCAGGGGCTCGGTAGTCGAATGCCCACCGATGTCGGGTGCTTCAGGTGCGAAGAAGGGATGCTTGACTCTGCAGCCACGGGGACCAGATGTCGAGGACGACCAGGATCCGGAGGTGAGCAGTCCCACAAAGGATGTCGAGTGCTGAGGGGTCGATGTCCGGCTGGAGCACCAACACGCCTTGGCAAATGCAACCCACGCAGGAAGGATAAACAGGTTACGGTGTGGACCAGCAAGGTCCAGGGGACTCTCCAAGCAATGGGGAGTCAGGGCACGTCTGGAGCAACCAGAGAAGCCCAAGAACAAACAAGGTGACCCTCGCCAGGACCCACAGGCCAACGGACCAGGGATTGCGAGGAGACCTCAAGCAAGTTTGCAAAGCACCAGCCCACGGAGCACTCAGTGCGAGGAGGCCGGATTTCTTTGGTGCAAATACTGCTCAGGGTCAGGACTACTTGGAGTCCAATGCGCAAGCTGAGGGGTCGCCAACAAGCATATGCACTTGCAAATGTACGCGGTGCACAGGGGAACCCGGGTCATGCGGTCCCCACGAGGGATACTGGTCTCAGAATCACTGAGAGGGCAGATCGACCTCAGGGACCTTCGGAAACCCACCTCCTGTGTTGCTGAAATCTTCGGAGTCCTCAAGAGCTCGGAAGATGCAAGCCGGTCAGATGCGTTTAGGTGCCTGCTAGTGCAGGGGAGTAACTCCTTTACTCCAAGGGAGATTCTTCAGTCGTCCAGCGTTGTGCAGACAGTCGAAGTACTTGGTTTCTTCTTAGTAGAATCTTGTCCAGGTAAAATCTAAAGTCCTGTAGCCAGGTAACCCACTTTATACCCACGGGAAAGGGTTGGACAGATTCAGGGGATCCTCCTAGGGGAGGGGCAGGACAGAGGGGTGGCTACACCCATGTCCTTTGTCTAGTTTCACGCCAGAACAGGAGCCAATGGCTCCCAGAACTGGTTTGAGCTGGACTATGCACAGGGACACCAAATGTGCCCCCAGTGCAGACTTTCTGGCACTCTTAGAGTGCACCCACCCATCCCCAATACACTAAACCGTTTCTGGGAGGTGGTCACACCTCCCTGTGACAGGATGCCTATTGTCATGCCTTCCTCTGCTCAAGCTTGGCTCAGCAGCAGGAGAGCAGAATCGTGTCTGTGGCTGGCAGCGTCCATTTTGTGCTGCCCGGGTCGAGAAAGCTGGTACCGGGTAGACCGGTGACCCACAGTAGTGGTTTCAGAAGGGTGGAATCATACCTCCCATACCAGTTACTGGTGTGGATGTATAATTCCAAGGTGTTTGACACCAAACACAACATGTTTCTAAGCAGCCGTTTTAAAGTTAGCATTTACCGCAAGGTTATAATGCAACTTAACCTATATGTCTGGCTGCATCACAGACAACCCCGGAGAATGGTCTCGAAGGCTGCAGAGGGGCTCTGCTCATGCAGGGGCACCCTCTCACGTAAAACCCAGCACCCTGCCTTCAGGATTGATAAGGCCTGCCATAGGGGTGACTGATAGGTTTTTAAGTGTAGTGATTTAGATAGATATAGTGAACCTATATCTAAGTAAGTGGTGCACGCACCAGCTTACACAGGCTGCTGTAGCAGACCTGTTGTGTCATTTTGAATGGCCTCTCATGGGTGGCATAATACATGCTTCAGCCCATGGGAGGCCTCTGGGGTACCTATGCCCTGGGTACATGGTGTACCAGATACTAGGGACTGATAAGGGTACCCCAGTATCCAATCTGGAGTGTACCTAAAGTACATACATAGCAATTTAAGGGAGAAAGCAGATAGACTGGGGTCCTGGATAGCAGGATCACAGCCAGACTACTCAAAAACCAGCAAAACACCAGGAAAAAAGTGGGGGTAACCATGCAGTCAGATCCTACCTTCCTACAGTGGCCAAAAGAAAAGTGTGATCAAGACACACATAGAGGTTGTGCATCACTGAGTAAAGGGAATAGACCTACTCACCGGGATGAAGCGACCGCCATGCGCCGATAAGCGACCAATGGGTGGCCCACCCCTGCAGCTGCGCCACCTGTGCATGGGAAAGGGCACTAGGCAAGGGAGGACAGGAGAAGCCCAAGGAAACATCAAGAGAACAGTTGTAGTCGCCAGCTAAAATCCATAGTGTCCCATTTTGTGTGCCAGTGTTTGGGAAAGAGTGGCCCAGAAAGCATCCCACTGAGTATTAGGGGCATATATGCTTCCCAGGAGAACCCAGGAGCTGTCAAGACAGCCTTCTATGCTAGCAAAACGTCTCTCCCTGTCCACTATGGTGTCAGTGACCTTAAAGGGGACACCGGAGCGGACCCAGACCAGGACACCACGGGCATAGGTGGAGTAAAAGGTGCATGTAATGTGACCTCTCGGAGACACTGTGATTCTGGCTGTGTGATGTGTGTCTCTTGAAGGAAGATGATTTGAGTGTTGTGGCATTTAGCGTAAGAGTAAACGACATTTCGCTTCTTTGCCGAATGCATCCCTCTGACATTGAGGGTCAGGAGCCGGGTGTCAGTATGGGGAGCCATAGCATGGAGCGGATCTGCGTCCCCCAGGGGATCCTTGCCCGGTGCCACTTATCGCAAGTGCCAGTCTCTTCAGTGCCTAGTCTATAGGTGAGGCAGGGAGTAGAGCTGCCCTGGTGCAGCCAATGTGGGCAGAGGAGTGGGTGAGGGTTAAGTGCAACAAAGCAACGAGTAGGACATGCTGCGACAGCAGCCTGTCCAAACCAGTGAAAACTGAGTACCATATCTGAAGGCAGGGCAATTTCTTGGCAGGGAGTGAAATGGCAAATTGAAAGCGGTGTGTGTCCACCTAGCGCAACAATGAGGGTTGCGGCCGGGGCCTGACAGGTCGAGGGAGGTCAAGGGATGGGGAGGAGGGAGAGTAAGTACCGGGAGAGGGTCTGGAGGAGTGCAGATAGTTCAGATTATAGTATCTGCAGTCTGTTGTCTAACCAGCGGTGTCGTCTGGGAGCCAAGGCGGGGTCCAACTGTGGTGATCGAGTCATCATTGGTGGTGAACATATGCGGGCTCCAGTTGTCCTCTGGGGAGCACTGTCCCATAAAGAGGCCACTGCTTGGATTGCCTGTTGTCTGTCTTCGATGAGCTGTTCCAGGGAAGGGGGGTGCACAGGCCTGGGAGGCAAGGAGGCTCCCCTTCGGTGTCAGCGTTGCTTCTGGTGACCTGTCCTCGCTGGTCTAGGAGGTGCCCCTTCACGGGTTGATGACGTGCCAGCTTGCTGCTGATCTAGCAAGTCCCATACAGCTGTAGGATCTGTGAAAAAAAGGGATTTGCCCTCCGGGAGGATCTTGAGCCAGGCTGGGAATAATAGAGAATACTGGATTTCAAGTTTGCAAAGCTTCTTTTTGGCACTCCTGAAAGAGGACCGCTGTCGTTGCACTGCAGGAGTGTAATCGAGGAAGAGCATCATTGTGTGATTGTCGAGGGTCAGAGGGCCTGCAGTACGTGTCAGATAGTATTGCGGTCTCTGTTGTGTAATAGCTTGGCCAGCATAGGGCAAGGGGGAGCGCCGGAAACTGGAGGTCGTGCAGGTACCCTGTGTTTCGCTTCCAGGGAGAAAAATTGGGTACGGTCTGCAACGGGCATGAATGAGCAGATCCAGCCATCTGTCAGAGGATTGCACCCCTCCTGGCCCTCCGGTAGGCCCACGGTACGAATATTGCTTCTCCAGGAGTGGCCCTCAGCGTCCTCCGCTCTCTCCTCAAGGCTCTTCACTCGGGACTAGAGGTCTGACAATGTCCATTGTGTGTCTGTCATCTGAGGTTGTAGCGCAACCATCTCCTTCTCGCCTTCCACCACATGATCTGAGAGTTTCTGATGGTCATCCCTGAGGAATCCGAGTTCAGTCATTAGGGTGCCCACTGTTGACTCCAAGGATAGGCGGGAGCTCTCGATGGCTGTGAGGACCTTGTCGAGTTTGTCATCTGGAGGGGGTTGGTTGCTCTGTTAAGCATCTGAATTAGGAGTTTCCGGCACTGTGGTCTGCTGCTCCACCACTAGGTGTGGCGGAGCAGGCGGAGCTGCCCTTTGCCTTCCCATTGTGGCTGTCAAGGAGGGGAGGCAGAGTAGAAGGCTCCCCCGACAAAGTTGTGTGGAGAGATGACCAGCTGTAGATCATGCAGTGTTCTGAGGCTGTGGCAAGGTGAGGGGGTGAGAGCAGGAGCACCTATCAGGGAGTGCACAGAGAGCCCACATGGGACTCCCCTTCCCCCGTGGCATGGGGGGTCCTCGCATGGGGGGTCCTCTCATGGGTACTCACCCACCTACTTCGCTGGAGCAGTTGTCTACGCCATGCCCTGATGAGTATAGCCGGCAAGTACGTGAGAGGGCACTGCTCGGTACAGAGAGACAGGTAGCAGACTGACAGGGAGTGTCTCTCCTGGTCGTTGTACAAGTAGTGAGAAGGCTCCTGCTGGTGATGCCAAGGAGTGGGCGCCTGAGTGCCCCAGTGAAATGGCATGGGTGAGCTGAGTTCTGGCACTGTGGTACTTCCAGGGCAGGGTCTGAAGGGCAGAGGAGGGATACCCACCACAACCATATACTCCTGGCATGATCACCGATGGGAGGCATGCTTGCCTCTATGAGTCTTGGGTCGAAACTGCTAAGTAGCAATCGCCTTACGTACATGGGTAGAGCACAGCGAGTAATTTCAGAGGTGCGGGAGAAGAAGTATCATGGGGAAGTGTGCCCACTCCTGCTTCATCTACAGAGCCTCTCACCCCTGAGCCCTGCATGCAATCACAGGACACACAAGTGGTGCACTCAGTATTTAGATGTCTCCCACGGGCCTCTCTCTATCACTCCACAATGGCAGGTGCCGCCACCAGGGCCCCATGGGCCGAATGCAGGCTGGTGTCAGCCTGGCTCCAGGGTGGTGTGCACTTGGGGGCCTTTGCGATCCTCCCTGAGCGCTCCATTTCCCGGATGAGGGCCAGAGACCTCCCTACGCGGTGCCACCAAGCCACGGCCACCTGTTGGACGGGAGTTGAAGCAGTTGCAGGTCTTGCGGAACAATCAGGACTGCCTCCGGTGAAGAAGTGCAGTGGGGAGGAAGAGCGCCGCCGCTTGCAAAGAGGGGCTCCCCTGGCCCCCCTCATAGAGTGAAGTTGCCGGATGAAGAAGGACGGCAAAGCGGTCGCCTCGAGCACATTGCCGATCTGAGCAGCGCCATCGGGGGCACGCCAACCAGTGGCGGGTCTCCTCAGCACCCTCCGAGCGAGCAGGTGCGTAGTACGGCCCCCGCCCAGGTGGGCGTTGTTTAATGAGTGACCACAGAGGGTGGGCTGCGCGGTAGGTCCTTATTGTAGCATATTGGCGGTCCTGTCGTCCGGTGAAGTATCCGGATGTGGGGGAGCATGTCATCCGCGGGCCAGACATGGCCCACTGGGTTAATAAAAGGGGAGGAATGCACGTGGTTCATCTCCCGAGCACGATCTGTGACTGAGTGTCCATCCTTTCTGCGCAGCGAGCAAGTGTAGGCCGTAGTGACCGCTGCGCAACACAACACTGGTGACAAGGGGGTCGCGACCTGCGCCCCACTAACCTGCTCGGTGAAGCCGCCTAGCAGTCTCCAGCAGAGCCCAGCTGACGCGACCGCTCAGCAGAGGTGCAGCGTTGGAGCCACGTCGCGTTAGCAGCAGGAGGCGGTGTCCCGTGTCAGCGCGGCATCGGGGAGACAGGAGAAGTCACAGTGAGGAAGCCTGGAGCAACGCGGTGAGTGAGGCTGATCCCGCAGCGAGGAGCACTGCGCAGTCCCTGCTGAGCCCATTCGGAGCTTTATAAGTGCTCCGGGAGCGGCCCCGTCCACGAGCAGCAAAGAGTTGGTGAGTCATCACTGGCTGGGGAGCGCCTGCAGCAAGGCTGCTCCCATAGCCCCAGAATAGACAAAAACAAGCATAGAACAGTGCAGAAGAGGGGCCAGGCTCACAGGAGGGCTGCACACACCCTGCAGAGCCCAGGGGGCGTGTGTGAGGAACAGAAAGAAAGAAAACAATAAGCCCATAAATAAAGACAGAGAGAGAAAAAAAAGAGGGAAAAAAAACAGCCAATCCAGTGTGCACTGAGGCAACACAGAGCAGGAGAAGAGAAAAAGAAAAAAAAAGGGGGGGGGGGGAAGGACAAAATAAGCGTCAAGAAAGAGAAACGACCAGGACCCACCCACATGGCTGACGAAGATCAAGTCGCACCCCAACAAAGGGGCCCCGTACAGAAAGCCCTCACAGGGGTGCTACCACCATTCAGTGAGCTGGAAGACCCAGCAACAGCATCTCCACGGTGGAAGATATGGATCGAAAGGCTAAACAACTACTTCGTTGCAACGAGGGAGACGGACGGAGCCGTCAAGAGGTCATTACTTCTCCATTATGCTGGAGATGAGATCTTCAAACTCTTCAAGCACCTGCCAAACACAGGCATTACTACGGACTACAAGGTGGCCGTACAGGCACTGAATGCGCACTTTGACCCGCAGCTCAACCCGGATTTCGAGAGGTTCAAACTGCGCCAGGCACGTCAACGAGAGGGAGAATCAATCGACGCATTCTACGCCCGCCTGCGCGAACTGGCCAGCACCTGTACGGCAGACGACCAGCCGAAAGAAATCAGAGCACAGATCATCCAAGTATGCCGGGATAAGGTGCTCAGAGGACTCATTTTGCGCCTGTCAGAGATTAGCCTGGAGAACATGCTAATATTAGCAAGGACGCATGATCTATCGGCGGCCAGAGCCAGCGAAATGGACCAAGCTCTCACAAGGGCACAGGAAAGGCCGGCGAACGTCGAGATGGAAAGGGTCGACGCCCTCCGCATGAAGTCAAGACACGACGCGTACAGAAAGCAAAAGCCCCCAACGACGAAAGCGAAGTGTGGCTACTGTGGGCGCGAAGAACACCCAGTCAGCGAGTTCCCCACCCAAGGCCGGACCTGTGCCAACTGTGGGATACCCAACCACTTCGCAGTGGTATGCCGGAAGAAGAACAGAGGAAGAGGCAACAGAGGACGAAGGCTGCTGTCCAAGGCGGTGCGCCAGCTGTCCATCACAAATGTATCACAACGCGAAGAGCCCAAGGGAGCCAGCCGAGCGTACCAGGGACTGGAAGACTCGTCCGACGAGGTTGAGACCTACCTCATCTCCTTCCCACAGGAACTCAAACGCCGCCGGAGACCCCAGCCCACGTGTGTTGTCAAGATTGCGGGGTCCGAAGTTTAGGCAATCATTGACACCGAAGCCTCGGTCAATGTGATGGGTGTCCAACAGTACCACCAGCTCCAGCCCAGGCCGCCCCTTGAACCGTCCAAGACGAGGATATTCGCATACGGAAGCCAGTGCCCGCTACCTCTGAGAGGAAAGATGTCAGTACCAGTCAAAGCTGATGACCAAGAAGTAATGATCCACATCATAGATCGCGAAGCCAACACCCTGATCGGCAGCGACTCCGCGGAGAACCTGGGGTCGTTCGCCAGAAGCGTTCGAACACACCAGGTGGAAGACATCCTGAAACAGTTCCCTGAACTATTCCAAGGGCTAGGCCATCTCAAGTGGCCACACATCAAGCTGCACATTGACAAGACAATAGCCCCGATGGTGCTAAGACACCAACGGATCCCCTTTCACCTTCGGCCTTTGGTGGAGAAGGAGCTGGAGAAGCTCAAAGAACAAGGCGTAATCGAAAAAGTATCAGGCCCGACCTCGTGGGTATCACCGATGGTGATCGTCGCAAAAACCCAAACAACCCGGCACCATACCATCGATTTTTATTGTTAAGGTTTCGGTTTAACCTTCCATCCGTGTTATACCTAACTGATGTGCTTAAATCCAGGTGAAATTCTAGTATGAAATTCACTCTTTCGGGACTTCGGTAAGAGCTTTTGCTCGCGTTCAGGCAAATCACAGGCTCATCAAGGCCACGTACAGGTTGTGCCCCATTTTAATTGTTTGGGTCGCCCCTCTATACCTTCCTGGTTTTGAATTACCTTTCTCATTCATGCTATGGATTCCGGTATTTGAAGGAATATAAGGATCTTGTTGGTCACTCAGTACGCTAGCAGATAAGATTTTCTACCAGTAACATGGTATGGAGTTCAGTATTTGCTAGGAATTGTTGTCTTCTGACCTTCCCGGCTCGTTTTCACTTCCCATTTGTTTGGCCTTGAAAAAGTCCATAGGACGAAACACGTATCGGCTGCCAGTGTGTTTCATCGATTTGATAAGAAAAAGGCCGGAAAATAAAAGAAAGAAAATTTGAATTGGACTACCTTTGATTGCTTTCAAGGTTACTAACCTACATACTGTATGGACTATTTTCTGTGCGCCTCGGTATCTGTGGATATAAATAGTTATTTCCCTAGAGAGCTTTCTCTCTAGAGTGCACACCCTCCGAGTGGCTGGAGGGTTATTACCTTGAGAGCACCACAATGCATTGTTTGTCAACCCTACTATCTTCCGGAAAACACTTTGAATAGATGTGCATTCGCAAAGGGCCTAGCCACCTGTCGTTGTTTGCTTTGTGTCAATAATATGAAATTCACTATGTTCTTATCTATGCCCAGCTTAATGAGTTTTCCCCAGAGTTTGGATCTATTTAGCCTATCAAATGCGGCAGTCAGATCCATAAACGCTAAATAGAGTTTGTTCTTTTTGGCCACGGTATACTTACTGATAATCAGCTGGAGATTTATAGGTTGATTGGCAGGTCCTTTTCCCGGCCTAAATCCATATTGGAGGTTGGATAAAAGCTTATTATGCTCCAACCAGTCTGTTAGTCTTACCAAGACTGCCCTCCCCAGAATTTTCACAGTCGAGTCAATTAATGATATTGGCCGGTAACATTGTGGCTCTACTCTCGTCCCCTTTTTAAATATCGGTACTATAATGGATCTCAACAAAGATGATAATAGGCCTGTATTACAAGCAGCATTAAACACCCTCACTAATATTTTTGCCCAGAAAAGAGGATCTGCCTTAAACAAATCTGCTGCACTCCATGTGGCCCTGGCGCTTTTTCACTAGACATAGTTACAATGGCATCGTAAACCTCCTGCTCTCCAAAACTGAAAGTAAAATCTTCCCTTGGAGTGACCTGAATGAGGTTAGGATCCTCTAGCATTTCCAAGCCATACATGGAAGTGTCTCACACAAATTTCTGGGGAAATAGTGCAATCCGTGACTTTAGTCCTAGTTCCCGCAAAGACTGGCCTATTCACTATCTCCCAGAACATCGTACTATTATTTCGCGTACTTATCTGTTCCATGCCTGTTCCTGGATTTCCTTTTTACGTACCACCATCACCACTTTGTATGCTTTCCTGCATGCCATAATCTTGGCCCAGTCATTTGGGCTTTGTTTTAAGGCCATCCCCCCCCCCCATTGCTTTCTCTAGTCGGGATTGTTAGATTTTTTTACCACCTGCTCACAAAGCCTCTGAAATGCATTCAAGACTTCCTTCTCTTGTGAGTCCTCATCTAAACATACTTTAATATCAAAAGCAATATCAGTAACAAGCTTTTTGGTGAAGTATTCCAGAACTACCCTGTTCCATTTGAACCTTCTAGCCTGATCCTTAACAATAATTTCCCTATTTTTAGGTCCTGTCCTCTGCATGCCCACCTCCTCCATCACCCATTCTAATTCCAACATTAGAGGGTTATGATCACTAAAGTTACTCCTCTTAGTCCTGATCTGTGATATTGATTTACTGATACGTCCCTAGTAAAGTACACTTAGTGTGCCAGGACTTGTAAATCAAATGCTACTAGTGGGCTTGAAGCACTGGTTGTGCTACCCACATGAACATTACAACCATGCAAATGTGTCTCAGACCCACCACTGTAGTGTTTGCACGTGCACTTTTAAACTGCCATATTGCCCTGGCAAGTGCACCCACTTTCCAGGCCCAAACCTTCCCTGTCCTATCATGTAAGGCACCCTTCAGGCAGGCCCAAGGTACCCCCATGAGCAGGGTGGAGTGCATGTGAAAGGTAGGACATGGCTGGTGTGTTTTACATGTCCTGATAGTGAAATACTGTGCATTTCGGTTTTCACTGTTGAAAGGCTGTCTGTCCCATAGGCTATCCTTGGGGCCACACTGTAACATTTTACATATGTAACTTTCAATTGGGACAAGATGGAAAAATTGAGTTTAGGCTCCCTGAACTCAGAATTTCTTAACACACCTTTTGATAAAGGTGGCTTTTAAACTGTGTTTTGAAAATGCCACTTTTAGAAAGTGGGCATCTTTTTACTTAACCATTCTGTGTGCCTATGCTTGGTTGTGTATTCAACATCTCATTTTGGAGTGACAGGAGCTGGGGATGTGCATTCACTCTAGACAGTCACAAGGGGGGGTTGAGGTGTGTCCTGCCTTGCCTGGGTGACTCATCGCTAAGCTGAATAGACCTGGTCTACATTTAGAGTGGTGGGAGGAGTTTCGCTAGCACCTGATTATGCTGCGTCTCCTTTGCTGTCTCCACCCCCTGTGGTCATGCTGGACCCGGGAGGACAGAACTGGTTTGGCCTGAGCTCAGAGACTCTAACACAAAGAGAACAATGACAAAATGGGGTATAAGTATCAGACCTAAAACCCCAAGACTTTAGATTACTTCAAGAAACAATGGGACCCTGCCAAGAAGAAGAGCGGAAGGACTGTGTCACGAGTGCTGCCTTTTCTGTATGAGGGGTGGGTTGGCCTGCAGTTGCTGCTTTTGTCTGTGGTGGAGGAAAAGGACTGACTCTTTTTGCACAGCTGTGGTATCCTGCTTGTGAAGAAAATCTCCAAGGGCCTGTGTGTGCTGGCCTCCTGTTGTAGAAGACTGAGGGACATCAAAGTCTTCCTTCTGCGTGCTTTTACTTTGATTGGAGAAAGTTCTGGTGATTGTATTCTGTTTTACCAGGTTCTGGTGCTTGCACTCTGGTTTGCATCATCCTGGTGCTTTCACGCTGTTCTTGGCAAACCTCCTGCTACCCCTCACCTGCTGTTGGAAAGCTGTGCTGGGCTTTCCGTGACGAAGGATCTCTTGGGCAGAGCCGCGAGGTCTCCGACCTCGAAGAAGGGAAGGGAAGTGTGGCCGCTCCCCAGCTGGGCGGGTGTAACAGGATTGGCTGGCGTTGCCTAGCAACAGGCGCAGAGGAAGACTCCTGCGGCACCCAGCAACGCCTTTCCAGGCCACCCGAGGCTCCCAAAGCAAGTAGGAGAAGTGGTCTCTGCAGCAGCACCGCCCAGCTCCAGCCCCAGCCCCTTGCCCGCCCATCACCAGACAGAGCCTCGCAGGCTCGGGTGAGCTGGGGGCCACAGGGAGACGAGCGGAAGGACTGCGGGAGCATCCTGCCATCTATGCACTGGGCTGACGTGGGCCCCTTTGTTTTTACCCAAGGCCAGTCAGCCGAGCAGGGAGGAATCCTCAACAGAGGTCCTGCTCGGCCCCCTCGTTCAAAAGTACCGATGCGCTCTTCACAAACCGGGCCGGCGGCCCGCAACTAGAGCAGCAGTAGCATACCGGGGACGGTGTGCTCAGGAAACGGTTAGCACTGCCGTACTAATCCCAAGGTAGGGATCTGACCCGTTCTCCCCCACAATTTTACCAAATCCTAATGGAGGCTATTTGACCTCCTTCTGCTGAGCCCGGTAGAACACGGCTCTCGGTAGTAGGAGCATTTTCTGAATATAGGCAACATAACAACGTGCTCTCTGCCTTGCCCTCACTATTGTGTTCAGGTGCTAAATGTTATTCCCAGTAATGGCCTTTCTTATGATGGTTTCCTTTAGACATGTGCAGCTGATAAATATTGATTCAGTACACTGAATGTTATGTTCATGAAAATTGCCTTCTCAGCAAACTGGTTAGGATTTATGTGATGATGGTCCATGATTTATGTGATGATGGTCTAATGTGTAGATCTAATACAAAATGATACTTTTATATATTCTATTGTGTGGAGTCTCTTTTGTGGTGTATGTTGTGTGTCACTGGTGTGTGTGTTTACACATTGCCTCTAGGATAAGCATGACTGCTCTGCCAAGCTACCAAGGGGGTGAGCAGGGGTTCTCCTGGGTGTGTAACTCCCTTACCCTGACTAGAGTGGTGGGTTCTGCCTGGCTGAGGTGCATACCCTAGCCAACCTGAAAGCCCATTTCTAACACTCCTGGAATACCAATACATACTGTGAAAGACTTGCAGTAAGAAATGAAATGGACCAAACAGCCCTTTCTTTAGGTAAATTTTGCATTGTCATTGGTCCTGTCCTCACATGAACCGATTTGTAATAGCCTCCATAATCAGTGCATCTCCTGACAGCTCTCATCCATTCTTTGTCTGCCAATGGCCCCCACAAATCTCCTCTGGACCCTTGTTTCAACCTTGGCATTCCAAAATAATAACATGTGCTTCATAAATCAATTTTGGCATGACACCCGAGGAAGGACCCTGATGATCTCTGTACTTTATTAAAATTGCTTCTGTGTCCATAACACATCAATGACCATCAAAACCCAGGTTACTTACCCTCTCATCCTGTAGGCCTCCTTTGCTTGATCCAATTACTTACTCTCCTCTTCACAGTCTTAAACTTTCAGGCAGCACAATATACATTCCATTCTTTACTTTATTCGCTCTAACGACCATTAAAGTGCATTTAAAATACATACAATACATACAAAATAGCAACCTGATCAAAAATAGCATTAATATACAGGGTAATAAAAAACAAATAATAAATGGATATATGTTAACCAGAATAAATGCCATACACCAAATTCAATATAATAATAAAATGGTCATGTATAAATGATCTCTTGACAGTCAATAAACTCCGGGCAACTCATACCTCCAGGTTTCTAGACCACATAATCAGTAAGTCTCGAAAAATGAGTATTTTGCATTATTGATGTACTGTCGCGTAATTTACATCATACTCAATAATAAACAGTGGCAATTAATGTAAGCTAAGAAAATATCCCTGTTTGTACAATATAAAACCTCCTATAAGTAAAAACATATCATAATATGCTGTCACGTTCAATAAAATGCTGGATGCCTCAGTGATCGACAGTCACACCTCGAAAACTTACAATAGCCGATGATTACGGCTCATAACCATAGAATACTAGGTACCTCAGATAATCAAACATTCCGGAATAAGAGTGTCTAGGATGACAACCATTTCATCTTAGCTGTACTTACAACTCAGACAAGGATGGAGCCTCTCGGGGAACCCGGGACATGAACTTCTGGCGCCTAAACCAGACGCTCATCAAAAACCTAGGTACAGCAAAGACAATTGATGCTGTGGTGTCAGCTTTTATTATCCTCAGTGCCACCCTATAAAGTCTGACTCCCAAGTAACAACAAACAGGACAAATCCATTTTTTGCGAAGAAGATGGTATTCTGTACAGAAAAATAAGATGTATCTATATTTGTTGCCCATACATTGAATGACCTTAGGGGTAAACAGCCTAGTCTAAATCTCACATAGAGACTTTTCGCCAAGGGTGGCGAAATTAAATCATAAAAAAGCTCAAACTCAGGAAAGGGTTTAAAACTTATAAACTCAGTAGTTAGTTGCCCCGCAGTTCCATTTGTAATATATCGTTCTTCCACAACGGCTCAGTACTTGGCTTTCACAGTGGCAATATCATTTTTGCTAATGCTTTCTGGGCGGTCCCACAAGTGAATCAACCCCAAAGATCTGCACCAAGATTTGACATGACATAGCCAGGGAATCCCTTTAGCCCCACTTAGGTTTAAGACTTCTTTCAGAGATTCACAGTGTTCGCCTAGCTCCCTATTGGACCAAATTCATAGCCAGTAAATCAATGGTTTAATTGCAGCCACATCACCAATTCTCTTCAGGCCAAGGACAAAACATAAGGGGATCAACGGAGTGCTCGTTGGAACAGAGATCAGGGATCTGGGATCTGGCAAATATATTTTTGCTCACCACTAGTTTGTGCAAGTCAACATGGCCCCAGAGCTCTGCACCATAGAGTGCAGCATTTTGGGCTTTCATCCAGTAAACATCCAAAGCGGGGGTAATGTACCGGGACCAAGCCTGCTTGTGAAGTCGCAGTATGGGTTTGGAGTTATGACATAGCGTTAAATAACTTTTCTCTAATTGGAGATTCCAGCCCAAGGTTTTGGTTAGCCTTACTCCTAGATAATCAAACTTAGACACCCTCTCAAGGGGTTTCCCCGCTATTTTTACTGGTCTAGTTTTACACTTGTTCCGTCCAAATACCATGTATTTGGTTTTCTCCACGTTTAATTCCAGGCCCCTAGTCTCACAGAATGCTAAAAAATGTATCAATTAGCTTCTGAAGTCCCATTGAGGTCCTGGATATGTGTAATGAGTCGTCAGCGAACAGCAGGATTGGTATTTTTTTGCCATTTAACTGGGGAGAATCATTTTCACAATCCTGAAGTTCATTGACTACCTCATTTATATAAAGGGAGAACAGTGTAGGTGCCAGCACGCAACCTTGGCATACCCCTCGCCGGATAGGGATCTTACTAGTTAATTCGCCGGATTTCCCCCACCTAACCTGTGCATAATTATCCTCATGGAGCCTCTCAAGCAATTTCACCAAGAGTACATGCGCTCCCAACCCTATTAAAACTGGCCAAAGCATTTCTCGCGGCACCAGGTCACAGGCAGCACAAAGGTCAACGAAAACTACATATAATATTTGCTTTTCAGTTGTACGTATTTCCAATATAATAAAGTAAACCTAAACACCTGGTCACATGTGCTAGTTTTAGTGTGGAATCCTGCTTGATATAATGACAGAATTCCATTATCATCCATCCAGGTCAGTAATTTGTCCAAAACATGTCTAGCAAAGATTTTTTGCATATTATCTAATAGACTGATACACATTCTTCCTTATCCATTTCCCTCATCATACACTACTTTTCTTGGCAAAGAAACAGTCTGGCTTCTTATATATCTAGCGGGAAGTATGTTCCCAGAATGATGAATGTTTCTGCAATTGAGTTGCTCACCTATAAATATGTAGCAACACTCTAGCCATCCCCTAACTCTCAAAGCCTACTTCAAGGGCTAGTAATCAGTTTGGAGTACCTTCCTATTTAACTATCTTGAACTTTCCCCAAGGCCCTATTTTACAGCGACCACTGATTTTTCATTAGTCTTTAGCACAATTCTTCTGGCTTCAGCTAAAGTAAATATGATCTTTGTTACCATGCCTCCCCGTGGCCAACTCAGCACCTACTCATTACTTTGTGATTCTCATACAAACCTTTTCTCTAAAAAACACACCTCTGGCAAGGGAATGTGGAAGCTCGGTCCTTATTTACCTGCTGTCCTCCATGTTGTTAATGAGCTAGGAATAAAAGCCACCATAGCCAAACAAAGACAATAGGAGATCCCTATTTTTGCGCATGGAACATGACAGAACAAGTTTCTCCTTGGATTTGAAACTTCCTCCTCTCACTACACATCACAATCATTACCAAGTTGAACTCTTCTTTGCGAAAAACTCCAAAATCCTTCCCAACCCTTTATTATACTCCTGCCTACCATGGCTGTGCCTTCAAAATGTTGTTTTAAACCGGAATACCCTAGGGATACCTTTAAACAATTGGTGCATCACTATTGGGCATAGTGCCACCACTATGGTTGGATAAATTAGCATCTTGCAAAGCTGAAAACTTCCTTCAGGTGTGATAAAAATATAATAACTTTTTGAGTCAGTGGGTAGCTTGATTTGCCGATCTGTAGAAGACATATCCAGAGCTACGAAAACATCTGACGTGCTAAGCGAAGTAATCTCATCAAGGTTAGAGAGCAGATGTTTATCGTCTACCACACCCGATTGAAGCCTCTTAAATCAATGCACAACCTGGTGTCAATCCAATGTCTTCTCAGCAACCACCACTAGTAATACCCACTCACTCTCCACAAAGTTTTCAATTGTGTCATTCTAACACAACCTCTCCAGTTCTTCTCTTAATGCTTCATTTAAACAAATCAGAACATTCCTCACGTTCGCACAACGGGATTGCACTGGACTCTCTAAAATTAATTTACACACCCTGAACCTTAATGAACACGTTAGGAAACTTGTTGCTACCGGACTGGGGTGGTGGGGGCTGTGGGGGTTGATGGGGTTAATTAAAAAGATAAAATTACAAAAAAACACTTACCTGGCTATGGCCGGTGTTGCCGCTGACTCGCCTCTGATCCTCTTCATCTTCTTGTCTTCTCCCTGTCTGGAGTCCAGCAGCAGGAAGCACCCGGGCTCCCAAGCTCCCCATACCAATCACAACGCTGCAATGCAGCGTTGTGATGGCGCTCAGACCAAGCTTGGGAGCCTGGGGCATGTTCTCCATCCAGGCTGGAATGCAGCCTGGATGGAGAACATGGCAAGTGTGCATGACTGTTTTAAGCGGCCCAAGAGGGGCCAAATGTCATGCACACTTGGAGTGTCACCACTCCTCCCCCTGCAGTGCTCTAGCGTCACGAGGGTCAGCCCCGCCCCCAGGAAAGAATGGAGCCACTGCAGTAGGAAAAAGAAAATGATAATAACGTTGTTATTATATATTTTTTTCTTTTTCCACTGCTTGTTTATTCCTCACGATCCATACACTGCACAAGCTTCTTCTCACACAGCCATCCCAAAACCTCATTCTAAATCTAAAGACCAGTCAGTCAGTTCAGTCTTTAAACAAAAAAAAATGATGTTGTATATCCTCTGTGCTCTCCGGTCTAGTCTTGGCCAAACAACAGATCAAAACCACCTGCAAAGTTTCATCAAAACATGCCTCAGAAATTAACATTCATTTGGGTCAAGAATCCATCATCATATCAGTCCTTCTAGTTGCACTACCCCTCTTCAACTCTCGCTTTTGGAAACTCCCACCATCAGAAATATATCTCCCAACTCACTCTCTAATTGACCACTTTAATCTCGTATTTGATAAAATGCTTGTAATGCCTTGCTGTGCGACCTTTCTTGCCATATGACCTAAACACCATTTTCCAAGCCACAGACCCTTCATAATTTGCAGAAAGTCTCAGTTCTACACCTGAACAACACTTGTGACTCAGAAGTACTAGCTGGAGCTCAGCCACTCCCCTTTATTTTCAGAACTACTACTAAGGGAGGAAAATTAAAAAAGTAAAAATAGAAATAAATGAATAGGAGAAACACGACTCAATGCGAAGAACAAGCTAATACACTAAATACCAGTTACAGTCTAAATCAACTTAAAAAAACTGCTCTTAAAATTTGTGAGGTGAAGGCAAGTTCCCAAATGCAAGATATTAAAAATGCAGGCGAAATAAAGCTAACATTGCCTTATATTTGTACCAGTAAGAAGAACATTGCAAATGGTACCATTACAAGTCTAGGAAAGGAGAATAGATCCAAAGAATAAGTCAGTCAGCCAATTTGAGGGTTGTGTTGGCACTTATCGACTCACAGAGCCTAAATTATGCCCCAACAACAAAGAGAGAGAGAGAGCGAGCGAGCGGGACAGAGAGAGAAAGAAAGAGAGAGAGAGAGAGAGAGAGAGAGAAGGAAATAATAAAACAAACAAGCTTGGGCACAGAGAATAGGCCTCGCCTCTGAGACCAGACAGAATTGGGGGGGGGGGGGGTTTCCCGATTGTGTGGAACATTGGTAAAAAGAAGAGAAAAAAGCTTGATACATGCTCGCACCAGTGGAATGGTGCACAAAAGACTATGTGTGGAGCAAAGGAGGAGTGGTAATGAGGGAGGAGGGGAAAAGCAGTGCTGAGGAAGAGAGCAATGTGGGGGAGTAGCTCATGATGGAGCTGACGCCAACACGGGGAGCAGGGAGGGAAGCATCCGAGGAAGAGACCATATGGAAGCCAGGGGAGAAGTACATGAGAGAGCACCACAGAGCAGTAGGGTATTTAGGGGGAAGTACAAGTGGGAGAGGGAGATGGCTGTAAAACTACTTTTCTTTATAATCTTTCTCTACTTTCTTTTTTCCATTTTTGTTTTTTTCATATATTCTTTTTTTCTTTCTCCTTTTCTCATTCTCATCATTTTTCTTCCTGCACATTCTTTCTTTTATTCTTTTCCTCTATTATGCTTTATCTTCTCCTCATTCACTGATGTTTCTTTCAACTTCCTCTTTCTCACCTTCTTTCTTTCATCACTTTCATTATTAGTTCATTCAGTTTTTTCTTTTTTTACTTCCTTGTCATCTCCTTTTCTTGTGTTTTTATTCTCTCCTTCTTTTTCTCCTTTCTTTCTCTCGTCTGTTTTGGACATTCTCTTTCTGTTTCTCTCTTCCTTTCCTTCCTTCTCTACTTTCCTTTCTTCCTCACTCTCTCCTTTGTTTTTCTTTCTTCTTTCGCCCTTCTTTCTTTCTTACTACCTTTCCTTGTTCTTTCTTTCTTCCCATTTCTGTGGGACTGCCTAGCATCATAAAGCAGTCTCTTTTGCAGAAATATGTGTTATGATGGGCTGACAGGTACACCTTGGAAGGATAACGAGACAAATATAGTTAGTTATAGTGAGCTAAGAAGACTGCATGTACTTCGTAATATGTTTCACTGCTAAATTTCCTTGTTAGAGAAGCAATATTTCTTAAATGATTTTCTGATCTGCTGGTTTGTGAACTTCAACCTTTGAACTTTAAGGCAAATAGCCAGATAGTGTATATAGTTCTTTATTAATTTTATACAACAACTACAGACAATGTATGTTGTTAGAAATTGGATTTCTGGTTGACTGGGGTATAAGCCCTAGTCAAGCAGTAACCACAATCCTAATCAGGGTAAGGCACAAGCAAACCCCAAATTAACCTGTGCTCACCCTCTGGTAGCTTGACACAGAGCAGTTAGGCTTACTTTGAAGGCATTGTGTAAAGTATTTGTGCAACACTTCAAACAGTAAAACAGTGAGAACACCACACAAAAAGATCCCACACCAGGTTTAGAAAACCAGTGTAATTTAATTAAAAAAGACTAAACGAGAAAAAAACAATCAGTATAACCAGAATTTTAACGTTTTAAGTTGAAATAGCTCCAAAAAGCTCAAAGCGCCAACAATGTATATCTAGTCACGCTGGACCAGGACAAAGTCACAAGTTCAGGCCGACTGCGAAGGAGCGTGGGTCGGCTGTAGGGACCCAGTTAAACCCGCTGAACAAAGTAATAAATTCTGGTTGCGGAGCATTGCATGAATCCAGGTAGAAGAAGTGCTGCGCAGCTGAGGCGATGCAGCGGTTCTGAGATGCATTGAGGCTCAATCAATCAATCAGGGAATTGTAAGCGCGCTACTCACCCGTGAGGGTCTCAAGGCGCTGAGGGGGGGTGTCGGCAGATCTGTTTAGCCGAAGAGCCAGGTCTTGAGGGTCTTCCTGAAGGTGTTCAGGGAGGGGGTGCGTCTGATGTCTGCCGGTAGCTCGTTCCAGGTCTTGGCTGCAATGTGAGAGAAGGATCTTCCGCCTGCTCTGGCTCTGTGGATGCGCGAGTTTTCGGCAAATGCAAGGTTGGAAGATCGGAGGTTTCTTTTGGGTACGTGGAAGTTGATTCTGTCGTTGAGGTATTTGGGTCTGTTGTTGTGTAGGCATTTGTAGGCGTGAGTGAGGATTTTGAAAGTGACTCTTTTCTCCACGGGGAGCCAGTGGAGACTTCGTAGGTGTTGGCTGATGTGTTCGTGTTGGGGGATGCCGAGGATGAGTCTGGCGGCGGTGTTCTGAATTGTCTGGAGTTTGCGGAGTAGGGACTTGTTGATGCCGGCGTAGAGTGCGTTTCCATAGTCCAGTCTGCTGGTGATGAGTGCGTGGGTGACTGTCTTCCTTGACTCAGGGGGGATCCACTTGAAGGTCTTGCGGAGGATGCGGAGGGTTTTGAAGCAGCTGGAGGTGATGGCGTTGACCTGTCGGTTCATGGTGAGTGATGAGTCGAGTACGATGCCGAGGTTCTTGGCGTGGTCTGAGGGGGTAGGTGGGCTTCCGAGGGAGGTCGGCCACCAGATGCTGTCCCATGCAGAAGGGGTGGTACCGAGGACGAGGACTTCTGTCTTCTCGGCGTTGAGCTTCAGGCAGCTGTTGGTTATCCAGACTGCAAAGTCTTGCATTCCTTTCTGGAAGTTTTTTTTTAAAATTGTTTTTTTTTTAAGTTTCAAAAACCTTTATTGAAAGTTTGTACGATACATTGGTGTAAGAAAGAAGTCGCATACCAATTGGCATATTATTAAACATGTAGATGACATCTTCCCGTATCAATATTGACATAACATTAACTTCCCCCCCCAATCATATGATGCAGGTCAAGCAGTCTATACGTACATTCTACTATTTATCAGTACGGCCTGTCAAATAGGATGCAGACAATGCCGTGCAGCAGTGTACACAAGATCTGAGCGGCACTGAGCAGTAAGACATCACAGTTATTGGAAGGCAGTAAGTTCATAGCTGCAGCATCTGCCCCATTGAGCTTATCAAAGAGTCTCTAACACACCCATCCCCCTGTCCTATATCCTCAATCGTGGTACTGGACAGAGTTGTGTCCCAGGTGTTCCCTCCTGTGTAGGCGGAGATCGAGCTATAGACTCAGCCCCTCGTCTTGTCTCTACAATGTTACCGCTCTCATCATGCGCGTCCTCCGTCCCCTGCGCCAGCAAATCGGTGGTCAATAGGCCCCAAATATCTTTTGGGCGTGATTTGGTGGGAAGTGTGTCCGCTTAGGAGTGTATATGTTCTTGCCAAGTGGTCATTGTGTGAACCCAATCTTTGAACTTGGGGGCGCGGCCTCTCCCCCAACGACATGCTACCTGCCGTTTCGCTAAAAGCAACCCCATTGGTAGGAACTTTTTGTGTAGCGTGCTAACATCCTGGATCAGTCCCAGGAGGGCCACAAGAGGGCAAGGCTCCACCCGGACCCCTATCATGTCTGAGATTCCGTCGAATGTTTGCGTCCAAAACTCAGCCACCAGGGGACAACTCCACGCCAGGTGCATGAAGTCCGCTCCCTCCTGGCCACATCTCTCACAGTTATCAGTGTCTCTGAGCCGGAATCTATAAAGTTTAGCCGGAGTGTGATATAACCGGTGCAAAAATTTTAAATGTATAAGGCGTAGCCTGCTGTTGCCTGTAATGGCCTTTGTTTGTGCGCAGCTAAGTTCCCATTGGTCGTCAGTCAGTGGGGCATCCAGATCTTTGTCCCATTCATGTCGGGCCCGAGCAGGATGGGATGGCGGTGCGTTTTGTGAATGCTTATATAGGAGGGATATGGCGTGTTTGGGGGGTCTGCCTGGAGGAAGGCGTGCAAAGGCGCTAGTGTGCTCGGCTCTTCAGGAAAGGCGGGGGTTACAGCCTTTAGGCTTTGCCTGAGTCGGGTGTACATAAATGTGTCCATTATCGTTGGAGAATGTGCTCCAAAGAACTGTTCCATGGAGCGAAACTGTCCCCCCACATACAGGTCCCCCCAGGTGTGATACTTGAGGCCATCTAGCAGCCTATGACAAATCCCCTCATTCGTAACCTGCAACAGGGGGTTCCGTATCAGAGGCATTTTGGGGGAGTATAGCATAGGGCTCCCTAGTTTGCGAGCTATCCGATGCCATGCCAGTATCGTGCAATCCACTGTGGACGGGTCCCGCTCACGTTCCCTCACTGCCGTGAATAGGTAGCCTGTTGTGGGTGTTGGAGCCATGTAGCCATCCTCGACCGCCAGATGAGGCACGAAAGGCGGCGGGTGGAACCAGTATGTTGCAAAATGGGCCTGAGCACAATAATAATAAAATTCAAAATTCGGGACATCGTATCCCCCCTGGTGATATGGCAGCATTAATGTGTTTAGGTTAAGCCGTGCCAGTTTCCCGCCCCAAATGAGCCGAGTGAGTTGAGATCTAAGTGTACTAAAGAAGAAGCTCCCCGGGTGGTATGGGATATTAATGAAAAGGTACAGAAGTTTCGGCAGTATCACCATCTTGATTAACGAGATTCTCCCTGCCATGGAAAGGGGAAGCCGTAGCCACTTAGAGACAGTGTCTGTAATCTTATCCATGGCTGTGCCATAGTTGTTTCTCATCAGCGCATCTCTATCTCTAGTGACATGTATGCCCATGTATTTCAGTTCATCGGTTTCCCAAGTAAGAGGATAGTCCAGTTGGTGTGGCGGGGTATTATCTGTTAGGGGGAAGACCGCCGATTTTGACCAATTTATGTGTACCCCGGATATGACACCAAATTTAGTTATCTCTCGTAATACTGGATTGAGATTGTCTTGGGGTTTTTTAACATACAGTGTCATATCATCTGCATATAAAGAGAGTAGCAGCTGTCTGTTAGGGTAAATCAGCGCTCTATCATTGTGGTGTTGACGGAGCTTCGCAGCTAAGGGTTCAATGGCTAGAGCAAATAAAATGGGGGATAGGGGGCCACCCTGGCGCGTGCCTCTGGAGATAGTGAAGGTCGGGGACCGGACGCCATTCAGAAGCACCGATGCCACCGGCTGGCTGTAAAGCAGTTGAACCCATTTGAGGAAGGGAGCAGGTATCCCCATGTGACCCAAAGTACCTAGCAGGTAGTCCCACTCTAGGGAATCAAACGCTTTAGTAGCGTCAAGAAATACCGCAACCGCTGAGCAGCCAGGGTCAATATCCTGCAGAACTGCAGCAAGGGTTCTAAGATTATGCGACGTGGCTCGGCCAGGGATGAACCCCGCCTGGTCCGGAAGCACCAGTCGCTGCATCAGTAGATTGAGTCTGGTCACCAGTATTTTAGTGTCGCAGTTCAGTAGGGATAGGGGTCGATACGAGTCGCAATGAAGAGGGGACTTCCCAGGTTTCAAAAGCGAGGTTATTAGGGCCTCTCGCATAGTACCGGGCAAGCAGCCCTCTTCCAATGCCACGTAGAACACCTCTTTCAGAATGGGAGCTAGGAGCGGGGCATAAGTTTTGTAAAATTCTATGGGTAGTCCATCGGACCCGGGGGCCCGTCCAGACTTCATCCGCATGATGGCCTCTCTGATTTCGTCTAACTAAGTCTAAGCTCAGAAATCCCCGCTGGGTATCTCCCAGCCAGGCCAACGCCGTATCTTCAAGATAACTCGGCAAGTCAAGCGGGGAGCCTCTTTGGGAAGAGTACAGAGTGCAATAGAAGTCTCTAAACGTGTTCAATTGGTCAGGAAGATTCCTGTGTGTGTTCCCCTGTGCGTCTTGTATCTCTGGTATATAGTTGGAGAATTTAGGGGGCCTGGTCGCAGTTGCCAGAGCCCTCCCTGGCCTGTCCCCCTTGCCATATATCGTCGCCAAGTGGGGTTTCCCCCGAAATTTGCACTCCCTGTCCGCAATTACTCCATATTCTGTGAGCTTGTTGCGCATGGTGGCTCTAAGTGCCTGGCTGTCGGAGTTGGTACTGATGTCAGTCTCTAATTGTTTAAGCTCCGCTTCCAATCTGGTAAGGTCGTTGCGCAGTGTTTTAAGAATGCCCCCTCCTTTAGATATGCACCAGCCCCGGGCCGTAACCTTGAACGCCTCCCAAACTGTGGTGATGCTGGGAACCGATTTGACATTGCGCTCAAAAAAATCTCGTATATCTTGCTCCATTTCTGCCCTGAATACTGTGTCCTGCAAGTGTAAGGGGTTAAGGCGCCAGCTATTATATGGGGAGTATTGTATGGGGGCATGGATTTCCATAACAACCGGGGAGTGGTCAGAATACGTGCGGGCTAGATGGGCCACATGGCCTAGCCAGTGCGCCATTCCCACAGAAATGAACATGTAATCCAGCCTGGCCCAAGATGAGTGGACTGCAGAATAGTGTGTACCCTCCTGTAGCATAGGGTGTTTGTATCTCCAGGAATCGAGAAAGCGATTCTCAGTAATAATGTCTTGCAGAGTTTGTTGCATGTTCGTATAGTGGGCCGGGGTTGCCCGGGATCTATCCATACTTGGTTGAATCGCGGTGTTGAAGTCCACCCCCCATATGACATGGGTGGCGCCTATTTCCTGTATCTTACTCCATAGCTGGAGGAGAAACTGAGGGTCATCGGTATTGGGGCCATAGTAATTGGCAAACATCACGTCCTGAGAATGGAGTCTACCCCAGATCAGACAGAACCTACCACCCACATCCGTTTCCATACCATCAGGCACAAACGGCACCCCTCGTTTAAACAGGATAGCAACTCCCCGGGAATAGCTAGAGTAAGATGCAAAGCAACGGTGTGAAGCCCATCTCGAGGCGAACAGGGGGACGGCTCCAGGGCTCAGGTGCTTCTCCTGTAGCATAGCAACTGTGATGTGGTGCCGATCTAGGTACCCAAGTATCTGCCTTTTCTTTCTGGGGTTATTGAGACCCCGCACATTCCACGACGCGATCCGGAGGTTATTTAAATCGCGTGTGTTGTCTGCCATTGTTACTGCAATAGGGAATTATACTCAACCATGCCTCGTGAACCATAGGTAATTGTGTAGACTGCAACGCTGGGAAAGTAGATCCTCCCCCCTCCACCCACACCGGCTTCCCCAACTCGCCTGGTACATAAATTGTTCCCACCCAAAAAAAACAAAAAAAAACATCAACATATAACAAGTACTTTGCTTCCTTGTGGTAAGTTCAGGGGTACGCCCTCTTGGGGAAGCCGCTAGGGGCCCACGACCTACTCACTCCCCTCCATACTCACACCCACCTGCCACTCCGCGTTTAGGCGGGCAGCTACTGCGGGACGGAGGTGAGTTGCCTAGCAGGATGGTTTGTCACAAAATACATATAGAATGAGAATACATCACCAGCCAGAATTAGTTCGTCAAGAGTCCCAAATCAATGAAAGTCTCAGCAGAACCGATGTTCCGTACCTGCCTCATCCCGGATCCGATAAAGGAGAGTGGGATCTGGAGCGGCCTCTCGCCCCCAACTCCCTGGACTCTGCCCGGTGGTGTCTTCTGAGGTATTCTTCAGCCTGCTGCGGATTCTGGAAGTAGTGCTGCTTGCCATGATGGGTTATTTTCAATTTCGCCGGGTATAACATGGCGTAAGGGATTTCTTGCAGTTGAAGTTTTTTCTTGACAGCAGTAAATTTGCGTCTGGCGTCTTGTACTGATTGCGTAAAGTCCGGAAAAAACGACAGCGTGGTGTTTTTGTAATGGACCTGTTTCCTTTCCCGGGCCAAGCGTAGGACCGCATCCCTGTCGCGGTAGTTTAAGAAGCGGGCAATAACTGGTCTCGGCGGCGCCCCTGGGGGAGGGCGGGCCGCCAGGGACCTGTGCGCCTGCTCCACCGTTAGGTGCGCCGAAAAGGAATCTGTGCCAAACAGGGTTGTAACCAGCTTTTCGATGAAGTCCTCCATACGCCCCACACTGGTTGATTCCGCCAGGCCAAGGATGCGGACATTATTTCTTCTGGAGCGGGCCTCCAAGTCCTTGTTTTTATCCGCGATTACCGTAAGCAATTTATTCATTTGCGTGATCTGCTCCTTACTGGTAGTGGCGCCATCTTCAAGCTCCGAGACCCTGGTCTCGGCTTCCTTTAAGCGAAGGTCGTGTTGATCCAATTTGTTGACCACAGCTTCCATTCTCGTGTTCATAGTGTCCATTTTGGCGTCTATGGATGTGAGGCTTTGCTTCATACTGCGCAGGAGAGCCCTCCAGTCTTCGTCGGGCGTACCTGCAGCATCAGAGTCCGCATTTTCCAGCGATTGCGATCTAGGGGTCTTGCGCGCTTCAAATGGGATTTTGGACTGCTTGGTGTCGGTGCGCCCCATGTTTAGAGATCAATAGACCGCGCAGAGGCGTAATGCAGAATCCCCAGAGGCACCCCCAGTCCGCCCCCGCACGGGGGTCTGGGCGAACAGCACACGAAGCGACATGCCCAAGGGGCGACCCCCACGGATTGAAGTAGGTAGTAGCTGGCCCTCCTCTGACTCGGGATGTATGCAGCGACTCTGTTGTATGCGAGCAAGGGCTCCCACGCAGGCAGTTGCGGCTATGATAGGAAGATGTGGGGGGGAGGGGGGTGTCCGGTATCGAGAGCGTCGCAGTGAGGGATCAGGATCACCGCCGATTAGCTCGGGGGGGGTAGAATAATGGCAGTTCAACGCATCTCACCGCCTCTACATGGGGATATTAGTGTCCCGCAACCACTCCGGCAGTGGGCCGCCGGCGAAACTCCTCCTCTCGACACCATAAACCGGCCCCCGGTGTCCGCGCTTGCAGCGAGTGTTAGGCAAGAGCTATGCGCAGCCTCCTCACTAGTAAGTAAGCATGTGTAGTGGTGGAGTGACAAGTCCGCAAGGCCCTGCCACAGTTCTGCTGGCCTCACGCTCCTACCTCTCTGGCGACAGTTTAGCGTCGAGACAAGATGGCGGCCGCCTCGCCCAGCGGCGGCGTCCAGGCTGCAGCTCCAGACCAAGGATGAATGATGGAGGCCAGGTAATATTAGCGCTGCAGAGTATGCTTCGTTTTCAGCGCCCCCGGACTCCGCCGGCTCTCATCAGCGCACCGCTCCTTGAGGCGCGCTGGGCCGGTGCCTGCCCGCCCCGCAGCGCCGTAGTTCTCGGGCCACGGCACCCGTGACGGGAGCTCTGCAGGCGGTCCCAGCGCGTCCGTCCCAGCGCATCCGTCCCAGCGCGTGTGCCCTATAGCTTCCCAGTGCAAGCGCTCACCCTCTGAGACGAACAGTCGGAGGGACGAGGCATCTGGGGCACTTCTCTATGGTCCGCCCCGTGAGATCGCGGCTCCCGCGTCTCTGCGGCCGCAGGTCTTCCCCGCAAAGCTCTCCGCTCCGCAGGCCGCAGGTCAAGGCCCGGCCGTCCGCGTCCCGCGACGGTCAGCTCAATCGACGTTGCACTCCAGGCTGGGCTCATTAACTAATGACTCCGGCTGTAGCATTGGTTCGGGAGTCCCGTGGTGATGTCGGGTGTTCCCATTGACGATGCAGGATGGGTTTAGCGGATGTTTTCCTGCTCGGCTGAGCTGGAGCCTGACTGGTGTGCGGCCATCTTGGTCGTGCGCCACCTAGCGCCCCCTCCTTTCTGGAAGTTGAGTTTGGCAGTGGTGGGGTCTTTGGTGAGGGAGAGGATGAGCTGGGTGTCGTCGGCGTAGGATACGATGTTGAGGCCGTGTTGTCGGACGATGGCTGCGAGGGGGCCATGTAGATGTTGAAGAGGGTGGGGCTCAGTGATGAACCCTGTGGGACTCCGCAGGTGATTTTCGTGGGGTCGGAGAGGAAGGGTGGGAGTCTGATCCTTTGGCTTCTTCCGGTGAGGAATGATTGGATCCAGTCCAGGGCTGTTCCTTGTATGCCTGCGTCGTGTAGTCTGGCGACTAGTGTGCGGTGGGAGACGGTGTCGAAGGCCGCTGATAGGTCGAGTAGGATGAGGGCTGCGGAGTGGCCTTGGTCCAGGAGGGTGCGGATGTCGTCTGTGGCGGCGAGTAGGGCGGTCTCTGTGCTGTGGTTGCTTCGGAATCCGGATTGGGACGGGTCGAGGATGGCGTTCTCTTCAATGAATCGTGTCAGTTTCCTGTTGACTGTTTTCTCTGCAACTTTGGCTGCGAAGGGGAGGAGCGAGATGGGCCGATAGTTCTTGAGGTCGGTGGGGTCAGCTGTGGGCTTCTTGAGCAGGGGTCTGAATTCTGCGCGCTTCCAGTCATCTGGGAAGGTGCCTGTTTTCAAGGTGGTGTTGATGGTGCGTTGTAGTTCGGGTTTGATTGCGGCCGCGGCTCTGTGGTAGATGTGAGGGGGGCAGGGGTCAGTGGGGGCACCCGAGTGGATGCTTTTCATGGTCGAGGCGGTGTCTTCGGCCGTGATCGGTGTCCAGTTGGAGATGGTGGGCTGGCTGGTATTTCTGGGGGGCGGGGGCCGTCTGTGGCGCCTGGTGGATGGTCGATGAAGTTGTCGTAGAGGTTTTTGATCTTGAGGTGGAAATAGGTTCCAAGCTTGTCGCAGAGGTCTTGGGATGGGGTGATGTCTGTGGCTTCGCTGCGTGGGTTGGTGAATTCTTGAATGACACTGAAAAGTTCCTTGGAGTTGGTGGAGTTGGCCAGGATTTTGTTGTGGATGAAGTTCCTCTGGTGGCTCTGATCTGGTTGTGGTAGTCTGTCGTGGCGTCCTTGTAGGTGGTGTGGTTTTCGGTTGTCTTGGTGTTTCTCCAGTTCTTCTCCAGGTGTCTGCAGGTGCGTCTGGCTTCTTGGAGAGCGGTGGTGAACCAGGTGGCTTTCCTGGGGCGTTGTCTGTCGGGGTTGCGGGGCGAGCTCGTCTGCGCAGTTGGAGATCCAGGTGTGGAGTTCTCTGGCTGCGTCATTTACGTCGGGTGCCCAGGTGTGGTTGTCTCGGGTGAGGGTGGAGTTAAGTTGCTCGTCGGTAACCTTGCTCCAGTTCCTTCGTGGTGGGCGTGGGGCTGGTTTGGGTGCCTTGGGTTTGTTGATGGCGAAGTGTACGCAGTGGTGGTAGGTCCATGGCGGCTGCGTTGTGTGGCTGAATTGGATGCTGTTTCCTGCCGCGAAGATGGGGTCGAGGGTGTGTCCTGCTCTGTGGGTCGGTGTGTTGACGAGTTGTTTAAGTCCGATGCTGGTGAGGTTGTCACGAAGGATAGTGGAGTTGGGGTCTCTGGGGTTGTCGAGGTGGAAGTTCAGGTCTCCAATGAGTATGTAATTTGTTGAGGCGATGGCGTGGGGTGTGATGAAGTCGGTGATGGTGGTGGCGAAGGGTGTTCGGGGGCCGGGGGGTCTGTAGACGAGGGTTCCTCGGAGTGTGACTTTGGGGGTGGTCTGGATCTGGAAGTGCAGGTGTTCGGCGGAGGGGAAGGTTTCGCTGGAGGTGGTGAGGCGGAGGGTGCTCTTGTGGGCGATGGCGAGGCCCCCTCCTGGGTGGTTGGGGCGGTCTTTCCTCTGGATCTTGTATACGTCTGGGATGGCGGTGCTGATGTCGGGGGCGGAGGATGCGTTGGTCCAGGTCTCTGTGAAGAAGGCGATGTCGGGCGAAAGAGAGTCGAGTAGGTTCCAGATTTCCATGGCGTGTTTGTGTACGGAGCGTACGTTGAGGAGGATGCATATTAGGGTGTCACCGGTGCTGGCATCGGCGGTGTTGGAGGCCGGGGTGGCGGTGAGGGTCTGGCGGCAGTGGAGGCAGGAGAACTCTCCGTGGGTCGTGTTCGGCGAGGCCTGTTGGCATTCTCTAAGTCTTCCAGGGTTGAGTGCGAGGAGGGTGGTGGTGTCGTAGCGATGGATAGTGGGAGGTCCAGGGTTCCTGGCGCTGGCCGCGGTCGGGTCGCGGACGGGTGCTGACGGGCTTGCCTTTGGCGCGCCGGCGGCGCGACCCCACAGCGGCCTCCATTAAGTAGGGGAGGTGGGAGGGAGGAGAGGCTGGGAGGAGGGAGCGGGGGTATTCCGGGGGGAATTCCGGGGGGGGAATTCTGGGGGGGAGGGGCCACAGGGGCAGCAGCGGCAAAAGGAACAGGCAGGCACGAGAAAATAAAAACAGTGGTGGAATTAGAGTAAGACACAGATGGGCGCAATAACAGTGGCACAACAGGGGAAAAAAAAGAAGAAAAAAAACGGCTGAGAAAGGTTACGGTGGTTGCAGGCAGTCTGGTCCCAGTTGGACCAGTCAGTCAGTTCAGTCTTTAAACAAAAAAAAATGATGTTGTATATCCTCTGTGCTCTCCGGTCTAGTCTTGGCCAAACAACAGATCAAAACCACCTGCAAAGTTTCATCAAAACATGCCTCAGAAATTAACATTCATTTGGGTCAAGAATCCATCATCATATCAGTCCTTCTAGTTGCACTACCCCTCTTCAACTCTCGCTTTTGGAAACTCCCACCATCAGAAATATATCTCCCAACTCACTCTCTAATTGACCACTTTAATCTCGTATTTGATAAAATGCTTGTAATGCCTTGCTGTGCGACCTTTCTTGCCATATGACCTAAACACCATTTTCCAAGCCACAGACCCTTCATAATTTGCAGAAAGTCTCAGTTCTACACCTGAACAACACTTGTGACTCAGAAGTACTAGCTGGAGCTCAGCCACTCCCCTTTATTTTCAGAACTACTACTAAGGGAGGAAAATTAAAAAAGTAAAAATAGAAATAAATGAATAGGAGAAACACGACTCAATGCGAAGAACAAGCTAATACACTAAATACCAGTTACAGTCTAAATCAACTTAAAAAAACTGCTCTTAAAATTTGTGAGGTGAAGGCAAGTTCCCAAATGCAAGATATTAAAAATGCGGGCGAAATAAAGCTAACATTGCCTTATATTTGTACCAGTAAGAAGAACATTGCAAATGGTACCATTACAAGTCTAGGAAAGGAGAATAGATCCAAAGAATAAGTCAGTCAGCCAATTTGAGGGTTGTGTTGGCACTTATCGACTCACAGAGCCTAAATTATGCCCCAACAACAAAGAGAGAGAGAGAGCGAGCGAGCGGGACAGAGAGAGAAAGAAAGAGAGAGAGAGAGAGAGAGAGAGAGAGAAGGAAATAATAAAACAAACAAGCTTGGGCACAGAGAATAGGCCTCGCCTCTGAGACCAGACAGAATTGGGGGGGGGGGGGTTTCCCGATTGTGTGGAACATTGGTAAAAAGAAGAGAAAAAAAAGCTTGATACATGCTCGCACCAGTGGAATGGTGCACAAAAAGACTATGTGTGGAGCAAAGGAGGAGTGGTAATGAGGGAGGAGGGGAAAAGCAGTGCTGAGGAAGAGAGCAATGTGGGGGAGTAGCTCATGATGGAGCTGACGCCAACACGGGGAGCAGGGAGGAAGCATCCGAGGAAGAGACCATATGGAAGCCAGGGGAGAAGTACATGAGAGAGCACCACAGAGCAGTAGGGTATTTAGGGGGAAGTACAAGTGGGAGAGGGAGATGGCTGTAAAACTACTTTTCTTTATAATCTTTCTCTACTTTCTTTTTTCCATTTTTGTTTTTTTCATATATTCTTTTTTTCTTTCTCCTTTTCTCATTCTCATAATTTTTCTTCCTGCACATTCTTTCTTTTATTCTTTTCCTCTATTATGCTTTATCTTCTCCTCATTCACTGATGTTTCTTTCAACTTCCTCTTTCTCACCTTCTTTCTTTCATCACTTTCATTATTAGTTCATTCAGTTTTTTCTTTTTTTACTTCCTTGTCATCTCCTTTTCTTGTGTTTTTATTCTCTCCTTCTTTTTCTCCTTTCTTTCTCTCGTCTGTTTTGGACATTCTCTTTCTGTTTCTCTCTTCCTTTCCTTCCTTCTCTACTTTCCTTTCTTCCTCACTCTCTCCTTTGTTTTTCTTTCTTCTTTCGCCCTTCTTTCTTTCTTACTACCTTTCCTTGTTCTTTCTTTCTTCCCATTTCTGTGGGACTGCCTAGCATCATAAAGCAGTCTCTTTTGCAGAAATATGTGTTATGATGGGCTGACAGGTACACCTTGGAAGGATAACGAGACAAATATAGTTAGTTATAGTGAGCTAAGAAGACTGCATGTACTTCGTAATATGTTTCACTGCTAAATTTCCTTGTTAGAGAAGCAATATTTCTTAAATGATTTTCTGATCTGCTGGTTTGTGAACTTCAACCTTTGAACTTTAAGGCAAATAGCCAGATAGTGTATATAGTTCTTTATTAATTTTATACAACAACTACAGACAATGTATGTTGTTAGAAATTGGATTTCTGGTTGACTGGGGTATAAGCCCTAGTCAAGCAGTAACCACAATCCTAATCAGGGTAAGGCACAAGCAAACCCCAAATTAACCTGTGCTCACCCTCTGGTAGCTTGACACAGAGCAGTTAGGCTTACTTTGAAGGCATTGTGTAAAGTATTTGTGCAACACTTCAAACAGTAAAACAGTGAGAACACCACACAAAAAGATCCCACACCAGGTTTAGAAAACCAGTGTAATTTAATTAAAAAAGACTAAACGAGAAAAAAACAATCAGTATAACCAGAATTTTAACGTTTTAAGTTGAAATAGCTCCAAAAAGCTCAAAGCGCCAACAATGTATATCTAGTCACGCTGGACCAGGACAAAGTCACAAGTTCAGGCCGACTGCGAAGGAGCGTGGGTCGGCTGTAGGGACCCAGTTAAACCCGCTGAACAAAGTAATAAATTCTGGTTGCGGAGCATTGCATGAATCCAGGTAGAAGAAGTGCTGCGCAGCTGAGGCGATGCAGCGGTTCTGAGATGCATTGAGGCTCAATCAATCAATCAGGGAATTGTAAGCGCGCTACTCACCCGTGAGGGTCTCAAGGCGCTGAGGGGGGGTGTCGGCAGATCTGTTTAGCCGAAGAGCCAGGTCTTGAGGGTCTTCCTGAAGGTGTTCAGGGAGGGGGCGCGTCTGATGTCTGCCGGTAGCTCGTTCCAGGTCTTGGCTGCAATGTGAGAGAAGGATCTTCCGCCTGCTCTGGCTCTGTGGATGCGCAAGTTTTCGGCCAGTGCAAGGTTGGAAGATCGGAGGTTTCTTTTGGGTACGTGGAAGTTGATTCTGTCGTTGAGGTTATTTGGGTCTGTTGTTGTGTAGGCATTTGTAGGCGTGAGTGAGGATTTTGAAAGTGACTCTTTTCTCCACGGGGAGCCAGTGGAGACTTCGTAGGTGTTGGCTGATGTGTTCGTGTTGGGGGATGCCGAGGACGAGTCTGGCGGCGGTGTTCTGAATTGTCTGGAGTTTGCGGAGTAGGGACTTGTTGATGCCGGCGTGGAGTGCGTTTCCATAGTCCAGTCTGCTGGTGATGAGTGCGTCAGTGACTGTCTTCCTTGACTCAGGGGGGATCCACTTGAAGGTCTTGCGGAGGATGCGGAGGGTGTTGAAGCAGCTGGAGGTAACGGCGTTGACCTGTCGGTTCATGGTGAGTGATGAGTCGAGTACGATGCCAAGGTTCTTGGTGTGGTCTGAGGGGGTAGGTGGGCTTCCGAGGGAGGTCGGCCACCAGATGCTGTCCCATGCAGAAGGGGTGGTACCGAGGACGAGGACTTCTGTCTTCTCGGCGTTGAGCTTCAGGCAGCTGTTGGTTATCCAGACTGCGACGTCTTGCATTCCTTTCTGGAAGTTGAGTTTGGCAGTGGTGGGGTCTTTGGTGAGGGAGAGGATGAGCTGGGTGTCGTCGGCGTAGTATACGATGTTGAGGCCGTGTTGTCGGACGATGGCTGCGAGGGGGGCCATGTAGATGTTGAAGAGGGTGGGGCTCAGTGATGAACCCTGTGGGACTCCGCAGGTGATTTTCGTTGGGCCGGAGAGGAAGGGTGGGAGTCTGATCCTTTGGCTTCTTCCGGTGAGGAATGATTGGATCCAGTCCAGGGCTGTTCCTTGTATGCCTGCGTCGTGTAGTCTGGCGAGTAGTGTGCGGTGGGAGACGGTGTCGAAGGCCGCTGATAGGTCGAGTAGGATGAGGGCTGCGGAGTGGCCTTGGTCCAGGAGGGTGCGGATGTCGTCTGTGGCGGCGAGTAGGGTGGTCTCTGTGCTGTGGTTGCTTCGGAATCCGGATTGGGACGGGTCGAGGATGGCGTTCTCTTCAATGAATCGTGTCAGTTTCCTGTTGACTGTTTTCTCTGCAACTTTGGCTGCGAAGGGGAGGAGCGAGATTGGCCGATAGTTCTTGAGGTCGGTGGGGTCAGCTGTGGCCTTCTTGAGCAGGGGTCTGAATTCTGCGCGCTTCCAGTCATCTGGGAAGGTGCCTGTTATGAAGGTGGTGTTGATGGTGCGTTGTAGTTCGGGTGCGATGGCGGCCGCGGCTCTGTGGTAGATGTGAGGGGGCAGGGGTCAGTGGGGGCCCCCGAGTGGATGCTTTTCATGGTCGAGGCGGTGTCTTTGGCCGTGATCGGTGTCCAGTTGGAGATGGTGGGCTGGCTGGTGTTTCTGGGGGCGGGGGCCGTCTGTGGCGCCTGGTGGATGGTCGATGAAGTTGTCGTAGAGGTTTTTGATCTTGAGGTGGAAATAGGTTCCAAGCTTGTCGCAGAGGTCTTGGGATGGGGTGATGTCTGTGGCTTCGCTGCGTGGGTTGGTGAATTATTGAATGACACTGAAAAGTTCCTTGGAGTTGGTGGAGTTGGCCAGGATTTTGTTGTGGATGAAGTTCCTCTGGTGGCTCTGATCTGGTTGTGGTAGTCTGTCATGGCGTCCTTGTAGGTGGTGTGGTTTCCGGTTGTCTTGGTGTTTCTCCAGTTCGTCTTCAGGTGTCTGCAGGTGCTTCTGGCTTCTTGGAGAGCGGTGGTGAACCAGGCGGCTTTCCTGGGGCGTTGTCTGTCGGGGTTGCGTAGCGGGGCGAGCTCGTCTGCGCAGTTGGAGATCCAGGTGTGGAGTTCTCTGGCTGCGTCATTTGCGTCGGGTGCCCAGGTGTGGTAGTCTCGGGTGAGGGTGGAGTTAAGTTGCTCGTCGGTAACCTTGCTCCAGTTCCTTCGTGGTGGGCGTGGGGCTGGTTTGGGTGCCTTGGGTTTGTTGATGGCGAAGTGTACGCAGTGGTGGTCGGTCCATGGCGGCTGCGTTGTGTGGCTGAATTGGACACTGTTTCCTGCCGCGAAGATGGGGTCGAGGGTGTGTCCTGCTCTGTGGGTCGGTGTGTTGACGAGTTGTTTAAGTCCGATGCTGGCGAGGTTGTCACGAAGGATAGTGGAGTTGGGGTCGCTGGGGTTGTCGAGGTGGAAGTTCAGGTCTCCAATGAGTATGTAGTTTGTTGAGGCGATGGCGTGGGGTGTGATGAAGTTGGTGATGGTGGTGGCGAAGGGTGTTCGGGGGCCGGGGGGTCTGTAGACGAGGGTTCCTCAGAGTGTGGCTTTGGGGGTGGTCTGGATCTGGAAGTGCAGGTGTTCGGCGGAGGGGAAGGTTTCGCTGGAGGTGGTGAGGCGGAGGGTGCTCTTGTGGGCGATGGCGAGGCCCCCTCCTGGGTGGTTGGGGCGGTCTTTCGTCTGGATCTTGTATACGTCTGGGATGGCGGTGCTGATGTCGGGGGCGGAGGATGCGTTGGTCCAAGTCTCTGTGAAGAAGGCGATGTCGGGCGAGAGAGAGTCGAGTAGGTTCCAGATTTCCATGGCGTGTTTGTGTACGGAGCGTACGTTGAGGAGGATGCATTTTAGGGTGTCGCCGGTGCTGGCGTCGGCGGTGTTGGAGGCCGGGGTGGCGGTGAGGGGCTGGCGGCAGTGGAGGCAGGAGAACTCTCCGTGGGTCGTGTTCGGCGAGGCCTGTTGGCATTCTCTAAGTCTTCCAGGGTTGAGTGCGAGGAGGGTGGTGGTGTCGTAGCGATGGATAGTGGGAGGTCCAGGGTTCCTGGCGCTGGCCACGTTCGTGTCGCGGACGGGTGCAGACGGGCTTGCCTTTGGCGCGCCGGCGGCGCGACCCCACAGCGGCCTCCATTAAGTAGGGGAGGTGGGAGGGAGGAGAGGCTGGGAGGCGGGAGCGGGGGTATTCCGGGGGGAATTCCGGGGGGGAGGGGCTGCAGGGGCAGCAGCGGCGAAAGGCGAAAGGAACAGGCAGGCACGAGAAAATAAAAACAGTGGTGGAATTAGAGCAAGACACAGATGGGCACAATAACAGTGGCACAACAGGGAAAAAAAAAGAAAAAAAAACGGCTGAGAAAGGTTACGGTGGTTGCAGGCAGTCTGGTCCCAGTTGGAGCGGGCAGCAGGCGCAGGAGCGGGCAGCAGCCTCGAACCTCCCAAGGAGGAGGTCGGGGTCTGGAGGCAAGAAACGGCACAGCGGAGCTGCGGGGAGAGAGTGGACCTAGATCGAGGGTCGGTGCTAAGTGCTGTATCTTCGTCGTCGAGGATCCTGCCAACAGGGCTTGCAATGCAAAGCCCTCGGGTCGGGATGCAGCACACAGCTGGTAATGTGTTGGTTCCGAAGAGCTGCAAGGCTACGATGTGGAGTTCGGCGTCGTTGTCGAGACTGCCGTTGATGAGAGATGCGAGGACATGGGCCGGAGATGCGTTGTTCCTTCAACGCTGCATCGGTTCTGAGGACTGTGAGAGCGATGCGGGCCTTCTGCGCCTGGTCCAGTCCACACAGCGCTGCTCAGCTGAGATGCATCAGTTCAGCTCAAGGATGCGCCGCTCAGCAGAGAAGATGTGTCGGTTCTACTGATAAGCACCTTAGACCCACTTCCAAGATCTAGGACTAGGATGGCACCATTTGGCAGGGTAGACTCACAGATGGCTGAGTCCAGGTGCAGATGCAAGGTTGTTGGAAGCCTGTTATGTCCCTGAGGCTTCAGATCAGGAGTTCAGTCAACTAGCTCTCGCAGTCACTCTGGATTCTGAGTTCAAGAGATACAGGTCCAGTCCTTCTCGCCCAGCCAAGAGTCCAGCAGAGTAGCAGTCCAGCAGAGTGGCAGTCCTATCAGCAGCACAGCAGTCCTTCTTCTTGCCAGAGTACCCACAGGTCAAGAAGTAATAGGGCTGTCGGAGGAACACCACCACCGTGCCCCCACTGGTTAGCAGTGGTAAAGTGCTCAGAAACCTGAGGTCAGCAAAAATGAAGTCAGCAAAAACTCTGAAGGCAAAACGTTAGGGGAAACCACGCCAAGGATGCCAGGTGTAACATATGTGGACTCTTTAACATCAGTACCATATATTTCTAGGCAGTGCTGGTGGCCAGGGTGACGCACTCGCAGCTAAATAAGTATCAACAGTGATGCTTGCATTATACATGCCTGTGTAACAACAATTGAACTACATTAACTTTATCACAAACAATTGTGATAAAGTGGTGATGCCTGAGGTCCTGTACTTATACCCATTGGTGCCTTCGAAGTGGTGGAGACTTCAAAGACATGACTTTGAAGTGCACAGATGTTTACCTTCCTTCCCTGGCTCCAGACTCACTACAGGGGGGTATGCAGCCCTTTGTGTGCGGACATGACACAGCCTATTCAGGTGTAAGTGAGGCTGTGCCCAGCTCCTCCCTCACATCCTGCCAAGATGTCCCATCAAGTCACGTCTAAGCGCCCATTATGTTTGGCTGTCAAGGTGGAATACACATAGCCAAACTGCTAACTACACCCAGTCATGTGACCAGAGACAGGCTGCAGGCACCAAATGGCTAAGGGCCTCATTACGAGTTTGGCGGTGCGGGAGCGAGACAGCCCCGCTCCTGCCCTGCCACACCCGTGGTTAAATCACCTGCCAGATTAGGAGTTTTCTTCTCTCTGGCGGGCAGTTCTTTGGCGTTCCCACGACGGTGCCTATGAAATAGGCACCACAATAGGAACATCAAAATCAGTACCTGCACGCCTGGACTGCTGCAGTCCATGCTGTGCAGGTACTGGGGTACATGCACACAGTGCACCCCATGGCGGAGAGGAGTTAGGGGTCCCTGTAGGGCTCCCTGTGTTTCCTCACCACCACACTTTTCATGGCGGTCGGACCACCATGAAAAGTGTGGCGGTGAGGAAACTCATAATATGCTTGGCGGGGCCGCAGTGGCTCAAGACCCCCGCGCCACAGTGGTGATCCCAGGACGGCCCGACCGCCCTGGTCGTAATAGGGCTGTCGGAGGAACACCACCACCGTGCCCCCACGAGTCTGGCAGTCTGTGAACTGCCAGATTCGTAATGAGGCCCAAAGGCAAGAGAATGCCAACTTTCTAAAAGTGGCATATTCAGAATTGTCAATTAAAATCTGACTTCCTCATAAGGTAGGATTTTAAAATATGATTCCAGAGACACCAAACTTGAACCAGTCATATCTTACCGTTTGGAAATTACACTTATAAATTGTAATAAGGTAACTCCAATGTTATCCTATGGGAGATATAGGCCTTGAAGTAATGAAAAATAAATTTAGGAGTTTTTCACTACCAGGACATGTAAAATGTAAAAGCACAAGACCAACTTTTTAAAGACACTGCACCTTGCCCTTGGGTTCTCCAAAGCCTACCTTATGGGTGGCTTATATGTATTAAAAAGGAAGGTTTGGGCCTCGCAAGAAGTTTATCTTGCCAGGTCGACATGGCAGGTTAACTGCACACACAGGCATTGCAATGGCAGGAATGAGACATATTTGAATGGCTACTTAAGTGGGTGGCACAATCAGGGCCTGCAGGCCCACTAGTAGTATTTATTTTACAGGCTCTGGGCACTTGTAGGGCACTTTACTAGAGACTTCTCAGTAAATTAAATATGCCAATTGGAGATTGGCATATTTAAAACATGGTAATTGAATATTACCATGTTTTAGGGACAGAGCACACACACGTTAGCACTGGTTAGCAGTGGTAAAGTGCTCAGAATCCTGAGGTCAGCAAAAATGAAGTCAGCAAAAACTCTGAAGGCAAAAAGTTAGGGGAAACCACGCCAAGGATGCCAGGTGTAACATATGTGGACTCTTTAACATCAGTACCATATATTTCTAGGCAGTGCCAGTGGCCAGGGTGACGCACTCGCAGCTAAATAAGTATCAACAGTGATGCTTGCATTATACATGCCTGTGTAACAACAATTGAACTACATTAACTTTATCACAAACAATTTGAGTGTGCTTTACCGAAGGATTAATGTAACCAGCAAAGGCTCTTGTCTGAGTATTGACATAGCTTTCAAGTCCCAGAGTGAAATGTTTTATGTTGCCTTCTCTATCTTGTCTGAGTTCCCCCTCTGGTCAACCGACCCCTTCCTCCCTCTCCCCGGCAGTCCTGTGTCCACTATTCCACTGCAGAGAACCTGCTGTTCACAGGGGATGAGTGTCTGAATTAGTTTCCAACTTTTAGCACATCAATCTCAGCTTGGGCCCATTTCCACAGATCTGCCACCCAGTCCCCCAGTGTCGATACTATTGTGTGCTGGAAATGCATCGCTTGGTAAGCATTAATGCCAGGTCAATAAATCGAGACACAATTTTGTTTTTTCAAGTGGGCTATTAGTCCCAACATACACACTGAGGCATCAGTCGGCATGTGAGTCTTTATATATGTTGGAGTGTTGCATCCCAGTATTTCACTATAGCCGTGCAGTGCCATAAATCAGGAGCAGTGCAGGAAATCATCAGAATCCTCCCCGCATCTGGGGCATGCTGTTTCCAAACTTGGAAACATGTGGCCTATCCATTGTGGGGTTAAATAAGTATGATGCAAGTTGTTAAACTGTACATATTGCATTCTAGCATTTCTGGAGACCCCTTTAACAGCCACTAATCATTTCACTCATTGTTGGCTTGATAATTTCACACCGAATGTACGCTCCCACCACTACCGACCACCCAGACCACGAGCCCCCTTTACCAACCTCATCACCGACTTTGCCGCTCCGCTCACTATCAACTCCAAAGCCTACATTCTCTTCGGTGACCGCAACTTTCACTTTGAAGATCGTAATGACCCCTGCTCCACAGCACTCCTCAAAGCTTGAGCAACATCGGAATCACCCAGCTCGCCACAGAACCAACACACACTGGACCCCATCTTCACCACAAGCGACAGCATCAAATCCAGTTCCACCACACAGCTCACATGGACCGACTACTCCATCATCCACTTCCAAATCAACACACCTCAAGTACACCCCTAACAGGTTTCTGCACTCCAAGCCGCAGCTGGGGCAAGATCACAGAAGCAGACTGAATCAGCACCCTCAGCACTAACCAGCCTAGCACCACAAACAACCTTGACAAGGACATCATCAACTTTAACAACTGGATCAAGAACTGCGCAGACACCCTCACACCCATCAAACCCAACAAGCATAGTCGATCAAACAAGCAGAGCAGCTGGTACACAAAAATCCTCTGAGGCACCAAACAAAACTGTAAACAGCTAGAAAGGAAATGGAGGGCCAGCCATGAGACCACCAACAGAACTACCTATAGCACTGCACTCAGATGCTATCACCAGCAAATTAGAGACGCCAAGAAAAAAGCACCAGTGGACCACATCGAAGGAAGCCCCAACAGTTGTAAGGAGATCTTCTCAATCATCAAGGATTTCACTTTGCCCTCAGCCACTGTCAACAACATTGCTGCCTCCCAACAACTCTGCAACAACCTATCCATCTTCTTCCACAGCAAAATCGCGAACATCTACAGCAACTTCGCACACCAACCCAATCCGAGAGAACTCATTGCTAACCTACCCACCACCAACTAAAACAGCCAACTGATCGAATGGACAACCCTCACCAGAAACAACACAATGGCAATCATGTCGACCATCCACTTAGGGGCCCCAATGGACCCATGCCCCCACCACTTCTACAACCTGGGAATATCACCAATCACCACCACCCAGACTCACATTATCAACACCTTCATCACGTCCGCCACTTTCCCAGATGAATGGAAACCTGCAGAAATCAATGCCATCCTCAAGAAGCCCACAGCCGACCCGAATCAACTGAGCAACCTCCGTCCCATCTCCCTGCTCTCATATCCAGCCAAAGTGATTGAGAAGGCCATTATCAAGCAACTCACAACCCACCTAAAACTTCACCATTTTCTAGACAACACCAACTCAGGTTTCTGAAAGAACCACAGCACCGAAACATCACTCATCATGTCCACCAATAACATTTAAAACATCCTGGACCAAGGAGAAAAAACGGCCCTCATTCTGCTTGACCTCTCCGAGGCCTTCGACACTGTTTCCCACAAAACCCTCATCAAAAGACTCCATGAGATTGGCATACAATGATCCGCTCTCAAATGGATCTGTTCCTTCCTCACAGGAAGAACACACATGGTCAGACTGTCACCTTTCACGTCAGAGACCAAGAAACTGAGATGTGGTGTCCCACAGAGATCGTTCCTCAGCCCTACTCTTTTCAACATATACATGACACCGCCCACCAGCATCATCCGATCACAAGGCATCACCATCATCTCTTATGCCGATAACACCCAACTCATCCTCACCCTGTCAGATAAGACAAACACCACCAGAATCAACTTCACCAACTGCGTAACTATTGTAGCTGACCGGATGTGAATCAACTGCCCGAAGCTCAACTCCGACAAGACGAAAGTATTGGTATTTGGCAACAAGACCTCCCCATGGGATTCCTCCTGGTGGCCGTCAGAGCTAGGACCAATACCCACCTGACAGACCATGCAAGAAATCTAGGGATCATCCTAGATGACAAGCTCAACATTATGACTAAAGTCAACACAGTGTGTAGCTCCTGCTTTCACATCCTACGCATGCTGCGACAGATCTTCAAATTGTTGCCTCAGAACACCAGATGGGCCATCACATAAGCACTCATCACCATCATTTTGGACTATGGCAACACACTCTACGCCAGAATCTCTAAAGAACTCCTACACAGACTGCAGACCATCCAGAACAAAGCCGCAAGACTCATACTTAACCTCCCATGCCGAACCCACATCACACCGCACCTCAGGAAGCTTCACTGGCTCCCCATTCACAAGTGCAGCCAATTCAAACTTCTCACGCACACATACAAAGCCCTACACAACACAAGACCAGAATACCAGAACAGCCGCATACACTTTCACCAACCCACCACACACCTACGCTCTTTCTCAATCTCACTCGCACACACTGACCACATCCGCAAAAGCAAAACTGGAGTTCGCTCATTCTCCTACATTGTACCCAAGACATGGAACAACCTCCCTCAACACATCAGAGCCTCCTCCTCACTTCTTGATTTCCACAAGAAGCTGAAGACCTGGCTCTTCATAAAAGCACCTTGGGACAACACACATACACACCTTGGCCAAGCACCTAGATTCCCTCTCAGGTTTCTAGTGCGCTATACAAATCAACATAACATAACATAAAACCACTCTTTAAGGTGTCTTGTCTGCTGTGCAGTACTTTCTAGTATGGTTGTGTTAATCATATGATTGATATTTATTGTGTAAAACTTTCCCTATTATTGCAGTGACTGGAGTAGTAACAGTAAATCTAACCCCTCCAAAGTCCAACACTTTGCCTACAGTAGCATAAACTAGGGTGAGAATAGTATATTTAATATTCTTAGAATCCAATAGTTTTCATAATATTGCTAAAAATAGATTTGATAGCATTAATTGCTTTTTTTAAATATATTTTACATTATTAGTTTTTATTTTATAATTTATTTTAATGTTTATAGTTATTTTAGTAAATGTGTTTTTGGGGTTTTACATGTTTAATATTTTATTAACTTTCTACAAATATTTTGTATGGTTTTATTGAGTATGCATTTTAAATATATTATTATAGTTATTCTATATAGAGTAACATAATTATTAAAAATATGTATTTTACATTATAGTAATTGTTTTAATATTAAAAAATAAATATAATGGGAAATAAATAGGTTTATTAATTATGTTACACTATATATATATTTGGTTTTGTGTTTATCTAAGTTTATATTTATATAAAGTATTAAATATAAGTGGAATTCATTTAATTTAACTTCTATTAAATTTATATATTAAAATATTCAACATTTACAACTTTAAACTCTATATTAAAAAATTGATATCTTTGTATATTATTTGATGATATTAGTGTCAACTATATTTTTTCCGGATATTATTGTACTTACCATTATAAGTAGAGGAGCACAATATTGTGATAAATGATATTCTTGACATGATATTTTTGTAAACGATATTGTTTACCACAATAATGTGTCTGTGACCCACGATAGCCATCGCATGGCCCACTGCAGTTGCGCTGCCACGTAGTATAGTTTATACTCAGGAGCAGATAAACCCTCCCTCATCCTGAGGGTGGTAGAGATCCGTCAACCACACCTTGTGGCTCCCCATGGCCCATGTCAGTTCTGATATTAAGGACCGCAAGTCTTTGAAGAAGGGTCGTTTTAAAATATTTAGCCAGATAGTGGACATTTTTCAGGCCCCAACACTGAAAACGAGAGCTGTGTCATCCAATGTATTGCATGACAATAAGACCACAAGCCCTAATTAAGCACTTATTTCTCAGAGGTGATTTATAAATGAGAGCAAAGATACAAAACTGACCCTTGGGGCCTACAGAGTAAATCTTTTACGATACAGCTCTTGTGGCATTAATGCTGTCCGCTCACAGGACCAAGGCTGGGGTGATCCAGGGTCGGTGTTTACCTTACTTAACTTTATGTACCCTATCCCCAATTTTATGTAATATCTCAGTATGGGTTTCAAAGATCAGGAGTAGCTCCCAATATGGAAAAGGTAGGAGACTCTGGCTTTACTCGCCCCCAACTGTTTGCACACTTTCCAAAATTGTGCCTTTCAAGTGACCTCACTCACTTTCAGCTTGTGATGTTCATCTACACACTTCAAAAATGCCTTAAAAGTATTACACTTCTTTAAAGCCACCCTTTATAGCATAAAACAGTCCTTCATTCCACACCCACTTTTGGGACACTTGTGGCAGGTACCCATACCCATACTTCTGATGTTTGTCCCGACACCCGAATTCTCGGCTATTTGATAATGAACCTGAATTCCCCAATGGTGTCCAAAATGAAACCCGAAACATACTCACACATACTTTGAAGCTCATTTTGTGATCCAGACCTTCCAATCTAACCAATGCAAGCATGTGGTGGGGCATCTCTGCCTGGTGACTGGCGAAGGGTGTTCTGGTTTTTCCACCTTCCAGGTCAGACCCATGTTAGGTGATGGTGGCTGTCCCAAGTTTGGTTCAGACAGACCTGTAGCGTCTAGGGAGACTGTATTCTTCTAATGGCTGTGTATAGCTTGAGAGGGTAGCTGCACTACGGTAGCTCTACTGGCTGATGTAGTCTAGGAAAGCGGTCTCCTGGTGAGCACTTAGCATCCAGTCTTGGTGAGGTTAGGTTGAAAGATAGTGTTGGACTCCCCTTGATGTCACGAGTGTCTGGTGCTATTCTTGTGTGGTTGAATCTGATCCCTCATCCCTTGTCCCTTGACTCCTGGTTTCCCTGTTCATCGTTTATCAGAGTGCTTAATTCTCCATGCAGGGACCCCTAAATCCTCGTTAAAGATGTTTGGTATTTGTGATCCATATATATTCTGCACCAGGAGCTCCTGGATTACATGGCATAATCCATCGGGTAATTGAACAGTCTGATGCATAAGTGTTCGGTTGCTCTGTAATCAAGTCAAGGAATATGAGGGGGGGAGGGGGTTTGAAACATTCCTGTCCCGTTCCACACAGTACCTGTCTTAACCTGCTTCGAGGGTTCGCTCTTGCGAGGAACATTTGTTGGGATACTGCCATTGCTTAGTTTGTGATGAAGAGAAAGGTAAGGTGTGTAGTAGCTTGTTTAGAAATAAGGGTTGTTTTAAGCTTCTTGGATTGGGGTTTGTGCTGATGTACTGGAGATGTGTAGTGGCTTTGTAATGAGATGTATGTTGTAACCTGTATTATCATGTGATGTGCTGAAGTTATGAAAATAGAGTGGGCAGGTTGCTCAAGGTGATGATGAAATGGGCAAGGTGTTATATTGCGTGTGCACTGGTGGTTTGTTTATGTGTGGGTGAAGTGTGAAGCTAGGAGGGCTAAGGCCGGTACATAGTATGTGGATAAGACAAGCCTGGTTTCTGAGTATGAGGGTTGTATGGTGATGTGTGGGTGGTATGTGGTAATTATGTGTTGAGAGATTTTGAAGTGTATGCTGTGATTTGTACTGGGTGTGGAATGCTGCAGGTTGTATTGCTGTCCAATAAATTGTGGTCTTGTGTGATGAGATTTAGGTGGATGGACTCATGGTAGCATGGCAGGGTCTGTGGGGGATAGGTGAGGTGGTGGATTGCAGATGTGGTAGAGGGAGAGAGGTGTAAGTAGGGTTTAAGGAGAAGTAGGCTAGCAAATTAGGCGAGGGGAAGCAGTTAACAGGGACGGAATGGAACAGAAAATAGGCCTGGGCACTAAAATAAAATAAAAGTGTCCCATTAGCTAATCAGACAGCTATGGAGGTGGCCCACATTTTTAAGTTTTGAACTTGTAAAGATAAGCTGTGTACGTGGTTTGCAAGGTATGTGAGACTATTTGCATTTGTGCTTGCTGCAGCCAATGGTTGTGGTAGTATCAGAGAATACAACAATAAAACTGGCCCATTAGCCCATAAAACACCCCCACAAACAGACAAAAAACTAGCTAACATACTTATCTGTCAGCCTAGCCTTTCAGACACTACCTGATTACCCTATAAGCCAGTCCGCCCGCGGCAGAGAAGGAAGATGGGTCTGGAAACGGGGGTGATGAAAGGGAGAGAGTGAGAAGAGAAAAGTCTGTGTATGCAAGGGGCATTAGAGGATTTCGTGGGAAGATGTGGGTCTAGCCAAAGGTTGTGTTTGTTTTATGACCTTCTCTAGATTACTTGGCCCACTGTAATAGCTTCGTAAAATGGAGGTTTGCTGTACCTTTCCTTGAGGCAAGACTTTGGTCACCGCTCTGAAAATGGTCGCTCTGACCAAGCTACACAGCATGTATAGTAAATCACTGTATGTATGCCATTGTGCACTATCCAGGGTGTGCTCTCTCTCCAACTGAAGGGTCTTGTGTGCTTTCTTTCATAGTATAAATGCACTATCCAGTTTGCAAAAGTCTTCCGTGCTTGAGTATACTTTCCTAACCTGCACCCGTTGTAAAGTGTCACTCAGCTGAAGCTTGCCAACTGACAGCAGAGGCCCCTGCTGCTGTTTGTTAGCCTTTCCTATCCCCACAAGGCTGTAATATGCTTCAGTTATTAAACAAGCTTAAAGAACCACAGTCAGAAAGGAACTATGCTCTCCTCAAGTAAAGCCCACAAGTAAGCACATTAGGTTAAAAGTAAATAAGATAAGCAGACCAAAATGAGGCACATTTGGTCAAGTGTGGAGACTCTTCGTTTTGCTTTCAATACGCCAGAGTTCACCATTACTGTGAAGTCTAACCCACACATATGTGATTGTTTGTAAAATTGTCAAGTATTGTGGGCACTTCAGCAAGTGCTGAAAGGTCACGAGGCTTACACGCCACAAGAAGAAGTGCATAAATCCTACTATGTGAGACCTTTCCTTGGAACCACTGGACAGCAGATGACTACTTGGCAGCAACCTGTGTTGCTTTCGCTATGAACCATTGTTGATCCAGTGATTTTGCATCCCATTTGGATAACCAGGTGGCTCCCTTTGGCACTTGACTTTCTCAAGGTTGAGAGGTCGAATGATAAAGGTTTACTTCGGGAGAAAGTAAGAGTTAGAAACTCCTATACAGTGGGACAAAGTTAATAATCTTCAATCACAACAACAATGTTCAGTTGGGTCTCTCTTTTGAAGAAAATAACTTTTACTAATAGGTAGTTCGATCTATTAAACATAGAGTATACACAGAAAACAAGAAGGGCCCAACACCTTCTGGGGCTGAGTTATGACCCAAAGCATTACTTTAGATTCTATGCAACAGACACTACTTTTCTGTAACATTGCCCTTTCGTCCATGTTATCCTATTGCCCTATGTTTTAGTTATCAATGGGATCTTCAGAAGTACTTGGGTCTGTATTCTTTAGTAAGAACTTTTTCTGTCACACGTGATTCAGGTTTATGCAAGCCATACAGATGCAGTGACTTTAGACCCAAATATTGCATTAGCCCCACCTCTCCTAACAGACTGTGTAACTGACAGGCTGTAGCTGTACTTGCTGGGTTTCCAATAAGTTAAAATAAAGGCGTTCTTCAAAGAAATTCCATAAGTCCAAAAAACACCACCCAATTAACAAGGACTCAACCCCCAATCAAGTCACTCTTATTACAGAAAATAACATGCTGAGGTGCATAGTGACCAAGCACCAGCTACCTGTGTCACCTTAGGGACACAGTCCAAAGCCACTAGAGTCCCACAACCCGGCTATGACCCAATTGGTTATCATTTTGTACGATGCAACATATTAGTAGGGCCCGTATCTCCGGATCAACGGGTTTCGGTTAGGATTTATGATGGCGGAGCCATGGAACCCGATGCACACAGTACAGATATTGGCTTCAACAGTTCGTAGTGAAGACACTGACGTTAGGGGTAGGGCTTATTGAGACTGTAAAGTGGATATCCCTGGAATCTTATGGCTAGAAAGATGATTCAAATGGTTCCAGAATTAGAATCCTGAAGCCAACGCACCCGGACCCCACAACAGGGATGTGAAGAAGGGCTGCCTGCCTCTTGATCCTTCTGGGGCATAGGAGGAGAATGTTATGTTGCTATGTTAAATTATTGATAATGTGCAACTTATACCAAAATATATTGGCACTACAAAGAATCTGGAACAGGCAGGACTTTCGTCCTTTCCTGTACTTCAGAAGTTTGGACCCTTTCTATTGTGAAATTGTTGTTGTTTTTTTTAAAGCTTTATTTAACAATTTTCAGAAATTACAATACAGGTGAAATGGAAGAAAGACGAGGTCCAGGACATAATGGTATTTACGTATGTTCATATCTCGACATTGTTATATGATGAGGCTGAGGCACAAATCGAAAAAAAACAGTCATTGGCTGTAAATAGGGGAACAGAAGGAGAAGCCCTTGGAAAATAGAATAGTTCTGAAAGTATGTGAAGAGCCATGGAAAAGTGTCTTGGCTGTTGTGGCCTGAGGGTGGCACAGTCTTGGGTGACAGAGGCATGAATACCGGGGAATCTGACTCTAGAGTAAGCAAGTAAGAATGGAGGGGCTGCTAAATGTCATTTGGCCTGGCAGAGGGGGGCTGTAAAGTGGAGTAGATCCCACTCATCAGGTCACAAGTCATGCTTCGGAGCCAAGCTTTGGGGTTGGGCATACAGCATTGCCCCAGTGAATTGCAATCTGTATTTTCGCTAACAATAAAGCAATGGTGGTAAATCTACGATGGTTCATGGAAATGAGCGAAACATTGCCCAGCAGTGCTAAAGAAGGAGAGGGGTCTAGGGTTAGGGAGATCAATTGAGAGAGGATACTGAACACTTCAGTACAGTATGTGGCGATGACTGGACAGGTCCAAGTCAGATGCGGGAAGTCTGCCTCGGGGAACCGACATTTGGGGCATAGGGATGATCTGGAAGGGTCAATCCTGGCAAATCCAATAGGAGTGGTGTAGGATCTATGTAGGAAACGAAAATGGAGCAATTTGTGGCAGTGATTAGGGGATACTAATTTAATTTGGGCAGAACAGAAGGCCCAATCTTTGTTGGTGATGGGAGGGGGCCCAGGTCCCCTTCCGTGCACTGACACACGCCTCCATCGTGAGTATGTTTAAGAGCCATGCAAACACAGTAGAGCTTGGCGACTAGGTGTGACCCATCCGGGTCCACTATCAAAAGAGTGAGTGGGGGAAAGTCATCGGGGCAAGGGGATAGGAAGGCACGCGGGGTCGTAGCGTACCATGTAATCTGTTAAAAATGAGTCTATCCATAAATGTAATGTCCGTGTGTGTGGCATTAGTGGTGAGTGATAAGGCATATCCGTCGGGAAACAGATCCCTGAAGGTGTGAAGGCCATGCTTAATCAGAGTTCATTGCACTTGCTTTTCAGCCGTTAATGGTAGCCAAGGGTTCGGGGAGAGGGGGAGTTTGGGAGAATATAAATAGTTGAAGCCCAGTGTACCACTAAGCTTTCGCCATGCCCAGCAGGTGGTAGATAAAGTCTGGATGCCCACTGTGTCCAATTTTAGACCCCGTGGCAGTAGAGCATTCAAGGGTGTAGGATCTACCAGATCCTGTTCCCGCTTGGCATAAGGTAGGGGGGCATCTGGGTGAAACCAGTAATATGCAAAGTGAGCCTGGGGGACCAAGAAATAGATGTGGAAATAGGGGATGGCGAAGCCGCTGTAATCATATGAGAGAGTCAGGGTGTCCCAGACGACCCGGGGTCCGCGACCGGACCATACCAGCTTCAAAAGAAGGCTGCGCAGCATTGTAAAGAATGAGTTCATCAAAGGAATAGGTATATTTATAAATAAATACAAGAAGCGGGGAAGGACCGTCATTTTTATGATGGCTATATGGCCAGCCACGGAGAGGGGAAGTTGTATCCAGCGATCTACTAGTGTTGAGAGTCTGTCCAAGGCGGGACCGTAATTTAAACAAAAAACTTGTCCCCTGTCTCTATGTAAAACGATGCCCAAGTATTTAGTGGTGTCCGTGGACCATTTGAAAGGGTATTCACAAGTGGGGGGTCTGGTGAAATCGTTCAGAGGGAACAGTTTCGATTTCGCCGAGTTGATGCAAAGGTCAGAAAGGCCACCAAACCGGACAATCTCCCGCACTATAGGGGTCCGGCTCTCTGAGGGGTACCGGACGAATAACAGTATGACATCAGAATACATTGACAGAAGAAGCGGCCTGGATTTAAATTGAAGACCTCAATGCATGTGGTGCTCTTGAAGGTGATGTACTAAGGGGTCCATGGCTATAATAAAAAATAAAGGCGAGAGAGGGCAGCGTTGCCTGGTGCCAAGGGATATGGAAAAAGAGTCAGCAATGGAGCCATTAATTCGGATACGAGCTGTGGGATTCAAATACAGTAGTAAAACGAGAGCCGTGAATCTGTCAGAGATGCCACGTTTCCATAATGTTCGCATGGAGGAAGGGCCACTCTAGAGAGTCAAATGCCATCTCCGCAACCAAAAGGGAAACCACCGCAGAAGTGTCCGGGGACACCCTATCCAGAATGGAAAAGATTGCCCAAGGGTTAAGCAAGTTGGGTCAGTGAGGTATGAACCCCGTCTGCACTGGAGATATCACCTGTTCTAGCAATAACGATAATCTGTTAGCCATTGCCCTAGCGAGAATTTTATTGTCGAAGTTAAGTAATGAGGGCGGTCTGTAAGAGGAACAATGCGTGGGGTCTTTGTCGGGCTTGAGTAGCAGGGAGATCACCGCCTCTTGCATGGTGGGAGAAAGAACCCCATTTTCTAGGGCTTCAGCATAGACCTCCAGCAAATGGGGAATCAAGATATTTTTATACGCTTTGTAGAAAGCGCCAGTAAGGCCATCAAGGCCGGGGGCCTTCATTCCATTCAAGGAGTCAATTGTTTGGGCAATTTCCTCAGCAGTAAACGGCTCACTCAGGAACTGCGATTGGCCAGTAGTAAGCCAGACCATGGCAATCTCCTCAAGGTAGGACTGACACGTCGCGGTCTCAGACGTCAGATGAGAAGCATGCAAAGACTTGCAGTATGAAACTTTTTCGTGGATTAAACCCTTGTTGGTTGTAACTCGGTTGCCATCGTCAAGGTTAAGTTCAGCAATGTGCCCAGAGCCACGAGGAGGGCGCAGAAAGCGGGCTAAAGTCCGTCCGGGGAATTCACCCTTGCCATATCTTCATGCTGCAGAATATTTGCCAAGGAATGTGCCCTCCCTCTCGACCAAGTCGCGAAATTCCTCTAACAGAACTGAGTGTTTATGCAGAGATGATGGGGAGGAGTGGGGGGTATTCTGCCTGTCAATGTCCGCGAGTGCGACCTCCACTCATGCCGGGCTGTTGCGAAGGTCACGTAGCACCCCTACATGTTTCGAAATGCAGATTCCGTGAATATATGCCTTTAAGGCACTCCAGAGGGTGGCGTAATGCCTGACCGAGCCTGTATTGATCTCAAAATAATCAATTATGGCATCATGGAGTTCAGAGCAAAAAACTGCGTCTAACAGAGCAGTTGAGGGGAAGGACCAGTGACGTTACCAGCCCCAGCCATATGGTAGAGTAAGTAGCAGTTAACGGTGCGTTATCTGAAAGTGTATGTGGTAATACCTGTATGTCTCGAAGCCAGGCGCTACCGTCCACTGTGAGGAACCAATAATCTTACCGTGTCCACACCGCGTGCGGTGCAGAATAAAAAGTGTAACCTGGAGTGGTGGGGTGACTTAGGCGCCATGTGTCTTTGAGAGCATGTGTATGGACCACATCCTGAAGAATACGTAAGAAGCGTGGCTTGCCTCCCGGACAGGTACTTGAGGGAGTCCAAGGTGGGATCTAGAAGTAGGTTCAAGTCATCACCCATTAGAATGACATCTGCATCAAGCTTGTCTAAGAGGTGGATATGTTCTGGAAAAAAGGGGATCGTCTGTGTTTGGGGCGAACACAGTTAGTAAAAGAAGCTTCTCCCCAACATTGTCCCTGCTACCAAAAGGTAGCGGCCTTGATCATCAGCGATGGTAGTATGGTGTATAAATTGGAGTGTTTTATTTATAAGTATGCAGAACCCCCGGGAGTAAGAGCTGAAGTTGACAAAGTATCGGTGTGGGCCCCATGATGCAGTGAAAACAGGAGAAGATTGAGGACGTTGGTGTGTTTCCTGTAAGAATGCGATTTTGATATTGTGTCGGGTATGATATGATAACACCAGTTTGCCTTTCCGAGGATTGTTCAATCCACTGACATTCCAGGTGAGGAGTGCCAGATCAACAGATCGTCTAGTGTTCCCTATCGGAATAGCGGGAAATCATGCCAGCTATGTCTAGTCTAGCAAAACAATTGGTGTTTGGCTTCGTCTCGTCTCTTACAGAGAAGGAAATTAAGAGAAAAGAGAAGCTTAGAACAATAAAAATCACCCCCCACCCACACTAGGTAAAGAGAACCCAGTGAATCCCAATGGAACCCATAACACTAATAAAGATCCCAACATTTCGAAATACAGAATCATCCTTGGAGGGAGTGCAACGCATCCGAACTCGGTGCCCATTCTGAAAGGCAATGAATAACTATGTAGTAAAGGGTGAAAACACGAGTGACATGCAGGAAGAGATAAAGCATACAATAGTACATTATCAATATCACAGTGTGAACAACAACTTCAGCAGGGCAGTACAACCAATGCAGGTGCGTCGGGGCTGTTCAGCCGGAGTTAAAGAGATTGGCACTGGCAGAAATGTTAACGTCTGGGGAGGTGCGTTCGGGGGTGGTGCTGGTCGAGGGGGAGCCAACAGGGCCCAGCCACTTGCAGAAAGCGAGAACATTGGCTGGGGTGTCGAAAAAACGTGGTTTACCATCCGTCACCACCCGGAGCCTAGCTGTGTATTACATGCCGTATTTGAGCCCATGCTTCCTGAGTAGTACCTTCGCATCTGCAAATTTACATCTTGCCTCCTGCACAGCACGGGTGAAGTCAGGGTAAATCAAAATTGTGGCACCTGGTACATTAAAGGAGATTTCTCTCAGGCCAGTAGAAGTGAAGTATCTCGGTCTCTGTAATTCAAGAGGCGTGCCACAATGGGGCGAGTTGGTGCCTCTGGTGGTGGACGTGGGTCCAAGGGTCTGTGGGCTCTCTCCACGATAAAAGTGTAGGAGAAGTGTTGGGCACCAAATAATTCAGTAAGCAAGGTTTCTACGAAGTGTTCAGGGCACCCTATATTGGTTGATTTCACATGGCCAACGATGCAGATATTATTCTGGCGAGAGCGTGCCTTCAAATTTTCATGGCTTCAGACTTCAAGAGGCACCCCGTCTTCTCCAGTCTACGGGTCCAGAAGGTGGTGTTGTCCTCCAGGGTTGAGACACGTTCCTCCGCGGTGTTGAGGCGGGTGCCATGACGGTCCAGGCGCTCCCCATAAGACCAAGCCGGGACGCAAGGGTGTTGAAGCGTGCATCGATGGCACGGAAGTCGGCTCGCAGTTCCGCTATGAATGATGTTACACCCTCCAGGGGGGTCGCCCTGACCGGCTGAGTCATGGTCTTCTTTGACGTCTGACAGCGGGTCAGTCGAATGTAAGCCTGCGCTGTTTGGGGTCTCCACGACCCATGGCAAAGGGGTGTTTGAAGCAAATCTGGGGGACTGTGAGCAAATGATGCCGGCTGGGGAACAGACGGGTAGTCTAAGATGAGGTGGCCTGGAGCAGTGCAAGTGGGGGATATCTTCAGCCCAGTCACTGAACAAGGGTGAGAGCACACACAGGTGGGGCCCCAGGGGCAGCGCCAGTGGTGAAGCAAGTAGGGCAAGCCCGCCATCGCAGGTGTGAGCTACGAAGGCTATGTGGAGGAGCAGGGTGCTGGCGATGACAGTGTTCCACACCCCTGGGTGGTTTGGGGCAAGCAGCAAAAATAGATTTGGTGCGGGCAGGGGGAGCACTGGAGAGGAGTACTCACTGTGGGCAGTAGTGTAGCAGTGAGGCGCTCCAGTCACAGGCCTCTGGAATTAGTGCGGCAGGGGGATAACAAGGCAATGCGGCCTCATACAGTGGAATAGGCCGGTCTTGGCTCAGTAGGCCCCGCCACACAGGGAGAGGTTGGCCAGGAAAGGCAAGGGCATAGGCCGAATGTGGCCACAGTGGCCGAATGCATGGGCGCTTTCCCCCAGGTTCCAGCAGACTCCGCCAAGCATGGGCATCGTAGACCGGCCACCTGACAAAAGGTGACCAGGCGTGGTGATTGCAGGCGGACCTGCATCAGCCTGTGGCCTAACGAGGGAGCTCAGTAAGGTGCCACCGCCTCCGCCGCATCCCCTGTCATTGCAGGGCCTCTGAGAGCAGTCCGTGCCTTGGGTCCGGAGACGTTACAAAGGATGGGGAGGGGCCCAGCGAGGCTCTGTAGCCCTGGCCTCAGGCTCCCCAACTGCCTCAGAGGCGGGCTGGGCCGCGTTTCCTCTGCAGCAAAATTAAGCAACCAGAGGGGACATCGGAGAAGGGATCGCTGCATTCTCTGGGTCGTGGGGGCTCAAAGTCATCCCAGTTGTGGTTGGTTGAAGCTAGGATGGAAGCCGCAACCCTCAGGATAAGGGCTTTTGGTTTCCGGAGCTTCATTGCCTTGCGGAATTACAGTCGATGGCTCGGCCACGCCCCAGGAAATTGGTTAAGCGTTGCATAGTTTAGCTGAAACCACAGAAATGGCAAATTCAACTTTAGGAATGGCAATTATAAAAAGAGTGGCTGATATAAAGACTCAGTCAATTTGATTTTTTTCTTCACAAAGAGAGAGTGTGACAGTAGGAGACCTAGTTTGCATCCACCCAAATACAACATCAAACACAAATGGGCAACTAGGTTGGGTTATTATACTAATGGTCCTAAAGGAAATCCAAAGACTTTGGAGTAGACACCTCACCTCCTATATAGTGGCATGTTTCATCATCGGTGCCTATCCACACCCTGGTAGGATGGTACCACCAGGGTGGACGCAACCGTAAACAGGAGTTCTTATATAAATCGCCACTAGATTTAGAGTAGGGACCCAGAAGAAATTCATTTAAAAATGTCTTAGGGTTTACCCAAGGGAATTTCCTTTATTATACGAGTACGAGTACCCTAGACACAGATAAAAATAAGTCTAGGGGTTTTATATGAGTATCAGTGACTCAATCACTCCTATATGAGCCAACATGTTTCGACCATCATTTAAAGCCTGTACGGGTCTGTGGCATTCGTCAGGGCTGTTAGCATCTCTGCCTATCTAGTCAATCGAACCATGGGTACATAGAAGGCCTTAGGCTCTCACCTGTATTTTGGAATCTTTCAATGAGAAAAACCTGAGAACACTAAAGGATAGCCCAAACAGTTGCTTAGTATAGAACCAAAATTAACTATTCCAAGTGATCTAATTGTGATGATAGCTTATGCCGGTGGGAGGACGCCTCGAGTAAGCAGCCACAGAGTCAGCAGGAACCACCTGCCTAAATCAGACTTGTCTATTTCAGACTTGTGCATGAATAAGAACCATTCTTGTGTTATATATACTGTTGCTATAAAGTGAAGCACGGCAAACCACTGTAACCTTAGAGTGCGCTAAAGAATATGCTATAAAGTGAGACTTGGCAAACCATTTGTAGGCTTATGCTGTAAAAATGAGCATGCACATCATTACCTTTTAGACGCATACTGAAACAATCACATCTTTTACCCTAATGTTGGGTGGTTCAGGAATAATGCACATCTGGCGGGAGGCACGCACCTGTAGTCAAACACTTATAACAGAAGGATGACCTAATTAGTGGAAATGTTTGTGGTGAGGGCCCTCCAGCTTTTTCAAAGACAGGTAACTATGCAGCACCATGGCCCAGATAATGCTCTTTAGTTGTTCTTCCTTTTCTGAGCCAGCCGATCTCCTGGATGACATCAGACTAGTGCGATGTTCTTGCTGCAAATATTCTAGTCAGCTATGCCTTTGGCAGGTATCCATGGGATCAGATTAGCTTCTTCTGGAAGGTTCAGTCCACTGCTTCATGCAAGTAAGCTCTCCTTTTGACCGGTCACAGCAGCAAGACTTCGAGCAAGCTTTCTAACATTTAAGTGTGTCTGGAAAGAGAGCAGCAGCCCTGCAGAGGTTCCATTTCAGATCATATATATCTATACCAGTTTTCTCACTTTCTTGGTGTTCAGATGATCTACAACCAGGAGTGGCTGAGGAGATGAAGGAAGAAGTCAAAGTCATCCATAGGGCTAGCTTCATTTAAACGTTTAAGTATTCAGATGCCTAGTTTTCAGGGTCTCAGCATTCAAGAGTCATAGGTCAGACCACAAAACCAAACTAAAGACAGTAATTACTCCAATATACCGCACCTGTGGAGGACCACATAGAATTAATGATATAATGTGCTGCAACCCCTAAGGTCCCACAGTCAGGAGACCCTCTTAATAACTCCAAGACAGAAACACTGCAAAGGGGAGCACTACAAAAATGAATATATATATATATATATATATATATATATATATATATAAAAATATAAAATGTCCGCAAAGTCATCCAAGAACAGTGGAGGTCCGATATATATTGCAGCCCAAATCCATTCTTCATTCAGAATACTTGAGCCAATATCTGTTATTCACAAACATTTTATTCTCCATAGAAAAATTCTCAGCCCAGGCCAATGCATTTCGTCCAACAAACTGGATTTCATCAGGGATCTTAGTAGTGATGACTCAATCAGAATTACCGATCTCTCAAAATCAAGGGTTCATACTATCCCAGAATATTATCGATACACCACTCTCTCGCACAGGGAATGAGAGGCAACACATAAGTTAACACAAAATATTTAGCATCAAACCCACTGTCAAAAACATTTCCAAGATTATTGATAAAGTCCAATTTTGGTAAAGTGTTCTTTTTTATTTCTTCTTTTTCAATCTTGAGAATATTACAAGCAGACGCAACCAATGCGTTTCGCCCCAGACAAGGGCTTCTTCAGGGCATCAGAAGTTTGGTTCCAGTAGTAAAATTGTAAATAGGTTGCAAGAATCCTGCCAAAGTTCCAAATCCTTCGCTACCCACTGTTTGTTTTCACGCCAATATTTTAGAAGGTCCGCCGCGATGAACAGGCCATGGGTATTACGGTTTGTACATTCAGATATTTAATTCAAGGACAATAATCCCAATGTAATAAGTACTTTGTTTGGCAGCGCCGTCTGGCGAACCGAATGTACGAACCGTAATACGCATGGCCTGTTTATCGTGGCGGACCTTCTAAAATATTGGGTGAAAACAAACAGTGGGTAGCGAAGGATTTGGAACTTTGGCAGGATTCTTGCTACCTATTTACAGCTTTACTACTGGAACCAGACTTCTGATGCCCTGAAGAAGCCCTTGTCTGGGGCGAAACGCGTTGGTTGCGTCTGCTTGTAATATTCTCAAGATTGAAAAAGAAGAAATAAAAAAGAACACTTTAACAATATTGGCCTTTATCAATAATCTTGGAAATGTTTTTGACAGTGGGTTTGATGCTGATGAGGAGTGGGTGTTATATTCCATATAGGTACCCCAATATAGGCCAGGGTAACATCCCAACCTTTCACCTATATACGTCCCTACACTACATACATAACGGGCTGCTAGGACTGACCCTTTACCTAGTTACAGTACTGCTTACAGAACATGGGGTTTTCCCTGAACAATAGCCTCATACATTATGCATGAGGATCCTTGGATTCTTGGAAATTCAGGAGGACTACCATCTGCTGCATAATAACTATGTACAAGGTTCATTCCCGACATCATCCTAAGTCCGACAGTGGCACAGCAAGGTAGAACCCCTGGGGGGTAGAACGATGCGGCTCCTGCATGCAGATACTCCAGCTTGCAGTGGTCTAACATCCCTTGCGGGGTGTCCAGCTCGAGACCAATGCGGGGTCCCACAGTCTCTCACCTCAGTTAATGGGGTTGACTTTATCCTAGAGGGATTCTTGGCTTAACACCTACATACATGCTAGGTACACTTAGGTACATCTAGTTAGGGTAGCATCGTAGGAGTACGCCTTTTATTGTCATGTATTTTATGTGCTTGCCTGGATTTATGATTATAGCAAAATGGTAGAAATCTACCATCCTTTTACTTTCCTAGTGCTTCTAATCATCTATATCTGTTAGTGTCTAATGATTGTTTCAGCACACCTATTTTACACTAGAATGATGAATGTTCAATAAATACTTATTGAAATACGTCCCTACCGTTTATTCTGTGTATCTCTCTGAGACTAAATGAGCACGAGTGACTGAGCGAAAAGTAGTACACTGTTTGGGGGATCAGAGTTGTCATGTTCGATAGCTGCCAAGAACTATTCTCTCCTTGGTAAGAGGAGTTTCTAGTGGCACTGTGAGCTAGCTGGTATACAGGCCAACATATCCGGTGGGGGTGTCTGGAATCAGTCTGGATACCAAACCCGCAGTGTATGTTGTCCAAACGCGCAGATCCTGTATAGGTTTTATAGGAACTACACGACATGGCGTCCAACGTTGGTTGGGTACTTATTTAACAGTCAAATCTGAGTAGTTCAGTCGTGCTATTCTCAGAGACGACTACTCACATTTCCCCAGAGACGTCTGGAGTGGGAGCAAAAGAAATCCGCTGCAGCTGAGTAGGAAAAATCCTATGTATTGGCTGTTGGTTTAATCAAGCTTGAAGGACACATTGTTCCTATTGTGCATAACACCTTATCTCAGTTCCCTTGGAAAACTCTTCTAACTCATAACAATGACTGAGGAGGGAGACACGGTACGTGAACTGCATATAACAGAGAAAGAAGAAGATGCAGATGCAATACATCTTTCAGAAAATGTTAGAAATGCCATCACCCTAAAACTAGCTTCATATGGTTTAACAGCTAGGGGTGGGCCAGTAACCTTCGTGATTGAGGCACACAAATCATTTAGAACAGAGGTATTCTATTCATGGGTTACATTCCCACAGGCAAATGCACTAACAAAGACATTTCATCACTACACAGAAGATGAAATACCGGACGAATATTGTCCATGTGAGGACACTGAAGTTCCGCTCACTTACCAGGAGCATTTATACTGGTTTAAAGGTGCACTACCACATACAAGAGCTAAAGTAAGACTCGGTCCGCTCGGAAGAGACGGAGCAACATGGCCAGTATTAGCAGCGTACGCACCACATCCTGACATTGAAACAATGTCAGCAGGAGACTTACTTACACAGCATAAAGAACTAATAAAACTTTACAGAAACATGACACAGTTCATGATGCGGACATTCACAGTTCAGACATCAACGGCTACACCAACAGGTCCGATTCAAACATCAACAACTAAAATTAAACCACAAACATTACACCCAGTGATTGGTAAAATGCCCACTAAACGTGAACAAATGCCATTCTGGGTGGCTCAAAAAGTAACACAGCTAGAGGCGGTATTTCCAAACACTAGCCAACATGAAAAACACAGAATGTTAACAATTTGCTTGCCCATGTGGATAACGCCCCAGGTAGAAGATTGTACTTCTTGGGGTACAGTTTTCGCTGCCATATATACCAGAACTCATGGTATCCCATCATTAGCAGTAATACCAGATGTAGTAAGACAAATACAGAACGAGTATGGAGCAGAACCTGCTCTGAACTTAGGGATGAAGTTACTAGGTAATTTTGCCCAGGTATCAGCTATAATATTAGCAAATATTAAAGGGGAAGCAGCATCGGTGGCAATACGCCAACGCCTAAGGAAGTTCTCTCCTCTACAACAGGAACATGAATTACCAAAAGTAATTGAAACTGCTTATGCAGAATTAGGCAGAGACAGTTTGGGGGGTAGAGCAATAAAACCACAACTAATGGGTAGTCCCGAAAAGGATACCTTCAAGCAAGCACCTGCTTCTTCAATGAAGAAATGGGATAATAACAAACAACAAAAGAATAAAGACAATAGATCTCAATCCAGAGGTAGGTCTCCTCAACAGGAGCACTCCGAAAGGAGATATAACCTTAGGAATAGGGACAACATTAGGAAACCTGACAGGTATCAGGACACTGATACACGTTCCTCTCGTTCCCTTCAGGGTTCATCGAGAAACTCGGAGAGGGAAGGACGGTCAGAACACAGACAAGAAGAGCGTACAAAGTCCAGAGACACACAACGCACTTCAGACAACGCTTCCAAAAAAGAAGAGAAACCTAAAGCAAAACCTCAATTCAAAAAGAAGCAAGTAGCAGGTCTAAAAATTAGACATGCCCAGAATTCTGAGGACTCAACTGCTGAACGGGGAATGGGCTCTGACGATGCTAGACAGCGCAGCAGAAGTAACAATAGCTCGTCAGAACCTGATGGAATTTCTGGTGACAGCGGAGTTGAGTGAACATATCACGGTGGAAACACCTGATACTAGGGTAAGTGTCCCACATAGGTTACATGAAATAACACTACAAATGGAAGGGGACAAGCCCAGAAAAATTAAAGGTCTCTTTTGGGAGAACCTGACTTTTGGCTACGACATTCTTTTAGCTGAAAGAGATTTGCTGCCTACTATTGTTATGGATTGCCCAAAGGGAGAAACGGTAATTATGCCGGCTTTTTCTGACCTCGTTCCCCAATACCTAAAGCACAAGTTACTAACTTGTGTAACGATATATCTGTAAGAGACAGTAGTTAGTGACAGATTCCTTACCTTAGAATATCCCCAGGCGTCAGGCTGGATCCGGAAAGTTTTTGCGTAGCAGTACCCTTGCGCGTCGGTAGGCGGCGTCGTGCGGCTCCGCGTCCGTCGTCGGCGTCGTGATCGCCGGGATGACGTCGCGGGCAGTACTTAGGCGCCGCCCCTGCGCGCTGACGTCAGTTCTGTACACGACTTTCCGCGCCAGGAACGCAGAGCCATGCAAGAAGCTGACATAGGTGTCTGAAAAATACTAGGGCCCTGAAAGGGATGTCCTTAACCCTAGAAATCAGTTCGCAGAACGGGGAGGATGGGTGGAGCGTAGGAATCTGTCACTAACTACTGTCTCTTACAGATATATCGTTACACAAGTTAGTAACTTGTGCATCTGAAAGAGACACGTTAGTGACAGATTCCTTACCTTAGAATAGATACCCCAGCAATACCAACCCCGGTGGTGGGTCTGCGAACAAAGATCAGACAAGGAAGTCCTGGAGGACAGAACGGCCAAAGAAGCCGTCCCTCCGGACCTGACTGTCAAGGCAGTAATGCTTTGTAAACGTGTGCAGCGAGGCCCACGTAGCTGCCTGACAGATAACCGGCAGCGGAACACCGCGGCCCAAGGCCGTGGTAGCAGCCGTTGCCCTGGTGGAATGGGCACGCAGCCCAACAGGAGGCTCCTTTTTAGCCAAAGAATAGCAGGTCTTGATGCACAAGGTAACCCAGCGGGAGATGGTCCTCTTGTGCACCGCCCGACCTTTTGGCGCCCACGTAGCCAATAAAGAGCTGGTCATCCACCCGGAAGTGTTTTGTGCGGTCAATATAGAAGGAGAGCGCACGTTTTGGGTCCAGACGGTGGAGCCTCTCTTCCTCTCTGGAAGGATGCGGAGGCGGAAAGAAGGTGGGCAAAGTGATGGTCTGCCCAATGTGGAAAGCAGTAACCACCTTTGGCAAGAAGGACGGACGCGTCCGAAGAACAACCTTGTCTGGATGAACAGACAGAAAGGGAGGTTTGCAAGATAGAGCCTGGAGCTCACTCACCCGCCGAGCGGAGGTGATGGCCACCAGAAAGGCTGTCTTCAGAGTCAGAAGACGAAGAGGACAGTTATGTAGAGGCTCAAAGGGAGCGCACATTAAAAAGGTAAGAACCAAGTTTAAGTCCCACTGAGGCATCACAAACGGAACAGGAGGGAAGAGGTGAGTAATGCTCTTTTAAGAACCTGTTAACAACAGGGGACTTGAAAAGGGAGGGCTGATCAGGGAGCCTGAGGAAGGCCGAGATAGCACAAAGATAACCCTTGATGGTACCCAGGGCAGAACCCTGTTGGGCCAGAGAGAGAAGGAACAGAAGGACCTCAGAAAGAGGGGCAGAAAGGGGATCCACAGCCTTTGCTGTGCACCATGCCACAAATTTGTTCCACCTGCAGGCGTATACCACCTTAGTGGAGGGACGCCTGGCTGCCAGAATCACATCACAAACTTCGGGAGGCAAGTCGAAAGGAATCAACTGCCGCCGCTCAATCTCCACGCAAGCAGGTGTAGACTGGACAGGTTCGGGTGGAGGACCGTCCCCTGCTGCTGCGACAGAAGATCCTCCCGAAGAGGCAGACGGATCGGGGGATCTACGCTCATATTGAGTAGCTCGGGATACCAAACTCTTCGAGCCCAGTCCGGAGCCACAAGAATGACTTGGGCCCGGTCGTGCCGAATCTTCTTCAACACTCTGGGTAGAAGTGGTATAGGCGGAAAGGCGTACAATAGACCGCAACTCCACTCGTGACGAAAAGCGTCGCCGAGCGAGTGCCGCCTTGGAAATTCCAACGCGCAGAACTGATGACATTGCGCGTTCTCTTCGGTGGCGAATAGATCTAACCAAGGCTCTCCCCACTGTAGAAAGAGTCCTTGCGCCACTTCCGAGTGAAGACGCCATTCGTGATCCATCATGCACCTGCGGCTGAGTTCGTCCGCCCTGGCGTTCAGGGAACCTGCCAGGTGTTGAACCACCAGGAACATGCCCTGGTGTTCCAGCCATGTCCAGAGGCGCAGAGCCTCCTGACAAAGGGTCCACGACCCCACCCCGCCTTGTTTGTTGCAGTACCACATGGCAGTGGTGTTGTCTGTGAACACCTGCACTACCTTCCCTTTGACAGAGGGAAGGAATGCCTTGAGTGCAAGTCGGATCGCCCGGAGCTCCAGAAGGTTGATATGGAGCCGGGACTCCGCCGGAGACCAGAGGCCTCTGATCTCCGCCTCTCCCATGTGACCGCCCCATCCCAGAAGGGACGCGTCCGTCACAACTGTGTGCTCTGGCTGGGGAAGGGAGAGGGATCTGCCCATGACCCATTGCCGGTTCGAGAGCCACCACTGCAACTGTTTTGCAGTCCCCTCCGAGATCTGGACGTGATCGGACAGGTCGCCCTGGTGCTGCGCCCACTGGAACTTCAGGTCCCACTGCAGAGCCCGCATATGCCATCTGGCATGAGTGACCAGCAGGATGCAGGAGGCCATGAGGCCCAGCAGCCTCAGGGTCATCCGTACCGAAACCCAGGATAAGGGCTGAAAGATCGGAATCATAGCCTGAATATCCCGGACTCGCCGTTCGGGAGGATAGGCCCGAAACTGCGTCGTGTCCAGAACTGCTCCGATGAAAAGGAGCTGTGGAGAAGGAATCAGATGCGACTTTGGCACATTGATGGAGAACCCCAGCGAGTGCAGGAGTTCGGCCGTAGTCTGGAGGTGGGAGACAACTGCCTGGGACGAGCCCGCCTTCAGCAGCCAGTCGTCGAGGTAGGGGAAGACTGAAACCCCTGCCCGGCGCAGATGAGCTGCGACCACCGCCATCACGTTCGTGAACACCCGAGGGGCACTGGTAAGGCCAAAGGGGAGCACGGTGAACTGAAAATGCTCGAGGCCTACCGTGAACCGAAGGTAACGCCGGTGGGCCGGCAGGACGGGGATGTGGAAATAGGCGTCCTGCAAGTCCAACGCTACCAACCAGTCTCCGGGGTCGAGGGCAGTCAAGACCTGAGCTAGGGTGAGCATCTTGAACTTCTCCTTCCGGAGGAAGCGATTGACGTTCCGGAGGTCCAAGATAGGACGCATGTCCTCCTTGTCCTTTTTGGGCACCAGAAAGTAGTGGGAGTAGCAACCACGCCCTACTTCTGGGGTCGGAACATGCTCGATGGCCCTCTTGGCCAAGAGGGCCGTGACTTCCTTCTGTAGAAGCACCAAGTGATCCCCTGACATGCGGTGGAATTGAGGTGGCATGGCTGGGGGGTGGTCTCGAAGGGGAGGGAGTAGCCCCTTCGGACAATGTCCAAGACCCACTTGTCCGAGGTGATGGGACGCCAGTGGTGAAGGTGATGGCGGACCCTGCCCCCGACTGGCGTGCTGTGCACCTGAAAGGAGGGACTAGGAGGGCTTGGAGGCCGCGGACGGGTTGGAGGTGGTGGCCTGACCCGCACGCTGGTTGCCCGAACCGCCACGGCGGTATCCACGTCCTCGGCCACGCGAAGGCGCTTGCTGCGCGGGCCGTTGGCCGGGCTGTGGACGTGACTGGGCGCCCCTTCCGTGGCCACGAAAGGGGCGAAAAGCAGACGTATGCGGAGGGCGCACAACAGCAAGGCCCAGGGACTTAGCAGTAGCCCGTGAATCCTTGAAACGCTCCAGCGCATGGTCCGCCTTTGAACCAAAGAGACCGACTCCATCAAAGGGCATGTCCATGAGAGTATTCTGGACATCCCCTGAAAAACCAGTGGTTCTCAGCCAGGCGTGGCGACGCAGCGCCACCGTCGTTGCAAGCGATCTGCCCAGCGAGTCGGCGGTATCAAGGCCACAGCGGATGGTATACTTAGCCGCATCACGCCCTTCCGCAATAGCGCGGGTAAGCAGTGTCTGGACCTCCTCAGAACACTGCGGCAAAACATCAGCCACCGAATCCCACAGGGAGTGGGTGTATCGGCCCAAGAGGCAAGCGGTATTAACAGACCGCAAGCCAGCACTGGAGGAAGAGAAAGCCTTCTTCCCAAAGTGATCCAGGCGCTTGGATTCCCTATCCGGAGGGGCGGTAGGGAAGGCTGTTTGGGAGGCAGAGGCTTGGACAACCAAGCTCTCAGGGGTGGGGTGTTGGGAGAGAAACAGGGGGTCGCCCGGAGCCGGGCGATGGCGTCGGGCCACGTTCCTATCCACAGGAGCCCCTGTGGTGGGTTTGGACCAGGCACCCAAAAGAACGTCAGTGAGTGCATCGTTGAACGGCAGCACAGGCTCCGAAGAGGAGGCCGCCGGCTGAAGCACTTCAGTCAGGAGGTTAGTCCTGACGGCCACTGTAGGCAACTGGAGATTTAAGGCTCCAGCAGCTCTACGCAACACCGTTGCAAAATTAGCCCCTCCTCCGTTGCCACGGGAGGAGACAGCATGCCAGAGTCGGGGGAGGTATCCAGCCCACTGGCATCCCCAAGTTCCTCAACCCAGTCCGGGTCAAACTCGCACTGTTGTGTGAGAGGGTCGTCAGACCCCTCCCAGCTCTCCTGGTCCTCCTCAGGTTGAAAAGATGGAGGAGGAGGGACATAAGGGACCCAAGGCCTCATCGGCGCCGGAACCGGCGTCGGGCGACGCCGGTCCGGCTCCATGTCCGGACCCGGGGAGAACCGGGGAACGACGCCGCCCGGAGCCCCGGACGGCGTCGGAAACGGCACCGGGGACATCGGCGTCGGCGGAGGCGTGGTTAGGTCAACCGGCGTCGATGGAGGTTGCGGCACCACCGGAACCGGGGTCGAGGCCGGGGCCGGAGCCGAGGCCGGGACGAAGGCTGGTGGGACAGGCGACGCCGGGACCGGAGTCGACGGCGACGCCGGAGCAACCCCATCTGGGCCCGCGGGGCCCGAAGGCGCACCGGAGGGACCTTGAGGCCCGAAGAGGCGGGCCATGGCCGACAGGAATTTCTGTACTCGGCCGGAGTCGCCCCCGAACCCGGGAAGGACGGGTAATGCGGGGGCAACTCGACAGGCACGTCCGGGGCCGCGGGGGCGGGGACGGTGCCGACAGGGACCTCAGCCGAGTCGCGCGACCGGCGAGGCGAAGTCTTAGAGCGATGACGCCGCTTAGACTTCTTGTGCTTCGACTTACCGGAGGAGCGCGAAGACTTGGATTCCGACGAACGGCGGGGACTCCGCGTCCGGCCCCTCGACCTCTCCCGGGACCGGGGCTTGCTGCGGCGCGGAGCCGACTGCCGGACTTCAAGGAGCTTTCGAGACCGCTCTCGCAAAGCCTTCGGATGAAGTTTCCGGCAGTCAGGGCACGACTTCGTGTCGTGGCCTCGGCCGAGGCAGAAGAGACACTCGAGGTGGGGGTCCGTGATGGACATCATACGACCACATACCTCGCAGGGCTTAAAGCCGGGCATCCCTACGACACCTTAGGAGTCGTGAAGACTCGTTGAAGAGAACAGTGAAAAATTTCACAAAAAGATAGTCAAAAAGTGACTAGGGCACTGCTCTTCCCGGATCTGCGCTTACTGGCGCGGAAAAAGAAGAACTGACGTCAGCGCGCAGGGGCGGCGCCTAAGTACTGCCCGCGACGTCATCCCGGCGATCACGACGCCGACGACGGACGCGGAGCCGCACGACGCCGCCTACCGACGCGCAAGGGTACTGCTACGCAAAAAACTTTCCGGATCCAGCCTGACGCCTGGGGATATTCTAAGGTAAGGAATCTGTCACTAACGTGTCTCTTTCAGATACACACATACGCACGGGAGTGGGCGATAGCCCTTGCACCTGCACTAATTACGCAACCATGTTGGATGGGATGAAGATTCAACCCACCATGTGATACCATTAAAATCTACTGCAACTCCACAGAGACAGTATCCAATTAAGCAAGAAGCTAAAAAACAGGTCAGGGAGATTTTAGATCAACTGGAATACCAAGGTGTGATTGAAACTTGCACCTCTTCAATGAATAATCCTTTGTTTCCCGTAATGAAACCTGACAACTCATATCGTCTAGTTTTAGACTATAGACATCTAAACTCATGCACAAAAACTTTTGCAGTACAAAACGCACACAGTGCCGCATTAATGAATAACATTGTACAGAAAAAATACAAAACAACACTAGCTATCTCAAATGGATTTTTCTGCCAAAATATAGCGCCCGAGAGCAGATATCTGACAGCATTCTCAGCGCTGGGGTCCCAGCGGCAATTTTGTCGACTCCCCCAGGGGTATAAGAACAGCCCAGGGTTGTTTTCCGCCAGGGTAACTGAGTTACTTCAAAATCTGGATGAGGAGGCATTGTCCTATGTAGATGACATTTATCTAACGGATGATGACCTGGAGGAACACTTGACCAGGGTGAGCACCATAATTTTGGGATTTGCCTCTGAAGGCTACAAATGTAACTTTAAAAAATCAAAAATAGCCTACTTCAATGTCCTATTTTTGGGATATGAACTTTCAAGTGAAGGAAAAAGTCTGGCAGCTAACTTTTTAGAAAAGTGTGCGCTGCTCCAACCTCCAAAATCATTGAAAAATTTACAATTTATACTGGGATTACTGAATTTTGACAGAACATACATCTTGGATTACGCAGAAAGAGTTAAACCTCTCTACGACCTCATAAGACCTGAATTTTCAGTTAGGCAATGGACACAGGGACACACAGACACCCTTCGTTCCCTACAAGCTGACATGATAGCTTCAAAACACTTACAGACACGTGTAAATGTTCGCAATCTAGTGATCCGTATAGTTGCGGGTCAATCTGGGTACACCTACTTAACATACAATGAAGGTGAAACTGTCCCAATAGCATACAAATCACATTTGTACACAAACGCTGAGATGCGTTTTGCATCTACAGAAAAAATTCTGACAGCGGTACAGACTGCTGTACTGAGAGAAAGAGTACTGGCTCAGGGGAAGCGAATTATTGTCGTGACTCCAGTACCAGCCTTAGAGGCTGCGACAAAGGCAAGCGTTCCGAATGCTAAAGCCTTACATCCAAGATGGATACAATGGGCTAATTCTCTCACTGCATCAGATGTAGAATACAGGTACGACCCAAGTCTAAAAACACAAGCATTCCTGCAATATGAACAAGAATATCCTCTACCAAATGAAATTATGCCTCTAGATCAGTATGAATACATAATTTATACTGACGGATCTGCACAACCGGCCATAGGAAGTAAACAACAATACAGCACCGCGTGTGCGATTGTTAAAGGTCGAATGAAGGATGGAAAGTTCCATTCAAGCTGTACAAAGACTCGGGGGCATATTTACAAGCCCCTTGCGCCACTTTTGCGCCGCCGTTGCGTCACACAAGTGACGCAGCGGCGACGCAAACCATGCGCCGCGTTGCGCTATATTTACAACGTGACGCATCTAGGGAGATGCGTCACGTAGTAAACCCCTGCGCCACATGAAACCTGCGTCAGGTTTCATGTGGGCGTACCGGCGCAGGGGGGGGCGTTCCGGCGCAGGTACGCCTCGGAAAAGTGACGTAGTGAAATCTACAAGATTTCACGCAGTCACCTTTCCGACGCTGGTGCGCCAAATCCTTACGCCTGCTTCAAGCAGGCGTAAGGATTGACGCACCATGTTAGGGATAGGGAAGGTTGGGACAGTGCTGGAGTTGCGTCGCGCTTGCGAAACGACTTCAGCACTGCGCCAACCTTCCGCCGGCAGATGCGTCACGCATCTGCTTATCCTTGCGCCACGATGCGCCGCATTGTAAATGCGGCACATCGGACGTGGCGCAAGGGTAAACTTGCGTGACGCATTTTCCCTGGCGCCTCCCTGCTGATATGCAGGGATGCGCCAGGGAACGTAAATATGCCCCTCAGTCTCTAGGAGACTGCACGGCTCAGTTAGCAGAACTAAAAGCTCTTTTACTGGCACTGATTAATACGGATCGAGAATTCCCCACACTAATTGTGTGCGATTCCTTTTACTGTGTCCAGTTATACAATGAATATCTTCACTATTGGGGACAAAATGGGTTTAAAGGCTCAAAAGGTGGCAAAATTAAGCACAAAATGCTAAGGGAACAGGTAGCTGAGTTGAAAAACGAACTACCAAGAGCTCACGTGATACACACGCTGAGTCATCAACGTGATGGCATTCACGTTGAAGGGAATTCATTGGCTGATGAAGCCGCGAAGGGGGCAGTACGAACTGCGTCCATAGCTGCAATCACTCGTTCGAAATCGAGATTAGACAGACAGATAATGGTAGCTGTCATTGCTTCACGCAAAGACAACAAAGCACTGCCGAAAGGTTTTCCACTCAAGTACTCCTACAAGTTAGATGCAACTAATGTTCCATTTGCTCAGATTCCTGGAGTGGGGGATAGAGTAATACCAAACATGGATTGCAGATTAGGCTTAATTTTAGCTCCACACGAGGGTCTTGGTTCTGCACACGCAGGAGTTACGGCGACGGTTTCTTTGCTGAAACAACAATATTGGTGGCCAGGGTGAACGAAGCAGACCAAAGACTATGTCTTAAGGTGCGACATCTGTCAACAGATGAAGGGCTGAATCATAACACGTCAAGCGCAGACACCATTATTGATATCAGACAGACCTCTCGCGTGTGTCTATTTGGACCACTGCGGCCCCTTACAATCTGATGGGGCTCACAAGTACATAATGGTAGCAGGGGATTCCTGCTCGAGATTCCTATGGGTATGGCCTCAGCGCTCGGCTGGCGCTCGAACTGTTATCAAAGATTTGCAAGTCTTTATAGGGACATACGCAGTTGGCACATTACATTCTGACCGTGGCCCCGCGTTTAGCTCTAGGGCTTACAAGGAGGCCATGGGAGGTTTGGGTGTAGCATTGCGGTACTCCTCTCCGTACCATCCAGAGGGAAATTCGGTCGTGGAGAGGAAAAACCGGGACTTAAAGCAGTCTTTAACAGCTAGGGTATTAGGCGCAGGTGGTAGTTGGGTCAATCACTTATATGGGGTTCAGAGGGCCTTAAACAACATGCCAAGAAGCTCTCTAGGGGGTCACTCCTTATGAGGTCCTATTTGGGACGAGAATGTGGGTACCTGATCTAGATTATGAAGGCACAGTGCCGGATGAAAAACCTTTTGACATCAATAAACGTTTGGCTGTTTTACAGGAACTGAATAAATCAAGGGCACTACAGAGCAATGTCCAAGTGAAAAGGTCTGCCACTAGGGAAATCAAGTCAGTCACGGCAAGACCTGTCTGGATTCCAAAAGCCAGGGATCTGGTCAGGGAAAAGATAACTGACAAAAAAGAATTTGGGCCATCATACAGAAAGCCTGTACCTGTCTTGGCAGTTGAAGGAACAAGAGCTGTACTTCTGCCACGTCTTGCCAGAAAAAAGGAGAAAAGATTTGTCTCCATTGATCTGATAAAACCACACTATGTGGCCGAAATTGAATAGTAGGCCTCGTGGGCTCCTGAGTAGCCGACGCCCTCCTCTCGCTACCATACAGGAAGTTCAGATCGAAAGGCTCATCACGTTTGAAAAGTCTCCCATACGGAATGATGGACTATGCAACAATGCCATGGAACTCGTTCCTCTTGATACAGAAATTCAAAATCAAAATGAAAAACAAATTTCAATTCGACCTAACACTGATGTCTACATAAACATGCCTCAATAAGAGCCATCTACAAGTTAAACAAAACCTGCTGAGCTACCAAAAACAGATCGAACTGCATCTGGCTATTTCACAGACTTCGATACCTTTTTCTTGGATCCGAGTGAATCTGAAACAACGCTAGCCCCAATGTTTCGTCAACAACAAATCAAAGACGTCTTCATTTTTCTTAAAAAGACTTACCTGGTGTCACCTTGGATAGAACTTTGGATAAGCACCGGGATACTTTTCTTTCTTTTCTGGATAGGCTTAGTAACTGTCTTTTGCTTACTTATAAATGGAACTTACCTTCGCCAAAGCTGTGCAGCATCAAGAGTGAACTTAATCCTGAAGCCTCATGTTTCATCACATCGTGAACAAAGACTTGTCATCAGTGAACATTACAGCAGTTCCTATACCTGATGGTATAGTATGGGACAAGGTTGATTATGACATATTTGGTCCGAATGAAGTTTTAAAAATACCACATTTATTTAAAATTTCCTTAAATGATGTCATTTCCTCCAGTACATTTTCCGATGATTGGGATTTTGAAACTGTAAATAACATGTTGTCTGATTTAGAAGAATCCGCCGCATTTTCTAGTAATGAAATGTTGGAAGACACATCAGACTTTAACACCATGTATTGTTACCAACATTATGGTCATCAATTTCTACACAAATCCAGTACCCCAAGGAATGTTTTCACATATCACCAATGGGAACATTGCCCTACACCACCGAAAAGTAGTTTGAAAACGTTTGCACAGAAATCTTCATATTTTTCAGGGTTTAATGTTTCAGACCCGACCTCATATTACTATAAGGTTGCACCTGCACAGAAAAATATGCTGACCAACACCAAACAGATTTACTCTGCTTCCTTTATTACCCAACTGTCTGAACAGGGTTTCGACTTATGGAAAGACACCATATACTTAAAATCGGTCTAGAGACTGGCAAGTCCAGGGAACAGAAGCGCTATTTAGAGCATGCCTCATTCCTCAGCAGATGATATTTCTAAATGAAACTGTGCAACAGCCTTCCTGTCTGGGATAGCCAAGAACAAGGATTTGAACACACCTCGGATTCCAACACAATCACAGGCCGAGGGTAATTATACATCACTGAAAGGGGATACATTAGATGACATTTTACAATACAATAGATCAGACCCCAATTGGAAGGGATGGTTGGTTTGGCTCACAGACACTAATAGATGTCAGGAAAGATTCAGGGGTGCAACCGAAGGGTTCAGTATCCACAGGCCTGACCCACGCTATGTACAAAGAGAACATCCAGGGGTGGTTACATCATATAGTGTTGGGAAGTTGTGCCTCGATTGGCAAAAAACCTCAACGCTACAACAGGTGAAACAACACTTATCTTTACTGACAGAGGATGTGGACCTACGGGATTTTTTACCAGGTCCCAGAAAGCCACGTCAAAAACGTTTCTATTATGCTGTCTATAATGAAATTTGGAAAATATCCCAACAAGAAGCAGCGGAGAGATTACGAGAAATAGATAGGATTAACCTAGAAAAGGCGTTAGCCGTAGTTAACAATGGCATGACTACGTTAACTTCCAGGATTTATTGACTGGGCAACATTGTATCCTCTGCTATTGATGTACTAGAACAGGATTTGTCCATACTACAGCACGGACAATCACAATTACGTTCTATTATGTTACTGAGCTGGACGCTGCAATCATTGCGCGCAGATTATGTGCCATGGCGTTTTATCAACAGTACGTCACTTTTTTCTGCATACAATCAAACAGAAACAAAAGATGAAAATGGCACAAAGGGGAGCAAAATATACAATGCTGCATATTGAAAAACTGGACAGATTACCTTTTAGTGTGGCAGAATCACCATCCACAGAATGGTTAATCCATGGCCATATAACATTACGGGTCACAACTTTCCAGTTTCAGTATTGCCTTGAACTACAACAGGCAGGCAGATATGAAGAAATGGGTAGGGAATTCATCAAGGAATCTTGGGAATTACCGTACAGATTTCGATGCAGGAGTGGGGATCTTGAAGTGCTTCTAAGCGGTACAAACTGTGAGAACGCTTTAAGTGGATCTCTCATATGCCAGGATATTATGCTACACGGGGCCTGCAACGGTTCAGTTGCGAACCTATCCTGTCATTTGAGGGGTACCCCAGCAGCCGTGATTACCCCGGTATTCAAGCTACTTTCGAATGGGAGTTACTTGATGCTGAACGATGAAGGTTGTTGTGGGATGCTTCCGGGCATCGCATATCTAGTCACCGTGAGCTCCAGGGTTACTTGCTGTATGCAAGTATTGTTACCACCGACACACACAGTCAGGGAGGCGCCGCTATGGCCTTCGTTGAATGTTTCCTTTATACGGTTTGATACTCTGAGCAGAATGAAAGCCATGCTTTTACAGAAAACCGTGCCCTTAACCTCCGCCCAGGAGACTTTTGATCTCCAAGTAGCAAGGTCCTCGGCAGAGATACAGGCACTCATACGTACGAACTGCCCCTTCCATTTAGCAGAAATGGTAAATCGCATCTTTAACATGTCTGATACGACGGGTATAGTACACCTATTTAGGACCATAGGTTCAGGACTGTTAAGCACCTTACAGATGGTCCTCGGAGTTATACCAAACTTTATACACTCCGTATTCAGAAGCATTTTTGGAGGACTTCTGCTGATCCTGTTTCTAATAGCAGGTATCCTGATTGTAATTTTTCTGCTACCCAATGGACGTCCCAGTCACCAAGGAGATGGAAACAGTGCTCCTGGAGCGTAAATACCGTGATCGCATGGTACAACATCTGGGCACACCTCGCCTACGCGAACTAAGCGCCTCTTGGTTCCTGTCATTTAGACCAGTCTGGATGGACTGTATCTTACCTATTCTCTGATGCCTGTTCTGCGGAGAAGAATGCGTATTGGATCTCTATCTGACACTTCCATCAGTTGCGCAACGGGACGTTGATGCATTGCTGGACCCGATAATGGCCCATGTTCTGCAGTGTCCCCAGCGTATTCCTATGTTGATGGCAGCATTCTTAGAGCCTCCACAGGAACTCTCTGCTCCTGTTGGAATGGATACCGGCTCCTCCACTGACACCCAGGCCTTGGATGGTGCACAGGCTGCCCAGCATTGGCTGCAGGCAGTACGGAAGATCATCTGTGCTCGATTGACGTAATCTGCGAGGTGTTACAGGGATCGTCGTCTGCGAAGGCAGGCAACAGCAATGTTACGTCTACCAGCCAGGACACAAACATTTGGCTCGTCGCGTGCTGGGAAAAATTCAGCCTTTTTTAAACAAACTCCAAATTGGAACTTCAAAACAAATTGACACTTTTTATGACCTGCATGGCTTTCCAATGCTTGTAGTTGTTCAAACTATATACGGAGACAGTAGAGCTATTGCTTAAGTGACAATTCTTCTGTTTTAGCACTTTTTAGAATTTTTTATTTTTTTTAGCAGAACTATGGTTTTTACTACATATGTTTGCGTACCAGTACCTAGTTAGGTAGTACGTTAGTATTAGATTATGTCATCCGGTCGGATGAGGAGTGGGTGTTATATTCCATATAGGTACCCCAATATAGGCCAAGGTAACATCCCAACCTTTCACCTATATACGTCCCTACACTACATACATAACGGGCTGCTAGGACTGACCCTTTACCTAGTTACAGTACTGCTTACAGAACGTGGGGCTTCCCTGAACAATAGCCTCATACATTATGCAGGAGGATCCTTGGAAACTCAGCAGGACTACCATCTCCTGCATAATAACTATGTACAAGGTTCATTCCCGACGTCATCCTAAGTCCGACAGTGGCACAGCAAGGTAGAACCCCTGGGGATACCTTCGGGTATATAAACATCACATCTTGCTGAGATAGTTAGAGGAGATCAGGACTTCCCTGCCGACACACTGACACGAGACGCTGCGGCTACTGCATGCAGATATTCCAGCTCGCAGTGGTCTAACATCCCTTGCGGGGTGTCCAGCTCGAGACCAAGACGGGGTCCCACAGTCTCTCACTTCAGGTAATGGGGTTGACTTTATCCTAGAGGGATTCTTGGCTTAACACCTACATACATGCTAGGTACACTTAGGTACATCTAGTTAGGGTAGCATCGTAGGAGTACGCCTTTTATTGTCATGTATTTTATGTGCTTGCCTGGATTTATGATTATAACAAAATGGTAGAAATCTACCATCCTTTTACTTTCCTAGTGCTTCTAATCATCTATATCTGTTACTGTCTAATGATTGTTTCAGCACACCTATTTTACACTAGAATAACGACTGTTCAATAAATACTTACTGAAAAACGTCCCTACCGTTTATTCTGTGTATCTCTCTGAGACTAAGTGACACGAGTGACTGAGCGAAAAGTAGTACACTGTTTCCACGGTCCTGAGGGATCAGAGTTGTCATGTTTGATAGTTGCCAAGAACTATTCTCTCCTTGGTAAGAGGAGTTTCTAGTGGCACTGTGAGCTAGCTGGTATACAGGCCAACATATCCGGTGGGGGTGTCTGGAATCAGTCTGGATACCAAACCCGCAGTGTATGTTGTCCAAACGCGCAGATCCTGTATATGTTTTATATGAACAACACGACAATGTGTTGCTTCTCATTCCCTGAATGACCATTTGGTAGCTGGCCATTTGAGGTGGGCAACAGTGTTATTAAGAAATGTATCTGTGACTATAATGGGTGGTGCAGTGATCTATCATTCCTAGCTGACACCACTCTCTTCAAAGATGTGTCATTCAGTGTCTGTGTTGCGTAAACTGTTTTCATTTTTGTAGACCTCCCATTTGCAGTGTTTGTCATAGGTCAGACCAGTTTGGACTAGTTGCAGCTAATTTGTGGGTTACAGGTATGCAGAGCTCTTGCACCTGTTCTACTTGTCTAGGTAACCAGCAATGCCACAGGATGTTCATTAATTCATCTGAGAGACACCTACCCCCTCCCCCCCATTAATACATGTTTGCATAGAAGCAGTCTCATTGCAGGGGGTACAGGCAACAAGGACTGTGCTGTGGACCATACATTCCATGCCTCCACTGCCAGTTACCACATATCCTGGGTTGAGGGGGCACTAGCTACCTCATGCAGAAAGGGATACATTTTGGTTGTCCCCTAGTCATGGAAGCACAGCTATGACAGCAAGTCCTCTATATAGTCTCTCTTCAGCGGGACTGCATGGTTGTCAAGTTCATTGGAGGCAAAACACAGAGTTGTTCAGTATAAACAGCCATTGGCAAGGTTTACAAGTCTTAACAATTCAAATTAAGTAATAAAGAATTAACAATGCAGATGGCTTTTGAAGACGCAAAATTGATTTTGATTATTTGCGCTTAAATAAATTGTTAATTTGTAACCCGCATTAACTTTAGCTTACATGATTTATGCATAATTGGTTTGCTATGTACACCAAATATAGAATTTACTAGTTTCACATAGGTAATATTTAGATTTAGCAGAGCGAACCATAGTTTAGCAAGCTAATGTGCATTTAAAGTTAGCGTGAGTAGGCTTAGGTGCTCCATGCCATTTTGCTAGCTGTGCATATTTTCTGTATCAGATACCAAAGTCACCATGTGCTCATTTAAAATGTTAATCTTTGCTAGCGTATATGTTGTAGGATAGTGAATAGTTGGTTTGAACCGAAACCTGCTGTGAAAATCGAAGATCGTTTCGTTTGGACGGAATGTTGTGTTTTAATTGTGCAAAGCTTGTTAGTTAAATCACTTGACCTTGTTTAACTTTGAAGGAGGACGTCTTTTCACACCTCCTGAGATCAATGCTACTTACTTTCCTGCTCACAGAAATATTCTCAAGCTTAAGTGCCTTTCTTCTGATTTTAATTCAAACCTTCATCTGGTTTCTCTTATGATTCGATATTAGCTGATGTCAACTGCTTTTGAATATTCACCGACCTACCCACATTCTTAGCTTAGAATTAGGGCATTTCCTTTACTGAAACCTGTCTTTGCTATGCACATGTTGCCTTTAAATTAATAAAATCCCTGCATTATTATTTGTAATGCTTGGATTATATTCATGCATGCTGTAACCAAGTGAATATCGATTTTACTCTATGGATTTGATATGTAATTTTACTAATCTGTTAATAAACCTTCATGGTTTGCAATCTATTCCTCTCTGTCATTACTGTGTGGCAAACTCTGCTTTACCGTCAATAAAATGCTAGAAAATTGGTGATTTCAGCCTCAGTTCGAGACAAAGACCCCTCTGGGTGGAGATAGCGGAGTTTCAAGATTGTACCAAGATTAGTGAGGCACAGAGGCCATCCTTTATACTATCTCGCCATCAATTGCATCCCACCGCATCAGGGCTGGACTGGAAACCAAAATCAGCCCTGGGAAAAAATGTTCAAACAGGTCTCACACTAGGGGAGGTTTGGACTAGAATGAGACTAAGAGAGCATGGTTGAGTCATCGTAGCCCATCTTGCACTGAAATCAGCCTCCTACCAGGGAAATGCAGAGCAGCAGAACAGCCAGTATGGCCCTGCGCCACAGGGCAATTAAACAGGATGGCATTTATGCAAATGGCAAGGAAATATCAACAGGCCAAATAAATACAGCATCTGACATGAACCAAGTAAGTACTGAGTATTCTGAGTCTGATTACTGCTGAAAAGAAGAAGATTGTTGTGGGTGAGATAAAATTGCATTTTGTACTAATGTTTATGACTCCTACTGTTCTTTAGCTAATAAATAAAGAATAAACATGGAGTAAACAACTCTGAGATTTAGCCTCAACATTGTGACAGCTAATCTGAAATTTAAAGCATGGAAAGGTGATCTTAGAAGATAAGTGTTTACCAGAGGTACTAAGCAAAAACAGCTCATGGATTTAAGATGTTTTTTTCAATGAGTCCTAGCCCCGACAGATAATAGACTTTTGTATCAAAAACAAATGTTAACTCATTTTGTGATTGATGTCTTATGATAATGTGATGATAGGTTGGTCACATTTGAGGCATGATGACATAATTTGTTTTGTGTTAGTATATTTTCTAATTTTTTATGGAGTTTACGGCCAACGATAAAGCACTTCCATGCGAACACTTTTATGTTATAGATATTTATGACTATTTTTCCACAATTTAATTGCTTTTAGGATTCCCAAAGATGGCAGCTCATTTTGAAAATTCATTTATAATGCAGTACTTTAAAAAAAAATATATCAAGTATACACAAAAAGCCTCAGTAACAAAGGTACGGTTTAAAATAATATGCTCGAAATAAGTGATAATAATGAAATGCTTTCATTTATTTTGTTCAAGTCATATGCACTGCAAAAGGTAAAACATTCACTCAAAATAAATTGCAATGTGCTTAGTGAGGTGGTAAATGAGAATTGTGTTAACTGATATGGTTACAATCAGTATAAGGCTGCGATTCTCATGTATTTTGTGTTATCCACTTCTAAACATGGAAGTAAATACCAACGAGAACATGGTAAAGCAGAAAAATAAAAATAAAATATATCAAGGGTTAAAGTAGTTGAAAATGTGATACAAGTGCTCGTTTTTCAATTTTGTAGCAGTTATATAATGTAGTTTTGTGCTAAACTCTTCATGTGAAGTTACACTGAAATTCTTCATTTAAATAAAATGCAAAAATCTTCACAAATGCTTTTTTCTTTTTTTTTCACTCAAACCATTTAAATTATTTTTTCTATACAATGTAAATACATGTTCTGTACATAGCTAAATATACATATTTACAATTGTAAGTCAGAAGCACTATTTTCTCCCCAAGCAGCCTCAGAGGAGACTGCAAAAGATAGTCTTTTCCCGTAGAAAGCATGGCTAATATATCAAAATGTATTGCAAGTCATGCTAACAGTTAGCTGTAATTACTGTTAATAAATCTGTATAAAAGCATTAGCATAAAAATAGGCATTTTATATTATTAAATAGTCTTTGTTATGACAAAACTGAAGTCGAGACCTCTGGTATTTGATTTGTAGCTTTTAGATAGTCCGATATTTTGCTTACAAAATGAAAGTCCTAATGGCAAGAGCTCAATTTGGGATCGCTGGCAAGTCGACTGTTGAAGCAAGTAGAGAAAGAATGTTGCACCTGATGTTGCATCTGGAACTGGTGGGAGTTGGACCCTGGGTCTATAGGTGGAGTTTGTATTTTGTCTATGTCAATGGCAACATATATTACATCAAAAGGGCCATCCCTAGATTAGTCAGAAAAGGGTCTCCTTATTGGGTCAGATCTGTTCAAACTCCCTAAAATACATTTTAAAGGAAAACAGTGTGCTTGCTTATCCCCTGTACATTAACTGGAGAAAGATACATACCCAATAAACCTAGTAGTCATTATTAAGGTGGTGCATGTTAAGATGCAATTATACAGTATCCCTTGTTTATAAGGCGGATGGTTGGATTAACTCAATATTGCTTGATGTGGTAAGTTATGAAGAACAAAAGGAGAGACTATACAGTTCGGATTGGCAGGACACATACAGCACCCCTTAACAAGATGCAACATTAATACACAGATATTTTATGACCATTGCACTTCAGAAATTATCCTTTAACACATACACAAGACCTGCCTCGTTCCCTTCAAATGCATATCTAAATTTTGCCTCAGAGGTTAGTGCTTATTACCACAGAACTAAGCCTGAATTAACAATCGCAAAGTTATGGGAAGGTATAGTGTAAGTTCTAAACCTTACTTTCCTTCAATGAACATTGAAACGCTAATCTCCTTCATAGGTGACCTGAGACAAGAATTGCACACTCAACCCAGTACTGTACTGAAAATTGACATACCTCTTACATTTCCTCTCATATTTTACATTCATAAATCATTGGATTTAACAGTAAAGAATGATTTGTGTACTTGTTTTACATTTGCTTTTTAAATGTTTTCCAAAGATATGACAACATTATAAGTACAGTGGCTTTACATAATTTCCCGGAAATGTACCAAACATTCTTGTTCGTCTGGAAGTACCTAGGAAAAAATAAGGAAATGCGTTATAAGGATTTCTCCAGCACAACAGTAGGTACCTGTAAGCTAAACATACGCTACTCATTGAATTGCAAGCAGTGATGGAACCACTCAAGCATTTTTCTTGGGCAGTAGAGGGACTGGTGCAAGGTATCCCTTCAAATGCATTCATAATAAACTCTTTCATTAATATTGATCTTTGCAAATCACTGCATCTTCCTTTTCCTTGACTGAGACCACTCAAAGAGCACTCTTCTCTATCCTTTCCTGCATCTATTTTACGTCCCTTTTTTTAACGACTTTTTTTCCAAGGGGGTGCAGTAGAATTCTCCTTTACCTCCTTTTACCACCGTTTTCCCTGCCTTTCCCTTCTTGCACTCAACTTGACGCACTTTTTTAAAAATAACTTTGTCTTGCTGGGGTGTTGCACCCAATTCAAAAGTTTTATGTATACAACACTTCTCGATTGGAGAGGTAGGGTGAATCACTGGGAAAGGTACTCCAGGACATATGTTAGAGTAGAGCGATCTGGGGTGTTGTAGGGGGAGTTTATTGAGTCGAGTATTTTTTAAAGAATTTTGGCAGGAGAATGTACCTCCCCTCTACCCAAGGTGTATTGGAACCAAACAATTATTTACATATAAAGAGGAAGGGTTTACAATGGCAGGTCCCTATCTAGCAGCAACTCAGAAGTTAGCAAAAGTTGATTTGAATTGTACAAATAGAAACAAGGCCTGCATCACTTCATAATGTGAACTAACATGACGTGGCTTTCTTAATGTTCTGATATCATTTTTGAAACTGAAGTTGATAGATGACACCACAAATATTTAACGGTCATTCAGTATTCTCACACTGTATTAAGGACTGTGGACCAGTACATGGTGCATGATTATATTTCTTGTGGTACCTTTGAGATGTGATCAGCTCAACATCTTTCTATTTTGCTGAATATGGCAATCTAAGGTTAAAGAAGGGGGGCACCATTAGAATCACCACTTTGGTGTCATACAAGTGTACAACAAGAATCACTGGTCATATCACAAGTTACTTACCTTCGGTTACCATCATACTGGTGGATACTCTATCTAACTGCAGTTTCCTCACCTTTTGAGTATCCCCAAAGAGTCAGACTGGATCTCACTTTTTTATAGCGATTGCTCCCATGCGCCGGCAGGTGGTGCCATCGAAGTCTGTAGCAACCTCAGACTGGACCGTAAGCTATAGTGCAGAGCTACATACATCGCCAGAGCTTTAAAAGGGAGGAAAAAAAGGGGCGGGGGGGGGTCTCTAAAAGAAGTGTGATATAAGAAGCATAACTAAGCATCCTTTCCAAGAGGCATGGCCTATGTCTATAGAGGTGTGACTTAAAAAAGGTAAACTAAAATCCTTTACTTCCCATAGCATGCCAACTGACCAGAATTTTGATGCTTCTCTGTGACCTTTCTGTTATTGTATCCATACATATCACACTATTACAGACATGCATCTAAACATGCCAGACCTACTGGCTTTGCTAGTGCTTATTAGCAATAGGAGCAGATAAAGGAGAAATAACAATGACTGTGTTGTGAATAATTAGAATTGAAAATATTTCAATTCTGAAAATATGAGACTTTATTAAACATTCCTAAGGTCTGTTGAAGGAGCGGTGGTCTTCGGAGTGTCTCAATCACTCGCATTCTTCCCTTCACACCACTTTCCTCTGTAATGTCTCACTCGAACACCGTTTTTCTCACAACATCTTTCTGAAATCCTACATCTGTATATCTCACACCTCATCTCTTTCCTCTTCAACGCCCTCTTTTCATCCTCTCCAGCATGTACTTCCTTTCATCCCCTTCACTTTACCATCCCCATTACACACAGCACCCACTCACCAGTAAGGACTGCATTTTCTTTTACTTTTGCCCTGGCTACAGCTTTGAACCTGATTCACACGCTTTAACACAGAATCACAATTATAATTGCTACAAGAGGCAATGTGCGCTCTGCAGAGAGGCCAAGAATTGGAGGAGCATGTGTTCTGAACACCTTTATGACCCACAGATAGGCATTATTAGAACTTGTACTGCCCGTAGCCTCAACTGCTGAGGTCTCAATCATGGCTGATTATAAACACGTACCTACAAAATGAACTCACATGAGTGGACTCAGTTCACAGTATGCACTGTACAAGAGCAATAAGTTGCATGAGAAAAATGCAGACACAGCATCTGGAGAAAAACACACTCATGGAATGTAAGATTTAGTAAACTATGTGAAATGTGCATAGGAGCTTCATCGCTGACATGGATTAACTCAATAAGTTTTGCAGTCATTGTTCATTAATTGATCATCGTTTTTTTCTGTAAAGCTAGGAACATGAATATAGGGCCCGAAGGGGACCAGTTTCAAGGTTGAGTTTTAATTACTGCCGGGTCTGAGACCTGCAGGGACCTGGCCCACTTAAAGCCCTGGACACTGCCCTTGCATGCTGATGTCAGTTTATCTTGAACTCTTCTGCACTCATAGACACAGATCAAATACCGTAGCTGACAAGGTGCTGAATCTAACTTGCAACCTTATTAGAATTAGAAAAATTCACTCCACAGAATGTCCAGTAGAGAGGGTGGTGAGAAATCTGCGGTTAGATTATCTATCAGAAAAAACATTACCAAAGGTAAGTAACTTGTTCATCTGATGGATACTTCCAACCACAGATTTCTCATTTTTAAATCGATATTAAAGCAGTATCTCCCAAGAGGTGCAGGGTCTGAGTAGTGGATTCACACCAAGACCATAGGACTGAGTGGGCAAAATGGTCCTCTTTATAAACTTATAAGCAAAATGAAGAAACATTTGGAAGAGAATAGAATTATTGAATTAATAGCTGTAGCAATGCCGCTTGTATTTTTTAATTCTTTGTTGTGCAGTTCAGAGATCTACAGCCAACACGTGTTTTGCCCCAGAAGAGTGTGGTACTTTGATCTGTTAAGCTTAAGAATTTGACCTCTGATCTGTCTACCTCTTCGGGAGAACTTCCTGTCTCAGCAACAGGGCAGGTTCCTGCACCCAAATCTACACAATCTACTCCCTCAGTGCAATGCGATTGAGCAGAGGCAACTGAGCAATTTCAATACAGCTGTTGAAGTAGTGGATGTTATTCCTGTGGCTAGGTGCCCATTTATGAAATCAGTCACGCTTTCCTGGCCAAATTCCTAGCTATCCAGATGAGCCGAGTCTCTTCATTCCTGATCTTCTTCAGAACTCTGAGCAGAAGCAGTGGTTGGAAGGCATATTGGAGACTTGCACCCCACTACAGATGGAAGACATGTCTCAAGCAGCCTCCTAATGGAAACTCTAGTGCGCAGTAATTCTGACACTACATGTTCTCAGTTGTGGCAAAAAGACCTAACCAAGGCACGCTCCACAGGGAGAAGAAGACTTGAGTCATCTCCGGATGAATACACAATTTGTCATCCACCAGCTGATGCTGCTGAGCTTATTCGACCTGGCGTTCAGTGAAGTCACCAAATGATTGGCTACTACAGATATCTCCAATAGGCCTAGCCCTTCCCAAAAAAGCAGCGTCTCCTGAAACAGGGTCCACGGCCCCACACCACCCTGCTTATTGCAGTACCGTATGGCAGTCATGTTACCTCTCAGGACCTGAACGGACCTCCCCTTGTTGGAGGAAGGCCCTGAGAGTCAACTGAATGGTACGGAGCACTAAGAAGCTGATATGAAGCTTCCACTCCATGGAAGAACAAAGGCCCTTGATCTACACTTCTCCCAAAAGGCTGCCTAACCCAGAGATGTTGCATCCATCATCACTTTGAGTCATGGGTGGGGCAGGAAAAACGGCCTGCCGCAGAACAGGTTGGTGCCCTCCTGTCACCACTGAAGTTTCCGGGTTTTCTCCTTCAGTAGATGTACAATGTCCAAAAGACAACCCTTGTGCCACAGGTTCTCCTGTATCTGGGAGTTGGAGCTCTGCCCTTCCAATTTTGTGAGTCATTTGGATGGTAATTAGGAGCAATTATCATCCACATGTCTAATAAACCAATGCCTGCCTGTGCCTCAATGCCTGGTTGCCTTTCTCTCGCCCACGCTTATGCGAGGGCAGGTAACCATGCAGTTTGCAAAGTCTCATGCCCTAGTGCGAGCTATTTTTTTGGGGGGGTGGAGAGGAGGCTTTACCTTAAGCAGCCTCAGAAGGGCTGACTTAGAGTCAGCCTTAGCATGTAATTCTCGGGGGTCTTCAGAGACCACCCACTAATGACTCGAAGGAACGTCATATTTTAAAGCAGGTCCAGAAGCTTAGGGTATAAGCCCTGTACTGCTCGTGAATGCAGTCACTCATTCCTGGCAGTGATTCTCAGCCTCAATACCCCCATCCTTTCCCAAGTTATCGACAGGCCGGGTGCGGTCAGCAAGCATAACTGAACTCACTCAACCCTGTAATGACTTAGGAAAGGGTGGCTTTACACAGGCACAGGGCGAAGGAATACTCTTCCCTTCGCGTATGATGCCAGCATGGACTCAGGCTGCTGCTGCCTAGTGAGATAAGTCCTCATGCCTGCTGTCTGACTGCCAGCCTGCTTTTGCCTCCTGCCTTCCTCAAGGCTGGAGCTTAACATGCAGGCAGTTCCTTCTCCTTTAAAATGCACAAGCTCGGAATGTGAGCTGTACAAAAGGAATCATTTTTTGTACAACGCACATAAGTAGTGTCTTGAAATACGAGAGTTCAGGATATACACTGTACAAAAAGGAATCTTTTTTTTTTTTACAGCACACATCCCATGCCCACATATTTCAAGACGCTCTCATATGTGCTAATGAAGTTATTAGCACACATGAGAGCGCCTTGCAATACATCAGGTCAGTAGTGAGAACAACAAGAGCAGTGAAAATAGTCGGTGCAGTGAGGGCAGTGAAGTGAAAGCATTGAGGGCAATGAGGAATGACTTCACCAGTTTTCAGAATTTCTTTAACTGCTCTCAGATTGTATGGTCTTCTTTTCTGATAGGCTGATGCATGCCATGTATTGTTTGCCTGAACATAAATTGCTTTTTCACAGTAATGCATTGTTACGGTTTGGCTCTTGTCTCTATGTATCAAGGTAATTTTTTTCTAATTTGTAAATGTTTCTCTGGTTTGACACCCCTGAGGGCTGCTACGCGCTATAGGAAGCTATGTACATAAACATATCTATGTATATTTTTAGAGTAAAGGGGTTTCCAAAGTACTACTAAGAGATGGAGGCTGCCCTTCACATTAGATCTTCAGACCTTCAGAACTTTAATGACTTATGTCATTAGCGCATCCTGAGATCATGCAGTTCACAGCGCTTTCATACGTGCTAATGGCAAAAGCATTTTGGAAAACGTGAGCTTAGGATGTGCACTGTTGAAAAAAAAGGAATCTTTTTTTGCACAACGCCCATCATGAGTTCATGTATTTCATGGCGCTCTCATACGTGGTATTGACTTAAATAATTTAAGACCTAAAGATCTAGTCCCAGATTTACTAACGTTCTGTACTGGTCTGCATTACTTTTGCAATGGAAGCCTGAAGCAAAGTGTTATGCTGGGATTTACACTACAACGCAAATCAAGATTTGAGTAGGATAGTTCCCCAAAACAAACAAAAGTTGTGGTATGCACTGCTTTGCATTACTTTGTATCAAGGGGGCGTTCCATGGTTGGAACATCAGTGTTCCCATGCAACCACCCATGGGTTTTGATTCAAATCCCTATCTACAAACATTTGTAGAAAGGGATTTGCACCAAAATTTTACACCTCCTCAAAGTAGGCATAACAAGGAGAAATGCTTTCTTTTGTCCTCGTTTTTCCTACTGTGCGTGTGTGCTGCCTTGTAAGGCGCACACACAAAGCAGGAAAAGTGTTAATGGAAATTTTTTGTACTGGAATGGTCTTCTTCCAGTACAAAAACTATTCTTTACAGAACACACACACAGACACCCTCGCACTATGGTGAAAGGGTGCATGCATTGAGGCATGGCAGCCTAAAGTGCCCCAGTGGAGGGAGAGAGGAAAACAGTGCCAGATCTTTTTTTTTTTTAAGTTTTATATAGCGCGAACTTGACCCGAATCGGGTATCAGAGCGCTTTACATAGCACCAGTTGCATTACATGAGGACACATTCATTTTTGTTAGGCACGGGGAGATTAAGTGATTTGTCCAGAATCACAGGATGTTCAGCGTCATTGCCGAGACTCGAACCCAGTTCCCCAGATTCGAGGTCGACCGCCCTAGCCCTTAGGCCAACTCCTCTCCCCAAAATCTTATTAGATATGGCACTGTTCTGCTCTCTCCCTTTCACCAACACAGCACAGCAACTTTTAGGGCTGCGCTGAGTTGCGTGAATTTTTTTAACATTTGGGCTTTTGTGTGGCGGCCACCACCATCTCTAACCAGTACGTAGGGAACCCTTTTACTATAAAAAATGAAATTATTTATTTATTTATGTACGCGCTGCGCTAGGCTTGACCTAAAAGGAGATTTCAACAAAGTAGCGAGCAGAGCTCTGGACCTACTTTGAAAAGCTTGGAAGAAAGGAACGACCTTGTAGGGGTGGCACCTATATGCAGCTCTGTGCTGTCACTTCTGAAGGTGGCGGAAGGCAGTGTAGTCCAATGGAGCTACCTGGCATCACGGGGAAGCAATTGCTGGGGAATCTCGTGTGGAATAGTATTCATCATATATTATAAATTACTTTTCACTACTACTATTAGTAGAAATATCAAAATTGATTATATCCATCAGGAAAATCTTTACCCTGTAATCATACTTCTGCTGTACCAGGAAGTTAAATGGAAGCCTAAGTAACATTTTAAACATTTAATTAACAAATAGATTTTTTTGATCTTCTAAATAAAGAGCTGTGTTTAATAAATTTTAGAAACATATGTTTTATATATGTTTTGAAAAGTTTTGGATTGTTTGTCATGTTTATTTATTCATTAGGCCTGGGAATAACGGGGCAGCTGTGTAAACGACCTATTTTTCCCCAACATAAATACAGTGGATTTTCGGTCCACCCGTTTTCAAGACTGCATTTTTTTAACCAGCCTCTTTCAACCATTGGCTTTTGTATTTGCCTATGGCATCTTGGCTCAGAAGTAATGTTTTCTCTCCTAATGCTAGCTTGGGTGTATCCTTCCACTTTCACTCAAGAAAACACATTACAAGGCATGAGGCACTATTTTACGGCTCCTTGATTCTCACTGTGTTGGCTCCTCACTGCAAAAACATGCAGAAATGCACACTTGTGTAATCCTGTCTTTATACGTCTTAGCAGATTGAATCTAGGCCTATTGGTTTTGCCGCTGCTTGTCTTTTACATCTGGGGAGAAAACAATTAACACTGAATCCATTTTGGAGGGGTTTTTTTGTTATGGATTTTTGGATCAAAAAAATGTCAGTGGAATAAGACGGAACAATTTAAAAAATCAGCAACTTCATACAAAATATGGACCCACATTTACTTATGCTTGCACTGGTGCAGTGTTACCCAAATTGATGCAAACCATTGCAAAGTGTACTTTGCATCAAGTGGGCATCACTCATGAGTTATGGAGCAAATGCCCATCTAATAACACTAGCAGAAAGGGATTTATTTTGCCAATAAATTACACTTTCCTAAGGCAGGCATAAAGTTGGAGCATTGTTTGGATGTTTCCAAACTTTTCAGATTTCAGATGTGTGCTGCACTTTACAGCACACATAGAAGTAGGTAAAGCTGTAAAGTATGTCTAGGAATACCCTAGACATCATGCAGACACGCTTGCAGTTTTGTGCAAGGGTATGTACAAGTGTGCTAGTGCTAGGGAGAAAGCAACATCATCATGCAAAGCAGATCACAATATTGCATCTGGAAAAAAATGTTATGCCTATTTTACCAAAAATCGGCCTGAAAACTTATACATACGTGATGTATTACAATGCTCAGGAAAATTCATGCACCGTTAAGGTTTGTTGCTTTGATGAAACACTGCTTATTTATGAAAAGAGTTGCATTTTGTGCTATTATTTTTATAGATCTGAGATTCTGGTGCAATAATATAAAATCAATAGCTTTACTGCCAAATGCAGATACTGTGGTCCCGGCTGTGCCAAAGAGAACAAATGCATATATTGTGAAATGTTAAGGACGCAGCAGCATCTTCTTAAAGTGTTCACCTTTCCGGTATTCACAATATATGCTTTCAGAAGGCCCTATATGATGCATACCTACAAACCAGCCATCGTCACATTTTTCCATGACATCAACAACATCTCCTTCTCTTAGTTCCAATTCATCTTCATTTTGTGGTACGTAGCTGTATAAGGCTTGGAAGCTATATCTAAGTAAAAGAAGAAACAAAAACAACTTTAAACCTTATTTTCATATGTGGAATATGTGCAATTAAATATTTAATACTTTCCATTCACTGCATCTGTACCAAGGCTGTCATGTGGGTTTTCATGATTTTATGTTTTGAGATCTTACATAGGTGTGAAAAGACACTTTTTACAATTTGAATTCATAAAAGCATTTTGTTCTTACCTTAAACCCATTTCATAATTTCAGAGGTTTGTGCAACATATATTTCTTGACGCATCTTGAAGAAGACACATCACATTTCTCAATCTATATGTACAAGATATGTACATATGGTTCTGTACCCTGTATGAACGTGTCTTAAAGATTCTTTAGCAAGAATATGTGGTCCAAAGATCACCACTTACTATTCTACAAAATGCTCTAGAAAAGTAAGTTGGTCAACCCACTGAGCATGTCCAACATACACGAAAACAGTGTGGTAATTAACAAGGAACATTAATTGCAGTTCATAAGACCAATAACATTCTGCAGAAAACTGGGGAGGAAGTATAAGAAATCAAAATGACACTACAGGAACTAATTTAAAGAATGGAGAGAATGGCCGGCCACATCACAAGGGCTGAGACAAAGGTGGCTCAGTTAAATGTAGATCTCTAAAGTCTGTATTTGAGAGCATGATGAAGGTCATGCATAAAAATGAAGAACTGGAAAACTGCTCCAGAAGATGAAACCTTCAATTTGTCAGAATACTGGAGGACATGGAAGCCTCCACAAGTCTGATCCCTTTTGTGAAAATTTTTATACAGACTTCCATATTGACATCCAACAAGAGCAATGCCTGTCATTAGTCACTAAATTCAAAAGCCCACATAGTTCCATTTCATAATTCGAAAGCAGGAAGCTCCCACTGGCAATTCTGGATGTTTTCCAGGACTTTAGAATCAAGGAAGAAATTTTGCAAAAAGCACAAGAAGCAAAGATTCCCAGCAGAGTTCACCAATTAAGTATTTCCCAACGTTGAAACTTCATCTTGCTATTTTACAAAAAGCACAAGAAGCAAAGTCTTTTAAATTCCGAGCAGAGTTCACCTATTAGGTATTTCCCGACTTTGATACTTCACCTTGCTATAAACAGATGATTGCCAGTTTCAAAAGTACGAACTCAGATCAGGCAACAATCCTGTCTCAAGGACTTATGGAAAGGCAAGTTTAAGATCTTGCATGAAGAGGAAGAAGCGCTCTCCTTCTCAGAGAAAATAAGAAAGGACAAATAAACCTCCTATAAGGCCAGATGAAGGAACAAACTCTGATTTAACAAAACTGATCTTTTAAAAAAACAAAAAACAAATTCATACATGATGATAAGAACTTTGGGCAACAATTGCCACTACTGTAAATACATACTGAAAAGCCAACACAAGTATGTGATCATATTTGGACAGCTTAACTGTGGGTTTACTGCTCTGTATTGATTTATAAAGTAGTAATAGAAAAAAACACTAAAAGCATGATTTAGTAACTATACCTGAGGTTATTTTAGATTCTAGGTACAGCATGAGTCTCTCTAGCAGGAACAGCAGCAAATACCTATTGGTGTGGGCAGATGGAGGGAAAGCTGAAGTGGAACGCGGACACGGGAGACGTGTGGGGTTGCAAGCAAACAAACAAATATTGGGAAAGTAGGATTAAAAGTAATAGATAGATTATTCAAAATTAGGAGTGCTTATGCTTTTTACTTATATCGTTCTTGACCCTGACCTCTCCCGACTACATCCTCCTCGGAGACCTGAACTTTCACCTGGAGAACAACAACGACAGCAACTCCACCACCCTGATCGACAACCTCGCCAACCTCGGTCTGAGCCAGCTCGTCACAACACCGACCCATTCCGCCGGCCACACGCTTGACCCCATCTTCTCCTCAAGCTCCCACGTCTCCTTCAGCCACACCACGGAACTCCTCTGGACCGACCACCGCTGCATCCATTTCACCTTCCAGAAACCCACCACACACCACCGCACCCAACAGATCCCACGCCGCTGCTGGAGCAAAGTCACCGAAGACCAACTACGGGCAAACCTCGCTCTCAGCCCTCCCTCCGACCCATCCAACACCGACGACGCTGCCTGCAACCTCAGACGATGGATGGACGACTGTGCCAACACCCTCGCCCCACTGAAAAAACTCACCTACAGTGACACCACCAAAAGAGCCAGCTGGTTCACCTCGGAAAACTCCTAGCTTCCAAACGTACCTGCCGGAAACTAGAGAAGAAATGGCACAGTGATAAGACACCGGACAGCCACGCAGCCCACAAAGACGCCATCCGTAACCACCACCACCTCATCAAGTCCGCCAAGAGAATCTCCTTCAAAGACCGCCTGGACAACAACGCACACAACAGCAAGGAGCTCTTCAACATCGTGAAGGAACTCTCCAACCCCAGCTCCAACACCAACGACATCCCGCCGTCGCAAGCCCTGTGCGATTCCCTCGCCACCTTCTTCCACCGCAAGATCGCCGACATCCACGACAGCTTCAACACCCAGACAGCCCCAACTAAGATCGATGCACCAGACCCGCCGCACACCATCGACCACGACCCCCTGCCAGCCTGGGCCAGCGTGAACATCGATGACACCATCAAGACCATGAGCACAATACACTCCGGCTCCCCGTCAGACCCTTTCCCGCACCACATCTTCAACAAAGCCAGCAGCTCCATCGCACCCCACCTGTGCAACGTCATCAATCTCTCCTTCGAAACCGCGACCTTCCCAGAGAGCTGGAAACACGCAGAGATCAACGCCCTACTCAAAAAACCCAAGGCGGACCCGAGAGACCTCAAGAACTTCCGGCCCATCTCCCTGCTTCCGTTCCCAGCCAAGGTCATCGAGAAGATCATCAACAAACAGCTAACCCGATACCTCGAAGAAAACAGCATCCTGGACCCATCCCAATCGGGGTTCCGCAGCAACCACAGCACTGAGACTGCCCTCATCGCCGCCACCGACGACATCAGGATCCTGCTGGACAACGGTGAGACCCCAGCCCTCATCCTGCTGGACCTCTCCGCCGCCTTCGACACTGTCTGCCACCGCACTCTACGCGCACGCCTCCACGACGCAGGGATCCGAGACAAGGCCCTGGAATGGGCCACCTCCTTCCTCGCCGGCAGAACCCAGAGTCCGCCTCCCACCATTCCGATCCGAAGCCTCCGAGATCATCTGCGGCGTACCCCAGGGATCATCCCTCAGCCCAACACTGTTCAACATCTACATGGCCCCGCTCGCACGCATCGCCAGACAGCACGACCTCAACATAATCTCCTACGCCGACGACACTCAACTGATCCTCTCCCTCACCAAGGACCCCCTCGCCGCCAAATCCAACCTCCATGAAGGAATGAAGGCCGTCGCCGAGTGGATGAAGATCAGCCGACTAAAACTGAACACGGACAAGACAGAGGTCCTCATCCTGGGCTCCAACCCCTCAGCCTGGGACGACTCCTGGTGGCCAACGACACTAGGAGCAGCCCCGACACCCACCGACCACGCACGCAGCCTGGGAGTCATCCTCGACTCAACGCTCTCCATGACCAAGCAAGTCAACGCAGTCTCCTCCTCCTGCTTCAACACCCTCCGCATGCTTCGCAAGATCTACAGGTGGATCCCGACAGATACAAGAAGAACAGTCACCCAGGCCCTCGTCAGTAGCAGACTTGACTATGGGAACGCCCTCTACGCGGGAGCCCCGGCCAAGCTCATCAAGTGACTGAAACGCATACAAAACGCCTCCGCACGCCTGATCCTCGATGTACCACGCCACAGCCACATCACCCCCCACCTGAGAAACCTGCACTGGCTCCCCGTCGACAGGAGAATCTCCTTCAAACTCCTCATCCACGCACACAAGGCACTCCACAAGACTGGCCCAGCCTACCTCAACAGACGACTCCTCTTCTACGTCCCCAACCGCCAGCTCCGCTCCGCCGACCTCTCCCTCGCCACCGTCCCTCGCATTCGAAGAACTACCACCGGCGGCAGATCCTTATCCCACCTCGCCGCCAAGACCTGGAACACCCTTCCTCTAAGCCTACGACAGACCCAAGACCTGCTGACCTTCAGGAGGCTACTCAAGACCTGGTTGTTCGACCAGTAGCAGCACCCCCCCCCCTTTTTTTTCTCCCCAGCTCCTTGAGACCCTCGCGGGTAAGTAGTGCGCTCTACAAATTCTGTGATTGATTGATTGATTATATACTTTTTGGGGCAACTTTCGTTGCAAGCTGGAATGCAAATGAGTTAAATAATTATGCGAAATGCCAGATGATAAAAGAATAACTTCATGTTTATAAAGATGAGTTAATATGCCTGGAGAGATAGAGAGTGACTTATGTATTTGGACTGCAAGGTAGTGGTATGTTTTACTCAACCTGGCTCAATATAGGGGAGGGGCAATTTTGATTCAGCCACACAAAGGAGAAGTTATCAAGACAGCTGAAGATAAAATAGGTTGGCGGGTGATGGCACAGATATGGATGGAATGTCATAGCAATTGATTTCTTCAGTATGTGGTCCAAATGCAGATGTGCCCACCATATTTGATGGAATTACCCTCAAACTTTGGACATGGATTAGGCAATTTATCCTCTGAGGGGATTTTAATTGTATATTGGATTCTAAATTCGATACCACTAACCCTTGCCCTACTAAATTGAATGCTGAATGCACGGCACTTGTCAGGCTTATGGAAGTTCTTGATTAGGTGGACCTTTTGGAGGGCATACAGGGGCAATGTTTTACATTTTACTCTTATCTCCATAGATAATACTCACATATTCATATGTCTAGTTTAATTCAGAGTTATATCTAATAGTATATTAGCCATTTTTTCAAGGAACTCGTCTGAAATAATCAATTTAATATTACTATTGAACTTGTATTACTATTTAACTATTCTTTGATCAAACCTTGATGTGTCAGTGGACATCTTAAAGGGGATTACTGAAATATCAGTAGGGCAAGGAGTATATGTTATAGCATAAAGAGAATTTATCAAGACAATACTGGATCAATAGCTCAACAACAAGCTTTATTCGGTATAAAACCATTAAAGCATTAATACATAAAACAATTGCTATACGTTGGGTTTTAATAAAAATTTACCAAATCAATACATACACTGTTTCATAACAATGTAAAAAGAATTAAAAAGGTATTTTAAAACTGGTGAACACAAATAAACATCCTAAAACAATTCTACATATTCTGCCATAATCATGAGGAGATGTAAACTAGTTTACCTGTGCCTTTGGGGGAGTTGATAATTTGAGATATATTACACCATCAAGTTAATAATTAGAAACATATCAAACCTTATAAAAACCCTTTGTTCACAAAACCTGCGCTTGGATTCTTAAACACAAAGCATAACAAGCATTGGCATAGCCAATAGGTCTCGCCTTTGGGATCTTATAAGAGATTACTAAAGAGATGTCCTTGCCTTTACTTAGGGGTGTCGGTTTACATGATTTGGGGGAACTGTGGGTTGTTTTACCTAAAATATAGTCTGCCGTTTAAAGTAAGTATTGAAATTGTAAAAGTGCTCTTAAACACACCATTTTAAATGCAATGGAATGGACACTTTTCTTTTTGGCACACTGTTTACTTTGGCGGCTGAATTCTAGCTGAACCATTGCAGCTGAACAAACAAACAAAACCTTTCAAGCTGCAAGGAAGAATGTTTGGTTAATTTTACCTTTCGGATGCCTTAAAGTGGGCCTAGAGCGCCACAAGCCAAATGAAAGATGTTTGCACTCCTCTTCAGGTCAGTGCAAATGTGACTGCAAAAAGGCTAATACCTGTGCAAAACTGCCCAGAACCAGTGCAACATTGCATCCCACCTGTGTGCATTAGTGATATGTGTCTACCCACGTGAACACATCGGAAGTAAGATGTTTTAAGATAAAGCTTCAGTAGTGTTTCAGAAGGAAAAAGTTGTGACTAAGAACACTGGCATAAGCAGGACAATGTAGCATACACTCATTTGAAACTGAGATACAAATTTCTTTATATCATTTTTATGCAGCTTAGGAACTCATTAAAGAATCATTGGCAAAGCCAAAAGGTTTTGCCTAAGCAGGATCTATTGGCTTTGTCAGTGGCTTTTTAAAAATTATTTATGAATTTTGTAGAGACTTTATCTCTGTTCAGTGATATACACAGCAAGCATTTTCAATGCTCGCCTCAAGCTCTGGCTCTAAGATTCGAGCCAGACCCTTGGCTTGGCGCTGGTTTGCGTCCTGTTCATTTGTTGGCTCGCCCACCTATAGTATTTAGAGAGTCAAGAGTGGTGAGTACATAAAAGATCTGTTTGGCAATCCAGGAAGGACTCGTTAATAAATGCTGGAGAGATGCTTGTATTCAGTTCAAGTGAAATGGCCTGTGTCCCTCATTATAGTGTGCATAATGTTCTGTGCTCAGAGGAGTGCGATTACCGGGAGAACCAAATTTTGAAAAGCCACTCACATAAGAGCTGGAGTCAGCCTGCATAACCGTCAGTGCTGCTGTACCTTGCTCAGTGCTACACCCTTACATCTAACAGGCTGTGTGTGGCACCGGCGGAGGTGCAGTGTTCTCACAAGGAATCTCTATGAGAGCCAGACAAGAAGGCAGAAGCGTGGCGCAGGAACGCATGGCAGGGGCAAACAAAGCATGAGCGGCATCCCATAATGATGTATCCGGAAGTGGAACACAATGCAGATATTTATGAATTTCTTGAAATCGGTTCTTATTTTTTTGATAAAATAAACTTGTAAACAGCATGCACCTTCCAAAATCTTTTGCGACTTGGTTAAAACTCCAGTCAAAGCCAGAAAAAACGTGTGCTTTGACGCCTTGCAATCAAGTGTGAGTCGTGCTCCACTTGAATCATTACACTGTATGTTCTCATTCTGAACCAGTTTGTAGCAAAATTCCTTCTATGGTGTTCTCAAAAACGCACAAATGCGCACCTAGGAATGGAGGCCGGAGGGAAACATAAAGGACAATGGAAAAGGGGGTGGTGGGTGAAACGGAGGGTGGGTTACAAACAAGGGAAAGTGGTAGGAGAACGAGGGTTTTAGAAACAACGGAAGGTGGGGGTGGGTTAAGGGGAGAGGATGTAGCCTTACGGCTAGAGCGGTCGACCTCGAAGCTGGGGAACCAGGTTCGAGTCTCTGCAACGACGCTCAACATCCTGTGATTGTGGGCAAATCACGTAATCTCCTTGTGTCTAACAAAAAATTAATGTGTCCATCTGTAATGAAACTGGTGCTCATGTAAAGCGCTCTGATACCTGATATCTTCGGGTCAAGTTTGTGCTATATAAAACTCTTAAAAAAATCAAAATAAAACACAAGGACAGAAAGCAGGGGTGAGGGAGAGGCACTGCAGGCACATACACTCCCTGACTGCACGTGAAAAATTAAAAGAGTATCTAACATCCTAGTGCTTCAGCACCTTGGGAGCTGCACCTTGCTCAGTGTTACGCCTTTACATCCAACAGGCTCTGTGTGACATCGCCCATGTGCAGTATTCTTACAAGGAACCTCTATGAGAGGCAGCTGGTGAGTGTGCAAATAGGAAGGCAGAAGCGTGGCACGTGACTAGCCCAGGAACAAATGGCTGGGGTGAACAAAGCATGGGTGGCAGCCCACAAGTATTCATAATATTCATCAAGCTCCCTTAAGATTTCATAATCGTGACTTGTACACAAGGAACTTTCTGTACTGATTTCAGTTCCAAGCGCAAGTACTTGAAAGCCCAGTTTCAATCTGACCGCCAAATCTGCAGATAAGTGTCCACCAAGAGGACGCTATTGGCAGCCAGCTCACACGCAGCATTTTCAAGAAAGTGCAATGAGAGCACCGCTCGACAAGCAGCTGGCGTTTCCTCACACAAGTAACTGAAAGAAAATGCGTGTGAACATTCATGGCACAGGGTAATCGATGTACTTGATAACTCTGCTTATTATGTAAGTGGCTGAATCCTGGAGCCGTGAACGGAGCGTGGTGTGTAACGAGCCGTGAGGTGAGTTAAATTGATAAAACGAGATATGAAGATTCCAGTTGGTGTGTCTGTAGCAACAGGGGGCAAAATATATTTTTGTGTCATTCTTGGGCCACAAACAATGTGTGTGCATCAAGAGCTGTGAGGCAAAAGACATTAAAAACGTGAAGTTGCAGGTGAAGCGAGCCTGGTTGCTGTGGAAATGGGGGTCGGAAGACCGGGGAAAAGTTTTTGCGTGGGGAGTTAAATAAACTCTCATGCGGCTGAAACCAAGGTCGGTGTCATGACAAAACAAAAGCATGATGTCGATTCAAGGAGCTCGAAAGCCTGTGTGTGCACTCACCAAAAAGTAGCAGTGTTTCTCGTGTAACCCGTTTCCGGCAAAGTTTACTATGTGGGACTAACGCCGCGCATCTACCAGCAACAAGGCGGCCATCTTCTAAAGGGACTTTATAAAAAATACATTTTATAACACGCGGGACAAAACAGAGTGGCGTGCCGTGGCAGGTGGTGGCGGGGGAGGGCACCGCACGAGCCGCTATATTTAAAGATAATGAGTTGGGCGAGCTGCGCACAACAAGACTCGCAGCCACCATTATTTAATGTTAAAAAAAAAACGTTTTGGACGAGCTGCGCAGCCCGTCCCGCTAGTGGTGGGTGTGGCCCCATTGTAAAAGTGCGCTGCAAATACAAAAAGAAGCATTGGCCCGCCGCGAAACTGACACGGCCGCGCGGCCGTGAAAGTAATCGTGAGTAAGCGGGTTTTGGAAGTGCAAACAGTGGCTTTTGCTGGCAACCAGCTTGCGTTCACGCGAGCGTCCAGATGGCGAGGGAAGCCATATGGCGCCTGATCGCGCGTGCACGCTCACGTGAACGCAAGCTGGTCGCCAGCAAAAGCCACTGTTTGCACTTCCAAAACCCGCTTACTAAAACTCTCGCCAGAGCAACGCATGCGCTGGCTCAGGCGAGACCTAAAAATGCTTAAAGCAAACAGGTAGCAACTGGTTTCTGGTCACATTTAAAATGTGTGTTGAAACGTTCGTTTGAAGAATAAATTACAACAGTCAAAAGCGAGAACACTTAACAGGTGCCATGTGGGCTGCTGCTTTGGATACTTTCATTAGCAGCAAGTGCCGTCTTGAGGCTTAAGGGAATAATGCAAACTTCTCGGCTTCTAGTTTAAGTCAGCGAGCAACGCCACGAGATTTACAGTCTGTTATGGTAGTGGCAGTCCTGCCAACTCATACACTCGTTTTGACAAGACATGATTCTGGAAAGCCCAAAATACATAACTACAGAAAAAAGTCTCCAAACAGGTTCCAGTCACAACGAGCACCTCTGCAAGTTTGGAAAAAATGAAATCTCAGCAATACTTCTCACTTTTTACCCTCAACTTACTTTCTACAGAATAAACGATCACAAGATGCAAAATCCAGCACTTGGCCTCTTGCACTAGAAATGTTCACCACCTGGAGCTTGAGTGCAGCACATAAGATTGACCGGGAAGCAACCCGTGACGTCAGGCCAGTCCTGACGCCATGGGAGAAGACGACAGACAAGTCCAATGGGAGAACTCTTTCTGCCTTTCTAACCCAAGGACCATGCAACCCAGAGCAACCATAGAAGCTGATCCTGGAATACCGCATCTACTCAAATGTAGTGATTTATTAGGCACATTTTGACTGTTAAATGTAATGCAGCATCTTATCCCACACTACATAGCCAAGACCTCTCACTTTAAACAGCCATTTATGGGTTCGATTTGGGTCGTTTTAGAATGTTATGGGTTTTTTTATTTAATTTTTTTTGATCGTGAGTAAGCGGGTTTTGGAAGTGCAAACAGTGGCTTTTGCTGGCAACCAGCTTGCGTTCACGCGAGCGTCCAGATGGCGAGGGAAGCCATATGGCGCCTGATCGCGCGTGCACGCTCGCGTGAACGCAAGCTGGTCGCCAGCAAAAGCCACTGTTTGCACTTCCAAAACCCGCTTACTAAAACTCTCGCCAGAGCAACGCATGCGCTGGCTCAGGCGAGACCTAAAAATGCTTAAAGCAAACAGGTAGCAACTGGTTTCTGGTCACATTTAAAATGTGTGTTGAAACGTTCGTTTGAAGAATAAATTACAACAGTCAAAAGCGAGAACACTTAACAGGTGCCATGTGGGCTGCTGCTTTGGATACTTTCATTAGCAGCAAGTGCCGCCTTGAGGCTTAAGGGAATAATGCAAACTTCTCGGCTTCTAGTTTAAGTCAGCGAGCAACGCCACGAGATTTACAGTCTGTTATGGTAGTGGCAGTCCTGCCAACTCATACACTCGTTTTGACAAGACATGATTCTGGAAAGCCCAAAATACATAACTACAGAAAAAGTCTCCAAACAGGTTCCAGTCACAACGAGCACCTCTGCAAGTTTGGAAAAAATGAAATCTCAGCAATACTTCTCACTTTTTACCCTCAACTTACTTTCTACAGAATAAACGATCACAAGATGCAAAATCCTGCACTTGGCCTCTTGCACTAGAAATGTTCACCACCTGGAGCTTGAGTGCAGCACATAAGATTGACCGGGAAGCAACCCGTGACGTCAGGCCAGTCCTGACGCCATGGGAGAAGACGACAGACAAGTCCAATGGGAGAACTCTTTCTGCCTTTCTAACCCAAGGACCATGCAACCCAGAGCAACCATAGAAGCTGATCCTGGAATACCGCATCTACTCAAATGTAGTGATTTATTAGGCACATTTTGACTGTTAAATGTAATGCAGCATCTTATCCCACACTACATAGCCAAGACCTCTCACTTTAAACAGCCATTTATGGGTTCGATTTGGGTCGTTTTAGAATGTTATGGGTTTTTTTATTTAATTTTTTTGATCTTTACACGCATCTTTCTCTTTTCTTCTTTATTATGCCTTAAAAAAATATTACATCTAAAGAATGCAGTGTCATCAAAGGCTTATATTCCCAGACATCCTTCCGATAACTGAGCAGTTACCGTAATACTATCCTTAAAGCAAGTTCTTTAAGAAGAATCACGAAACCGTGGCGCTCCCACGACAACGGAATGTCTTTTAAGCTTATTTGTGCGTGGTTTAAACAGAGCATGCATTTAGGTGTGCTTCTATGGATCCTTGAACCGAAATAAAGTGATTGATGAGGTAAAACAAACAAAAAAAACTGAAGTCAATGCTCTTTGTTGACAACGTTTATGAAGTAGCGAAGATCGCGATATATTCAAAATATCTATGATGTTAAGAGCACTACAGACAAACTAATCTTTATGCGGAAACAAAATGCACAATCGGAGTGAGAGGGGAAAGCAAGAACTGGATCATAGGAGGTAGAATAATGCCACCTAGCGGCGCAATAGGAAAAGTGTTGCTGAGGAGAGCCCGGTAAAGACTTTTGAGGAACATAATTGCCATTGATAGGAGACGGTGGGCCTACTTAAAATAATAAAATACCTCAATTAAGTTAAGAGCACAGGAATAAAAAATATATATCAGAAAATTCTGAAAAAAACTGTGACTGTATTTCCCATGGAGTGAGACGTTAACACTCAAGTCTCATGCTCTCAAATTCCGCAAGCCAGAGACTTAAGACCTTTCACTCACATAAACAAAGACTATCTCATTACCATTTTGAATATTATTCTTCAGCTGAGAGTGATAATGGTTATGTTATGTCGGTGATGTACATGTCACTTTGGGAGTGGCGGATCCCTACCAAGTTTAATGGTAACCAGTGACAATCTATGTGATTTCCTTTTGCAACTATTGTGTGTAAATGTAACTTTAGTGACTATCCTAAAAATCTGCACTGATCTTTTGATGGAGATTCCTATTGTATATCCTCCCCTTGCTACCCACACTCTTGTACAGAACTCTGCACTCCAGTAGGGAGCAACAAACTACACAATTGAATCAGTAAACCAAAAAAGGCAGCAAAGCACACACATTACAGTTACTATCATCCAAAAACTGTCTCTGTAACCACGCAAATTCCCCGTTGTCAATTGAAGTCCCAACAAATAGCAGTACAGAGATCTTGTTTATTGCAGGAACACTTCTGAATGATCACAAATGCAGCAGCCGACACGTGTTTTGTCCTCCTGGACTTTTTCAAGGCTGCAAAATCATGTGCGACAGTCATTTGTACTATTTTGTACATAAAAATCATGTCTCTAAAAACGTGCCCACACCATGTGGATATACCATCACTTATTCACTGTATAAAATTACAGCAATGTAAACAAATGATAGAACATGCACCACAAGTTAGACAGTGAATATTAGCAGATTGGTGGAATTGAAAACAAAAATGACCGATGTGTGTGTTAGAAACAATCTTGTACAGATATATTTCTATCTGTACTCAAGTGAAACGAAAAATCAGTATCAATGGCTGTCACCGCGAATCCCAAAGATTAAAGGATCACCCAATTGTCGTGACTTAGTCATTGCACATTGACTTGATTCGCCTGTGTATTAGTTAGGTTGTCACAAAAAGTATTCAGACCTGATCGAAGTCACAGAAACACAGTCACTGTTAAGTCTTTAGTCAGCAAAACACCAACGTTCTAAAACGACGTTCTCATAGTACATAGTAGCTGAATGTAAAGGGGCACAAAACCGGAAGGTGTCACCACTATCTATATTTATCATACAAAACATTCCGATTCATAACCACGGTTCATAAGCAGACCCCGTAACAAGGGCATCCTACACTTACCGCCATAACAGGGTTTAATGAAACTTGTATTTAATTTATGTAGTGGTTTGGTAGGTATCCACTTAATCCAACTTCTTGTATGTCCAAAATCCAATAGAATTCAAAGTCGCAGGACCTTGATAAGTCCGCTGCGAAAATAATATATTAAGTTCTTGTCAAATTACCACCTGTAGGTCGTGTCAGCATGACGGAAACAGAATACTTGGTTCCTTACCGATAGAAATATCTGTCGCAAGCCCTAGAAATGCCGTCCAACACGTGAAGTCTCAAAGTTCCTACATCCTCTTTTGGAGCCAATAAATGCAGAGAAAATGAGAACGGACTAATCCACGTTCTGTCAAAGGGAACCGGTTGCCATATTTGCTCAGTCAAAATTAGCAATTTAATCTATAGTCAGCGGTTCGTTTATGCTAACTAAAGCGCAAAATACATTTAGAAGATTGTCAAAATTGAGTGGGGAGTCTAATTTATTCATGGCAAATCCTAATTGTCCATGTGACATGCTTACTCATTAATTTGCCATGCACGGGATACTAAAAAAGCAGCCCCGTAATCCACACGTTCTGTTGATCTGATGGCCGCCATACTAGTTTGGGTAAATTATCATGGTGGCATCATGGTTTTACCGCCCGACCTGAAAAGCCCACTAGTGCACCAGGCGCCAGTGGGCAGAAATGAGTCCTATACCATGACAACAGTCATTTGTTGCGAGTCGAAACGTGTTAGTAATCAAATCAATGCAGCAGTAGCAAAGTCAAAAAAATAAGAACCCATAGAGTAATGTGATAAAACTATGGTATCAATATTGTTGTCCCTGATATTAAGGACCGACAGCCGAATGGTTTAGGTGTTCCGCCAAATGTGTCTACTTGAGTACAGATAGAAATATATCTATGCACGATTGTTTCTAACACACACCTCAGTCATTTTTGTTTTCAATTCCACCAATCTGCTAATATTCACTGTCTAACTTGTGGTGCATCTTCTATCATTTGTTTACATTGCGGTAATTTTATACGGGTAATACGTGATGGTATATCCACATGGTGTGGGCACGATTTTTAGAGACATGATTTTTATGTACAAAATGGTACAAATGACTGTCGCACATGATTTTGCAGCCTTGAAAAAGTCCAGGAGGACAAAACACGTGTCAGCTGCTCTCTTTGTGATCATTCAGAAGTGTTCCTGCAATAAACAGATCTCTGTACCGCTATTTGTTGGGACTTCAATTGACAACGGGGAATTTACGTGGTTATAGAGACAGTTTTTGGATGATAGTAACTGTAACGTGTGTGCTTCGGTGCCTTTTTTGATTTACTGTATTACACTGCACTGCCGTGCAGTTGAATCTACACTTAAGGGGATTGGGTGTTTGGCGCCATGAAAGCACCACAAAACTGAACATTCTTCATACTGTGTCCTTCTTGTTGACTAATGAAAACTGGGGAAAGATGTGCAGACATTAGAGCATAGCCACCACAATTTAGTTGTGTTACACAATTGAATCAGTAGGTGGATGGAATCCATGACATAGAAATAGAAGAGGAATATGGGACACTGATGACTTTTCTGCTAAACGACTTGTGGCCATCGATTTGCATTGACGTCATTTTCTACTTAGATTTGAAAGTCTTCAGTTTGATTACTAGGAATACATTCATATAAAAATTTCCAAACATATATTTTTTAGCACTTTGAAAGAGAAGTAAAACATAATGCAATTACTATTTAATCTCAGGTATTCTTTATGAAATGAACAACCATAAATAGATAAAAATAACAAATATTTAACACACTAAGTTAAACCAGGACGCACAAACACTATTAATAAAGGGTAAAACAACTTACACTTCCCGTGGGGCGTCACTCCTCTCTTGGCCTCCTCCCCTCTGCTGAGCTAGAGGTTGCTGAGAAATGATTAAACATCGTTTAGTGTCACAAGCAGACACTGTGTGCCGAGAGTCAAGAGGATGAGAAAGAGCACTGCAGTAATGAACAGACTTTTCTGCAATGTGTATGATCTCGTTGCAGACCGCTTCCTGTGAAGGTGGTCATGGCATCCCAAAATAATGCCCCATAAGATAGTCAACAAGGAAAAGAGGAAGAGATGGAACATTCCAGAGGCATCACATTAGTCCAGCAAACAACAGTGTTGTAGATCCAAGGAAATTCCAAGAAGTGAAGTGCAGAGGGGGGGTCCAGGTGTAAGCATGGAAAACAGGTGAGATATGGAAGAATTTTGGAATTAGTACATAGATCTGCAAAAAGCAGCAAGAAGATGGTTGCAAATTGGCACTGCCTTATAAATGCTACCACTAGGGAAAGAAAGAAAGTAGCCATTCTGAGGTCATGCATTAAAAACGGGCAAAAAGGATGCAAACATTCCAGTTTCTAGCAGGGGATGAAAACGTTTAAACTAATAGTGAATAATCTCCCATTAGTAGTTAATTATTATTATGAAAAAATATATAGTGTATTTATTAACGGGTATAAATAACTATCATATCTAAAATCTTTTCATTGCTCAAAACTGTGAGCTTCGTTTCTAAAATACTCCTAAGCACCGTATAAACAGCTGTCTTACCACATAACTCTTTTCAGACTCTGTAAGATCTGGTCCTGCTTTCAATGAATGATGTGAAGGCTGTGATCACAAGCAAATTATAAGGGACACATATTGCAAATGTTATTGGACATTATGAAATAAATGATGCAAAAATGATTCCAAGCTTATGCAAAGGTTATTTCATTTGGTCAATATCAAGCTTGAATTGTCTTACACAAATACATCTAAAAATTATATTTGAGCTTTTTGGGTCAAGTCAGGAACGTTTGGCAGCGTGGGTGCATTTTGTGAATGTATGCATTCGTTAGGAAATGAACGACCTTGCAGTAAGAACTCCTAATCACTGATTGATCTACCTTTTTAGTTCTTTTTAGCTACTGTTTATATTTGATTTTCCTTATACTAAAGATATATTCATCACTCTGTGGCTATAATGGCAATTATTGTAAAATGTGAGGCCCAGGTATGTGACATGACTAGTAAATTTGTACTCTAAGGCCATGGAAGAACATGATATGACACCAGTAAAAAGTTAGCAGAAGTCCAGTATTTGGTATAATGAAAATTGTATTAGAAATGGGGTAATAGTCAAGAACAGGAAACATTTGCCTTGCTTTGGGTAAAAAATCAAATTGATATCTCAATAGTCTTAATGTTAATGCTAATTAGAAAAGGCATTAACAGTATTCTGGGCTCCTTCACGGCAGAGTAAAACCAAAAATATTGTAGATCACAGTGATACCACAATGATTGTTGTGATGTAAAGTAGCATGATGAAAAATCCATGGTAAAACATACAAGACTATGACAAGTAAACCAATAAGACTTGAGAATTTGAAAAATGTTTTTTAGCAGTAAACTGAATTATGTGGCTAAACATGAATGGAACGTGGATCACAGTTTTGTCGAAAGTGCATAACTGGACCACAGGAAAACCGACTTTCCTAAGAAGGGGGTACAGTTTTAACATGGTAACTATTTTTTCTCTTTCTGGCAGAACAGAGTTGGGGTTTCCCTTGGTCACTACAGAGCCATGCTGAATATTGTTGACATGTAATTAAATGGCATTGCTACAGGTTTCTTAGGATTATACCTCTCACTGAAAGTGACTGCATGTTTGAAGGTTGTGTTTAAAGATCAGCAGTACTGACTCAAGAGGGTTTTAAAGACATTTGGAATCACTTTTCTTGGATATTTTACGTGTAAAATTAAGTTATCTAATTGGAGTTGGGAACAGGTGTATTGATCCAGAAACTGTCTAATGGTTTTGAAAGAATGGGAGAGGGGTTAGAAATAAACCGCCTTTAACTATATATTCTCGAAAGCAAGTATCGAAATAAACAACCGGATTTCGAGAAACGTGATTAACGAGACATTCACCTTCAAGGAAACCTTGAACCTGAAGAATACCAGTGACCATTCCGCATGGATATATTTGATTAAATTTGGTTCGGCACATCAAAAGTTAATACTGAGGAAAGGGCGGGAAGTGGATAGAGGAATGGAAATGCATTTGCGATGCTACAAGTGTGGAAACAAATACTGACTGACTTTATGCCTCTCTGTCCTTTACTAAGGACACGTTTCTGGCCTTATTAGAGACGTCCATGTTTCATGAATACACTGGTACTGTGAGTACTGAGCTTCTTTCCTCCTATTTCATGTTTATCTAATTATTGGAGTCTTCACTGCCTGAGTTCGCTGTAGCCAGACCCTTTGGGGAGGTCGCAAGCACTACAAAGCTGATTCCACTTTTGGGATGCAAGGAGAAAAGATAAAACATCACAGCCAGAGCTCTGTTTTATAAGTCTCCTTTTCTACATCTTAGCACTTTGTTTGAAGAAGTGCGGCACAGATGGCACGAGCTCTGATAAACAGAGGAGGTCAGAAGTTTATAACTGGGGTGAAAAGTACAAAAGAGGAAAAAATTGTCAGAAGAAATCTGTGGTGGTGTACCATCCCATGGTGCATCCAAGAACATGCTGTAACTGTGGAATGTAAACTACGCATATCCTCAAAGCACGTACATGGAGATTGTCTTCAGAGTCCAACGAATAAAGCCTGAGGCAGAACTTACTGCCATTGACACCCATGACTCTTCCCTGTGTTTGAGGACCCTTGAATAATCCCTGTAACTCTGAGATTCATGAACATATCATTATGTTAGTCCAAACTTTCTTTCTGTACAACTGTGGGTACCCTACAACACACAGTTTATTCTGGTGGGTCAAATTCATTGAGAACGTAAAGAGTGACTACCATAAATGTTTTAAATTATTTGTATAACGGCTAATTGATGCTAATGAATGCAGTTTAAGTACAGCAGATGACAGATCTACTAATGTTGTATGTTTTGACACATACCAAAAATATGATATGTGCTCTACTCTTACATTTGTTTTTCAAATGCACTCTGACTTCAAACATGGCGTCACGGTTGTTGTTAAGAGCTATACCTTCAGAAAAGTTTATTGTAAAAGGCTAAGTGTTTAATCTTTATTGACGTTTTTAGCTCCTCGCTTGTTTATTTTGTGTTTTCTTTTTGTTCAGAGAACCCTCATGTCACCTTAACAAACGTATTCATGAGATTTAATTTCTGGAAATATAATAAAATAAATGAAAGGAAATGTACCTAATGGTACCCTCACCCCCATCGGGAATTGTGTGACGCAGGGCTAATCTCAGTTCATGAATACTCCCCTCCTTAGTGGGTCCGATATAAAAAAAAGTGTTAATTTACAGTCCCTTATCCGTGCAATATGTTTGACTTTAGGCCCTTTCCTCTCCACTTTATAAACCAGCATGACATGGCTGGGAGTATGTATTTTATACATTAATCTTAAATCCAAAAATGTTCTTTCAATGTTCAACAAAATGCAACTAAGTATTGGACCTGCTTATATGTGGGCGAATTAAGACTTGTTCAACTCAGTTCTAATTATGCCTCCATCAGCGAGAAAACCATAGCAATCAATGGAAGGAACAATTACTGAAAGTACTGACTCTACCTAATGAAGGGCTAATTAAGACGAAAACTACCTGATTGTGTGGGTTACTTGTTTTTGTATTTATGTGCACAATGCACAGGAGATGTATAAATTATATCCTAAAACAAACGTAGCATGAATTACGTTAATTCCAGTTGAGATATTATTTGTTTGGCATTATCAATATAACCGCTTTAAATTTATTATATAATCTAACTAGGCAGTGGGAAAAAGGGGGAATTGAGGGTTCTACGTTTGGCTAGTTACCGAGTGGCAATATTAGTGGTTGGGAAGATGGTGAAAGAGTGAGAGAACAGACAACAAGAGAGAAGGGAATAGAGTGAGAAAGAGAAACAGTAAGAATAGATATGATACTTGGAATTGCACAATGTAAAACACACACATACACACAGCGAAATGCTATCAGAAGGTACAAGTTCGAGGAACTACAGTCCAAGTTCCCACTCATTATAGTGGTTTTTTAAAATATATATTTATATATGTAAAGAGGAATGACTACTGAATATTTACAACAACTTTTCATGGCATTGCTGACCACAATGGCAGGATCTTGCGTCGGCTAATAGTATTCATTAATTTTTGGGTCTGTATGTCCAATTGTACTGTCTATTACAAGACACGACTATATATATATATATATATATATATATATATATATATATATATATATATATATACTTTTATACATATGAATATACTTGCCTATATGCACATATGTACATACATGGATGTGTGCATAACATATTATATTTATGAACGTGTATGCACATATATATAAAGTATTTAAAAATGCATTAATACAATAAAAGTTACTGATTTAAGCTTACCACAATAGAATTAGAGCTCAGTGTATTAACCGGGGAGTCTGAAATCATTACAGGGCTTTTTGAAGTGATTTCTGAATTTCCACCTTCAGTCCGGAAAGACTAATGAAATAATGATGGCAAAATAATCATTAATAAAAGCAGATGAGGTACTCTCCAAAGAGTGCAACTAATGAAACTGCATCCGATTAAAGGTAGAATAAATCCCCATCAAGACCAATGGCAAGCAGCATGTTCATCAGCAAATGATATGCTTGGCGTAGGCATGCAAATGTTAATATTGGGTATTTTTTTAAGTATTTCGAAATGTTTGCTCTTTCCCTTCAGCTCTTTTCACTATACACCAATAATGGTTTTTAAGGCACATAAATTGTGACTTTCATGACCTAGACAAGGTTTAAATTCAATGATCATGTTCTGTTATCTTTCCAAAAACATGTCAGTCCTAGTACAACATGGCGTTCAGGAGCAAGTGGCCCAACTGGGGTAAGTACAAACCTGCCTTTTAGCTACGTTTGGCAATACAGTCGTTATGGTATAAAATTCCCTGACCTTTTTACACTACTTTAAAATATTTTGTATTTTAGGAAAGCCTAGTCTGTGTGTGATCAAATAAAAAGTTGACACAACAAATAATTTGCTAACCCTTTGGGTATTATATGAAATGGTTAACTTTAACAGCGACGTGAAAATAGGTCAGACTTATGACTAGGATATGTCATGTATTAATCAATCAAATGAAGAGACATTTTAGACTGCGTTTCTTGTGGATTTAGGCTAGCACTTGAGGAACCTCAAGAACAAAGGCCCTGATACACAAAGTTTAACATACATATCACAATGACTTAGTTAAAGGATTAGAAAACACTTTCCGAAAATATATTTGCTAAATTATTGCAGTTTATGTATGCAATATATTATCCGAGAATGGTTTAATACTATGCATAAGTAAATTAACTATCGTGGTGTTTAGGATCACCAGCGTTTGCTATGCGATTTTAAAATTCATAGGAGTGGCTTTTAATATTAGGAAACAATATTATTATTTTTTTTTTAAATCTTTTGTAAGATATATGTATTTAAAATTGCACTGGAGCACTTTATTCCATAGAATGAATGAGTTTATGCCTTTGCTGAAACGTTAATTCTCAGGCTGCTGTTTTTCATTGTTAGGAAATGATTTGAACTTCGTTGATGTTTTGTGATACATATGTATTATGAACAGCACATGGGCACTTTTATTTTGTTTTAGTGAACTGAGTTTATGTTTTTGCTGAAATGTTTTTGTATCTTTCATGTTGATGCCCGGCTTTTATGGCTCCGGCCGAATAAAGATATTTTGATTGATTGATTGAACGATTGGGGTGGAGATTGAGAGGACAATTGCACTCATGCAAAGGCATTGTTGCATATGCAGTTGTATCCAATGTACAATTCAGCATGAAGACGTGCCTTCTCAGAGACGTTGTAAGGAATTGGGCAACTGTTGCAAGATTACATGAGTACTCTTAGACAGGCTTGTGAATTACTAATATTCATAAATGTGCACCCACTCATGGGTGAAACACTGTAGCCCTGATTACGTGTATAGCTGCTATTTATCACACTTGATAAATAGCGATACCATAGGGCAGGGTTCTTCAAACTGGGGCACGGGCCACCCTAGGGGAGCCTCAAGATATCCCGGGGGCGCCAGGCTTTGGAGAAAGAAGCATTATGCTGATAGCAGCGCTTTGTTTTAAGCGGGAGGGAAAAATGAGCAGCAGTAAGCCACTCTGCAATGGGCCATCACTAGCTTCTTTTGTCATTTATATCCTAGCTGGGAGTATGTGTAAAATGGGAAGGGACTCCAAATATTGTTCAAAACCCCCAACCCCATTTCTAATAATCACACTGAGGTTTTACACGTTAGTAAGGCCTGTCTGACCAGAATAGAATGTTTGGAAATCATGTATTTGGTTGCATTTTTAAAATGGTAACAGAATTTAACTGCAATGTTTAAATCTGTCTTGTGTTTAAATAAGTCGAGAAATATTTAAACATTGCCAGCTTAATAGAATAATTGTGAAAAATCTGAGGAGGCCCGATGAATTTTATTTCTTTACTTGGTCGGGGGTGGGGGCAGCATTAAATAGTTTGAAGACCACTGCAATAGGGTATGTTAATTATCACATACGATAAATTGCACCTGTTATGAGTTTGTGGGGAATAACATGCAGATTTTGATGTTTAACGTACTAAATTTTGCATGATAAGGTAAATACCTTATGCTTTTCCTATTTTAAATTTCAGCAGTTTTGGCCTGCCGAAATTTAATGTAGGTTGAGGCATTTAACACATCCGATAACTAATGGGTGGGTTAAATACCTTCCAACTCGTAATTCTGACCCGTGCATAAACGCACAAGTTACTACTTGTGTAACGATATATCTGTAAGAGACATTAGTTAGTGATAGATTCCTTACCTTAGAATATCCCCAGGCGTCAGACTGGATCCGGAAAGTTTTTCGTCAGCAGTACCCCTGCGCGTCGGTAGGTGGCGTCGTGTGGCTCGGCGTTCGTCGCTGGCGTCGTAAGCGCCGAGATGACGTCACGGAGACTACTTAGGCGCCACCCATGCGCGCTGACGTCAGTTCTGTACACGACTTTCCGCGCCAGGAACGCAGAGCCATACAAGAAACTGACCACTGATGCCATGAAACTAGGGCCCTGAAAGGGATGATCTTAACCCTAGAATCAGTTCGCAGAACGGGGAGGATGGGTGGGGCGGTAAGGAATCTATCACTAACTAATGTCTCTTACAGATATATCGTTACACAAGTAGTAACTTGTGCATCTGAAACAGTCACGTTAGTGATAGATTCCTTACCTTAGAATAGATACCCCAGCAATACCAACCCCGGTGGTGGGTCTGCGAATAGATTACACCAGAAAGTCACGGAAAACAGAACGGCCAAAGAAGCCGTCTCTCCGGACTTGACTGTCAAGGCAGTAATGCTTGGTAAATGTGTGCAGCGAGGCCCACGTAGCTGCCTGACAAATATCCTGCAAGGGAACGCCGCGTCCCAAGGCAGTAGTGGCTGCCGTTGCCCTGGTAGAATGGGCACGCAGCCCCACAGGAGGCTCCTTCTTAGCCAATGAGTAACACGCTTTGATGCACAAAACGACCCACCGAGAGATGGTTCGTTTGTGCATGGCCCGACCTCTTTTGGCGCCCACGTAGCCAACAAAGAGGTGGTCATCCACCCGGAACTGTTGTGTGCGCTTCAGATAGAACGAGTGCGCACGTTTTGGGTCCAGACGGTGGAGCCTCTCTTCCTCTTTTGAAGGATGCGGAGGCGGAAAGAAGGTGGGCAAAGTGATGGTCTGCCCGATGTGGAAGGGCGTGACAACCTTTGGCAAGAAAGAAGGACGGGTCCTTAAAACCACCTTGTCCGGATGAACAGAAAGGAAAGGAGGATTAGAAGAAAGAGCCTGGAGCTCACTCACTCTTCTGGCAGAGGTGATAGCTACCAGGAAAGCCGTCTTGAGAGTAAGAAGACGTAAAGGACAGTTATGAAGGGGCTCAAAAGGAGCGCACATCAGATAGGTCAAGACAAGATTTAAGTCCCATTGAGGCATTATGAAAGGCACGGGAGGAAACGTGTGTGCAATGCCTTTCAGGAAACGGTTAACAACCGGGGACTTAAAGAGAGAAGGCTGAACTGGAAGCCTGAGAAAGGCGGAGATGGCCGAAAGATAACCTTTGATAGTGCCCAGAGCAGAGCCCTGCTGGGCCAAGGAGAGCAGGTACAGAAGGACCTCAGAAAGAGGGGCAGAAAGGGGATCCACAGACTTAGCTGTGCACCATGCCACAAACTTGTTCCACCTGCAGGCGTATACCGTCTTAGTGGAGGGACACCTGGCTGCCAGAATGACATCACAGACTTTGGGAGGAAGATCGAAAGCTGTGAACTGTCGCCGCTCAATCTCCACGCATGGAGGTGGAGGCTGGACAGGTGCGGGTGGAGGACCGTCCCCTGCGGCTGCGAGAGAAGATCCTCCCGAAGAGGCAGTCGGATCGGGGGATCGCTCGCCATGTTGAGTAGCTCGGGATACCAGTATCTTCGCGCCCAATCCGGAGCCACAAGGATGACTTAGGCCCGGTCGCGCCGAATCGTCTTCAGCACTCTGGGCAGAAGTGGTATAGGCAGAAAGGCGTACAACAGACCGCAGCTGCACTCACGACGAAAAGCGTCGCCGAGCGAGTGCCGCCTTGGAAATTCCAACGCGCAGAACAGATGACATTGCGCGTTCTCTTCGGTGGCGAATAGATCTAACCAAGGCTCTCCCCACTGCAGAAAGAGACCTTGCGCCACGTTCGAGTTGAGACGCCATTCGCGATCCATGAAGCACCGGCGGCTGAGTTCGTCCGCCCTGGCGTTTAGAGAACCTGCCAGGTGTTGAACCACCAAGGTAATGCCTTGATGTTCCAGAGATGTCCAGAGGCGCAGAGCCTCCTGACATAGGGTCCACGACCCTACCCCGCCCTGTTTGTTGCAATACCACATGGCGGTGGTGTCCGTAAACACCTGCACTACACTTCCCCGGACAGAGGGAAGGAATGCCTCCAGTGCAAGTCGGATCGCCCGAAGCTCCAAAAGATTGATATGGAGCCGGGACTCCGCCGGAGACCAGAGGCCTCTGATCTCCGCCTCTCCCAAGTGGCCGCCCCATCCCAGGAGGGACGCGTCCGTCACCACTGTGTGCTCCGGTTGGGGAAGGGAGAAGGATCTGCCATTGGCCCAATCGCGATTCGTGAGCCACCACTGCAATTGTCGTGCAGTGCTCTCCGAGATCTGGACATGAACGGACAGGTTGCCCTGATGCTGTGCCCACTGGAACTTCAGGTCCCACTGCAGAGCCCGCATATGCCACCTGGCATGTTGCACTAGCAGAATGCAGGAGGCCATCAGGCCCAGGAGCCGGAGGGTCATCCTGACTGAAACCCGGGATAGAGGCCGAAAGATCAGAATCATAGCCTGAATAACCCGGACTCGCTGCTCGGGAGGATAAACCCGAAACTGCGTCGAAACCAGAACCGCTCCGATGAAGGGGAGCTTCTGAGAGGGACTCAGGTGCGACTTCGGCACGTTGATGGAGAACCCCAGCAAATGCAGGAGGTCGGCCGTAGTCTGAAGTTGGGTGACGACTGCCGGGGGCGAGCCCGCCTTCAACAACCAGTCGTCGAGGTAGGGGAAGACCGACACCCCGGACCTGCGCAGATGAGCTGCGACCACGCCATCAGTTTCGTGAACACCCGAGGGGCGCTTGTAAGGCCGAAGGGGAGCACAGCAAACTGAAAATGCTCCTGGCCTACCGTGCGCAGGTAACGCCGGTGGGCCGGCAGGACGGGAATGTGAAAATATGCGTCCTGCAAGTCCAACGCTACCATCCATTCTCCAGGGTCGAGGGCAGCCAAGACCTGAGCCAGAGTCATCATCTTGAACTTCTCCTTCCGGAGGACGCGATTGACGTTCCTGAGGTCCAAGATGGGGCGCAGGCCCCCTTTCTCCTTCTCGGGGACCAGAAAGTAGTGGGAATAACAACCATGTCCTACTTCTGGCCCAGGAAAGCGCTCGATGGCCCCCTTGGCCAAGAGGGCCGTGACGTCCTGTCGGAGAAGCGCCAAGTGATCCCCCGACATGCGGTGGAACTGAGGCGGCATGGCCGGGGGGGACAGACTCGAAGGGGAGGGAGTAGCCCCTTCGGACGATTTGCAGCACCCACCTGTCCGAAGTGACAGAGCGCCAGTGGGGGAGGTGATGTTGAATCCTGCCGCCCACCGGCGTGGGGTGCACCCCAAAGCTCGGACTAGGAAGGCTTTGAGGCGGATGCTGCGGGAGCGGAGGTGGACTGACCCGCACGCTGGCCCCCTGTGCCGCCACGGCGGCCACCATGCCCGCGGCCGCGCTGAAGTTCGTTCTGCGCAGGCCGCTGGCTGAACGGACGTGAAGGGGCACCCCTTCCGTGGCACGAAAGGAACGAAGGGTAGATGTGGCCGGGCGTGTGGTGGAGAGACCCAAGGACTTGGCTGTAGCCCGAGAGACTTAAAACGCTCCAGCGCACTGTCTGCCTTATCGCCAAACAGGCGAGTACCATCAAAAGGTATGTCCATGAGGGAACTCTGGACATCCCCCGAAAACCCCGTGGACCGCAGCCAGGCGTGTCGCCGCAAGGCCACCGTCGTGGAGATGGCTATCCCCAAAGAGTCCGCGGTGTCCAACCCACACCGAATGGCGAACTTCGCGGCATCCTTCCCCTCCGCAACAGCTTGGGAAAGTACAGGCCGAACCTCCTCCAGGCACTGGGGCAGAGTTTGCGCCACCGTGTCCCACACAGCGTGAGAATAGCGGCCCAAGAGGCATGCGGTGTTTACTGACCGCAGCCTCAGGCTGGCAGAGGAAAACAACTTTTTGCCAAACTGCTCCAGCTTTTTCGATTCCGTATTTGGCGGAGCGGCAGGGAATGCAGTTTTGGAAGTGGAGGCCTGAATGACCAGGCTCTCCAGTGTCGGATGAGTTGTCAAAAGGGCAGGGTCACCCGGTGCCGGGCGGTGACGCCTGGAGACGTTTCTATCCACAGGAACCCCTGGGGCTGGCCTAGACCAGGTGCCCATCAAAACATCCGTCAAGGCCTCATTGAACGCAAGCAGAGGTTCTATGGAACTTGCCGCCGGCTGAAGCTCTTCAGTAAGGAGGTTAGTTTTGAGGGTAACAGTAGGCAGGTCAAGAGCCTCAGCCGCTCTACGGAGCACCAGTGTATGTGGCGCCTTCCTCCATGACAGTGGGAGGAGACACAAACCCAGGCTCAGAGGAGAGGTAAAGGCCACCTGCATCCTCCGAGTCCTCCGCTCCAACGGCGCCGGGCACGGCGCCGGTCGGCGCCGATCCGGCTCCATGTCCCAATTAGGAGGTGGGACGACGGAACCCAGTGCGGTGCCGGGAACGGAGCCGCAGGGGGCGCCGGGGCCGGAGCCGTTGGCGGAGGACCCTGCGGCGCCGTTGGCGGAGGACTTTGCGGCGTCAGGGCCGGAGCCGCCGGCGGAGGACCTTGCGGCGCCGGGGCCGGAGCCGGCGGCGGCAAGCAAGCGCCCTCAATAGGGACCGCGGGGCCCGAAGGCGCACTGGCGGGAGCCCTAGGCCTGAAAAGGCAGCCCATGGCGGCAAGAAACTCTTGCACCTGGGCCAGAACCTCCGACGGACCCGGGTAGGGAGGGTAGGCCGCAGGACTCACAGGCTCCAATGGAGCCGTGGGGGAAGGACCCCTGGCCCCCTCGTCCGCGTCCGGAGACCGACGTGGGGAGGTCGGAGAGCGCACGCGCTTCTTCGACTGTTACTTGTGACGTCTCTTACCCGATTCAGAGGGTGAAGACGTGGACCCCGAGGAGCGATGATGATGGCTCCGCGTTCGGTCCCTCGAGCGACCCCTGGACCTCGAACGGCGCGGAGACGACTGTCGGGCCTCCAGCAGCTTCCGGGACCGCTCCCGCAAAGCCTTCGGAGCCATGGCCAGACAGTCGGAACATGACCGGAAGTCATGGTCGTGCTCTAGACAGTAGAAACAGACGCCATGGGGGTCAGCCACCGACATCGTACGGCGGCAGGCCCCACAGGATTTAAACCGAGGCATCCCTACGTGGCACCAGGAGTCAAAGACTCAAAAGAAGTAGGACAAAGTCCCAAAAAGAAATTAGTCAAAAAATGACTAGGGTACGTGCTCTAACCGGATCTGCGCTTGCTGGCGCGGAAAAAGAAAGAACTGACGTCAGCGCGCATGGGTGGCGCCTAAGTAGTCTCCGTGACGTCATCTTGGCGCTTACAACGCCAGCGACGAACGCGGAGCCGCACGACGCCACCTACCGACGCGCAGGGGTACTGCTGACGAAAAACTTTCCGGATCCAGTCTGACGCCTGGGGATATTCTAAGGTAAGGAATCTATCACTAACGTGTCTCTTTCAGATAGGGGTTTACACACGGGTCGGAATACACCAACCCACTCGTAATTAGGCCCAGAGACTGTAGATTTTAAAATATTTTTGTGAATCATGCCACTAAATATATCCCAAAAAGTTCACCTTAATTTATAGTGTTACCAACTCAAAGGCATTTATGCAGATTGGCTGCAGGAATTAAACACTGATGTATTTTTTCACTTACAAAAGAAATCGACAAATACCAAAACTATTGGTTAAATTCACCATGAAATAACTGACAGTTTTTCATCTGCGGCTGTAAATTTATAAGCATAATAAAGTAAGGGAATGACACTGACCCTTGGTTTACAGATATGAAAGAAACAGAGACAATGGAAAAATGTTTTCATGGATGAACGGACCTTTACAAGTTTGAAAAAGTAGGGTAGTATTATGTGGTAATTTAAAAAATAAATAAGGATGTGGAATTTGGATATACAATTCTAAATGTAGCCTTTGTTCATTTGTTGACTGGCTCGTTATTCTACTGAAAGGGAAAATGGAACAAGACAGGTTTTTTTTAAAGTTCTTTACAAGAAAAAATGTTTAAGTTAAGAAAACCTATACCTGTATGAATTATTGTAGATTCTGCCAAACAGCAATCAAGCAAAAGTATCTGCTGATAGTTGTTTGTTTCAGTTCTGAACCCTTTCACACAAACGTGTCCATTTTATTTATAAGCAGAGCTTATTGAAGACCAGGTATAATTGTTCATTTAGGCAAAAAGGCACTTTCCTTTAAACGCCTTTTTCATAGCATCCAAGCTATCATCTGTAGACCTGCCACAGCACAAGTTTAAAGCAAATTGGTGAAGTGGGCTCATGCTTATCCTTGCAAAACAATCATTCTACTGATCTTCCAGAGGTAATGCACTTTGATATAGGGGAACGCATCCAGGGCAGATGTGTCTGAACAGGTGGCAACTTCTAACTCCTTCTGTATTCTCATGAAAACATCTTAGGTGCCCCTTTTAATTTCCCTGATCCCAATCACATATATTGGGGTTACAAAACCCATTAAAACAAATGTTTGCCTCTTGCAGAGAACCACAAATTTCGGCTGAATATATAACCACGTTTAAAGTTAATGATGGAGGGTTAAAACAACTTAAAACAATAGGTCTGCTCCCCTTATTTGTATTCATAATTTGTAATTTTATTTAGAAGAATTTATATTTAGAAGAAGGCTTTTTTTCTTAAAATGCCGTATTTCGTTTTTCAGATCAAACAAATATGGCATTTGATGCCCAATTAGTTCCTAGAGTTGCAATCAAACTAATCAGTAAAACAAATCTTTAGATTTTGTTCCAGAGAATTGCTATCATAGGTAAAAATAAAACATACATGCCACAATAAAACTATATTTAGAAGCACATGGTGATCATAAGTTGATATCAAGTTTATTACTCACTGCAAAAAATATTTATAGATTAATTTAGCTTTTTGTGTCCCATTGCCCCGTGCATGTTTTATCCTCTGCCTGTACAGAAATGCCTTTGCCATGCAACAATGATCCTTTTTCTCTTATCAGGAGCACACCACGCCCTACAAAAGGCAATGCATCTTAAACATGCTTTGAAAACAGTGGAGGGAAAACCATTGGACAGGAAAAAAACACCTTGCTTTTGTCATTTTATTTTGCTTTGATTTACACAACAACATTTTTCTCCAAGTGAATGATGGGCAGCTTGTCGGTTGATTCTACAGTTTACAATCTTCACAGACAGATCGTATGTAAAGATGGTGTAGTGATATTTGGTGTGCGTTTGTGATAAGATGCTTCTCAACTTCTGGTTCCTATTCTCCCCACCAGAGACTGACCTATGGGGAGCTAAACACAATGCAGTAAGTAATTATTTACTAGCTGCCTAGTGTACAATGAGATATATTCCATATGGCTCACTTACCCACATCTTTATGCCCACCTGTGTGATAAAATATCCGGCTATTGGACAGGCAAGACAGATAGAACTGCCTATCTGTCAGACAAACCTGCTAAATCTATTGGTAAATATATTTATTGATATGAAGTACAACTGCCTGCTGTTGGAGAGAACAACTAGCTATACAGGACAATATTTAGACTACTAATATAGATTGACAAGTGTATTGAATTACTTCTACCCAGAAGATCCCTTGTTATATGAATTGTAAGAATACCAGTTTTTGAGAACAAATGTTTGATGTATGTATGTTAACACATTTAGAGAACAAATACACTTGAATGTACTAGAAATGTATGTATATAAAGGGTAGGAATTTTGTCTACGGTCATGATAAGGGAATGAAACTAAATTTGTATGACTAACTTGTTTTAATATGGGAACAGAACTTATGTTGCCATTTTTGTGTTGAGGGCAATTAATAAAATAAATATTGTGTCTTGCATAAAAATATATTTGGCTCAATTCGCAAAGCTTTTTTATTAGTAGGTTTGTCTTACTCCAGGAGCAGATGTGAGTTGTGTCTAAATATAAAGGCCTGTTTCACAAAATATTTTCTGAAAGTAGCTGTGTCATGGTCAAGTATGACTCAACCTTGGATTTCCAGGAGTAAAACTAGCTTCAGTGTTTGATGGATGACTGCAATAATGGAGGTGTTTATCACGTACAACATTTGATTATCACCCCTTCATAAAAAAAGGTGCCAAGTCTTGATATCATCAAGTAAACCTCTTGAATTAGACCCTGGTCGAAAACACCACTTTGCCGATGCCTACTCCTGTACAATTTTATCCTGTGTATGCTTCCTCCATGCACCCTTTAGTAAGCTTGTCCTATGGAACAACTGTATTGGAGACACCAGTCTAGTGGGACCCAAAGGGAATGTGTTCCTTCCTCATAAATATCTAGACTCTTTTTAATCTTCCCACTATCCCTTTGACATGTAATTCCGCCTTCAAAACATTGAAAAAGATACTTGCCATCCTATTGTTTTCCCTTATCTCCCTCAGACGTTGCTTCAAATCTATTTAAACTTCCTAGTGATCTGCTGCCCTACCCCATAGACCGCTCTCCATGAGGGGATTGCCTCCTCTCACCGATACAGCAGGGATCAGGTACTGTGCTCAGAGGTGGCTTTGAGACAAGAGATGCCGTTGAGCACAGCAAATATCTGCTACTACAGGAAGGGGAACCAGAAGTTGGTGGCACCACAGCATGACCGGCAATTCCACTGCTTCCCTCTGGTCTGGTAGAGAGCAGGAGAGACAGAGAAGGACAAAGGAGGAGGAGCTATAATCACATCTACACTGCTTCCATCAGGCCTGAGGAAACCTGAAGAGTGCAGGAGAAACAAAGAAAGCAGCAATTGCACCACTGACCAGAGCTGTGATATATCAATTAAACACCACTTTGGTCTTCATAGCCCCACCGCCACAGTTGTGAATAACCGAGAGCCGACGTGTCTGTTAATTTTCTGCATGAGCTGACTACAGACAATTACCTTATGTGTTGTAGCAACAGAAGGTGGATATCCATTTGAAACACTAGCCTTTAGTTTCATGACATATTACTGTGGCACAAATGTGCTGACCCATGAGCAAAGCCTGGGTGCCAGAGGTGTGGGGTAACTGGGATTGGCGTGAAGAATGAAGCGTGCTGTTGAATTTTAGGCTCCACCATTTTTTATATCTTTAGAACATTAAAATTTTAGAGCTTAAGTCTTCAACAGATATGTCTAAAATCTACTGACTTTTCAATGCTAACAGTCTCAAGGTAAAAGGTTTTCACTAAGATGTTGTTCTCTTAAAGAAAGAGCTGGACACAGTGCCACAGGTGTGTGGGAAATAAAAAAAGGCAATGTGTACATAAGCAACTGCATCTCTTGGAGAGAACATCTAAGATTTGTTTTTGTATTCCAGTGGGGATTTATTTGATACACAGAAACTAAAAAGACATGATTTGGGCCTACAAATGTGATTAAAATTACAAAGTAACCAGATATGTTGCTTGTGTGGTCACACTTTAAAGATGGCATGCAATTATTATGTGATAGAGGAGAAGGGGGAATGAAAATTTAGATAAGAGCACGAAGGGGTGAATCTCAATATAATGGTTGTATTTTTTTAAATTTCTAAATAAGCGCTGTACATGGTAAGACATCAGGACATACGATCACGTACAGGATACCCATAAGAAAGTGGGTGATGCATATGGTGCATGGAGAGAACACAAACATTGCAAATTATGCTACTCAGGCGACCTTTTCTGGACAGCCACAATTTAAAGCTACCATTTTAAAGTGCTAATCTTGCTGGAATGTGAAATGTATATCAATGGAGAGAAAGGCAGGAGTTAAGCAATGTAAAATGTAGACGGATTAGACTGTGAATCTGCTCCCTTCATCAGGCATCCAACTTAGAACTGCTAAGTAACAATTTGATGCTTGTGAACAAGGTTATACTCGCCCTATTTCCTAGGTGGGCACCAAAGCACATACGATCACTTGCATCCACTATTCCTGATCAAAGTGAGTACCAATGTGAAATGTGGTGGAGCCATAAACATGGTATCCAGGAGAACGAAAAATAGAAATAAACTGCATGTGCCTTTCACAAGAGTGATCGTCTAATTGCAGCCTGGCGACAGGAAAACCGAGGGGAAAGGTCCCGGAGTTGCGGACGCGGTGTGCAGAATGGCGCCGCCTGACTCCGGCTGCCGATCCTGAGTCCCGGCAGAGAAGAGGGGGCTTGAGCGTTCACGGAGGTGGGGCTGGAAACGAGGTCAGACTAGCGGGAGGCAGAGACGAATGGAAGTTCTCCCCGCATGATAACCGGCACCGCGGGAGGAAGACCAGCGGCCCCGCAAAGACAACGCCCGCCATTTTAATAGCCGCGGTCGGCGGCAGAGGGGGTGCCAGCGGGGCTCTCGTCCCTTATAAATCCCAGAGAAAGGGGGAAACAGCAAAGAGATGGGGGAGTACACCGAGTGAGGCGAGGTGTCCCCCCCCGCCCCCCCCACCCCAGTGGCGCCTGACCTTAAGATGGCGGCCAGTGTGCATCCGCGGGGAGTGCCGGCACTAAGTTTCCAGGGATGTGACTTTTAAAGCGGTGGGGAGACCCTGAAACCCCGACGACAATACCGAGGGAGAGACAAGTAAACCTACAGTGCAGATAAGCTGGAGTAATGAGGCATGCCTGACCACAAGATGGCCGCCACCGGTTACATCTAGTTCAGGAGTTACACCTTGGCTGGTCCCTGAGGAGTTCTCAAGGTATTTAATAGCAGGCATCACAAGTGATCATTTTAAAGCGCTGGCTCTAACCTGTTGAGTGCGGATTCCCTTTCTGCCCAGCTGAACTCGGCATTTACTCTGAGAACTTTCCCTTGACAGCGGAGACTTGGCCATTTTGACTGATGCCCGGTGGATCTAACTCGCGAGATATAGGGGAGATGGGCTATGGATACCCTCCTTGACCATCACCTACCCAGCCGGTCTTTGGGCAAACTTTCCTGCGTCTCTCTGGACCTTTATTTTCCCTCCTCCCCCTTCACCCTACCCCCTACCCCTCTCCGCTCTACTCTTTCTCCTCTTTCTAGCTACTGACCCTTACCCTCACCCGTCCTTGCTCATAGATCCCACCCTCCCTTATCCACTTGACTTTCTTTTGTGAACCTTCCCTCGTCAGCTGAGACCTAGCTATTTTGACTGATGCCCGATGGAGCTACCTTGTTTAGCTATAGGGGAGACGGGCTGTGGATTCCCTCCTCGGTCGTCACCTACCCAGTCGGTCTTTGGGCAGACTTCCTCTCGTCTCTCCTGCCTTCTTTTCACCCATCCTCCCCTTCACATTTCCCCTCCCCCTCCGCTCCATCCATCACCTTTCCTTCCTCTTTCAATATGTTGCTTATTTTCTGATGTAAAGTGTAACTTGTTTATTGTGTTCTGTAACATTGTGTAACCCAATGTAAAGCGCTCTGATACCTCCGGGTCTAGCCAGCGCTATATAAAACTCTCAAAATAAAAAATAAAATAAAAAATTGTACATATTAACAATATTTATCTTTTAAAACATACAGCATATTCCAAGTGCAAAACCACGTTTCGTCAATCCCAAAAATGGTTTACATGCGAAAGCTTTTACAGACATTTCCATATTTACTCTATAGCAAAACAGGAAGACTTCAGGGCACTATGGCCGCATCATAGAAAAACTGTTGTTTCTTAAACAGAAGAATATTAAATATATTGAACTTCGTCAATGCAGAAGGCATGCAAATAGAACTGCCACCAAGCACGCAAAGAATCGATAGACGACCTATAGCAGGCTATGCTACGTGTCGTAAAGGTAAAGCGCGTGCACCAGCAAGAATGGTTACCTGTGCCATAGGGACCCTGGCTCTATGCCTGGGAGGTGGCTGTGCAGTGACAGTAGAGGGAGACAGTGCAGAGGTGGAAAGGGCAGATGAAGAGAGAGCTTTGGTGTCGGGAGTCTTTCAAAGGAAAGAAAAGGTGGTCAGCAGACTGCATGTTCTCTCATGTTTAACAGCATGGCTGCACACGTTAAGAAACACAGCATGCACTGTTAGACTCCTTCAAATAATCAAGTGCGCCCCGAAATCTCACCTTCATGCACATCACAGCACCACCCTTAGTAGAAAGAGGTACCGCTGTTCTTGACGAAACGGTTTTGAAAAAATTTAAATACCATATACAATCTCTGCTAAGTGAAAGGTCGTTAGTTTTTATTTTAACCAAATTTTGTTTCATAGCTTTCAGTATAGAGGATGGACATTCATTTTTCACAGCACTGAAACTAAAATCTACCTTTATGAGGTCTTCACACCTCATAAGGCTGTGAAAGATACCATCCTTCCCTTGCACTGCACTCTGGCAGGCGGCACAGGAGAAGGAGGATACTGAGGGGCATTTGCTAGATCCTGAGCACAGACTTGTGCTGATTGGTTTCATCCAAGCTCGTGCGCAGTCTAGAGTGCTCAGACACCTCTAAGGACAAGGCGCCACACCTCCTGCTGTGCATCTGACATTGACCTCTGACCCAATTTAATTTCATGGGGATACTGAGTGTAAGGGTATTTATGCCAGAAACAGCTTGACAGGCAGGGTAAGAATCATACTGTTGAAAGTGCTTACTTTTAATGTAGGGTTGTAATAGGGTCATTACATATTGGTGGTATTGCAAGCGGGACTCAGTCATCATCGCTTTATGTTCACTCAATTCAAATTTCTGCATTGCTCAAAAGGTGAGCAGATCACCTTGGTAAACTAAGGCTCGATTCACAAAGCATGTTACCATATGGTGGGTTTTTCCTTTAGAGGTGGGCTGGCTATTCTGCCACTATGGAATTTTCCCAGTGGGCTGCAGGCTAGGGGGCTGATTACAGAGCAGGATGGGCTACAATTACTCAAACATTAAATCCACCGTGGCCCTATTCTAGTTGCAGCCTACTGCGATGTGCGGATGGGTTAAGCATTTTTGTTTGCGCTTAATTTGGTTTCCATTGCAGCCCTGCTGACTTCTGGAAGTACAGGAGTAAGTTGGAAGTAAGTTACAACTACTCGATGTAACTTTGTGAATCAGCCTTCTAGTGGTTATGTATGATGTTTTAGTTACTTAACTAGTTCTCTGTCAATCGCCTCCAGGAACATTTGCAACGCAGCTTCAGTATAATTGGGGTAAAGCAAAGAGAAAGGTACTAGTGTGTTCTTGAAGCAGAGAAGGAAAGGGATGACCCAATGACAGAGCTGGTTACAGAGTTTCAGTGCTGGGCTCATGAACCAGGAGGCGTCGAACAACTTGCAGACCAAAGATTTTTGAGGGAAGTGAAGAGATGTATCCGGGAACCAGAAAAGGGGGAAAAGGCTCTCATAGTCAGACATGGCAGACCTCTAAAAATATTGTAGTGCTTTCCCCTATGCACTAACAGACCATAAAGCCTGAACAATCAGTATCTGAGGTTTGAGGATGAGGTAATGATTATGAATAAACAAAAGACAGGACTGCTTCTTATTTTGATGGGTCTTAATTTTCTTTATTTCAAGATGTGAGTCAATCTCATACAAAACCAAAGGAGGGCCAACACATGTTTCACGATTAAATTGTTGCTTCATCAGGGCCAATATATTACCTAATTCTTTATAAATGATCAATGTCTATAGGGTTTCAATCTCAATGAATTAAAAACGGCAGTAAGCATCCCAAGCAGTCAACCTTTACAGTATCACTACAAGATTAATTTAGCTCAAAGGTGCAATTGTGTATATACGTTCAAAGTATTTGTAATTCGGCCTGATACTCGTTGTGGCTCAGTCTCGTTCAGCCCACCTGTGGGTTAAATTGCTCTTCTATTGATGAAGTCAATAATGACTGCTCGTGATGCTGACTGCCCTTTTTGAATCGTTGGGATTGAAAGTCTATCGTCATTGATCAGTTATTAAGAATCAGTTGATTTATTGGCCCTGACAAAGCGACAAGTTATACGCGAAACACGTATTGGCCCTCTTTTGGTTTTGTATGAGTTCGACTCACATCTTGCAATAAAAACAATTAAGACCCATCAAACTAAGCAGTCCTGTGTTTTGGTAACAACTAGGAAGAACACTGAATAGAAGATATTAGATTCATAATCATTACCTCCCCCCACAGACCTCAAATACCGTCTGTTTAGAAGTGTGGAGATGGACAAAGTGCTTACAAAGAGGGGTGGGAACTCTTCTGATGAGTATGTCCACGTACGACAGTGTATTTTGTTTCTGGCACACTTTGGAGCAGCAAAGCGTAACCTCCTTTGGCACTATCCCTAATGGAGAGTCATAATCCATACATGCTTGCAGCCTATTATCGGACTTCTTGACAGTGATGCAGTCAGTGGAGAATGTTTGGATATGGAAGGATGAGACAGTTGGACTTAGACAGGTTTTCAAAGCTTGGGTGAAGGACTCTGCTGTTGAGCCAATTCCTTCACCCGTCCACCAGACCCAGGTATCCAGATACCACGGTGAGAGATTCCTAGGAGACACAAGCTCGAAGCCAGAGCTTAGCGTCATCTACATTACATTATATGCCAAGACTGCAACCCCCCCCCATAGTATTCTCAGGAGAGACAATTTATAAAAAATATTGCTACTACCACTTTTCTTAATCATGTAATTGTTTAACAATTAACATGTAAATGTAACGCTGGATCATGTTTTCCAATTAGGACAGGTGAATTTACCCAACGCAAAAAAACCTTTAGTGAATCAGACTTCAATCTCAACTAGGAAGAAATGCTAGTTGACATACTCCACAGCGTTTAGAGATTAACTTAACCTGTATTCAGACGGCTTATAAAATGTATGGTTACATTTTTGAACATCATTTAATCTTTGGGAAGTTTAAACAGTGTTGCGGCTAAAGTTTTGGAACTAAATAACTTCCATGACAAATATGTAAGTGAATAGCTAGGTTATGTTTCATGCTGTCCCCCTAATTATCAGTTTTGAATACTGAGAAGGCAGATGGAATGGACACATCCTAGTCTCGGCACAGGGACAACAGAGAGGGCCTCATGGAGATGCTAAAGAAGAAACACGGGAGGTCTGCTTCATTAAGAGACTTCCAATACTCCAAACATGGCAGGCACAGTGACAGCACGAAGCAGACTTTAGACGCGCGTGTCTGCATGGCTCATATTTCCAGCGGTTTTGTGTTTTTTGGATTCAAAAACATAAACTGAGGCTTAAGTGAGGTAAACACCAAATATTCAGCTTTTACCTGAACAAGGTCTCCCTTCGTAGACCTTATTTGTTGGTCACTCTCATAGCATTCAAAATTAGTAGTTAGAATGACAACATTAATCCCCTTCTCTGCGACGCTACTACACCCATAACTGTCTAATGCTGCTAAACACAAGAAAACAGGATGAAAACTCGTTACTGTCACACTAAACATGCACAGGTTAATGAGTGCCCCAACCAGGAACTACTTCGTCCCAGTGCAAGCTGTGACTGATTTCAGCAGCTTTGAACTAATCGCTTAGTCTGGAAAGGAAAGCACACACATGCAATTGGTACCTTTCTGCTTTGAGGCTCTCTCAGCTCAACTTGATTATCATATTTTCTCTGTTCTTTTCTCATATCGTTATTCCCCTGAACTATGCTAAGAAGCTCCTTACTCAGTCTGTCTTCCTCAAACGATGCATTGTGTGCTTTCGGATCTGGGCTCATGCGCCTATCGTGTTGGAGAGTTGTCTTGACATAATCCTTTTTAGAAGGTGTGGGAGGGCTGCCAACATTCGTTTTACTCATCTGTTTTCGGTCATTCTTTCCATTGCTTGTGGCTTCTTCCCTCTTCTTTTGGAGTTTCAACTGATCTCTTATCACATCATTAAGCTCTGAGATGAAATGATCTGGACTACCACCTATCAGCTGAGGAGAATCCTGGTAACTTGCATTCGGGGACACTGAGCCAATGAACTTGTCTTCGCTTAGTGGAGAAATGACATTGAGATAGCGGGCAGAAGACTGAGGCCTTGACGGCAAAGACGGTAGAGGGGAGCGAGCCGAGCATGGCGTAGAGCTTCCAGACAGGTTATAATGGTGGAGGCTGACTGAAGGGGTAAGGGAGGGGGTTGGACTGGCCGCAGCAGAGGGAGTGAGATAGTCAATGTTGTAAAGGTAGGCATCAGGCAGAGGAGGCAGAGGAGGAGTGAGGGTGGGAGTACTATTTCGAGGAAGTCCCATAGTGAGTGATATCCACTCGGATGTGATCGCCTGCACTTCTGGAGAAAATGCTCTACGCACACGAGGTGGAGTAAGAAGTGTTGGAGTATGAAGCCTGTCATAACCAGGAAACTTTAAAAAAAAAAAAGAAAGAAAAAGGAGAAATAAGCACAAATAAGAGAAGAAGAATATGAAAACATAAGGTCTGAAAGGGAAATAGGAAATGCATGGTTTGTAATGTGGCAAAGTATTTGGTAGAATTCCAGAAATCAGCAAAGCAATTAGCAGACCGCTTTCTGATTTAAAATACAAAATGTGACACCAAACATGATCATATTAAAGAAAAATTCAAATCAAATCAAAAATTTTAAACAATGATAGAAAAAAGATATTGAAATATGTAAATAAAACAATGTGTAAGTCGTGTATTTGTTATATTATGTTGCAAGCAAAAGAGCCATAAAAACACAAGCTGTCTGACCTACTGACTCCTAGATTTTTAAAGTAGGTTCAGGAGGGCATTATTTTAGAAATATGGCTTGAATTTGATCCTCCTGGAACAAAGTTGCACACTCTGAGACTGAATGAGACACGTGCAAGAAGGCGCTGGGAAACAAGAATTATACCGGAGCTATAATTGTATTTAAAAGGACAGAACAGATTATGGCTCATATTTACCAAGGCCCTCCGCCGTGCAAAGCGAGGCAAAGTGGCGCATGGCATTTACTTTCTAGAGCCAAAGACATTTTGTGCTGACGAGGAGCACTTTTCTCCCAGAAAAAAATACTTGGATGCTCTACATCACTTTGCGTCAAGGAGGTGTTACAAGGGTGTTACTTGGGTGTTTGACCCGTAGGATTTGACGCAAAGCCTGATCTACTAAGATAGGCAGACTGGGCTTTGTGTCAGAAACTAATGCCTCCTTGAAGCAGGCACTAACAAGGAGAAATGTTTTCATTACTCTAAAAATAAAACTTGCATTGCCTGTGTGCTAAATGCACAGCGCACATCCAGTACGTGTCATTCCTCTATGTTTGGAATTTGTACTGGGAGGATTTGCTTCCAATGCTAGGCATCACACACTGACCTCTGTGAGGCAGTGCATCATGCAAGGCACTCTTTTAAGCACCGGGCAAGGGATGACACCAGCAGCAGCAGACAGGCACAGACTGGTGCAGATAACAGGGCCAGGCACCAAACCAAAAGTGGTTCACAGTTAGGAACTGGGTAGTAATAAAATGTGGACCACATTTGTAAATCGAGCAACTCTGGACTTTTTAAGACATGCTGTCAGGGGATCTCTGAGGGGTGGGGAACCGCAGGTATTTGTGCTTTCTGAAGGCAATGCGAGTGGTCATATTAGAGAAACGCAGCATTGAAATTCACGATGTTCATTCTCTTTCAATAAGATATAAACACATGCCTGCTCTCCTGCCCACAAAGTGTGACTTGGCCATCCAGGCTGCATGCGATGAGATACAGCGTCCACAACCTACACAGCGCTGCTTGCTATTGCTGCCTAGACAGTGTCGCCTAGTGACAGTTGAAAGTGGTGGGGCAACGCAGCGGAAGGTCTCGGGGCTAACGCATACATGCCATGGAGACTCGTAACAACATAAGTACTTACCGACGTGGGGGGGCTCTCTCCGCTCCTCTCAGGCACACACGCAGAGGCCCTCTTATCTCTTGCTGCTCCTGCTCTTAAAGCCGGCAGCAGTCAATTGAAGAGCTATTATGGATTCGGGGCAGACTCGCCCAAGCAGTGGCAGTGTCTGGGATGAAAGCGGGAACCATAGACCGACGGACAGTATTAGTGATGGAACGAGGGTTAGAACGGCAGCCAGACGTTCAAAGTCATCACGTCAAATGCTCATTGACACAGTTGCAGGGCATCCAAACTTTGACAGGCAATGCTCGTGAGGAAGACAGCCACAGTGAGAGGAGGAAAGTGGCAAGAAACTTAACAGCACACGCTTCTGACACCAGCACAACTAAGGGAAGGAACTTCTGCCGCAACTGCTCCCAGAAACCACCACGGAGGGAGGTGACTGAGCAAATGAATCTTCCCAATCACAGAGTTGCTCTCGTGCATAAGAGCAGCTCCATGATTGGTCAGTGCAGACTCAGGCAACGCTACTTTTCCGACTAGGAGTCCGTGTCTGCAGTCCACCTGGCTGTTATACAGCTCACAGATTGCTGAGGTCTGAAGTGCGCATGTCGGGCTAGCCATGGTACGACAGCCGGAAAATCTGACATGCGCACTTTAGGCAACTGTCTACAAGTCGGAATGGCCCCGCCCTCATACTCGAAGTGCACTAGACCATTCCGTTAATTTTTGTTTCCTGTAGGTGCTGCGCTCGCAGGAGGCGGGGCGACGCTCCTCTGCCCCAAAGAAGGAACCGCCGCTGTTTAATGTTTACAACCACAGCCCACAAGTAGCCACAGAACTAGAGCATCTCACCACAAAAGCAGACCATAAACTGACCTGGCACTAACACATTGCCCTATAAGCCAGTATGACCTTATCAACATGTGCATTTTAATAGACATGGCCCTGTGCTGTGTTTCCCCCTTGCATAGCGCAGATTGATAATTGCACCTGGGCCTACGAGATTTTTGGGAATATGCTTTTCTAGTATTGTAATACATTTATAAAATAGATTCACATGCCTTTTCATCAGAAGAGTCATTGTGAAACGTATTGACAAATGAACTGCATGTAGGAAAAAGTCTGCCATTTTTCCTTTCCAGAAACATTTTTCACTAGCTATTTTCAAAAAAATATACCGGAATCAAAAAATGTGCCAGAAATGTTGGTGTGCATCGAAAGGCAATTTCTCAAAGTGAAGAACAACGGCCGCGTGAAAAAAACATTTAGAGGTTGAATGAGTCGTCGTTCTTAGTGAGCCTGCCTGTGGAAGTCAGTCAGCTCACCGGGGCCTTAATGGTTTTTACAGTTCCTTTCGCAGTTTGACGTTTTCAAACGCAGAATATTAATTGCTTGCGGCGATTACCAAATTTGATGGCAGTCAATTAAATGACCTTGCAGTGATGAAAGGCTGAATCTGCCCTACTGGGATGCCAGCCTGTAACCTGCAGGTAGGTTGTTCCTACCAGTTCAGTAGAAGTGTGTCCTAAACCATATCAGACATGGCTGTATTTCTGAGGCATGTTGCACTCTCTTTACCTGGGGTTAAAACTAACATCTTCCAAAGTTGTTAAAATACAAAATCAAAAGGCGAAAACTAGAAATAAAAACACTAACAGGTTACCTGCGGTGAGGTTGACGCACTTCGGTTTGGGGAATAGGTTGCTGGTAGGTCTGGATAGTCGACTGCATTCTTCACACGTGGCCTTTTGATGACGTCGATGTATGTGGCGGGGAATATACCTTGCCGGTTCGTACCAGTAACCTTGCCTTCATACCAATTTTCATCCACTCGTCTGATTAATGTAATCCGCTCGCCCTGTGGGAAAGGATATCAAAGCCCGGAGGCACGTGACGGTCAGTGCGCGCATTTCACTTTTGCACCAATGGAACTAAGTACTAAGCACACTTTCAAGCCACAAACCATGAAGCTGCATCACACAGGAGAGGATAAACTGAAGCAACTGTTGAATGTGTCAGAACAAGGCGCGAAGTCAACTGCTAGCGCAGCTTTATGTTATGGAAACATTCTAGGCTTCTGGGTGCTAGCTACATCAAGATAGAAAGCTGGCAGAGAAAAGCTTCTCTAAAAGGCAGTCCCAACACCCTCTGGAACGAGGGAGACCAGACGTCCCGGATTTCCCCGGACAATCCAGATTTTCCGAGGACTGTTCCAGAGTCCCGAGTCCCGACACTTTTCTTAGTTTTATACGTCCCGGTTTTTGAAACAAAGGTCAGGACATTCTGCAAAGCAGATTAGAAAGGTATGCTCCCCTTTCACATGGGCCTCTGCAGTCTCAAATAATTAAAGTAATGTATCTGTTCCTGTCAGGAGGCACACGAGGAAACAAGCATGCTCCCAGCAGAGAGACAGACTGGGGAGGAGAGTAGGGGGGCGAAGGTCCTGCCATAGCGCATATATATATATATATAGCTACGCAAAAACACAGGACGGGCCAGGTATAGAGTAGTCCTACTTTTATGTCTGGGCTGTCCCGGTTTTTCCTATTCAAAATCTGGTCCTATCTGGAGCCTTAATGCCTATTTTCTACTGTGCACTGCAAAGAACGCTTATTTCTGATTTCTAGGTCTCGCCTACACAGGGCATGCTCTGTGCAACAAGACGTATTGTTTACAACTCAGTAGGCTTACAACGAGCCAACCGCATACCATTAGTTGTTTTCGTTGGCCCTCTCATTTGCAATGTTTTGATTGCTTAGCTTTCCGTAGGCTTCCCTTCCCTAATTGTGTTATCTCCTCCCTGGAGCATGGACCAAGTATATGTGTTCTTACTCTTCTTTTTGCAATGCACCAGCTTCTTATGTTGCTTTTACCCTATCAGCCGTCTCTATTGACACTTTAGTTATTTACACCCACAACTGTACTACTCTATGCCACTCTAGTCTATGCTACTCAACTCCACTCTACACCACTGCAGTCTTCACCACCCCACGTCATTCTACACTATGCCAATTTACTCTATGCCACTCTACTCTACACCATTCCACTCTACAGCACTCTATACTATTCTACTCTATGCCACTTCACTCTATGCAACTCTACTCTATGCCACTCCACTCTGCACAATACCCCTCTATAGCACTCTACGCCACTCCACTCTACACCACTCTACTCTATGCCACTCTAAACTACACCACTAAACTCCACTCTACTTTACACCACGCTAAGCAATTTAGACTACACCACTCCACGCCACACAATTGTCACTCTGTAGCACTCTATTCCATTCCACTGCACTCTACTCTTCACCATAATATGCCACTGTACTCCACGCCACTCTACTCCACTCAATGCCACTCTACACCAATCCACTCTACACCACTCTACTCTATGATGCCCTACTCTACACCACGCCACTCTATGGCATTCTACTCTACGTCACTCTATACAACTCCACACAATGCCACTCTACTCTCCACCACTCCACACACTGCCACTCTATGCCTCTCTACTCCATGCCACTCTACGCTACTCCATTCTACTCTATGCCACTCTATGCTACTCTGCTCTACGCCACTCCACGCCACTGTCCTTTCACACCAGTCCACTCAACTCCACGCCACTCTACTACACGCCACTTTACGCTACTCTACACCTCTCCACTTCACACAATGCCTCTGCTCTCTATGAAACTCTACTCTAGGCCACTCTACTCTATGCCACCCCACTCTACACCACTATACTCCACTCTACACCATTCCACTCTACTCTATGTCATGCTACTCCACTCCACACAATGCCACTCTACGCAACTTCACTCTATGCCACTCTACTCTACACCCCTCTACACCATGCCAATCTACTCTACGGCACTCCGCTCCTCACACTGCCACGCTATGCCACTCCACTCTATGCCACTCTACACTACTCCACTCTACTCTACACCATGCCACTCTACACCACTCCACACTACTCTATGCCACTCTATTTTACACCACGCCACTCCATTCTAAACCAATCTAATTTATGTCACTCTACTCTACACCACTCCATATCACTCCACGCCACACTACACCACCCCACTCCACTCTAAGCTACTCCAGGCCACTCCACACAATGCCACTCTATGCCACTCCACTCTACACCACTCTACTGTATGCTACTTTACTGTACACCACTCCACTCTACTCTACACCACTCTACCTGATGCCACCCACTCCACTCTATGCCACTCCCCTCCACATCACGCCCCTCCACGCTCTCTACTCCAATCTTCTCTATGCCAATGTACTCTACGCCATACCACTAACTTTTAGTCATACGTAACAGCAGCCACGTTGCTGTACAACATGGCTAAAAGACAATGGTAAAGCCAATAGCTCTCACATGGGCGAGACCTATTTGCTTTACCAAAGCTTGGTGCTACTTCTGGTAACATTGCAATTGTGAGTTGCCATAACTAGATCTTCACTGTCCAGAAGACTACCAAATGCAGTTACCAAACAGGGTAGAATTTGTCTGTGAATGTTCAACACGGTCTGTGAAATATTAGTCGATGACTTTCAGGCAATGCAAAAAGTGGGTTTATATGGTCATTTTGTCACCAGCATTTTCATGGAACCAATGAAGGACATAAGAGTTGACAAAGACTCTACTACTACACCAAGAGAAGAAGAGGGAGTGCTTCAGATGTGAACTGAGGAGCACTGGTTGAGCTGTCTGTGGGCCCAGAGCTGGGAATGCAAGTAATGCTTCAGATGTGGACTGCAGAGCACTGGTTGAGCTGTCTGTGGGCCCAGAGCTGGGAGTGCTTCAGATGTGGACTGAGGAGCACTGGTTGAGCTGTCTGTGGGCCCGTGCAGAGAGTGCTTCAGATCAGGACTGAGGAACAGTTCCGGATTACCAAATAGACAAAGCAGGCACCGGCCTGTGGGCCCCGCTCCTGTTAGGGGTCCTGCGACAACAGATCAAAATAATATTCATTTGATCTTGAAAGAAAATTACAATCAAGCTTCCTTAAATTGTTTCCAAAAGATAGAAAAAAATTAATCGACTCAAAGAAACGAAAACTTTACATTAAGAATCTATAGAGAAAATACTGTATTAATGAAATGTACCCATTGAATATTTAAAGTTTTTTTGGTTTATTAAATTAAAAAAAAATGTTTGTTTAATAACAATAATTGTAAATGTTTAGTTTTATGTAATAAAATTGTTGGTAGGTAAAATTAAAAACGTATTAGGAGATAATTTGCGAAGGGGACACGGAATTTCGACTGTCTAGGGGCCTCCACAGGGTTTAATCTGGTACTGCTGAGGAGCATTGACTGAGCTGTCTGTGGGCCAGGAGCTGGGAGTGCAGGGGTGGGACCAAATTTTGCAGCAGAATTGAATAATTCATAGGCAAGTAAAGGTAAATTATGTGGCAACTGCTGCACATTTTGTGAAAGAATTACTTCATTATTTTGTCATTTTTACACTTCTTAACACTGCCTGGGCATATGTTTCACCTCAGCAGTACCAGTTTAAAACCCAAATGTACCAAAAAGCAACAGAAAGGTGAGTGGTCAACCATTGTGAAGGGCTTGTCACTGCACGACAATACGTCTTGCCATGCTTTTAGTAACTTTTGATCCACTTGAGTGAGAAACTAAATTTATTTGTTAAAATCTGCGGCTATGCAGAAGATGATTGTTAATGTGGCAAATGTGTGAAATCCATAATTATGCAGAAAAACTCCATAGCTGCAAAATCGCACACGTTCAGTCTGTTTTTCTAATGGAAAGAGGTGTTTCGAGAGGACCTTTAATGTGAACACAAGATAAAAATGAAACTGAAGACAAGTTTTGGAACATATCATTGTACAAGCTTGTACGAGCTTACACATTCTTTTGTACTCTGGGAGGTAGAAATGACAGTACTAATAAATAGTACTCTAGTACGTCCAAGCAAGATAAAAATTTGTCTTTCCTTGCTCTATAAGTTGATTTTCCTTGCAACACAATTTGTTATTCCCATCCCACATAAGACACTCGTCCACAATAGCTTCATTCCAATGGCCCAGTTTATATGCAAGTATTCATGTATGTATATATGTGGTATTTATATAGCGAAACCTATGGAAAAGGAAGTGGAGTGCTGTACAGCCTCAAGGACAAGTATAAAGTCAACGAGCGATAGGGAAGGAATATAATTTGTGGAATATTAATGCATTGCGACATTGTGGGGCATATTTACAATGAAGTGGCGGAGCGCGGTGTTAGCCTCCTTGGCTTAACGCCACGCTCCGCCACTTGAGAAACGCAGGGGTGCACCATATTTACAACAATATGGTGCAGCCCTGCATTTCCCCCTGCGCTGGCGCTAAATTTAGCAGCCTAGCGCTAACGCAGGCACCCTTACACCATAGTGCAGGGATGTCTGCATTGAGGGGAAGATTGTTTATGTGCAGGAAGGTCTCTCTTCTGTTTAATTTCTATTTTTTAGCTGCACTCTATGCTTTATATGCAATCGTTTTAATTAAAAAAAAAAATAAAGTCTATTATTTCCTCATTTCTATGGTGAGATTCCAGCCCTAGATTATCATAAGCACTTTGTACCGGCCTACCAGGAAGGGAGAAATAGCACTCCCAGATATGAAAACTTATTATTATGCATATTTTGCACAGTACCCATTTAGATTTAGAACAGAAAACTTTACTTATTCACATTTCAATAATGAGCTAATGGACATGACGCTAAAAAACACTAATATTAAAGGTATTCTTGGGGCGTGGTCTTGCTACTCATGGAGTGAGACGCACGCCGGGAGAGCTCCGGACAGCCGCTGCCTTCATAAGCTTTTAAAGCGGCATTGGGGCTTCCCTGGCGACGCTGCTAGGAGCGCCTAGACTTCGGCAGGTATTGGGCATCCCCTGTCAGCTCGGCGCACACCTCGGGCTGCTGGCTGCGGTGTTTCTGTCAGCTCGGAGTCGGGTCCTGGCCCGAGTGTGCACAGCCGCCATTTTGTGCCTCCCGGGCCCAGAAGTGCCTTTGACCGGCGAGGGCCCGCACCACCCTCTCGCTGTCACACCCGGGCACCCTACCGGATCTCCTGGGGTCCGTGGCGGAGATCCGGAGGCCCGGACCCCCCTGTTCTGGCACGCGGAGGGTGTGCTTCCCAGCAGCGGCTGCTTCGGCCACCATCTTGGGCCTTTCAGCACGGTCCGTGGGGGCGGGCCGGGGAGTCCTGGCCCGGCCATCCGCCATCCCCTGGAGGCGTCGCTTTTGCGACTGGGCGCCGGAGGTCTCCTGACATCGCTTGCCGCCTTGGACTGCTGGCGGCGGCGCTCCTGGCGGCTCAGGGTCGGATCCCGGCCTGAGTAAATGCAGCCGCCATTTTGTGCCTCCCCGGGCTCTGGAGAGTCTTTGTCTTGCGAGGGCCTGCACCATCCCCTTATCGCTGCACCTGGAGGCCCTACCTGCCTTTCTGGGGTTTGGGGCGGAGGCCTGGAGGCCCGGACCTCCTTGTTTTGACGCACGGAGGGTGTGCTGATCCGCAGCGGCAGTTATTCCCACCATCTTGGGCTCCCTGACGTGGCTCATGGAAGCGGGCTGCGGAGGCCAGGCCCGGCCCTCCGCCATTACCTGGTGACGCCGCCGGAGGTACCCAGACATCGCGTGCTGGTCATTGCCGGCCGGACATCACTTGCCTGCCGGGTGCACCTTCCTGGCTGCTGGTGGCGGTGTGCTTGGGTGCCCTGGAGGTGGGGCCTGCAACGGGTGCCCCCGGCCGCCATTTCAGATCCTGCCGGGCCCCTGAGAGCTCCTGAAGACGGGGACCTTCCATCGACACTCTACTGCACACTGGTGAGCCTTGTTCGACTCTCTGGGCATTGGGGCCGGGGCTTGGCGACCTGGGCGCGCGCAGCTCTACCCCATAACGGGTGTGTCGTCCAATCGCTGCTGAGACTCCTGATACCTTGGGCCTGCCGGCGCAGCACCGGGGAACGAGCTTCCGAACACTGGACAGACTGCCCATCCTGCCTGTCCCCTGGGGGTTCTGAGAGGCCGCCCTTCGAGTGGAGGTGAGTGGCGACGCACGCTGGACTGCTGCTCCCTATGCTCACGGCCCGCGTGGCAACTGGGCTCTGGATTGACCATCCTACCTTCCTGGCTTCGCCCCCCTGCCGGCCTGCGACGCCCATTCCCGTGCGCTCTTGCGGGTGACCCCCTGCTCCTGCCACATACCTGGCCTTGAACCTTGTGAGACGTGGGGAATCGCCGCACCTGCTGGGGATACATGGGGGCTCACAGGACTCCTTCCTTCGTCCGGCCTGTGACTCAGACTCTTTCGCGCGGCTGGGGGAGACTCTGAGGGGCCTCGGACTTTGAAGGGTTGGGCCCCCGCCTCTCGCCCCTTGCCTGGGGAACGCCCCGCCCCCGTATATTGTGGTGATCTCTATTATCTGCACGGGGAGACATCCAGCCTACTGCGGCACCCTCTGGCCCTGGTCCCCTGTCCGGCGCGTGGGAGCCTGAGGGGTCATGACACGCTCTAAGGCTGGGAAGGACACAGCTGCACCCCAGAAGGACAACCCTGTGACAGCCTTGTGGAACAAGCCGGGCTCTACTCCTGTCGTGGATATGGCATCATCGACGGGGGGGCCCTCTGACCTTGTCACCCAATCCTTCATGGCCAATTTTATGCAAGAACTTAAATCCGAAATTGGCTCTCTCCGAACGGAGGTACAATCCTGTGTTAAGGAGCTCAGGAGAGACGTCGCCGAAATTGGAGGGAGAGTTGATGACCTCGAGAAGACGGTTGACGCTCGCACGGAGGATCAAGAGCAACTTTGGCAGTGCCTGGCCCTCTTAGAGGAACAGCATATCGAGCTCCAAATCAAACAGGAGGACTTAGAAAATCGGGGCCGCCGTAACAACCTGCGCCTGAGAGGGGTCCCGGCTGGGGCAGAGGGCTCTGACATCATGACCTTCGTTGCAGATCTGTTACACGAAATCAGAGGGGATGACGATGCCTCCCCGCCGGCACTTGATCGCGCCCACCGTGTGTCTGGTCCTCCTGGTCGCCCTGGTCTTGTCCCCGACATACTGGCCCGGGTCCACTTTTTCACGGAAAAAGAGGCCATACTCAAGGCAGCACGCTCCAAGTCGGAACTAAACTACAAGGGCTCTCCCTTCCAGCTATTCCAGGACCTGGCCGTGTAGTGTGGTTTGTGGCCTCATTGCCTACATTGCTAAGTTAGCTTAGGCCTGGCTGCCATGATGCCTTTTTGCACACGTTACTTACTTTGTGACTTTGTTTTCCAGCCTCTGTTTGTGCCCGGCTATATTAGAACTGTCTGCCTTTTTGCCTTTCACCTTTTCTCCTGTTCCCTGTGGGTTTCGTCTGCACATCATGTACAAGGTCGAAAAACAACATCCCTTGTTCTTGCTGATCTGGTCAGCCCCTCGCACTTAGACATAACACAGAATACAGATGCACTGGAGAAATTCGTGTGCTTTTAATAATGTTATCTCGCTGTTTGTGACACTTGGAGAAAAACCTTTCCAGGGAGAAGAGCTGTGCTTGTCTGATGATGTAAACCTTGCATCTAGATATTGAGGTATGGGAGTCCGCCAGACAAAGCCCAGAGGTCTTCTATTTTTATAATAAACTAGTTCTTAGCACGGGGAGGGTGGTAAGGCCATTTAGCCCTATATCCACTGTCTTTATAAAATGCTGTCCCCGTTTGTATTCTATGGAATTGTAACCATGCTTATTATTTTATCATTATGCATTATGCTGATAGTACTGGCACGTGTACTGTATCTTAGAGCACGATAGTTGAAATAAACATTTTAAACTATACTGTGTCTCTTATTACGCACGTTGTGGACAGGTATGAGTGAGTAATGAAAGAGTGTTCTTGCTCCCGCGAGTCCTGAGAGAGACCGTGTTCTGGGTTGTCTAATCATTGGTAGCTGCGCTGCGAATGAGACGCTAAAGCTAGTCGGATTGGGATTGTGGGTACTAAGGGGCATAGTTGGCTCACCACTATACTCCGAGGTCCTATTATCCTGTGCATAGCTCTGTGTATGTGCAGAATCCCTACAACATGGCGCCACCAATGTGGTGGGCTGCTTATCTGCGAGACGCTTGAGTAGTGCTTGTGCTTATCCACAACACCCTTCGCATACGTTTCCGGAAGCGTGTGTGAGGGTGGTACCTCCTATATTGATGTTTTTATAGGTTCTTTCAAGCTTGAAGTTATTAAAAGGTGTTAATATAAACCCTATATAGCGCTGCCTCGTACTAGGTTGTCGACCATTCTTAGCCTTAATGGCTGTCAACATTGCGGCACATAGTCGCGCAGCGCTCCGGGCTCATTTGACAGCGTATGGAGTGCCTGACGCGGGTGTCGATCTGATCTTTGTGGTACAAGCGGATCCTGCTTACCACTTTGAGGTATTTTACTCTTGGGTCACCTTTCCGGCGGTGGATGGGACTGATAATCTGTTCCATGAATATACAGCCACCGCTCTTCCTAATGTTTATAGGCCTTATCGGACTCTTGAAGTACCGCTCACGGCATGGCAACACCGTGTTTGGTTTAATGGCGCCCTCCCAAAACCGGTTACCCCGATTCGTTTAGGCCCCTTATCGATTGAAGGGGCCACTTGGCCAGTCTTGGCCGGGTATACTCCACATCCGCGTTATTTGACGCTTGCGGTTGATGAACTGCGTATCTTGCATACGTCTTTGATACGCGTTCACAGAGCTTTGGTACAATACGTTACTGGCAATGTCCAGGGAGCCCCTCCTGGAGTTGCAGCGCATCCAGCTGGACCGGGCGGTGTAACCATAAGTCCCGTCATGGTTAATTCGGTGATGGGCAAGCGTCCACAAAATAAGGATGATCTACCTTATTGGCTTGCGGAGAAATTTGACCAGCTGGAGGCAGTTTTTCCTAATACATCTCCTGTGGAAAAACACAGGATTTTGACGATTAGTTTGCCAAAAGACTTAATTCCCGAGTTGGCAGATTGTAACAACTGGGGCAAGGTATTCGCAGCAGTATATGCAAAGTGTTTCGGCACCCCTTCCATGACAGTACTCCCCTCTGTAATTAAACGAGTGCAGGATGAACATGGCCCTGAGGCGGCTGTGGAATTAGGGATGAGACTGGTGGGAGTGTTCGATGTAGTGGCTGATCTAATCCTTGCTAACGTCAAGGGTGATGTAGTTAACTTTCAAGTAGCTAATGCTTTGACTTTGATCCCAGAACCGGACAAGCCACGCGAATTACCGAAAATTATTGCACAGGCTTATAAAACCATTGGCCGCAATAGCCTGGGAGTTAAGCCTTTTGCTAAAACTCAAACTCAATCACAACCACAACAAAAAACTCAATCTGAGAAAGATGAGAAACCGTTCTTTACTAAAATGAGCTGGCGGTTGAAAAAACAGGGTAAGCAACAGAAAAAGCCAGGGTCGCGTACTGCATCCCCGGTTTCCGTATCTTCTGAACGCACTTATGATTTGCGCGACCGAGCGAGAATTAAATCTCCAGAGAGATTTCAGGTCCCTGATCCGCGTTCTCCTCGTTCTTCACAGGCACCATCGACGTCCCAGACTGGTGGAGGAGATCGCCAGGATAGAGGCAGGGGTCGTGAGGCTCCACAGGGACGAGACCAACCTCGACAACCAGTCCGAGGAAAACCAGAAGAATTTCTACGTCCTCGCCCACAGTTTCAGAAGAAAAAAGTTGCAGCTGTAACAGCGAGGTATGCCACAGACGGTGAGAACGAGACTCCTGAATTGGACGTGGGCAGTGACGCTGCTAGACAGCGCAGCGGAAGTTACCATAGTGCGGGAGGCACTGCGTCCTCATGTGGAGGCGACAGCAACTGAAACATTCATTACTGTCGAGACCGCTGACACCCGAGTGGCACCCCCTGACAGTCTATTTAATATTGTCATTCAAATTGAAGGTGACATTGAGCGTGTTATTAAAGGGATTTTTTGGGAAAATCTGACCTCTTCATATGACATTTTGTTAGCAGAGGCGGATTGGCCGCCCCCATTCGTACTTGCTGCTCGTAGAGGGGAGGAGGTAATCCTTCCGAGCTTTTCTCGTCATGTCCCCAAGGACAAAGCGGAGGCTCTCGCAGCTGAATGGGCTGGGGCCCTGGCTCCGGCGCTATACCGTAATCACGTGGGCTGGGATGAGGATTCTCCACCCCATGATATACCATTGCGGTCGCTGCCACAGCCACAACCCCAATATCCCATCCGGCGGGAAGCTAAAGGTCCAGTTTCTGATATTCTGACACAGTTGGAGTATCAAGGAGTAATTAAAACATGCGTATCACCAATGAATAATCCCCTTTTTGCGGTTTCTAAACCCGATGGATCGTACAGTTTAGTTTTGGATTACCGACATTTGAACTCTCATTGTCGGACCTTTGCGGTACAAAATACCCACAGTTCTGCGCTTGTAGACAGTCTTGTTCGTAAAAAATATAAAACGACACTTGACCTATCCAATGGATTTTACACGCAACTTGTCCCCGGAGTGCAGCCAATGGAGCGCTTTCACTTCCGGTGGTAAACAACTCAAATTTCGGCGTTTGCCCATGGGCTATAAGAACAGCCCGGGTGTCTTCGCCGCCCGTGTTGTCTCTTTGTTGGACAGCATAGACCCAGATGCGTGTTCGTACGTCGACGATATCTATCTGACAGACGACGAGCTTTGGCCGCATCTTTCCCGAGTAGACCGCATTATTCTTGAATTTGCGGTCTTAGGATACAAATTTAATTTTGCCAAATCTCACATTGCTGAATTTACCGTTTTGTTCTTGGGCTATGAGCTCAACAATGAAGGCAAGGGCTTAGCACCCCATTTCTTGGAGCAGTGCGCACTTTTGCGCCCTCCATCCACACTGAAGAAGCTTCAGTCATTACTGGGTTTCCTGAACTTCGGGCGTACTTACATTCCCGAATATGCCCAGCGTATCAAGCCTCTTTATGCCTTGATACAACCTACCTTTTCGAAGTCATGCTGGCTTCCTGAGCATTCCTCTATACTGCAGCCTTTGCAGTCTGATCTACTTGAATCTAAATTCTTGTTGACTCGTGATAACCACACAAACCTGGTAATTAGAATCGTTCCAGGGGCAGTGGGTTTCACGTACTTAACCTTTAACGAAGGTGACACAGTACCGATTGCATACAAGTCACATCTTTACACTTCAGCGGAGTTGCGCTTTTCCTCTGTGACTGCCGTGCAAATGGCGATTCTAAAGGAACGCGCACTGGCACAGGGAAAACGCATTTTGGTGGTGACACCATATCCTGCCCTTGAGGCAGTGACGAAGGCAAGTGTACCAAACTCTAAGGCTTTGCACCCCCGTTGGATACAATGGGCTACCTCTTTGACGTCCGCGGATGTCACTTTTATCTTTGATTCCTTACTTCAGACACAGGAGTTCTTACAGTATGAATTTGTTCATCCTCCTCCTCTGTCTTTGCTACCGCTTGAGGAGTACGAATGTATTATTTACACCGATGGTTCGGCACAACCGGCCACGGGTTCCAGGCATGCTTATTCCGCAGCGTGTGCTATTGTTGCAGGTACTATGGTGAACGGAGAGTTCAAATCGACTGTAGTGCACACACAGGCACTAGGAGACAGTACTGCACAATTGGCCGAGCTGCGTGCTTTGGTGCTCGCACTTGAGTTCGCGAATCCAGAAGTGACTACTCTTGTTGTATGCGATTCCTACTACTGTGTTCAATCTTTCAATGACAACCTATTCTTTTGGTCGCAAAACGACTATAGAGATGCTAAAGGCAGCACAATTAAGCATAAAACGCTTTGGGTTCGAGTGGCGGATCTTAAACAACGTTTGCCTCTCACACAGGTGATTCACACCCTTGGCCATCAGCGTGTGGGCGCACACGCTGTCGGTAACAGTTTGGCAGAGGAAGCTGCCAAATCAGCAGTAGCCACGTGCACAGTAGCAGCAGTTACAAGATCCATGACTAAAATAGATAATGATGTTTTGGCAGCTATTGCTGCAACAAAGGAAGGTGCTAATTACCCACGGGGTTTCCCTTCCAAGTACTCTTATCACTTAAGTCCCGAACAGGTTCCATACGTAAGAATTCCAGACGTTGGTGATCGGCTGATTCCCAACGCGGACCGCAGACCTTCCTTGATAATGGCCGCCCACGAAGGCTTGGCTTCGGCCCATGCTGGAGTGTCTGCGACTGTTTCCATCTTGCAGCAGCGTTACTGGTGGCGTGGTTGATATAAACAGACCCGTACTTATGTGCTTTCTTGTGACGTTTGTCAGCAAGTTAAGCCTTCAACGGTTCAACGACCACCACAAACACAGCTCTGCATTTCTAACAGACCTTTTGAGTGTGTTTACCTGGATCACTGCGGTCCATTTTCTTCGGACACTGCATATAAATACATCTTAGTTGCAGTGGATTCGTGCACACGTTTCATCTGGGTCTGTCCACAACGGAGTGCTGACGCTCGAAATGTCATCAGGGATTTGCGTGGCTTTGTGGGAATTTTTGCCTGCGGCACCTTCCATTCTGACCAAGGTCCAGCGTTCGCCTCTAAGGCCTACAAGGACGCAATGGGTTCACTGGGGGTGCGGGTGCAATTTTCGTCTCCATATAGACCTGAGGGTAATTCAATTGTGGAGCGAATGAACCGTGACTTAAAGCAATCCTTGACAGCTAGAGTCATAGGTACTGGCAGGAACTGGCTGGCCCACTTGTATAGCGTACAACGTGCACTTAATAATCTCCCTAGAAGATCTCTGGGTGGGCGGACCCCATACGAAATGCTCTTTGGCATACAAATGTTTGTGCCAGACCTTGATGGTCTAGACATGGCGGCAAAAGCCGCAATCTTTGACGTAGATAATCATTCTACTATGTTACATGACTTACAAGGAGCTCGTGACAAACTTGCTAATGAACACTTGCCTTCAGCCACTGACGCTGCGTTGCAGATTCCGGTTGCCGGCTGGCTTCCGAAGGTTGGAGAACTGGTCCGAGAGAAGGTGGAGAACAAAAAAGAATTTGGCCCCTCTTATCGTGCACCGGTTCTAGTCCTTGGCTTGAAGGGTACTCGTACTGTCATCTTACCACCGCTTCCTGGTCGCAAGGACAACAGATACATCTCAGTGGACAATGTCAAGCTACAACGTCTGGCCGATCCTGAATAGTGTAACACCTGCGGTCTCATGTCCAGTCATTTCTAGGGCTCAGGTTTATGGCCCTACAGCCCGCGCGGACACTGATGTTGCCATTGAGATGGTCAATTTGCCTGATCGCCTGCTTGACTTCCCGGCTTCCTCCTGCAACGAGGAGACCGAATACACCTATCCCGCCACCGAGTCGGTGGCTCATTTACCAACAACACCACTGAGCCCAACAGGGTTTTTCCTTTGATTCGGATTCCACCTCATCACTTATCCCGTCCAGCTTCAGTATTTTTGTATCCTGGTTCAGAGACAATTTCCTGGTCCCACCATGGACATACATCTGGTTGGTACTGTTCCTGATTTTTCTGTTCATGTCCATTGGCTTTGTGACAGTTTTCTTCTTGCTCATTAATGGTCACTATTTACCAGAACGCTCTGCAGTGAACTGTGTAGCTGGAACTTTGTCTCCACATTCTTCATCTCACATCATGAAGCGTGACCACGCATTTGTGAACATTTCAGCTTTCCCAGTTGCTGATGGCATCGTATGGGATGCAGTAAATTTCCAAATTCATGGACCAACCGAGATTATTAATGTACCAAATGTCCTTCGTGTTTCGATGGGTGATGTCGTTAAAAGTAATATTCATTCTGACGATTGGGATGTGCATGCAGTTGAATCGTTATTTTCTGATTTGAAATATTATGCTGCATTTAATGCTGAAGATCTGTATTTAAATTCTGCAAGTTATGCTGACTTATACTGTTACCAGCATTGGGGTGACCATTTTCTCCATAAACCAAGTACTCTTCGGGGTCCTTTTAATTACACTCAATGGGAACATTGTCCGACCCCTTTGCCAGGTAGCTCCCAAACTTTTAGAAATAAATTTACTTATTTTACAGATTTTGATAGGTCGAACCCTGGGTCCTATTATTTTAAATTGAACCTTTCGTCCAATCAGAAGATCATGTTGACCCACTCCAAATTACTATATTTGGGTTCCTTTTTGAAGACATTAGCAGTGGGTGGTTATGAACACTGGCAGGACACCATTGACTTAAAGTCTATTTGGGGCACTAAATCATGGCAGGTCCGAGGTACGGAAGCCTTACACTGTGCTTGCCTAATCCCGGCCCAAATTTTGTTTTTAAATAGTACGATCTATCAAACGACCTGTTGGGGTTTGGCTACTTCTAAACAATTGAATGCACCCTCCATTCCCACATTGTCTTCCACTCCCAATGAAAGCTTGCATTTTAATATATCCCTAACCAATTTGCAAGCTTTGTTTCAAAACAATTCGGTTAATATCTCGACGATTGTTCAGACACCCTGGTTGGCCTGGCCCGTAGCATCAAATGCCTGCTAACTGCGTTTTCATGACTCAGCTCCTGGTTACAAACAGGATAAGCCAGATCCGAGGTTTTCTGCCTCTTGTACTGTTACCACATATTCTGTTGGTAAACTGTGTAAACAGTGGTTGCAGCACTCTTCATTAGATTCTGTAAAAGAACATTTATCCCTCCTATCAGGCGACATTGATCTGTCCGATTTTGTTCTGGGGCCTCGTGGTCCTCGACCTAAGAGATTCATTTATGAAACTTACAATGAACTCTGGACGCTTTCACAAATTGAAGCTGCTTCCCGTCTTCGGGAAATTGATCAAGCAAATCTAGAAAAAGTGCTTGCTGTTGTTGACAATAGTATTAATACCCTGTCTTCCCGCATTTACACATTAGAGAATATTGTTTCGTCTGTTGTTGATATTGTACAGGATGATGTGTCAGTGTTATATCATGGTCAGAATCAATTGCGTTCAGTAATGCAGTTTGCGTGGACTTTGCAAACACTGAAAATGGGTAAAGTTCCTTGGCATTTTTGAAACACTGCCTTATTCTTACCGTTTAATTTAACTGAAAAACAGCAATTCATGTCCATGAAAGATGCAACATATACTCTCTTACATATCGAGAAGATAGAGCCGTTACCATTCTCTGTGGCGGAGTTGGACTCTGCTGTGTGGCTAGTACACGGGGTTATCGCTTTGCCTTTTTCTTTGTTTGAGTTCAGTTCCTGCATGAAACATTATCCTGTTGGACGTTTTCAGCCTTTAGGTAGTGCCTTCTTGCATGAACTTTGGTCCCTGCCTTTCATGTACAGGTGCATTAGGGACGGAAAAGAGGTTTTTCTCACAGGGGAGTCTTGCGATTCTGCAGTGGGTCATTCCCTCATTTGTAAAAACATTAAATTGCACGGGGCTTGTAACGTTTCGGCTCCGAATCTTGCTTGTGTTTTAAAGGGCATTCCTGCTCCTGCTATATCACCTACTTTCACTGTGCTTGCAAATGGTAGCTATCTCCTTCTGAATAATCAGGACTGCTGTGGAATGCTGGCCGGCATCCCCTATGTTGTAACAGTTTCCCACCGCGTTGTGTGCTGCAAAAATGTGCTTTTTCCTCCCCGCACGACATAATAGATAGTTCCATTTGGCCTTCCATTCCGACTTTGAAGGCAGATTTCAATAAATTGAGTAGAATAAAGGCGCTATTATTAAACCAGGAGGTTATGCTCACGTCCGCACGGGAGACATTTATCCTCCAGGTGGCTAGTACCCACAGTGAGATACAGGCCCTTTTGAACACAAACCTCCCACAACATTTCGGTGAGCTGATTCACCGCGTTTTCAATGCATCTCGCACCGAAGGGCTTGTGCACTTTTTTAAGGTTGTGGGCTCTGGCCTTGTTACCTCCTTTCAAACTATATTTGGTGTAATTCCGGCTTTTATTCATTCTATTTTTTCCAGCGTCTTTGGCGGCTTTCCGTTGATCCTCGCCTTAGCTGCTGGTATATTGCTTTTGGTCTGTTTGCTACGCAATGGCTGCACTTCCTGGGGGCCTCCTCGATCACGGTCGGCTCCGGATGCTTCGTGAACAAATGCTCCTCAGCTTCGGCATCCTACCATTGGCGACACTCGGTGTGTCATATAAACTTTCTTTTCGCTTTGCGTATTTCACTTGCGTGCAACCTGTGATGTCTTGCTTAAGATGTCCTTTATCCTGGTTCTTGGATTCTTGCCTTTTCAATACGTCTCTGTCGAACCCGGATTTTGGCCAGTTAATGGGTCCCTTAGTGGCCCATGAGAGGGACTGTTCCGGCGATGGCTTAATGGCGCGTGCGGCTGCACTTGGAATTTTGGCACACTGGGATGTCTGGGCGGCTGCTCAGACTCTCCTACAACAAAGTTATGTTGAGTATCACGCAAGTTGTCCCGCAATGCTAATTACTGCTCCCTATTATGAGGAACATGAATGCAGTTTTGATCTGTTGAACTGGATGGCGTCTCTTTTTTCAGACGATACCAATGATGTCCTCTTGGAAGGTGTAGCCTTTTTCTGCACCTACACTCTGTTGGATTAAGGGCCTTCGCTTTCAGCGAACTGCCCTTTTGTTTGTCCTGCTAAAGTATTTTTTTTTTCACTCGCTGTCCTTCATGGGAACTTTTTGCCAATAGACGTTTACGTTCTGCTCCATCACATTGAACTCTGTTTTCGTCCTATATCTTGGCCTATAGACTGACCAGGGGAGGGTGTAGTGTGGTTTGTGGCCTCATTGCCTACATTGCTAAGTTAGCTTAGGCCTGGCTGCCATGATGCCTTTTTGCACACGTTACTTACTTTGTGACTTTGTTTTCCAGCCTCTGTTTGTGCCCGGCTATATTAGAACTGTCTGCCTTTTTGCCTTTCACCTTTTCTCCTGTTCCCTGTGGGTTTCGTCTGCACATCATGTACAAGGTCGAAAAACAACGTCCCTTGTTCTTGCTGATCTGGTCAGCCCCTCGCACTTAGACATAACACAGAATACAGCTGCACTGGAGAAATTCGTGTGCATTTAATATTGTGATCTCGCTGTTTGTGACACTTGGAGAAAAATCTTTCCAGGGAGAAGAGCTGTGCTTGTCTGATGATGTAAACCTTGCATCTAGATATTGAGGTATGGGGGTCCGCCAGACAAAGCCCAGAGGTCTTCTATTTTTATAATAAACTAGTTCTTAGCACGGGGAGGGTGGTAAGGCCATTTAGCCCTATATCCACTGTCTTTATAAAATGCTGTCCCCGTTTGTATTCTATGGAATTGTAACCATGCTTATTATTTTATCATTATGCATTATGCTGATAGTACTGGCACGTGTACTGTATCTTAGAGCACGATAGTTGAAATAAACATTTTAAACTATACTGTGTCTCTTATTACGCACGTTGTGGACAGGTATGAGTGAGTAATGAAAGAGTGTTCTTGCTCCCGCGAGTCCTGAGAGAGACCGTGTTCTGGGTTGTCTAATCATTGGTAGCTGCGCTGCGAATGAGACGCTAAAGCTAGTCGGATTGGGATTGTGGGTACTAAGGGGTATAGTTGGCTCACCACTATACTCCGAGGTCCTATTATCCTGTGCATAGCTCTGTGTATGTGCAGAATCCCTACAACAGCCCCTACCACGCTCCGTCGCCGCAGGGACTTCAAACCCGTTACCGACAAGTTGAGGGAGCTGGGCATCCAGTACCAATGGGGCCACCCTTTCGCGCTCATCTTCTAATGGGAATTCAAACGCCGGGTGCTGCGGTCCTTCCAAGAGGCCGCGCAACTGCTACACCTCCCGGTCACTCCGCCATCCAGTCCTTCAAGACTACCATCTCTGAGCCGCGAGCCTGCGAAACCACAATGGGCCAGTTTGCCTCGATCCCGGCGCCTGTCTAACCGGGGGGAGCGCGCTTCTTCTCAAGCCAAACAGGACATTATCCAACACCTTCGTTCCTTGGATGGTGGGCGATCTCCCTCCTGCTCTCAGCCTACAGAGAACTAAAGGACTTGACATCTCTTAGCGTGCCACTGATCCTCGTCGTCTCCAGCGGCCATCTGCGGAGAAGGGACTGGACCTTCACTCTCCTGGTTTGCTCACCCCTTGCCCTGAACACATCGTGGCAGCGGTACTGGAGTGTGCTCCCCGACGGCGGTGCTGATATCCTGAGACCCGCTCCCCCTCCTATTCCTCGGAGAGTGACATCTCTGGGATGGCTTGTGCCATTGAGCCTAGCTTGCTCCTGGACTGGAATAGGTCATGTTGGCCGCTGTTTAATTTGGATATCCTGCTTCTCTTCTCTCGCTCTCTTTCCCCTTTTCTTCTTCTCTTTTCTTCTCTGTTTGGAGGGAGGGTGGACCTAGCTACTATGGGTGCGCTATTTCTCGAGCAAGGGCTGCTAAGTGCTGTATCGACCCCCCCCCCGCCTCACGTTGGACTCTGCGAATTACTCCTGCTGTACTTGCTTCCTACGGGGGCATGCCGGGGGCGGCTGGGTGGCGCAGCGTTTTACTCTACTCCCCCTGCTTGCGATAGCGCCTGTGCGCAGTCTGCCTTTGTCATGACTTCTGTACCCTGTTTGAAACTCCTTTCCCTTAATGTAAAAGGTCTCAACTCCCCCAACAAGCGCCGCCAGATATGGCGATATTTACTACAGCAGAACCCAGACGTTGTCTTTCTACAAGAGACCCACCTGATGAAGGCAGACATCCCCCGCATGGCCCACCCTCGATACCCCCTTCAATTCTGGGCATCTGCACCTACTAAAACGGCTGGGGTGAGTATTCTTTGCAGGGCAGGTATCCATCAGGGGGACCCCAGGGTGATACGTGGCAAAGATGGTAGATTCATTAAATTGGTGGTCAAGATCGGGCAACGGGCTTTCACTCTTTGCAACATTTATGCTCCTAATCAAGCACAGGACCTCTTCATTAAGGAACTCCTGCAGAAACAGGTAACACATGATGATCCTCACCTCATCCTAGGGGGCGATTTCAACCTGGTCTGGGATGCGGGCCTGGACCGTAGCGATGGCTCGTTTCATGGGGCGGGGGCCATGTCCTCTTCCTTAAAAAAGCGTCTAACTGATCTTGGCTTAATAGATATTTGGCGCTACCACTCCCCAGCCGCGCGCGACTACTCTTATTATTCTCATGTCCATCGTTCTTACTCTCGCATCCATTACATATTCGTTTCACACTCCCTGATCAGCGAAACCCTCTCGGCGTCTACGTCCGACATCTCCGTCTCCCATCATGCTCACGTGGAGCTTCTACTGCAGGACCACTCATCTCACCCACGTCGTTCTCCCCGTTGGCGACTCCCTCCCCAGGTTCTTCGAGACCCCGTGGATGTCGCAGAAGTCCGGGAAGCTATCACGTCCTACTTCCTGTCCAATGATCTTCCTGAAACTCCCTTCCCCGTGGTTTGGGATGCTTTTAAAGCCACGATTCGGGGCCGTATTACGTCCATTGCTATAGCTCGGGCTCGGGAAGCCAGTCTCTTTGAAGATAATCTATCTCAGGACATAAAAACGCTTGAAAGATTGGATCAGGAACGTCCTCTGTCCCTCCACAAGCGACGCCTAGCTATGCTTAGAGGCCAGCTACGGGCACATAGAACCAACAAAGCAGAACATGCTCTCCTGGCACTGAAACAACGGTATTATGAAGGGGGGGATAAGGTGGGAACGGTCCTGGCCCGTCGCCTCCAAACACGGGCCACTAAGGCACACATTGCTAAAATAAAACTGGATGATGGCACGTGGGCCACTACTGAAGCAGCTAAACTGAAAGCCTTCCACGAATACTACTCGTCCCTTTATGCACGGGATACGCCCAATCCGGAACAGATACAGGCTGTACTGGGAGAATGCACCTGGTCTCCGATTAGCTGACACCATGCACAGCTCCTTGAGGACCCGCTCACCCAGGAGGAAATTACCGGCGCCCTGAAAGACCTCCCTCTTGGTAAATCTCCGGGACCCGATGGCCTCCCGGTCTCTTTCTATTGCGCTTTTCTCCCGCAGCTTAAGATCCATCTACTTCGTCTTTTTAACTCCTGCTCGGATTCTGGGGGACCCTCCGCCTCTATGGCAATGGCCGAAATCGCACTGCTTCCCAAACCAGGGAAGGATCCCACGCTCTGTTCCTCTTTCTGCCCCATTGCGCTTTTAAACACGGATCTTAAACTCTATACCAAAATACTAGCCAAACGACTCGACCCGCATCTGCCCGGGCTTATCGAGCCTGACCAGGTTGGCTTCATTCGTAACCGACAGGGAGCGGACAATGGGCGGCACATCGCACATTTAGTCGGGAAGGCTCACCACTGGAATATACCAGCGTGCTTGTTGTCACTCGATGCTGAAAAAGCATTTGACCGGGTGGATTGGGTCTTTCTCCGGGCTGTCCTGCATAAAATAGGACTGGGCCCTCAGATGATTGCTAGGATCATGGCTCCCTACCTTTCTCCTTTAGCCCAGGTACGGGTTAACGGCCAACTCACGAGACCCATCTCGGTCTATAGAGGCACCCGCCAGGGCTGTCCTCTTTCTCCCCTATTATTTGCCCTTGTTGTAGAACCCCTTACCGTCATGATACGCCAGTCCCCTGACATTCATGGCATCACCCTCGGAGGTTTGGACCATAAAATAGCCTTGTTTGCAGATGACCTCCTTCTCACGCTATCCCGCCCGCGAACCTCCTTGCCTGCCCTTCATGGACTGCTCCAATCGTTCGAACTGGTTTCAGGCCTCAAAATCAACCATGCTAAATCATGGGCCCTGAATCTCACAATCCCTGAGGCGGAGATCCCTGTGCTCCAGTCTCTCGTCCCATATGAATGGGCTTCCCATTCCATCCGGTACTTAGGGCTCAATTTGACTCCCAATCTCGCCACCTGGTCAAAAGCTAATTGGCAGGAATGTAAAAAGGCCGTACTAGAGGATCTGCGAACGTGGAAGTCTCTCCCTCTTTCCTGGCTGGGGCGCCTGAACACAGTTAAAATGTCGGTGCTCCCAAAAATATTATATCTATTTCAGACTCTTCCCACACCTTTCCCACAACACCAGATCCAGAACCTCCAGCGTGAACTCACCAATTTCATTTGGGGAGGGCATCGGCCCCGCTTCTCCAATTAAATACTTTTGCTACCGCGAGAGAGGGGGGATTGGCTTGTCCCAATTTGATGGAGTATTACTGGGCCTCTCACCTTCGTTTTATTTCGGAATGGATGGCCTGGGAGAGTGAGAAAGTCTGGTTCCATATGGATAGGGCGGTGACCTGTAGACCCATATGGGATCTTGCATGGCTTCCACGGGAGGTTCGCTCACGCAGCGCCTATATAGCCATCCCCACGAAGATGGTGCTCGATATCTGGGATAAGCTAGCATTGTCTAGGGGTCTTACCTCTTTTCCGTCCCCTCACACACCTATCGCACGCAACCCACATTTCCCGCCTGCCTTGCACCCACATTCCTTTTCGGCCTAGTCGGATGGGGGATGTCGGACACTTCGGGACCTCTTTAAGGGAGACTCCTTTAAATCCTTCGACCAATGCAAACGGGACTTTCAGCTCTCCGAGGGGGCTAGGTTACAATATCTCCAACTCCGGCATTGGGTCCAGGTGTCATCCTCTGCACAGGAAGCCACCCGCCCCTTTACCTCTTTCGAACGGCTGGTGCGCTCTTTTGACAACTCCAGGGGTCTGATCTCTCGCACATATCAAGTCCTCCAACACTCTCCCCGTGTTGTCCCACATGCTTACCAGTCCAGGTGGCAGTCTGACACATCCACTGACATCACGCCCACACAATGGGACCACTTGTGGCGCGACATTCCGAAGGTTTTCCGCAGCATCTCCCAGAGGGAAACCGCGAACAAGGTTATGACACAATGGTATTACACCCCCCATAGGTTGCACAAAATGTTTCCTACTTCCTCACCTCTCTGCTGGCGTTGCACGAGTGCCACTGGGGACTTTCTCCACATCTGGTGGACTTGCCCGCTCTTGACCACCTACTGGAAGGAGGTCCTTAGTCACATCAAACTGGTACTTGGCTACCCGTTGCCCGAAAACCCATCCACAGTCATTTTAGGCCTCAAGCCAGTGAACTTGCTTGCCATGACGCGCAGGGATTGGCATCTTAGCCTCCATATGCTTGGCGCCGCCAAGCAAATCATAGCTCTCTACTGGAAGAAAGCTGAAACGCCTCCAGTGAATATCTGGTTCACTCGCCTGTGGCATACTATGGCAATGGAGTTGCTCACGGCGCGTCTGCAACTCCGAGACACCAACTTCACCAAACTTTGGCAACCGTTGATAGACTATTTTTGCAAATTGGAACATGCCCGTCTTCAGCCTCTGAAGCTCCAGGCTCTGCGCCTATTCGAAGATACCATATCCCCCCCGGATGCGGATAGTCTCTGGGGACCCAATAGAGATGCCGTCTGACCCCTTCATTAGGTGGGGCTATCCCTGCAAGCTATCACGCTCCTCCCCCTCCTTGCCCCCTCCTACCAACGGGGGATCAGTATTTAGATGTGGGATGCCCTATCCACCACGCCCCCACTTCGCTCAGCCCTCCCCCCTCAGTTGGAACCCTCCATCATCCCACTCCCTCCTACAGCTTAGGTAACCTGGCTCCCCCCTTGAGTGGTACCCTTGGTACACGTTGGCCTTGGGGCATGCAGCTGCCCTGCTTTCTCAACCTACGTTCACCGATCTTGGGGGACGCTGAATATCACCCTCCTCCTCTGTCTACTCGACTTCCTTTCTTCCTCTTCTTTTTCCTCCTTTTCCCCTCTAAGTTTTCTAATGATCTTGATGGCTATATTGTTCTTATTTGAATTGTATTCTCAATAAACAGATTTGAAACAAAGGTATTCTTAGTGTTAGAACCGGGGTCTCTAGTTAGCAGTGGTTTGCACCCTGTCCAAGTACGGACCCTCACTCTAGTAAGGGTAAGTAAGGTACACACTAAGAATAACCCATGTTCACCCACTTGGTAGCTTGGCAAGAGCAGTCAGATTTATTACTAGAGGCAATGTGTAAAGTATATGTACATGCACACAGTAACACAGTAAAAACACCACAAAAGTACTCCACACCGGTTTAAAAAAGTAGCCAATATTTATCTGAGTAAAATAAGACCAAAACAACAAACATCCAACATATACAAATCACGTTATGAATCTTTCAATATTAAATACAGTTCTAGTTCTTAGAAAACAAAATCTCTGACTGCGGCTATTGGGTCGCGCTTGACCAGGACAAATCCACAAACTTAGTCTGATGGCTAGGAAATGCGGGCCGGATACAGGAGTCAGGCCCACCCCAGCATAGTACCATGGATATGTCAAACATTAACGATGGTGCGAGGCTCAGGGGAGGTGAGGTGAAGCGAAAGCAAGTGATGCATCCGTTTCTTACTTCTGTGCAGGGTCATTGGCACTTTGGCACTTGGGGATGGTGCACATTGGCACTTGGGGATGGTGTGCTGCGCAAAGGAGGTGAGGCATCACTGTAATAAGTGAGGAGTCGGTTCCTGGAGGCAGTCCAGGGTCGTTGAGCAGCTAACGCCCGGGGACGATGCGAGGGACAGGGGAGGTGATGCATCAGTGGCAGGTGTGGCACCTCAGGCCCTTACTGTAGTGCAGTATCGGTAATGAAGTTGGCGGTCAAGCTGTGAGACCTCGGTTTCCCGGAGTCGAGGTCGAATCACTGGGCCACAGCTGCGGCGTTGGAGTGGTGCGTCACGGAAGTCAGCGGCGCGGTGCTCGGAACTCCTGCAGCGGCGACTCCTTGGAGACTCTGCGCTTCTTCGGAGCCTGCATTGTAAGTCGTAACCGTTGCATTGAGCGGGGACCGCGGCTTCGGTGTAGGGAGAGGCACGGTGTCAGAATTGCAGACAGCGCTGTTTCCGAAGTTGCTTGCTGTTGGTCTCTTTTTGTAGCATGGAAACTCACTTCCAAGTGACCAGGAATTGGCACCACCTGGCAAGTAGGGCTCTCAGCAGATGATCCCAGATACTACAGGTGAAGTCTTTGATGGCCCCGAGACATCCAACAGAGGCAAGCTCAACTCAAGCCCTTGCAGAAACTTTAGAAAGCAGGATGTAGAGAGCAAAGTCCAGTCCTCTCACTCCCAGGACAGAAGCAGCAGGCAGCAGGCCAAACACAACAAAGCAAACAGCAAAGTGGCAGTCCCTCCTGGCAGCCCAACAGCTCTTCTTCCTGGCAGAATGTTCTCAGTCTAGAAGTGTTCTGAGAATATGGTGTCAGAGGTCCAGTACTTATACCCATTTTAGCCTTTGAAGTAGAGAGACTTCAAAGAAAGGTCTTTGCAGTGCCCAAGACCCTGCCCTTCCTGGCCCTGGCTCCAAACACACTACAGGGGATGGAGACTTCTTTGTGTGGGGACAGGCACAGCCGTATCCAGGTCCAAGTGTCAGCTCCTCCCACCACTCTAGCTCAGGAAGGCCCATCAGTCTGGTGATGGGCCATCAGGATATGCAGGGCACACCTCAGCTTCCTTTGTTTATGACTGTCTAGAGAGAATTCACAAAGCCCAACTGTCATCCAACCCAGACGTGTATTCTAGGGACAGGCAGAGGCACAGACTGGTTAAGTAAGAAAATGCTGACTTTCTAAAAGTACATGAAAGGGTTGTAAGATGCACTCCAACGTACTCGCTGTTTCAACCTAAGTTTCACCAAAGTTTAACCTTGTTCAAAACTATGTAAGCGTGCATGCCTGTTAAGCGCTCCGCCCAATTGCGCTGCAATTTAACTGAACACAAAGGAACCAAGTTCTTGATCCGTACGGGCAGCACAGCCGCAAAACTGAATGAATCCAATCAATTAAATGCTATATTCTTTTTCTTCTCTTATTCCATTTTCTACTCAATTTCCTTTTCACCATTTTTCACTTTGCTTCAATCCATTTTATTCATTCAACTGCCATGCAGAGATGTTCACAAAAACACAGGAAAGGTGGTTGCCACATGTCACGTTTTCTTTATTAAAAGAACCCAATGCATTTCGGGATTGTTCCCTTCATCAGGGCCATCTAAAAACCAAACAAATTCATATATATAACCATCATCATTATTTTTGCACATATGATTAAGTGACAAACTTCTTTAGTCTGTTTTACTCAGATTGTTATCCGTTATTCACACTGGATTAGTTACCGCCTGCATTTCAATAAAGATAAAGTTTTAATGGACGTTCATCATTCATGAGCCACCTATAACAATCCCCTTTCGCCAAAAAGCGCGCATCATTGTACACTGCCCTGTGTCTTAGGTTTAAACCTTTTCTATTCAATTTGCATGTCTCATATAAGCATTCAGAGCGCTTCTACCATCCCTTTAACCAATTGAACCTGTAGTAAGCTTACCGTGACATGCGCTGTTTTACATCTGTTATTATACCATCCGGTTTAACGATCTATCCGCTTTCCTTAAACCAGCATAAAAATTTCTTAACATCACGTTCGTATTTCATGCAGTGCCGCAGCACGCATTTCCTTAACAATTGTGACAGCCTAAACTGCTGCATACAACTCAACCTTATATCTCACCGCCCCAACTCCTTCCAGGTGATTCCTCTCAAGCATGTGTGCGAAAAAACTACACTCGATAACGGACTGCCAATGTTCCGGGCCCACCCTCAATTGAACCATCTCTCGATGCTAACTACATTACCCAAAATCCCTCATACCAGAACTCACAAAATGTTGTCCCCTTCTCATCAACTCGAATGACTCAATTGACGTTAGAGTTGTACAATTAACTCAATGTTCATGTCCATAGACCTCATTGGCCTTACCCCACCAGAAATACAGGTTACATTTTAAACTTTACTCAAAAACAGTTCATGGTCGAAGAATATAATGTCCGCTTTTCAATGTGCATTCAATGTCCAATTCCTTCACTTGCTTATGATGGTCATTCGTGACCGGACTCCAACGTACGTGCATCTTACAACCCTTTCATGTTCTTTATAAGATGTTTCCGTCCTCAGTAAGATCGCACCCATTGACAAACATGAGTAAGGTTATTAGATAAAACATTGGAATAAAACGGACATGTGTCTCTGTTAATGTACACAGGAACGTGGGGACGCCACGGGGCTTTGACTGTTGCTGTTTGCCACAAGGGACTCCCTGTCCCAGGAATCATCTTGCCAGCAGGAGGGGCCAGGAGCAGCTGTTCGCGCTCAAAAGCGCGCCTGCACTCCCGCGACGCGGGACGCCACGGGGCTTTGACTGTTGCTGTTTGCCACAAGGGACACCCTGTCCCAGGAATCATCTTGCCAGCAGGAGGGGCCAGGAGCAGCTGTTCGCGCTCAAAAGCGCGCCTGCACTCCCGCGACGCGGGACGCGCCCGGGCCACGGGCGGGCCCGTCATAGCCAGGAAGAGGCAGAGCAGGGCCACCCCTCTGTCCATTGCCCTTCGGGATTGGGATCGGTCTACCCTGGAGTAATCCCTTCCAACGCTGAGGTACTGTGTGCACATTTTCATTCTTTCTCTTTCTGCTCGTGGCGAAGGAAAAGAGCCGGAATTTGACTGCCACAAACAATACACATCCCCAAGGACTTTTAAACAACGCATGGATCTTTTTGTGTAAAGGTTGCTATAGCAAACACGGGACAGATTGCGTAAAAAGCTTTAGTACTGTTCCTTGCACCTTACACCTTTCGTAATATGGGGAAAAGAAAAACTATGGAAGGCAGCGGGGGTGGGGGCGAAGATGGCAGCAGTGGTAGAGCCCGTAAGGGTAAAAAAGCTAAAAAGGTATCGAAGCATGCTGGTAGCAACTGTGTATTGGATAGGATTGACACGCATCTCGTAGAGTGTGAGGATATATTAACAGCTGAACAGAACGTACGATCAGTTAGGGATAACTCCCCTTTCAGATCAGCACAAACCAATAGTGGGAGCCCAAATCGACATGTTGCTATCCCGGCTATGTTTCTTAATACACAAAGAAAAGAGCCCACTTCTAAGAGTAACGTGACAAAACAGAACGTAGGGAAGACGGGCGACCCTCCTTCTAGCGATCCTCCTTCTAGCACTTCTAACCCAGTAGAGGACAACAACTTCCATCATATTGATCCTCTAATCACATGCACAAATAGGTACATGGCATTGTTAAATAGCACGGAGGAAGAGAGGCCCCAGTTACCCGAAGCACCCCTAGTAAGTACCACAGGGAAGGTCGCAATCCACACTGCAGACACTCAGGAGGTGACCCAAATGGTGCATTCGCTGAAGGTAGAAATAGGGGCAATGAAAGCGATGATAGAGGACTTGTCTATCATGGTAAGGCTCTTATCGCAAAAAGATTCATCATGTCTGGAATGCGCAAATAACAGAGCTACCAATCCCGCATCACCCAGTCAGCCAACCACTCTAGAGTTAGCAAATGACCACTCTCACAAGGGCGGCAAGTTCAAAGACAGCCCTCTGTTTTCTGAAGTGGCTAAGCCCCAAAAGTTGGCACCATTATTACCCACTCCGAGGCAAGTGCCACATATAAACCTAAATACCCCCGCCCACCATAGCCAGAGCACTGACCTTCATAGCGCAGAAAACACAAAAGGTCAATTACCGGCCAGCAGAAGATCACACGGCCCCCAGTCCTAGTCCCAAAACCCACAGAGTTATGCTCCCACTAGTTGGGGGGGACAGAATGTTGACAAGGCGTATAACATCTATATGGTGAACGTCCCCAAGCTTAACACCAGTAAAGGCACAGAAAAAGTGGATTCACTAACCAACAAAGCCATCCACTGGATAAGGCATGTTAGGGGGTGCCGTTCTGTGATTAGGGAAGACATAATTAGGGCGCGTAGGCTTTCTTCCCCGGCTCAAAAGACAGACTGCATTGAGCTTACATTCAGCAGGAAGGATCTTGTAGAAAATCTTTTTGCCCTTGAGTTCCGAACTTGCTCCCCTGATTCATCCCTTATCCAGTTTAGACAGCATTTGCCGAATAGCCAGCCCAGACAGCCCATCGGACAGATGCCGACATTGCGGATGGGTAGCTCCACATTGGAGAACATTGACTGACTAGGAGGCATGCCTAAAACAAATGAAGGATACATGGGAGAGGTAGTAAATAACAGGGGTAGTTTATCTACCATTTATCTCCCTAGTACAGATGCTGGTGGGCTCGCTGAGAACCCAGGAACGATAAATAAGCCTTCACTCCCAATGGAGAGCCGTTGCGACTCTAGTCCCTCGTCTCCTGGGAATCCTACAGACGTATCGCATTCTTGCCATGGCTCACAGGGGGGAACGCTACTATCGTGGAACATAGCAGGGATGGGTTCCAAGCTATTTTGCCCAGAGTGGCATGCTTTTATTGAATGTTACGATATTTGTCTCTTTCAAGAAACCTGGCTCACGGCACCACAATATTGTGTAGGCTATCTAAATTATTTTGTTCCAGCTGAGAGAGGAGCAAAAGGTCGCCCCTCAGGGGGACTGACAATCTGGGTGCGACAAGAACTAGGCATCGTTATCGAGGAGCTCCCGTTTAATAATAATGACATTCAGGCGTTACGATTGAAACTGGGCCCTAGGGAGAATGTAGATATCTACAATGTATATGCGAGGGGCACCAGAGGGAGGAAGTCGGAAGGTTTAGCGGCTCTCGACGACCTCCTTGATATATATTCAGTTGACACCAACGTCATTATTGCGGGCCATTTTAATATCACGTTTGAGCCGCTTGATAATGAGGAAAGTTATGTTATGTTATGTTATAACAACTTGTATAGCGCACTACTACCCATAGGTGTCTAGGCGCGTTACGGACCACACACTGACGCAGGAAACTAGTTTTTAAAAAGCCAGGTCTTGAGATGTTTCCTGAATTCAAGCAGGGATGTAATCTTCCTAAGAGAGAGCGGAAGAGCATTCCAAATTCTAATGGTGCTGTGTCTAAAACTCCTACCCCCCCAGTTCATAGTTTTAACTCTGGGGGTAAGCATTAAAAAGGCATTAGCTGATCGTAATGACCTAGTGGGAGAGTACCAATTAAAAATGTGATGAAGAAATTGTGGGCCGTCACCATGAAGTGCCTTGTGGGCGATGCAAAGTGCCTTAAATTTTACACGCTGGCCAACTGGAAGCCAATGCAGATCTTGAATCCCGGTCCTAATGGACTGGTGCTTAGGGACATCCAAAATCAACCTGGCAGCGGCATTCTGAACTGACTGTAACCTTCTGAGCTGGTTGGACTGCACATTAATATACAAAGCGTTACAATAGTCCAATTTAGACAGGACCAAAGTGGTTAAAACAATTTTCCTAGACTTTCTAGGAATGTAGGGAAGGATTTTACGCATCATTTTGATTGTAAAAAACGGCGAGGACACCACCTTTGAAATCTGAGATTTAAAATGAAGCTTCTCGTCTATTATGACCCCCAAATTTTTTGCTTTCACCACTGGAGTAGGAAGGGGGCCCAAACAACTGGGCCACCAGGCTGGTGACCAAAGAGGAGAGAGCTTGCCAAACAGCACCACCTCAGTCTTGCTAGAATTTAACTTCAGGCATTGCCTACTCATCCACTTACTCAAGGATACCATACAGTCATGGAGTTTGGTAGAGTAGTTAACATCCCTGTCAATAGTTGAGATCACCAATTGGGTGTCGTCGGCATACGAGGTCGGGATTAAATCAAAGCTTCTAATTAGAGGTGCTAATTCGGACACATAAATATTAAAAAGTGTAGGGCTCAAAGAAGAGCCCTGCGGTACCCCACATGGCAAAATAAAAGGTGCTGATTTAAAATCGCCTAATTGCACTATCTGGGTTCTATCTGTTAAAAAGATGTTAAAAGCATGAGGGCATTTCCTCCCAGACCTATGCATTTTAAACGTTTTAGCAGCAAGGTATGGTCCACTGTATCAAATGCCGCGGACAGATCCAATAAGATAAGGGCCGCCGATCCTCCCCCATCCAAAGCGGTTCGGATTTCCTCTGTGGTCTTTATCAGAGCTGTCTCAGTACTGTCATGACCTGAAGCCAAACTGACTGTGATCTAGGATATTATTTTCTAAAATATATTTGGAGAGTTCAGTATTAACAATCTTCTCCAAAATTTTTGCTGGAAGCGGAAGCCTTGCAATGGGTCGATAGTTGGCGGGATCTGTAATTTCTAGGTTGGTTTTCTTTAGTAGTGGTAAAATGCAGGCTTGTTTCCACCTTATTGGAAATGTTCCCTGTGAAAGCATCTGATTAAATATGTCCGATAACCGTGGACTAGCAAGATGGCCAACAAGATGGAGAATACTTGGAGGGCAAGGGTCCTCAGGTGAACCCGATTTGGTATTTGCAAGAAGCGTAGCAATTTGCACTGGAGGTGTAAGGGAGAAGTTTAAAAGGGGCGTTGTAATCATAACTTCCTGTTCTGTGGAGTTTGAAATTGGCAAATGTAGGACAATTGGTCAAAAAGTTGCCTCACAGAGGAAGAAGATGCGCAGTGGGGAATACCTAAGCTGGAGCTTCCCCCCATAAAAAAATGGACAGATGTGGCTATACAAATTAATTCCATTTGTATAGGAAAGGGTCTTCGGGCGGCAAATGGTAGGACCCCATCAGACACTCTGGGGGCAAATACTTTTAATAATGGATCTAGTGCCAGTCGTATAGATTATATACTAATCTGTCTGAAACTATGGCACACCCTTGATGACATGGTTGTCAAGGATCGACAGGAGAGTGACCATAACCCCCTGTGTGCAACCCTGAGATTATGGCCAGAAAAGACATCCTCACTGAACGGGTGCGAATCGCATTCTTGTGATGTTGTTCCCACCAATGACATGAGGCGCCTAAAATGGACAAGGCTTGTAGAAAAGCCTGAATTTATAGCCAATATTTCCAAGGAAGTTGATTATGCCATAACGAATAGTTTCTTACCTGTCGGTGTAGTTTTGCAGCTTGAAGACTTTCTGGATTCACTATGCTGTGCATTATTCCGCGGTCTAGTGGTTGGGTCCGGAATCGTAGTATTTTTTCTCTTTTCGTGGCCCAGGTGGGCGTCGACGTCCCACCATTTGGTGTCCTCCCGTGACGTCGGCGCGCTTCCTCCGGAAGCTCCCACCTTTGGGCGCCATCTTCGGATTCTTTTTTTCTTGTCTTGTGCTATTTTTGTTTATCCTCTTATTTTTTGAAGGTCTTTTTCCTTTCTTAATCCCTTTCCTCCTGTCTCATCTTTCTGGCGGAGGTGGGTGGGTTCGCTAGTGAATCCAGAAAGTCTTCAAGCTGCAAAACTACACCGACAGGTAAGAAACTATTCGTTTTGCAGCGTGAATCTTTCTGGATTCACTATGCTGTGCATAGACTTTGTAGCGGTTTGCTATGTTTGTGGCGGCTGGGTGGAAGATGAGCGTTGGTTGTTGAATATATGTTGAAGCACTTTTTGACCTACTTGTGCCTCTTTGTTCATCTGTATATCCACGCAGTAGTGCTTAGTGAACGTGTGCACTGAAGCCCATGTTGCCGCCAGGCAAATGTCTTGGATGGGTGTGTTTGCCAGGAAAGCTATTGTTGCTCCCTTTTTCCTGGTAGAGTGAGCTTGTGCTGCTCCTTGTAGTTCTTGGCCTGCCTGTTTGTGGCAGAATTGGATTGTCTGTGCGATCCATCGTGCGATGGTGTTTTTAGTTACCGGTCTTCCCAAGAAACTGCTTGCGAAAGACACAAAGAATTGCTTTGTTTTCCTACAATCTTTAGTCCTTTCAATGTAATGCATCACTGCTCTTCTAGCGTCCAGAGTGTGCAGTGCCCTCTCTGCGCTTGTGGATGGTTTTTGGAAGAAACTTGGTATCTGTATTGTCTGGCTTATGTGGAACTTTGACACCACCTTTGGCATGAAATGTGGGTCTGTTCTCATTACCACCCTGTCATTGTGAATTTGAATGTAGGGTTCTTGTAGTGTTAGCGCTTGCAATTCGCTCACCCTGCGTAGCGAGGTGATGGCCACCAGAAAGGCTGTCTTTATTGTGAGCATATGTAGGGAGGCCTTATGAATGGGTTCGAAAGGTGCCATCATAAGTTGCGTTAGAACTACATTGAGGTTCCATGCCGGCGGTGGCATCCTTTTTGGGGGGGCGATTCGTTTGGCCCCCTCCAGGAATCTTTTTACCACCTGAGATGTAAAGAAACTTTTCCCTGTTTCTCCTCTTGTATAGGCTACTATTGCTGCTAGGTGTACTCTTAGCGAGGTGTAGCTTAGGTTACTTTTTAGCAAGTGTGTTAAGTATTTTAGCACTGTTGATTCCCTGGTGATTCTCTTCTGGAGCTTTTCCCTGATGCACCATTGGGTGAATCTTTTCCATTTTGCCGCATAACACTTCCGTGTGGGTGGTCTCCTTGCCTCCCGCAGCACCGCCAGCGTGCTCTCTGGGAGCTTGAGGTGCGCGAACTCTAAGTCTTCAGGAGCCAAGCTGTTAGGCTGAGGCTCTCTGGTTCCGGGTGGAGCACCCTTCTGTTTTGCATCGAGAGCAGGTCTCTTCTTTTGGGGAACTTGTGTGGTGGCCCCTGTGCCATTTCCACTATTTGTGAGAACCAGGACTGCCTGGCCCACTGTGGTGCTACTAGAATCAGCGTCATGTTGCTTGTTCTGCATTTGCTGAGCACCCTGTGCATCAGCGGTATCGGGGGAAAAGCGTAGGCAAATGTCTTCGACCAGCTTATCCATAGGGCATTTCCTTGGGATTGCTGACCTGGTTGTCTGGATGCGAAGTATTGGCATTTTGCATTCTGGTGTGTTGCAAACAGGTCTATTTGTGGGGTCCCCCACTTTTTGAATAGCCTTTGCGTTTCTTGCGGGTTGAGCTCCCACTCGTGGGATGCTGATGTCTGTCTGCTGAGTCTGTCTGCTTCCACATTGTCCTTCCCTGGTAGATGTATCGCCAGGAGGTCTATTTGTAGTGGGATTGCCCATCCCTATATCTCCTGCGCTAGCCTTGACAGCGCCACTGATTGTGTTCCTCCCTGCTTGTTGATGTAGAACATCGTTGTGGTGTTGTCTCTTTGTACTAACACCCTTTGCCCGTACAGCTGTTTCTGGAAGGCTTTTAGTGCACGGAACACGGTCTTTAGTTCTAGGTAGTTGATGTGTTTGATGGCATCTGTTTGTGTCCATAACCCCCTCACTTTGAGCAGGTTCATGTGCGCTCCCCACCCCATTTGGGATGCGTCTGTTGTGATAGTCACTGTTGGAGGTGGTGGTGTAAATGGCTTCCCCCTTGTTATGTTGTCTTTGTTCCACCACGCTATCTCCTCTTGCACTGCGTGCGTTACAACCGCTAGATCTTCCCAACTCCCTGTTGCCTGTGACCATTGTTGTTGGAGCCATTCCTGGAATGGTCTCATGTGGAGTCGAATGTTGGGGACTAGGTGTATGCAGGACGCCATCATCCCCATGAGCTTGCTCACTGTCCTCACTGTCAGAGGTTGCCCCTTCTGGTATTGGCGTGTCTCCTTCATCAGGGCGAAGGTTCTCTTCTCGCTGGGGAACACCCTGCCCCGAATGGTGTTGATCTGAGCGCCCAGGAAGATCTTCACCTGTTCTGGTTCTAACGAGGACTTCCCCCAGTGTATCGAAAACCCTAGTTCTGTCAGCGTGTGCGTGACCTGCTGAGCATGTAGTTTGCACTGGTTGTAGGAGTTCGCCTTTACCAACCAGTCGTCGAGGTAGGGATATACATGTATTCCCTGCCTTCGTAAGTGTGCGGCTACCGCAGCTAGGCATTTTGTGAAGACCCTTGGTGCGGATTTTAGCCCAAAGGCTAGGGCTGTGAACTGGTAGTGCGCCTTGTTGATGGCAAATCTCAGTAGATGTTTGTGTTTTCGGTTCATGGGAATGTGTAGGTAGGCGTCCTTGAGGTCTATAGTGGACATAAAGTCCCCGTCCCTTATCTGAGGTATAACCTCCTGTAGGGACGTCATCTTGAACTTTTGAGTTTTTATGTATTCGTTTAGGAACCGTAGGTCCAGAATGGGCCTTAACGTTTCGTCCACCTTTGGTACGAGGAAGTAGTTGGAGTACACTCCCTTGTTTCTTTCCTTGTACGGCACTGTTTCTATTGCCTCCTTGTGGAGGAGTTCTTGTGCCTCCTGCCAGAGGAGTGAGAGCTCTTTTGTTGAGCGTGTTTTGCTGGTTGGCCTCCTGTTTGGTGGCTTTTTTTCCAGTTCTATACAGTAGCCGAACCGTATGATGTTGAGTATCCACTTGTCTGTTGTTATCTTCTTCCACTCCTGGAAGAAGTGTCTTAATCTGCCTCCTACTGGTGTTACATGTTCGTTTATTTTTCCTTTGTGTGTTTTTAATTGTCTCTTGAGTCCTTTGTTGTGCCACCCCACTAGAGATGTTGTCTGTGTGGGCACGCTTGGTACAGCGGAGTCACTTGGAGGTGGGTTGCTGTCCCCCTCTTCTCGTCTGCCCCCGTCCGTTCGGTCGCCCCCGAAAGGACTGGCCCCTCTGTTGGTACTGCCAGCTTTGCTGTTGCTGACCTTGCTGCGCCTGGTTGTTTCCCTGATAAGTTTGCTGGAATGCCTGGTGCGATGTTCCCGGCTGGCTTCCTCCTCTGCCATTTGGTCTCCTTGAGGTGGTGCCCCTTCTCATCCCTCTGAACTGCAGCGCTCCCATGGACCTTGCAGTTTCATTATCCTTTTTGAGTTGTGTCAGCTTCTTGTCCACTGGTGTACCAAACAGTTTTTCCCCGTTGAAGGGTATGTTCAGAATATTGTTCTGGACTTCCGGCTTGAAACCTGAGATCCTCAGCCAGGCATGCCTTCTTTCCGTCACTCCAATCATCATAAGTCTGCTTGAGGTGTCTGCTGCGTCCAAGGCCGACTTTAGGCAGGTGTTGGCCATGTTCTTGCCTTCCTCCACCAGGTGTGTTGCCCTCTGCTGGTATTGGTCTGGGAGATGTTTGAGCAGCTGCCCGACCTCCTCCCAATGTTGGTACGCATGTCTGCTTATTAGGGCATTGGAGTTCGCAATGCGCCAGTGAATTGCCGCATTCCTCCCTATTTTCCTCCCTGTGAGGTCTATTCTCTTACTCTCCTTGTCTGGAGGTGGGCCTGAGTTTGTGGGAACGTTGGCCCTCTTTCTGGCTGTTGCTGTTATAATAGAGTCAGCTGGTACGGACCCCTGGATATATGCTGGGTCCTTTGAGGAATGTTTGTATTTCTTCTCTGTTCTAGGGGTGACAGATCTGCAGATTGCTGGCTCCTTGAAAGCTTCCCTGCCCTGGTCCAGCACACTTGGAAGCATGGGTAGGAATTGGCTCCTAGTTTGAGTCGGGAGCAGGGTCTCTAAGAGGAAACAAGCCTTTGGTTTCTCTTCCTCCATTTCGACCCTATAAGTTGCTGCAGCGTTCTTGATGACCATGTTGTAGATGCCAATGTCGTCTGGCAGGGAAGGCCTCGACGGATATGACTCTACGCCCTCCTCCGGGTTTTCGGCGTCGAGGTCCTGCCATTCAAGGTCCTGTGCCTCCGAGGGCGTCGAGCCAAAGTTTGTTTGCTGATCGTCCTCGCCTTCTCCTCCGTAATAATACAGGCCCTCTTCGTCCTGTTGCTCTGCTGGTTCAGGAGTTTTCGGCGGGTCAGCGGCGTCGAACTCCTCTTCGACTACTGTCGAGGGCTTCGAAGGGATGGTGTATCTGCTCATCCGTTCGTCGAAGTCCTTCTTCCTCTGAAGGATACTGTCCATTTCGGCCTCGAGCCTTCTTTTCTTCCTCTCCATTTCGGCCGCTTGTTCGGCGTCGAGAGTTTCGGCGGTTCTCTTCGAGGTCGTCGATGTTGACGTTGAAGTCGCCTTCGGCTCTTTTTCCTTCGGCGTCGAGCGCGGCTTTTCGGGACCGTGCTTCGATGACCTAGGTTTTTCTAGAGCTTTCGCCGCTGGGAGTCCTTTTCCAAGGATCCGCTGGGCTGTTTGTCCGTGGACGCAGCTGTGGTCGTCGAATGCTTCGACGCCAGTGCTCCTTTCGAGGACTTTGGCTCTGTTTTTCGAGAGTCTGTCGGGGCTTTATGGGTCGACGTCTCTCTTACCTCTTTTGTCGACTTCTTATCGGTCTCTGCGACCGTGTAGTCCTCTGGTCCCTCGGCGATGTTGTCCTCTTCTCCGCTGGAGAGGCCCAAGTCCCGAAGCGACGGAGGTTGTCCTTGCCCCTGCATGGTGCGGTGAAGAAAACTCCAATTTCTTGGCGTTTTCTGCTTTATTTTCTCTTCTTGTTTCCAAAAAACTCTGGAACTCCTCGTGACGATCCAGACCCAACGGCGGAAAAAAGAATCTGAAGATGGCGCCCAAAGGTGAGAGCTTCCGGAGGAAGCGCGCCGACGTCACGGGAGGACACCAAATGGTGGGACGTCGACGCCCACCTGGCCCACGAAAAAAGAAAAAAAAAAAAAAGAGAAAAAATACTACGATTCCAGACCCAACCACTAGACCGCGGAATAATGCACAGCATAGTGAATCCAGAAAGATTCACGCTGCAAAACTGAGCTAGAATCTACTACGGCAACTAATGAGGCACTTGAGCTTCCTACTCAGACTCATAACAAATTTTTTACTCACTTGCGTACATATTTTTATAAGCGATGTAAGCCCAGCAAAATTATAATGAAGAAAGCCAGTTCCTGGTTCAACAAGGAATGCAGACAGGCGAGAGAATCACTAGGGGAGGCAATTAAAAAGGGGGAGCCTGCTACAGTACGAGCAGCCAGACAGGTCTATAAGAGTACCCAGAAAAAGGCCAAACAATCCTGGGACGAGAATAGATGGCAGGACCTTAAGGAGGCTTGCTCCTTGAGTGATAGTAAATCCTTCTGGAATATACTAAAGTGGGATAGAGGAGGGCAGCCGGAACACCCTCATAATCACGTAACTCAGGACGATAGGGTCAAATATTTTAAACCCCAGTATGCACGTAGTCCCATTGAGTCAAACCTGGAGGCACCCATCTTCGTGCTGTACCAAGAAGACGCATTTAATAGTACTAATGTCAACACAGCACTGGGATCAGTAGTAGGAGGCAGGGCGCCTGGCCCAGATGGCGTACCTGCAGATATGTTCCTATATGATAAGACAAGGTGGAGCAGGTATATCTTATTGCTGGTTAATTTTGTTGCCAAAGGAGCCCCTATACCAGATTCGTGAAAAGGGAAATATCCCCGTATATAAAAAGGGAGATAAATCTCAGCCAGGCAACTACAGGCCCATTAGCCTGATAGACTCGCTACAAAAGATAATGGGGAGGTTAATTCTCAACAAGATACAGGAGTGGATTGATGAGAACAGTATTCTATCCCCCCTACAGGCAGGCTTCCGGGCATTTACTAGCAAGATTGATCAGGTGTTTCGCTTTACTTTGTTGCACTGGAAGGCGGTGGTCCTGGGCAAAGGCAGCTTGTACGCTGCCTTTGTCGACCTAAAGTCAGCATTCGACCTTGTCCCCCGTTCTAAACTATGGGCGATCCTGCATGAAATGGGGATGCCACCTGAGCTCCTCACACTAGTTATGAGATTGCATGAGGATAACTACGCCACAATTCGATGGGGCTCCCAGGGTAGGGTTACTAGCTCTTTCCCTGTAGAGAGAGGTGTACGACAGGGCTGCGTGATGGCACCTACCCTTTTTTCCCTATTTATTCATGGAATAGTAAACTATATGGAAGAGGTGACCACTGACGCCCCGTCACTCGCAGGTGAAAAAATACCTATTTTAATGTTCGCGGATGACACATTAATTATTTCCAAGACCCCGAGCGGCCTTCAGCGGGCCCTGATAACCTTCAAAATGTTTTGTTCCGCTCGCGGTCTGGAAGTCAATGTGTCAAAAACGAAATTCATGTCTTTTAACCCACACAGAGCTTTTAAAAGTAGCATACTAATGAATAACCGCCCATTGGAACAAGTAAATGCGTTTACCTACCTGGGGGTCAATATCCAAAGGGACCTAAAATGGAAGCAGCAAATTGACCTGGCTACACTAAAGCATCAGCAATTGTCGGGAGTATTACACCGGGAGTATAACACCTCACTGACTAAGCCAATTAGCCCAGTGCTCCAGGTATACAACATGAAGGTGGTTAGAGCTATGGGGGTATGAGAACCTGTCTAAACTTACCATTGCTGAAAATAGGTTCCTGCGTAATATTACTAATCTCCCACAAAGCACTCCAGTGTGTCCCCTACTCTATGATCTAGGTAGAAAGCCCATGGCTGAGGTTGCTAAACTACGCCCTCTACTATACTGGCGCAGATTATGGACCACACCAGAACTGAAACACTATGCCGCAGGCTTCATGGATATAACAAGGGCTGATACCTTTCACAAAATCAAACGGGTAAGAGAAATTAGAGATGCCCTAATAAGCATAGGCATGAAGTCATTATGGGAAGAACCAGATAAAGCTTGCTTTCCTTCAAAAAAGATCCTGAAAGAAAAATACTGGGAGATGGTCATGCATAAAACACTAAGAACCAGTGACCCTTCATCACTTACAGGAATCTTTTTGGAAGCTAAGCTGATCCCGAGCCTAGATCCGTATTGGGATATAATAACTAAGCCACACGATAGAAAGTTATTTTTCCAGTTTAGGGTGGGCTCATTGCCCACCAGGGCCTTTACAGCAAGATGGGCCAAATCATGTGATAATAAGTGTCCTATATGCAAGACCCATGTTGAATCTGTGGCACATATGCTGTTTGTTTGCCCAGCCTATGACGCACCTCGTCGTGTTTGGCTGGTGCCAATTTGTAAATCACTAGGCACCAGAAGGAGTGAAGTAGATGAAAGAATTTTACGTACTAATACTTCAACTCCTATCGTCACAGCAGTAGCAAAATTTCTAGGTTGGTCCTGGGCCATAAGGTCACACTTTTTATCCATCTGACATGTGTGCTTTCTTGTACCATCACCGGGGGGATTCATAGCCACACCTTAGATCGTTTGTAGTTAGTCCTCTAGTGCAGGCCCTAACTAGCCAGGATTAAAAGTGTAGCGCGTGTGCGACAGAGAATTTTTAATAGTGTGTGTTTTTAGTGGTACCTACTGACTGCTCTGTAACATATTTTATGGATTTTTAATATGCTATGTTGACCCAACTGCATTCCTTAAAAAGTTCTATATTCTAGCTTGGCATCGTTTGAACATCGAATTGTTTTATACATATAGATATATTTTTGTAATGTGCTTTTATGACTAATTGTCGAATAAAGCTTATTTGACTGACTGATGTGCGCTTTTTGGCGAAAGGGGAATGTTATGGATGGCTCATGAATGATGAACGTCCATTAAAACTTTATCTTTATTGAAATGCAGGCGGTAACTAATCCAGTGTGAATAACGGATAACAATCTGAGTAAAACAGACTAAAGAAGTTTGTCACTTAATCATATGTGCAAAAATAATGATGATGGTTATATATATGAATTTGTCTGTTTTTTAGATGCCCCTGATGAAGGGAACAATCCCGAAATGCATTGGGCTCTTTTAATAAAGAAAACGTGACATGTGGCAACCACCTTTCCTGTGTTTTTGTGAACATCTCTGCATGGCAGTTGAATGAATAAAATGGATTGAAGCAAAGTGAAAAATGGTGAAAAGGAAATTGAGTAGAAAATGGAATAAGAGAAGAAAAAGAATATAGCATTTAATTGATTGGATTCATTCAGTTTTGCGGCTGTGCTGCCCGTACGGGATCAAAAACTTGGTTCCTTTGTGTTCAGTTGACTTTCTAAAAGTGCCATTTTCAGACCTACAATCTAAAAACCACCTTCACTAAAAGATATGTTTTTAAATTGTGAGTCCAGAGACACCAAACTCCAATTTTCTATCTACTTCCAAATTGAAGATACACTGGTACGATGTTACCAGGTATCTCCAATGCTGACCTATGGGAGAGATAGACCATGCTGTAGTGAAACCTGAATTAAGCAGATTTTCACTACATATAAAACTCATAAGTACATGTTCTACCACTTAAATACACTGCACTCTGCGCATGGGGCTACCGAGGGCCTACCGTAGGGGTGCCTTACATGTAATAAAAGGGAAGGTTTGGGCCTGGCAAGTGGGTGCATTTGCCAGGTTGACATGGCAGTTTAAAACTACCTGTCAAACAAGGAAGAGGGGGGGACTAGGAGCTAATAAAGATTCAGTACCCATGCTCCAAACAATTATATCGATCTAAAAATAGGGTCAGTGTTCCTAATAAGACACAAGTAGTGTCTATCAAGAGAAGACGGAAGAATAGGTAACTAGGTACTTTACTGTTCAACAGGAGACGGTCAAAAGTTATGTCGCTTGTTGCCCTCACACATCCCAAGGGATGTCATGCTTCATCATTGGGCAATGCTCCTCGTTCGGCCGGCGCTGCAATGCCCTACGGGTCCCCCGAAGGGTAACTTTAGCGGAGATCTTTTTATTTCGCAGTTTGATGAGTGAGGGTGTGAGTTCTAAGTGGGGTCATGAAAAGTGAGTGTGAGATGGAATATTAAAACTAGCTAAGGGATATCCTGAACGTTTTTAATATGCTGGTTCCCCTGTCAGAGTAAAAAAACCATAGGTTGTTGTTACTAGTGGGGAAATAATGGCCCCTAGTAACTAGAAGGTCGACACGTTTTGCGCCTTAAAGTTGTCAGAAAGATTCCTGGCGCTTCATCAGGACCAGAAAAATTGTTTTACAATGAATAGTTCTAGTTGAGTTAAACCCAATCGTGATTGATGATTGAGCGGTCCCTCTTTGTTTTGTTGAGGGTGGTACCTGCTCGTGATAATTATCACCGTTGGTTCAACCCAGAGAGCTGAAAGTGAATAAAAAGAGAGACAGACACGATACATAGACATACACAAAAATATATTAGGTAATGTCCAATTGTAGGATTCTAATTGGCAACACATATCAAGAGTGGACTCACTGGTCACACATAAACTAACGAAAACATGTATTGTCATATTTAGGCGCCATCATTAATTGCAAGGTCATCGCGCCTTATAATTGTTCCACACACATCCTATTATTTCTGTAATAAGCAGGGGATGTTTGTTACACTCACAAATACCTGTTAGTAATTAATAGCACATATGATCCGTATCGTCACTGGCTGATAATATGGCGAAGAAATTGTAAATTTCATCGGTAATAGATAGTTACATAGTCTTATCTATTTTTTATAGACAATAGGCTTCATAGGCTATCGCACGGAGACCCGCACCATTACGGGCTGTGAGTATCAATGGAGAAAGAGGGGAGAGAGAGAGAAGGGAAGGCGAGTTTAAAAACGTTTGCTCGTTGCTGCCACGAGCCGCTTTTACAAGACTATACTTCCGATGGGAGAAGCATCTTGCTCACGGTTTTTGCCGGGTGCGCGACCTTGCTGCACCCACCCTCGACCACGCGTGCCTGAATGTTGGCTGTGAGGCTGACCGGCATCCATAAAGTAGAGCTTCTCCCATTGCATAACATCCGGCTGCCTGGCTTCCTGTGGGCGTGTCCCAATCATATGCGCATGTCCAGGCGCCATCCTGTAGTGGAGTGTTTTTGTTTAGCAATTTAAAGAGGGACCTAAATACAAGGATCCTAGGTTCGTGAAGAGGATTTGTTGAACAAGGGAGTTATGTTCAAAGATGTTAAAATGTACCAGTAGTATGTTCATGATGTTTGGGGTTATGTATGGACAATGAGCAGCTTTGTGTTCATTTGCATATTACTCGTCATTGCTACATGAAGGTCGATAATGTTGACCAATATGTAACAGAATAAATTAATGGGGGATGAGTCATGATCCACAGTGGTAGTGTCTACACTGAATACTCATTCTTTGTTCAATGAGTGAATGGGTTCATGTCTACGGATAACTGAGTCCAGGAATTGTGTATACCTTATATCCTGCCCCTGTGAATTATTCTACATAGGGATGACCACCAGACCGGTCAAAAGTCCGAATAGGGGAACACAAAAGTACTATTCGATGCAGTCGCATCGCCACCAGAATGTGCAACTACTTCATTGAGAAGAAACACTCTGCAGACGACATCAAATGGACCGTCATTGAAGCAGACCCTACGTGGAGCACTACTGTCCTGTTCAAAAGAGAACAACGATGGGCTCACCGCCTTCAGACACACAAGAAGGGACTTAACGAAGACATCTCGTGGATTGATCTATGACCCATCCTGACGTACAGATGATCCCAGGCATCTAGGATTCCAGCTATGTCAACACAGAGAAATAGGGACGTGTAATTACTCCACACTCATCCCAACCGTGGGACACACCCCAAATAGTACGACATCTCTGCCCAAACATAAACATGAGGTAGAGACTACACACATTCTTGAGTGGGTACATAAAGGCTGCAAACATTGACATACTATATACACGACGTCATCAGAAGTGGGAGACTCCGCTTACACCTTCCACTGACACCATTAATAGTGCCTGGGAGGTGCTACCCACTCTACTGGACTCAGTTAGCCGTAGACATGAATACTTTCACTCATCGAACAAAGAATGAGTATTCAGTGTAGATACTACCACTGTGGATCATGACTCATCCCCCCTTAATTTATTCTGTTACATACTGGCCAAAATTACCGACCTTCATGAAGCAATGACACAAGTAATATGCAAATGAACACGAAGCTGCTCATTGTCCATACATAACCCCAACCATCATGAACATACTACTGGTACATTTTAACATCTTTGAACATAACTCCCTTGTTCAACAAATCCTCTTCACGAACCTAGGATCCTTGTATTTAGGTCCCTCTTTACACTGCTAAACCAAAACACCCCACGACCCTACAAGATGGCACCCGGACATGCGCATATGATTGGGACACGCCCACAGGAAACCGGGCAGCCGGATGTTATGCAATGGGAGAAGCTCTACTTTACGGATGCCGGTCAGCCTCACAGCCAACATTCAGGCACGCATGGTCGAGGGTAGGTGCAGCAAGCTCGCGCACCCGGCAGAAACCGTGCGTAAGATGCTTCTCCAATCGAAGGTATAGTCTTGGTAAACACGGCTCGTGGCAGCAAGGAGCACAAGTTTTTAAACTCACCTTCTCTTGTCTCTCTCTCCCCTCTTTCTCCATTGATACTCACAGCCCGTAACGGTGCGGGTCTCCGTGCGATAGCCTTTGAAGCCTATTGCCTATAAAAAATAGGTAAGACTATGTAACTATCTATCACCGATGAAATTTACATGTTATTCACCATATTATCAGCCAGTGACGATATGGATCATATGTGCTATTAATTACTAACAGGTATGGGGACGCGCTTTATGTTTGTTGTGGCCAGCGGCTGGAGGACTCCAAGTTCCAGCATCCTTTGCTCTCCCAGGAGGGAGGAGCAAGCCCGCAGTCTCGCGCTTAAAAGTGCTCAAGACCCCCGCAGCGCGGGACGTTCCCGGGCAAAGCCCGGGCCAAGGGCAGGCCCGTCCTTGCCCGTTATCGCCTGGAGGAGGCTGGGCTGGGCCACCCCTCTTGGTCCGCTGTTTTAATTAGCTCAAGTGGGACTTTGCTGGATACGAGGACTTTGGCCACTATAAACTGTGAGTTCTAGACGCATTGATAAAGATAACCTGCCCTAATTTATACATTACAGTCTTTTCTCGCTGCTGATGTATGACCAGCCTCGTTGCTCAAGTTCTTATGGTTATTATTAGTGTTCTTATTCAGCAGTATCTTCTGTTTCGTGGGTGGGTGGGGGAGTGGAAGTCCCTGTCCTCTTGACTTGTAAGTCCATCTCTGACATGGGGAAAAGAAAAACCACCGAGAATGATAACATGGAGGGGGAGAAGCTGGAAGGGGATCGTTAGTAAAGCCAAAATGGCGCGCAAGTCAGCTGCTAAAAATTGTGTTTTTGATCGTATTGATGACTTATTGGTAGATTGTCATGACATTTTGGCCTCACCTACTACCTCCTGCGCCCCTTCAACTCCAGCTAGAATAGCTAGTCAGCCCGCTACTATAGAACCAGCAAATGTATCTGACAATGTTTCCAATCACGTTAGTAAAACTAAGCGAATCCCGTCTATCTTCACCAGGCGCACTACACAAAGTACTAAAGCACCCAGACATAATAACAACAAGCAAAGCACTGTAGGGGAGAATGATGGGGAGCTGGGGGCTCTCCTCTCCTCTACTCGAGGGGCAGACAGTAGCGCAGGAAATGATAGGAGCGATTGCATTATCACTACTACTATCCCTCTATCAAATCGATATTCACCACTTCAAGAACAGCCAGAACAAATGCTGGGAAAGTGGGTAGAGACACTGGGACGCACTCCATTCCCAAGTCCGCATGCCGCTTGTACGGTTACCCATAATGAGGTATTAGATAGGAGGGGGGAGGCTTCTCAGTCTCAGCAGCCTACTCAAGGATGTGACGTCAGTAAGATTATCACTGAACTTAGGGAAGAAATTTGTTCGCTAAAATCTACAATCTTAGCGTTTCAAATCAAATGAAGTTACTTGTAAATAAGGAGCAACTTAGAGATCAAGTGGCTGTACCATTTACTAGTCCCCCATCAAGCCATGCTCCAGCAACAGTAAAAAGTGCAATTTCTATGCCCGTGAGTGACATAGTTCCTTTAATGTCTATTCCAGCCTACTGTCCATTAGGAAATAGAAACTTAAATAGAAACATAAGTCATATTAGAGCAATACAGGATGAGAACAAGTCCCCCCCTATTTTTAGGCAGTTCCAAGAGACATGTTCCACCAAGAGTATTTTTTTTATTAATGTGCCTAAAATTAAATTGAAGGGTGATCATGAGGACCATCACTCATTGCTCAATAAAAAGTTCATTGGATTAGAAAAATAAGGGGCAGTAGGTCACTAATCAGGGATCAATCAATCAATCAATCAATCACAGAATTTGTAGAGCGCACTACTTACCTGCGAGGGTCTCAAGGCGCTGGGGAGAGGGAAGGGGGGGGGGATGCTGCTACTGGTCGAACAGCCAGGTCTTGAGTAGGCTCCTGAAGGTCAGCAGGTCTTGGGTCTTTCGTAGGCTTAGTGGAAGGGTGTTCCAGGTCTTGGCGGCGAGGTGTGAGAAGGATCTGCCGCCGGTGGTTGTTCTTCGAATGCGGGGGACGGTGGCGAGGGAGAGGTCGGCGGAGCGGAGCCGGCGGTTGGGGATGTAGAAGAGGAGCCGTCTGTTGAGGTAGGCTGGGCCAGTTTTGTGGAGTGCCTTGTGTGCGTGGGTGAGGAGTTTGAAGGTGATCCTCCTGTCGACGGGGAGCCAGTGCAGGTTCCTCAAGTGGGGGGTGATGTGGCTGTGGCGTGGTACGTCGAGGCAAGGAGATTATCACATAGCGCCTTGCCTACAGATTCTGTTGAACTCCATCTAAGGGACGAGGGGCTGGTTCATAATCTTATAGCCCTGGAGGCAAGAACTTGCTCTCCTGTAGTCACCAATATACAGATGAAATATAGTCCCTTTACTTCATTACAGTTGTGTGAAAATAGAAGGGTTGGGGCCCTGATGGGATCTGACTCATCTCTAGCCCAGAACGATTGACTGTTGAGCGCCAATACTATACCCCATGAGAACCTAACCCACCATGATAGGATTAACCCTCTTACGTCAGTGGCACAGATGATAGGAGAGCTTCATATTATTCCGTCATCAATGTTGCAGACATACTGTTCAGAGCCCTTTATTCCCTCGCAAAGTACCATTGAAACTTTAATAACGGTATGCTCAGATCAGCATGTAAATTCATCTCCTCCGCAGGTCAGCGAAGTATTAGAGGAACCTTATCAAGTAGCTTCCCCAAGATCGGAAGATCGGACATCCACATTTCGTATAGTGTCATGGAATGTTGCTGGGCTAAGATCAAAGTTGGCACTCCCCCATTGGATTGAATATATTGAGCAATTCGATGTATGATGTATCCTTCAAGAAACCTGGGCGACTGCACCTATTTTTACTAGTCAAAAAGAAAGGCCTGCAGGGGGTTTGGTGACATGGGTTAAAATGGAATTGTTTTGTTCTATTAAAGAGGTTAAGACTAATAGCCCCGATATACTTGCTATAAGTCTCAGGGGCAGAAATGGTAGGACGATGGAAATTTTTAATGTCTATGCTCGGGGCACCAAGGCAGGTACATGTTCATCAACTCTATAAGTGTTAGAAAATATCCTTGAGAGAGAGAGTCATTGTCACCGCTAATAGTAGCAGGAGATTTTAACACTTCATTTGAACCGCTGGACCTGATAGATGTATCTTACTGCGATCCGATAGAGGCGCAATGGAATGTCCCCACCCTTGATTTACCTCCGATTAGAAGATGGACTCAAACAGCATTGCAGCTTCAGGCTGTAACCTTAGAGTATGGGCTTAGGGCAGCTAATGGCCGTACTAAGTCTGATAGGATGGGAGCCAATACATTTAACAAGACCACCGCGAGGAGTCGAATCGATTACATTCTGATAGACGTGAGGCTGTGGCCGGAAGTACAGGACATGGTGGTTGGCATAACCAGTGATAGCGATCACAACCCGCTTGAGCTTGCCATGACCATGCCGTGGAGCAAATATACTGCTAGCTTGGGGGTTAGGCTTACGTCCATGGACCTGTATCCCACAAATGACAACAGACGATTAAAGTGGGCGAGTGTAGTAATGGACGTTAAGAAGATTGATGCCATTAAACAAACTCTCCAAGAAACCATCATAAAGCTCCAAATGAGTATTGAGCAGCAGGAGGATCTTGCACTGATCACAGAGACCCACACGTGCTTTTTCGAACAACTAGCATCTCATTTTATTTGCTCGAGACCGCAGCGTAAGAAGCCACTATCTACCCCTCAGCACTCATGGTTTAACCAAAAGTGCAAGGAAGCCCGGTTACATCTGGCAGATGAGATTAAAAATAAGAACTTAGTGAATATTAGATTAGCTAGGAGTGCATACAAAAAGATCCAAAGGGAAGCTAAAAAGGAGTGGGTTGAGGACAGATGGTTACAGATTCGAGATGCCTGTCTAAGAAAGGACTCCCAGCACTTTTGGCGGCTTGTAACAAGGGGAAATGCGGATAGACCCAGACAGCCGACAAATAACATTACAGAAACAGCTTGGTTTGATCATTTCACAGTAGTCTATTCAGGATTGGAAAGGACAGACACTGAAGGTCTTTCTGTGGAATATACCAGCACGCAGCCCGTTAATGACTTATTTTCTCTAGCGGATATTGTTGAAAGTATTAACTCCATACTTAAAAGTAAAGCTACAGGGCCAGAAGGTGTACCTGGTGATGTCTTTCTATCTGATATCCCAAACTGGTCGTTGTACATCAGGTCTTTGGCCAATGGTATTGTAGCTGGTGCCCCTGTACCTCCATCATGGCACGGAGCAGAGGTTATACCGGTCTTCAAGAAGGGGGATCGATCGCTGTCCTCCAATTATAGGCCGATTAGCCTATTGGACGGGGTGCAGAAAGTTTTTTCCCGTGCCCTGCTCATTAAAATTATCGATTGGATGGAGGATAACAATATACTTTCCCCTTATCAAGCAGGTTTCAGGAGGAAAATTAGTACCACTGATCAGGTCTTTCGTTTCTCCTTACTGGCCTGACAGACCGTAACATTAGAGCAGGGTAGTCTCTATACTGCCTTTATTGATCTAAGGTCAGCCTTTGATCTCATCCCCAGGGCCAAACTTTGGAAAGTCCTTTATGATCTGGGGCTTCCATATGACATTCTGGCTCTTTTAGTACGGCTGCATGAGGGAAGTTATGCAAAAGTTCGATGGGGGGACCAAGGGCAGTTGTCGGATCCAATAAAGGTCACAAGAGAGATAAGACAAGGCTGCGTATTAGCCCCCACTCTATTTTCGCTTTTCATAAATGGGGTAGTTAAACATTTAGCAGAAGTCCATGCAGACGCACCCTCGTTGGGGAGTGCAAAAATAACCACTTTGTTGTTTGCAGACGATACGCTTTTGGTTTCGAAAACCCCTAGTGGTCTCCAAATACTACTTGACCGGTTTATGTCTTTTTGTGTAACGAGAGGCTTGGAAATTAACATCACTAAGACAAAACTCTTGCTAATGAATCCGCACAAATCTTTCAGAGGCAAATTGTTACTGGGTGGGATTCCATTAGAAAGAGTGGACTCTTTAGAATATCTTGGTGTAACAGTGACAGAGAAACTAACCTGGAAACTGCATATCTCCAAGCGTAATCTCCAGCAGAGGAAAACATCTGGGGCTTTAATTCTAGAGCATAGGGCGTCACAAACAAGACCGATCGCTGCCCCGCTCCAGATATATGACCAAAAGGTGGTTGGTTCAGCCATGTATGGGGCAGAACTCTGGGGTTTTGACAACTTAGAGGGCTTGCTTCGTACTGAAAACAAATTTTTAAGATCACTCTGTTCCCTCCCCCAGAGTACCCCGCTAATTCCATTAAGGCTGGATATGGGCAGAACAACAATAGTGGATAAGGCGAGGCTTCGCCCACTTCTTTTTTGGCTCCGCCTAAAACAGACTCCTGAGCTTTTCCACTATGCAGCTGCCATGGACGAAGTGCTTAAGCTTGACTGTTTTAAAAAACTTGGCTGGTTCAACAACATCCAGAAATGGCTTGAAGCACTAGGCCTGGGCAATCTATGGGAGGTAACAGATATCAGTTTTCTTCCCAGCAGAGAGTGGGTTAAGTCGTACTACTGGAATTGGGTGGCAGAGAGAGTTATTACACACACACAAGCAGGCCGACTTACGCTAGCATTCCTGGAGTCTAAGCTGTTTGGTGTATATGAGCAATACATGGAGCTTATTACTATTCCTCAGGAAAGAAAGTTATATATTCAATTTAGGTTCGACTGTCTCCCTTTGAGATCGCTCACGGCATCATAGAACAGTGGCGCTCTGGTTACATCACGTCACTGTCCATGTTGCCCTGAGATTGATGAGACGATAAAACACATTCTTTTTGTATGTTTGTCTTACAAAACTGTAAGACACAAATGGCTAGCCCCTGTCTGTAGACAACTGGGAACCTGCTGCCATCAGGAGGCATTGCGCATCCTCCAAACAGATATGAGGCCGGTGGTGGTATGCGCAGTGGCCAAATTCCTGGGGAAAATGTGGTTCATCAGGAGGCTGGTACTACAGAATGTCTTAAATAGACCCTTATCAAGTGATGTAATTTTAGCCCCTTCAACTATTAGTCTATCTTGATGGTTCTATTTTTATTTTTTCTAAATTGAACACAGGAATAAGGCACAATCTATTTAGATTTTGTTCATGGTTCCCAGGCATTGTTTTACATTAGGGCTAGACTTAGAGATTGACTAAGGTCCATATAGATATGTGTGCTTCTCTGCATGTCTTAATGTACCTTTGCACACGACTCTAGCACTTTATTCATTGTAAAAGGCCCTTTTTCTCCTGATGCTTTTATGGAAAGGCCGCCTGGCTCTAGCTAATGGGTTATTAACTATGAAATGTTGTTTTAGATTGAGATTTTATCTGATGGATTCTTCTTATTGATATTGATGTTTAATACTTCTTAAATTTTTTAAAACTATTTTTTATCTTTATTATTATATTGTTCAGTCCACAGGCTAAGACCTTTGTGGGTATATGTACTTGGATTTTATTGTGGGAGATTCTTTCAACAGCACATTTTTTGTTTGATGTAATTAGGGACTTTATTAATTAAGATGTTATCCAACACTGTCATCATTTTAGGCTTTATAGTGTAATATGTCAAGTTTTGTTTTTTAATACCAATGACTGTGTATTGTACTGTATGCCTATATACTTTGATGGTCGTAAAGACCGAATAAAGTCTGACGAACGAACAAACGAACTAACAGGTATTTGTGAGTGTAATAAACATCCCCTGCGCATTACAGAAATAATAGGATGTGTGTGGAAAAAATGAAAGGCGCGATGACCTTGCAATTAATGATGGCGCCTAAATATGACAATACATGTTTTCGTTCATTTATGTGTGACCAGTGAGTCCACTCTTGATATGTGTTGCCAATTAGAATCCCACAATTAGACATTACCTAATATATTTTTGTGTCTATGTATCGTGTGTGTCTCTCTTTTTATTCACTTTCAGCTCTCTAGGTCGAACCAACAGTGATAATTTTCACAGGCAGGTACCACCCTCAATAAAACAAAGGGGGACCGCTCAATCATCAATCACGATTGGGGTTAACTCAACTAGAACTTTTTATTTTAAAACAATTTTTCTGGTCCTGATGAAGTGCCAGGGATCTTTCTGACCACTTTAAGGCGCGAAACATGTCGACCTTCTAGTTACTAGGGGCCATTATTACCCCACTAGTAACAACAACCTACGGGTTTTTATACTCTGACAGGGGAACCAGCATATTAAAAACGTTCAGGATATCTCTTAGCCAGTTTTAATATTCCATCTCACACTCACTTTTCACGACCCCACTTAGAACTCACACCCTCACTCATTAAACCGTGAAATAAAAAGATCTCCGCTAAAGGTACCCTTTGGGGGACCCGTAGGGCATTGCAGCGCCGGGCCAACGAGGAGCACCGCCCAATGATGAAGCATGACATCCCTTAGGATGTGTGAGGGAAACAAGAGACATAACTTTTGACTGTCTCCTGTTGAACAGCAAAGTACCTAGTTACCTATTCTTCCGTCTTCTCTTGGCAGACACTACTTGTGTCTCATTAGGAACAGTGACCCTATTTTTAGATTGAATTTAAAACTACCCCCACAGGCGCTGCAGTGGCAGGCCTGAGACAGGTTTGTGAGGCTAATCACGTGGGTGGCACAGTCAGGGCTGCAGGCCCACTAGTAGCATTCAAGTTACAGTCCCTGGGCACAAATGGTGCACAGTACTAGGGACTTACTAGTAAATCAAATAAGTCAATTATGGAGAAACCCATTACCATTACATTTTAGACACAGAGCACTTGCACTTCAGCACAAGTCAGCAGTGGTAAAGTGCCCAGAGTCCTCAAGCCAGCAAACATGAAAATTAGCACACAATCAAAAACAGGAGGTCAGAAGCAAAAAGACAGGAGGAACCACGGCAAAAGATGCCAGGTCTAACACTTAGGTTAATAAAATGACCAAAACAGTGTGCTATAAGACATTACAAGGGTTTCTAAAAAGAAAAGAAAAGTTTTACAAAAATGATTCCATTCCCTACATTAATAGGGCAACACATCTCAAAGATTTAGTACTAAAAAAACAGGTTAATGTTGATATAGCAATTGTAATGTAGTGTAGTTCCTATTTCCCTAATAGGCTCTGCGCATTGGAATAATATACCCTATAGGTTTGACATAGGACTGAGGTCAGTATGCCCCTATCGAGTATATTAAACTTAATTACTTTGTACCAGCTAACTCAGAGGCCACTAGAAACTCCTTGTAAACAAGAAGGGAGTAGTTTCTGGCAACCGCATAAACATGACAACTTTGTTTCCCTTTAGAATCGGAACACTCTCAGAATCATGGAAACACACAGTTTCACTCAGCTAATCGTGCATGCTTAGTTTCTTCAGAGTTACACAGAAAGAATAGATGGGCGTTTCAATAAAAGGATTTATTGAACAGTCTTGTTCTCGTGTAAGAGATATGAGCTGTTATAATCATAAGACAGTATGCGAGATATATTATGTTCAGCGTAAGCAGTAGAAAGAAATAATACTGCGCTAGCATTATCTTTTAGCTATGACACATATATTCATATACATAAATAACAGAAGCTAAAAATGCGAGTACTCATAAGATGCTTCTCTAACTAGTTCTACCCCAGTGTACCTAACCTAAGTGCAGTGCAAGGTAAGAAGTAGGTGATGTATTCTATTGTATGGTATGCTATAGTATGCCAAGTCTGGTATGCCAAGTCTGGTATGCCAAGAGTCCCTCTAGGTTCTAGTCAGCTCCATACCTTAAGAATGAGAGAGGTGGGAATCTCTTTCCGGGTCTCGAACTCTAACACCCCGCGAAGGGAGTCAGAACACTGGAAGCTGGATTCTCTGCGAGCAGGGATGACAGCGTCTCTTGTCAGTGCGTCAGGCCGGGACACGGGCTCCTCTAAAGTCGAGGTCTCCTCCTACTTGCTTGGGCAAGGGAAGGTATATTTATACCCGGTAGGTGCCTTGGAATGTTAGCATTGACGTAAAGTTGGGCAGAGGAAGACGTCAGGAATGAACCCTTAAGGAATAGCGGTTCATGCATAATAAATGAGTTCTTGGAGAAATCAATAATCCTGTGCTAGGGGAACTCCCAAGAGCTTAAGGGTCCGGTTTCTAACAACTCGTTGTGACGTTGGGGTGGACGGATGTAGGTGACCATGCCTGTATTTGGATAGCATGGCTAATGCCTAAATAAGGACTGGGATCTTATGCCTATATAAGGGCAATGCGAATTGTGCCTATATAAGGACATGTATCAGGAAAACCTATATACGGACACCTAAAGCGGAATACAACACCCACTCCACTTTCAAATGAACGATAGTACTAAATGCTAAACATTAAATGCTAAACATTAAACTGAGTACCACATGTTGCTAAAAACATTTCTAAAAGCATATTAAAAGAAGTTTAAAAAAACTGTTGCTAAACATGTAATGCAATAGGTACTGTACATTTTAAAGCATTTTTTCATTCTAAGCATATATTGGAAATAAATGCAACATGAATGATAAAACAGAAATATATACATATGACGAAATGGTTGACAAGTATTCAAAAAATCAAAGCCATTTCATGTCATGGTACTAAATGAAATTGTGATAAATAAGGTGACAATGTGTCCCTGGAAGTATTCAAAGAAGTCCGTTCTATATCAATAGTTCTACTGTAAGCAGATTGAATTGCCATGTATTTTCAAATGGAGGGAAAAAAAAATTCAATTTTTAGGAAGAGTTCCAAGTCTTGTTCTGTTTTGAAAATATGGAGGACAAATTCATTGCTTCCCCGGTACACTGTGAGCCTAATCAAAGTCAGTGTATGGGTCTGGTGTAAACATGAAATCATCTATTCCTGGTGACAGTTGGAACACCTCGTTTGGAAGGTTAACTGCACAGAGATGTGAAGCATCGCCTTCAGCATAGGATGCTGCAGCAATGTTCGCGTCCGTTGGTACCTGTGTGCCTGTCGATCCATCTCGTACCTCAGCAGCAGCAGGAAGCGTCTGTGAGATCTCAACGAATGCCGTCATCAGGATTGGTAGCCTCTGGGGACAACACAGAGCATGGGCCGTTATCGGGTCCAGCAGAGTATCGATATCCGTTGGCATGACTGATGGGAGTGTTAGACAGATGTCTAGCACGCATTCTTCACCGCAAAGCAGGCAGCGTAGAACAGGTAAGATGCAATCTTGCCAGATTGGTCTAAATGACAGAAACCATGTTGTATTAAGTTCCCGTAGACGAGGTATGCCCAAAAGTCGCACTATGCGCTCACGGCACTTCCGTTCTAGGAGAGCTTTCTCCAAGTTGCTGGGAGTGAAGCCGGTTGATAGGCTTGCCATAGCATAGTAGTAGGAATAAAAACAGGATTCCTGCAACGAGTGCTAGAATTAATGGCACACCACCAAACACCGAATGTGCGAAGTTTGGAATGATTCCGAGGACTGCCTGAAAAGGTGTTAACAGTCCTGAACAGATGGTCTTAAATACATGTACAATCCCGCTCGTATCAGACATGTTTAAGATACGTCCCATCATTTCTACAAAATGTATAGGGCAGTTTGTACGAATTAGAGCCTGTATCTCAGCCGAAGTCCTTGCAATTTGTAGATCATAGATTTCTTTGGCCTAGGTCAAAGGCACTGTTTGTTGTAAAAGCATGGCTTTCATTCTGCTCAAAGTATCAAAACGTATAAAAGAAACATTCAATGAAGGCCATAGAGGCGACTCCCTGACTGTGTCTATTTGGGGGAACAATACTTGCATACAACAAGTAACCCTGGAGCTAACCGTTACCAGATATGGGATTCCTGGCAACATGCCACAGCAACTCTGATCATTCAACATGAGGTAACTCCCGTTAGAAAGTTGGCCAAACGTTGGATTAATCACAGCAGCTGGTGTACCCTGCAGGTGGCAGGACAAGTTTGCCACAGAACAATTACAAGCCCCTTATAAAGAAATGTTCTGACATATGAGTGAACCGCTCAGTGCATTTTCACAGTGTGTACCTCTTAGAAACACTTCACGATCCCCACTCCAACATCTGTATTCGTAAGGTAAATCCCAGGATGTCTTAATGTATTCTTTACCCAACCTTTCATATTTGCCTGCTTGCATTTGTTTGAGGCAATACTGAAAATGAAAAGTAGTGACAGGCAGAGTTATTTTGCCATGGATAAGCCATTCTGTAGCTGGTTTTTCTGCTACCGTAAATGGTAATTTTTCCAGTTTCTCAATGCTCAGCACTGTATACTTTGCTCCCCTTTGTGCCAGTTTGACCTGTTTATCCGTGAGATTGTATTCTGAAAACAGAGACGAAGTGTTGATAAAACGCCAAGGCACATAGCCTGCACGCAAGGATTGCAGCGTCCAGCCTAATAACATAATAGAACGTAACTGAGATTGGCCTTGTTGTAACATGGCTAAATCTTGTTCCAGTATGTCAATAGCAGAGGATACAATGTTGTCCAGTGAATAAATTCTGGATGACAAAGTTGTTAACCCATTGTCGACCACAGTGAGAGATTTCTCTAAGTTAATACGATCAAGCTCACGTATTCTTTCTGCAGCCTCTGCCTGTGAAACCTTCCATATTTCATTATAAGCAGCATAAATGCCGGCATATATGAAACGTTTTTGACGCGGTTTTCTTGGTCCTAGCAAGAAATCCCTAAGGTCTGCGTCTTCTTTAAGTAAAGATAAGTGTTGTTTCACATCCTCGAGTGTAGATTTTTGTAACCAGTCGAGGCACAATTTTCCTACACTGTATGTTGTTACTACCCTCGGATGTTGTCGTTGAACGTAACGTGGGTCTGGCCTATGGATAGTAAAGCCCTGTATTCTATTCAGGAATCTTTCTTGACAGATGTTTGTGTCTGTGGGCCAGAGCAACCATTTTTTCCTATCAGGATCTGATCTGTTGTTTTGTAGTATTGTGTCTACTGTGACCGCTCCCTGTGTAGTGCTATTACTTGCAGGTGTTGGTACAGAAGGTGTGTTCATGTCTTTGATTTTGGCTAAACCAAGGCAAGACGTTTGTTGCACAGTGTCATTCAAAAACATTATTTGCTGTGGGATGATACAGGCTCTAAACAAAGCTTCTATCCCCTGCACTTGCCAATCTTTAGAACCCCAGACAGATTTTGTGTCGATTGTGTCTTTCCAAAAGTCAAATCCTTGTCTAGACAGTTGGGTAATAAAGGCTGCAGAATAAATCTGTTTTGTATTAGTTAACATAATTTTCTGTCCTGTTTTGTTTACATTTTTATAGTAAAATGTTTCTGGATCAGATGTATTGTACCCTGAAAAATATGGAAACTTATTTGCAAACGTTTTTGAACTACCCTTTGGTGGTGTAGAACAATGTTCCCATTGGTTAAACATAAACACATTTCTAGGTGTTGCAGATTTATGCAAGAAATGATGACCATAGTGGTTGTAACAATAAAGCTGTTGGTAGTCTGATGAACCCTCTAAGTATTCATTGTTAGAGAACGCAGCAGACCTTTCTAGATCAGACATCATGTTATTAACAGTCTCAAAGTCCCAATCATCAGAATAGGTACTGGAGGTAATAAAGTCACTTAATGAAATTTTAAATAAATGTGGAATCTTCAAAAGTTCCGTCGGGCCGAATATGTCGAAATCGGTTTTGTCCCAAACTATACCATCCTGTATAGGAACGGCTGTGATGTTCACTGCTGACAAGTCTCTTGCTTCACGATGGGATGATTTGTGTGGTTTTAAAAGAAAGTTCACATTTTTACTTTCAGTGTCCATACGAATGTATCTGCCATTTATAAGCACGCTAAGAGTCATTACTAAAGCTAGCCAAAGCAGAAAGAAAAATATTCCAGAAATTATCCATAGTTCAATCCATGGTGAAACCAGATAAGTCTCTTTCAGAAAACGAAAAAGGTCTTGTACTTGTTGTTTGAAAGTTTTTAGGGCTGGCGTCGTTTCAGGCTCACTTGGATCCTCAGAAAACGTATCAAAGTTAATGAAATAGCCAGAAGCAGTTCGGTCAATTGTTGGAATTGCATCAGGATTTGTTGAAATCGCTGGAACCAGTTGATCACGTGTTATGTTGGTGTAGACAGGTGTATCTGGACAAACTGTTACTTGAGTTTCAAGAGGGATGAGTTCCATAGCATTGTTGCTTAGTCCTTCATCTCTTACTGCTGAATTCTCAATGGTTATGAGTCTTTCAGTCTGAACCTCTTGGATAGTAGCGAGAGGAGTGCGTCTGCTACTAGGTCGGAGTCCACGAGGCCTACTATTTAGTATTGGCCACATAGTGTGGTTTGATGAGGTCGGTTGACACAAATCTTTTCTCCTTTTTTCCAGCAAGGGGCGGCAGAAGTACTGTTCTTGTTCCGTGGACGGCTAGGACAGTTACTGGTTGTCTGTAAGAAGGTAAAAATTCCTTCTTGTCCGCAATCTTCTCTCTGACTAGATCCCCAACTTTTGGGATCCAGACAGGCCTTGCTGTGACTGCCGGTTTTTCCCCAGTGGTGGTTGGCTTCAGGAACACGTTGCTTTGTTTCGATCTTAGTTCATTTAGATCCTGTAAAACAGCCAAACGATCTTTGATATCAAAGGGTTTATTTTCCACCACTGTGCCTTTACATTCGAGATCAGGAACCCACATTCTTGTCCCAAATAGGACCTCATATGGAGTGACCCCCCCTAGAGAACTTCTTGGCAAATTATTTAATGAGCGTTGGACACCATAAAGATGTTTGATCCACCCATCACCCGAACCTAATACTCTAGCTGTTATAGACTGCTTTATGTCCCAGTTTTTCCTTTCCACAACAGAATTTCCCTCAGGATGAAACGGAGAGGAGTACCGCAATGCTACGCCCAAACTGGCCATGGCTTCTTTGTAAGCCCGAGAGCTAAACGTAGGGCCCTGGTCAGAATGTAGTGTGCCAATTGCGTATGTGCCGATAAAGACTTGCAAATCTTTTATAACAGTTCGAGCGTCAGCCGAGCGCTGAGGCCACATCCATAGGAACCTTGACTTAGTGTTTGTGGGATTGCATTTGTCATAAAGGACGCCTGCACGTAGATAGTCTAATGCTGTCTAACAATGGTGTCTGTACTGGGCAGGCTACTTTGTAGTCTGGTGTCTGATGGCGTTCTGCACCACGCTGTCTATTGCAGTCTCTGCAGTCATCAATGAAGATGTGAATCTGTGTATTCATTCCAGGCCACCAGTACATCTCTTTTAATGTTAATATTGTTTTAGAGATCCCTTGATGTGACAGACCCTCCCCCAGATGTGCTTCATAAATCAAAGCTGCTCTACGTTCCATGTTTGGAATTACCCTATCCCCCACTCCAGGGATTCGAGCAAAAGGAACGTTGTTCGCATCAATTACATAAGAGTACTTGAGTGGAAATTTCTTTGGTAACGCTGCACCACTGCCTTTGCTTGAAGCATTGACAGCCAACAATATCTCACTGTCTATTCTCGTTTTTGAACGAGTGATCGCAGTTATGGAAGCCGTAACAGCCCCCTTTGCGGCTTCATCAGCCAATGAATTCCCTGTAACGTGAACGCCATCACGTTGATGACTCATCGTGTGTATCACGTGAGCTTTTGGTAGTTCGTTTCTTAACTGAATACTTGTTCCCAAAGCGTTTTATGCTTTATTGTGCCACCTTTTGCATCTTTGAATCCGTTTTGAAGCCAAGTCTGTATATATTCATTATATGACTGAACACAGTAAAAGGAATCGCACACTATAAGTGTGGGGAATTCGCGATCTGTATTTTCAAGTGCCAGTTTGAATGCTTGTAATTCAGCTCGCTGAGCTGTACAATCTCCTAGAGATTGAGTTTTAGTGACCATTGGTCTGAAGTTACCATCGCGCATGCGACCTTTAACGATTGCGCACGCTGCACTGTAAGCTTGCTTACTCCCTGTTGCGGGTTGTGCTGATCCGTCAGTATAAATTATAAATTCGTACTGATCGAGAGGCAGAATTTCAGTGGGCAGAGGACATTCATGTTCATATTGCAGGAACGCTTGTGTTTTTAAATCAGGATCAAAAACATATTCAACATTGTTGCAGCAAGAGAATTAACCCATTGTATCCATCTAGGATGTAAAGCTTTTGCATTTGGAATGCTCGCTTTTGTGACCGCCTCTAAGGCTGGTACTGGAGTTACGACAATAATGCGTTTCCCCTGAGCTAGAGCTCTTTCTTTTGCTACAAATGTTTGAACTGCTGTTAGTATTTTTTCTGTTGAAGTGAAGCGCATTTCTGCTTGTGTATACAAATATGATTTATATGCTATTGGTACTTTTTCACCCTCATTAAATGTTAAATAGGTGAATCCGCATTGATCCGAAATTATTCGGATCACTAAATTGCGTTTATTTACGCGTGTTTGTAAGTGATTTGTTGCTAACATGTTCGCTTGGAGTGAACGCAGGATTTCTGTGTGTTCTTGTGTCCAATGTTTTGTTGAAAAATCAGGTTTGATTACTTCGTAGAGAGGTTTAACCCTTTCTGCGTAATTTAGAATGTAAGTTCTTCCAAAATTTAGGAAACCCAAGATGGATTGTACATTTTTCAGCGTTTTTGGAGGTTGGAGCAGCGCGCACTTTTCTAAAAAGTTAGCTGCCAGGCTCTTGCCTTCACTTGAAAGCTCATATCCTAGGAAAAGGACATTGAGATGGGCAATTCTGGATTTTTAAAGTTGAATTTATAGCCTTCAGAGGCGAAGCCCAATATAATGGTACTCACCCTGTTCAAGTGCCTATCCAGGTCATCGTCTGTCAGATAGATGTCATCGACATATGATAATGCCTCATTATCATAAATTTGTAGTAACTGTGTTACTCTTGCTGAGAATAACCCCGGGCTGTTTTTGAACCCTTGTGGGAGTCGACAAAATTGACGCTGGGTCCCCATTATTGAGAAAGCTGTTAAGTACCTGCTTTCAGGTGCTATGTTTTGACAAAAGAAACCATTTGAAATGTCCAATGTGGTTTTATATTTTTTACGCACAATGTTATTCATTAATGCTGTACTATGTGCATTTTGCACTGCAAATGTTTTGGAACAAGTGTTCAAGTGTCTGTAATCCAAAACTAGACGATATGTATTGTCTGGTTTGAATACAGGAAACAAAGGATTGTTCATTGAGGAGGTGCATGTTTCAATCAACCCTTGGTATTCAGGTTGATCTAAGATCTCCCTGACCTGTTTTTTAGCTTCTTGCTTTATTAGGTACTGCCTTTGTGCAGTAGGTTGATTTTTTAGCTGTATTTTGTGGTGAGGGGAGTCCTCATCCCATCCTACATGATTTTTGTATAATGCTGGGGCCTGGGCAACTGCCCATTTCCTGGCATAAGTATATTTTAGGTGAATTGGAATATGGTTGGAGAAGGCTGGCATAATGATGTCCTCGCCATGTGGGCACTCCCTGACAAAGTTTGGTGGCCAGTCCTTTTCTGCTAGAAGTATATCATAACCCCTTGAAAGTTTCTCCCAAAAGAGTGCTTTCACCTTTCTTGGTATGTCTCCCTCCATTCGGAGTGTTATTCCATATATCTTTTGTGGAGTACTAACCCTGGTGTCTACAGTCTCTACTGTGATGTACTCATTCAAGTCCACTATCTCCAGAAGTTCCTTCAGGTTCTGGCGAGCTATTGTTACTTCTGCTGCACTGTCCAGCATTGTCTGAGCCCATTCTCCGTTCTTGACCTGTGTTCTCAGTTTCCTCAGCATGTCTGATCTTCAGACCTGCTACCTTCTTTTTTGTGAATTGAGGTTTTGATTTACTTTTCTGAACGTGATTATCGTCTTTGGCTTTCACGCGTTCTTCTTAGTGATCTGACCGTCCTCTTCTTTCTGATGTCTGTGACGATATCTGAAAGGTACGAGAGGAACGTGTATCAGTATCTTGATACCTGTCAGGTTTTCTTAAATTATCCCTATTCCTGAGGTTATACCTCCTTTCAGAGGGCTCCTTTGAGGAGACCTACCTCGAGATTGAGAACGTGTCTCGTTTGAATTTTGTTTATTAGTTTCCCACTTCTTTTAGAAGATGTAGGATTTTGTTTAATAGAGTCCTTCTCAGGACTTTCAGATAGTTTTGGCTTCAAAGGTTTTCCACCCAAACTATCTCTGCCTAATTCTGCCTAAGATTGTTCTATTATTCTGGGTAGTTCATGTTGATGTTCTGTTACATCAAATTCCCTTAAGCGTTGGCGGATCGCCACTGATGCTGCCTCCCCTTAATATTAGATAATATTATTGTTGAGACCTGGTCGAAGTTTTTCAGTAATTTCATACCTAAATTCAGAGCAGGTTCTGCCCCATATTCGTTTTGAATTTGTTTCAGGACATCTGGTATTACTGCAATTGACGGAACACCATGTGTTTTAGTATAGATAGCAGCAAAGACTGTGCCCCAAGTGGTGCAGTCTTCCAGTTGTGGTGTGATCCCCATTGGTAAACAGATTGTTAGTATTCTGTGTTTCTCATAAGGGCTAGTATTTGGAAATACTGCTTCGATTTGAGTAATTTTTTGAGCTATCCAGAATGGAATTTGTTCACGTTTTGTGGGCATTTTACCCATGAATGCGTGTAAAGTCTGTGGAGTAATTTTTAGTATATTCCCTGTTGAGGGGTCTGATTTGGAATTGTTATAGGTGGTTGGACTGTGAAAGTCCGCATGACATATTGGACTAATTGTCTGTAAATGTTTATCAACTCTTGTAGTTGAGTAAGTAATTCTTCGTCTGACATTTCTTCAATGTCTGGATGAGGTGTGTAGCCGGCTAAAATCGGCCATGTTGCTCCTGGTCTACCTAGTGGATTGAGCCTGGTAATGTTTTTGTGATGTTTTAGGGCGCCTTTAAACCAGAGATTATGCTCCTGGTATGTGAGTGGAATTTCAATATCCTCAAAAGGAATATATTACTCTGGTGGTTCATCTTCTTTAAGGAAGTGAAATACTTTTGTTATTGGATTTGATTCTGGGAATACAATCCATGAATAGAATACCTCTGTCTGAAAGGATTCGTGTGCCTCTATCACGAAAACTGCTCTACCACCTCTTGGTGTTAGGCCGTGTTTTATAAGTTTTAGAGTGATGGCTCTCCTTAAGTTTGGAGGGATGTGTATAACACCCTCATCGGTTTCATTTAAACCTGTAAAATTAAAAGCTGTTACGACTGGATCAGCCGCAGCTACACCGTTCTCGGTGTTAGTATCCCCGTTCAGGGACATTTTTTTTGAAAAATGCAGAACAAGTTTCAAGGAAACAAAGATAAGGTGCACAATATTTTGGAACACTGTATCCTTCAACGTTGAACAAACCAAACAGCTAATATATAGGATTTTTGTCCTATTCAGCTTTGGCAGATACTTAACCCTACCCACTCCAGACGTCTTATGGACTATGTGAGTAGGGGTCTCTGAGAGAAAAGCACGACTGAGTTACTCAGTATCTAGCGTTAAATTAGTGCCTTACCAAACGTTGGGCGCCATGTAGTGTAGTTCCTATTTCCCTAATAGGCTCTGCGCATTGGAATAATATACCCTATAGGTTTGACATAGTGTTACGAGCGCATAGCGTCGAGAGCGCTGCAGCAACCGAAGAAGAATACAGCAAGGCTTGTTTAATACTTGCCGACAGCTCCTAGTACTACATGTTCCATGAGGCCATGCGCTCCTCACAGGCAGCGGAGAACGTCTATAAAGATCGACGCAACGTCAGGCAAAGCGTCGGAAATTCTTCCTTGGAGGTGTGTTGGCGTCCTGTCGATTCTCCGTGAGGTCTGGTAAGGGTGCTACGCACCGACCCGTATTCATCTTTGTTCCTGGCAGCATACCGTTCTCCGTTGGTGAGCGCCGTCGCGCTCGTGCGGAGAAAGGTCTCTGCCTCCAGTTACGGCTCTTGTTTTGTCATAGCCCATTCTCCGTTGGTGAGCGCCATCGCGCTCGTGCGGAGAAGGGTGCGCCTATCCGTGCTAAAGAAAGCCTAGTTTTCTACGCAGCAGTGACATTGCTCACGTCACGCCGCCTTGTCTAAATCTGTTTTACCTTGTTATCTTTTGAACCGTGAAATACCGTGGAGCAGCGGTGCTGATTTTCCACGTCAAGCTGTTGACTGTACAACTTCTTTTCGTTTATGGAACACTTTCGTTTATATATTAATCGACATTGAGTTCTCCTGGATCATGGTGATACGCAAACCATGTTAGGAGCTAAGCTATGGCATCATTGTGATATTGTTTGAACCTGATATTCAGAAGTCACTTCTTATCTTATGGTTTGGTTGTTTTTCTGGCTCTATCTTTAACAGGGACTTTCAAGGAGTGGTATAGGACTACGCTCGCTCCCTGTGACGTCTAGTGGAGTCTAGAAAGGGGTAGGTTGCTAGGAGGAAAAACTTGTGTATGTTATGGGGTATCTGTACCCACCTATTTGTGTCCTATGTTTGTAATGTGATTTCTGGTATGACTGTTCTCTTCTATGTTTCCCACATTGCAGCCACAACAAAGAAACAGGTTCTATTACAACAACGAAGTAGTTACTGTCTACGCTTATGGGTGTAATTCTTTTTGTTTACAGGTATAGGAACTTGCACTTAGGAGCTGTTATTTCATATTAGCAGTGCATGTGGCACGGAGGTGGATTTATGATATTTACGATTGTTGTTCTCTCCACAGGTCTCCCTCCCTGCTGCCCCCATCCTTTCCTTCCCTCACTTGATCCTCCCACTGACCTGTGCCATAACAGCTACTAAGGCTTGGGGATATCAAGAGGTGGACCACTCTGAGCAACAAACCAATCCTGAGGACAGACCAACGTGACAGATTTAATTCTCCTTACTGTTTGGAACATTGTCTAGGTAAGCTCGAAAGTCCCGCGACTGCTCTAGCAACGGGGTTGAGTCTAGCCACAGCGGCCGAAAAAGACATTCAACTTCCCCCCATCTACCAAGCGTACTCAGAGGTGTTTAACGAAGTACAAGCCGAAGAACTACCACCCCATAGACGATACGATTGTCAGATAGACTTGGTGCCTGGGGCTGTGGTGCAGAGCGGAAGAATATATGCTCTGACTGAGCCTGAGAATCTCCATCTTAGAAAATACCTGGACAAGTATCTGGATTTAGGCTTCATCCGTCCCTCGAAATCACCGGCAGCTTCCCCACTTTTCTTTATACCCAAGGCTAATGGTGAGTTACGCGCCTGCATCGACTTCCGCGCACTGAACGCTATTACAGTGAAGAATCGCTACCCCTTACCACTGATCCCGGTGTTGATCGAACAAACCAAGAAGGCTACAGTCTACACCAAGTTGGACCTCAAGGGCGCTTATCATCTGGTTCGCATGAGGTGTGGAGATGAGTGGAAGACAGCGTTCAAGACCCGTTATGGATTGTACGAATATTTGGTGATGCCGTTCGGGTTGTGCAACGCCCCTGCGGCATTCCAATATTTCCTAAACGATGTGTTACGTGAAATCCTGTACCACTATGTGGTGGTATACACTGACGATATTCTCATCTACAAACCGTATTACGGATCCTGCAAAAACATCACTTATTTTGCAAGCTGAGCAAGTGTGAATTCCATGTGAGTACGGTGGAATTCCTCGGTGTTATGCTCACTCCTTATGGACAGGAAATGGCCGAGAGAAAGATCACAGCGGTTAAAGAATGGCCTACCCCCCAGAACGTTCGTGATGTGCAGTGTTTTATTGGGTTCGCGAATTTTTACAGCCGTTTCATAAACCACTTCTCCAAGCTGGTGGCCCCCATAACACAGCTGCTGAGAAAAACACAGAAGTTCGAGTGGACCAAGGGAGCTCAGGACGCATTCGTATCCTTGAAGACAGCTTTTGTCACTGCTCCAATTTTGACACACCCTGACCCAGAGAAACCTTACATTGTTGAGGCAGATGCCTCCGATGTGGCACTGGGGGCCGTATTATCCCAAAGACATTCTACCACAGGGCAACTACATCCAATAGCCTACATGTCGAGAAAGCTGAATGATGCGGAGAGGAACTATAACATAGCGGAAAAGGAGCTCCTGGCCATCAAGAACGCCTTCCTGGAGTGGAGACACTTTTTAATGGGTGCCCGGCACGTGGTGACGGTTTACACTGATCATCGAAATCTACAGTTCATGACCGCGGCTCGACACCTGACCCCTTGCCAACTCAGATGGATGTTGTTCTTCTCGGAATATCACTTCATCATCACCTACAGACCAGGTTCCGAGAACCGCAAAGCAGACGCACTCACCAGACAGACGTCTTCCACGGAAAAAGACACAGAACCGGCGCGTTCCATTATTGACCCTCAGAAAGTCTTGTGTGTCATACAGCCGGATGCTTTCCTTAAAGAGGTACTTAGAGGAGTTAACACGTTCTCATGGAGAACCTGGCTGAAAAGCCATAGGGAATGGCAAATCAAGAATGGGTTTCCAATAAATAATGACCGCCTGTTGGTACCCACCGAGAAGCTACGAAAACAGGCATACCTACGTGTCATGAATCACCTAGTGCAGGACACCAAGGGAGAGAAAGAACAGTGGAACTACTTAACCGACAGTTCTGGTGGCCATCGATAAGAAGGGACGTTGCAGGCTGGATAAAAGCGTGTGAAATATGCGCAAGGATGAAAGCAGATCATCTACGCCCACAGGGGTTACTGCAGCCTCTCCCCACTCCCAGCAGTCCTTGGGAAAACATATATCTGGATTTCATTGTGGGGTTGCCAGAGGACAAGGGATGCACAGTCATTTTGGTAGTGGTGGATTACCTGACTAAGATGGGACATTTCGTGGCCTGCAGAACGATTCCTACCGCAGGGCAGTTAGCTCATTTACTGATGAGGCATGTGGTTCGCCTGCACGGTTTACCAAGAACCATCGTATCTGACAGGGCTTCGCAGTTTACGGCCCAATTCTGGAGAGTGTGGTGTTCCTCATTACACATAACCACGGCCCTGTCTACCAGTTACCACCCCCAAACCGATGGACAAACCGAACGTCTCAATCAAACCCTCAAACAGTACTTACGCTGTTATGTGGACCATAGTACTGAGAAGTGGGTGGACTACCTTTGGCTCGCTGAGATAGCCTATAACAATGCCACGCATAGTTCTACGCGTACCTCCCCATTTTATTGTACCTATGGGCGTCACCCAAGGTTTCTTCCATTCATTCACCCAACGGAACATACCAACTTACCTGAAATATCGAAGAGAGTGGCCCATATCAGGGAGACGTTGGTGTGTACGCAGGAGTATCTGAAGGCAACCAAGAGGATATACAAAACTGCAGCGGACAAACACAGACGACTGGGGCCGTTGTTCAAGAGAGGGGATAATGTCTGGTTATCCACCAGGAACATACGATTCAAAAAACATAGTGTGTTTAGCCCGAGGTATATTGGACCCTACATGATCAGTAAGTGCATCAGTCCTGTGGCTGTGAAATTGGATCTGCCTTTGCATCTGCGCATCCATCCTGTCTTTCATGTATCATTGTTGAAACCCTCCTACTGTCCTGCGCGACCTCGCCCTCCTCCGGTCATGGTGGAAAACGACCTCGAGTATGAGGTGCGGATGATTTTGGACTCCAAGAAGAGAGGCCGTCAGCTATGGTATCTGGTGGCTTGGAAGGGTTACGGTCCTGAGGAAAACTCATGGGAGCCAGCGTCTGGAGTGCATGCTCCAAGACTGGTGTCTGCGTTCCACAGGCTCTATCCGCTGAAGCCCAGCCCCTTTACGCGCTCTCGTTAAAGGGCGGGGGGATGTACTGTTACGAGCGCATAGCGTCGAGAGCGCTGCAGCAACCGAAGAAGAATACAGCAAGGCTTGTTTAATACTTGCCGACAGCTCCTAGTACTACATGTTCCATGAGGCCATGCGCTCCTCACAGGCAGCGGAGAACGTCTATAAAGATCGACGCGACGTCAGGCAAAGCGTCGGAAATTCTTCCTTGGAGGTGTGTTGACGTCCTGTCGATTCTCCGTGAGGTCTGGTAAGGGTGCTACGCACCGACCCGTATTCATCTTTGTTCCTGGCAGCATACCGTTCTCCGTTGGTGAGCGCCGTCGCGCTCGTGCAGAGAAAGGTCTCTGCCTCCAGTTACGGCTCTTGTTTTGTCGTAGCCCATTCTCCGTTGGTGAGCGCCGTTGCGCTCGTGCGGAGAAGGGTGCGCCTATCCGTGCTAAAGAAAGCCTAGTTTTCTACGCAGCAGTGACATTGCTCACGTCACGCCGCCTTGTCTAAATCTGTTTTACCTTGTTATCTTTTGAACCGTGAAATACCGTGGAGCAGCGGTGCTGATTTTCCACGTCAAGCTGTTGACTGTACTACTTCTTTTCGTTTATGGAACACTTTCGTTTATATATTAATCGACATTGAGTTCTCCTGGATCATGGTGATACGCAAACCATGTTAGGAGCTAAGCTATGGCATCATTGTGATATTGTTTGAACCTGATATTCAGAAGTCACTTCTTATCTTATGGTTTGGTTGTTTTTCTGGCTCTATCTTTAACAGGGACTTTCAAGGAGTGGTATAGTACTACGCTCGCTCCCTGTGATGTCTAGTGGAGTCTAGAAAGGGGTAGGTTGCTAGGAGGAAAAACCTGTGTATGTTATGGGGTATCTGTACCCACCTATTTGTGTCCTATGTTTGTAATGTGATTTCTGGTATGACTGTTCTCTTCTATGTTTCCCACATTGCAGCCACAACAAAGAAACAGGTTCTATTACAACAACGAAGTAGTTACTGTCTACGCTTATGGGTGTAATTCTTTTTATTTACAGGTATAGGAACTTGCACTTAGGAGCTGTTATTTCATATTAGCAGTGCATGTGGCACGGAGGTGGATTTATGATATTTACGATTGTTGTTCTCTCCACAGGTCTCCCTCCCTGCTGCCCCCATCCTTTCCTTCCCTCACTTGATCCTCCCACTGACTTGTGCCATAACGGCTACTAAGGCTTGGGGATATCAAGAGGTGGACCACTCTGAGCAACAAACCAATCCTGAGGACAGACCAACGTGACACATAGGACTGAGGTCAGTATGCCCCTATCGAGTATATTAAACTTAATTACTTTGTACCAGCTAACTCAGAGGCCAATAGAAACTCCTTGTAAACAAGAAGGGAGTAGTTTCTGGCAACCGCATAAACATGACAACTTTGTTTCCCTTTAGAATCGGAACACTCTCAGAATCGTGGAAACAACAGATGACAGTTTCACTCAGCTAATCGTGCATGCTTAGTTTCTTCAGAGTTACACAGAAAGAATAGACGGGCGTTTCAATAAAAGGATTTATTGAACAGTCTTGTTCCTCGTGTAAGAGATATGAGCTGTTATAATCATAAGACAGTATGCAAGATATATGATGTACAGCGTAAGCAGTAGAAAGAAATAATACTGCGCTAGCATTATCTTTTAGCTATGACACATATATTCATATACATAAATAACATAAGCTAAAAATGCGAGTACTCATAAGATGCTTCTCTAACTAGTTCTACCCCAGTGTACCTAACCTAAGTGTAGTGCAAGGTAAGAAGTAGGTGATGTATTCTATAGTATGGTATGCTATAGTATGCCAAGTCTGGTATGCCAAGTCTGGTATGCCAAGAGTCCCTCTAGGTTTTAGTCAGCTCCATACCTTGAGAATGAGAGAGGTGGGAATCTCTTTCCGGGTCTCGAACTCTAACACCCCGCAAAGGGAGTCAGAACACTGGAAGCTGGATTCTCTGCGAGCAGGGATGACAGCGTCTCTTGTCAGTGCGTCAGGCCGGGACACGGGCTCCTCTAAAGTCGAGGTCTCCTCCTACTTGCTTGGGCAAGGGAAGGTATATGTATACCCGGTAGGTGCCTTGGAATGTTAGTATTGACGTAAAGTCGGGCAGAGGAAGACGTCAGGAATGAACCCTTAAGGAATAGCGGTTCATGCATAATAAATGAGTTCTTGGAGAAATCAATAATCCTGTGCTAGGGGAACTCCCAAGAGCTTAAGGGTCCGGTTTCTAACAACTCGTTGTGACGTTGGGGTGGACGGATGTAGGTGACCATGCCTGTATTTGGATAACATGGCTAATGCCTAAATAAGGACTGGGATCTTATGCCTATATAAGGGCAATGCGAATTGTGCCTATATAAGGACATGTATCAGGAAAACCTATATACGGACACCTAAAGCGGAATACAACAGTAACTAGATGGAAAGTAAATGCTTTTTTTAAAGTAACTGATTATTTGATTGGTGATAGGTTAAAAACCTGGGCAGAAATAGAGACAGGAATAATAACTGGTAAAAACCAGTTATAATGGTAATATACTGCTATATATCTTGCATTCAAGAACATTTTCAGAGTTTGATTCATTGTAATAAAGAACTGGTTACTAATTTAATTGAAAATCCGGTATCAAGAAACGCAAGCAATTGGAAAAAATATTTGACTAATATTAACCCTTCATACATATTTCTAAAACTTTGAAAAAAATGAGAAAAACAGGAAGACTTTGTCTTCTCTCCAGAAATTTGGAACAAAATATTTCTGTTGTAAAGGTGCCAAATTTTGAAAAATGCAACTCTATTCGAAATGGTTGATTTATTGTACTCCAAAGTTCTTAAATAAGATTAATCCAGAATGCTCTTCTATACAGTTATAGATGTGAATCCACAGAAGTAACAAATTGGTCCTATACGATATTGTGAAGCTCCAGACTACATAATTTTTGGTATTCGATATTTGAGTATCTTGAAAGTCAACTACAGATTCACATTCTCCAAAAACCCGATTATACCAATATTGGGTTATTTTCCAAAGAAGGGGATATCTCTGAGATTTCAAAAATTGGTTTATATTTCAGTGTTCGTTAGCACAGTCATATTATTACGGAAGTGAAAGACTAAATTAATTTCTTCTTTCACAGACTGGTTTAAAAAATGTGTAGAGTAGGACCACACAAGACTTTATATGTAATAAATGCTGTCGGAAGTCACAAACATTTTAAACTGTGGGATCATTTGTCTATTTGAATAGCAATCACGCACTTTTTCACTTTATATTTATCAGCTATGTCATTGTTGATTTCTCTATGTACATGAATGATTATATTAATAAAACTTATGCAATATATTTAATGCAGATAAATGTTAATAAGGATGATTGTTGTTTTTACTGTACCTCCAAATAAATAATACAAAAATAAAATATAAAAAAGTAGCTATGTTGCTGAAAGCTGGTCACACATAACCATGCCACTCCTCTTTCATCCAAGACATGTAGCATTCTCAGATCCCTTTTAATAACATCAACATTCTTTCACCTTTCCCCCTAATACATTATCAGAGTCCCATTAACCTCAGCACAGTTCTTATGCTCTTAACAGTACCAGTTTGCCTGGTTTCCTTTGTCTTAGTACTGTCCTGTTAACAAAAGTGCAAGTATTAAATGCAAAGACTAGGGATCTTTACTTTTAGAAAGAGCTTACTATTCCTCCTCTGGATGAAGTGAATGAAATCTAAATTTGATACTCGAAGATTAAATTGTGATACAAGTGTGGTTATCTATTTAAATAGTTATTGAAAGCTTTCAAATGTGCTCACTATCGCTTCATTCCTGTTTCCAAACTACAGCATCTACGTCTATTTGTTTGAATTCCATTTGCTGTGATAACTCTGAATACTTTTATAATTCTCCTAGTGTGAGTGAACCATGTCATATGTTGCATGAAAACCTGCCTACACAAAGGCTCAGAGTTTGCAGTTTTGATTTTGGTTTCTGGTGTCTTGCTAGAATTCAGATGACCAGGGAAGGTAAAAAGAGTGAATCAAATCAGTAGTTAATAGAACTAATGCTCAACCTGTTTCATCTTTTCCGATGATCGGGGTAAGCCTGAAGTCAGCAGGTATACAACATTCATTGGGTGGAGGCTTTTACCTGCACGGTTTTTCTCGGGGACAATTCTTATATAATTTAATAAGTATCATTTTTCCTAACATTTAAGTTACTCCATTATGGCTTTCTTCTGTACCAACCCCACACCAGCATACTGAGGACTGAAGTATTACCTATGTTTGTGAAGCCGAAAATTAAAACTACACACTGACATCCTGAAATTCTTCCTGGTAGGGGGAGATGGGGAGTGATGGACCTCTGAGTTCGGGTTGGTGTCTCTGTTTTGACTGTATATTTGTATATTTGTTTTGAGTTTCATAAGTGTCAATTCATTATGTCCATCATTATTACATTTTATAAAATGTTAAGTTTCCAAACATGTGTAAACACATTACATGTGATAAGGAATGGGAAACAAAATTATTACCTTTCTGAAGGACATTTCAACTTGAGTATCACCATTGAAGTTAAATCTCGCAATGGAGTCTCCGTACTCCAGTACCTGCATAGGTAATGGTTTCTTGGGTTGGGCTTTCTCTGTTGGTGGAAGTAGCTGAATAGAAAGGATTATGTTTGAGTATAATAAGAAAACTCAGTAACATATCGTTGTTCCTTGATTAGGAAAACAGCTTCTTTACCTCTATATATGATTTTGGAAAGATTCCCACTCGTCCATGATGCTCTCCTTCAAACCAGTTCTGATCAATCTGTTTATAGATGTAAACAACATCGCCTTTCTGAAGTGGAAGTTCCCTGTAGAAATAATTCCAAAGAAAGCTAGGTATGAATGTGTTATTTGCGGTCACTTTGGCACAGCACTGACGTTGCAATTTAAACCTAAAACACTTAAGAACTGCAAAATAAACAAAATGTAGAATACTGTCACATTGATTAAGTAACTATTGAAGCACAGCATACCAAAAAAGTCAATCTAATGCTTTAATTAGTCCGTTTGTTATGCAGTTCACTGGGGCAATGACCACATGTCTATAGTAGGTACCTGCTTTCACATGTTGCACTTACTAAGGAAAGCACTTCCTTTTCTTCCGCTTGCAGCCAGGAAATATCTGGTACAGGCTCTTTTTGTTAGCAGCCTTGATTACGGTAATGCTCTTCTAGCTTCTGCCAATGAGACATTACTCTCTAACCTTCGTTCGTGCAAAACACGGCTACACGGCTTATCTATAATTTGCCATCCAAATCTGCATCTTCCCCTCCTTTAATAACACTACATTTACCAGTCAGAAAGAGAATTACATTCAAGATTTGTTGCCTCACCCATAAAGCTTTAATTGGGAAAGGACCAAGCTATCTACACCAGAAGCTTAAACGCAATCTTCCTACTAGGAATCTGCGATCAATGGATAAAGGACTACTTACCATTCCTACCATCTGACGCCTAAGGTGCGGAGGCAGATCCTTTTCGTATTTGGCACCTAACTATTGGAATCATTTGTCCTTCTATATTCACACCTGCACTGACTACACCAAATTCAGAAAATTACTAAAGCCTTACTTATTCTAATTTTGCCCTTTAGTCCTGCTGCTTGTGTTTATCTGTAGTGGCGAGATACCCCGTTAGTGTGATATTAAGTTAAAAAAATAAAAATAATGAAACATTAGAAAATATCCTATTTGGTCCTCCTTCACATTTTACATTCCTGCTTCATATCCATATCTTCTCTTGACTAGGTGACTGACTCAATTCAATTTATAAAACTTTATTTAGTGTAAAAGCCATAAAAGTGTCTGATGATACAATAAATACAAAATTTTAAAATATACATATCTGACACATGACAATTAAAAAGTCAGATCAAAAGAAGAAGTAAAAATACATAGGTTATGGCATTATGACTCTTCATAGCTTTTCCTTACTAGTAAGACTCTAGTAATAAAAATTTTATACACCACACCAGACTTCAGAAGAACCTAGATGCTGCAAATATAATAACGCAATTTTACACTGTCTAAGTTTAACTTGGCGTAATAAAGGAACCAGAAATTGCTTTTGCGTGCATTTAGACAGAGCAGACAGTACTTTTCTGTAAATCACTAGACTTAAGCTGTCAGTGACAGTAATTTAGATAAACTAATTTTAAGTACTGTTTAGATATTCCATCTATAGTATCAGGTTTTTTTAAATACTGAGGAACACCAAGCCTTGAAAACGTCTGATATACATAACGAAACCAAGGGATTTCCGCACTGTTTTCCAGGGCGATACAATCTTCTATCATTAATCTAGAAAAATTAGCTTCAGGGGTTCGTCATAACTCAAACTATAGCAATAGCGGTAACTTGTCAACAATTTCCTTGGAAGATCCTATTCCAGTTCCTAAATGGCAAAGACTTCCAGAAGTCCCCTGCAGGAGTGACAGCAACCTGCATATAAAGTTATTTGCATCACTCTGACGAGAAGGAGGGTTTATACAACCCCACATGCCGACGCCTTAAAGGCCAACTGGCATGCACTTACCGCGATATAATGGATCATTTCTTTCACAACGTTATGCTATAGATGTAAGGAAAAACTGAGGTCAGCCCTTTGTAGTTGCATACACCTCACCTTCACTAAACGGCCCTAGTTAAGCCCTGAGAGAAAGGGAATTCCTAGATAGTTTAAAAAGACACAACCTTACCCAAAGGGTACCCTTCTATCCTGTGCTTCATCGATTTTGTGTGTTTTTGGACCACTAATCATAATATAAGATTTAGTTACATTTACTTTTAGGTCCAAATCAAACATAAAAGAGGTAAATGTATTTTGAAAAAAATGAGACAGTCTCCTCCAAGGCGACTACTACCTCTGTGGACTTAGCATCAAAGGCCTTACTATAAAAACTGATAATCAAAATACCAATTTGAAACCATAAAGTGCTGGAACAGAGTGTCACCTTGGTTCTGGAGAAGCGCAATGTAACAAAAACTGCCAAACCCCATACACGTCAATAGTAAAGTTTTGTATCAACCAAGTTTTCTGAAAACACAACAAATCAAAATTGGACACAAAAGACAAGCAGTCCACATTCCCCAACTTTGAGCAAGCAACCGCAATGTTCCAAGTTAGTAGGTAGAGTCCCTTATGATGAGGCCCTTCAGGCTTACTCTGATGAGATCCAGATCCAATGATTGAAGTAATCAGTACATCCTCCTGGATTGAACTAAGCTCCATTACGGTTCAATCCTGCACCTCATTGCTAGAAATACAAGGGACCAAAAGTTCTGCAGAGCAGAGTCAATCAATCTCCTTTAAAGTATCGAGGGGAGCAAAGCGATTTGCAGTGTCAATATTAAATCGTATAGAGTTATCACTCTAAGTAGCAAGTCTATCAGATGTGCCTGGGCACAAAGAAAAGCTAGTAAGACCTGGTTTGTAAAAGTAAATCAAGAGGGTGTGCCTGAATACTTCTTTGAAAGGCAGAGTGGCTAGATAGACAAGTTAATTTGATCTAGCATCATAAAAAATGTAACATTTATAACTATGTAGTCCCCCCAGACTTGTTTGGTGGACCTTCAACCCAGTCAAACCTTCTGAATGTAAGTACTTCCTTTATAAGGTCACCAATCCATATGGCATTCACCCTAAGCCAATAAGTAACCTTATATTTTAAATCCAACCAATCTTCACTTTTATCTGGAGCCAAGGTAGGCACATCCTCAAGCATAATAACATAAGGTGTGCATGCCGGAGGGAGTTGGAGACGAATTGCCCACTTCTTGTCACTGGTACTATGTGCATCGGCAACCCCGGGCAACAGATGCCGGTCTACATCTGGAGCATTTAAAGTCATTGACCTTGCTGATGGCATGTTACTTTTTTTGGGGGGGGGGGGCTACCTGCAAAATCCCTGAAGTGCATATTTCTTGCGAAGGGCCACTCTATGATGTGGGCTGATCCAAATGTATTGGGCAAGGGGTGCAGTGTCTCTGATTTGCACCCTGAGCACAGAGAATTAATTTGTTCTCCACACCTTTAAGTTTGTCCTCGATGGCGGTAGGAAAGATGAATAATAAATCCTCGATTTTTCTAAACAAAACAGTCTGGAGGCCTTGTATTGTAGCACGTAATGCCTTTATTTCCAAGGTTGTAATATCACTTGAGGGGCTCAGAGAATTCAAGCGGGGGCTGGGTGTGTCTAAAACAGTTTCCTCTATTGTCTGCGTAGATCCCGTTTAGAGACAAAGCAGAACACACTGGTCTTTCTTTTTTCTTTTTGAGGGAGGCGAGTTTGAGGAAGATGTCTCACCCTCAATAGCCTCGATGCCTTCAGACAACGGAGAAGCAACAACACAAAGATTTAGCCCAAGTCGCTTGACTTTCACTGCCACCTTGGGAAAAAGAGTACTAAATCTTCTCCCTTTGGGTCACCCCTTCGTGTTTTGACTTCCCGGGTAGTGACATCCGCGATTAAGTCTTGGGTCACCCTTTGGGCTGCATCAATTCTCTCCTCACCTATATCCAATTCAGTATTTGTTGCACCCATTACTGAAGACAAATTATTAGTAATGCGAGAAGATTCTGATGGAGAAGGAAGATTTTGGATGCAGTAACTTTTCTTTTCCCTATGATGTAGAGTGGAATACAAAAGGTATGGAGTAAACCTGCATACCTGTGATATAGTGATCGAAGGACCAAGACTCGAAAACCAAGAGACAACCTGCTCTGGGCTCTGATGGGGGCAGATGAGGTAGCTCTTGACCTGGTCTTGGCCCGGACACATCCTGTGCATCGTCTGCAGGACGGCAAGGCTTGTGGGACTTATAGTCCCCAGAGAAAGGTATTACTGTTCCCTGCACAGCAGGATGTGGCACATACTTTGTGGCACTCTCATTCCCCTTCTCCTGGTCTGCAGGGCAGCAAAGCTTGTGGGACCCATCCCTGGTGAAAGGTGTCACTGTTCTCTCACTATATCACTCCTAATAAAGGAATATGTTACATGTCTGGATGTGAGACTTAGGAGGAGTGGAGCCTTGTGGGCACTGGTGCCCGTAGACATTTTATTTTACTGCCTATGAGACGTGGTCTTAACTACCACTTGCTCTACCAGGTCTTGTCGTGGCCATCAATAAATCCACAGTGTTTCCAGCCTTTTCATACTTTCTCACCAATGGAAACAATGATAATTTTTGTAAATACCTTTAGAGCTTTGGCAAAAATGAAATTAAATGAATCTCAGAGTCCACTAACCTACTTTTCAAGATGATATTCTTAGTGCTAATGTGACTAGTGAGAAAGAGTATTTCAATCTGATACAATTTGATATTGATTTAGCTATCATCTATCAAATTATTATCCCTGCACAACCACATGTTAAGTAAAACTGACTGTAACGGGCGCAACACCAGCAAAGCACTTGCTGGCAAAAGGTAGCTTCTGAAACACACCAGAATTATTGACCAAGAAATTCATTGTGCGTTTGCAAAGTAATTTCCATGCTCTTCATCATTGCATGTGAATTTTGGTCCTCAAAGTTTTAGCAACATACCAGCATAATATATGGCAATAGTATTCTCTAGTATAAGGGATAACTCTTAATATACTCAGGAGTCAACAATCATGGCTCCTCATAGGAACATAAGTTTTTAACATCTGGATGCATTTTCCTTGAATTCAATTCAGTTCAGATTTGTAAAGCTCATAGCTACCCCAAAGGGGTTTCCTGCGCTAGCGGAGGAGAAAGGAGCAAGGTCAATGAGTTACAAAGACGAAGAGTGATAGGCAGGAAATTCCATAGCTTAGGCCCCAGGATGAGAAAGACCGCCCTCTGTCTTGTCCATCTGACTTTCAGAATGGAGATGATATTGGAACCCCATTGGCCCGAAGCTCCCACTTGGGGATGTAAGGATGGATCAGCAAAACAAATACATACTGACCCTGCCTGGTGCATGGCTTTATGGACATAACGTAATGATTTATACTTTATGCATTTTGCTACTGGAAGCCAAAAGCGGAGATGTTGAGAGACTGAAGCACTGCAAGAGATATGATAGAGTAAGCGAGCAGCAGCATTCGTAACTATTTATAGTCGCTGTATCTGTGAGTTAGTAACACCCAGATATAGCACCTTGCTGTAATCCAATCTCGAGATTTTGAGCCTCACAAGGTAAAAGTAATTGTATCTTTCTTAGGTATCCTAGCTGGCCAAAACAGCAAGCAGCTGCCTTATTTTCCTTATGTGTACAATGTCACTGAATCAGAGGACATTACTGTCTTCTTTGTAAGATGTACATTATTGGTTGTGTAGATCTGACTTTGTCTAGCCTTCCTGAAATTTCTGATATGGAGTAGAGGAGAATGAAAGATTCCTATGCAGGTGGACTTGCCCACAATCATTGCAGGATATTTTCCCTCGTTCTAGGGATGGAATCATCAAGAGTTCTCCAGTACGGTAATGGGGAATGGTTCTGTCTCTTAATCCATGAAATCATTCTTTATCTATTGTGGCAGAGGTAGGTCTAAACTGCCTTTGAGACAGAGGTCGGGGTAGGATGTATCCAGATCAGTCAGGCTTTGGGATGATCCTGTGTCACCAGAAAAGTTGTAGATGGGTACGGTGAGGGCTGGTAGCAGGCGGAGGTAGGCATTGAAGAAGGACAAGGAGATGACTGAGTCTTGAGGTACAGCAGAGTTGGTGGTAAAAGGGAGTGATGAAAAAAGCCAGAAGCAAGATTATATTAAATCTGTTGGAGAAGTAGGAGGAAAACTAGCTAGGCTGGTTAATCAATGACAAGTTGACCATCTCTCAAAAGGAGGGAGTGGTGGTGGGCTGTGTCAAATGAAGCAGACAGATCAACTTCGTTTCTTTCTTCCATAATCATCAGATCATCCAAGAAGGACATCAGTGTGTTTTTCAGTTCCTCCCTTGTGGTGGAATACTGTTTGATGGTCTGGGAGGAGGTTGATTTCTTTTAGACAGCAGGGAAAATGTTTGAGGATAGCTCGTACAGATAGTCCTTATAAGAAAAATCCATTGGAGATCAGTGGCTAGTTGGCTAGATTTGCTAGATCGAACTTCTTCTTTTGTAGTGGTTTAAGAGAATTTGAGGATAGAGAGGCAGGGGTCTAATGCTAGAGAACTGTTGATGGTTCTTGCTGGGGGGGTGGAAATCGCTAAGAGCAGGATGTCTAGGAAGGTTTAGCAGGAGTCAGAGAGTTGATTGGAAGGTCCAGGTTTTGATGTCTGACAGTGGGCATAGTCTTATAATGCTTAGCGTGAGTAGACTGGCAGTGGGGCATCTTGCTCTTTGGGTGTTCCAGGATCTTTGCTTTTGAAATTATATGATCTACCATGGCATTACTGAAATCTTCAGAGAGAGGGCTCGTTGTGACAATGCACTCAAGGTTTCTGAATTCTGTGAGGATCCTATTTAGTTCCTGTGAAGGGCAGTTGGCACTGGAGATCCATTGGAAATAGTTCAAACCTTTTGCATTCTTCAAAGAAAATCTACAGATCAATTTGAGATGTGAACAGCATTTCTGGCATGTTTAGTGTTAGATTCCTTCCACTAGCATTGCAGTGCAGTAACTTCTGTCTTCATGTTCATTATCTATTCATCGAGACGTGGAGCCTTTGGTCAATGGGTAGAACTTATGAAATTCATGTGGGTAATTAATCTATTGAAAATTTTGGAAAGCCTATTTGTTTTATTAAGGTGGGCAATGAGATATCAGAGAGGAGAGTTGAGCGTGGTGAGGGTGAGCTTGCTCCACTATCATTCTGTGACCTTGGTCACTTTTGCTACTGTGATGTTTTCCAACGAAAGGTTGACAATGAAGGAGATGAGCTGGTTGTCACGCCAGAAGATGGGAAAAGTTCCTGTTACTGTGATGAGTTCAAATAGAGAGAAGATTATGCCCAAGGTGTGTCCAGATGATAATGTTTCAAAAGAAGAGTTAGGAGAAGTTGTTAGTCTCTAGGTTTATCATGAGGAAACTTAGTTGGCGAGATTCAGATGATCAGACCAGATGTTTGGGTCTTCCAGGATGAGGTGCTTTTTGTGGTTTATGGTGACGTCAGAAGTAGCATCTAGGAAGGTGTCTACAAATGCTGTGTGGATTGGCAAATATTTGTATTTGACAAGGTATGAGCAGGAGAATGTGCCTGAGTGTAAGCTGTAGACCTCTGATCCATGATAACTTCTTGAAGATAAGTGCTAGTCATCCTCCAGTCTTCCTTTGATGGATTTGGGTTGGAATTCCATATACGGGGACTTTGTGGAGAACTGTGCATGAGTCATCTGCTAGCCATGTTTCGGATGAGCAGCCGGTGTGATTTTGTGTGTGATATCAGGTTGCAGAGTTTTTGTTGGTTTTGGTCATTCATAGCACATTGAAAACGAGGTAGCTGAAAGGGGAAATGATAAGGAGTGGGAAGGAAGGATTGGTTTGCAGGAGAGGAATGCTGGAGAGTACAAGTTTGGCAGGAGAAATGAGAGACTTGAAAAGCCTACCGGAAAACTTAGATGAAGTTGATAACGTTTTTTCTCATCTGCTGGGCAAGACATAACTATTAGAGGATATGCTCAAAAGCAACCCTAATACCTTAGTAAGGCCCTATTACATACCAGATGCACAAAAAACGGATGTGGCCAAAGAAATCTCCACTATGTTAGACATTAGGGTCACTCAACCGTCACAAAGCTAATGGACCCCAACATTAATCTTGGTGCCAAAACAGGATGGGTCAGTTCACTTCTGTATATTTGTTTTGAAAGGTCAACAAAGCATCTACTTTTGATGCTCATCTCATGCAACATATTGCCGACCTTACTGAGAAACTATGAAATGCCATCTTAATCAGCAAGCTTGACCCTCACCAAAGGTTAGGGACAGCTTCCTTTTAGGCCATTAGACAGATATAAAGATACTTTTTCGACCACAGTGGGTTTATTTCATTTTAAGGTTCTGGCTTTTGGATGACATTGGACTCAAGCTACATTTACAGTGCCTTTGCCTCTGCCTACACAGACAACATTATTTTATTCACTAGATCATGAAAATATTGCTTAAACATCTTGAAATCATCCTGTTAACATTAGACATCACAGGCTTCACTGGCAATCTGGTTAAATTTGTGCTTAGTTGCCCATCAAGTGAGATAACTGGGCTGCCCCCTTTATAATGGATTAATCAGAACTCAGATAGACAAAGCAGAAGCCTTTAATACTATCAAGCTCCCTACCACCAGGATGGAGATGCACTCTTTTTTGTGATTCATAAGCTACCATAGCTATTCATTTTTTATGAAAGAACAGCCCATTCACAGCCTTACTGAAAAAGGAGGTACATCTAAAACCCCATGGGGGTTAGAATAAAAGTGTACCTTTGTGGACTTGAATGGAGCTCTTGATTTTGATCCAGTGTCATGTTGTCCTGATTTTAGCCTGACCTTTGACATCTCCATAACAGGGTTGGGGGTTGTCATCTAAGATGGTTTGCATCCGCTTCTGTTTACTGGCCAGAAGCTACCACACCAGTAGCTCCATTATGCCACCTTGGCAAAGGAGTTCATGGCATTAAAATGAGCTGTGGAATCACAGGAACAATAAGAAATCCGAATCATAACATGGAATGGTGCACCCAAAACAAAGAAAGTCCACAGTTCCATATGTTATTATAGCATCCTTTATTAAATTTCAATGTTAGTCCATAAAAACAGCCAATGCATTTCGTTCAAATAGATTGAACTTCCTCAGGGCTTTTAATTATAAATACTGTAGTACATGGTTTCATGCGAAGTCCCATTATCCAATTAGCCCTTATTTATAATTCAACATAATAGTCATCCATATTGCAATGGGGTAAGCATCCCCGCTATAATAACAACCGAATCAGTGTCTCCGATCAGAGTTGCATCTTGTCCCAGACCCGATGTATGGCAAACAAGGATGCTATTACAACATATGGAACTGTAGACTATCTGTGTTTTGGGTGCACCATTCTATGTTATGCTTCTCATTTGTCTCTGCTCAGCAGCGGTATCATATAACAGCTGATACTGAGAATGAAGTGCACCATTTTCTGTTTGAAAGGAACTGTGCGGGGTGCAGTTCGAAGTGTCCACCTTTAGTGCTCAGTTTTTATATACAATAAGAAATCAACTTCTACTTGGAGATCTACCCTAGAGGTCACTTCAAGGTGGGTTGTGTGGACCCTTTTCTGGGTTGACTTCCTTTGTTGAAGCAACAGCGCGAACGGGAGGTATAGGGAGTTAGTTTTCAGATTCACCTTTGCCAGAAACAGTGAGCAACAGCATAAACACTGAGATGCCCTCCGCCCATATTCTTCAAAGCCAACATCGATGATGGCACAGCAGGGAGGGTGGGATGTTGGCATATTCTCCCAAGAACTTACCTAGCATGGGAAGGGGGAGCCTGCACCAGCCTTTCATTAAGGGTTTCACCTGTCAAGTTCCCTTCCATTGCTTTGGGAATGGAGCTTTCAGTTATGGATGGGAGAGCCATCACTCTCCAAGGACAGGTTTCCACTAATAGGATCCCCCCTCTTAGCGAATGTCCACCTCCCCAGGGAATGGTCAAATTAGGAAAAAAGGCCCAGAGGGAGGGACTAGAAAAACATATTTCCAAATTAAACAACAAGAACATGTTACTCTGGGGGGAAGAAACTGTGGTGCATGAAAGAAGTTGATGCTCCCCTTTCATTTCTTTTCAGTCAAGTGGGAGCTAGTAGTTGAGGCGGGGTGGAGATGATGGAAGAACAGTGGGGAGAAATCAGGTTGGCAGAACAGCCGTTGATGTCTCCTTCCATTTCTTATCAGGAAGAGCATAACTGCAAGCCTTACTTATTTTGACTTCACCTGCAGTTGACTATGGTACATAAGTGGGAACAGATGTTTTTCCAGCTTCATCTCACTCAAAATCGTGCATGAAGAAAAAGACTTTCACATGAACTATGAGACTGTCGTGTAGTTTCCACTTTCCAGTAGGAACTGCACGTTTGTTGGGCAATGTAAACTTTGGGATGGTGCCAAGCTGATTCTGAGCGCCATCTCAGGATATGTTGTCCTAAAGGCCAGCTAGCTTACAGTGCCACCATAAGCACCCCTAAACCTAGATAGGTAGCAAACAGTTTTGGCAACCACAGAACATGACAACCCTGATCCCTCCCAGGAATCGTGGTAACAGATCTAGAACCCGTTTGCTCAGACACTCATGCTGTCTTTCTCCCAGAGAACTATACAAGGAATACACAGAAGGGTGTTTCCAATATTTATTGAAACACTGTGATTCTTGTATAGAATATATGTGCTGCAATGATCAATAGACAGAAGCAGATAAGAGTAATTAGCAAAAAAACGACAGTGTACAGGATGAACAGTTCCACCATCTTGTTAAACAATGTATATATATATATATTCACTGAAAAAACCATAGGTTTCAGGCACGTTATAGTTAGAAATTAGCATTTAAAAAACCTTAGAAATTCACTGAAAAAACCATAGGTTTTAGGGACAGTTATAGTTAGTTGGACATTGCACTCGTACAAAACCCGTGAAATTCCCCCGTTATAGTTAGTTCAGCTAACTATAACTCGCGCCCCCGCAATGCACTGCTGATGACGTCACATATTACATCACTCATGACATGGTCAGTGACATCACTGATGACATCACTGATGACATCTCAAATGACATCACTGATGACATCACTGATGACATCTCAAATGACATCACTGATGACATCATCCAGTGACTGTGTGTTTCTATAAAGTTTAAATATGTTTAATATATATGCCAAGGTGTATTGAAGAATGAGTGGGTGTATAAGTGTCTGGATGGATGATTTAGTAGGTGCGTGACTGACTGTATAAGTGAGTGATTAAATATGTCTTACTGAATGCATGGGTTGGTGAGTAGCTACATGAGTGTGTATATCGGTTATTGATTTGTTGCTTGACTATTTGTATGGGAGACTGAGTGTGTGTGTGGGTGGGTGTGAGGTGTGTGACTGTGCATAGATGTGTGAGTGGTTGATTCACTGGGTGTATGGGTTCAAGAGTGCATGTGAAAACAGCTGTATGGGTGGGTGAGTGTGTGTATGGGTGTGTTAGTGAGTGAATGTATATCAGTCGTACATGTGTGAGTAACTACATATGTGAAAGGCAGTTTATATGTGTGTTGGAGTATATAAATGGCTATAAGTGAGAGTGTGTGATTGTGAGAGTGGCTGTATGGATGAGTGTGTACTTGTATCAGTGATTGTATAAGAGCGTAAGAATGTGCTAGTATTTGTACGAGTAAGTGAGCTGGTGTGTGTATCAGTGTGATTAATTATTTGCATGACTGACTAGGTGTGTGAGTACCTCTATGGATGAGTGGCGGTGTGTGAATGTCTATGTAGGTGTATGAGTGCATATGATAGTCCTGTACTGAGTGACCGTAAGTATGAGTGACTGTACTGGTGAGTAAGTGGATGTGTGTGTAGACCTAAGAATCAGTGAGTGGGTATGTAGTTATTGGTGTTGGAGTGTGTATGGTTTTGAGAATGGCAGTCTGTAGTTTAGAGTGGGTGTATCAAAGGTTATATTAGGGTGTGAGAAGATGCATCAAATTATCACATGGATGATGTCATCAGTGATGTCATCAGTGATGTCATTTGAGATGTCATCAGTGATGTCACTGACCATGTCATGAGTGATGTAATATGTGACGTCATCACCAGTGCATTGCAGGGGCGCGAGTTATAGTTAGCTGAACTAACTATAACAGGGGAATTTCACGGGTTTTGTAAGAGTGCAATGTCCAACTAACTATAACTGTCCCTAAAACCTATGGTTTTTTCAGTGAATTTCTAAGGTTTTTAAATGCTAATTTCTAACTATAACGTTCCTGAAACCTATGGTTTTTTCAGTGAATTTCAAAGGTTTTTTAAATGCTAATTTCTAACTATAACGTGCCTGAAACCTATGGTTTTTAAGTGAATTTCAAAGGTTTTTTAAATGCTAGTTTCTAACTATGCCTACAGAGGTAGGACATGTGAAGAAAGAAGAAAAAACGCACAGAAAGAAGCAAAAGAAATGCAGAAAGAAGCAACAGAAGTCCACAAAGACGAAGAAAAGTGCAGGAAGAAGCAAAAGATGTGCAGAAAGAACCAACAGAGGAGCAGAAAGAGGCCTTGTTCCAAAATCATCCTGTGCCCACAACTTTTTCCGACGTGTACTGGTGGTAACTGACTCTGAGTAACCAGAGCCAGTGCTATGCTAAAAGACACTTAGAATACAGTGAAAACACCTACATACACTAGGGAACACTATGCGTTGGGGTACCCCTGTGATTAGCATGACCTCCTCTGTAAGTCCCTAGTACATAATAGGGCAGGGGATTAAAACTACCTCTTAAAACGCGCTACAGGGCGCGTTTGCACAGTGGTGAAGAGAGGGGGGTCCTGAGGTGACATGTGTGCAAACGTGCCCCGTGGCACGTTTTAAGTTGCGGGATTAAGTCCCCTTGAATCCTGAGTGCCCCTGGGGCCCAGCTAGCCCCCAGGTACCTACAGTTAGGACCACAGAGCTGAGTTGCAGAGAGGCGTTCCGAGGCCACGCACCTTTTTTCACCTCTCTGCAATGCAACTCTGTTGTGCTTACTGAAGGTACCTGGTGGGCTAGTTGGACTCCAGGGACCCTCAGGATTGAAGGGGACTTAATCCCCCAACTTAAAACACGCCACGGGGCCTGTTTGCACACATGTCACCTCAAGCCCCACCCCTCCCTTCACCACTGTGCAAACGCGCCCCGTGGCGCGTTTTAAGTTGGGGGATTAAGTCCCCTTGAATCATGATGGTCCCTGGGGTCCAACTAGCCCACCCTGTACCTCCAGTATGCGCCAGGGAGCTGCGTTACAGAGAGGTGTTCAGAGGCCACGCCCCTTTTTACACCTCTCTGCAACGCAGCTCTGTGGCGCTTTCTGGAGGTACCTGGTGGGCTAGTTGGCCCCCAGGGACCCTCAAGATTGAAGGGGATTTAATTCCCCATCTTAAAACGCGCCACGGGGCCTGTTTGCACACATGTCACCTGAAGCCCCGCCCCCTCCCTTCACCACTGTGCAAACGCGCCCCGTGGCGCGTTTTAAGTAGGGGGATTAAGTCCCCTTGAATCCTGAGGGTCCCTGGAGTCCAACTAGCCCACCATGTACCTCCAAAAAGCACCACAGAACTGCGTTGCAGAGAGGTGTAAAAAGGGGCGTGGCCTCTGTACACCTCTCTGCAACGCAGCTCTGGCGCATACTGGAGGTTCCTGGTGAGCTAGTTGGCCCTCAGGGACCCCCAGTATTCAAGGGGAATTGTTCTCCATCTGCAAACGCGCCAGGGGCGCATTTGCAGAGTGCTGCAAGGAGGGCGTGGCCTCCGGCGCGATGCCGGTCTTTTTTTTTTTTTTTAAAGAAGGGGGGCTGTGTGGCCCCCCTTCTTTTTCTAATTTATTGGCCATGGGGACCCCATCCCCCAGGGCCTGCCCCCTAATATTTTTTTTAAAACAAAAAAAATTTGGAAGGGGGCCGCGTGGCCCCCCTCCCGAGGCCTTAATCGGCCCCGGGACCCCATCCCCCGGGGCATGGCCTTCTTTTTTTTTTTTTTTTTTACTTATGGAGGGGGGCTGCGTTGCTCCCCTCCTCAGGCCACTTATGGCCCCGGGGACCCCATCCCCTGGGGCCGGCCTTTGTTTAAAAAAAAAAAAAAAAAAAAATTATTTAATTTTGGGGAGGGGGGCCGCGTGGTCCCCCTCCCGGGCCACTTGTAGCCCCGGGGACCCCATCCCCGGGGCTGGCCCTCTCTTTGGGGACCGTGGGGGGTCCCCAATGCCCCCACGGTCCCGCCGGCTCCCGCGTCCTCGGGAGCCGGCATTGCTTTTCCACATGGGGAGCTGCTAAGATGCAGCTCCCCGTGTGGAAAAGCAATAGTCTTTGGTTTTGGAAGAGAGAGCAGGTTTCCTGCTCTCTCTTCCAAAAACCAAAGCAGTTTGCTATGACAGGACGGGAGCCGCGAGGCTCCCGTCATGTCATAGCAAACTACAGTGTCCCGGGGGTGAGCACCCCGGGACACTGCAGGAGCCGGCCCTGGGGGGTGGTGGTCCCCAGGGCCATCACTGGCTCCAGGAGGGGGGCCGCGCGGCCCCCCTCCCAACATGTGCTAAGCCCCGGGGAGGTGGCGGTCCCCGGGGCGTGTGGGGGGGCTCGAGCCCCCCCCACACAGGTAATTTAATTATAAAAAAGAAGCCCCGGGGTGGCGGTCCCCGGGGCTGCGGGAGGCCGAGTGCCTCCCGCACCATTTCTCTTTCAAAGCCCGGGGGTGGCGGTCCCCGGGGCTTGGGGGCCTTAGAGGCCCCCCACATTATTTCTATAAACCCCCGAATGCCCCCGGGACTTGGCCCACCCGGGGGCCAATTAACAACAAAGCGCGGGAGACCGCGCTTCGTTTTTTTTTTCACCGCGTAATCCGCGCATCCTAAGCGCATCCCGCCGATTTAAAAAAAAAAAAATGCTTTTTTTGGCCCTGGGGGTCCTTGTGGGACCCCCTAAGCAGGCCGAGGGGGTCAGGGTGTTTCTACCCTGCCCCCTTTTTGCGTTTTTTGCGTTTGTTTCTCTCATTTCTTGTGCCTCGGTTCTACCGAGGCACTAAGATGGCTGCCAACACTTCCTGGTTTGGAGTGTTGACAGCCAATTAGCATGAAGCTCGTGATCGGGAGGGTGCGCGGATCCAACGCGGCCATAAATATCGAAACTTTTATTTTTATTTTCTCCAAAACTGCTGAACGGATTTACACCATTTTTAAAAAGGGTGCTTTCTGAACCAAGCACTACCTTTTTGCCAAATTTGGTGTAATTCCGTTCAGCAGTTTTGGCTGTAGCCTTGCATAAAGTTTCCTATGGGAAATCGATTTTTGACTCTTATTTTTTAATTTCTCCGCAACTACTGAACGGATTTACACCATTTAAAAAAAAGGTCGCTTTCTGAACCAAGCGCTACCTTTTTGCAAAATGTGGTGTAATTCCGTTCAGCAGATCGGGCTGTAGCCGTGTCTAAAATTTCCTATGGGAATTAACATGGAGAAAACACGTTTTGGGACCCCCTTTTTCTCGGCCCCCGCTTGATGAATCACCCCGAAACTTTCAAGACAGGAGCGGACCGGAGCGCCCCACTAGTTTTGAAAATTTCGCGATGATTCGTCAAACGACGCCAAAGTTATTGGGAATAGAATGTTACGAATTTCCTATGGATAATAGGTCCTAACTATAACTATCTACTGGCGACCGCCAGTAGATAATACATATACATATATTCCTCCCATTCCTGTTCCAGAAATATAAAAACAGGACCAACACAGCCCGGAATCACATGGCACTTATTTTATTGCACAACAAATTTGTCAAGAACGCGTTTCGGCCGCAAAAAACTGCCTTTTTCAAACTTGACGAGCGCCATTTTCAACATATATACATATATACGAGCGGGCATATAAAACAATGTACATATATATGCGAACATATAAAACAATGTGTATATATATATATATGGTGTACTCCTACTATGCGTTCCCTATCCCGAGTCCAAGAATCCCCAATTGGATGAATGTAGGTCCCGCCTTTGTCACGAGTTGGGCATCCCTCCTCGCAGATGGATCAGCAAGCAGGTGGGCTGAGGTTTCTACGTGTAGTGACCTCGCAAAGGACAGCAAGTTCTCCTCTGCCTAAAACCTGGAAACGCTAGTTTCTTTATAACAAAAAGCCTCCTTGCTCTGAGTCGAGACCTCTAGTCAGGCTGCCATTGTTTATGTTCTATAGATAGCTGCGTCGCCTCATGGATGAACAACAAACAACCGCATTTGCACAATGTATGCTCAGACCTTGTTCAAGATATTGTGATAATGTTCTTACTAAGTGGAATTTGTAAGCAATGTAGTGTCAGAGAAACTAATCCTGCATTGTCACGAGCTCAAATGTGTGTTAAAAGTCATTGTTAGGAAAGGAAGGCAACTTAGGAAATGTGTATATGTTTAAACTGGCCTCGTTTCTCCCCCAGCCTAATACACATGACAAGACAAGTGGTATGAGGTAATACTCATGATGATCAAGTTCTGTGAATGATGAAATAAACATACCTTGAAAAACCTCTTCCACAGTGTTTCTTCTTACCAGAAAAATCCCAATATCAATATATTCCATCCCATCATATTACAAGGAGGGGAACAGGTCCGACTTGCACACCTACCCCACCAACCTGAGCAGCAAACTATATCAGTGCTGCACAAAGGCAGAGAGTGTAATAAAAGGAAGGTCTTCAAAAATTGCATTATCTCTTAACAGTTAAATATTGGCTCAATCTCCTTATCAGAGGCACCTCTGTGCACGACTTCTGCTTTTGAATGATGGTAAACTTGTTTTTATCTTAGCAAAGTATTTAATTATTCTATTTTTATGACTCAGAACACCCAATTATGCAAATGTGAAAGTAGTGTCTACTGTTCACTGAGGTCGATCTAATCCTTTCTCACTAACCACAACCAGCAGACGTTGGATGTGTCCAATGCTCCAAAAGCCCACTACACTGTATCACTCTTTATTGATCATCCTTATCTTGCATTCTAATCAATAGCTACCCACGCCCCCCAGTACACCTCCTTTAGAAGTATTAAATGAAATTCCAAATCTACGTCAATGATATGCAAATCAATTTCCAATTGGAAAATGGTTCACAGAACCCAACTAATATTATTTTGTGTTTAGCCTTCATGCTCACTGGTTGGGGGAGTGCCTACTATACCTGAATTGTGGCAGGACTGAGATCTTGGGGGCTGAAAACCCATATCACTACTTTTACTGCCATTGGGGTCTCCAGCAGGCCTCAGGATGTCCCATCAACCATGGTCTAACGAAGAAACTCACTATCAGGCTCTAAAGGCTTCAGAATCAGGCAGCAAAAAAAGTAACTTAACCCCCGAAAGTGTAACCACATTAAAATGCTAAAACACCTGACCTGAACTTAGTTTTTAAAAAAACATATAAAAAACCATAAACAAAATAGGTAATGGCATTACACTTCTGATGGCTGGTTATATTTCTCTGCTTTTATCCAGCTTGATTAATTTACCCGGGTTGCTTTGGCATATCCCTCGAATTTTTACGACTCTGGTATTTGACTGTTTCTCGGGGAAATGTAAGAGACTTGGGAGGTATTTTAGTTTACGGGGAAGCGTTCTGTGGAGGGGACTATTCTGGCGCACTGACACCGATTAAGGCTGCCAGCAACAAAGTAAGTTCTGTTTAAACTGGAGAACCAATCATTGATCTGCCACGGATGCTTGATCTTCAGCAGAAAAGGCTTTTGTATCCCTGACAGTACAGTCTGCACACACAGCTGAGCTGGCTGCATTTGCTGCTTGGGATATTTAGAGGAGACAGCGTTGACCTTTCCTCCAAGGTACAGCACTTTCAGAATAAAGCAGTCACAGCAATGATCTACGCAAAGCAAAAACCTTCTAAAGGAATTTAACAGGCAGCAAGTGAAGAAAAGGCCATTTGGTGGAAACGCAACGCATTCATGAATGGGTGGGGCAGCATGATTTCTTAGTGATGTTTCTTCCATTTCAATAAAAAGAGACTTACATTCTTATGTGCCTTATGGGCATCTGCACTGACCACTGTTCTCAGCTGTGTAGCAAGTTTACCATGGGTCATAGCGCAAGCGAGGAGACTGGGAATCCCTCTCCTATGGTTGAGAAGTAAGACAGTCCAGTGGACACCACTCGGCCCTGAGCACCAATGTTACTACAACTGTAGCACCAATGAAAGGTGCACGCCCAGTCGTTCCTCTTGTGAATTATAATCTCTTCCCTGTGTGTTGTATGGGGCAAATTGGTAAGAAGGGGCTGAATGCAGGCGTGGTTGTCACTACATTCTTGAAGTGAGAGAGACCGTCTGACCACACAGCAGTCACATTATGCGTGCTTAAGTGGGTTATTTACATCAAGGCTGGCAAATTGAATAGACGATAAACTACATTGGTAGAAAGATTGTGGCTCCCCAGTGGCTATCACTTATCACTTTATCGCAAATAGGGCCACCATCTTTGAGCAGATTGGTCTTATTTCATAGATGGGACTGATGCAGCAGTGGATGACACTGATAACAGAGGTTTAAAACCAATCCAATGACTCAATAAAAAACAGAAAGCAAACCAAACTACAGAAAGAGGCACAAACTCATGGTCAGATGAAACAAATGTTTCCGGGATCAGTAACTGGTACTGTCAGAAACTGATGACACTGTAGATAATTGTAATCTATAAAGTATCAATATAAAAGGGTTAAGCAACCACTATAGGTTTATAAAGGACTTTATAAAATATTTGATAACCTGGAGTAACTAATGATTTTTCATAAGCCACAAAGGGACTGCCCTTTACTGTTGGCTAAAAAATATCACCCCTTTCGGTGTCAGATCACTGAATTCCTTATTACCAACACAAACAATCAACCAAATAGACAATTATAAAACATTTGGGAAATTACTAACCCAGATTTCACAAAAGGGAACCCAGACTTCCTCTTCTAACATTGCAAATAGCGGTGCATCTTCTTTAAAAGCAAGATCCAAAAAATCAAGGCCAACATCCAGAACAATAGTGAGGAATTCACCTTCAATGCCGTCATCCCACCCATGCAACAAGCCTTTCTATCTGCTTTTGAATTACTATTCCTACCAGGAATCCTCTCTACATAAAAAACAAAGAATACAATAACCTGCTGTTGGAACCAAGTTCTTCATTCTTCCTTAAAGGTTTACATGGACAACTTTCCAAAGATATCTAGAAGGTTTGGAAAATATCCCTCAAACTGTTGTATGCCATTAGCGCCCTAAGCCTTTGTGATAGACCCTTCCCTATAAAAAAACGTTGGGCACCAAGTAACCAGTCAACCACCACATCTCCTTCTTCCCTCTTCCCTGTAAGAGAATGAAAATGGTCCCATAAGAGCTTCAGAGGTTTGGGGAAACAAACACATTCCTCTGCAATTGCCATTAGAGTTTGAGACCACCCACCCTGATCCTTTTAGACTACCTGAAGAAATGTGGACGGGTAAGAGGCAGAGCATTTCAGTGGATCTACATTTTCTACATCAAATATAGTCGGAAGATCAATTTAGGGGGCTACCAAATCCTCGTACATTGAGCCCAGAATATTTTGCACACTCCAGTCTTCAATGCTACACCAGATGATAATCAGATCTATATCTGACAGGGACTGACTCTCACGACTGGAACAAGGTCTTAAAGTGTCTTCAACATATCGTCCTATTCACGAAGGAAATTATCAACTGGATCAGTACATCAAGACTAAGATGATAATAACTGGAAGCTACATTTAAGGCAACCTACCTTTTAAATGGTTTTGAGACTTAGAGATGACCCTAAACCCAGGTCTGAGAACCTAGGCATATGGTTCAATAATAGCTACCCAGTTTCCCAGGTCCATGTGTGATGCGCAGTGCCAGTCCAGGATTTTTTGTTTTAATTCTGGGACTTGCAGTCCGGGTTTCATAATGGAATAAAAAGACTTCAAGTCTCAGAATTTAAAGAAAAAACCTGGACTGGATCAGTGCATCACCCAAGGACATGACCTGGGAAGCTTGGCAGGGATTTTCATTCATGATTTGTCCTTCCCCCACCAGATATCAACTGATATGCAAAATCCCAACTTTAAACTTACAATGTTTTTGAGGGTCACCCTCCAGCAGTATATAAAATACTGAGTGGAACTTACCACGGCTCTTATAATGCCAAATACCTCTACTACAATATTATGTAGGTGGGAGCACCAAAAATAGGGTTTCAATAATTTTAGAGGATCCAGAATCAGGCAGCTTCAGGTTACCAGGCTATGGCTGAACCTGAGGAAATTAAATCACATTAATCCAGCCCGAAATACACTAGCTTCTAGTGGACCGAATGTTTACTTTTAAAACTGTTTGTAGGTATAAATAGTTGGGGCAATGGATGGAATACTTACAAAAACTCACCCACAATATATCCCAAAATAAAATCTTGGATTGGCCAGCTCAAAAGCAGATCACACCTGCTGATGTTAAAAGAAGCAAACACTGAGGAAAAGCAATCACAATGTAGGGCAGACTCCTATGGAATGGATAGAACCACCAACCCAGAATCCAGCCTAGTCTTCACTCTTTCAAAATGAACTCATAATTGTCCCTCCAAAAAGAACATAAGGTTGTCCATTCCAAAGAAGGGATGGGCCCAGTCCTTGGCTAACTGACCTACACCATTCTAGTACCAAAATAATTAATTAGAGTCTCTAACCATAGTGGACTATGACTGTTTCCCTACCAGAACCACATTATAATCCTTTTTACACAAATATAAAGGTTGTCCTGTTGTCCAGAGGGAAAGAAAAGTAATAGACAACATAGAGGAAATAATCACAGTTATATTGAAAATAAATTTTAAAAAATGGCTTACACTTACTTAAGTGACTGTGCTTTAAAGTCAAACTTGGCTCTTGCAGGTCTCATCTACACATGAAAAACAGCATTACATGAAAAAGATCAAAAAGAAAATTAGACATTTTATTAAATATATCTACAAACATAATATGACCATCTATTTCTTGTTATTTCAAAATCTTTTATCTGTTGCAGAAAATACACACGTTAAAGGTGGTACTTTATCCTAAGGTAAGCAAATGTCAGATTAGAAATCATCTATAATCATTTCAGTTGACTCTAACAAGAGATGTTTTAAATCGGAGAAGATGTGTTGAGCTTTTGCATTAAAGGGAACACTGTGTGGGGCGTGAGGATGCTTCAGATAAACATTTTACATGTATTGAATATCATCTGCACTCAAGTAAAATTGTAGGCGGTGTTAAAGTAAAAGAAAGATATGGGAATTGTAGCATAATTCTATGCAGAATTGTTAATTGGGTTGAAACTGGAACCCTGCAAATTTGGTAAATTTTTTGGGCAAGGGAGATTTGCAGCCCCTCTGGTTTTAGTTGGGTTCCCACTGCTCCAACCCCTAGGTACATCAATGTAGTGTTCTGACCAGTCGTTAATGTTGGCGCTTGGGGATTTTCAACAGTGTGGTATTATTCACAGAGGGATCCTCTTCACATTTTGCAATGGAGAGATCATCATTTTGCATTAGGTCAGCAACCTCCTGGGAATTCTATTGAATGCAGCAGGAAGGATGACAAAAATACATAATCTGGCAAAGTGTCGGTTGCCTGTGGCATACTATTACCATACCAGGTATTCTAATGTAGCAAACAATGTTCTGAAATTGACAAACACAATTTTTCACCCTCTATTAACCGAAACGTTAAAGAATGGGATATAGGTGAAGACTGGTCAGTTAAAGTTTTTTATGAATATTTTGGTTTCTATGAGCACAGGGCTTTCTACGAGTTTTGTTTCTATTTCTGCACAAAACAACGTCTATATTCCTATACTTTGGAACAGCCTAAATAACCATAGCCTCCAATAATTTTCAGCGGAGGCTCTCCCTACAAAATATTAAAATCACCCAACTTGCTACTCAATTTATTTGCGTTATTTGAAGTTTCTATTTCTTAACTTCTATTATTCTTTTACAGTATTTAGGGCCAGATGTACGAACATTCACATTTGCGAGTCGCAAATTGCGTCAAATTGCGACTCGCAATTTGCGACTTGCAAAAGTGAATGTACAACAGTGTCTCAGACACTGTTTGCGATTCCAAATGGGGTCGCAAATTGCATGCCTCATTAATATTCATGGAGCAGTCGCAATTTGCGACACCGTTGGGAATGGCTAGCACTCACAGGGATGGTGGCCTGCTGGGGTCAGCAGACCACCATGTCTGTGACTGCTTTTTGAATAAAGCAGTTTTTTTTTTTTTTAATGCAGCCCGTTTTCCTTAAAGGAAAACGGGATGCATTTAAAAAAGAAAAATGAAACTTTTCAGTTTCATTTTTTAAGGGCAGGCAGTGGTCCCTGGGACCACTGCCTGCTCTTAAAAAATATTTTCGCACCCATTCACAAAGGGGAAGGGGTCCCCTGGGGACCCCTTCCCGTTTGCGAGTGGCTTACCACCCTTTTGAAAAGGGTGGTAAACTGCGAGTGTTTTGCGACCGCAAATGCGGTCGCAAAACAATCATACATTGCAGTCAGACTCGCTATTAGGAAGGGACGCCCTTGGCACGCCCCTTCCTAATAGCGAGTCGCAAATCATATTTTGCAAGTCGCTAATAGGTTAGCGACTCGCAAAATTGGTCAGCCCCATGTACAAATCTTACGGCCAAATTCCTGTTTGCGACTGCAGAAAACGGTCATACATCTGCCCCAAAGAGATTTGACCAAGATCAATAATGTAGACAGGTGAGATACCCAAGATTTGTATTCACTTCATCTGGCTCCTTGCGGACAATTTAGACAGTAGGGGGCAGATGTACGACCGTTTTCTGCGGTCGCAAACGTTAATTCGGCCCGCTTGCGACTGCAAAATTGGTCAGCCCCATGTACAAACCATATTTTGCGACTCGCTAACCAATTAGCGACTCGCAAAATGCGAGTCGCAAATTGCGAGTCACAATTTGACGTAATTTGCGACTCGCAAATGTGAATGTTCATACACCTAGCCCTTTATCTTTTAGTGTCCTTGTTATGTTATTCGAAACATTTTGGAAGTGCTTAGAAGTAGGTCATTCTCCTGCATGAGCCTCTATACAAAAGCTAGATATAATGGTTTTCTTCTGATTTCGAAGAATAAGTTACTTACCTTTAGTAATTATATTTCTGGTGGATCATCTATCTACTGGTAAATTCAAATTCCTTATTTCATGAATCCCCTCAACGCCAGTCTGGATCTGGAAAAAATTAAATAACTCTACTGTCCAGACAGGTTGTGCTATAGCCCCCACTCCACTCTGGTGCCTCACCGTTTGTGATGTCATGAAGCCTTATATGGCAACCCCATCGGTACTCTGATGTCAGGTATAATTCCTTTTTCCATGCCCTGAGAAGACTGAAGAAAGTGATACAAATGCAATGCAGAAAAATTAACTTGGAACCTTATTAAATACACAACAATAGAACGTGGGAGGCCAGTGAGTTGGTCAGAAATCTGCAAGTAGATAGAGTATCCACCAGAAACACTATTACTGAAGGTAAGTAACTTATGCTTCAGATGGGTACTTCTACCTGCAGATTCCAACTTCATGAATCAATACCAAAGCAAGAAACCCCAGGAGAAGGGTTAGAGGAGAAACACAGTCAAGGACAATGAAGGTAAACAGTTTGCAAGCTCAAGTTGAAAACAATGATGAATGACAAGGAACAGAATGAACTTCTCACAGCAATCCAATGCAACCTCCTTCTGGCAGCACTCAGGATAATGGAAATAAACTGTCTCATAAACTAGTGACACTAAGTACTCAACAAAAGGACATCAAAACAGTATAAACTCTATACATACTCCATTATATCATTGCATACAGGTTGCTATTTTTTCAGCCAAAAACTGATATAGAGTAAAAACATTTGAGATAGGTCTACAATCTGTGAAGGAGCCAAAGTATACAACAATACGCGCTAACTGAAGCACCACAAAGATGAATCAGGCCTGGGTGATGACGCACACTTAATGATATTGAGAAACATGCTATGACATCATTACCCATACTTGGTCAAAGGAACCCAGGCAATAATGTAGTGGGGAGGAACTAACCTACCAACCAAGGTATAATCTTAGGTAATGGAAATATTGGACATGAAACTGAAAGAGCAGAACTGCATGTCACGGTGTAGCTTACCACAACAGGATCACATGGTGGGGGCAGGCAACACAATCAAAATATTTTGAAAAGAAAAATACCAGAGGAGGCGCTGAGGACATATCAGAGGTCATATATTGACTGATATCTGACATGCCTGCAAGATGACAGAAATTACTTCCACTCCTGCACCTACTACTGGTCAGGTAGGAGTGCCAATGGCACCTACCAATCAGTACTACCAATAAACCCTACAACAACCTGGTAAAACCACTTTGTCTCTGAAAGGTGGCAAGTTTCCTAAGTGCCAATGCCCCTAAAAGTAGGCAAATGACCATAAAAACAAGACAAACTTAGCCACACGCTCTCAACACAACAGGAATTGCTCGAACGCTGAGAGAAGACAGTCCAGAGACCTAACCCTATGGTCCATAAACAAGCTATAATGCTTGATAAAGCAACTCAGTTAAGCATGTGTTTTTGTGATCAAAACAATGGACATAGGTATGTTTCAGAGAACATGAAGCCGCCATAATACAGCATGAGGCTATATATTGAATCCAATGAGCAGTCAGAGAGGAACATACATACAGTCCCTTGACTGGGGCAAACCAGAAAATCAAGAACAAGTGTGTCAACCACACCAAACATGCACAACACAAGTGAGGTCCTAGTTAGGAATCACTTGAGACTCTCCTAAACGAAAAGGTCTACCTGTGGATGAATAATAATTAGCCATATCCCCTTACCTCAAAACTGTGTCATACAGGAGCATGGAAAAAATGAACAGCTAAACAACAAACCACAAAAGTGGGGACAAACCCCTCTGTCCTGGACCAAAGCCCCAGTGGCTCTAATAGCAGTATTTAAAGAGAACCATGTCCCACTCAGGGACTCAAGCTCCTTAAGGAGGCACTCAAAAGGGGCAGCCAGAGATAATGAAGCCCAGAACTGCTGCTAATGGTCTTATTACCTCTCAAAGGCAGAATTCCTCCAGTAGTCACCGGTATACGGGGACAGGTTATGATCAGAGCAGGAGTGTTAGTAATGCATGTAAGGCTGCAGCCCTGTAAAGCTTCCAAGCCTCCCATGCCACCTAATGGGCATGCTTGAAAGGAATGTTAACCTACCAGATTAAACACTGGTGCATACACTAGTAGTGCCATTGAGGCCCAGGGAACCCTTGTCGCCAAAGAGGTGAGAAACATCAAAGGCTGCATCCAGCACATTTCCCTGACCATCTCTGTGGAGGGCTGAGGAACCAAGCATGCCTTAGGAAGGAGCACCAAAAAGCCCATAGACCTGACCACTGAATCCACATTGCCAAGACTGAATCTAAGAAGTTGCCTAGCAATCCCAAAAACATCTGCTCCACTTAAGCAAAGTGGCTAGCAAATTAGAAACCACCAATTGCACTACCTCATTAGGGGTGTAGGCGTAACAAACTAACATGGATGTAGTATTACAGGAGAGAAAAGCCGGACTCCCTGACTAAAACAATGTCTTTCCCTTCAACTCTGTTAAAAAGAAACCCGCTGTCAGTAGAGGAGGAAGCGGGCCCACCGCCAACGTCCATAAACCCAGAAGCCTGTATCCCTAGGCTCTCCATTGATGGGTGAGAGGAAAAAACAGACATGACAGATTCTTAACATCCCAATTAGATGCACTGAGGGTTCCAGCACTGAGTCAAAATATTAGCCTTTATCTCAGCCAAGGGGAAAGGCAATTCTAGGACCTAAGCCTCCTTGCTTAAATCCACCTTAAAGGACATGAAGCCCTCTGAAGAGACTGTAGAGGGACAATCAAAAATACCTTCATCAGAAGTGGTGAAATAGTTTAACCTGCAGAAGTCCAACTCAGAAACTTCCTCAGAGTCTGAATAGCAACAGAGTCAGTCTGTTTCATCACTGACATTTTCGAGCACTAAAGCCCTTGAACAAAGCCTCAGCAAGACTTGTGAGGGGCTCCAAAGAAGAAGTCCCCACATATCCCAAAAATGGTGCATGAGCGAATACCTTAGATGGATGATGAAGACTTCACAGCAGCAAAATAACAGCCACTGATGCCGAAAAGACTTCAAATGTATTTATTGGTTGACTGATGCTGCAGAAAAGTCTGCCAACAGAGGCACTGTCAAAATAGCGGCAGGTATCTTGGAGCTTGAAAGTGTACCAGAGGAAGCCAAAGAGAGGTGCAGCATAGCCGGGATGAAAGCCGCCACCTGAGTGGAGTCAGCACCAGGAGCCGGAAAGCCCAGGAGTGGAGCTGGCATAGTTTAATGCAGACCCAGAGCAGTCAGACACTGTCGGGCTCTATTCAGAAGAGGACATCGAAGTAAAAGTTGAGGGACAGATCTGCTGATCCAAAAAGACAAGCACTCGGCACAGTAAGTCCTAAACTTAGTGAGAAGACTTCATCAGGTAAGTACTTCCCGATCCTCAACAGACACCAAACCCAAACAGTTGTGACCAGCATTGGGTGAAGGAGGGGTGCACAGAGTTCAGATCCCACTGGTAAGTGTCATCTGAACTCAAAGAGGAGCGACACCGAGTGGAACCTGACCTCTTTTTCAATGACATCACTAGTAAAGCACTTCGAAACAATCTATTATCTTAAAAATACAGAGCAACTCTGGACCTCCGTCCAAGGGCATTAAAAGAACAGAACTGAGGAAGGGCACCAGTGTGGAGTCATATAAGGCTCCATCATGTCATATCAGTCACAGCCAGTAAGGAAACAGATCTGAGTAGAAGCTGTGGTGCCACCTGTAGACACAAGAGAGAAATTACTACTTTTCCAGATCTAGTCTGGTGCCTGAGGAGAATTTGTTCGATAAGGAATTTGCAGCTAGATGTATTCATCAGAACTGGGCAATTAGTACAGCATTTTGAGATATAGTCACAATTTCGGTGATGCCAGGCTGACCACCTTGAACAGATCTAGTTGTGTGGAATATCCTGGTTGGCACAGTGGCTACGAGCCCTGGCAGCCGCAGGCTTTAGTGCTAAGCTCAAAGAATCTACTGTAGATCAACTATTGTGGTACATCTCTGGAAAAGTGAGCAAAAAATGGTGCCCACGCACACAGGCCGTGTGTGGGTCAGACACGATTCATTATTATCTTACAGTTGTGTTACAGTTTTGACAAGAATACTCTGTGTAAATATTCATATAATTTGTCTCCTTTTTATTAACTATTTCTGTGTGTATAGCTGTCATCAATAACTTAATTTCTTCTATTTACCTCTAAGATAAACATGATGTTTATTTAACTTGCACAACGGGGCTGTCAGGACTGTAGTAAATTTCAATATATTGATTATCAGTCTTGTGCTAAAATATTTAATTCTTGATTTGTCAGGGGGTTGATCTTGTAACTAAGCAGCCTAGAGAACAAACATTGAGGCTAGAACCCATGGCTTTCCACTGAGCATGGTCGTCAATATTGCATAGGCAAAGGTAGCAAGCGCTACCCCAGGCTTGCCTTTTAGTACCCCTGGTACAGCTCTTGGAAGGCCAGGATTCAAGAGTTATGACATCAGTGACAGGAACAGAGAATAAACAAGAGCAATATTTCCTTTCTGCAGTTTCCACTGATAGCCCCTACGTCACAAGCCCTCTCCAACATGAGGATGCTCAGAGGCAAAGGGTGGGATAGGGGATCGACATTGTAACATCATCAGACATCAAAGCGTGCAAGGTGTAATTTTGGCTATGCCTGGCCTTCTAATGAATCGATGCCCTCACCAGTGGGGAGGGAAAGTAAGGGTAACCCGGGTGTGTGGACAGGTTCATGGATCAATGTAACGTTTTCCAGTCTTAAAATATCTTATTTCAACATTGTGGAGTTAACTGGTCTCTGCTGAGGGACTTGACGGCAGAGCCAGAGGTTCAGTTCTTGACTGCTGCTCAGGCTAAAACCAGGAGGCCAAGATTTGTACTTCAAAGAATATGGGACCAAGCCACTTCCAAAGAATTAATGTAGTCACATATTTCAAGCACATTCATTTTTATCCGCATCTCGGCACATTCTGCCCGTAATATTCTGGAGTTGGCTTCAAGCATTTGGACACTATTTTGTTCTTGTCTTTTTATTTTAATTTGAGTGCACATGCCTAAATTGCTCTAGATTTTTTGTTTGTCTGGCACGGATACTTCTGTCAGTCATGGTCCAGGGTACAGCTTCGGATGTGTGAAAACTGCGGATATGACCCAAATGTATTTTACAATGAGTTTGTTTAAATGTTCGTGTAGAGGTTTGGGTATTTCTGACATGTACTACCACTTTGGGTAGGCTTAGAGGAAGATGCATTGCAGTCAGACTCTGTTCCGTGTTGGGAAACTTGGAACCATCTCGAAAGTCATTCCAGGACTCCTGAAAAGAACTGCAATGCCATACTCATAGCCGATTGAGAGCCATACACATGCAAAATATATATTTTTTTAAATTACATTTTTCCTTTTCAAACTCACATTCTGGGTATGTTTACTTTTCTTACAAATAACGTCTGGTATTACTTGTTTTGTCCTATCTAAATGTATGTATAGAGTTGCAATTTTTACAAATAGCATTCTGTATATTAAAAAAATACGCTGTACACCCTATGGCAGTACCTCATCAAAATCAAGAATGCATTTATCATAATACAAAATCAATAAATAATCAAACGTTACAAATAAATCTATTCAAGGATCTTATTACTGCATTTCTTATACCGTAATAGTATGTAATTTTTGATGATGGCTGGTAATAAAAAGAGAAACATGCTCTACCTCTTTAAAAATACAAGTACAACAGTATGAAATTATGCATAGACAAAGCAAAATAACATCCATAGCCACAACATACTACAATATTTGAATGCATAACAAAGCCACATGAAAGCAAACCAGCATTATGATGCGATGAATGTAAGATGTATTTTTTTCACTCAGTGGTTATCTGATTATATGAATGCATGCATCACGGATGAGCGGCAGCCATTTACAGCCGACATGCTTTCGCGTTAAGCTTGGCATTCCAATTCATGGAGCGGCCATATTAGGGCAAGGCAAGTCTAAACGAAGCTGGAATGAGGCATTCTCTGGAGGTGAAATCAGGCTACGGTGCCAGCGGTGAGAGGAAGCCATGGCTATGGGACAAGCAATAAACGGAGGGAATTGGAACAGACCTCCGACACAGATTTCCGTTTTGCTGTATCGTCTACATTAAGGAGGTCGCCAAAGCGCTCATTTGTGATAAACTGATGATGCGTTGGAATAACCCCTGTGTGCCTCCTGGCTGCAATATCAGCCTCTTCTTGCTCGCGCTTAAGTCTTCTCTGGTCCTCTAACAGTTTCTGCCACAAAATTGCATAAAACGTTTTGTAAATTATTACTGACTTCTATGGAATGACAATAGCTAACATTTTTGACAAATCACACACGTTTACAGAAAAACTGGGCACTAAAAAAGCATTTACAATTTAAAACATTCTAATAATACATCCTAAACAATAACATTTGTGCCCCGCTTTCTGGCATTTCATCTAAGTAACACGATTGTCTAAATAAATGCAAAGGTTTTCACATCCGTTTTGCGCACATTGTTAATGCTGCTGCACTTGTTAAAACTTGCAATTACTACCAGGCACCCTGTGAGTACCTGCCTGCGCTAACACAGCAGTGAGCACAATTCCCAAGAGCTCCTAATGAATGTTAGGATTAAAATGGGTGAAATGGAATCTGCGCACAATTAATCCTTAACTCACAGGTCAAAGTGGCCTGGGGGACGTTAGATCTGTCAGCATTAGGGTGGCCTTCCCCCAAAGTTTTTGCCTTACTCCTCCATCTTTTCTGAACTCGTTTTTATTGGCCTTAGGACTGTGCTCTTTACCACTGTTAACCAGTGCTAAAGTACATGAGCTCTCTCCTTTAAACATGGTGCAATTGGATTAGACCCAATTGGCACATTTGATTTAAGTCCCTATTAAAGTGGTAATACATGTAACCAGGGCCAGGAGATTAAATGCTACTAGTACGCCTGCAGCATTGATTGTGGCACCCATTTAAGTAGCCCTTTAAAGATGTCTCAGGTGTTCCATTGCAGCCGGTGTATGCAGTTTTAAACCGCCATTACGACTTGGCAAAACAAACCTTTTGCCAGGCCTAAACCTTCTTTTTAATGCATATAAATCCCCCTGGGTATGCCCTACGCAGCAAAGAGGGCAGGGTGCCGTGTATTTAATACATTGGACATGTACATTTACCTTTTACATGTCCTGGTAGTGAAAAACTCTTAAATTCGTTTTTCACTGCTGCTAGGCCTACCTCTCCCATACGATAACATTGGGTTAACTTATTACATTTAATAAGTGATAACTTTCAATTGGGAGCGGGTAGGAATGTCAAGTTTGGTGTCGGATTTGAAGTCATAATTCTGAAAATGCCACTTTTAGAAAGCTGACGTGTCTTTGTCTCAACCATTTGGTGTCTGCTGTCTGTATCCTACATGACTAGATGTAGCTGGCAGTTAGTTTTTGTGTATTGCTCACAGACATTGAGACAAAGAGGAATAGTAGCTGGCAGGATCTATCATCTCTGACATGATGAGGGGAGGAACTATCACCTACCACATTTGCACATCACAAAGGCTCTGCCCAGCACACTCACAAGGGGTTTTGACACTAGTCATTTGTGACCTGACCCCAGACAAGCTGGGGCCAAGGCAGGGAGGCAGAAAATTAAAATTCCAAGCAACTCGGGGTGGAAACCTCCAGAACCTTATGCTACTTCAAAGTGGGCACCAGGTATAAATAATGGACCCTCAGACCCAACTCTTCAGGACACCTCTGGACTTGTGGAAGACTCAGAAGGACTGCTGTGCTGCTCTGAAAGGATTACTACTCAGCTGCCCTTCTACCCTGCTGCCTGAGTAAAAGGACTGCCCCTGCCTCTTGATCCCAGGACAACCAGAGTGACTCCAAGGTCTAGTTAGCTGGCCTCCTGATTAGAGCCTCAGGCACAGAAAAGGCACCAACCATCTTGCACCCAGCACCTGGACTCTACTAGCTTTGAGTTTTGCCCCCCCCTACCCCAGGTGGTGTCACCCCAGTCCTGGACCTTTGAAAGTGGGCCTGAAGGTGCTCTGCCAGCCAAGTGTGGTCCTAGTGGGCAGAACCGAAGCAGTGCAACGCATCTTCTCGTAGCTCCGCTTCGGAACTGGCGCAGAGCAAAGCATTTCCCATCGCCGGACCTTGCATCACAACCCACAGTCTCCTTGGAACTGCTGTTGCACAACGCATCCTAAACGCAGGCCTTCGCATCACAAGTCCCTCGTTGACAGCATCCTCAATGACGATACAGGACTCAGCATTGCAGCCCTGCAGTTTCTCTGGCACCGCCAGTGCGTGACGCATCTTCGATGCAGGACTTCACATCGCAAGGCCCTCGACAATGATGCAGGACCTTGCACCGGTGCCTCGCAGCTCATCGGAACCGCCGGTGAGCGACACATCTTTGACGTGGGATCTTGCAACACTCCGCAACCAGGATTTAAGGTACATTCTTTGGCAGGCCTAACTTGGTCCCTGGTTCAGGCACGCACTCCATCGCAGTCGGCCTGAACTTGTGACTTTGTTCCGGCCCGGCACAACCGGATAACCAGTTGGTGCTTTGTGCTTCTAAGCACTATTTGCACTTAAATCTTTAAAATTTAATATCTCTGGTTCTACTGATTGGAGTTTTGTCGTTTTGGTGTCAAATAATGTATTAAATCTTACTCTATTTTGCTAAACTGGTGTGGGATTTTTCTTGTGTTTTCACTTTAATAAAGCATGAAGTGCTGCATAAATACTTTACACATTGCTTCTAAGTTAAGCCTGACAGCTTTGTGTTTCCAAGCTACCAGAAGGTTAAGCACATGTTAATTTGGGGTTTTCTTGTGACTTCACTCTAACATAAATTGTGGCTGATGCGTGAGTAAGGTTTCACACCCCTTAACTAGTAACCAAATTTCCAACAAGGTAATATACACAATGTGAAAGCACCAGAACGTTTTTTAGTCTGCCATTTGCACCACACCCCCTCTCTTGGTGACACTAATTTTGCTGTAGACCTTTTTGTGTGTTGTGACAATGGATCATTGTTGGTATTAGAATTGACACTGTGATTAATCCTCTTGTAGAATCTCATGACAATGCTCACAAGTCTGTACTTGCAAGATTTGTCACAGCCATCTCTTGATCCCTCTGATGTCTCGCAGAGAGTCCTCATATAAGTCAACTCACATCATGGAAACGGTGACATGGTGAGAATGAGTTTCTGAAAAATCCCTGTCAAGTCTCTGAACAAAGAAGGCTATAATTTGTGCATTTCTTTGCAGCAATAAAAAAGAAAAGACAAAGAACGACACATAAAATGTGGCTACTCATAAGTTTGTGCATATGCCGTATGTTGTGATTGTGTAATTGCTCATATTCCATTTTTCATCACCTGATTACATTTTATGAAGTTGTACCTAGCAGAATTATTTTCTTCTAATGGACTTGTCACAACTTTAGAAATGTGAAAACAATAGGACAGACTAATCCATACTTAAAAATACCATTGAAATGATTAAAACTGCAACTCTCCCTATGAGAAGAAAAACATAAATAGGAGGTCACTGGCCAACAGAATTGAGTCCTGTGGGGGTTTCATGTTTTCGTGTCCAACAGATATCTTGGGACCTAATACATTTCACACCACCGCTGCATTCTGAGGGGATCCACAGGACCAGGCCTTATTTATCCCCATGTGTGTTCCCTGTACACGAGCCCCCCTCCTAGGCATTGTTTATGTAATTGATGTTTAATATCACTTCCCAACCCATTTGTTTCATTCTCTCATTTAGCTTCTTAAGATGGTCCAAAAACTAAAATTAAAGATAAAACCTGACATTTCTGCTCATTATCACATTGGGGTCATAACAAATAGTGTGAATTTGTAAGATTCTCTCCCCCCCTAGAATCTAGAAGTTGAATATGTGACTTCCATCATCACTGTGTTTCTGGATTACTCTGAGGGGCCATTTAGTGGTCTTTCCAAAAGTACAACAAACAGGCACAAAATGCTGTGGTCAGATTCACTGAGGCCTCAGAAAACTGGATCATGTCATAAAGATACAGACATCTATCCACTCTTTAAATGAACTTAAATTCGGGATAACCTGAGGAACTTTCAAGGGCCTGGCTGATCTTTACCTGAGTATCTTGATGAACAAAAACTCACACTACCTTAAGGGAGATGAAAACGAGTTACTTACCTGTAACTTTAGTTATCCAGTATTGGTATCTTTCATAGATTCACATGCTTAGAATCATCCCCGCCGACGAGGTGGGAGTCTCGCGGTATAATAAAACATATATATAATAGTTATAAAAAACATTATACAATAGGCTACTATGGACAATAAAGTCACTACATTAGCCTATCTTAGTCCTTTTGTAAAAAGAACCAAACTTGGAACACAGCCAATCAGGCTGCAGCACCCTCTTAGAACCCTCCACAGAGAGGCAAACCCTCAGATTTTCGTAGCACAAGTGACACTAGTATGTATAGGTAATAAGGTAAGCCTCTCCGGGGAGGAGGGTGGGTCGCATGTGAATCTATGAAAGATACCAATACTGGATAACTAAAGTTACAGGTAAGTAACTCGTTTTCTTATCCAGTATTGGGGTATCTTTCATAGATTCACATGCTTAGAATCAGAATAGTTAGCAGTAAAAAATCCTTAGTTGTATAGTGGATGGTGGGTATCATAAGAAAACCAATAGATACCTCGTAATACCAATGCAATATAACATTCTGACCCAAAACAGGGGAAGCATTATAACATATGCATCAATATAAATATACCTAAGATATATATATATATATATAATCTACTGGCGGTCGCCAGTAGGTAGTTATAGTTAAGACCTATTTTCCATAGGAAATTCGCAACATTCTATTTCCAATAACTTTGGCGCCGGTTGACGAATCTTCGCAAAATTTTCAAAACTCGTGGGGCGCGCCGGTCCGCTCCTATCCTGAAAGTTTCGGGGTGATTCGGCAAGCGGGGGCCGAGAAAAAAGGGGGGTCCCAAAACGTGTTTTCCCCATGCAATTTTCCATAGGAAACTTTAGACACGGCTACAGCCCGAACTGCTGAACGGAATTACACCAAATTTGGCAAAGAGGTAGTTCTTGGTTCAGAAAGAACCCTTTTTGTTAAATGGTGTAAATCCGTTCAGTAGTTGCTGAGAAAATCAAAAGTAAAAACACATATATATCTATGGCCGCGGAGGATCCGCGCACCCTCCCTATCACGAGCTGTATGCTAATTGGCTGTCAACACTCCAAACCAGGAAGTGTTGGCAGCCATCTTGTAGCCTCGGTAGAACCGAGGCACAAGAAATCAGAGAAACAAGTGCGCAAAACGCAAAAGGGGGCAGGGTAGAAACACCCTGACCCCCTAGGCCTGCTTAGGGGGTCCCACAAGGACCCCCAGGGCCAAAAAAGCATTTTTTTTTTTAAAAATCGGCGAGATTCGCGCACCCAGCGCGAATTTCGGCCGAAAATTTTAAAAAAACGAAGCGCGGGCTCCCGCGCTTTGTATGAAAGCAAGTTACTTACCTGTAACTTTGGTTCTCCAGTATTGGAAGCTTTCATAGATTCCCATGCCTGAATCATTCCCCGTCGTCGAGATGGGAGTCCCCGGTATACATAAAATAGCAATAGAAACCATTACAAAAGAAGAAACTAGGCCTAGGCCCATTCTAGTTTTGTAACATATCCACCTCTTTTTGTAAAAGAGACCAAATAAAGCGAACATCCAATCAGATTAGCCTCACCCTCTAGAACCTTGCTGAGAGAATCCCAGACCCTCAGATTTTCGTAAACGTTGTGTAAAATACAACCAAAGACACTGAAGGCTGAGCTTTCCCAGGGGAGGAGGGTGGGTTGCATGGGAATCTATGAAAGCTTCCAATACTGGAGAACTAAAGTTACAGGTAAGTAACTTGTTTTCTTACTCCAGTATTGGAGCTTTCATAGATTCCCATGCCTGAATCAGAGTAGCTAGCAGTTATAAGCACATTTTGCTCTCTTACTGTTCTCTGTCATAGTCGTCTGTTTTTTTTTTTTTTTTTAAACATTAAACAAGCAAGAGGAAAGTCATAACATTGCAGTACCTTAAACAACAAGCACAATTTTAATACCTAAACACACTGTCAAAATGTGCAAATAATACGAAACAATGGTAGGAGGGAAGAAAGGGAAAGCTCACCGCTCACTGAAAGAGGTTCCTCAGGACTGCCTGGCCCACAGCTGTATCATTCTGCGTTGAAGCATCCAGGCAGTAATGTCTTGTAAACGTATGAGTACTGCTCCAAGTCGCAGCCTGCTGACTCGTTGAGAACCCCTGGGAGATGTTCCGCTTTGAGTGAAATCCCGTGCTGGATAGCCCATTCCCAAATTCTCTGGGCTTCCTGAGACAAAGAGCGAGACCTGGTTCCTCCTTCCTTGTTTATGTAATGCATGGCCGTGGTATTGTCCGTGCGGACGAGAACCGCCGACTGTTGAAGTCGTGGAAGAAAAGCCTGCAACGCTAGACGAATCGCCCTGAGCTCCAGAAGGTTGATATGGAGCTGACGATGGCGGGGTAACCAGCGCCCGCTTACATGCAAGTCCTGTAACACTGCGCCCAGCCTTACAGAGAGGCGTCCGTCGTTACTACTTGAGGAGCTGGAATGACTTCGAAGGATAGACCTTGAGACACATTCTTTTTCTTTGTCCACCATAAGGCGGCGTTTCTCATAGACTGGGTGACCACCACCTTGTCGTCGAAGGACCCGTCTATTTGTCGCCATTGCAAGTCCAACTCCTCCTGGAGGGGACGCATCCGCAACCTGCAGTGAGGTATCAAGGGAATGCAGGAGGAAATTGTTCCCAGCAGGGACTTGTAAAGGCGAACTGAAAGACACTCTTTTCTTCGCAACAGATGAGCCATGGACAACAGCTTTTCCTGCCTCTCGAGAGTTGGAGAAGCTTTGTTGAGAGACGTGTCCAGGATGGCCCCCAGGAATCGAACTATCCTGGACAGGTTGAGAGATGATTTTTCCATGTTGAGAGTTAACCCTAGGCTGTCGAAAAGGCGTGTGCAAGCACCGACTGCCTCCCCGCTTGCAGCTTGGTCGGAGCTTTGAGCAGCCAGTCGTCCAGGTAGGGAAAGACTTGAAAATGTTGCCTCCTGAGACATGCTGCTACTGGCGCTAGCACCTTGGTGAAGATCCGCGGAGCAGATCGAAGACCAAAAGGTAGAACTTTGAACTGGAAATGGCTCTTGAATACTGTGAACCGTAGAAACCTCCTGTGAGCTGGATGGATGGGTACATGAAAGTACGCGTCCTCGAGATCGAGAGTGGCCATAAAGTCCCCTGAGTTGAGAAGACGTAGAATATCCTGGAGAGACACCATCCGAAATGATTGTTTTATGAGATAGGTGTTGAGCTCCCTGAGATCTAGAATAGGGCGCCACTTGTCCAGCGTCTTCTTGACCAGAAAAACCTGAGTAGAACCCTCTCCCCGCTGAGAGAGAGGAACCGGTTCCACTGCCCCTTTGAGGAGCATTTACTGTAGTTCCAATCGAAGAAGGCGCAGATGTTTTGAGGCCGTGGCGGCAGGGGGCTTGGATGGTGGAAGATGGACAAATTCTAAAGTATGCACTCAGCGCGGATTTTCCTTTGAGCAGGACACGCTCCTTTCATCTCCCAGGCCTCCATTTACTGAACTGTGACCGGCCAATTTAATTAATTCCCCGGCACAGCAAATTGCCATTTAACGGCGAAGGATTTTAAGCATTTGCTTCCAGCAAACTAAGTTTGTTTTTTCCCCTACCGGGCCCCACCATAACGCGCATTAATTCGCAGGCTATCCCGGTCACCTTAAGAAGCCCAGCGCTACGCAGACGCCTTTACCAAGGATATTATTTCCTTCTTCAGCTCAATTCAAGTTGCTCACATTTTTTTGTCCTGAAGATGAACTCGAATAATTGAGTTCGAAACGTCGTCGACCCCCTACAACATGAACTCCTTATACTCTGTAAAAATCTTTAAAGGAGCTTCTATTTCTGTTGTCAATGCGATGTCATTATTTTAAGTTCACCCTCACTTCTCACGTCACGCTTATTGTCACTTACTGTGTGAGCACCTGAATACCTTCATTGTGTAATAAATATTTGTCATACATTGACCTATATGTCCCTTGTTATATTTCCTACTGCTCTCTTTTATGAATTAAGTTTCTATTCCTTTACTTATCTCAGTGCCCTTTACAGGGTTACTTCCCCTTGGACCTTTTAGGCCACTCTAGAACCATTGTTCCTTTAAACTAAATTCTAAAGTATGGCCACACTGAATGATGTTCAGCACCCAACGGTCTGATGTTATCCGTTGCCAGTTGTGGAGGTATTCTGATACCCTGCCTCCCACTGATGTTGTAGAGGGGGAGGGTACAGTAAGAAGAGCCAGCACGCCGCTATTGTCTCTTGGAAAAATCTCGTCCTTGGCGACCTTGCTTTCCTCTATTGTTGGACCTGGAGAAAGAAGAGGACTGGCCTTGCCTCTGATTGTAGGACGGACGATACGACTGGGATGTTGAACCATAGGAGGAATATCGTTGCTGTTGGTATGCACCTCTATAGGACGGAGTACCTCTTCCCCTGGCTCCACGGAAAGGGACCTTCCGGTATTGTAGAGTCCCTAAAGATCTCGCCGTTTCCGTATCTTTTTTAATATCTTGGAGCGCATCGTCGATATGTTTACCGAAGAGCGCCTCACCATCAAAGGGAAGGTCAAGGATTTTATTTTGGACCTCTGGACGGAACCATGTCGCTCTCAACCAACCCTGGCGACGAAGGACCGCTGCGCCAGCCAGCGAGCGGAACTCAGTTGTTGCGATGTCCATCGCACAGTCAATTATTTCTGCTGATGTTACTTCTCCTTCTTGCAGGATCTTCTTCGCCTCCACCTTAGGATCCTCTGGCAACTGGTCGAGATATGGGGACAGATCGCACCACATTTGGCGATCATACCTACCCAAAATTGCCAAGGCATTAGCCGCCCGAACCAAGAGGCTCGCCATTGAAGAGAATCTTTTCCCCGCATTATCAAGGCGTCTGCCCTCCTTATCAGGTGGCGTAGTGAGAGGGGCCGACGGGTTGCACGACTTCCTTTGGGCAGCCTGAGATATTACCGAATCCGGTTTAGGCTGACTAACCAAAGAGGCTGGACTGTCCTCCGGGGCCTTATACTTCTTTTCCAGGCGAGGTAAGACTGGCATCACCGTAGCAGGATTCTTCATCACTTTTAATACCTCATCCCATACATGGCCCACAATGGGAATGGAACGCACAGTCTTTTTATAAGGTTCCTTGAAGTCGTAGAGCTAACATTCTGACTGAACCGTGGGCATGGGAAGATCAAATCGTTTTGCTGCCCTTTCCATTAATTTATGAAAACCCCCAATGTCCACAGGGGGGAATCGAGAGGAGCTGGGGATGGAGAAGCCGGGTCAGGGATAACATAATCATCCCACTCGGTGTCCTGGTGAAGTGGAGGGACATTGCCCTGATCTTCATCCGAGGTGTCATCATGTGTGGTTGGCTCCATCGGAGGTACATCCGAAATCTGCAAGTGATGCTGAGGCATCGGTTGCGATGGTGGTAGTGGAGGAGAAATAGAGCGAGCCGAAAGAGGAGCTGCAATAGGCCCCATAGCTGGAGGAGGTGGTTGTGTAGAAAATCTCCTCCTATAGTCGACCAGCATACCTTGAAGATCCACTAAAAGCGAGGAAGGCACCGAAACCATCTCTTGGTGGTAGTCCTCTTGATAACCTATGGATTGGTCGTATGTATGCTCTTGGAGATATTCCCCTTCCGAGTCCGTATCCTGGCATTTAACTCGCAGCTGCGAGGGGCTATGCGCATAGCCAAAAGGCCCATCGTCGTCAGACTCCTCTTCTTCTTCAAGCAAAAGAGCTGGAGGTAGAGGAGTGACTCTTCTGGGGGAAGTCATGTGCGGTGTGATTGGACGCTTTTAATGATTGTTTCCGTCGTCGACGATGTCGTCCGACGGGACCGTTGACGGGGAGACCATCGTCGTCGAGGCTGTAGATGGAAGCAGCGCCGACGAGTAGATCGTCGATGAAGGAATAGGTGTCGTCGTCGCTGTCGTCAACGAGACTGTCGACATCTTGGCCGTCGACGCCGCCGTCGTCGTTGTGGTCGTCGTCGACACCATCGTCGTCGACGCTATACTCGTCGACACCTTCATCGACGTCGACGTCGTAGAAACCGTCGACGGCGGAGCTGTAATCACCCGCGTCGACACAGAAGGTACCGTCGACGAGCCCGTCGACGGAGGTATAGATTTAAGCTGTACCTTGGATGATTTCGTCGACGGTTGTTTGGTTGTCGACGAGTGGGCGTCCTTTTCAGATCTTCCCTCAGAAGTCAGAGAAGAGGGCTTTTTGAAGGGTTTTACAGCCCCTGACACTACTGGTGCTGCTGCTGACTGTCCTTCCCTCTCCTTTACACCGTGGTGAGGAGATTCGCCAGGACTCCGGCCCTCAGATCCCTGAGGGGTCTTTTTTGAGAGCTTAGCAGGACGCTCTTTAGAAGGCGAAGGGGAAGCCCTACCCCTTTTAACTGACCTTCTTGAAGAAGTGGCAGATGTTGAATCCTCACTGTCACTGGAGAGTGGATCTTTCCTAGACTTCAGTCTCTGGAGCCAGGTCAAGAGACGACCCTCACGGTCTCGTAGTGTTTTCGTTGAGAAAGTGCGACAAATCTTGCAGTCCGCTGCTTTGTGGTCTGGGTACAGGCAGTAAATGCAATCTTTATGCCTGTCCTCCACATACAACCTCTTCTTGGCACAGGTGGCACAGGCCTTGAAGAGAGCTTTCTTTCCTTGTCTGACATCCTAGGAGAGAATATCAGCAAAAACCAGAAGAAAAAAACTGTAGAAATGTATAAATGAGCAGAGCTCAATTGGAGACTCCCTTGCACAACGTGCGGTAGAAAATCTGAGGGCCTGGGATTCTCTCAGCAAGGTTCTAGAGGGTGAGGCTAATCTGATTGGCTGTTCGCTTTATTTGGTCTCTTTTACAAAAAGAGGTGGATATGTTACAAAACTAGAATGGGCCTAGGCCTAGTTTCTTCTTTTGTAATGGTTTCTATTGCTATTTTATGTATACCGGGGACTCCCATCTCGACGACGGGGAATGATTCAGGCATGGGAATCTATGAAAGCTCCAATACTGGAGTAATCAAAAAGCCCCCGGGTGGGCCACTGAAAAAATGTGTGGGGGGGGCCCCAATCCCCCCACACTGCCCCGGGGACCGCCACCTCCCCGGGGCTTGATTTATGAGTTGCGGGGAGGCATGTAGCCCCCCCGCAGCCCCTTGGACCGCCACCCCCCGGGGCTAATTTTTAAATGTGTGGGGGGCCTCCAAGGCCCCCCCAAGCCCCGGGGACCGCCACCCCCCGGGGCTTTCATTAATTATTTGCGGGGGCACACGGCCCCCCCGCAGCCCCGGGGACCGCCACCCCCCGGGGCTTCTTTTTTTAAAAAAAATAAACCTGTGTGGGGGGGCTCTAGCCCCCCCACACGCTCCGGGGGCCGCCACCTCCCCGGGGCACTAAAAATGTAAATTTGGGGGTCCGTTACGGACCCCCGAGCCCACCACCTCCCCGGGGCTGTGCACACTATGGGAGGGGGGCCGCACGGCCCCCCTCCTGGAGCCTGTGATGGCCCTGGGGACCGCCACCCCCCAGGGCCGGCTCCTGCAGTGTCCCGGGGTGCCCACCCCCGGGACACTGCTGTTTGCAATGACAGGGCGGGAGCCTCGCGGCTCCCGCCCCGTCATTGCAAACTGCTTTGCTTCATTGAAGTGAGAGCAGGGAAACCTGCTCTCGCTTCAATGAAGCAAATCAGATTGCTTTTCCACATGGGGAGCTGCATGTTAGCAGCTCCCCATGTGGAAAAGAAATGCCGGTTCCCGCAGGACGCGGGGAGCCGGCGGGACCGTGGGGGGATTGGGGACCCCCCACGGTCCACAACGAGAGGCCAGGCCCCGGGGGATGGGGTCCCCGGGGCTGGAATTCACTCATTCTCCTTGCGGAAGTGAGAGCCCCGAGGAAGTGCGTCTATAGCGAGAGATGGCGGCCAGATGGACTTTGACGGAGGAGTGAGCCAGTCCTGCTTTTGCTAATGATAGGAGGTAAGGTAGAACCTGATGAGGTTGAGATAAGAAGGGGTCTACCCCTTCCTGATGGCACCAAATACAGAAGCGCTTCCATTTCAATCGGTATGTCTTGTTTGTACTTGGGGCTCTAGCCTGAGAAAGCACCTCAGTAACCTCCTTCGAGAGTGTCAACCCAAGAAATTCTCGGTGCTCAGGAGCCATGCTGATAGTTGCAGCGATCGTGGATTCGGATGCCAGACCTGGCCCTGAGACATTGAAAGCAGTGCTGGAATTGTACGCAGAGGCAGAGGAAAGTCCAGGGAGAGAAGGTGAAGCTCTGTGAACCAAAACTGCCGAGGCCAAGCTGGAGCAATTAGGATCATCCTGCAAGGTTCCACCTTGAGTTTCCGGAGAAGCCTGGGTATCAACGGAATGGGGGGAAAAGCGTAGACAAATGCGCCTGACCAGGCTATCGAAAGCGCATTCCCCAGCGATCCCCGATGGTGTAGCTTGCTGGCATAAAATTGGCATTTCCTGTTCTCTTGGGTGGCAAAGAGGTCTATGGAAGGCCTGCCCCACCGGCGTAACACTTCCTCGCGTTTGCACAGTGGTGCAGGGAGGGGGCGGGGCCTGAGGTGACATGTGTGCAAACACGCCCTGTGGCGTGTTTTAAGTTGGGGGATTAAGTCCCCTTGAATCCTGAGGGTCCCTGGGGTCCTACTAGCCCACCAGGTAACTCCAGTAAGCGCCACAGAGCTGCGTTGCAGAGAGGTGTAAAAAGGGGCGTGGCCTCGGACCACCTCTCTGCAACGCAGGCCTGTGGCGCTTACTGGAAGTACCTGGTGGGCTAGTTGGGCCCCAGGGACCCTCAGGATTCAAGGTGACCTAATCCTCCAACTTAAAACGCGCCACGGGCGCGTTGCACAGTGGTGAAGGAAGGGGCGGGCCTCAGGTGACATGTGCGCAAACACGCCCTGTGGTGCGTTTTAAGTTGGGGAATTAATTCCCCTTGAATCCTGAGGGACCCTGGGGCCAACTAGCCCACCAGGTACCTTCAGTAAGCACAACAGAGTTGCGTTGCAGAGAGGTGAAAAAAGGTGCGTGGCCTCGGAACGCCTCTCTGCAACTCAGCTCTGTGGTGCTAACTGTAGGTACCTGGTGGGCTAGTTGGGCCCCAGGGACCCTCAGGATTCAAGGGACTTAATCCCGCAACTTAAAACGCGCCACGGTGCGCGTTTGCACACATGTCACCTCAAGCCCCCTCCCTTCACCACTGTGCAAACGCGCCCCGTAGCGCGTTTTAAGAGGTAGTTTTAATCCCCCTGCCCTATTATGTACTAGGGACTTACAGAGGAGGTCATGCTAATCACAGGGGTACCCCAACGCATAGTGTTCCCTAGTGTATGTAGGTGTTTTCACTGTATTCTAAGTGTCATTTAGCATAGCACTGGCTCTGGTTAGTCAGAGTCAGTTACCACCAGTACCCGTCTGAAAAAGTTGTGGGCACAGGATGATTTTGCAACAAGGCCTCTTTCTGCTCCTCTGTTGGTTCTTTCTGCACATCTTTTGCTTCTTCCTGCACTTTTCTTCGTCTTTGTGGACTTCTGTTGCTTCTTTCTGCATTTCTTTTGCTTCTTTCTGCATTTCTTTTGCTTCTTTCTGTGCGTTTTTTCTTCTTTCTTCACATGTCCTACCTCTGTAGACATAGTTAGAAACTAGCATTTAAAAAACCTTTGAAATTCACTTAAAAAACCATAGGTTTCAGGCACGTTATAGTTAGAAATTAGCATTTAAAAAACCTTTGAAATTCACTGAAAAAACCATAGGTTTCAGACACGTTATAGTTAGAAATTAGCATTTAAAAAACCTTTGAAATTCACTGAAAAAACCGTAGGTTTTAGGGACAGTTATAGTTAGTTGGACATTTCACTCGTACAAAACCATAGAAATTCAGCTAACTATTACTCGCGCCCCCACAATGCACTGCTGATGACGTCACATATTACATCACTCATGACATGGTCAGTGACATCACTGATGACATCTCAAATGACATCACTGATGACATCACTGATGACATCATCCAGTGACTGTGTGTTTTGTAAAGTTTAAATATGTTAAATATATATAGGGAAAGGCGTATTGAAGAATGAGTGGGTGTATAAGTGTCTGAATGGATGATTTAGTACGTGCGTGACTGACTCTACAAGTGAGTGATTAAACGTATCTTACTGAATGCATGGGTTAGTGACTAAACTGTGTGAATGTCTGTATCCGTCTGTCTGTTGGTGTGTAAGTGGATGCATGGATTTGCGAATAGCTACATGAGTGTCTATATGGGTTATTGACTACATATGTAAAAGGCAGTATATTTGTGTGTTAGAGTATTTAAATGGCTATAAGTGAGAGTGTGTTATTGTGAGAGTGGCTGTATGGATGCGTCTGTGCTTGTATCAGTTATTGTATAAGAGCGTAAGAATGTGCTAGTAGTTGTATGAGTAAGTGAGCTGGTGTGTGTATAACTATAGGTGAGTAAATGGGTGTGTGATTAATTTTTTGCATGACAGACTAGGTGTGTGAGTACCTCTATGGATGAGTGGCGGTGTGTGAGTGTTTATATAGGTGTATGAGTGCATATGATAGTCCTGTACTGAGTGACTGTAAGTATGAGTGACTGTACGGGTGAGTGAGTAGATGTGTGTGTGTAGACCTAAGAATCAGTGAGTGGGTATGTAGTTATTGGGATTGGAGTGTGTATGGTTTTGAGAATGGCAGTCTGTAATTTAGAGTGGGTGTATCAAAAGTTATATTAGGGTGTGAGAAGATGCATGAAATTATCACATGGATGATGTCATCAGTGATGTCATTTGAGATGTCATCAGTGATGTCATCAGTGATGTCACTGACCATGTCATGAGTGATGTAATATGTGATGTCATCAGCAGTGCATTATGGGGCGCGAGTTATAGTTAGCTGAACTAACTATAACGGGGGAATTTCTATGGTGTTGTACGAAGTGAAATGTCCAACTAACTATAACTGTCCCTAAAACCTATGGTTTTTTTCAGTGAATATATATATATATATATAAACATATATGCAAAGCACTGTATGAAAAAACAGAATAAACAATACACTATGTATATGTGAACATGTAATGATATAATCACCTCCTTACAGAGGCTTACCTTATTTAAAAAGGTTCCGCAACACTGCTTGACCTACAGCTGATTCAGCCTCTGTCGCCAGATCCAGACAGTAATGCCGTGTAAAAGTGTGCACAGTTTTCCAGGTCGCAGCACGGCAAATCTTCTCTATAGGTACTCCGGCAAAAAGAGCAGTAGATGAGGACACTGCCCTTGTGGAATGAGCCTTGGGTTTCGCAGATAAAGCATGTCCAGCTTTATTATGGCAGAATTGGATAGTAGATGCAATCCACCTTGCAATAGTGGATTTCGTAACCGCTGTTCCTGGTTTTTGACCACCATAAGAAACAAACAATTGATCAGACTTTCTGATGGACACAGTACGTGAAATATAAAATTTTAGACATCTTTTAACATCCAAGGTATGCAAAGTCTTTTCAGCAGAGGAAGACGGATTGGGAAAGAAAGAACGCAGTATAACAGGCTCGTTAAGATGGAATGTAGAGGGAACCTTTGGAATAAACGTTGGATTAGTTCTGAGGAGGACATAATCGTTGGTGAATTTCAAATAAGGTTGCATGATAGTGAAGGCCTGGATTTCACTGACTCTCCGAGCAGAGGTGAGTGCCACCAGGAGTGCCGTTTTCCAAGAGAGGTATTTGAGGTCAGCCTTGTGAACAGGCTCAAATGGGTGCTTCATGAGTTGTTGTAACACCAGATTAAGCCTCCATTCTGGAGGAGGAGCTTTGACGGGTGGAAAAGTTCTGAACAGCCCTTTTAGAAATTGTTTGATCAAGCGATTAGAGCAAAGGGATGCAGCTCCTGCAGAACGTCTGTAGGTCGAGATGGCCGCTAAATGTAACTTGACAGAAGTAAACGTAAGACCAGACTTGGATAACGAAAGGAGATAAGGCAGAACTTTATCTGGAGAGCAACGTACAGGATGTATATCCCTGTCAGAGCACCAGGTACAAAATCGTTTCCATTTCAAAGCATCAGTCTTTAAGGTAGAAGGAGCTCTTGCTCTAGCAAGGATATCTCTACAATCCTGAGGTAGATCTATCTCCTTGAATTCTGTGAATCCAGAAACCATGCATGAAGATGCAGTTGGACTGGACGAGGATGAAGAATCTGGCCCTTGCTCATTGATAACAGGGTCGGAACTGCAGGAAGGCGGTATGGTCTGCGTTTGGACAATAGGAGAAGCTCCGTAAACCAATGTTGACGCGGCCACCGCGAAGCAATGAGAATCATGCAACATGGTTCCATCTTGAGCTTGCGTAGAAGTCTTGGGATCAACGGAAAGGGGGGAAATGCGTAAGCAAAGATCCCTGTCCATCTCATCATGAAGGCGTTCCCCCAGGAGCCCTTCTCCGGTTCCCAACTGGCAAAGAATGGGCACTTCCGATTTTTCTTGGAGGCAAAGAGATCCAGATTTGGTTTACCCCACATCTGAAATATGTGCTCCACGACTGATTGATCCAACTCCCACTCGTGACATGACTTCGAAGTCCTGCTCAGAGTGTCCGCTAAAGTGTTGTGAACTCCCGGCAGATGTTCCACCTTTATCGTGATGTTGTGAGACAGCAGCCATTCCCAAATGCTTTGAGCTTCTTGAGACAGTATGTGTGAACGGGTACCTCCTTGCTTGTTTAAGTAATGCATGCAAGTGGTGTTGTCGGTTCTGATGAGAACTGTTGAAGCCTTGGGAGAAAAGACTGCAACGCCAGGAAAATGGCTCGAAGCTCTAGGAAATTGATATGCATTTTTGCCATCGCAGCGGACCACTTTCCTCTTATGCAAAGATCTTGAAGGTGTGCACCCCACCCTTCTAGGGAGGCATCTGTAGTGAGGATGAACTCCGGCACAGAAGGGAGAAAAGTGAGCCCGATTGAGACATTCTTGGAGCTCAGCCACCAAAGCAGCGCTTCCCGCATAACTGGAGTTATCTCCACTAGGTCGTCGAACGACCCCGAGATCTGTAGCCATTGACTGTCTAGCTCTTCTTGGATCGGCCTCATCCTTAGATGGGTGTGAGGTACCAACAGAATTGCGGAGGATAGTATTCCCAGGAATGATTTGATGACTCTCACAGAAGCAAACCGTCTTTTTTGGAGTTCTGATGCCAGAGAAATCAGACGTGATTGTCTTTCTTCGGACAAGAATGCTTTGTCCTGGATAGTATCCAACACAGCCCCTAGAAATTGAATTCTTTGAGAAGGACAAAGAACTGATTTTTGAATGTTCAGGGACAGTCCCAGGGGTTGAAATAGTTGAAGGCATGTGGACGTTGCTCGAGAAGCCTGCCGAAAGGAAGGAGCCTTTATTAGCCAATCGTCCAGATAAGGGAATAATTGTATGCCTTGAAGTCTGAGGTGAGCCGCCACCGGGGCCAGGAATTTTGTAAAGACTCTCGGGTCTGAACGCAGGCCGAAGGGGAGGACTTTGAATTGAAAATGAGCACCTGCCACAGTGAAACAAAGGAATTTCCGATGTTTGGGATGAATGAGGATGTGGAAGTATGCATCCTGGAGATCCAATGTTGTCATGAAATCTGCATGGTCCAGAAGCTGAAGGATTTCTTGAAGCGTGACGTTGCGAAAGGATTTCTTTTGAAGATATTTGTTCAGCTTTCTTAAATCCAGGATAGGTCTCCATTCCCCTGACTTTTTCTTTATTAGAAAAAAGCGGGAATAAAACCCCTTCCCCACCTGAGTGCGAGGTACTCTTTCTATCGCTCCTTTCGAGAGCATGGTTTTTGCTTCCTTCCTGAGAAGAACAAGATGTGGAGGATGTTTCTTTAAAGGTGGATGAGGAGGAGGGGTACTGACAAATTCCAGGGTATGCCCAAATTTGAGAATATCCAAGACCCACTTGTCTGTGGTTAATCTTTTCCAATTGTTGAGATGTCGGGATACATTCGGAATCCTGTAAAGAAGGTGTGGCAGATCTGCTGCAGGTGCTAAGGAGTCGTCACTGCTTTCTAGCAGAATCCCTGCCTTGAGGCTGACGTCTTCTATTCTGCTGTCTATAAGCGGCAGCTGGAGGGTTTCTGTAGGACTGCTGATGTTGCTGCTGTTGATAATTATATCTTCCCTGATTGCCTTGGTTTTGGTATCTTTGTTAGCCACCACGAAAGGAATACGATCCTCTGCCCCTAGCTCCCCGAAAGGAGTCTTCCGATATTGTAAGGTGCCAAGGGCTCTGGCAGTGTCAGTATCTTTTTTGATGTCTTGCAAAGCCTCATCAATATGTTTCCCGAATAACATGTCACCATCAAATGGCATGTCCAAAATCTTCGTTTGGACCTCAGGGCGAAAAGTGGTAGATTTCAACCATCCCTGACGTCTAAGGACTGCTGCTCCGGCAAGTTGACGAAAGCCCAAGGAAGCTAGGTCCATAGAAATATCAATAATTTCTGATGCAGCCCTTTCTCCTTCAAGAAGAATTTTCCTTGCCTCCTGGTTCTTGTCATCAGGTAAGAAATCGAGGTATGGAGATATGTCCGACCATAGCTGGCGGTCATATCTCCCTAGAATCGCCAAAGAGTTTGTAGCACAAACTGAAGCACCCGCCATGGTGGTGAAACGCTTACCAATGTTATCAAGGCGCCTCCCATCCTTATCCGGCGGTGCTGTCACAGGAATGGATGGATTCCGAGACTTACGCTGAGCCGCCTGTGCAATAACGGAATCTGGTCTAGGATGTCCGGACAGGCAAGCAGGAGCATTATCCGGTGCCTTATACTTTTTATCGATTCTAGGGAGAATCACAGGCACTGAAAAAGGAATTTTCATTATCTTAGTTCCTTCTTCCCAGATATGATCTATTATAGGGATAGACCGTACGGACTTCCTACTCTGGTCCTTAAAATCGTAAAGGAAACAATCTGCTTGCTTCAAAGATACAGGAAGATGAAACCGGGTTGCTGCCCTCTCCATGATTGAATGAAAACCTCCAATATCTTCAGGAGGGGAATCTACTGCCTGAGGAACTGGTGAGGATGGCGTAGGAATCAAGTATTCATCCCATTCATCCACCATTGTGGGTGAGTTTGGCAATTCCCCATCTTCAGCCACAGTATCGCCATCATCATCCTGGGCTAAATGTTGCGCAAGTAACACCTCCTGAGGTTCATTGATAGGGACAGAAGGAGCTGCAATCTGCAAAACCGCAGGCGTAGCAGGTTGTGTTGGAACAGGCGCTGTTGGTGGAAAACGCGCATGATAATCCCTTAACACAGCAGTTAGATCCTGCATCAAGGCAATAGGCATTTGTACCATAGGTTCCTGCTGAAATGAAGTCTCTTGAAGACCTCGCAGAGACTCACAAGGTTCATAATACTCTTCCCCATCATCTTCATCTTGATATTTTATCCGAAGTTGAGAAGGGTTGCGCGCTGGGCTAAAAAGTCCATCATCATCTGACTCCTCCAGATAGTGACTAGGAGGCAAGGGTGAAATATGGGAAATGTCCTGGTAATAGTTTCTTGAAGATGGGAATGACGACGATAATTTTGATGTCCAAACTGGCGTAATCTGTAAAAATGTAGGTCTTTTACGCTTCAGCGTCGACGAGATGTACATAGACGGTGAGCCAGTACCAGCTGAGATAGCCATAACAGAAGCTACCGTCAACGTTGTAATCATCGACGGAAAACCCATCGTCGACGATGTTGTCGTCGTCGAAGCCGCTGTTGTCGTCGACGGTGGACTCGTCGACGGGAGCTGTATCGTCGTCGACGGTGGACCCGTCGACGGGAGTTGACCCATCGTCGACGTCGAAAGCGTCGACGGCATGTGCCCCGTCGACGACGAGGTAGGCGTCGACGAGATTGCCATCGTCGACGGCGATGATATAATCGTCGACGGTAACATCGTCGACGCAGCGATCGTCGACGACGGGATGTTCTTCGTCGACTACGAGGAATCACTCACCCTCTGAGGAGATTTCATCGACGACGATGCTTTTTTCGACATCGACGGGATCCTGACAGACTCAGAATGAGTTTTCTGCTGTTTTGAGGCAGTTTTCACTGAAATCTTCACTTTTTCACCAGATTTCACCTCTGAAGAGAATGAAAGCTTCTCTTTTCTAGAGGAAGAGTGACCAGTCTCAGAGTGAGGCTTCTTCAAGGTCTTACTCTGTCTCTCAGGGGGATCTTCAGATCTATCCCTCCTTTTGGTCAGAGGGGTGGACGCCTGAGGACTAACACTGCCATCAACTGAAACATCAGAAGTAGCCTTCAATTTTTCCAGCCAAACCAGCAATATTCCTTCTCTGTCCTTCAAAGTCTTGGCAGGGAAGGTTCTACAAATCCTGCAGTCTTTAACCTTGTGGGCAGGATAAAGACAGTAAATGAATTCCTTGTGGGGATCTTCAAAATGCAGTCTCTTCTTCCCACACGAAGAACAGGGCAAAAACAAGCTTTTCTTAGAAGAATCAGACATAGTTACTCACAAAGTTCAACCAAAGGTGAAGAAACTGAGCAGAGCTCAGGGAGACTCCCTGTCACACGAAGTGCGGTAGAAAATCTGCGGGGTTTGCCTCTCTGTGGAGGGTTCTAAGAGGGTGCTGCAGCCTGATTGGCTGTGTTCCAAGTTTGGTTCTTTTTTACAAAAGGACTAAGATAGGCTAATGTAGTGACTTTATTGTCCATAGTAGCCTATTGTATAATGTTTTTTATAACTATTATATATATGTTTTATTATACCGCGAGACTCCCACCTCGTCGGCGGGGATGATTCTAAGCATGTGAATCTATGAAAGATACCCCAATACTGTATAACTACCTTTATTCCGGCTCCCTTAGTGGCTTTATTGTTCCCTACACAAGCTTTCAGCTTTGAAATAGAAGCTTCGCAGTGTTGGCTCCTCTCCTGTGGAATTAATTTTTACTCTTCTCAATTTAGGAAGAAACTTAAATGGTTCCTCTTCCTGCCTTCCAACTCTTATAGTTTGACTGGAGCTTTAAGAGTGTATGACATGTACAAAGTGCTTCATAAATGTTCTTGACTCACTCACTAGTACTTCCATCCATGTGTATTGTTCTTTCTTGACCCACATATTCCACTACCACCCACTGGACTCTTGGCCCTAATCTTCTGAGTAGAAATGTCAGAAGCTGAAGTGTCGTGCTGTCTGGCACCCATGGGTACTAAAGGGTATGTGTGACACTCCTTCCTTCTATATTCATTTCTTAAAGAGTTCAGGGGCTCGTGCTGGAGGGCAGTGCATATGCAAGTAGAAGTACCATTATCAAATTTATATTAAGTTATTTATCAGCTCCTGATGAACTGACATGGAACCACATGCATAGCTTTGACCTATGCATAGGTATCCAAAGTATGTCCTGGTGGGTTGGATCCATGCCGAACTGTCATGATATCCACTTATATAAAGTTACATATAACTTTTCTACATGGACTTCATTTACATAGGCAACGGTTATCCTGAAAATGTTGCATGCATCCATGCCTCCTGGACATAAATTGAACAGCCCTGAACGTTGTACTTCAGAATGCCTCACTCATCCACATGTACTATAAAGCGCGTCTCTTATGAATTCTAGGATGCACCACTTAAGCCTGTCATGTCTATGCTCCGCAGCTGAAGACACGCTCGTGGAATTTTACAACGGAGTTACCCGATTTTACTTTGCAGCGACTCTACTGCCTGGAATAATTTTTATTATAAACTCCAGAGACGTCACAGTTCTTCAAAACAGTCACTAACAAATTCTGAGAAGTTCAAGGAATATACAATATCGAACGCAGTACATAAAATCGTATATTATTTTGTGCCTTTCTCTTTAAGGATTAATTACAAATAGTGAATCTTAAATCAAGGTAGCAGAATCGTTACCTCTTTGTCATCGTGCCGCCTGCGCAGAATGTCTTCCGGTGCATCCATGTAGTCGAATGGAGCAAAATGTCTTGGCGATTCTGAATCTACTCCAAAACAACACAAAGTGATTAAGCTACAAACTGTGCATCTGGCATGACCAGTGAGTATGTCTGGAGCAGGCAAAAGCTACTGTCACTCTCTGGTTGCTTGACTTGAATGCACTATACCTAAGACAGGCACACACGTAAAGGTATAGGTAAAAAACTGTGTTTGAGATGATGCTGACAAGGATGGAAACCAAAGGAATGTAGTAAAAAGGAGAGAAGACATAAGGACTCACTGCAACAGAGTAATGTCCTGCATGCGAGCTGCAGAATTGCAATAGGTAGCACTAATATTGGAATGGTGCCACAGTTACACGCATTGTTTGCAAATATAAATTACAGTCTTATAAGGGGGGGTTGTATGTTAGAACGTAATCCAGAAAGCAGGGGATTTTACATTACCAAACAACTCAAAATTGGGCCCAAAGAGTCACTGTAATTTGTAATTCTGCCCCGGTGAGGAAAGGAGCAAGATCTGGAAGAGTGGAATTTTTCTGAGCCAATTTTTGCATCATTTTTTCTGATATAATGGCATCTTTTATAAAAATTGATGCTGGTGGAAAGCTGTGGTAGCCTGTGTTTACAAAAGAATCAGCAATTCTGCAGTGCACATGCAGCAGGCTGCCTCAGATCACACAAGCACATTGTTTTTACTCTTACAGCACATGTAAATCAATAAGGATGTGGTGAGCCAAATGTCTTGTTGTGAGCCAGTACACTAAGACCTGTGAAATAAAACTGGGTTTAATGATTTCAGGACAAGTAGCATAGCATCACTTCTTAAATATAGACCTATACTTAAGTCCTAGTGCTAACCAAAGTGTGGCTGTTTCCAACAGACTAAAATGGGCACTGTGATGTCAGGAGCCAAGGAAACAAAGAATGCAAACTCAGAAGACAGGTAAGGTGATGTGCCACACAGATGAAGGAACAGGTGAAGCACACAAAAATAAATCCACCTCGTGGGCACGCTCCACGCTCACTCTGTTCATTGTTACTGGTATCCTGGTGATGACGTAAGGAATAAGGAACAGCATTCCCATTGTTAAGCGAGTCCAGGCAATCGACTGGTACAACAGAGCCACCTCCAACCTGCTCAGGAACGGATAGAATGCCCAGCTTTTCCACAATGTCAAAAGAAGACAAGCGCTTGGGAACAAGGGGCTTTCTCTGAGAGCTGTGCACAGGCAGAGGATGGTCATCAGTTAGGTTTCCTTTCTCAGCGTATTTCATCCCATCGTGCAACTGGTTTACTGCTGCTTCAGAGCGGGGCGCCTTTTTCAAACTGCTGTGCACGGATTTTTTTAACCTGAATGGAAGAGGACTCATGAGGTAGACATTTCTGGGAAGCATGTTTCTGTCCCCGTGGCCATCTGATCTAGAAACGGGTGTCTTGGACGTTTGCTGCTCATGCCTTCGAATTGCTGTGAACCGCGTGTAGGAAGCTGGACAGGTGCCCTTACAAGAACTCACTTTATATTTTTGAGACTGACTGATACTGCTTCCACAGCTGTCATTCGATGTATTAGAAAGCCTGTCAACCTCATCAGTGCCGTTCGAGAAAAGGTCCATGGGTGCCATGTCACTGATATCTGCAGTGAGGTCCTCCATATTGCTGCTGCATGGAGAGGCAGCATTGACAGAGGTAGAAGGGGAGACTGGGCGGGCAGCGTTGAAAGGAGAAGTTGTGTCAACAGTTGTGGAAATGGAGTCAGTGTGCACATAAGCAGTGGAGGAAGCTGTGTACATAAGAGCCGGAGCGGATGTGGCATGCAACATTGAGTTCAGAAAGTTGCTAGAATTAGTGGTTGGAGGAGAGATGGCATGCACCATTGTGGACAGAGAGGCTACATGCATAATGGTTGGAGGAGATATGGTGGGCACAAGGGTTGAAGCAGAGTTGGCATGCACCATGTCGGTTGGGAAAGAGGGATGCATAAGAGCTGGTGGAGATATGGCACGCACCATGGCTGAAGTAGAGCTTTCATGCACCATGGTAGCCACGGAGGAAGCACGTGTGTTGGTCACAGGATAACTATCAAGCACAACAGTGGTAGGAGAGTTACTGTGCATAATGCTTGGAGTAGAACTAGCGTGCACCATGGTGGCCACAGAGGTAGGATGTGTATTGGCTGGAGGAACAATAGCTTGCACAAAGGCTGTAGGAGAGTTACTCTTCACAGTGCTTGAAGGAGCAGCGGGATGCACAAGGGCCGGAGAGGAGATGGCGAGAGACTCCTTTACTGCTTGATTTTTTTTTATTTGTGGTTCCAAAAGGGATTCTGCAGAACATGCTGAGCTCAGGCAACCTCTACTTGGCGAAGGTGTGGGAGATGTGCTGTGATGACTAGAAATGTCTAAAGAGGGCATAGACCTGGACCTCTGTATCAGCTGCTCGAAGGCAGTCACTCGCGATGAGACGGTGTGCTTCGGGATATTCCCTGAGCCTTCCACGCCAGTACTGTGATCGCACATGTCCTGCTGCTCATTTTCAAACTGCGAAGCAATGTCTCGCACACTGCACGAAGATATGCTACTGGGCAGGCTGGATCGGTTGATGAAGTGCATATTTTTATACAGTGCTGTAAATTCGGTTTCATTTGTTCTAAAGCTTGAAGAAAAGGAACATTTCCTAGTATTTAAGCTGTATTCCTGAAGGCTCATGGCACTGCCAGACTTAGAGACAACATCTCTTTTAGATTTCATGAACATGTTTTCAGTGCTTTCCCCTACCTCTGAGGCATGTGCTTTTTTGATTTCGAATAAACCAATGGAATTGCGCAGATTTTCACAGCTTTGAGCTTTGAGGTGAGAACCCATTGTGCCTCTGCTGTCCTGCACAGGAGCACTCGAAGCTGCTAGCTTAGGCTTGAATTTGGAAGGGAGAATCTCAGAAATACAGGCTTTCGCAGTTGAAAATGGCTTCTTGTGTTTGCCAGCGTTACCCAAAGCATTGCTACCATTAAATGTTCTGCTATTATACGAGGAAGGTGAAATCATGTGAGCGTTCCCACCTTTACGATCCACTGGTAAGCGTGCAAAACAGAATAGATACAATCCATTAGATTACAAGCCTGCGGGCTGGTGAGAGAGTAAGATGCAAGCGACCTCTACACAAACACAAACATATATCCAGAGAACAAGCAAGCCCCGCTTTCAACCAGCCGCAATGCATACTGCCAACAAACCATTCCACAGCTCCTAGAAATAGATCCTAAAAAAAAGTAATAAATGTTACATGGCTTCAAAATTCTGTTAGATTACCTTGCAGTGCACATTTCTGATTTTGTTGCCCCACCTTTTAAAATAAAAAATGTACCTGGGGATTGGCGAACTATTTGTAGACACAAAAACAATGCAAAGAAAAAAGCCATCGTGAAAAGGTAACATATTCCATACAGATGGAGTGCACATGGAAAACAACTGAATCCACATTATGATGATATTGCGGAAGTAACACCCCTTTTTTACCCCACTGTACTTTATTGACACAGTGCGTGGTAAGATTATAAGCTTGCAGTGGAAACTTTATTAATGACCGCAGTGAATACCATTCCATTGAGTGATAATACCATCTATCATATAGCCAAAACTTAGAAATGCAAAACCATGGAATGAACTGTGTTATAAAAACACATTACTATTAAAACAATAATAATATTAACAATAATAATAACTTATTCTGCTATTATTATTAATAATAACGATGGAGATAGTATTAATAACAATTCTTATTAATGTGAAGGTTTTTACTATTATCAAAATTAAACATTAAATAACACACCATTTAACACGTAGATGGTTCTATAAAGTAGTGCTACATCTTGGTGCCGGCCTCACAGAGGGTCACAGTGTGTGTGTATATAATACAGTGGCAGTCGCAACTGTGTAGTTATGGTTCAGGAGCACTTTCCATTGAAAAGGTATTTTTTTCATTTGCCAATAACTCATGACCCCATGACCGGATCTGCATAAAATGTGGCAATCGCTAAGTACAGTCAGCTAAATTTAGGCAAGTCAAATTATGGGGCTATTGGGTAGGGGTGCAGGGGTTTTGGGGGGGGGGGGGAGCAAAAAAGTAGTTTTATCCCATTTTACCTCCCATAAGAAATTTAGCACAACTCTACAGCCAAAACCGCTTAAGAGATGTATACCAAACTTTGCATGAAAGTAGGACTTTATTGAGAAAACTCGATTTTTGCTAGTTTGGGGTAAATCTGTTCAGTAGTTTTTGAGATATAAGCATTTAAAAAAGGTTCCTGTGGGCATGAAGGGTTAACACTTTTCCATATCTCTGCATTTTAAAATCACAATTCAATGATTCATGACGCCTGTCAATCGCATTTGATTTTTTTGACAAACGTGACTGGCTGGAGAAGGGCTCTGTAGAATGGTTTTGTCCTCTGGAAAATCGCACATCTATTCAGATTCCTGACTTTCAAACTGTGGAAATGAAATGTCCATAGCAGTAGGGGGGCACAGTGAGACGAGAAAACTCAACACCACAGACAAAATGAAGAAACCTCGCATGATTAGCAAGTCAAAATGGAATCGCATTAGCCACAATTTTAATTAGTGGATTTGTTCGCCATTTTGTGAACAAATTGTAACTTGCTAAAAGTGCTAAAACAAAGTGAAAAAGACAGAGGGTGTGAGGCAGAGATAGAAAGAAAGAGAGAGGTTGAGAAAAAATAACCAAGAAGTGGAGGGTGAAAGGCCAAAAGAGTTCTGCACAGCAGAGTTTAGGCATCAGTGGCACACTGGGTGCAGGGCCTGGCCGCAGACCAGATACTTGCTCAACCCTGCACACTATCCTGCCCAAGCTGCACATGGCTGAAGGTCGTGTGCAACATATTTTAACCACCTTCGTTGGGTTCGGTACTGGGCATGGCCGCAGACTAATGCACAGTAGGTTTGGGAATTAAGTGCATTATACAAAAAATATAAATTCACTAAAACAGTCACAGTTAGAAATGTGGAAAACCGGGGCACCACCTTCGTGCCCTAAAAAGGTCTACATTTTCTTTGCGGAGAAATCTTTTTGGTTTATACCTCTTTCATATGCTAAACACACACTTATCCCAGTCATTTTTTAATAGAACATTAAGGTGCACATTTTGGATGGGAAAGCTTTCACGAACGTTTGCCAACATTAACATTTTTGTGGGTATTCCCAACATTCCACTGACCATCTAGAAGCCCTACTCTGAGGACTTCATTCCACCATCCCTAAACTTATTTTAGGACAGCAAAAAAATCAGCAACTTTGCCTAGTTTCCTGAATTTCAATTCCTTCTTTGATTGTTAAGGTCCATTGGTGCCTCCATCCTCTGCAATGTACTGTTTGGTGAAACGAATGCAGACTTTTGCAGATCTGCCCAAATACAAAGTCTTACTTACATGAAGCACTATTCCTACCACCATGTGATATGCCTTCTGCATTGCCAGCCGTCACTGGTGTATAGCTGTTTCTATATCTTCTCTCATACTGTATGACTGCCAATTACTAACAATATTTGAAAAGGGGTCTGAACCAACCATTGTAACCCCTTTTTGTAACAGGAACTACTGAAGGCACATTTCACTTATGTCGATGGAGGAAGTAGAGTTTTTGGGAGACTTACCTTTTGTGGATGACGAGCTGGAGGGCCGCTTGCTCATACCACTGAGTCCCTGGAGAGGTATGTCCCCACCTTCCAACACATTTTTGTAAATCTGTCTTTCATTGTCGAGGTCAGCAGGGTCCCCATGTGCTGAGTCGGTGTCTCCTTTTGTTGTATGATAGTTGGGTGAATACGAGCTACACAATGACAAAGGCACACTTCAGTTTACTGTAGCAAACTGCTTCAGTTCGATTATACGTTGTTAAGAGAAATCTAAGGAAAATATTTGGTTAAACATTTGAATGGAAAGAAACTGGTCAAACAGTAAAACTTCCTCAAAACACTAATGAGTAAGTGTAAAGTCGAGTCGGACACGGAATTGCTCCAAGTATAGTTTATTAAAGGAAACACCGGTACAGTAAAGCAAACACCTCCGCTCCCTTCTCAGCTCCAACGTCTACTGACCAGCACTCCAGAACCCGTGCTGACGTTGTGTCGCAGAGCGAGACACGGAACGAAGCAAAAGAATATTAACAACACAAAGTAATCAACATAACACATCTTCCCCCCTTAAACAAAAAAAACAAAACAAAGTTAAGACACACCATCACAAATAAAATCAGCCATCCACTTGGGCTTTGAGCGAATGCGTTTGTCACATAGTGGTAAATTGCTATTTACATTGCAGCCTCCATCATCAGATACTGCAACATTATTTTTTTCAATGGTTAAAGCAGAATCCCCACTAGCAAAACTAGGCTCATTGGTGGACACCCCGGGAATGCTGTCGCAGTTGCCATCAGAATTGGTTGGAACTGTTCCCGCCGCACTAATGTCCCATTCTGCATGAGAATCAGCGGAGCGAGGAGTTGTAGGAAAGGCAAAATTCTTAGAGCAGCTGAGACTAGGACGAAAAATTGCCACTCGTTTAAAGTTCCAGACCTTACCATCAGATAATTGCACAGCATTCCTCAGGACCTTAGTCACTCTTAAAGGTTTAAAGTATTGACTTTCACCCTTACTGGTTTTCCAAGGTTTTTAAACCCTGACCCAACAACCAACCTTGATGCAAACATTTTTTGAATTGTGTTTTTGGTCATACATCTCTTTGTACTTGTCACGTTTGTTGACAATCCTTGACCTGATAACATCAACAGGTACAGTACTGGTAGCAGTTTCCAACAACCATTCAGGATTGCACTTAGTTCTAGCACCACGTCCTCTCATGACCTCAAAAGGGGACACTTCTAAAGCATCATGAGGGGTGGTTCTATACATCCACATAGTTTTAAAGATTTGTACTTCCCAATCACAACCATTCTGGACAGCCATTTGAATAGAGTTCTTTAACACTCTATTAAATCTTTCAATCATGCCATTACCTGAAGGGTTGTAAAGGGAAGTAGTTCTATGTCTAATTCCAGTTCTCCTGAAATATTCCTGAGTAATGTAAGACACGAATTGGACCCCGTTGTCTGAAATAACCTGAGCAGGTAAACCCTCCTCAATAAAGGTTCTGTCAAGAAACTTCAACACTTCGTCAGAAGTGATCTTACTGACAATTTTTATAACAGGCCACCTTGAAAAACATCAATAAGTGCTATGATAAACTTTTCTCCAAACCAATGGGGCCCATGATATCAATTGCAATGGTATGCCACGGTTTAGTTGGAACAAAAGACTCCCCCATTTTGGGTCTTAATGTGATCAAGGATTTGTCTGAATTACAGCACGGCAAACAATCACGTACAATTCTCTCTATAAGGACATCACAACCAGGCCACCAGAACCATTGTTTGACTCTTTGCTTGGTTTTGACAATTCCGCTATGTTCCTCATGACAAAGTTCAACGATTTTTGTTCTTAAAGAAGAAGGAGGAACAACTTTATCCCCTCTGAAATGCTATCCCATCCTCGTCGCCAATTGTAAAGTCGAGTCGGACACGGAATTGCTCCAAGTATAATTTATTAAAGGAAACACCGCTACAGTAAAGCAAACGCCTCTGCTCCCTTCTCAGCTCCAACGTCCACTGACCAGCACTCCAGAACCCGTGCTGACGTGGTGTCGCAGAGCGAGACACGGAACGAAGCAAAAGAATGTTAACAACACAAAGTAATCAACATAACAGTAAGGAAAGTAAGAAAAACAGTACTCTCAGGTTTAGAGGCCAAGGCTCACCATGGAGTTTTAACCCTTAACACCTTCGTAATGTTATTTTGTACTTAATTTGGTAATAGATTTGCAGAGGCATGATAATGTTGAAACGTTTGTACCTCTTGAGCTCCACTACTTGAGAAGAAATTAAACCGTAATGTTATGTCAACACCAGTGCCTAAATTGTGCAGGTGGTGGTCAGCTGCACACATTTTTGGGGACTGGGACTTCTTTTTAGATCAGGCTTGACCGAGCAACTATCTACAACTGAGTTCTCCAACAAGTAGCTCATGAGCTACTAGTAGCTCTCTAGCTACTTGTGAGTAGCTCTCCTGTGTGCAGCCCAGCCTACTAAATTAGAAGCTTTTGCTTGGTTAAATTAACAGATGTATACCAAAATTGAAAAGTGTGTATTCAAAGAGAAAATGTGTATATTTTTGGAAGCCATTGCAAGCCATGCATTGCAACTGTGGCTGGTATTATTACCTTTATAGAGGCATTCCAAATTGACAAAGCATTTTTGACGTTACTGCTGGAAATCCTGCACTAAGGTGATCATAGTTGGTAATCTTGCTTAAGGAAGCCACTAATGCAATCTTGTCTGACATATATTATATTAAAAATATTAGTAGCTCCGGATGATTTTTATTGAACATAAGTAGCTCTAATTACCGATAAGGTTGGAGACACCTGGTCTAAAAGATGTGTTGTTACCAAATCTTTAAAGTATACATAGAATAGACTTTGCCCCTCCGCCGCTCCAGATGACTATTTCTCTCTCGCCTTTTGGTTATTTTGTGTGTCATTCCCCTTTCCAGGAAGTGCTTTCAATTAATGCATGAGGGACTATTCTAAAGGTTAAAAATACAGTCAATGAATATGCTGTTTGTTACACTTAATTCGTTATCGCCTATAAGCATTCTATACAGAAAGCAATTCCATTAAGCTACTTTATCCACAGCACTGGCAAAGCAAATAGTATAGGCTTTAATGTCCAACAGCATTTGTGCATGCAACACATATAAACAGCTGTTGCGAATGAGCTGGCACATTAAAGATAAAACTGTTGGCTTTGCCAGTGCTTGCTCATCTTCAGACTTTGACCAAGGGCAAGAGAAAGAAGGTCAGAAAAAAGAGAAAGACAGAAGAGGAGACATACAGGACAGGAGTGATAAATGCAATCGGGGACAGCAGTTGGTGGCCCCAAGCGCTAGGCACCGCCCCAGAACCTAAGCGTGCTGCAAAGAATTTGGGCATCATTTTCGACGATGCCCTATCCATGCTGGATCAAGTACGCACGTTGTGCGGAAAGGGTTTTGCCACACTGAAACTTTTCAGGAGGCTTTTTCCCTGGATCCCTCTGAACTGCCAGAAAACAGTGACACAGGCCCTTTTCCTAAGCAGGCTGGACTACGGAAATGCGATGTATGTTGGTATGGCCGAATACCTTTTCTCTCGACTCCAGGTAGTCCAGAATGCTGCCGCCAAATTGATCTGCAATAAAACTAAATACAGCTCAGCATCCCATTGTATGAAGGAGCTGCACTGGCTGCCGGTGCGCCAAAGAGCTAAATTTAAGCTCCTCTGCTATGCTCACAGAACTTTACATAAGAAAGGCCCTCACATTTTGCAAGACAAAATGGAATTCCATGTCCCATCACGCAACTTGAGATCGCATCATCAGGCCCTTGCAACGGTCAAACGCACAACCAAAGTCAGGATGGGCAACCGATCCTTCTCCAAATCAGCCGTGGTCCTTTGGAACGCCCTCCCATTTGACCTTCGCCTGACAGACGACTATCTGCTTTTTAGGAAGAAGCTAAAAACATTCTTGTTCCTTAGATACTGACCCCACGACCCATTAACTTAGAATAATCTGCTTTCTCCCCTCTGTACTGCTTTCGGTCCTAGTGCCGTGATGTCCCTTGGGATGAATGTCGCGCCTTACAAATACCAAAAAATACAAAATAAAAGGAAAAATTAAGGATAAAAAAGAACCAGCAAGAGTGAGAGGAAATGTTGTGCGGTGAAAGAAAGAGGCATGCGGTGGAATCAAAATTAGGTAGCCTTTGTATTCTCTAACCTCAGCATTTGGCAGCACAGAGGATAGGCTCCTAAGCAAAACTTTTGGCCCCTTCACAGTATTGTTTTTACAAAGTAAACACAGGTCAAAAATTATTTAGGATTGCATATGAATTCCAGTGTTCTCACTGCTAAATATAACAATTAAACAATAATCTTTGATGTGGCATTATTTCAGAGGTATGGTGTGTAGGGCACAATTGAACTACAATGTGATCTCTGCCCCCGGCAACATATGAGCTCTCCGTGTGCTTTGGGGGGTAGGGGGAGTCCACGCCAACAAATAATCAATAATAAGCAAACCCTGCTGGCTGCAGGAACAACGCCAACACTACTATGGAACCCATTCACTACTCAATTCACTTAATCTTTATTCGATCTAAAGTGATCATAAAAGCAAAAGTTAAAAAAATATACATTCATTGTCATAAAATACCATTTTATGTGCATTGCAATAAATAAAACCATTAAAACACAGTACTTCATCAAATATAATACAGGGCCAACGAGTACCTATAGCCTCCCCCTCCATTGATTTTCTACTGCAAATGGCCATCTTAAGATTGCCGCATACAGTGAAACAAATTCTGGGCTATTTAACATTTGAAGATGGAATAACACCGCCCTACATTTCTGAATAGCTAGTCTTTTCAAAAGAGGTTTAAGGCATAGCTGAAAAGGTTGTCGATAAAAAACATAAAATGTAGTAGGAATTGTTCCGCTTTGCCGTCACAAGGACAGGGGGGTAGTTCCTCCATACACATTCAGTTTCATAAAAGCATGCCGAGCGCCAGACCATCCCCAACCTAAATCCAAATAGGAGCGACCTAACCTAAGGTACAGGGGGTATCACCCATTGCAAATATAATAAATAATAATAGCAATTGGTGTTCTTATTAACTGCCTCCTGGAACCACTGATAAATGACATGATCTGTAAATTTCTCCTTCACCACTTTTTTAGTAGTCTTATTGATCAAAGCAGGTGCACTAAATAATTCTGACAAACCAATATCGTCCAAAGAATTACGTACATATTTCAACCATGGTATAGAAAGTCCCCCCGTCCATTTTCAGAAAATAAACAATAACAGTCCTGTTAAAGCTGGTCTCCCTCTTTCTTACTCCACACACTGACCCAGAGCAGTAAGGTGGCCAGTTTAATATTGTCTGATATATACTCTAAGTTCAGTTCAGAATGTACGATTACATTTGCACTTGAGGGCGGCAGGTTCAGCTACCTTCTAAAAATTCTGTTTTCTTCAACTTGGATTGGGGCAGCGTTATGAAATCCCCCAACCCCGGCTCCATAGGTGGCAGTAGGAACAACACTGCATTTTGCACAGTTTAAGGCAAGGGGAGATTGTAGACCTACTCTCCCTCTTGGCTAATTTAAAAAGTGAACCCGCTGCCCTCCCAAGTTTCCAACATGCAGAGTTTACTTGTACCTGCCAGGAACTGGCAACATCAAACAACAGGCCTAGATAACAAAAGCTTTTGAGTGTGCTTAGCTCCTTTTTGCCCACATTTAATACCGTCAGGGTTTTTTGCCTGGGCCACAAGCCATTATGTGTGATTTATCATAATTAGTTTTCATGTAGAGTGTACTCATAAAAAATACAAATGACTCAACCAAACTTCAGCACTAGGAGCCTGCCCCTCTGGCAGTTGAAATAACATTGCACCTCAGTGCAGCAGTATTTTTCATAATGAATCCCGAAGTGATGTTAATAATTGGGGAGGGCAGGCTCAGTTTTTGAATGTGGGTGGGTCAAAACACAATTTTGTCTTTTGCTGGCATTTTGAAAATTCTGTCTTTTCACTAGATTCGCGGAGGTTTGGTCAAATGTAAGCATTTAATATTAAACGTTATCACGCCTAAGTTATATACAGACTTTTGGGCATAAAGAATATCTTTTGAAAAATACCTGATGACAAATATATGTAGCTAGTGACTGGGCTAAGTTAGAACGGTTTTATTCATTCCGGGTGATTGATAATGATCATTTATTCCCATCTCTGTGATCACTTCAGTACTTTTTGCCAGAATATTCTATTTCCATTTCTATTTTCATCACTTGTAGAGCGCCTGGTGACCCAGAGGCATCCCAGCGCTGGGTAAGAGGAAGCATCATAACAGAACGGGAAGAGCACCTTAAAAAACTAAATTATTTGAAGAGCCAAGTTTTGGTTGCTTTCCGGAAGCATAGATAATTTTCTGTCGATCGAATAGCCAAGGGAAGAGAGTTCCAAAGCTTTGCTACATTAAAAATGAAGGAACGCCCACCTCTTCTAGCTTTTTTAATAGTTGGGGTGGAAGCCAGGTGTAGGTTTGAAGAATGAAGTGATCTATTTAGAGTATAAGGGGTAACCAATTGGTGTAAGATAGGTGGGCCACGGCCTTATAGAGCCCAGTGGGCAATGCACAGTGATTTAAATTCCACTCTTTGGGCAATAGGAAGCCAGTGAAGCTGCCTAACTGACTGTGATCTAGGACGTCCAAGCAGTGTGCTTGCGGCCACATTCTGCACAACCTGCAATTTCTAGATAACTCCTTTTGGGAACCCCTAGTAAAAGGAGTTACCGTAGTCCAAATGAGACAGGACCAGGGCTTGAACGACCACTTGTCTCGAGGTCTGGGGGAGCAAGGGTAGGATCTTGCGTAACAACCATATCATTCCAAAGCAATTGGCCGCCGTTTTAGTGGCCTGGGCTTCTATAGTCAAGGTATCTTCAAGCCACATCTCTAAACTTTTTGTAACAGCTTAGAGGGGGACCAAGGCTAGTAGGCCAAACCAGACCTTGTTGGATGCTGGAATTATTTCCAAGAGTCATTAGTTTTGTTTTTGATCCATTGAGTTTCAAGCAAGACTTGTTCATCCAGCTGGCTATCTGCTTCAGGCAGGGTTCAAGATTAGATGTTAAAGTATCCGAATCTGGGGCAAAAGAGAACACCAGCTGGGTGTCGTCTGCATACAATACTACAGAGATCCCGAAGGGAGCCACATAATCGGCCAAAGGTTGACGGTATATATTGAACAACGTGGGGCTGAGTGAGGACCCCTGTGGGTCCCCACAAGCCGCAGGCAAGATATCCGAGGACTAGTCGCTGTCAAAAACTTGGAATGTTCGTTCCTTTAAGAAGGAGCCAATCCACTCCAGGGCTTTCCCTGTGATTCCGGCCCTACCAACTCTATCTAAAAGTATAACCTATAAATTATAGAGAAATTGTTAACTCTAAATACTGCTCCGTTTTTTCAAGACAGGAGGGGGAGTGGAGCTGTGTCACCGAGATTCTGGTGTAATAAATAAAGCCTGTTTAGAAGGCATTCATCTTTGAAAAGGAGCACACAGTCTGCTTCCCTTGTTTGGTTGTCATTGTTCCAAGCTCCGCGATTGCTCCAAGAGAGAGAGAGAGAGAGAGACATGCTGTATGTAATTCCACATTCCAAGACTGAAGCGTGATCAAGTGGCAGTGAAGGGGAAATGGAATCACACTAAATTTCTGTACTTCACTGTCATCGAGAATGATACCCAGGCGCAGAATTACAAATGCTTTATTTAAACCCCCCATCGCAAAGCGTTCAGGCGGGATTTACTATCCAATGCAAATTGTGATCTGTGTTGGACAGTAACCCAAACTAATGCAAATCTGCGTAATGCGCAGTCTTGAGTTAATTTGTGTCATAGGGGCATTCCATGGGTGGTGCATGGGCGTTCCCATGCAACACCTCATGGGTTTTGACGCAAATCCCTATCTACAAAGAATTGCAGACAGGGAGTTGTGCCAAAATCCTACAACTCCTCGAGGCAGGTGCAACGTGGAGGAATGGTTCAATTTCTTGTTTTCCCCACTTTGCATGTGTGCTACATTGCACAGCACACATACAAAGTGGAAAAAGCTTAAAGTATAGGCTTTGTTGAAAACCCATATTTCAGACAACACAGACACCATTGTACTATGGTGCAAGGGTGTCTGTGTTGGCGCATGGATGCCTAAATTGAGCCACTGTAGGGAGAGAGCTCAGCTCTTAGTAAATATGGCGCTGTTCTGCTCTCTCCTTACTTGCTGCACTGCATTGTGTGACAGCTTGATGAATCTGTGTCCCACTACCTAACTCTGCATGCACGCGCAGACTCGCGCGCTGCTTATGAACACAACCACTTTGGTAGTTTTGCAGTGTCGATTCTGTTGTGAGAGGTCCACTTTTGCGGGCCTGTGAACTCCATAAAATATCCCCTTGCAGTCCCCCAGCTCCATAAAATATCCCCTTGCAGTCCCCCAAAAGCACAGGAACGCATTAGAAAGACTCTTGTGCTGAAAGGTAAATTGGAGGGCACCTGAGACTTCACGCCGTACCCTAATCCAGCTGGTTACATGAAATCACTGGTGCACTGCAGAAATGCGTTTCTGATCTGTGACAAAGTTATTAGTGTTTTTATTACTGTTATATTCTTATTAAATGCCACCTTTACTTCTATGTCTCAACATCGTTCACACCTTCAGATAAAATCTTGATTCAACTTGTTTCCAAACTCCTACGAAAACAGCAAACACTGATTAGTAACAATATCAGCATGATTGATTCATCGCAGCGCAACAACCCCAGAAGAGCCTGACCCAACTGTGCAAGAGAGAATTGTACATGTACTTCACATTTCTGATTGGGCAGGGCACAATACTCAGTTCTCAAGTCCATATGCTTAACTTTGAGTGTCCCAAGATACATATTTAAGTAGCCTCGACGACACACAACAGTTTTATTTTTTTAGGTCTGGCTTGACTGCTGCAGCTGGCTTCAAAACCTATTGCTAAAAAGTATTTAAAATGCATATAGAGAGGGCTTTGGCTCTGCCAATAGGAGCACATCTCTTTTACCTGATGAGTGGCTGTTTGGTGAATCATTCTGCCCACTCTGGAGTGTTTGAATTGCAACTGATCAGGGGCTATATAACTTCTCAAAATACACTGCATAATCACACATTAAATTCATCTCATAGATGCGGTGTGTAAAGAACCAAACATTTTTTCGCTACAGCAGGCTTTTTTTTTTAGCGTTTTGTTAAGGACTCGAAGAGCAAGCCGGGTCTATTGTCGTTGCCAATTTGTGTTTCAACTAAGTCAGGTGCTAAGCAAAACTTTAAAAGATAAAGAAGAGAGACCATCCTCAACCCTTCAAAGGTCAATATTTTCCTGGATTGAACCCACAATGAAAGTGCTAGAGTCCCAACCTCTCCTCACCCAGCCCTTGACTATTTGTTACACTGCTTTCAGAACACCTTCCATGCTCCCTTTAACAATCATACTGTCAGAACACCTTTCCAAGGGTCACTGGGCAAGCAGGATTTACTAGGCCCAAACGTAGGCATTGAGGCCTTTTACTCCCCAGGTCCCTGGACACGGGTCTGGTGGCTTAGTGGACTAATACGTCCACGGTAGGGGTGTGTGTTTGACCTCATGGTCGTAGGTTCAAATTCTGGCAGGTTCACTCAGCCTTTCATCCTTCTGAGGTCGATAACATGAGTACCACTGAGTTGGGTAGCAATAAACATCTGTTATTCAGTGCCAAGATAACCGTTGCGGTGAACGTGCGCTTTTACAAATACATGTTATGTTATGGACCCAACCTAGTAGGAGTCCTGAGTAACGGGCGATTAACTACCCCTTTCTGAACATGACTCTCAGTGGTTGTGCAGGAGGGGCAGTCCAAGGTTCTACAAGGAGGTGGTAGGTGTGAGGCGTACATAGACTCAAGACTCAACGTACACACAGTAACTGCAACAAGGTGATTGTCCAGTCAGATACTTGCTTTTATGAAAAAGGAAGTTAGTTTAATATAAGCACACAAAGAGTAGATTCAACACACTAAATATTAACCCAGAGTCTCTTAAGGTGGGTGTGCTGACATCATCCTGGGAGATATCCCTGAAAGCCTTCAACCCTTTCTAGTGAGGCTGGTTATTCCCCATTCAATACTGGAAGCGACTCTCCAACACAGCCCCGCTAGTCCCCATGTGCCAAAGCGTAAGTATGGCCTTAATGGTCAACTTCAAAAGGAATACACGCTATGTTTGTGCGAGTCCCCAACAGGTCTGCAGGCCTCGAACAGTCTCACCCGACTCAATGGCAGCCAGTCAGTGGGGAGGACAAGGGTGCATCTCTGCGGGCTCTGGTCTCCCGATGATGAGGGTCAACGGCCTTTCCCCAATGACGCATTGGGCCTAAGCAGGCCCACGTCAGTTTCGGACATCCTCCTTCGCAGCTCCTCCTGATCTGTAAGTGTTCCTCACAGCAGCCTGGGTCCGACGATCCAGGGCAATGGCCCTGCCTCCACTGCAGCTTCTTCCTGGCAAACAGGGGTCACCAATTTCCCTTGTCAAATGCGACAGCCCTTACTTCACAGTGGCCTCCTCCTGACACGCGGGGGTTGCCCATTTGGTGTTGCACAAGGGTGACAGACCTTACTTCAAGATGGACACCCACCTGGCAAATGGGGTAGTAGACAAGCACTGCAAAAATGATCCCAACCAGACTGGACATCTCACACTTTTCTCACCAGGATCCACACAGCTGGATCCTCGCTGGGCCTTACTCCCTCCAGGCGCTCTCCTCCTCCTTACACTAGTCTTGGCAGGCAGGCAGATGGCTGGTGCTTTGAAATTCAGATTTGGGGGGGCGGGGTCAGCTGCTTTGAGATGCTCTCTCCTCTGCCCTTTGTCAAAGGGGCAGTATGCAACAACAGGGGTGGCTCCAATTCTGACTGACCCACAACAAAGGCCAAGGGAGTGACCGGGGATCACACAGTGCTGAGAAGCCTCTACTGAAATATGTCTCATGAAGGTTCAAATGTCTCAGCCTTGATCTCTGGCAGGATTCCCTGGTAAACAATGCCAACTTTATAAGTCCCACCATCTCCCTGACAATGAGACCAGGGACCATTAGTAGCTCTTCCTGGAATCAAAGAGACCTTTGATGTGCACAGAGTATGCTCTGCTCCCCTTCCTCCAATGTGTGTGTTCCAATCCCAGCCCTCAGGAATGTCACAAATCCACATCTCCTGTCTGGGGGTTGCAGTCCTCACTTCCACCAGCCTTGCCAGGCCCTGTGTTTTGAAAATGGAACCCACAGCCTCCATGTCATTGACCATACACAGGCACACACAGGCAACCCAGCACCCACATGTAAGCACTGTCCGGCGCTACACACAATCCATGGATGGTCAGGGCGAGTTAAGTAGACAGCTACAGAAGTTTACATGAGTGGGCCAGTAGGCCCCACTCCAGTGACACAGGTAAAAAGGCATGGTCATACTACTGATTACTACTGAACACAAATCAGATGTACTGCTAACACGGGGCTCATGTCACTTAACTCCTGGCAAGGGCAGTAGCCCTCTACCATCACGAGGTTAGGGTTTGGTGCCCCCCACCTGACCTAACAAGACTGTGAGGCAGGCCTAGGTCATGGAGCACAAGTATGATCCGTGTTTGCCCACGACCAAAAATCATTACCAGTGGCCCAAATATCCATTTAGCTGGGGCACTCAGAGCCTGGGAGCACATCTGTCACCATGCAGGGAACATTTCCGTCCCAACACATCTTCTCCCCATACCATCACTCTATCTAACCTCTGCCATTGCTAACAAGAAGACCCATATATACTCACAACTCCAGAAATGTGAAATGCCTGCAATTTGAACTTTTTGAAGATTGCAAATTTACCTAAAACACCCTCACGTCCGTCAGTCAATGACCATGCTGTGTGTCCAAACAGTAAGGATCATTCACACACATCCTAATTAACCATCCAGGACTTCATCATTACTCCTTTGTTTCCACAAGTACCAATCACATAATCCATGCTTGAGACAAATTACTTTGCAATCTTCTTTTCCTCAAATATACAAACCACAAGATCATTCAGAAGCTTACTCAACAAGTACACTTCTCTCATACATTTTCTCTACTCCAAGACTACCTGATCTACTCTGTCAACCTTCTTCTCATATCATCAAGCAACCTTTCTGTCATTCGTCACCCAGTCAACCTTTTCTATACTGCAGGCATGCCCCCCCACTACACCACCTATCTACTCTCATGAACCTTCCCTCCCTTTTCCAAAATCACTGTAGTCATCACAGCAGCTAGGAAACTGTTACTCAACACCCTCCTCCTCCTCCCTCTTCTCTGAACTCCTGGAAAGAATTGTGCTCAACAGACTCGTCAACTATATTTTGACAATGAAATCCATTATGTCTGGATTTTCACACCATGGATTCCACTGAGAAAGCTCTCAGCAATGTATAATACCTCTTCACACAACCATCTCAACTTGATCTTCATTCTCTTTCTGCCACCTTCACCATAGTCAACCATAAGTGACTAAAAATAATGCTTACTCTGGGCATTGGGGCCTCTCCTGGATTGAGTCATATCAAACTGATTAAGCCAAATCCATTTCTAGGTGGTCCAACACATCAAAGCCCAATTGTCTGTCGGCAAACATTCCCACATGGCTATATCCTTGGTACCTTGCCCTTTCCTCTCTACACAATTTGCATTGGCAAACACATATCTTCCTTTGGATTTAAGTATAACCTCTTGGTTGGTAACATCCAAATCCACTTCTCCTTTCCCTCCCCTTAAATCACCCCTCTTCTCTAGGAGTGTTTCAATTGCATCTCTGTTTTTTGAGCACTGAATCTCTGAGCTGCCTAGTGCTTGACAAAACAAAGAGATGATCTACTTACATCCTCACCCACTGCACTAAAAAAAACAGTGCAGCTCCGATTCACCCTGTATTGACTGTACATGCTTCTGCCCCCTTAGCTACAATGCTTGGGGGCCACTTTGACAATCGCATGCATCTTTCCAGTTTTATTACCTAAACGATTACATTGGTGTGCTCTCACCTAGTCAACATCTACAAGATCTGTACCCACCTAACATCTCATTCGGTCGAGACCATGATCAATTGAAAGTCTTCAGTATATTGAAAGGGCATAATAAATATTGTAGGTAATCAACCAGAAAGAGAGGGAAAAGTATAAGGAGTCACTCTTGGTCCCCCTAATGATAATATCAAATAAACAACAGAAGAGTGCAGAGAAAAGAAAAGAAAAGAAGAGCCGTGCAAAGAAGTCACTCTTGTTTGTAAAAGAACCCTCACTCACCAACCTAGTTGGTGACATGCTTCATCATTGGGTTCCCACCAGAGAGGCCGAGTGCCTCCCTGGTGTGCTACACCGCCTGACTACAGCGGAGCAGGTTTTTTTGGTGATGCAAGTGTGAAAAGGTGAGTGGAAGTGATTTTTAAAAAAAGTGCTTTGTTCGTCCGTAAACCAACTTTATTCGTGGAGAACTAGGCACCACTTAAAAACAGAGCGGTGGATGTTTCAGAAACTGGTTAGATTGACCAGATACATCCGTGGTGTTTAAAAAAGGGGTGTGGTCAACATGTTTCTGCCTCCATTCGCCTTTTGCGAGGCTTTCGTCAGGACCATAACACCACGGCGGTATGCGCACGCTAAGGTGCACCCTAACCTGTGGTGTTGAGAAACCGATATGACTTACAGTTTGAGTAGTGCCTTCAGCATTAGTGAAAGCCGTATGAATTTAAGGTATCAGGTAACCTTACACCATGGGTCCTGGTGGGGGGCGGTGGCTTGTAGTCACACGTACACCAAAGCCCAGTGCCTGTATGGAACCTGCATACTTCCATCCATGGGGTCCTCAGGAAGGGAGTATGCAGGTTCCATACGGGCGCTGGGCTTTGGTATACGTGTGACTACAAGCCACCGCCCCCCACCAGGACCCATGGTGTAAGGTTACCTGATACCTTAAATTCATACGGCTTTCACTAATGCTGAAGGCACTACTCAAACCGTAAGTCATACCGGTTTCTCAACACCACAGGTTATGGTGCGCCTTTGCGTGCGCATACCGCCGTGGTGTTATGGTCCTGACGTAAGCCTTGCAAAAGGCGAATGGAGGCAGAAACATGTTGACCACACCCCTTTTTTAAACACCACGGATGTATCTGGTCAATCTAACCAGTTTCTGAAACATCCACCGCACTGTTTTTAAGTGGTGCCTAGTTCTCCACGAATAAAGTTGGTTTACGGACGAAGCACTTTTTAAAAAAATCACTTCCACTCACCTTTTCACACTTGCATCACCAAAAAAACCTGCTCCGCTGTAGTCAGGCGTTGTAGCACACCAGGGAGGGACTCGGCCTCTCTGGTGGGAACCCAATGATGAAGCATGTCACCAACTAGGTTGGTGAGTGAGGGTTCTTTTTACAAACAAGAGTGACTTCTTTTGCCGGCTCTTCTTTTCTTTTCGCTGCACTCTTCTGTTGTTTATTTGATAATAAATATTGTGCCAAGGTAGCTCATCGCAGCCTTTACCCTAAATCATGTGTAAGCTGATAATACATCTATTCTGTTTCTCCTCATGTCTCCTTCACCTCAATTTAGAACTTGGTGGGAGATCACTATCACACTCTCTAACTGACTGCTGGCCACCTAATTTATAGAGTTGGGGACCACTCAGCGTTCATGTCAGAAAAATCTCGGTCTCCGACTTATCCAAGGGCCAGCATGTTAGAATTGCATACTGAAAATAATCATCTGATTTGGACCAAGGTTGCCATGTAGAGAGTGAACGACAACTGTCCACCATGACCCACTGGAACAAGGGAATACATGAGATTAGCCTTGTTATGATGCATCATAGGTTAGGGTACCCCTAATCCTCAGGCCTAGATATGTGTTGTGTCTATTGTGGCAGGCCATCAACACTAGGTGCCACCAGTATTGCTCACTGTCATGCTGATGCTCTCCATCATCCCATAAGTTCCCAGCCACTACTAAATATTGAGGAACTGTTAGCTTGAACTGTGGTGGTGCTGAGGCAGGATAAATACCTGGGCTGATAAAGTGTTTAAATCATATCCCAATTGCTTTCAATTGGAAAATGATGAATTTAAATATTTCACCATCCTGAAAAATGTGGTTCCCGTGCATTATAAAAATCGAGATAAGATGTCAAGGCTACAAGATACAGTACAGAAAATGTATCATTCGCGGGGGTAAATATTTCTGCTCAAGTAAAAACAGCCAGATTAGGGATTGGGGATTACAGTAATGACTATAGGTCCATTTGCTTGAGCAGTATAACAGGCTGTTTAGTTCATTAACTTTCCACCTGTGCCAGACACAAACAATGCCTTTGGGCAAGGGTGGGGGGTTATGGTGGGCTCCTCCTGTGTAGGGGGATCTTGAGCCACTGTAGGGATGACTAAGGAACACCTAGGCCTCCCACACTTACCTGGGACTCAGGGAGTCCGTTGAAGACGCTCCTCCCCCACAAACATATAGAAGAAGCCTACAAAGATGTTGAATGTAGCTGCCTTTTCAAGAGGCACACAATGTATGCACACCCATCTAGCAGATAGACTGCTATGCTCAGCTTGAAATTTAAAACCACTCAGCCGTGCTGGGAAATACATACTTATCTGTAAAGTAATATATAGTTTTGTGGGAGTCATGGTTACCGCCTAGCACAAGCACCTCCCAATATGTAGTGGAGTACCAGGTACTCTATATGTTATGTTATGAGTTTCATTAAACACTCATTCAACAGTTTGGATTCCTCCTGCTTACCTGAGACCTATAGGCAGGCAGAAAATGCTTTATCTAAATGAAATAGTCCCTTTTTATATATTTTTTAAATGCGAGAAGTGCAAAATAAATCAAAGAAGTAAAAGTGGCTTACATAGGGAATAGCATATAATTCACTTGCTGTTCAAGCTTTGACAAATCTACCTATTTTTTGATGGTCCGCTGAAGAGTGGTGAAATCTGCTTCTTTGATGTTAATGATGTTCCATGTGACTGCTCACAGAGGCACTCCCAATATTAACAACACATTCTTGGGACTATACACATAGGTGCATTTACATGTGTAGATTAAATCCAGTGTAAACGTACTATAGGACCCAGTAGTAACTTTACACATTTTTGCTATTCACCATTTCTAAGTGTAAAGTTGCTAGGAGGTGCAGACTTGCAGGTCTTCACCCCATTAATACAGGAGGTTGAGCCTGCTAGAACAGGATTTACAAGTGTAAATTTACTACTATTAAATTTCCACATGTAGGCAAAAGTCTGTGCCACCAGGGTCGAGAGCTTCCTATGGTATGGTAAAAAATAATAATGCTTAATTATTAAAAAATAAAAAACATTTTTATGTAAGATATAAGTGTAAATTAACTTAAAATAGTTCATAATACTGTTATAGAACATTAAACGCGTCAAGTTAATTTTGTAATAAGTAATTACATAAATTAAATATTTTTATTTAATTTATACTTATTTAAAATCATGTTTGAAAAAATACCACTCACTATCATCTTTATGTTTAATTTTTATTTAATAGATGTTATTAAAACATATTTCTTAAATTAATTTTAATACATCTTAAAAGCTCTATTTTTTTAAAATGTTTTACATATGAATGTATTCAATGAAAATACATTTTAAATTAAATATAACTTTAACACTTAAAATGAATATACACACATACATCTAATTGTGTGTGTGTGTGTGTTTATGCATATTGTGGTTGTGGGAGGTAATTCGTTCCCTACAAGTGAGCTCCTCGAGCAAAGCGCCAGGGCCCGATGAGGTATCCATGGATCTACTTAAGAGTAATACTGATTTTTGGGCTTCAATTCTCACCTTGTTTTTATTAAAATTTCAAATGATTGAATTCCCAGATCCTCAACCATTGTAAATAATTTTTTAAAGGGGAATCTGTTACTGCCTGGATGTTCTAGACCAATCTCACTTACCAACTCTGCAGTTAAAATCCTGGGTAGAGTTATCTTTGAAAGAAACGAGAAAGGACGGAGGAAACTAACATTAACGCATGTCAATATGGGTTCCCTGGAGCAATGCTTGAATCTTCACTTGATTCTTAGTAAATACATGGTAGCAAAGCACTGCCCCATGTACTTGGTCTTCGTGGATCTCTCTTGTGTGCTCAATTGAGTCAATCAATCAAAACTTTGGCAAATCCTCTTGGAAATTGGTCTTGATGCTCCTTTTGTGTAATTTCTTGCTGATCTACACATGGATCTGGAGGCAACACTACGCTTTGGTCCGAATGGTGAGCAGTCACCCTCTTTTAAACTTGAATGTGCAGTGCTTCAGTGTTATGTCCTGGTGCCTATTTTGTTTACTCTTTATATAAACAATTTGAAAAAGCGATTGGGTCAATGGTACCTTGACGTGCACAAAATTAATTCATCACCGGTTCCAGCTTTATTATATGTGGATGATGCAGATCTGTAAGCGCATACCCCAAGAAGCTTGGAGCAAATGGTCGCTGCTTTCACAGATTTTATGCCTGAACTTGATCTGGAGACTAATTTTGAAATATCCCAATTTATGGCATGTGGGCCACTAAGGTCCTCCTTGAGAGCCCCTACCATTAAGGGGAATAAACTGCTGAAGGTCCATCAAGTTCCCTATTTTGAGATTGTTTTAGATTCCACAAATTCCTGGGGTAACTACATATCTATCAGGAGTCAAAAATGTAGGCAATCTGTGGGTGCTGTTTTTAACATATCCTGCACATTGGAAGCAAGACCCATTAAATTGATAGATATCCTGGCAAAGATTCTTGGGAGGGTCTTATACAACAGAATCAAAGATTTGGACACCGATAATAATGTCCTGCACACTAGCCAGTATGGCTTTCGTGCCGGAATCAGCACAATAGAGCACTGCCTGAATTTAAATTTAATAATTGGGAAGTATAATGTGGCAAGGCGGGTACCGCTCTATTTAGCTTTCATGGACTTGACCATGGCATTTGATTGTGTTAACAGATCAAAGTTATGGAAAAGTCTTTTAGAATTGGCTCTAGATGGTGACCATGTCAATATGCTAGTAGTACTGCATACAAATACAAATGCCAGGGTGAGGTTTGGACAGGAGGACTAAGTCACAGATAGATTTAATATTGGGCGTGGTGTAAGACAAGGTTGTGTGCTTGCCCTCCTGCTTTTTATTTTATACAACAACAACTTTAGTTCCCATCTGATTAGAAGCAGGTAGGGTGTTCCCAAAATCAACGGCATCTCTCTCCCTGCTTTACTCTATGCGGACAATGCCATTTTAATGGCCCGCACCCCGAAGGCTCTACATCAATTGGTGCACTCGTTTATGGATTTTATGGCTGGTTTAGATTTGATTAATAACTTTTCAAAATCTTATATTATGACCTGTGGTTCAAAGCATTCACGTGTTGCTAGCATTACTGTCGGCTCCAATAGGTTGCTAAATACTGAGAATTTCCCATATTTGGGTAATATTATTAGTACTACTGGAAATTGGGCTCCCCATATTTCTCAAAACAGGTTAAAGCTCAAAGGAGCAATAGGATCCCTGCTGAGCATCCCTAGCCCTGTAGGGGGAAGGTCTCTGACCCCTTTGGTGCAGATATATAATGCGGAATATATACTAATCGCATCATATGGGTCAGGAATTTGGGGTATCTCAGATTGCTCAACGTTACAAAGAGAGGAAAATGTTGGTGGCTCCTATATCAACATCTCATTATATTTGCCATAAAGAGCTAGAACTGACATACCTGAGTGACTTCAATTGCACAAGACCTGTCATGTTGTGGTTATCTATCGGAGGAACTATCACTTGTAAGAGATATAATTGCAGACTCCCTGCCTTGTGATAAGGGGCTATCAATACCCTGAATGGCCTATGTTATAAAAACATTGGAGGGAATTGGTATTGGACATGTTTGTTCGGATCCTACCACATGCCCCACCCTGGATAAAAAGTGGGTTTGATCCTTATTGATGGCCAAATTAGAGTAAGCTAGGATTAAGGCTGAATCTCTGAAACCAATGGTTGTAACTTACCTGAGCCTTAACACCGAAGCCCAGTTCTCGACTAGTTATGTATGGGAACCTAGAAGTAATTGGGAGCGCTCTTTACTTTTTCGCTTTAGGACAGATGCACTTAAGTTTTTACTATGTTTTCCAGTTGGGTACCAACATATCTTTGAACTGAGAACGTGCCCATGTAATGGTACCTCAAAACAATCAATAAAGCATTTTTTATTCTCTTGTGGTTTTTATAAACTTTTTACTCAAATGTTTTTAGTAAACTTGCACGAAACAAGAAATTTTAGACACTGTTGCAGAGCTTATTATTTTCTTAAACAACTAGTGGATGAAGAGACACGTCTGTGTGTGGGGCTCTTCCTCCATGCAGCTGTCCGCTCATGGGAATCAATGCTTTTTTTAAGATAATTTGGTTGTATCATCCAGCCCACGCTGTGGACTGGAAGCAGCATAAATCGCTGCTTATGCCTCCTTTAGGCCTATTAATTGATTTTGTAACAGGAGCTTAATTTAAAAAAAATGTTAACTTGAATTGAATTGTCTTTGTTGTTTTATGTGCTTATATGGCTGTCCGCAGCCGAATACTGATTTTGAAATTAAATTAAATGAAAAACATATCCTTCACAATTGGAAGCAAGATGCTTGCCCCTCTGTTAGAAATTTATAAGAGGCAATATGTGCCAGTAGCGATGTACGGTGCCGGAGTCTAGAAGTATGCTAACACCTGTGATTTGCAATTGGAGGAGAACAGAGGCCTTCGCTGTCTTCTGTGATTACCTCCCTTGTTTCCCAGCTATATATTTCATGAAGAGCTGGGAGTTCAATCTATTGAGGAACCCATTAAACTTGCCCCACTTATTTTCTGGCTTTCCGTCTAGTTAAATTCTCAAGCAAATCTTAATCAAATTATCATTAGTGATTGCTTAATTTGTGATAATGGCCTTAAAATACCATGGCTTTTATATGTTAAAGCAACTCTTGAGAGCTTGTGAATGCTTTATCTTTTTAGCAAACCATCAGTTATTTGTAAAACAGATAGGCAGAATTTGAAACTACTGTTTATGGAGAAAAGAAGCAGGGATAGGGAACGAGAGGATATGAAGAAACATAAAGTTAGGGATTATGCTGTGTTACAAATAACCCTGGCAACAGAGCCTTACCTGTTACAGGTACTTGGACACTGGGAAGGGCTCTCTTAAATCGATTTAGGCTTAGTGTAATATGTTCTCAGATTTGTTTCCCTTTGGGCAAATATAATTGTACCAGTATTTATATATATTCATGAGATGACTACTCAGATCAAACACTATTGCACTTTGACTTTTTGTGTGCGTTTTATAGTATTTATTCCAAACAATTTTTAATACCCTTGTTGAAGCGATACAATTTTACCCAATGCAGACCCGCCCTGTGTTTTTTCCAAATGTTGAAGGGGGTGGAGGTATGTTTTGCTGTAGCATATTTTTTAAAAACTGTTTAGAAATGTCAGGGTACAATAATTTTTTAATACTTGTATTTGTTGCATGCTTCTAACGACTATATTTGTTGTGTACTGCTATGATTTAAATTTATAATCGAATAAAGATTTTTAATTGAATCGAATATATATATATATATATTTAAATATAAAAATATATTTTTTAAAACAGTCATTTTGTTTAATTTGTTTAACATTATTTCCTATAGGGTGTTCTTTTACCCCCTGCCTCCAGATTTTTCTATGAGTGTGTTGCAGTACCCGTGAGGGGCCATGTGTGGTGCTAGATTTACTCCTAGAATGGGCTGGATTACATTTACAACTACTGTCCATCATTTCTGGCTGTAGTAACTTTAGCATTGCAGTTTGTGAATAGTATTGGGGTTACTCCTTTCTGGGTAGGTGTTTGTGTTTGCATGTCCCTCTCTAAGCCCCTCCGTATCGCCTTCCATTTAGTAGTAAGAATTGCCCATTTTACAGCCTCTCCCCCTGGTTCCCCCAACATTTGCCACTAAAACATTTACCTACGTGTGCAGAGACTTTCACAATTGGGTGCAGCCTTAGTCATAAAAAAGAGGGGAGGCAGGGGTCTCCTCACATGGGTTTGTGAACAGCATTATGTAGTCTGTGAGAAGTACTATTGTAGTACTCCTACACGTACTACAAAGTGCAGTTTGAGAATAGGCTTCTCTGTGTCGAGTGCAGATAGTTTTCAACTAATTCTCTGCCAAATTGGCAGTCCAATTAGATTGGCTGGGAGAGCAGGAATTTGTGCAAACCTTTTGGTACCAGAAGTCAATCTAGCTACAGATTTTTGAATCCATTACAGTAGAGCTATTATGTGACTGAAACCCCAAAATATGCACCACAAAATTAACTACTGCTTGTGGGTGTCTGCATCAATTATGGTGTTCTGTAGAATTGTGTCATCAGAGACCTCACCGTCAATAGTAATGTGCAGTGGAACACAACCACTGATGCAGATGCCAGTGCACGATTGGCTCCATGCTCTCGGCCTGTTCCCACAGTGAATCACTTCATCAAGCATGACTGACAGTCCTGTTGTGTACACGGGGGAACACTGTGAAGACATCTAATTTCTGGGCATAAACAGAAAAGAACAAAATCCGTTTGCTCATTAACTATAATATTTCTCAACGTGAGCCCTGAGGGATGGAAAAGGTCTTGATAACCACACATTACGACAAAACATGCTGGCCCCATCACGAGATAAATTACACATCTGATTGGTTTTGTTTTGTACTTGGAGTGGGTTTGACTCCAAAGTTTAAGAACTGATGCCCACTCGTACGCACAATCCTTTAGTGCAACCATCACAACCTGTTGCACTTTGATCCTAAATCCCCAAGTTGAAGTAGTCTACTTATGAAGGGCTAATATGTAATAGCCATTAAAGGTCGCAGTAGAAAGGCCGCACACCAGGGCTCAATCTGTTTTCATAATAAGAGTGCACAGGAGGAAGAATACATTTGCAATGGTATCTCGTTTGAGCTTATCAGAACATACGGTTATGATCCCATGTTGATACACAGGAGTGATGGGTGGTATCATGGGTGGTGATACCAGACAGCCCTCCCAGTGCTACCTTGAGAGTTTCACAGAAAACTCTCCTGAGATCAATGAGGCAGTCTAGTGTTTCTCCTTTCATAACTGCTGGGAACACGTATTTCAAAGTGTCTTGTCCTAGATAATGCCAGAGCAGAGACCTGGTAATATCCAGGAACACCTGTGAACTCCCTGTGGGACCAAGTTACTCACTGCTTTCTAATTCGGTGTGTGTGCAATGTAGATTATGGTTTGAGTGACCAATTCTAGTATATTGGACAATGTCAAATGTTGGAGAGGTGAAACTAGGGGACTGTAAAATCTATCCAGGCGAATATGTAAATGGATGGGTCAAAATGATCAGTTGTGGGGACACCGGCACATCAAGTGAAAGTTTCTAGAACCTATGCCTTGTTATAGGGCAGCTTTAAAAAACGATCTACTGCAACCCACTTCCCAGCAGTCACTCTTCTGTACCAGAATTGGGAACAGGTTGCCCTACCCAGGGTAACTATCAGACAGAGATAGGAAGGGGCGAGGAGTGCCAGAGACGCAACCCTTTGCACACCTTGACGCCCTGGCTGAACCACTCTGCCCACGAAGTTCTGTGCTGCTGCATTAAAAGGTGTGGGGTTCAGTGGAAAAGCCATGACTTCTATTCAGTGGTGGCTCCTGCGGAACAGGAGTGGCGGGAGATGAAAAATAAAAATAAAGATCTCTTACATGTTCACTCTGCACGCTTTTCGTCATCCTCTGCTCTTCCTCGCTCCCGGAAGCACCCAGGCTCCTCTAAGCCAACCACAAGGCTGCTGTCACCATGACAGCAATGTTGTGATTGGTTTGAGCATCTTTGTTTGACGCTCAGACAGGGACAGCGAGCCTGTGCATTATCTCCACCCAGGCTGTGCATTACAGGCCGGTGGAGAACATGCTAAGTGCGCATGACTGTTTGGCTGGCCCAAGTTGGATGGCCAAATCGTCATGTGCACTTAAGGTGCATATACCACTCCTCCTCCTGCACTGTGACAGAAGCCCAGCCCCGCCCCACCACACCCAACCATAGAGAAAAATAAAATTATAATAACATCCTGTTGTTATCATTTTATTTTTCCTTTGTTTCACTGCTCAGAAGCAGAAGGGCGACGCTCCTCCGCCTTAGCGGAGGAGCCGCCGCTGCTTCTAGTACTCCAGACATGCCAGTCTTCCATCAAAGCACTCATCCATCCACCTGAGCAGGCTGGAGGGCATCGCTGACAAGTAGACCTCTAGACTCCACCGACCTCTACCCATCACATGTCAAGGACTCTAAACCCCAAAAACTTAGAGTGTGCAACACAAAAAGTATTCTCCGTTACTTCTTGCGTGTATACTTTTCAAGGCTGCAGCAACTCACTGCTTGCTAATGATGTCACGCAATGGATACATGAACATTGCTGGCCTGATCGGAGGGCAGATAAATAATACATATATTCACTCTGGCGACTTCTGGATTATAACACCAAAACATACGGAAAAAGTATGTCCAAAAGAAGCTAGGACGAGGGAACAATTCATGTTTTTCAAATTTCATTTTCTCAGCCTTTTGGGGTGAACTGTGAAACCAACGCGATTACTGAGTAGTCCTTAAACCTTCAAACAATGTACGGTCAGAGCAGCTCAAGGTGTTACAGGACATTAATGTACACAAGAGGGCGAGTTAAAGACACTAACATGCGGCGCGCGCCTCAAAACCATAACAAGTTGCAACAGTAAACACAGCATGCACCTGTCAGACGTAAATGGAGCGCTGAAGGACAACAAGACACATTTACACCACGATACCTTGAAGTGCTTTTCACTGAGACGGCCGGGACAGGTCGCATGACTGCCACTGGTGCAGGGCAGGTTTCGTCAGCTACTGGGGCATTTTGAACTAATATAACCAATTTTCCCACAGAACTCAAATTAAATTTCACAATCCAACTAGAACACTATATATATATCTGGAAGCAGTTCTGAGCTGCTTGGCATCAGTACACTATCAAAGATCTCACACACTGGAACAGTGCACACGCACAATGCTAAAAGAGCTAGAAGGTAGCTTTTGGCATGCGACCCTAGAAGCACACAATAACTGGAATAAAATGAAATGAAAGCGCCATGGCTGAACTTACCAGGACAAGCGGTCCGAGGCAGCGTCCAGGGAAGAGCTGACTGCCGTGCTCTGCAAAAGTCCAAACAGAGACGTCATTGATACCTTCTGCCATAAAGCCAAAAAAGAAAAGCATAAGCGGCCGCTCGAGACGCAATGAAGCCCCGTCTGGGGTATAAATAATGCCCACGTGGGACGCAGCCACTCTATATTAAGGAGTCTGACAAGCTTGGCCAGCGCGCGGGGTTCCTTCTCGAGGAGCGGCCGGCTCGCCAAGCCTATGTGGTGGTCGTTCCCAGCGCGGCTCCCTTTTGTCTGCCAAATGAGTCATTGTGCAGAAAGCCAAAAGCAAGAGCAGATAGCCAGCTGGGCCCGGAGAAACATGCTCATTATTATTTCCTGTCAAGAGTTCTTTTTTTTCTTTCAGGCGTATCGTGTGTCCACTGCAGAGCGGTGTCTGTTTCTAAGCGGTATTATTCAGAAGCACTTGCGTACTAACGGGGGCCATTTTGGACGGGAAGTGCCTGTGAGAGGGAAGCCCCTCTCGCTGGTGTTTGTGTGGCCGCGGGTGCCCATGAATTAATCATGATTCACAAGGAGGGGATGCCTCATTGAGAACGCTACGCCTCTCACACAGCACATGTACGAAACCCAAGAAACCCGTGTTTTAATAAACTGAAGAATACAAAGTAAAAGAAAACATAGGTGAAAGGCTACAAGGGTGGCCATATTAAGCTCGTTGTTAGAAATCCTGCATTTTTACCACGATTTGGCATCCTGCCCAAACGTGTCTAGGCTGTGACAACAGTCCATGCGGCACAGCAGGACAGGCAGCAGACATAAAGCAGCCAGTGCCTCAAATAAATGTGTTTCAGAAGCGTGTACAGTCTGCACAATGGCATAACGGTGAAAAATAAACTGAAAACTGCGAAAAAGACATCTAGGACAAAGATGCAAAGCCAGCCACAAAAGAAAGAGTTATTCATTCATTTTTCAAGGCAGAGGAACAGGAGTGTGCCATTTGTTCCGAATGCAGCTACATAAACTGAAACCTTTATGACAAAATGAAAGACCTTTCAAACAACTCATTTGAAACTATATTCTCAGCGTATTAATCTGTCATTCCTTACAGCGTCAGGGTAAGCCATGCAGCCAAACTGCTAAAGCACATCACACAGCCTGCCCCACCCAGCAATCCCCCACAGACAACACATTACAGTAGTGTGCTGTTAGATTTGGCACCACGCGAGTAGGAAAGATGGTTCGTACCCTTTTATCTGGTGATTTATAAAGTGTCTCCATTTTTTCTAAGTCTGCCTCTAACTCATTCTGGTACTGGCAGAGGTCTTTTTCTAGGTCAGTCTGGTAGAGAAGGAGAAGAAGGGGAAAACATAGGATCTGGATTAGGAAGAACACAACAACCCACAGAGCCTCTCCCAGCAACTGCAACTCACCAGCGACTCACCAGTCACAGCTCAAACACCACAAACAGGTAGCACAGATGACCCCACACACAAAGAGCTGCCTTCTGGCCCACATCACTTCCACACTGCACATTGGTTCTTCTCAACGCCAAATACTCTGGGTGCGCACCCCATTTTGTGCACGCCCAGTCAAAAGGTTGCATGTCTGTTAGTGTTTAGTACCATTAATGTCCCAAAAGGGAAGGGAACACGAATACAAACCGTGTCCATGTTTCGAAAACCAGAGAACGCGCATGTTAAAAGTAGGGCCAATAGCAACTGAAGTACAGTGCTTGAAGAATTAGCTTATGATGAACTCAAAACCTGACAGACACAAAGCACACAGCAGCGGGTTATAGGGTTATATTGAAGACAAGCAGAATTACCTTTCTATCCTCTACAGTGAGGATAGAGCAATCTCCAGGAGTATAATCCCATATCTTTTTTGGAGGCTGATGGAAAGCAGAGGAGGAAATGAGGAAGTGAGCGCTGAGAAGAGAAGACATCACAAGGCACTTGGAGACAGTTCACAACAGGGAAGAAGCACATACAGCGTTTGCATTGGCTCTCAGAGGAAAATTAAAGTGGGGAGAAGCCAAGAGGGACAAAGAAAGTGGGTAAATCTGCTATTGCAAAAGGCTGCCTGGCAAGCATGCAAAGGCTGGGAGGGAGAGTTATTTGGAAGCATTGGGAGGGTCTGCTATCAAGGAGCGAGTGAAGCATTCCTGCCCAGCACTCTCCTTTGATGATGCTGCTTGTCAAGCATTCCACTTATAAAATGAAAAAATACATTCCTCCAAGCATTGCCTGCCGGGTTCATTTGTCTGAAGCCTCCTGATAAATGTAGTTTGAATGGTAGAATACAAATACATACCGCATTAATAAACGGCTGAATGTCCAGGTGTGCAGAGCAGGGCAACGAGAACATATTGTTATTGCGCATCACTTGCTGGGGTTTAGTGCCATTGCTATGATTGTTACAGCTGTTATTGATTATCGCATTCAAATGCAGCATCTTAACAGCAGCGGAGCCATATGTTTGAGGAAATCTGAAGGTGTGCTTAGTTGCAACACATATATGTGCTTCTTGTCATTTTGTGTCATAAAATGCAAACATGGTATAATAGTGCTAGTTATAACAGTCACAAAGAGCCCTTTGCCATTCAACATCTCGGTAATATTTTTATATTTTCAGTTTCTATCTGCGATGGATGGATTGCCCCTGCTGCAGACTCTTTCATTTGGCAAGAAACTGCAACATAAATGTCTATTACACTAATAGTCTGCGCGAACCAAAAACAAACATTATGTGCAGAGGGTGTAGTGGAGACAAAGCAGATGCTCCCTGGAATAATTGCATTTCCTCCACTACATGATTATACTGGGATTCTTAAAACCAAATTGAAATAATGCGTTTGACTGGCTCTTATGTAATTAGGCTTGAAATATGCGCACTGGAAACTTGAGCTTCGTGCTGCTGAAGAAGGAAGGCATCGAGAGTAGGGGCGCAGTACTGACAACAGTACTGGCCTGCTGACAAGAGGGGCAACCTCTAATCATTCCAGCACCCGCACTTGAGGCTTCAGATGGGAAGGGCCCATCTAAATTTAGAAACATTTTGGCCCTAATTACGATGCCGGTCAGACGCTCGTGTCGGAATCGAAACTGACCGACTAGTAGTCAGCGGTTCCATCTGACGAATTTGGATGTGACCGCCCATGAGGCGGTCATAAACATCCCTTTCCCTAATGCGGCTTGTGCAGCGGGCAAAAAAGGGCCGCTGCACAACCTGCATTAGGAAAATGGATGTTTACAAACATCCATGCACCGTGAGCCAGGTACCATGTGGTGCCTAGCACGCGGGGTATCGATGTTTGGGGGGAACCACAGGTGCCCCCCAGGCCTCTTAGCAGAGGCCCCCAAAGTCAGTTGACAGCCTTTCAATGGCGGTCGGACCACCATTGAAAGGCTGCCTGAAACATGCATGATAATCCCTACGGCAGTGCCTGAGCAGGCACCCCCCCATTGTAGGGTATTACTTCCCACCCACTGCCCCGATGGGCTTCTTTAGCAGGTCAGATAGGCAGCGGTCAGTCCCTCTGCCCCCTGCCTCCGACCGCCACATCATAATTAGGTTGGACTACATGTAAAGATGTCAGTCGGATCGCAACCAACAGGTCGTCGGTTGCGATACGACTGACATTGTAATTGGCCCCTTTATTTTTTTGTTGAAACAATATGGACAATTGAAAGATTTTTCATACTTCCAATGCAGCCTTAATATTTTAATAGCGAGCCCAAAATAGAGCCAAAATAGGGAGTCACCCTTCAAAATAGAGTCAGTTAACTTATCTGTTGGAATATTCACAGCCCTAACACATGTTGTTATGAAAGCTGAAAAAACTGCCGGTGGCAGCCATAGAGGTGGTTACTGCTGGGACTTTCTGGCTCTCACTCAGTAAGAGACAAAGAATGTACAAGTATGTGGGGCGGACCCGCTTTACAGACACTCACCAACAAGGAAGGGAGAGACCTGGAGGAAAGGCACAGAGCAGAATGAAAGCATGATGCTGGGGTACCTTGCTGAGTGATGTGCACACCCCTTATTTGTAAGGACTGGTACGGTGAAGGGAGATAAAGTGGCAATTGTGTTTGGTGTTAAACTTAATTATTTGAGAACGTACAAGGGACAATTATTACTGGGCGCCCGATTATTAACACACAGACTATCCTTTTACATAATTTGTTGAAATATCAGATTTGGCTGCAGGTATCAGATTTTATTTCTTATGCTGTAATAATAATCGAATAACCGTTCAGCGCTCATGTAGGTGCCGCCTGAAGTCGAGCTATTTCATGTTTTTTAAACAAAAATGACCTTTACATTGCTATCTGTACTTCTTTTGGAAAATTACATATGGGCTACTGCTTAGTGTGCACTGCGTAAACTCACAAGAACGTTTATTTGTTTGACTGTTTTACAATAGGTACAATAGGTCCATTTACACCTCTCAAGAACTGTTTGAAACTAATCAACAGGTCAATGACCCCAGGACTGCGACAGCTAAACATTTATTAGTGCTCGGAGTGGAATGTTCAGAACCGCACAGCCAATCAGAATCCCATCTTTGTGGCCAATATCTAATGATGTGGGCCAGCTACGAAAAGCAGAAAGCACAGGAGCTCCATGTGATGGCGTAGTGCTAGTGATTAGTGACACAAGTGTAACAGTGCAGAGCTGATCAATGAAAAACAAATAAAATGTTGGCTGTAAATACAGTTAAAGATACCAACTACAATGTTCAGTTCAGATATATGTATTGTGCATTAAATGCAGTGCTTAATTTGAGCCGGTGCTTTCCGGTGCTCAGCACCGGCACTTAATTGGTTTCCGGTGCTCAGCACCGGCACTTAACTGTCATCATACACTTATGACACTCTGCCACATGGTGGCGCTGCTCATCTAATTTAGAGATGAGCTGAACATCCGATGTTTATGAATACAAAATACATGACAAAATACTAATTCCTGCCTCCCCAGCCATTCCTTTAGCTCTGGGGACCCGGAATTATCTGAACTGTCGCACTTGAAGGTGAAAGAGCTGGTTAGCAGTTGTTTCGGTACCATCATTGGCAGCAATGACGGGGCAATCGGTGGTGCAAGCTGTAGTGGCCTCCTAGTCAGAGCCCCGGCACTTATTATATTACAAATTAAGCACTGATTAAATGACCAACCAAGTTAACACAATGAAGTTTTGACCCTAACCCTCAACCCTGTTGAAGGGTTGAGACAATGCTGATCCCTATAAGGAATGGTAGGATTGTTATGTACCAGCGACAGATGCGTACGGATATCACCATAGCATTTTTCTGACTCATTCATTAGACGCTTTGAGAACGCTACCATCATGGTGTCCTGATGAAGACATTGGCTTTAACAAAGCAATTAGGGTTGAAACGGCTATGTACTAATTAACTTGGTGGTTGGACACTGTTGGGCGGTGTACTTACCAGTTGTGTTTCCACCCTTCTGTGCGCTGTGTTTCCCTTCCTACCGCCTGCACGCTTCTCTGTTACTAGTAGGTCCTAAAGGCGAGACATACTGGCTTTACCAATGCTTGTTTTCAGAGGGCAGGATGGCTGATATTAGCCTTATTGCCCATAGGTGTGCGGAAATAACAGCCGTAAATTACTTGTCTCCACTTTATGGGCCCCCGGTTGCCACTTGGGTCCATATTGTGGGTGTGGGTAATGAATAGCTAGCTGTTAAGGGTCACAGCTGCTGGCAAATATGCATACCTGCCAACTCACACAGTGCCACCGTGTGACACATGATAACGGCTCCCATCACACGGTCTCCCGGTGAGGAGCCGATATCACATGGTGTCACGGTAAACAAGCTGAAAACCACTGCAAATGTGGTTTTCCAGCTCGTTTTCCGAGGCTTTGAACTGCCAACGTCCATTAAGGGGTGTGAAAACACATCAGGACATCGGACCCAGCCTCAGAAAGCATTTATTTTTGGGAGGAGAAGGCTTGGGGGTGGGGTTCAAAAGTGCCTCACAGGTACTTCTCGACACAAGGCCCCGCCCTCTTCAAGGCCCTGCCCCCTCACACAGTGAGATTGATCTTCAAGTTGGCAGGTATGATAATGCCTAATTAGCATCCAGAGTAGAACAATGTGAGCTGGACACCCAATCAGACTGCCTTCTCCGAGGCCAATTCATACATATTTACACTTGCTCTGGTAGACTCACTTGAAGTTAGCTCGAGGTCTGGAGTCAAAATTTAATGCAGTTCACTGTCAATGCTTCTTCTGTTTTCGTCACGTGCAAAAACACCTGTTTCTAAGTATTTAAAAAAGTACTAGGAGGAAGGCAAAAACATGATGTTTGGCGCCATCTATAGTCTGGTCAAGTAAGCCTCATTATCAATGATGACAACAGGTTTATAAATAATGTTGCTGAAGGAGAGTGGGGGCATTATGCATAATGCCTCATCTCCAGCGCACTCCCTTTGTGGTGGACCTGTGCTCTGGAAGTGTGTTCAATGACTGCCTGCTCTCTGAACCTTCAGTATTATGCTGACTTCAATTCACTCTGCCACTGGATTCAAGCTATCTTGGCTGATGAGGGGTGAAACCCCGAAACCGGTCCTAGGATGCTTGTTTCCGGTCCAGGGAGGACCTGGCTTGGCAGTTCGGGCTGGACTGTTCCCATGAGGCACAGGGTCAAGACTGATTTGCATATGGCCAGGTTTAAACTGGGGTGGCATTGTGAGCAAAAGAATGATGGATTTAACCCAGATCTCTTGACTGGGGGTGAATGTTTTGATTTGTTCTGCATTCCGTCCATCAATTGTGTGTCTTTTGCTTCAATTGTTATCTGGCACATTCCCAAGCCAGTGGCATGATGAAAAATAATGGAGCCCCACTGCAGGATGTGAAGAGGGGGCCCTAAGTCTCTCATATCTCACAGATATTCATTAGCCTTGGGCTGAACTGGGGCCCCATTCAATGGTTGAGTGGCTCCTGAAGGGCCCTCTGCATTACGCTCCTGTGTCAACCCTCTGGAATTTTAGGGGCCCCTTCAATGGTTGAGGGGCCCCTGAAGGACCCCCTGCACCGCCTGCATTACGCCCCTGTGCCAACCCTCTGGAATTTCTTCCATCACTAACTCTACCTCGGCTTACTTTAGCTCGATTTGGTGAAGGGACAAGATGAATCCAGCACACCACGGACACAGCGGAAAATCCCACTGCGCAGCTACATCTCTTTCTCCAGGCGTGCTATTCTCTGAAACCGCTCTCCCTGTGTGACAACTCCATAGTCTCTTTCTTGGAGGGGGAAATGTAAGCTTGAATACGTAGGGCAGTAAGGAAAAATAAACAAATAGAATTGTTTATTTTTAATGCAGGAAGGACTCAGACTTTCCTACTTCCAATGTTGATAAAACGAGTACCAGCAAGTTGGGATTAAAATCACCTTATATTCAACACTCTAGAGACAATTTGGTTCATAGTGAAGGAATTACGCTTGTTTTGCTACTTCCTTGTTCCTCTTTGTGATCAAACTGTGTCACTTGACTTCTTGTCAATACACTTTTCACGGGAGCTTCATAATGGGGAACCTTTAAACTTTCTTGATACTGCATTTCACCCTTAAATTTCCTAATATACTTTAAATATAAAGTGTATTTTTGGTTTCCCTTACACTTAAACTCATATGTCTCCTCTTATGAACCGTTTATAGTCTCTCAGTCTGAACCGTTTTGCATCTGATTTTTATATTACAAGGGACCAATTTAATTCTTGGCGATAAGGATACTCAATCGCAACGACAAAGGGTTTCCTTACCACCAAGAATGCAGTCCGCCTGCTCAATTTAAATGCAGACGGACCTTAGGTTTAATCACAACTGAGACTACTCCGTCTCTGCAGGGACTGATCCCCTCCAACGGCCCTGAGGAGGAAGGGCCATTGGAGGCTGACTTATCATTCCACACACCTAATTTAGATTGGCAGAATGAGAGGTCAGTTTTCACTGTCTGTCACTCCCACGAAAACCCTGGCAGTAAGGGGTAGTAAAAACTGCTGAATGCTCCCCTCACCATGGGAGAGGACTTCCATGGCGAGGGGAGCACTGTATTTTTTATTTTCAAAAAGAAATTCCCATTTCGGGATTTTCTTTTTGAAAATTAGAAAAGGAACCAGTTCGATACAGGGCTCTGTCCCGCTGATGGAGCCCAGTACCAAACAGTAAAATGCTGTGCCGGCGGTTCCTGCCAATGCTTTATAAATGACCACCAGCTTGGCAGTCATTAATAAATCTGGAGGACGGTCTGTTCACCAGAGTGACAGAGTAATTTACTACATCATTCTGGCGGAACAACAGGCCGCCCGCCAATCTATAAAATATGAGGTCCTACGTTCAATTCAATTCCATTCATCTTCATTCGGGTACAAAAAATATCCACAAATGTTCAGACATACGCAATAAAAAGTATACAATAAAACTTACAAATAATTAAGACAGTTCTTAAAATACGTAATTAATTACCATGCCAAATCAACCATGCAAGAAATAATACTCCATGATTATATATTCAGATTTAGTCACTTTTCAGCGAAATAAAGGCTGGAACAGCAGTTCTTAAAAAAGCACCTGGATGAGTAATTGACTCATCCTCATTGAGTTGAAGCAGCATACTAAATGCTGCCCTAAAGTCCGTAATATTGCACCTCTTTATCTGGGGAGCAAAAAGAGCTTGGCATGCATAGAATAAAAACCACAAAAGAATAGAAAGTGCAATGTGGATTGACCTGAGCTCCCATTACACTGGTAGGGCAAGGAGTCAAGGTTTGCTTGAAAGCCTGAGGGGAAGAATAACAAATAATTGATGGTGCAAGCCCTAAAGCAGAACAGTAAACTGTGCTCACAGCAGCCCAAAGATTTAAGCAGGTACCCTGCAATTAAGCTGTCTGTTCTAAGGTTCCAATATACCGCCACACTTGTCTTCCTAATCTCTGTGGCCAATCTTCCATCACGAAAAAATTTGTACAGAGTTAGCTATAACTGCTTTTTACTGGTAGCATGATTGCCCTCAGGGTTCTCAAAGAGATGCTGGTAACCAATCTTACACAACCAAGATTCTACCCCGGCTAGCCATGAGATATTCATGCCTTTATCAGATCTAAGGCAATATGTAATAATATCTCTTGTAGACTTGCCTCCTTGTTTTTCCATACTGCTAACCATAGCAGGGGAGGACGAGCACTAATGTAATCTTCTATGAAGAGTAAATGGGGAGAGGAGATGGGAGCCGCCAAAACCCTACGGCAAAATCTATTTCCTTCTGCCTGAATAGTATTGCATTCGATAATACTACATATCTCAGCCCCGTATGAATCCATCGAAAGACATTGCATTGTGAAAATTTGCAAGAGGGGCTCGAGAGCCCCCCTCCCTTCCTGGGTTGCAGTAGGCTAAACAATGAGCTGATCGCCCTGGAAAATTTATTTCTACAATGAGCAATATGCCCCATCCAAGATCCGTTGGCAGCGAAAACTAGACCCAGGTAAGAGAAAGTAGCAGTTCATTTTAAACTATGGTTGCCAATAGTAAGTGAGGACAAATTATACTTCCTTGGGCCACAAGTCATAATATAACATTTTGTAAAATTAGTACTTAGGTCTAGCATGCCCATAAAATCCACAAATCTTTGGACTAAAAGACGCAGAGCCCCAGGTGTGCAAGCCATCAACACAGCATAGCCCGCATACAGCAAGGATGGTAACAAGGAACCTTTTACTGTAGGAATGTCAGGGGTGATGGTTAATAAAAAAGGGTGGAGGTTGTCAATATATAAAATAAATAAAATAGGAGCTAAAACGCACCCTTGTCTCACACCCCGAAAAATGTCAAAATCTTTAGAACCCCCGCCCGAATATTTATTCTAATTCTGGCCTTCATGTCCCTGTACAAATTGCTAAAAGGTGCCCCAGTGCTTAATCCATCCCACATGCTAAAAGGTTTGACAACAGCTTTGAGCGATTGACGCTGTCAAAAGCTGAGGTCAAATCCATAAACGCCAAATATAGCGGGTCCTAAGTTCTTCCTTGAATCCTGCTAATTTTGTAGATACTATGTGTAAATGTATTTTATACTTTATAAATTCATTTTCTTACTCAAATTCTGACCGATTTTCTTTTGCTTCAGTGGACTACGTGGATTCTATTTTTCCGATTCTTGTGTTCAAACATGAATTTGAGAACAGAATTTTTATGTTTCCTAATTAAGAGTAAGGCTCACAAATATATTTTCATGACTAGGTTGAGATCGAATTTAGACGATTGTTAGTAAACACATGCTTTGAATCTACACACTGTGAATTTCCACTTCTAAACGGATTAACTACAATCAAAATTACATGAGTAATGGCATGTGTGTCCTCAACCTGAATATCCTGTTATGGGCAGAAGTAAATCAGTACACATAGTGGAAATGTGGATCGAACACTCCAAAAATTGGTGTGGGGATCGGTGTTTCTTTATGGGCTAAAAAAATATTCCCCATGGAGAAACAAGAAAAAGTGTACAAGCATAAATACAATTTTTTGTTATCATTATGCATGCATAAACTAAGCCAGTTGCATTTATGTTTGTACGCCTGTCAGTACTTCTTGCAAGAAAAACAGTGGCCATGTCACAGTAATCTTGGAAATCTTTGAGAATTCTGAAACAATCAGAAATTGACACCAAATATAGCCGATTGGAGTATATTTTCAACTTCCAAGTGACTCGGCACGATTCACAAAGGTAAACTTACACCTTTGTGTAAGTTTGAGTGTTTGGTATTCACAAAGAGATTTACGAGCAGTATCTTTACGAATGCGGAGTCTCCACACATAAAAAGATAGGACAATCCTTATGTGAATACCAAAGAATCGTAAACTTACATAAAAATGTAAGTTTACCTTTGTGAATTAGGTCAACAGACACTAAGTTTGCCTTTAAGGCCCTCCAGTTCAACGTCCTCCATAGAACCTACCTCACACCGCATCAGTTGAACGTGGTTTACAATAGGGACGCATCAGGTCTGCGCTAGGTGTCTATTGGGGGATGCGGACTTTGATCATATGATCTGGTCCTGCCCGATGCTTTCTAACTACTGGAACAAGATTGTAGATTTGGTTAATATAGTGCTGAATCGCACTTTGCCGTGCAACCCGGAGGTCTGCCTTTTGGGCCTCTTTCTGAGACCTAATGCCCGTAAGTTGGGGCACAGGTTCGTAGATCTGGCCCTCCTCCTGGCCAAGAGGAGGATTGCGATCCACTGGAAAGCTAAGACTCCGCCTCTCGTTACCTCATGGGAAGCAGATGTTACTTGCTGGGTCCGTGCGGAGGAACGGGTGTTAGTTTCTGAGGATAAGATTACTAGGCGGCGTAAGCCGTACGCGGAGCCATGGGGGATATCGCCAGGTCGTGGGAAGCACGTCATGGATCGGACCAGGACCCCCAGGAAACGGGACGGAGACTGCAGAGTAGGTACGCACATGGAGGATGCCCTGAATGCTCTGCGCTATTTGCTTTGAACGGTGGACAGGACTGACCCCTCACCGGCCCCCCACCACCACTACTATATTGCTGACATTTAACTCCTCTCATGCAGTTGAACCACGTAGACTCCTGGCGGTTATTTATTTTTTTATTTTTTAGTCGTATTAATTAAGTTTACTTTCATGTTAGCGTGCAGAACGATCTTTTTTGGTTTGGAGAATGGTGATAAATGATTATATATATTGTTGCCTGAATTGGACAAGGATTGCACGAACATTGAAAGCTATTCATTGAGTCATTTGATAAGGCGACACCCCGTCCCTTGGGTGCCAACAATTCCTGTGCACTGTGATATGATAATTGCTACATGTATATAGTGACAACTTCTTTCAGACGGAAATGTATCTGTGTAATTGGTGTTCGCTGACATGTTTTTCAACAAAATTTAATAAATACATTTTCAAAAAAACAGACTAAGTTTTTTCTCTTTTTCCTATTTAAATGCTAATACAGGTTTAGGCAATTTTTGGTAATCCTCACCCGTCCACCTTACATTTTCATATAACCGTTTGTTTCTTCCACAAATCAGGAAAACATGGGCAGTGTTCTCACTGGGACTGTGGTGGTTCTAACTAAACCTGTATCAATAGCTGAAACCCACCATGGCAATTGGTTTGTTCTGGTGATATACAACTGAAGGCCTTCTTCACTGAGAGCTGACATACAGAGCTACATATTATGTGGTATTCCTTACTTTGTCATTTCACAACAGAATAGTTACGTTGAATGGTTCCTGTGTCCAGCAAACTCTCCCAAGTTCTAATACTTCCTAGGGCTTCTTTTATAATCCGTTTATATCTGTGTGAAAGATGAGGGGCCAGATTTAGCATCGTTATTAATGCAAAAGAGGGAGCTCCCCATCATATGCAACACTATAATGACCTCACCTCCTCATTACATGACATTCCAGTGACCTTCAGAAGATGACTTCTACTATCACATTTAAGACATCCAGAAAATTGTTTTAGAAATGATGGTCCGACTGGGGCACCGTCAAAAGGCAAAGGTATGCATAGGTGCCATAACCTCATTTGTCTTCTCCATTTGATGGGCTCAATTATGTTGGTGTGATAGAAACACACAGAGAAGATCAAGCAGCTTGGAAGGATGAAAGAGGAGCCAATAACCTTCCGGGATGATGAACAGCCCAATGAAAACAAGGGCTGGAAGGATCAATTTTGCCATTATTATGAGCACTGGAGGAGGGATTCAAATGGTTATAAGTGGCAAGGGATATTGCATGTGTGAGATCCTGCACATTTTAGTGCCAGAGCAGCTACAGTTATCATCACCAGATGTTGCACCTTGGTAGCTCTCCAGCAAGGGCGATACAATTGCAAGCAGAATGTGAATGTCATTGAGTACGCGGTGCCAGCCCTCTGCAGGGATGCTGGTGAGCATATAGTGAGTGGAGCAGCAGGCGGCAGTGGAGTGTTCCGTGGCCTGCCAGGGGAGGAGAGATTGGAAGTGTATGTGTGGGGTTGCCCGGAGGTATGTGGAGGAGATGTGGGCCTGACTTGTCAAGTGTTTTGACAATGGGTGAGCGGGGAGGGCAAAGGTATGGTGCCAGAAATAGTGCCGCTTTCACCACAAAAGTGAAATCATAACGACTAGAGATCTCTTTAATTTCAATAATCGTCGCCTGAGCATGTGTTGTTCATTTTCAGAGAGATTTTCTTCAGTATTAGACCACGCTGTGGGACCCTAACTTAGGTGTGACATTATTAATGTCTGGTCATTGTCTCTGTAGGGAAAGCAATGAGCAGAGGTGTGACGGGTGTAATGAGGAAACCTGCAAGCCAGGCTCACCCATAGTGATCTAACTGGACCATTGGAGGCCACCTGATTCTACAGCATGAGGCCAGCCTCATGTAGCTTTTGCACATCACACAACATTGGTGGTAGCACTATCAATGATCCGGACAACACTGGCTTGCACACCAGACCCAATAACAAACCACTGACCAGCCTCTAGGAGCGAAGTAACAAATACACATTCGACCAATAGAATCCTGCACTTTTAGGATAGGACAGCAACACTTTGAGGCTATAAACTCATAGACTAGGGTTAAGGCTGAAGGTAGCACCCCTCAAGCCCTCACCGGAGCACAATCCTTTTTCGGCAACTCCATCATCAAGCTACTATCAGAAAAACAGCGCCAACAGTCCTCCGGAAATGCTAGATGATGGCCTGTAAAAAGCTAGGTAACATAATATTTATGCTTCTGTGCTGGAGTTAAGATGTGGAAGACTTAAGCAATGTCATACTCTGCACCACATAGCATCACAATCTCCATTTTTTCAAAATTAATGCAGAGGCAACACTCATTCCTGCACTGGCATAAGTGGGTGAGGCCGTTTGTGATTTTGTCTTTGCTTGGAGTTTAGTTTTCAGCTGACAAATGAGCCTGCAGTCTGAAATAGCAGGTACTGGTGTTAAATTATCAGAATCAATGAAAGTGTATACATGTAGAGTACTGGAGGTGAAAAGGATTACCTCTTGTTCTTATTGTGCATGATTTGGCGGCTCCAATCCAACCATGACAACTTGATTGTAATTAGGGTTCCCGGTTTTATGGTATTTATTTTTTGACATTTCCTTCTATATTTATCCATATTTATTTTTTGTAATTTTTTTTGTATTTATCCATATTTATTTTAGGTTTTGTGAGAAAAATAAGCTAAAATGTGTATATTTCTACATTTATTTAACTAGTTAACTGACACTCATGTCTGAACGCCTGACAGGTTTCAATGATATAAACACACTCTGGTGATAAAATAAGAAAACATGTACATTTTAGTATCAAGGTTGTGCAAATCTACTGCTGTTTAAGGCTCTTAACAAAAATGTCTTTGTGTTTGCTAGAAACATAAGAAGAAATCGAAAATGCCCTTAACCCCTTCGATGCGCACGACGGCCAGGAGCCGGCGTGCGCATCAGTGCTCGTGTGCGCAGGGCAGCTCCCGGCCGTCCTCGCACATGGCACCGGAAATCCCTCTGGGGCAGGCTGAGCTTCCCCAGCTCCCGAGGCACTCCCCCTGGTTTCCCTGAAATGACGATCAGCGCGCACGTCGCGCTGTCGTCATTTCATAGAAACCGAAACTGAAATGAGCCTTTAGGCTCATTTCAGTTTCACTTTCTATGTGCTCAGGGGGCTATCTCAGCCCCCGAGCACGTAGAAAGATGGGAGAGGTATCATTGGAAAGGGGAGAATCTCCCCTTTCCAGTGGTACCCCTCCTAGAGAATCCCTGCTTGGGGATTGACCCAGGAGGGCGATCCCCGAGCAGGGATCCACCCACTAGCCACCAGGGAGGGGGGAGCGACCCCTTGGGCAAGGGCCTTTGCTCCCCCCCAAAAAAATTGGCTATATTCAGTCTATCTGCCCCCCTGGGGGGCAGAAAGCCCACTAGAAACCAGGGATTTTTTTTGGCAATTACAATTAGGGATGGGGGCTGCCCAAAACGGGCATGCCAATGCCCCCACCACCGCAAAAATTACAGCCTTTCTGCCCCCCGGAGGGGCAAAAAGCCCACTAGACGCCAGGGATTTTTTTGCGAATTTGAATTAGGGGTGGGGGCTGCCCACGATGGGCAGGACAATGCCCCCACACCCCCAAAAAAAATGCAACAGTCTTTCTGCCCCCCCCCCCCGGGGCAGATGGAGGCAGTAGCCCCTGATCTGCACCCGGGGGGGCAGAAAGCCCACTAGGCAACAGGGATTTTTTTTTTTGATGTAGGGGTGGGGGCCGCCCAGAATTACCACAGTCTTTCTGCCCCCCCTGGGAGGCATATGGGGGCAGAAAGCCCACTAGGCATCGGGAAATACTTTTTTTTTTAAATTCAGGGGTGAGGTCAGCCCAGAATGTGCATGCCAATGCCAACACCCCCCCAAGGTTTGCTAAGTTTCCCTAGGTGCCGGCAGAGCTAGGGTTCAAAATCTACAGCTAGGCACTTTGCAAAAAAAGGGTCAGTTTTCACTGTGAAAATGTGGTGTGTCCACGTCGCATTTTGGGCCGTTTCCTGTCGCGGCCACTAGACCTACCCACACAAGTGAGGTATCATTTTTCTCGGAAGACTTTGGGGAATGCGGGGTGGGTGGAATTTTGTGGATCCACGCAGATTCCAGATCTTTCCACCACAGAAATGTGGGGAAAATGTGTTTTTTTTTTACAAAGTTTGAGGTTTGCAAGGGATTCGGGGTAACAGAACCTGGTGGGAGCCAGACAAGTCACCCCATCCTGGATTCCTCATGGTGTCTAGTTTTCAAAAATGTATACGTTTGCTAAGTTTCCCTAGGTGCCGGCAGAACTAGGGTTCAAAATCTACAACTAGGCACTTTGCAAAAAAAAGGGTCAGTTTTCACTATGAAAATGTGGTGTGTACACGTTGCGTTTTGGGCCGTTTCCTGTCGCGGGCACTAGGCCTACCCACACAAGTGAGGTACCACTTTTCTCGGAAGACTTTGGGGAATGCGGGGTGGGTGGAATTTTGTGGATCCACACACATTCCAGAACTTTCCACCACAGAAATGTGAGGAAAATGTGGTTTCTTGACAAAGTTTGAGGTTTGCAAGGGATTCTGGGTAACAGAACCTGGTGAGAGCCAGACAAGTTACCCCATCCTGGATTCCCCTGGGTGTCTAGTTTTCTAAAATGTATAGGTTTGCTAGGTTTCCTAGGTGCCAGCAGAGCTAGGGTTCAAACTCTACAGCTAGGCACGTTGCAAAAAAAGGGTCAGTTTTCAATGTGAAAATGTGGTGTGTCCACGTTGAATTTTGGGCCGTTTCCTGTCGCGGCCACTAGGCCTACCCACACAAGTGAGGCATAATTTTTCTCGGAAGACTTTGGGGAATGCAGGGTGGGTGTAATTTTGTGGATCCACGCAGATTCCAGAACTTTCCACCACAGAAATGTGGGAAAATGTGTTTTTGTTTACAAAATTTGAGGTTTGCAAAAGATTCTGGGTAACAGAACCTGGTGAGAGCCAGACAAGTCACCCCATCCTGAATTTCCCCTGGGTGTCTAGTTTTCAAAAATGTATAGGTTTGCTAGGCTTCCCTAGGTGCCGACAGAGCTAGGGTTCAAAATCTACAGCTAGACACTTTGCAAAAAAGGGTCAGTTTTCACTGTGAAAATGTGGTGTGTCCACGTTGCATTTTGGGCCGTTTCCTGTCGCAGGCACTAGGCCTACCCACACAAGTGAGGTACCATTTTTCTCGGAAGACTTTGGGGAATGCGGGGTGGGTGGAATTTTGTGGATCCATGCAGATTACAGAACTTTCCACCACAGAAATGTGGGGAAAATGTGTTTTATTTGACAAAGTTTGAGGTTTGCAAGGGATTCTGGGTAACAGAACCTGGTGGGAGCCAGACAAGTCACCCCATCCTGGATTCCCCATGGTGTCTAGTTTTTAAAAATGTATAGGTTTGCTAAGTTTCCCTAGGTGTCGGCAGAGCTAGGGTTCAAAATCTACAGCTAGGCACTTTGCAAAAAAAGGGTCAGTTTTCACTGTGAAAATGTGGTGTGTACACGTTGCGTTTTGGGCCGTTTCCTGTTGCGGGCACTAGGCCTACCCACACAAGTGAGGTACCACTTTTCTCGGAAGACTTTGGGGAATGCGGGGTGGGTGGAATTTTGTGGATCCACGCAGATTCCAGAACTTTCCACCACAGAAATGTGAGGAAAATGTGGTTTTTTTGACAAAGTTTGAGGTTTGCAAGAGATTCTGGGTAACAGAACCTGGTGAGAGCCAGACAAGTTATCCCATTCTGGATTCCCCTGGGTGTCTAGTTTAAAAAAAATGTATAGGTTTGCTAGGTTTCCTAGGTGCCAGCAGAGCTAGGGTTCAAATTCTACAGCTAGGCACTTTGCAAAAAAAGGATCAGTTTTCACTGTGAAAATGTGGTGTGTCCACGTTGAATTTTGGGCCGTTTCCTGTCGCGGCCACTAGGCCTACCCACACAAGTGAGGCATACTTTTTCTCGGAAGACTTTGGGGAATGCGGGGTGGGTGTAATTTTGTGGATCCACGCAGATTCCAGAACTTTCCACCACAGAAATTTGGGGAAAATGTGTTTTTTTTTAAACAAAATTTGAGGTTTGCATAAGATTCTGGGTAACAGAACCTGGTGAGAGCCAGACAAGTCACCCCATCCTGAATTTCCCCTGGGTGTCTAGATTTCAAAAATGTATAGGTTTGCTAGGTTTCCCTAGGTGCCGGCAGAACTAGGGTTCAAAATCTACAGCTAGGCACTTTGCAAAAAAAGGGTCAATTTTCACTGTGAAAATGTGGTGTGTCCACGTTGCATTTTGGGCCGTTTCCTGTCGCGGGCACTAGGCCTACCCACACAAGTGAGGTACCATTTTTCTTGGAAGACTTTGGGGAATGCGGGGTGGGTGGAGTTTTGTGGATCCATGCAGATTCCAGAACTTTCCACCACAGAAATATGAGGAAAATGTGTTTTTTTTTTTACAAAGTTTGAGGTTTGCAAGGGATTCTGGGTAACATAACCTGGTGAGAGCCAGACAAGTTACCCCATCCTGGATTCCCCTGGGTGTCTAGTTTAAAAAAATGTATAGGTTTGCTAGGTTTCCCTAGGTGCCGGCAGAGCTAGGGTGCAAAGTCTACAGCTAGGCACTTTGCAAAAAAGGGGTCTGTTTTCACTGTGAAAATGTGGTGTGGACACGTTGCGTTTTGGGCCGTTTTCTGTCGCGGGCACTAGGCCTACCCACACAAGTGAGGTACCATTTTTCTCGGAAGACTTTGGGGAATGCGGGGTGGGTGGAATTTTGTGGATCCATGCAGATTCCAGAACTTTCCACCACAGAAATATGAGGACAATGTGTTTTTTTGGACAAAGTTTGAGGTTTGCAAGGGATTCTGGGTAACAGAACCTGGTAAGAGCCAGACAAGTTACCCCATCCTGGATTCCCCTGGGTGTCTAGTTTAAAAAAATGTATAGGTTTGCTAGGTTTCCCTAGGTGCCGGCAGAGCTAGGGTTCAAAATCTACAGCTAGGCACTTTGCAAAAAAAGGGTCTGTTTTCACTGTGAAAATGTGGTGTGGACACGTTGCGTTTTGGGCCGTTTCCTGTCGCGGGCACTAAGCCTACCCACACAAGTGAGGGACCATTTTTCTCTGAAGACTTTGGGGAATGCGGGATGGGTGGAATTTTGTGGATCCACGCAGATTCCAGAACTTTCCACCACAGAAATGTGAGGAAAATGTGTTTTTTTTTACAAAGTTTGAGGTTTGCAAGGGATTCTGGGTAACAGAACCTGGTGAGAGCCAGACAAGTCACCCCATCCTAGATTCCCCTGGGTGTCTAGTTTTCAAAAATGTATAGGTTTGTTAGGTTTTCCTAGGTGCCGGCAGAGCTAGGGTTCAAAATCTACAGCTAGGCACTTTGCAAAAAAAGGGTCAGTTTTCACTGTAAAAATATAGTGTGTCCACGTTGCGTTTTATGCCGTTTCCTGTCGCAGGCACTAGGCCTACCCACACAAGTAAGGTACCATTTTTATCGGGAGACTTAGGGTAACACAGAATTGTAGAGCAAGTGTTATTACCTATTGACTTTCGATGCATTTCTGCCTTCCAAATGAAAGACAATGTGTAAAAAAGAAGTCACTTTGAAAAATGTCCTATAATTCTCATGCTAGTATGGGTACTCACAATTTCGGAAATGTGCAAATAGCTACTGTTTCTAAACTCTATATTTTGTTCCAATTTCAGAAATACATAGGTGTCTTTCATCCCGATTTTTCACTGGATATATTTTCCCAAATTAATTGCTATATACCCGGTACATAATAAAAACCATTGCAAGACGCTGCTCAGTTATTGGCTCTGGGTTCGTCGGGTTCTAGGTGAACCTACAAGTCCTATATATCCCCACAACCAGAAAGGTCCAGCGGATGTAACGGTATATTGCTTTCAAACATCTGTCATAATTAGAGGAAGTTACAGGTGAAAACGTTGGCACAAATGGCTGTTTTTTTAACTCATTTTCAATTTTTCCTATTTTCAACTGTTAGTTTCTATAAAGAAACCTTGAAGGATCTACACAAATGACCCCTTGCTGAATTCAGAATTTTGTCTACTTTTCAAAAATGTATAGCGTTCCAGGATCCATTATTGCTTTCATACTCATTTCTACCATTAACTGGAAGAAGGTTGAAAGCACAAAAAATAGCAAAAATAGGCTATGTCCCAGTAAAATGTCAAAACTGTGTAAAACATTTTGGTTTTCTGACAAACGTCTGTCAGTCCCTGAAAGCTGGGAAAATGGTGATTTCAGCCCCACAAACCCTTTGTTGATACCATTTGCAGGGAAAAAACCAGACGCTTTCATTTGCAGCACTTTTTTCCCATTTAAAAAAATAAAAATAAAAAATTTGCTGTATTTTGGCTAATTTCTGGGTCCCCTCCAGGGGAATCTACAAACCCTGGGTACTATTAGAATCCCCATGATGTTGGAAGAAAAGGACGCAAATTTGGCGTGGATAACCTATGTGGTCAAAAAGTTACAGGGGCCTAAGCGCGAACTACCCCAAATAGCCAAAAAAAAGGCTTAGCACGGGGGGGAGGGGAGGCCTAGCAGCGAAGGGGTTAAAGGAACCTCATATGAAGATGACGTCTTACATTATCCTTCATCCTAGCTTTCTGGAGAAGCTCTCTTACACCTACTCATCATTGTCAATGCTTTCCTCAATCCAGACATCTTCTCAGAAGCGCTCAACACAGGCCAGATGTTCTCACTCTTAAGTAAACCTCCATTAGACCCTAATGACCTTGCCAACTACCAGCCAATTGCTTACCTACACAGGAAGTGACATTACTGGATTTTCCCATCATCCATCTGCACAGGAAGTGACATCACTCCTTCCCCTTGCTTCACTCACAGCCAAATGGAAGGGTAATTTGGGGGGCAGTAAACTCTGTCCTGCATGCAGGGAAGACGATGAAAAGGACTATCCCCTATTGTTTTTCTGCCATTATTTTTCATTATAAACAGTGCAAGCACTGGATGGCTCCCCTATGCTGCTCCTTGGGAATTCGCGGGTTTAGGATAGTCCTGACAATATGTAAGGCAGACACTACCCAATTTATTGTCTTCTCAATTGCCAAGTTCCTTGAGAGCATCTAGCCAATCCGGCACAAAATGTCCTCTTCTCCCGCCCCTACTGATGGAGAATAGGCCCAAACAGTAGTTGCCCCGGAATCGGGTTGGCTAGACTATAACCAATGCCATTGGAATTATGCGGAAGGAGAGGGCCAAATTACGCCACAGGGTTGAGTAAATTATGCTACAAAACAGCCAAATTATGCAGCATTATTCGGCACATTTTGTAATAGTATTACTTCATTATTTTGTCACTTTTACGTTTCGCCTGCACAGCACATACGCTATGTTTGTGAAATCTTAAAAGGTTGCTCTTATCAGTTCCCACTGCCGAATTACTGTGTTCATTCGCTTTTGTGTGGAATTTTTTTTTCTTAACTTCCCCTGGCTGCACGCATTTACAATACTTCTACTAAAGCTGTTCATGTTTAAACCCCATTCACTGTTAAGATAAGATCTCTTTCAACGGAAATGGCAGACAGCTTCTAACAGTATGCTGGAATGCTTGCTTTTTATTACTTAGTTATGTATAGCAGATGCTTTAGCCTTAAAACCTTTGTGGCATTTCCTATTCAAGCCTCAGTACCTTTCTTTGCACTATATAGGCATTATCGGATTTATTTTTTCAACTTAATCTATTTGGTCATTATGATCAAATTCTAAATGTTGCAATGAACATTGTGCGTTAAAAATAAAGTTACTATACAAGAGCTATGCTATACTTTACTACTAAACAGGCCACAAGTGCAGTTACCTTGCAGACAACAGGGTCATGATTTGAATGGTGCAGCAGATGCAGTAGCACCGAGCCCAAAAGTTGCCAGAACTCCTCTAAACACATAATACTGCTATATTTGACTACTAAACAGGCAGTCAGAATTGCAGTTGCCTTGCAGTTAAAAGGGACTTGATTTGAATGGTGCAGCACGTGCAGAAGCACCGGGGCCAAAAGCTCTAGGAACCCCACTAAGAACCTAATATTGCTATATTTTGCTACTAAACAGGCAATCACAAGTGCAGTTACCTTGCAGACAACAGGGTCATGATTTGAATGGTGCAGCAGGTGCAGTGGCACCGGGCCCAAACGTTGTGAGAACTCCGCTAAACATCTAATATTGCTATATTTTACTACTATACAGGAAGTCACAATTGCAGTTACCTTGCAGTTAAAGGGGCTTGATTTAAATGGTGCAGCAGGTGCAGAGGCACCTGGGCTAAAAGTTGCCATAACTCCACTAAACACCAAATATTGCTATATTTTACTACTAAGCGATACCAAAGGGGATGATGGACAGAGCGCTTGAGCTAATCAAACACTCACCCCCAGTCAACTGATCTGGGTATAATCCATCATCATTCTTTAGCTCACTCCACCACCCCAGTTCAGACATGGCCATATGCAAATCAGTCTGACCCTGTGCCTCATGGGAACAGTCCAGACCGAACTGCCAAGCCATGTCTTCCCTGGACCGGAAACAAGCATCCTGGGACCGGTTTCTGGCCATTCAGCCGTCATCAGCCAGGCTAGCTTGAATCCAGTGGCAAAGTGAGCAAGGGACCCACGTCTGGGCATACCCTGCCAACTTAGGGCGAACAAAGGGATACCAAAGGGGATGATGGACGGAGCGCTTGAGCTAATCAAACACTCACCCCCAGTCAACTGATCTGGGTATAATCCATCATCATTCTTTAGCTCACTCCACCACCCCAGTTCAGACATGGCCATATGCAAATCAGTCTGACCCTGTGCCTCATGGGAACAGTCCAGACCGAACTGCCAAGCCATGTCTTCCCTGGACCGGAAACAAGCATCCTGGGACCGGTTTCTGGCCATTCAGCCGTCATCAGCCAGGCTAGCTTGAATCCAGTGGCAAAGTGAGCAAGGGACCCACGTACTGGGGTGAATGTATGACATTGTTCTGCATTCTGTCCATCAACTGTTGTTTTTGCATTTGTCACCCCGAGTGGGACGGGTATGCCCAGACGTGGGTCCCGTGCTCTCCATGCCACTGGAATCAAGCTATCCTGGCTGAAGAGGGGTGAAACCCCGAAACCGGTCCTAGGATGCTTGTTTCCAGTCCAGGGAGGACCTGGCTTGGCAGTTCGGGCTGGACTGTTCCCATGAGGCACAGGGTCAAGACTGATTTGCATATGGCTGGGTTCAAACTGGAATGGCATGGTGAGCAAAAACGATGGATTTAGGCCCAGATCTCTGTACTGGGGTGAATGTATGACATTGTTCTGCATTTTGTCCATCAACTGTTGTTTTTGCATTTGTCACCCCGAGTGTGACGGGTATGCCCAGACGTGGGTCCCGTGCTCTCCATGCCACTGGAATCAAGCTATCCTGGCTGAAGAGGGGTGAAACCCCGAAACCGGTCCTAGGATGCTTGTTTCCAGTCCAGGGAGGACCTGGCTTGGCAGTTCGGGCTGGACTGTTCCCATGAGGCACAGGGTCAAGACTGATTTGCATATGGCTGGGTTCAAACTGGAATGGCATGATGAGCAAAAAAACGATGGATTTAGGCCCAGATCTCTGTACTGGGGTGAATGTATGACATTGTTCTGCATTCTGTCCATCAACTGTTGTTTTTGCATATTTTACTACTAGACAGGTAGTCGCAAGTGCGATTATCTTCCAGGAACTAGGGTCATGATTTGAATGGTGCAACAGGTGCAGTGGCACCGGGCCAAAAAGTTGTAAGAACTCCTCAAAATATCTAATATTTCTATATTTTACTACTAAACAGGCAGTCACAATTGCAGTTACCTTGCAGTTGAAAGGGGCATTGATTTAAATGGTGCAGCAGGTGCAGTGGCACCGAGCCAAAAAGCTGTCAGAACTCCTCTAAACACCTAATATTGCTATATTTTACTACTAAACAGGCAGTCACAAATGTGGCTATCTTTCAGGCACTAGGGTCATGATTTCAATGGTGCAGCAAGTGCAGTGGCACCGAGCCAAAAAGCTGTCAGAACTCCTCTAAACACCTAATATTGCTATATTTTACTACTAAACAGGCAGTCACAATTGCAGTTACATTGCAATTGAAAGGGGCTCAATTTAAATGGTATGGCAGGTGCAGTGTCACTGGGGCCAGAAGTAGTCATAACTCCACTAAACACCAAATATTGTTATATTTTACTACTAAACAGGCAGTCACAAGTGCAGTTATCTAGCAAGCCCTAGGGTCATGATTTTAATAATGCAGCAGGTGCAGTGACACCGGGACCACAAGACCCTGGCAGCCCCCACTAAACAGCTAATATTGCTATATTTTACAACTAAACAGGAAGTCATAAGTGCAGTTATCTAGCAAGCACTAAGGTCATGATTTCAGTGGGACCAAAAGCTACAGGCATCCCACTAAACACCTAATACTGCTATATTTTATTCCTATATAGGAAACCACAAGTGCAGTTACCTTGCAGTCAACAGGGTCACACTTTGAATGGTGCAGCAGGTGCAGTAGCACTGGGCCCAAAAGTTGTCAGAACTCCTCTAAACACATAATACTGCTATATTTGACTAGTAAACAGGCAGGCACAATTGCAGTCACCTTGCAGTTAAAAGGGACTTGATTTGAATGGTGCAGCAGGTGCAGTGGCTCTGGGGCCAAAAGCTCTAGGGGCCCCACTAAACCCATATTAATGCAAAATGTTACTACTAAACAAGACAGTCACAAGTGCATTTATCTAGCAGGCAATAGGGTCGTGATTTGAATGGTGCAGCAGATTCAGTAGCACCAGTACCAAAGGCTCTAGGGACACCACTAAACACCTAATACTGCTATATTGTATTCCTAAACAGGAAACCACAAGTGCAGTTACCTTGCAGACAACAGGGTCATGATTTGAATGGTGCAGCAGGTGCAGTGAACTGAGCCCAAAAGTTGTCAGAACTCCTCTAAACACCAAAAACACCTAATATTGCTATATTTGACTACTATACAGGCATACACAATTGCAGTTATATTACAGTTAAAAAGGGCTTGATTTGAATGGTGCAGCAGCTGCAGTGGCACCGAAACCAAAAGCTCTAGGGACATCACTAAACAAAGAATATTGCTAAATTTTTACTACTAATCAGGCAGTCACAAGTGCAGTTATCTAGCAGGCACTAAGACCATGATTTCAATGGTGCTTCAGGTGCAGTGGCACCGGGGCCAAAAGTTGTCAGAGCTCCTCTAAACACCAAATATTGCTATATTTAACTACTAGATAAGCAGCCACAATGGTGTAGCAGGTGCAGTCACACCTGGACTCAAAGCTCTAGGAACCACTCTAAACACCAAATATTGCAATATTTTACTACTGAACAGGCAGTCACAAGTGCAGTTACCTTACAGGCAATAGGGTCACGATTAGAATGGTGCAGCAGGTGCAGTGGCACCAGGGCCAAAAGTTTTATAACTCCTCTAAACACCAAATATTGTTATATTTTACTTCGAAACAGGCTATATTTTACTTCTAAACAAATGCAGTTATCTTGCAGGCACTAGGGGCATGATTTGAATTGTGCAGCAGGTGCAGTGGCACCGGGTCCAAAAGCTGTAAGAACTCCTCTAAACACATAATATTGCCATTATATCAATTAATTTTATTATTTCCCTCTTTAATTTAATTTTTCAAAATGTTGCTATTACTTACCTGCACAACACCACAAGTAGCAGAACAATATATTGCGTTTTTGTACATAAACAAGTCTTAACACTTTAACAGGCTTTCTGTAACTTATATTGTACAACTACTCAGCAAGCTACAACTTACAACAAAAACAGCTTATCAATCACATAGACGAAACCTAATGCATTTACTTAAGCTTGTTAACACTGTCTAAGCATTAGTTGTACCTCAACAGTACCAGTTTAACACCCAAATATAGCAATAAGCTACAGAAAGGTGACCAGTCAACCTTTGCAAAGGACCTTCCACTGTGTGGCAACACGTTCGCAGTGGTTTTACTAACTTTTGAACCGTATGAGTTAGAAACATTTTTTTTGTTAAAGTCTTCCGATTATGAGGCAGATGATGGATTATGTGGCTAATCCACAATTATGCGATAATGGTCGCAGCTGCACAATCGCATAATTCCAGTGGCCCTGACTATAACTAAGATATTCCCACGGTCAGATGTTGACACCTGCTTCTTGATGTGATATTCACTTTACATGTATTCCTGAAGTTTAGGCTTCACTTTGTTCTTCCGATGAGGACCATATTTATTTAGGCTAAGTGAAAATTCTTGAGTTATCCTGACGATATGATGATTTTCTTTTTTAACAATTTTTATATAATATTTATTATTTTAATCTGATTTTAATGTATTTGTGATACTGTGTTTATGTGGGCCTACAATACTTTCTTATTATTATCAAATAGTTTTTAACTCTTAAACAATCAGCTCATTTACTGTATTATTGACTTGGTATTTTTATGGTCACTAACCGAAATAAAGTATTATAAACTAAACTAAACAACATCACTGGATTTCCCATCATCCATCTGCACAGGACGCGACATCACTGGATTTCCCATCATCCATCTGCTAATGAAGTGACATCACTGTTTTTTTTGCCAAAAATGTTTTAAAAGAAGAAGCCAAGCAAGAAGACTTCTTTTTCCATTGCCCGTTTGGACAGGAATTAGCATCACTGGATTTCCCATCATCCATCTGCACAGGAAGAGACATCACTGAATTTCCCATCATCCATCCGCACAGGAAATGAAATCACTGGTTCCCCGCCCACTGTACCCTGCGCTCCTCCTTCCTCCCAGGATATATTTAATGAGGCTGAAGAATGGGCACAGCGGATATGAGCAAGGCAAGCCCGTCTGCGCCTGGAACCCTGGTTCTCCCCCTACCCACTGCTACCCTGATGCACTCCTCAGTGCTCCGAACTCCCGGCCACCACTCACAGCACTGCTGCCACAGCTCACCACACAACATGGATGGAGCATTCACATGCACCTCCTGCAGGTTCTCATGCATTCTCTCACACCCTACACCCACAACTCCTGCACCAACAGCACACAGCACATCACTTGCTCGCACTCACACAAACCAGCGACCCGCTCACACAGACCAACAACATCACCCCTCACAAGACCTTTGCATGAAGCTATTGGAATTCTTCTGTAACAAAATCATCTCCACATACAGCAACTTCATCCCTTACAGGACCTTAACACCGTCGCACTTCAACTCCCCATCACGCCGATGAACGAACCCTGATCTCATTTCTTGCCCTCAAGACCACTGAAATTACTGCTGCCATGAAGACCATCCACCCGGGGCACCATCTGACCCTTGCTCCCACCACGCCTTCACCAAAGGACTCCTACCAATCAGCAAAGCACTAATACCCATCCTCAACACCTCCATTGACTCAGCCACATTCCAGAGCACCAGAAAATATGCCACCGTTATGCCCCTTCTCAAGAAACCAAACGCTGACCCAGCCACGCTTTTCAAATACAGATCCATCTCCCTCCTACCATACCTGGTAAAGGTCTTAGAGAAACTAATCAGCAGGCGCCTCATCGATCACCTCAGCAACCACCAGCTCCTTGAAAATATGCAGTCCGAATTCAGGCCCAACCACAGTAGAGAAACAGCACTCATCACCACCACAGATGACATCGCCATGATCCTTGACAGAGGAGATACGACAGCCCTCATCCTCTTGGACCTCTCTGCAGCATTTGACATAGTCTCACACCCCATCCTCATCAGGCGCCTACATGAGATTGGCATCCAAGGACCCGCTCTAGGCTACATCTGCTCCTTCTTAACAGATAGAACACAAGCTTTCAGCCTGGCACCTTACTAGTCAGAAGTCTGCAAACTAATCAATGAAGTGCCTCAAGCTTTAGAGCTCAGTCCCACATTCTTCAACACAAACATGATCCCTCTGGCCAACGGTATCTGCGGACACAACATCAACATCCCCTCCCACGCTGATGACATGTAAATGATACTCTCCTCTCGGACAAGACCCCCAACACAAGAAACAAATTCACTGCCTGCATGACCAAAGCCACTAAATGGATGAAAGCCAACTTTCTCAAGCCCTACACCGAAAAGACAGAGGTAGTGTTTTTTGGCAAGAACATCTCATCATGGGACTCTAACTGGTGGCCGGCCAAACTAGGACTCACACTCAGAGCTCATACCAGGAAACTCGGAATAATCATCAACAGCAAACTGGCCATGCTATCACTGCATCCTGCTTCCACACCCTGAAGATGCTGAGGAAGCTCTTCAAATGGCTCCTTAGCAACACTAGAAAAACTGTGACTCACACCCTAGTTACCAGCAAGTTGGACTATGAGAACACCTTCTATGACGAGATCAACAAGCAACTCAAGAGAAGACTACAAACCATCCAGACCTCGGCAGTCAGACTCGTCCTCAACCTCCCACACTGAACTCACACATACTACACCTCAGGGAACTCCAGTGACTTCCAGTACACAAATGCGCTCAATTCAAACTCCTCACACACATTCAAGGCACTACACAACTCAGCCCCCACCTCCCTGAACATTTGCATCTCCTTCCCCAAACCACCCGGCCTTCTCCTCTCCACAGGACTACTTCTTGAACACATCACACCCATACACAGAACCAGATCAGGAGGATGAGCGTTTTCTTACATCACTTCTAAAGCGTGGAATGGCCTCACACTCCACATCAGAGCCTCCTTCTCTCTTCTGGAATTCCAGAAGAAGCTGAAGTCTTTACAAATACACACAACATAAAATCACCTACCCTTCATCAGCAAGACCACTGAAAAAGCAGTCTACGCTAAACTCCAAAATCATATCAATTCAAACCATCTCCTGCTCATCTACTAATCTAGCTTCAGATCACGATGCAGCATAAAGACAGCTATATACATATCACAGACGTTGCCCTCCTGACGAAAGATAAAGATAACCGCTGCCTCCTGATATTGCTGGACCTCTCAGTCGCCTTTGACCTGTCTACTGTCCACACCCTGATGTCTTGAATGGAATTCACTCCTGTGTTTCTCCTCCTGCTTAATCTGCTGACAGCAGATCATTCAAATATTCACATTCAGGTCCCTGAAGACTGCATTCCATATTTTCCCCGTCATCTTCAATCTCTAAATTGAGCCCCTTGGGGCTCTATGCAGCAATAACAGCATTGAAATCAACCAATATGCTGACAATAGGCAATTCTACTTGAAAGTCTCCTCTGCAGGCATCTTATGCCTCAAACACTGCCTGCATCTCATCCAGATCTGGATGTCCAACACGTACCTGAATCTCAACCCCACAAATACTGAATTTCTCTTATTTATCAAGAAAAAAAAACATGGCCAGGTTGCAGCTCTCTCTACTAAATAAACTAAAACTATTTATCCCAGAAAGCGGCTTCAGCACTACTGTTCAAGCCCTCCTACTCTTGCATTTGCACGGTGGCAATGCCCTCTCCCACTGTCTCAGAGACTGTACACTGCCCCCCTTTAGGGAATCCAACATGTTACACACCTCACCCTGGGCAAGAAGAAATATGACCACATCAGCTCCATACTGATGGAATGCCTTTGGCTCGCCTTCTGGCCTGCAGCACCCTCCAACACCAGCTTCATCATTTACAAAACTATCGCGACCAATGCCTACACATATCTGGCTGACAAAGCTCACTATTTCCGGTGATTCTCAGCACACCTGCAGCCAGGACACAATGAGACTGGAAGAAAAAACTGTATTAAACAAAAAACATGGCAAAATTCCTTCTCTGTGTATGCGCACAGGGTCTGGAACAAAATACCTGTATCCATCAGGGACACACCATCAATGCTCCAAAAAAACTAGAAAATTAATATGACTATTGTCTTATATCATTCACATGGTCTAATACAAAAAAAATATTGCCCATGATATTAGGTGCTTGCATTCCATACTTACTTGAACTATACACTCAACTTGTGGGTTTAAGGGTCTTACCTACTAGAGAATGCACATAAGTCACCTCTTAAATTCCTGTCTTTTCTTCTTGAAATGAGGTAGTTGGTGGCACCTAAGGATCGGCAGGCCATTTATCCTCGCTTTATCATAAAAAAGAATCAGTTTGCTGTGCTCACAGTTGTCTATACTATGGCTTGCATGATGTATAAGCAAAAATGAAACCTACTTGAACATCTTACACACAAAACAGTAATGCCATAAGTTTCCTTTAACGATGCCAAAGTGCCACTAAACAAGAAGTAACTATGAAGTAACATTATAATGCATGGGACCGGTTTTATACATATTTATGCCTTCCGTTCACTGTAATTACTGGAGAGAATGAGAAACATATAGTGGAGTGTATGAAGGCAACCACTTGTAAAGAGTTAATTCAATAAGTTGATCAGGAGCAATGTTCCCTCTAATTTTCTTTTACTCTATGGCAATGCAGTGTCTGTCTGCACACTTTTCTGAGCTGCATGCACAACTGAGTCGTAACAGGAGTCACTATGTGAGTGAGCGTGCTACCTCTAGAAAGGGTGAAAGGCAACACTCTTTGTCATTTTTAGATGAAATGGGGGGAGGGGTGCATGGCTGAAAGTTTTTTTTAAATAAGTGCTATGATGCTGCCAGCGTCATATCTCTTTTTTTTTGTTATGGCAGGGGGAGGGGGCAACTTGGACAGTGAGAGGAGAGAAGGAGGGAGGGAGGGAGCAAGAACATGCACAGCGTTTGGGGGCAAGCAACAACATGGACAGCAGAAGGACAAGCAACAATACGGACTGCGAGTGGGGGCAAGCAACAACACAGACAGCAGGAAGAGGGTGGGAGGGGCATGTAACAGCATGGAGAATGGTAGTAAGCAAGCAACAGACAGCGGGAGGAAGGTGGAAGGCGGCAAGCTACAACACGGATAGCAGGCAGAAGGAGGCAAGCAACAACACAGACAGCAGGAGGGGGAGAAGTACATAAGGGAGCCAGATGAAAAAGACGCACTTTGGTACAGTGCTTAAACCTAAAGAAAAAAGTAGCACCTAATAAAATGAGCTGTGGAAGGACGCAAGTAATGCATCAATACTCCATGGGAGGGACAAACACACGAAGAGGAAGGAAACCTACAGCAGTATACCAATAAGATACAAGCAAATGAGAGTGATAATGAAGCCAACCAATGGTAAGCAATGGGTGGCTGCCAAGCCCAATGTATATAAAACAAGATCTCCTAGGCAATGTCAATAAAGCAAACAATATACACAGTATCTATAACATTAAGAAAACCAAGGAAGACAGAAAAAATATGTTCAAATTTGTTACCATTTTAATAATTTCTTCTCATATTGTCTAAACAAATGATATTTATACAAAACATTTAAAAAATGAAACACAATATGTAACACATCACTTTTAATCAATAGATATAAATAAAGGGTTAAAAAGTGGCAATGTCTTTATTAACTCGACGCGCGTTTCGGCGTATACAACGCCTTCTTCAGGAAAGCAACACAATTATAGATCCTGTTTCAAATTAGTTCCTAGTGATTAAAACCTGCAACTCCATAGTTGGTGGATGTTCTTGATTCTAATAAATGGCTGATAAAAATACGGTGCACCGAATGTGCAACGATGTCTTATTAATATTAAAATCAACGATTTCACGAAAAAGTCGGATGTCTCGTGTAGGTATATTTGCAAAGCGACCTGGTCCCGCTAAATGTCAAAATCAGTAATATGGTATTCTGGAAAGCCTCTTGCGATGGAAGAAATTCAACGAAGAAACTGGAACAAGCGCTAGATACGCGATAGTGTTCCAAATGTGTAGCTCAATAGGCATGCACAGTAAAAGACTTGTCTGATAAAAGGAGGCTCCAGGTAGGACCAGGCTGAGGATGGCTGCCGATGATGCCTTCGGAAAAGACATTTGCAAAGGTCGCTTTGCAAATATACCTACACGAGACATCCGACTTTTTCGTGAAATCGTTGATTTAATATTAATAAGACATCGTTGCACATTCGGTGCACCGTATTTTTATCAGCCATTTATTAGAATCAAGAACATCCACCAACTATGGAGTTGCAGGTTTTAATCACTAGGAACTAATTTGAAACAGGATCTATAATTGTGTGGCTTTCCTGAAGAAGGCGTTGTATACGCCGAAACGCGCGCCGAGTTAATAAAGATATTGCCACTTTTTAACCCTTTATTTATATCTATTGATTAAAAGTGATGTGTTACATATTGTGTTTCATTTTTTAAATGTTTTGTATAAATATCATTTGTTTAGACAATATGAGAAGAAATTATTAAAATGGTAACAACTTTGAACATATTTTTTCTGTCTTCCTTGGTTTTCTTAATGTTATAGATACTGTGTATATTGTTTGCTTTATTGACATTGCCTAGGAGTTTTTGTTACTACCATTTAAGTCCCTGTCCTAGGAATTGAACTATCCATTGTTCAGGGGGTCCTTGTTTTTTCTCATTTATAAAACAAGATCTTGCATGCGCTGTCTTAGGTGAGACCTAAAAAAGGGTAACATTTTCTGGTGCTCATGTAAAGCACGCCCAGGCCTGTGGGCCAGGTTTGCGCTATATAAAATTTGCAGGTAGCAAATTGTTTACAGGTGTGTTAGTTCAAATGGATCAACCCATGTAACCCAAGACCACAACTCCTAGACTGTACAGGGTTGTTAAATGAAAATCCAACTTTCACCATATTAATGGGATCTACAGGAATTAAAAACGGTGGTCACTGAAGCCAGAAAGGGCTAAAAAGAACAAGGGCCGGATAAACAAAGGCATTTTGTGTTCACAAAAGATCTGATCCGCAATATCGGGCTGTTTGCTACCTTAAAATATGGCTTTTGGTATGTAACAAACCCAAATTGCAATACAGTAGCGCCGTTCCGAATCACAATGTGGGTTTGCGACTAAATACCGAATCGGTATTTGTGAGTGTTGTGTTTAGGACGTCCTTTCAAAATATCAATTTAGAATGGGATGCAACAATGTTTTGTGACCGAAATCATGTCGGAAAATATTTTACTGAATATACAAATGGCGCAGTAACCCCTTCCCCTTTGTGTATGTTGACAAAAAAAGTGGTCCCATCCCTACTCTTGAAATTTTTTACCTAAACTTTACTTTCTTTTTGTTTTTAACACATCCGGTTTTAGTTTAAGGAAAATGGGCTGAATTTTAAAAAAAATTATTGCCTTATTTAAAAGCAATCACAGACATGGTGATCTGCTGACCCGAGTAGGCCACTATCCCTGTGATGGCTGCAAATCATAGTGAGTCACATTTTGTGACCTACCTTAATAGTATTTGTGAGGAAGGTGGAATTGAGACCCACTACAAATTGGTATTTTGAGACCCAACCTATAAGTACATAGGTCGGGTTGCAAAATACCACACTGGTTGCAAAAATACTTGTTGTAAAGTGCGATGAGTATTTTGCAACCAGTGTTTCATACATCTGGACCAAGATCTTTAGTAAAAGTACTTTTTTGATGCAATTTTACTGCCATCACTTGTGTCTGGCCGGTGGGGAGGGGGGGGTATGGGGGGTGCTAGAGTCTTTTGTTTTGTTACAGGGTGTTGATATTGCAGCACTGCTGCAAAACCGGCTCCCAGTAATAAAACCAGCCTCCACAGGTCCAAAAATGGCCCCCACCCTTCAGACCCACGGGAACACGCCCGGTGCCTGCTACGGCCAGTGAGTGGAGTTTGTAAACACTATTCCTGTGTTAAAAACAAATAAGCAGCAGAAGACATAGCCTGACTTTTGACCTCCGCCTTTAAAGTGCAGCAAATGTCACAAGATAAATAAAGAACCTAAAGGCATCTTAAATTTATAGCCTGGACATACCCACATAAATCTAAGGTTTTGGAAACACTAGAGCTAAAATTAAAGGAATGTCCATACACTGTAAAATGTAGAAAGGTAGAAACATAATGCAGTTTATGCTGAAAAAGAAAAATGTCACTCTTTGTAATGTGCTTATACTTTAGATTTGCAGTGCTCTGCTTATTCGATTCTAGTCTTATCAGTAGCACAACAAACAAATGCCACAAAATAGCAATTCACAGTAACCTGCCTCCAAAGGTCAACTATGGTCCATTCTGCTATGCTTTAACTAAAGAGATCCAGCTACCCGGTGTTGTTCTTTCTATTGCTGGCGCCGTTTCTTTGTTCATTTTCAGATGCCCGTAAAGAGCTCTCCTGCTGATCAGCAGAGGGACCTTTTGTAATGCGTGCTCTGGCGGGCCCCCTGCGCGGCAATAAATGACAATGTGCGCGGCTGCCCAGGCGCGCCCTCTAGAGGGAACAGTGGTCAGGACTCTGGTCTCAACCGAATTTGATGTGATATGGCAAATTGTAGGCTCTGCTATTACAATCAATTTGGTACTCTATGAATGTAACGGTTAGATACTAAAGCGTGATTGATAAAGATTGGGGTATATCCCTGGAAGAAGCCAGAGATAACATACAGATATACAGCTCAAAATGATATGATTACACCACGCTTTTGTTTGCTCCTAAGGCACTAAAAGACGAGTAACTTAAAAGTCGATTGTAGATCCTCTAAAACATTAATTGCCATGAACACCCTAACCAGGGCTTACAATAACCTTGGCTCCTAACATTCTTATGCAGAGAGACGTGAAAGTTAGGGATAGATGGTCCACCATGGTTAGTCCAGCGGAAAAAGAGGTACAAAGAGAATTTAAAGCATAAGAAAACAGTGTCAACAAACCCTTTCATTGACATGGGCGAGCACATTCTTTCTGAAATGCCACTGATGCGCGGCTATGAAGAGCGCCTTTGTGTGGGTGAAGTGCTGCACGTACAACTCCAAACACTGAAGTGGAAAACGTTCTTCAACTTTTCCCGATGACCTCATATCCATGGCCATCATTTAACTGAACAAAGCTCTTGTTTTCCCGTCCTTCTTAAAAACGGAATTAACCTGTGAATCAACATGCTCACACAGCAGACCTCCTTTCGAAGGTTGTCTGGCTTAAGAACTTTGGCTTCTGAAGATGTCAAGATTGTAATCACCTGTCAGTGGAATCCATCATTCACTCAACAAACAAGCAAAGGCAAAGGCAATGAGTCTGACCTTCTATTAGGTAAAGTGCTTAGTAACTGATGGGCAAGTTTATGTGTGTGTCTTTGTGTTTGACACAAGACAAGTAGATAAAGTGTCTTTACGGATTCAAATAAGGAACTTAAAGTCGCATGTAATAATATTTGGGTTGCAAAGCTTCTGAATCGGCTTTGTGACGACACAACACTTTTCACAATGATCCAAATCCCTTTTACAAGTGAGAAAATTATTTTCAACTTGGAAAAGGGGCTTTCACTGCCCTTTCTGAGTCACAAATAGCAGGGGGTCAAAAAGGCATTTCCCTCCTCTTTGCAATGTATCAATGGATTGTGATTCCAACTGAAGTCAACAGGTCATTGAAAATGACCACCTCTCAAGTTGGTAAAGCAACTAATTGGTATCGGAAGGCCAGTAACTGCTCATACGATGTGCTTCTGAACAGGAAACTTTTTTTCATAAAACAGCTCCTGTTTCTTTAAATGACATAGGCTATTTTTAAAAAAACACAAAAAAAACAGTTTTTTGTTTGGGAAAGCAAACACATGGATAAGAGTCTGCTGCTGTCCCATGCAGGCCATCTTCCCTGCATTTGCAGCCACTAACAAGGGGGCGCAAAATGCGATCTGGCTTGTTAATATTCATTAGGCAGGTAGTTTTGCGACACCCTATAAATGGAAATTCTGCGAGGTGACCGATAACATCATAAGTATACATATCATCATATACATAAGTCTCATCACACAGGGTGTGCAATTTGCTGTGACTGGTGCAAAATGTGTTGGGCCATTTGCATTTTGCATGTAGAGTGGAGGCCCCGGGGCTTGCTTTTTACAGAAGCATTGCCTTTGCAAAGAGGGGGGCTGTAAAGCCACACCATAGGATTAGTTTTTTGAGCCGAGTGAATGATGACGTGTTGGTTTGGAAACATTTTTTGGTGAGTTCTAATGGAGTGACCATATGGCTGCAAAATGACCCAATGACTTGGATGGTGGAAATATTTTGGGATGCCTCTGGAGCTGGGGATTTTGGGGTGTTCTGGGAGGGATGTTGGAGCATGTAGAGCTGGCCCCAATATTGGGAGGTCAAGGGCCATAATATTGACTTTCTGGAGTTTTTTCCTTTGCTGGTGGCGGTGCGATTGTGGGGTGATGAGTTGAGTAAAAGGAAGGTGACGTTTGTATCTGACAATGAAGCAGTGGTGCAGGTGGTGAACAGGAGGACTGCTTCTGATGCTTGGGTATTGAAGATTCTGAGAGGACTGTTCTTGCTCAGCTTGCAGAAGAACATCCTGTTTCAAGCTAAGCGCATTGTGGGACTGGACAAAGGAGTGGCTGATGGACTTTCTCGTTCACAGTGGGAGAGGGTCCGTGGTTTTACTATGAATACGGCTAAGGAAGGTCTTCATGTTCCAGAAGATTTATGGCCAGACAGCGTGGCAGTGGGAGGGTGGGGTTGTGGATGGGACGCGAGGACATACTGGAATTTATTTTGGGTTAATTAGAAAAGGGTTTCTCTGTGATTACCATTGGGGACTGATTTGCATATGGCCATGTCTGAACTGGGGTGGTGGAGTGAGCTAAAGAATGATGATGGATTAAAACCAGATCAGTTGACTGGGGGTGAGTGTTTGATTAGCTCAAGCGCTCCGTCCATCATCCCCTTTGGTATACCATAGGGGGCAAGCTGGCAGGTATTCCATTCTAATGGAAGATGCAATAGGGGTATAACCCATGCAGAGAAGAGCTGGATCGAAGAGTGTGAGAATGCTGGTCCAAACTGCATGGCAAGGTACCCTATGGCGTCCGTTTTTGATCGGGATCCTGAGGGCAATAGTACAGCAGGCGAGTGTTGAGTGCGCTTCCACCGGGGAGGTGCTACTCTTCAGAGCACTATTCAGATTCATGTTCTTCTGTGCCTTTCGGGTTTCATTGTTGGTAGGTGGGAAAGGCAGTTCAGAGATAATTTTGACAACTTGGTGTGGCATACAAAGGGTTTTGAAGTGCATTTGAGGAGGTCTAATTTTGACCAGAAGAGTAAGGGGCAGTAGTGCGCGCACACCATTAAGGTGAGGCACAGGTTTGCCCTTGGTTGTAGTTGCAGGCTTATTTGGAGTTAAGGGGCTGGGGTTAGGGCCCCATTATCTTGCATGAGAACGGATCTGCACAAAGTTCGGGGCAAGTGCTTGGAGTGTTGAGAAGATGCTTACGGGCATCGGGCTTGCCAGCACTGGATTTGGTGCTTACTCATTTTGGATAGGGGCAGCGACTGAGGGTTTCCGGCTGGGGATGGGGGAGACAGACTGAAGGGTTTGGTGTAGGTGGTGGAACAGTTGTGTGTGGAAGTATGTTTGATAAGAAATAAACTAACAGTTTGTTTGCTTTATTGGCAGATGCTCCTTGTGCGAAGTCTCACTGGAGGAATATATGGATCTGTGGGCAATCCTTGGTGAAGTGGGCCGGGGGGCAGGCTGAGAGGCAATTTGGAGGGAACCAGCAGTGGCTGGAAAAAGATGGTGCCATGTTGCATTGGTTTGGTCTTGGTGGGATGCGTTGGGGACAACTGGTGCCAGCCTAGTGGGAGTACAAGGCAAAGTGGGGCAAGCCTGATGTTTTGGACATCCATCTAGGGTAGAATGATATGGTGAAATCCACTGGGCTGGATTTGCTGAAGTCCATGAAGGCGGACTTGGAAATGCTGAAAGTCAGCTGGGTTTCCACAGGTGTTTTCTGAACTAGGCTGTTGCAGAGGAGGGTGTGGAGGGGTGCGCAGTGACCGGCTAAGATAAACAGAGCCAAGAAGGAACTGAATAGAGAGATGACTGGTGTCTACACTGTGAGAGGGGTGAGGGTGATAGCACATCAGAGAATTCTTTTTGAGTCCTGCATTTATTCAGACATGATGGGCTGCACTTGTTTCAGCAGGGCAATAACCTGTATTTAGAAGATTGACAAGGTAACAGGCAGGGTGGATGAAAGACCGTGAGAAGCTATGAGTTGGCAGGGGACAGAAATGACACCTCAGGATGGGTCTTTCAGGTGGCGGAAGAAGAAAAACTGTTCGGCTGATAGGGGGAATGATGGTGGTGTGTAAGAACGAGCAAAGACAATGGAGCTAAGATATGGGGCAAGGATGAGGGCCTGGTCAAAGAGCGGGCAGGCTCGACAAGATGGTTAATGTGAGTCTTGGTGCAAGGACCACAATGACTCATGGCATTTCAAACGTTGTGTGCTGTTCAGAAGTGCCATGGAGAGTGGGATGCTGGGAGTGGGAGTTACTTAGGGGAGGTGGGCTGGTTTAGAACCTTTTGTTAACCCAGTTGACATGGTAGCTTATCCAGCTCAGATGAAGGACTAGGTATTCTGCTTCCCAGTAGTAAATAAAGCAGCCTTTTGCACTCAAAGCAACCAGAGTGGTGTGATCATTGCCTCCCAATCAGGGCTCGGAGCGTGGGCAGCACAGAGCGCTCGGTGCTCAGAGAGGTTAGAAGGACGGGAAGGGAACGACGGACGCAGTGACGTGGCAGCTGTAGGGCTGCCTACATAGCATTAGCACATTAAGGCAGCAAGCACACTTTCCTTTGCGCCCACTGTCACGCTGAAGCCCACTGCCTACCCTGGTACATGTTGTTGGGGTTGGATTGGGTGTTTTATTGTTGTGGTGCTGTTACTGTTGTGTATTGTTGTCGATTAAGGGCACACGGAGAAAGGCAGATTGTTTAGGTGATTGAGGGAAAGAGGGGGGTGTTGTAAGAACAAGTAATAAAAAATGTAGCTATGATTTGGGGCAAGGACGAGGGCCTGGACCAAGAGCGGGCAGACTCAGCAAGATGGCTAATGTGGGTTCTGGTGTGAGGACCACAAGGACTCATATAATTTCAAAGCTTGCGCGCAGTTCAGACATTTGTGGGGGCGGTGGTATGTTTTGGGGTGTAAATTACTTAGGGAAGGAAGGTTGGTTTATCTTTTGTTAGCCCAGTTGACAGGGTAGCTTGCGCGGCTCAGGTGTATGTACTCTAATTTCCAGTTGTAAATAGAGCCGCTTTTTGCACTCAAAATATGCAGAGTGGTGTGAACATTTCCTCCTAATAAAAGACATGGCAACATCTGCTGGTAGCAGTTAATGGACCGAGCGATGTTGGGAGGTTTGAGGTTTCCTTAGCAGTGCAGAGCACAACAGAGCTTCCAACTCCAAGGGCTCAAGGAACCTTCTTGTGCTACTTGGAATACCCAGGAGGTCTTAACTGCCACTCACACGGGTGCACTTAATTTTCAATGGCCAAGAGACTTGAAACAAAGGCCCAGGGTCCAGATGTTTTCAAGTGGTCCTTTTGAAAACTTCAGATCTGCCTAAGCCCTGCCTGTACCAGCTCTGACATTCATCACAGTCTCACTCAGCAGTAAGTATTCCTTTGATCACACCAAGGTGGACAGTACAAGAGGAAGAAAAGACATGAATCAGGGGCATGCTTGCCGACAAAACGTCACACAGACAGAGAACAAACAACTATAAGGCTATTAAGTGTAAAGAGCTTGAAGATCTTTGTACAAAGTATTCACAGAATACGGCATCCTAGACAGTTAAAGTCACTACTGAGGACACTAAGTAGAGGGCTGATAATCAGCTTCTGTATCCCTCTTTCTACAAAGAAATCTTTGGACAGACAGATCTTTACGCTGAAAGTGCATTAAGGAGAGGATGTGGCATAAGGGTCTGAACTGCCGACATCGGAGCCAGAGGGAATCAGTTACGAGTCTCTGCATCAGTGTCAACATCCTGTGATTCTGGGCAAATCACTTAGGGCCTGATTACGACTTTGGTGGTGCGGCACTGGGACCGCCGCACCACCAAAGCTGGGGTCGGGCTCCTGTCTGGTGGGCTTTTTTTGGTGTTCCCACAGTGGTGCCTCTAAAAATGGGCACCGCAATGGGAACGTCATAAACAGTTCCTGCATGGCATGGACTGAAATGTCCATGCCGTGCAGGAACTGGAGTGCATGCACACAGGGGGACATGTGTTGTGCCCCCTGCATGCACCCCAGGCCGCAGAGGCACAAAGAGACTCGATAGGGCCCCCTCTGTTTCCTCTCCGCCAGGGTATTCATGGAGGAGGAACCGCCATGGTTTCATGGCGGAGAGGAAACTCCTAATATGCTTGGCGGGACCGTGTGGGCCCCACCAAGCATATTGATTCCTCCTGACCGCCGCAACACTGCCAGGGAACGGCGGTTCCCTGGCAGCTGCGGCGGGGCAATGGCGGTTCGACCGCTCTAATCGTAATGCTACGGTCGGGAGACTGCCACCGCACCCCGACAAGTCTGCCGGTCCGTGGACCGCCAGACTCGTAATCAGCCCCTTAATCTCCCCATGCCTACAATTCAGCACCTTGAGACCCTCACGGGTGATTTGCTGCGCTTTACAAATCCTGGATTTATTTTAAGTCGCTCTGGCTGACATCATTCTTCATGGCAATGGTTCACATCATAAAAACGCATATTGTTGTTCTATAACTCCAAACGTCAATCAAGTTAGCTCACACTAGTCACTGAATATTCAATTGTATGTAGGTATTAGTTCTATTAAGTCTTCAGAACACTGAGGTTAGATGGAAGTTCAGTTATATCTCAAATTCCATCTACTGTATTCTTCGTGCTATTACAGCTACGATGGGATTCTACAAAGTCAATCCACAACTAAAAAGGTGCCCTTTTAGCCCTAGAGGCACTGTTATACTACTGTGATTCTTTTTCTCAGTTGTTTATAGGTGTTTACGAATCCATCTCCCATCACAACTGCTTCCTGAAAATGACTTGCCATCCACTTTCTTGCACTCATGACACATGAAAACTCCCATTGTCAGGTAACAAAATTAGCAAAATGTTTCTTTGCATTTCTCATCTTTTTCTTTTGCCTGGTTGGATTTCCCTCTCAGCAAAATCAAAGGGAGGATCCTAGACAGTCATGTGTAAGCAGACTGCTTCTGAAAAGAATGAAGGAGGACCACAGGAGATTGGGTCCCTTTTCATCAATCACCTCAAGTAAGAGAAAGCTCGTGCTTCCATAGCGCTCCCATGGCCCACAGCACCCTGGAGGGATACAGGGAGCTGGCAGAATGCTCCCTTTGTGGGCCGGCAACAACACCAGTGGCCGGCAAATGGACCATTGTAATGAGCTGCCCAGCACCCAGCGCTCCATCCATGGCGCTAACTTTACGCTAAGGCCCTGCTCTCATGTTACAATGAAGGATCTAGTTCAAACATCAATATACCCAGTTATACACCATGCACTACCTGTGCCTGGATACTCACCCACCTTAGAATGACTTTTGATAGGCCATGATCTCACACACGTCTGTGACTGACCTCAACGTGTGTGGTGGAGTATACCATGGGGCCTTTGTGTAGCTTTGACTGCATTAGTTATAGGGAGCAGGGTATGTGTTCAGCACTTTACAAGGTACAGATAAAATGATTAATGCAGCAGCTAGGCACATTAGCAATGTGTATTTTCAATTATAGCAACAACACTGCAAACTGTAGTTGTTACGGGAGCTATAAAACTTACCGGTTTCCCAAACTCCAATTCCGAAAAGAATTTATACCAAGGTTCATTCGTTAAATCTACCTCTTCGGGGCTTATATCACGAGTCTACAGAACCGGCGACGGGGAAATGCAAGAAAGAGAAGGATAAGATTATGAAAAGATCACAAAGGAGAGGGACGTTAGAGATGCAGGTTTACCGTCAGCAGCTTTGGAAAGTGGGAATGCAGATATATGTATGTATATAAAGCAGTTTGTGTATTGGCACAACACCATGACTATATTCTCTGAGGCTTACAAAGGTTGTCACCACCTCAGGCATTCCTCCACGCTGAAACACAATTTATAAAAATTATGCCGATTGGAGAATTGAGGAGTCTAGACCTGATGTGTGACATTTCGAGAGATGTGTAGTCTCTGAATTTGAGACCCAGTGTAGATGAGATTTCTGTGGTAAGCAACATCAACAACCCAACAGGGTATTTTGTGGATGGGATTGACGTATGTCCATTTACAAATCTTTGGTACCACTGCATCTCTAACGGCACATGAATATGCGAGACACCATGCCATACAACGTAAGCAGAGTGTGATATGGCTCTCGGGCTCAGAAAGGACGCACTCTGGAAATCAAACATTTTAAAATTATCTTTACACAGTGACTACAAAGACAATGTACAAGACTGTTTGTTCACCCACAACAAATGCTGGAAGTCAAACAGGAAGAATGAAGGGATATTAGAAAGGACAGGAAACATAGACTGAAAAAAAACCAGCCCTCTCTTTTCTACCAGGATATGCCACTGCTTGGAGCTGTCTCAAGCACCGTCAACAATGACCATAGCCTTACTTTGCATACCGCTGTATACAGTATTGGTACTCAATCTCGCTGCATTATCAACTTATGCATAGCGTTATCGGTTAATTCCACTTGAAGCCCATTAAGTGGAGCATTTAAAAAAGGATGCAGACTTTTGGCTTTAATAAGCATAGGGCCTGATTCAGAGTTTTGCAGACAGGTTACTCTGTCAAAAACCAACGGAAATCCCGTCCACCGCTTTACAAGTGCATTATATCCGTGACGTTTGTGACAGAGTAACCCATCTACCGAACTCAAAATAAGGCCCCTAGTTTTCAAAAGCCTTTACAGGTTTTGTCTCATGCCATTGGCTAATGTCCTTTTTTTCTGCTGATGCGAAAGAAATACACAGACTGAACATTCCGTAAATTCCAAAATGTACCCTATTATGACGACATCTCCATGTACGTTAGTGATGGAGATGGGCATCTTTCAGAGCTCCTATAGGCTTTCGCAATGTGCGCTGTCTTCATCGCATAGCTGCTTCTGCCTGACTCTTTCAATCATCTCAGACTTTATGATTTTTAATACTGGGCTTAGAGGGTGGAATTTTCTTTTAAGAAAAGGGTTCACAAGTTAGGCTGTGAAAATTAAAATTAGATTTAGGCAACAGGTATGGGGTTAGAATAAGGACATTTAATTTAAGGGGAGACCTATGGAAGAATTAAAAAAACATTTTAAAAAGATGCATTTTCAAACTTTCAGGTTTCAAACGTTATGCAAAATACATAGGCTGCGTTAAATTTTCAAATTAAAAGTCTCAAACTTAAGGTTTTCAGCTTTACAAACTTTTGTTTTTATACATACTAGCTAGTTTCCATTAGAATAACATAAATCCTCCTTACGTTCAATCAGACAGGTTAGACAGGGCATCAGCAGTCCAATGAGGAGACATACCTGTACACTACGGGTAGTGGAATAGGTACCCTTAGTAGCTCTAATGCTAATAGGACACAGGATAGCAAGGCCATGATACCCCTGAATTACCTGATGTTATTTCTCTAGCTGGGTTGGTTAGGCGGTCCTATCTCCTGGTCCATGTGGCATCCTTAACTGCAGACACACTGTCTAGCCAGCAGACGGCTAGACAGTCTTGCTAGACTGGACAGATGGCGAGACACACTTGCTAGACTCTAGCTGAAGAATCAATGTCTGCTCTTACGAGAGAATGAACATTTCTCTGAATCACCACAAGAGAATCACTCCCTCCAATCCTCTATCAAGGGAACCCATATTGGGAACTCACCACTTGTGATGCCTAACTACTGGACATGTAGGCTAGTATCTCGCAGAGTGCCAGGACTAAAGACCGCACCCACCCAGAACAAAAGTTGGGGGACTGGGCTGCTGCCCAAAGGTGCAGCAGGTCAGTCGCCTGAAGTTAGTATACAGACCTGCTGTATTAAAGGTGCACTGAATGGCTGTGCAGTTATGGGTCTCCTCCAAGATCCTTGGCACTGCGTCACCTGCAATGTCCTGGCCCTTCCAAAGATTTGGAATCTTGAAGTGGAGTAGGAGAGTCGGTGACTCAGGCTGGGCCTATCTGCTATATGGCTATCTCTTGAGATAGCTTTCAGTTCTGTCTCAATGCAGGGGACCTTTCCAAGACAGGACATTTCCTAGAGCCGCTCTCTGCAGGTGTTGCTAATGGCATCTTGTCACTTTTGCCTTCAGAACTGACATCCCTTGGTTTAACATTGTAACTCAAGCAAACTTCAGCCGAACCCAACCAAGCCCTTGCCCAATCACCCTCCCATGCCAGGCTTTAGCGGCCAGGCGCTACCCAAGCAAACCAATAGACAACCCTTCTATTGAGCGAGTGTACCTCTCAGTTACCCTAACCCTAGCAGGCTGTGTAAAGCACTGCCACCTAAGGCGGCCAACAGGAGCATGCACCAGTTTACGCTCACCCTCATATTAACTACAGTCACTACTAGTCAGTAAATTCAATCCCTCACCTTAATCTAAAATCACAGACTCGTTTGCACCGCAACAGTAATTAGAATTGCAATTACTTATGCTACTTGTTTTGGCTGACTTCAAAAATATTTCTTCCCAAAATGTTCATTCTCAGCAAAGGGAAATACCATCGCTTTAGTTCAGAAGGGCAACATATCAGAGCAGTCGCTGTTTGCAGATGTGAAAAAATATTTGAATTACAAACATCATCATCTGATGACTCGGTGACTGCGCAGAGCCCTGCTGCCCTCGGGCTGGGGACCCGCTGACCGGATGCTCTAAAGTAACTCCAAACAGCTTCATGTCCACTGGTCCTCTTCGAACTAGGCATTTCAGATTTTATTAGTTTTTTTAAGGAATTTAACAGTGGCAAAATCATTACCTATGTAGTGCTTTCATTCAGGGGGTAAAGCTGTAAATACACGCACAAATAACACGGACGATTGCTTCATATCAAGGTATTCACCATCTTACTACACTGTGTAACAAGTCTGGAGCTGTCTTACACATCTCCCAGAAGGAATCACCACCATGCCACTAAAGGGAGTGAGTAGACAACTATGTAAATTTTTGAAAAATGTTGAAGGTAGGTGGATAGCCGATTAAAGCGCTGTGGCTGATAATTTCAACAGAAGCAAACATTTTCACACAAACGCAATTTGTTCAGTCACAACCCTAAAAACAGCTCTCACATATGATCAGCTAGAAGCAAGCCGAAGTTCATATTCATTTATCTTGAAAAAGATCAGAAAGGAAGATTATGTACATCATGCTTTTCAGCTTCCAGAAAATAAGTTTGGGCACAGGTGACCTCGTGAATCTCAATTTAAGAATTTCCCAATAAGTGTTCATTCTCATTTCCACAGATCTCATCACACGACAAAGTGCGCTAATTTTGCAGCCTGTAATTCTGCATTAACCACATTATTCCAATTGCAAAATATTTGCCTTTATTTTTCTGTTAAGCGTCACCATAGTCTCGCTGTTTGCGACTGCATACAATCGCTGGCGAAAAAATATGCACAAGAGCGAAAAGCAGCTGCCGCCAAAACGCACAATTTCACTGCCTGCCAGACACAACAGACAGAACATAAATGCTGAGCTGACAGCAAACCAAATACAGTGTTCCAAAATGACAATGTAAACGTACATAAAGAAGTAAAACAGCTGGTAATCTGTATCACCCAGTGCTGTTACTTTTAGGGTTCCTCTGAAGTTAAACAGACAGCATCCTTAGCAAGTGGGCTCCATTATAAAAGGCAGACGCTGGCACGACACACTCAATGAACGAGACAATTCAATGACGACGAGACAGCGGGACGTTACCATGTTTTCATTGGTCAGCGCCGAGGATTTCCCCGGTTCGTATTCATATATGCTTTTGGGCTCCGCGCGGTATTTCCTAGTGTCCACCTTCTTATCCGGGGGCACCCAGTCATTCCTGAGGATGAGAAACCAATTAAACATCAATTCCTTTGTTACCATGGAAACAGGAGGGCTGCTGTTGGACATGGCCCGCCCATGTTAATCCTCATTTAATCAGGACATACTTTAATCTAGTGCGCAGGAGAATGAAGCATTTCGAATGTTTACCATGACAAGCCTGTTTACTACACTGCTGTTGGTGCAATCTTTATGGCTGTGGGGGGCTGGCCTTTGAATATCTATTAACGAATTTTAATTCAAATATAATACTTTAGCATAACTCAGTATTTTAAGGTAAATTATTTTAAATAGTTGCAATATCAATTTTAAATCAATAATACACTATAAATGAATAATAATGCAATATAACGTTTACTGTCCTGAAAAAATGAAGCAGCTGATATATAACAGTAAAAGCAACCCAAACACATGCATTGAATTGACTGGCCGAGACTGAGTACGTATTTTAAATGGTTCGTCTTCAGCACAACAGATCGTACATAGCAGAGTAAAAGTATAACGAGAACTTTCGTAGCACATTAATATACAGAGTAGACGTCTTGTGTCGTCAGTGTGAAGGTACTGTATGATTTATTGTAACTGATGAACTTGCATTGCAGAAGTTTTGATAGTTATACATTCAGTAACATTACAGCTTAATTTGTGCAGGTGCTTGCAGGTGGGGGGGGCATTAGAGTACCAGTGCTCATTTTTGGGGCCTAAGACTTATTTTTCATCAACATAGTTTGACCGAGAGCAAGATGAAACAGTCAAAAATAGGACAAAGATGGAAGGAGACAAGATAGGGAAAAATAGGGACAAAGGGAGAAAGATAGGAAACCAGCAGCGAGCTTTTAAGAAAAACTATGGGCCCCTCTACTTTTTTTTTTTTACAAATTAGGCACAGAGACAATACCCAAGCGGACACAGCCTATTAACAACATTGTGGATGGAAGGGAGGGATGAGAGCTAAAGGAATTGGTAGAAAGTAGAGGAAGGGAAGGGGCACACGAGGGAGCAGGAAGAGGAGCACATAACGGCAGGGGGAGGGAATGATGGCACACATGCAACTGGAAGGGTATTACTACCATAGGAGGGCCGGGGATCGGGCACAGAGAGAGCGCGAGAGACAGCATGAGGGGATTGAAAGAATCAAAGGGAGGGATTTGGTAAGTGTAGGAGGAAGTGAGAGAGATGAGGATGGGGCATTTCTAAAAGGTAGCAGGAGGACGGAACGTGAGCGAGAACTTAGAACGGGGGACTTCGAAGATGTTCACAAACAGACAGGGGCGGCTCCTCTGTAATGGCGGAGGAGCGTCGCCCCACTGCCAGCAGATGATAAATAAAACGATAATAACACATTGTTATTATCGCTTTATTTATCTCTGTCGGAGTTACTTACGCCCAACAGGAGGGGGCGGGCCGGGCCATAGCAGGGAGGAATACTGTGCTCTTAAAAGTGCGCATTTGTGTTTGGCCGGCCGTCTTAGGCTGGCCAAACACACATGCACACTTATGTTTCTCCAACCCAGCTGTATTGGACAGCTGGGTTGGGGAACCTCACAGGCTCTCAGGACCCGTCTGAGCGGCAAACAAGGCCACTCAGACCAATCCTGGTGCTGCTCTCGTGGTATAGAGCAGTGTCTGGATTGGGTGGGGAGCCTGTGCCTTTAGGCCAATTCACTTCCGGGCTGCCGTGGTGAAAGGAGCAGGAGGAACACGGTGGTCGGCAGCGGGAGCAGTTTCCCAACCTCTCCTTTCCCCCCTGCCCCCGCCGCCCTATCGAATTTGATTGGAGGCAGCTGCCACTGCTAACAGAGAGCATTGGATACATTTAGAGGATGTGATTGGCTGTGCAACTTTGAACAGTGCCATTCATGCGCTTTCAGCAGAAAACAAACGCCTGGATTCATCAGAATGCGTATCTTTATAGTGCTGTGCCCTCCTTATCAATTACTGCTTTTGGCTCTGGCCTATAAGTCAGATATAGATCAATAATTACAGTTACCGACTAGCTCTCGGGTCAATAACACTACATCATAATTAGGGCTCCCGGTTTTATGGTATTTATTTTTCTAACATTTCCGTCTGTATTTATCCATATTTATTTTTTGGTCATTTTATCTGTATTTATCCACATTTATTTTTGTCGCAAGAAAAAAAGAGGCTGCAACTAGTATTTTACCACATTTATTTAAATTGACATGCACACTTGCACTAGGTTGTTATAGCTGTTTTTTTAAATTGGATCCTATGCTAAATGCATTATTCACATTGGGAGCGTCCCTGCCTTCCTTTGAGAGTGCAGGCAAGTTTCTTCCTACCCTGATGAGGCATGCCGCCCTCCCACCCCAGATCGTTCCACCCCTATGGCCCTACTGAGGGAAAGCATGCTCTCCTGTCTGGTGGCTGATCGGCGAGGGGAGGCCCTCCCCATCACTACCCAGAGAAGTGAAACCTCTCTAGCGCCTGGGGCCTATGGAGACAAGAGCAATATGCTTATGGCCCGGAAATCTCGGAATGGAACCACCTTGCTATTATACCCGCTGGATTTCGTCGCCACCACATGCCCCACTCTTGCTCGCCCTGTGTGGTATGGATATGAGGTATGAGTGTTAGGCTCACCTCGCTTGAAAATCGCCGGCGTTGCAAGGCATATGAGCTCACTCAATCTGTCTTGGGAGCAGCAATCTCGGGTTCCTTTGGTCCCTGCCAGGGGTGCCTCACTCCCTCGTAGGACCCATCCCTCCGTTTCATGGGACCGTCGCTCCACCTTCAACAATCCACTATATTTTAAAATAAATGGTGTTCTTAATGCGCTCCCCTTTGACCTCCTCCGTTCCGTGCGAGCTAATAGTTGTTAGAGGCATGTCTGCCCCCTCCGTGCCCTGCCACATCAACCTCCTTCCCCCTCCCATACAACAACAAAAACAAAAGGTTGCTGGGGCTTCAGCCGATGTCCTGGGGTGTTTTCACACCTCTTAATGAACATCGGCTGCTTGCACTGCTCCAACAATTTACACCTTGCCTGACCACCGCTGTGAGGGGTCCTGGAGGGTCTCTGTAGACACGGCGCTCCCAGCTGCACTTGTTCACCCCTCTTCGGAGCGGCAGTTTGAGGGCAGCAGTTTACGATTTCTTTCGGCAGTCCCTGTGCACCTCTGACTCAGATTTTATAGAGGAGCACAGAGGCGGCAGGAGCATCTGTTTTGTAAGTATTTTCCCGTTTCTATATATAAATACAGACAAAAAACAAAAGGTTTTCCGTCTGTATTTATATGTAAAAATCCGTTTTTACGGAAAACCGGGAGCCTTAATCATAATGCTTCCTCTTCCACTATGCCTATGATTGTACATTCTCCTTCGGCATTTGTAAAGAGAAAACTCCATGCTTTTAAGGGGCGTTCATTGATTGTATTTCTGGAAAAAACTCCTGTTTACAAGTTTGTTAAAACATTTTTTTTTTAAAGAATCACAAGTGGGATAAGAATCAGGTGCCTGCTCGGCATTCGTCAGCACATCATCACATGTGGGTCTCACTAAATACGACGGTCTTCATATAGCTCACAAGGCAACATACTAGGCTGCCTGATGAGGCCCATGGACGCGGTCTCCTGTGATTCTGGATCTCTACTCATAAATCTGAGGTGGCATGAGCAAGTGCAGATCTAGATGCAGCACCCTCTTGGGGACACTTGTACACACAAAAGAATTCGAAAGAATTTGCGCTGCATTCCTGGGAACATCAAATCTTTTAATGACTTTAATCTGCATCTGATAAAACGCCACCAACGTGTTTCGATTATTGCAGTCCTGATCACAGTGGCGAGGTCTGTTTTAAATTTCTATTTATACTCATGCCTGTTATTCATTAAGGAGCATTTTGGGAATTGTAGTTAAAGTTCCCGGGAGTGCAGCGTGAATTCTTTCAAATTCTTTTGTGTGTACAATCACTTTGGAGGTTAGTGGTCAAACCTCAATACTTGCACCAGCAGCCAGAGCGCCCCGCTGTTGTGACCGCTTTGTTGGAGAAATATGCTACATGAATGAATAGTTTAATTGAAAAAGAGTGGAAAGCAAGGCAAAGGCAGTATACATATTGCCAGGACCACAGCCACTGATATCACACACACACACGCACACACACACACGCACGCACACGCACGCACACACACACACTTACAGGGATGTTATAGTTAGGTTCAGATTTTACACACACGAAACCATAGAAATTCAGCAGTTATAGTTTGAGTTTTCTCAAGTTACTATAACTCGTGCCCTAAGGTAACTATAACTTGCACCCCGCCATGCACAGTTTTGTCATCAATAATTTTACAGCAATATTATCAATGATGTCATAGAAGATGTAATGAGCAGGGCCACTGGAATTATGCAATTTTGCGGCCACGGCGATATTTGCATAATTATAGATTTGCCGCATTTGCCACATAATTCATCATCTGCTGCATAATCTGCAGATTTTAACAAAAATATATAATTTTGTTTCTAGCTAAAACGGGTCAAAAGTTACTAAAATGCAGAAACATTTGTTGCCATACAGTGGAAGGCCTTTTGCTAAGGTTCAGTGCAGTGGCGGTTCCTCCGTCAAGGCAGAGGAGCGTCGCCCCACTGCTTTTCAGCAGTGTAAATGAAGGAAAAATGTTATTATCATTTTATTTTGTCCTGCTGCGGCAGCTTTGCGGGCCGGCGCTGCTCTGCTCACAGAGCAGGTGGAGGAGTGGTGGGCACTATGTAAGTATGCATGAATGTTTGGCCGGCCGACTCGGACCGGCCAAACAGTCATGTGCACTTTGCATGTTGTACACCCAGGCTGCATTACAGCTTGGCGGGAGAACACGCCCAGGCTTTCAGTCCCCATCTGAGCACAGAACCACGGCACTCTGACCAATCACAACGCTGCATCACAGCGTTGTGATTGGCTTAGAGGAGCCTGGGTGCTTCCTGTTCAGGCCCGACGTGGAGGAGAGACTGAAGAGAGATGCGGCAATAAGGTACGTTTTTTTTTCTTCTACTACACCCCTTTACCCCCCGCCCCTCCCCATCCTTTCCGGCCACCACCGGTTGAGTGGTCACCTTTCTGTTGTTTATTTCTAGTTTTGGGTGTTAAGGTGGTACTAATGAGGTGCACCCAATGCCCAGACAGTGTAAAAACTACAAAATAATGAAGTAATACTATTAGGTAATCTGCCAAATTATGTCGCATAATTTGCCTTTTCTAGCACAAAATGTACTCAACTCTGCCGCATAATTTGGCCCTCCCCTGCAGCATACTTCCAGTGGCCCTGGTCATGAGTGATGTAATATGTGGGGTAATTAGCAGTGCATGGCGAGGGCGTAAATTATATTTACCTGAGGGCATGAGTTATAGTTACTTGTGAAAACTCTAAATATAACTGCTGAATTTCTATGGTTTTGTGTGCGGAAAATCTGAACCTAACTATAACGTCCCTGTAATCTTTAGAGTTTTTTTGTGAATTTCTAAGGTTTTTTAAAATTCTATTTCCTAACTATAACTTCCCTTTAACCTTTGTCATTTTTCAGTGAATTTTTGCATATTTTTAAACATAAAGCAATATTTAATTACCATACGTTAATCCAACCGCCACTGTGCACGGCTTAGGCCCTGCAGCCAATCCTACAGATGCAGTCAACCCCACGCCGCGAATGGGCAGTAGGCTACCCACCAAGCCTGTCCTGCGTCCAGGCCCGTGGCCAAGCCTAGCATGCAGCCAACCCCATTCCGTGCACGGCCTGGCTTGTGGCCAGGCCCTACGGCCAACCCATGCATGCAGACAACCCCATGCCATGCACGTTCTTTGCCCTTGCGCGGGGGGGGTCACAAAGGCAGCCAACACGGGAGGGGGGCTGCATACGAGGCGCGGCACATTATGTGGGGGAGGGGGCAAGAGTCCACATCTCTGGGCTGATTTCGGTCCCTGGGACCCCATCCCCCAGGGCCTGTTGCATTTTTGTTAGGGGAGGGCATACCGGGCCCCCCATCCCGGGCCGTTTTTGGCCCTGGGGACCCCATTCCCTGTGGCCCACCATTATATTTATGGGGGAGGGGGGAACGCAGCCCCCTTCCCGGATCAATTTCGGCCCGGGGACCACATCGCCTGGGTCCCAGCAGTTTTTCATGGGGGAGGTGGGCAAACAGCCACCCCGGGCCGATTTCGGCACCGAGGACTCCATTTCCCGACACACTTTTCAATATCAGACGGGGATCTGTTGGATCGGCTGACCATCTGTGTCTCTAGATATACATAAATATTTTTCTTTAATAACTCCAAAACTACTTAAAGTATTTAAAACAAATTACAAAAAGCATTCTTTCTGGACTAAGATCTAGCTTTCTGCCAAATTTGGTGTAATTCCGTTCAGCAGTTCGGGCTGTAGTCGTGTCTAAAATCTCTATAGGAAATTGCATGGGGAAAATGCATTTTGGGAACCTTCCTTTTTCTTAGACCCCACTTGACAAATCACCTCGAAACTTTCCAAACAGCAGCTGAAAGTGACTGGCAAACTAGTTTTGAAAATTTAACCAAAGTTGTTAGCAAAATAAAAACGCTTTTGAGATGTCATCAGTAATGTCATCAGTGACCATGTCATGAGTGATGCAATATGTGAGGTCATAAGCAGTGCATTGTGGGGCATAAGTTATAGTTAGCTCAGGTAACTATAACTGCTGAATGTCAATGGTTTTGTACGAGTAAAATCTGAACCTACCTATCACGTCCCTGTAACCTTTGGTTTTTTTCAGTGAATTTCTAAAGTTTTTTAAATTCTATTTCCTAACTATAACATCCCTGGTATCTTTGTTTTTTTCAAGGAATTTCTACTTAAAAAAAATGTTATTTCCTAACTATAACACCCCTGTAACCTATGCTTTTTTTGTGAATTTCAAAGGTTTTTAAACTCTATGTCCTAACTGTAACCTGTAACCTTTGAGAGTGGGTGTGTGAGTGGCTGCATGGGTCTGTGAGTGGGTGTATGGGTCTGTGAGTGGGTGTGTGAGTGGTTCTGTGGGTGTGTGAGTAGCTGTATGGGTCGGTGAGTGGGTGTGTGAGTGGTTGTATGGGTCTGTGAGTGGGTGTGTGAGTGGCTGTATGGGTCTGTAAGTGGGTGTGTGAGTGGGTGTATCGGTCTGTGAGTGGATGTGTGAGTAGCTGTATGGATCAGCGACTGGGTGTGTGAGTGGCTGTATAGGTGTGTGAATGTCTGTATGGGTGTATGAGTGGGTGTGTGAGTAGTTGTGACGGTGAGTGAGTGGGTGTGAGTGGATTTGTGAGTCGATGAGTGGGTGTGTGAGTGGCTGTATGGGTTTGTGAGTGGGTGTGTGAGTAGTTATATGGGTGTATGAGTGGGTTTGTGAGTGGTTATGTAGGTGTGTGAGTGCCTGTATGGGTGTGTGAGTGGATGTATGGGTCTGTGAGTGGGTGTGTGAGTGGCTGTATAGGTCTATAAGTGGGTGTGTGAGTGGTTTTATGGGAGTGTGAGTGGCTGTATGGGTCTGTGAGTGGGTGTGTGAGTGGTTATGTGGGTGTGTGAGTGCATGTGTGAGTGACTGTATGAGTGTGTGGATGGGTGTGCGAGTGACTATGGGTCTGTGAGTGGATGTGAGAGTGCCAAAATGGGTGTGTGAGTTGGGGTCTGAGTGTCTCTGTGGGTGTATCAGTAGCTGTGTGAGTGAGTGGGCCAGAATGGAATCTCACCGGCACTTTTCCAGCAAGTCTACAGTTTTGAACAAAACACCCAACTGGAGCACTTTCTACTGGTTAATTAATAAGTGCTAACTTGTTGGGCAGATATCTAGTGCATATTCCACACTACAGCTGTGTAATGGACCAGGAGGAAATGTCTCAAGTGACCTTCTGTGCGTTTAATTTCGGCAATGCGATTGCTCCTCAAGTGTGTTCTTCCAGAAATCTGTATTAACATGAATTCTCCTATAGAGAAGATGACGAGACTACAAAGAGGTAAATCTCTACCAAACAAGGGTACTTCCTCTTAATTATATAAAGTGTTTCTTTCTTTGGTGGAGATGTCTTCATATTCATCGCATCAAGAAGGCGTCACCAAAATCGGCGAGAAACGCTCTGGGGGACCTTTGGTAAGCTGCCCATCATACTGGCAAAAGGCGGGAAGACCTTTGCATACTACTAAGGTGGGTGGGGCCAAACAGGTGAAGCTTCCAAGTGATTTGCACATTTGCATATACGTAGTAAGGCAAAGGCCGAACCACAGACTCTGCTCTCACCAGAAGAGGCCAAGAAAGAAACCACTCATCACAGTCAATACAGATTGCCTCCGATAGATGAACAATGCATTCACCTTTACCAAGGATTTCAGATCATTTTTGAATGGGGAATTACAGAGAAAACACACTTGCTTTGCCTTCGTCAAGCCCAGGAACCGGAAACAGAACGTATTGGTGAACTTTGCGACAGCACACATGACGACAGACCGAGATTTTGGTTGTGTCAGTGGACGAATATTGGAAGATAAGATCGTAAAATACGAATATCTTCACCGACGTATCTCGTGGGTTGGAATTATCACCACGATTTAAACAGATTAGGACAAGTGACATAAGAGCCTTGAAAAAGTCGCGGGTTTATATTCCCACTGTGGCGACGAAACACGTGTTGGCTGGCTAAGAACTTGTACGAATAAAAAAAGAAAAAGAGGAAAAAGAATAAAAGAAACGAAGAACCTCATTACTATGTTTGTTTTGTGATTAAGTGGACTTACATATGCAACTGCTGTCAATTTTTGAATAAGAGAAACGTGTGCTGGGGATTGCAATTTCGTGTATTTGTAGCTCAGGCCACAAGTCTTGGGGAGGCCGGTGGTTCTCTCCACCCTACAGCACAGTTGAAGCAATACAGTGTCTTCTTATTTTAGATATTCTGTGATATCACCCTTGTAGCGCCAGTATCCCTAACATTATACCACCGACCATCTGTTGAACCCCAGGAAGTCAGGATCATTTGTCCTTTACAGAAGTGGAGCTTCAACTGGGCCACCTACTATGTTTATATTTGTAAGTGCTTGCCGTTGAGGTTTAATTTCGAGATATGAGCATCAAGCCCAGAACGGAACCTCACCTGCCCGCTTGTCCAACAAGATCCCTCACTTTTGCACACAATCGGGCTGCGGGGAGGAACCCCAATGACCCCACAGTCCCTGCCAGCTCCCCACCTTCAGCGGAAGCGGCTTTGCTCCTGGACGCAGTAGCATAGAAAATGCTGCTCTCTGCATGCAGGAGCAATTCTTTCATCTGTTTTCCTATCCATAGGAAGACAGATTGATAGTCCGATCCCAGCGAGTGGGAGCAGTTTTCCTGCTCCGGCCCGCTGGGAGTGGACTTACTGTTTGCTCTTGCTTGGCAGGAGCTTTGGAAGCTCCCATTAAGTGAGAGCAAACAGCTATGTCCCGGGGGTGGGCATCCCGGGACATAGGGAGCTGACGTGGGGGTGTGGCGGCCCCAGGGCCATTAATGGCTCCAGGAGGGGGGCAGTGCGGCCTCCTTCCTTTGTTATTCTAGGGCCTACCCTTGGAAGGTGGTGGTCCCAGGGGCCCAAAACGGCCCAGAAGGGGGCCGTACGGCTCCCCTCCTCTTTCAAAATATAGTTAAGCCCCAGAGAGGTGGTGGTCCCTTAGGCCGTAAATGGCCCGGAAGGGGGGCCACACGGCCCCCATCCTCCTTTGTGTTCATTCGGCCTGGCCCAGGGGAGGTGGCGGTCCCCGTAGCCATATGTTTACTGTGAAGGGGGGCCGCGCAGCCTCCCTCCTCTGTTTTAGTACATTGGTCTGGCCCCGGGGAGGTGGAGGTCCCCCGGGCCGAATCGACCATGGGGACGGGAGTTGTGTGCACCCCCTCCTCAAAATTAACATTAAAATATGCCTCCGGGAACTGGCCCACCTGGGTTGAAATATAAACAAGCGCAGGAGACCACCCGTTTTCTTTATTTTCATGCAAATTCACAAATCTAACGTGAATTGCGCTGCAAAAATGTAAAAAAAAATATTTTTGGCCCAGGGCGGGGTCCCGGGGGGACCTCCAGCACCAGGCCTAGGGGGTGGGGTCAGGGTATTCCTACCATGCGCCCATCTCTTTTTATTTTACCTTTTTGTTTGGGACTCAGCTGAGTCTGAGTCCCAAAATGGCTGCCAACACTTCCTGCTTGAAGTGTTGGCAGCTAATCAGATCTCTGCATGAGATCGGTTGGATTCGTGGAGCGTCTGCATCCCTAGATATACAAATTTGGTTTTTCTTCAATACCGCAAAAAACTACTGAACAGATTTACACCAAATCATAAAAAGCATGCTTTCTGGACCGAGATCTAGCTTCCTGACAAATTCGGTGTAATTCCGTTCAGCGATTTGGACTGTAGTTGTGTCTAAAATCTCCATGGGAATAAACGTAGAAAACACACTTTTTTTTACCCCCCGCTTTTTCTCGGTTCCCACTTCACGGATCATCCCGAAACTTTTCATGCACAACTAGAATCAGGAGGTCACTTTTTTGGGAAAAATTTTGTGAAAATTCGTCAAACGGCACCAAAGTTATAAGCAAGTCAAAAAACACTTTTCCTATGGAAACTAGGTCCTAACTATAACTAACTACTGGCGACCACCAGTAGGTAATATACATATATAACGTATGCTCTCCAAGCAGGTGTGCTGTGCCAAAGCTGGAGAATAAATGTATGGAGAGTAACGAGCAATGCATGTACTATCCTGTTCAAACTACTACTGTCATGCCCAGAGATGTCTCCACAGTCTGAAGCGTACAATCTTGCTTAGAAGTGTCACTGTGGCTCTGTTTAAAGTGCTGCAATTCTTAAAATGTATCTGCGGTGTCCTAAAATATGCATTGCATTTGAGTGCCCCCCATAGGGGTAGTATGTGCTATCCAAATTCTTCAATACAATTGCAGTCTATCCGAGTGGTGTTTGTATGGTGCAATTTAAATTGCTTTTGTCCTTGACGTGCTTGCCTGTAACGTACTGACCTGACTGCAATACAAAGGTAACATGCCCATTATAATACTTTCATTGTAAGTGAGTTTGTAGAAGTCTTGTTTTTTTTTTTTTAAATCTATTGCACTTGAAATACATGTATTTTGACAGAGAAATGTGCACCAACAACTGAAAAACATTTTCAGTTACATCTTTGTGTTTACCACACACAAACACACTTATGAGTAGAGCAATTAGGGTAAGCCTCAATCCACTAAAGGACAAACTGATTGACACATCTCTCTTCCAAAAAGAGCACTCTAGGTGAGTCCCTGAGTCCTTTTCACACAATATACCACATTTTTGGCATACATTTCCCATTCACATTTCAAAATGCCCCCCAATTCTCCATTTTTAAAATAATAACTGAAAACATGCTTATTAAAAAGCACCGTCTCAGGATACTCCATACATACTATGCTTAAATCCACTTGGAAAAACCTTATCTGCACACTAGTATTTGGCACACCCAAACTGCTCTTGATATTTGCTCTCTGTTCTGATTCAAACTCTGTTACCTGTTCACACAAATTATGTAATATACTGCAGCTTAGTGTTGACCTTTTCTTCATATAAAACTTGTAAATCACCCTGAAACCTGCATGGAAGCACTTTGTGCTTCAACACAATAAAAATAAAATCAGGGCACTTGGGTGGGATCCCACCTATTTTCTTTGCTTCAATCTGACATTTTGCAGCACTACCCCTGCTACACAGATTCAAACATTGAGTGATGGGGAGAATAAGCTGTGCATAAGCAATGGGCTGGTGGCCACGTGCCAGTCCCCTCTTGTGTACTTCAGATGTTCGCATAAGCAGGTAGCAAGAAATTAACTCACAGAGCCATTCTACCGGCTATTCTAAGCACACTGTGGGTACCCAGGGCATAATGAAACACTCTACTGGTATAACACTGGTCCTAGAATAGTGAGGATAATTCTTGGCATTTTGTGAGCATTTATGCAATGCATCGACCACCTTTCATATAATTAACCACTTAGCATAATGGTAGTTCTTGTCATATTGTCGGAATCAATAGCATAATGGTGCCCACCTCTAATATAATGCTGACCCTGGCATAATGGTGGCTGTTGTTTGGTATTACATAAGCCCAGCCCACAGGCAACCCAAAAGGTGCAGGAAAATCAAAATATCTGTGGTTTCACAATAGTGTTAGCGGAACCCACTAACCATTTATTCTTTGAGAGCTGATAGTATCAAAGAAACATATTATTTGAACCTCAGCAAAAACGCCCAGTCTTGCCCAACCATGACGTTTTTACTCCAGCCATTTCCACATCATTATGAATTTTGTTACTTTTTCTGGATCGATTTTGGGTCTCTCCCCTCAACTCTACTTTAAAGCGAAAGTTATTCACGTCAATGATGCCAGTTTCCATTATTGTAATTCTGTTATGTGGTTTCCTACAAGTGTGGATTTCCTGCTGTAAAAACGCAGTCCTCAAATTAGGTAGTATGCACATAACTAGGGGAAAAAGTTACAGAAATTACAGACACACACACACACACTTTCTAATAATATAACTGTCATGGTGATGGAGCAAGGACTCGTAGAAAAGAGACTTGCTCGGAAGCAATCCTCTCGTATAACTCACTAACATGTTATTAATTACGTATTGTGTGAAATTAACGCGCACCAACATAAACACATGAATTAGTGAAGCTTGCATATGTGTTCGCTAACAATAACAACTCGAACGAATTACTAAAACCGCTCTAACAGGTAAATCTTTATTGCGCATGCGTCAACTGCATCCATGTAACATGACGTACTAAAGCTTGGAGGGAAACTCTAGCGCATGTGCAGAAGGCATTAAAATGGAGTCTTGAAGACTCACGTGCATGGCATTTGCTTAGCCGAAATGAAAAACCAGCTATTTATTTAATGCTAATGCGGGGAAAGTATTACTAAGAAGAGGGGGTTAGAGTAGAGATGGGTGGTAAACAGTAAGACCATTTATTTGTGAAAGTAACATTTGTCTTTTTGATTTTATTATTAGTGCGCATTTGGGCCTCTCGTGAATGACCGAAGTAAGCAAAGTCATGTGACTTTTTGCGCAGGCCCACAAGAAAGTTAACCCGGAAGGATGACCAAGGTTTTGTCAGCCGTCCAAGGACGAGAATGATGTGCCCTGAGAACAGAGGGTGAAGAGTTCATCCAAGAAGACTCATATTCATGATATTGTAATAATTGTTACCAATAAAGTTTGGATATGTATGGGAACGGAAGAAATGAATAAAGTTTAAGGGGATGGGTTTTACAAACAATGGAATGATAGAGTAAAAAGTAATGTGTAAGCATGGTGTGATGATCACCCCCCTTGCCTGACCAATTAGATTTCGTATTTTTACGATATTGAAACTTTAGTGGGTGGTACATGATGAACGAAGGATATAATTGAGGTAGCTTTAGTTAGTTAGTGAGCAGAAGCGGAACACAGACGCAAGCAGAGCTCGGGATGCTGTTGGTGCCGTGGGTGGTGCTGATGCTGGGAGAGACTCTATGAGATGCTGATGAAGAAACTGAATGCAGAACCTACTATCCAAATTTAATTGGGTTAGATAAGAAGATCACGGAAGAAACTCGAGGAGGAAGAGAGTGTCAGAGAGGGGTGCGACGCAGTCGTCGGTATTTAGAGAGGTCAACTATCCTGTCCTGAATCCTGTCCTGAAGACTTTTGTCACCTGATCTATCTCGGGGACCCTTACCAGCCCTTTGGCCAGGGGGTTGGTCTTCACACCATTCTTGGTAATTTTTATTTCTTGTCCGTTTGTAGATGTTCTTTCCTCTCTATCCTCTCTTTTCTGAGCATAGTTATTGCATGAGTCTAAGCAATTTGGTTTAATGATTATTTTTGATTGAATTGACACTCTTATGAATGAGGGTGTTTGTACTGACATTTTGAGATGGTTCACATTCACTTAATTTAGATAAAGATTTAAAAAACTTCCAGAGTCTGTGGTTATTTACATTTATTAAAAGAACAGTTAAGAGTTATGTTCATTATCACCATCAATTAGTTCAACTAATGGTCCATCGACCAGAGGAAAGAACTTTTTGATCAGTGAAAGGTTAGTTAGGAATAAGAAATAACTAAACCTGTGATATGAAAATCAAAAACTAAAAGACTCCAGCGGTCTACTAGATACGCAGTGTGTGTGGTGATTTATGAGCCCAGGTGAGTATAAGGTAGCGGAGTATCTGTTGTTAGTATACCGCTGGATCAATGGCACTACCTCAGAACTTTTATGTACTCTATCATTCGTATTCTTCTTTGATTTATTGTCGCTATGCACTTTCACTCACACTTTATGTAACTCTGGTTTTGGCTGCTTCTTGCTTACATACCCCACTGTATTTCATCTACTGCTTTTTTATTGTTAGCACTGATTTCTATTTGCTCTCTATGTACCTCACGTTTCTGCTGTTGTGCTTACTCTGTAAAGTGCTAGTTTCATGATCTTACTATATCTACCTCAGAACTTTACGCCCTCAAATCCCTATATAAAACTCACAAATAAATAAATAAAGTGATCTTACATGGATCTCTTGTGCTAAGAGAAAGATTACTTGATGTCTGTTTCAAGCTGGTAAAACAAGGCAAAAAAAAAAAATTGTATTAAGCAACACATTTTCAAAGCTACCCATTCTTATTTGCAAAGTGGCCCTGCGATATTCAGTGCAGTACTAATACATTATGTATCTGCTTTTCGACCTTTGAGTAGTCACACAGGATTCTTTTATCCTTGGCACACTATGACACAAAACATAAATATTCAATATTCTGGGACTCATTTGAATAAAAAATGCAGTGTGTTATTCCCATATATAATGGGAAGACTACAATACTTAAAACAATTGTTTAAAATACTAGTTACCTTTCATGGCTTGGTTTCAATGAGGAAGATCGTGTTGGTAGTGGTAGAGTCACAGATCTCTTAATAACCTTTTCAGCATCAATGGTGTCCATTTCACTTTTGGAACGAGGCACTGAAGATTGAGGTGTTACTAAATAAATACATTAACAATAATTTAGTTTGTATAAGACATTATTAGTATCTGCTAATGGTGATCACTGTATACACCCTGATCAGTTAGCAAACCGAATGTAATCACAACTCAAGCAATGCTAAAGAAGTACAATTAAAAGTGGTCACTTGCTTTCTCACCCGGTTTGGCCTTCTAAGACAATGCATGTTCATGTTGCATATTATTGGGAACACACCATTTTAGGATATGCCTATAAATCTCCTGATTCAATATTTGTCTGGGGGTACAACCTGTATTCTTTCTGATATGGACGAGTTTTCCTTTTACATGTCTTGTACCTAATAGGAACCAGCTGCAGACATTCTGTGCCTGAAGGTTTGTGTAGTCTTGAGGCATCTATTATGAATTCATTGTGGTGGCCAACTACCAGTGAGCAGCCTGCTATTGCTCTGCACAACTGAACTACATTATTGTAACTTCAGGGAGCAGTGTGGCTGCTCTGCGGCCCATCATGGTCAGCACTCTTGCACGCCAGGAAACCTGCATGACCACAGGAAAACCGCCTCCTCTCGGTGAGTAGAATGAATCATTTGGTTTGAAAAAAAAACTTTTAATGGGATAATCCACTAATGCTTGCCTCCAACACAACACAATCTTCGTAGTAAGAATATAATGTATTGTAAGACTTTATGTAACCATAATCCAGTTGACACGAATTAGTCACTTCAGGGAATTCACAACAGATAGTTTGCCCAAGTGAAGGCCACACTGGATCAAAAATATCAGGAGGGCTTTGTTGTCAGCTCATTTTATCGGAGCTCCAACATAATATATTATGCAACAACATCTCCGTACACCTCACACCAAACTAATTCACTGCAAAAGTAACTAGGGATAACAGTGACTTCTGTGATTAATGTTTTAAACACTACCAAAACTTCTAACAACTTCAGCAATAAGTATACAACAACACTTTAAAAATACGTGGCCATGTCGTCTCACACTGACAGCTCAAAAGTTCATGGAAAGAAAAAATTGTTCTCATTAACAGTAAAAAGACCATAGCAAACTACTGAAGAAGTGGGAAAAAAAGCAAATCAAATATAAGAAGCCATGGGTCTTTTAGAGTTTCACGAGCAGGATACTCAATCACAAAAGTAGCGGATGTCCTGTCTGCCCTCTTACAAACTGCACGGTAGACTACGGCCCTTGTAATACGGCAGTTGCGATATAAGTCACATTTCGACAGAGTATCCCATCCGTCAAACTGTAATTAAGGCATAATGTCTTTACATTAGATAATAAAACAGCATTGAATAGAAACCTTTGAAGAAAAAATACTTCACATCATTTACCCCTTAACTTGTCCTTGCCAGTTGTGGTACACCGGTACGTCAAGTAGGAAAGCAAAGACTAGGATGCAAAAACATTCTGGCATCCTAAAAGTGAAGAAACTGACTGCCAAGTTGGTTGTCCATTTCAAGGAGCCTGATCACTTCCATAATAATTTTAAGTAGACTGTTTTAGAGGTTGTTCCCTCAACAGCACAAGATTCTGAATAGAAACTGTGATACAAAGAACAACACTGGATTTTTTCCTCAGCAAGATGATTCTGGGGGGCCCTATTAATGCTAGGACTGGAACATTGATTCCAATGAGTGACTCAGGCCATGATGTAGTTTGGCGGAAAGGGCACCCTGTCCACCAAATTGTTGGTCCAAATGCCTCATTTAGAGGTGGGTGGATGGGAAGTATGACGATGACAGAGCCTACTTTGGCATACCGCCCGACAGAGTACAGGTTATTGAAGGTTAACCATTCAACCAGCCAAACTATTTAGAATGGGCGGTCGGATTAGTTTTTTTTGCTGTCCAGTCCATTATCACCAGGTAAAACCTAGTAGTGAGGGACAGTAAAAAAAAATAATGTCCCCCCACACCATAGGAGAAAAGTCCCATGGTGGGGAGTTCATTAGTTTTACATTTTTTAATAGCAAGGTCCCGCATTGGTAATTTGTTTTTGAAAAATGTAAAACATTGTAAAAGTGTGACAGAGGGCTGTCATATTTGATGGAGCCATCCATCAAACATTTACAACATTGACAGGAACCTGCCCTGACTACGGTTCCTGCTAATGTTAAAAGATATCCACAGTGCCACCGGACATCTCTAACTTTGGTGGACAGCATGTCCATCAGGGTGATGGAGTATTTTAATCCACCATTCTAATGGGCATACAACAATCTGCCAAATTAGAAATCAGTCTCAAAAAGAATGAGAGGGGCCCCTTTTCCACCAAAGGAGTAGGGCACCTAATAGACCTCAGTCAAAAAGAAATCCCCTTTGGGCAACCTAGTTAACCAAAACACATACAATCATACACTTAATCATATCACCAGAACATAACACCACTACCATCAAAGGCCAAGTGCTGAAAAAATACAAGTATTTTATTAAGTATTAATAAAACATATAAAAAAGTTAAAAACACTGTTTGGCAAATGTTGCAAGCAAAATTTAAAAACCAAACAAATTAATACAATACTGGGAGAACCTGCAAGAAAAATTGTTTCTGATCATCTAGACAGGCCAATACATCAGACCAAATTCATTATTGTGACATTTGATTTTCGTGCAATGAATTTAACAATAATAGCAAATGTCTTTCACAGTCTATAGTATGCGCTTACAGGCTTATATGAAAGCTTTGCTGATAGCTCCTTTTACTGCTTTTCTTGCTCTTTAGACCTGCTGGTTAGGCTGTACACAAGGGAGCTGCCTTTTACATTTGGATACCCACTAGATTTTAGTGGAAAAGGACATATGTGCATAATCTATGAGATTCCAAGGTAGTTCTGAGATCACTGCTGTATATTCAATAAATACAATTGTGGGCAAAAACCGGGCCTCATACATATTACCATGTGTGTTTTACTTTAAGGTCGATTTTAATAATGCTAGGAAACTTATGCTGTAGACTGGGCTTGGCTTGGCTTAGAGGTCATTTCAAAGCAAGGTGTCTCCCATACTCACAACCAGAGGCTGCGAGTATGCGAAGTACATCAACTCCCTATGCCCCCAAGAATCTGCATTCATTTCGAATGTCGACTTTTTTTAAGTTGCCTAAATAGCTCACTGCCTTATCATGTGCTGGCACACTCTTAGTAACATTTGTGTAATGATTTGCCAGACACAAGTTTTAAGAGCTGATTAGTTAACAGTGTAATGCGACTCCTTTCTGCACCTCACTTAGGGGGTGATTATGATTGCGTAACGTTCGCCACCGCCGGGCCGGCTGTGGCGACCGTTACGACATCATAACGGGATTTACCCACCGCCATATTACGATGGCGGTAGGTATCGCGGCGGATGGAAAGTCCGACCGCCGCTTTTCCGCCGGTCGGCAATCGTTACGATTGCCGGCCGGGCGGAGCTGGGGCACAATATGGTAGCGGTGCCTAGCAGGCACCGCCATCCATATAATGATGTTTGCTTTACACAGCCTTTCCATGGCGGCGATGCCGCCATGGAAAGGCTGGCGGGGATTTGCTTTGGGGCCCGTTGCGGGCCCCCGGGGGGGGGGCACTTGGGGGGTACCCCCCTGCATGTCCATGCACAAGGTGGCAGGCACCGCGCGGTGCCTGCCACGTTGTGCATGGACATGCACATCATGGCATTTTTCTATTGCGGCTGGTGCTGCAGCCAGCAGCAACCGCCGCAATGTTACAATGCCAGATGCGACCGCCGCGGTGGCGGCCGCATCATGATTTGGGTGGCGGGACCGCCGCATGGCAAGTGGGCGGTCCCGTTACCATTAGGATGGCGGGCGGACTGAAGTCCGCCCGCCATCCTAATCACCCCCATAGTAAACAGGAAGAGGATAAGGTAGAAGAAGGCTGCAACCCCACCAATCACTGCTTAGGCAGGGCCAGAGATAGGAGGAAGCCCAAGCGGCATCACAGATGCAGAAGTAGGTTCCGCTCTACATTATTGCTTGTTGTGGTTTTCGGTACTTGATTTTGCTGATGCTGTTCATTTGTGACACACACCAGTGACAAGAAACCCGGGAGACTGACATTACCCTATGGTTTTGTATTCATTTGCACTCTTAATATAACTGCAGCATTCTACACTCAATAACTTTATTCCTTGCTTTCCTTGACATGAATACGCTTCTTTCTAAGACATTTTATAAGCATGAAAACATTTCAAATATATGTAAACCTCTCTGCCGTTATTTGATACGTTTAGTGTAATTAATTGAATTGTATAAACACGTAAACAATGGTTAAAAAAGAATATGCAGTGAATACAACAATTCCTACTTTCTTTGTCTTTTACATGCAAATTAGAACCCTTACCATCATCCGAATATGAATAATGTGCTGGATAAGAATCCGAGTCATCATCTGCAATATATAATGTGAAATCATGATGACAATCACACTTGGAAGGTTTCTGTAGGGTTTGTTTGGCAGCCACTTACCAAAGCATTACATCAATGTTACTGCAATTGGAAAACTGTCATTTTAACAATATAATGATTCCATGATTTGATTTACAAAGAAAATAAATTTTTTACTTTTAACATAAAGATGTATGGAAATGTAACATCAATAATAGCTGTGGAAAACTACCACAGATACAAAGAACACCAAACTGCTGAAGATTAACGGCATAAGGAGCACAATAATGTAGAGAATAGGCTTACACAAGAAAACGGAACCCAGACCAAAGAGTCTGCCTGCCTGTGGTACCATTAACACCCATATGGACATAAGGAGAAGAGAAAAAAAAAAGTTAAGTCCGTTTAAGGGACACTAAGTGTATAGGTAGCTCACAAAATGCCCCTAAGGCATACAAAATAAGGTCCCCGAAAAACAGGGAACAAGCCTATAGGGATGTATGACGCAACAACGAAAGCCTTTACAACGAAGGCTTTTACCACGAATGCATAATCACGAAACTGCCTTTACCACGATAGTTTCTACATCGAATATCATTATCACGCCGTCACGTAGTGAATCATTCAAAGCACCATAACAACGAACGGCATTGTGAAGCATACCTTTTAATCTTTTTCCGTTTTAACGCCAAATGCAAATTAGTGTTTTTAAATAATCTCAAACCCTAAGAAATTGAGCTGTGAGTCCGTAAATTTTGTGCTAATTGGATTGGTGGTTTTAGGAATTCCAGTTAGCTGATTGGACGTGTGATTCAACGAATCAGCTAATTTTCAAGTTTTGCCTCGGTCTCTGCTCCAGTTTTCCTCTAACTTCCTGTACATTCAGTGAGGACGGAGACGCTAATCGAAAATTTGATCCTTATCAACTTTTAAAATGATGTCCGTTTTCTCGGTTCGTGAGTACTATTTTAATTTGTTTGTCATTAATTTCTTTTATGCGCGCATATTTCTGATAAACGTTTGGTTTTATGTCCTTCAAGTCTCATGGTTATATGTCCTTCAAGTCTCAAACCGCCCCTTCCCCTGCTCTAAGACCCAAGACCCACACCATGTGCATTTTCCACCCCTCCACACCCTCAAGCAGCAGTGTTATTCAGTGTAGGTGGGACATTTCTCCAAATATGTAACTGACGGGGCATCATGCCGTAATTTTTGCTGTGTCTGCCTGCCATGTTAAAACCTGTTGTCAAATAAAAACAAATTAATTGTTATGCACGCCGAGAATCTGTTGGGCCCACTGCAGCTCTTTCACCCTAACTTGACCGGACAACAAACAGCACCTCCCTCTTAACACTGCACTAAATCTTTACACTTCACAATGCCGGTGCAGCGTTAGTTTTATTTTCGTTGTAATGGCATGGGTGGTAATGCCATTCGTAGTAAAGACGTGCGTAGTAATGACTCTGTCGTGGTGCCGGTTTCGTTGTTAAGGCCTCTCGTATTAAAGACTTCGTTAAAAAGGATTTTCCCCAGCCTATAGTGCATCCACACAACATAACAGAATACCCGACATAGAGTAAGTACTTTGGTAGAAAAAATCCAGCGGCAAAAAGAAACTGTAAGAACAGGCCCACAAGTCCGCAAAGTAAGATGTGTTCCAGATGGCTAGAAACTAAACCTGTCACTGACAGCATAAATTAGAAGAAAAGCACCTGCAACAAGCAGAAACACCACACCGGGTGCAACCCTGGAAGGGAGAGAAGAACTCTGCCCTATGAAGGCTGATAGAATCCTAAATAGGGGGAAACAAACTGTCCTGACAAACCTAGTAAAACAACAGAGTTAAGACTCAGCACCCGCATGACTATCTCTGAACCGAAGTAAAGCCGAGTCAGCGTGCATGCCAAAAAGGGAGGCGCCATCAAAGGGCATGTCAATCAAAGTAGTTTACACAGCCTCCGAAAACCTTGAAGTACGCAACCATGCACGCCGAACTAGAGCTACAGAAGAGGCCATAGCCCGACCAACAGAATCGGTGGTATCCATACCACGGCGGGTTCTAAGTATAGCAGCTTGTTATCCATCTCGTACCAATGGAACATGAGTATCCCGGGCTTCCTCCGGAAGGGAGGTCAATAGGCGCTCCGCTGAGTCCCACAAGGCTTTGTAGAAGTGGGCGAGGACACATGAAGTGTTCAGAGATCACAGGGCAGAGCTACAAGAAGAGAAAATTCGCCTACCAAAAGCGTCAAGTTTCCTAGCCTTTCTTTCCAGAGGGACAGGAAGAATAAAATCAATATTTTGGGTTGCTAAAGCAGACCTACCACAAAGCTCTGATTTGATTGATGTCTAAGGAGACAGGATGGATCCTCCGGCGGCGGGCGATGCCTGTGAGAAAAGAGCAATCCACAGGGAGCCCTGATTCAGGTTTAGCCCAAGCACCCAACAGGATATCAAAAAGATATTCACTATAAGGAAGGAGAGGCTCTACGTTAGACTGGCCAGGATGTAGAATGCCAAGTAAAGGGTCTGTTGACAATTCCACAGAAAGAAGTTGTAAATCCATTACAACCGAAACTCGATTGAGCATGCCTGCCAGTCCAGAACTCGCCTCTGTAGCCAAACCAGGAGGAGACAGGAGACTGGAGAAGATTCTAAGCCACTAGTGCCACCCAAATCAACTAACCAGATAGACTGAATGGGGATGGAACCGAGTCCGAAATGGGATGTGAACCCACCACACCTTCCTCAGTACCTTCACAACGATGGTCCTCAGAAGGATAAACTGAAGGAAGAGCTCCAGAAAGCAGAGGAAAAGCATCTGAGATGGTCAACTCCATCGGCGCCGCATCCAACGTCATAACCGAAGCCGGTCGATGCTGAGAAGGCGATGCCTCGACATCGGAAGGAACACCGATTGGCATTAATGGCACCACCATCGGAACTGGCAGACGAAAGCCTGATGCCGAGATTACGTTCGGCAGACCAGAAGCATGAGCCGAAGGTGGTAGCTTCGACGGGCTGTGCACCGGTGTCACTATGGTGTCAGAAACGGAAGCCGAACTAAAGCCGAGGGAGAACCCGCTGGCGTGGACAAACGCACAACGTCATTCACCTCTGTGGGGCCCAAGGACGCTCCAGGGGAACGTGATGACCCAAAAATAGAATGAAGAGATGATAACATTTTCTCATCTGGGTCGAAGACGCCCCGGCCCTAGCATAGGTGGGGAGGCGCGGTGCGGACTCATGCCCTGACACTTCAACAGAAGAGCAGGGACCAGTGGTAGGCGACAAAGGCGGGAGGTGCCGCAAATTCGTCCACCTATGCCAAGACTTACCTCCAGGCATCGAAGGAGAATGACGCCTGCAGGACAGCTCCTAGAGCGGATGCATGGTCGGTCTGTAGAGCGCGTAGGGGACCGAGGATGACGAGAAGACTTTGATGACTGTGACATCCAAGCCGCAAGGATCTTCATGCACCATTCTCTTCGCGCCATCGATCGGAGCTGACGACAAGTGTGGCACTCGTCGGAGTCATGGTGCTCACCCAGACACGACATGCAAACCGAGTGAGGGGCAATGGCAGACATTTGTCTGCAGCATGACTCACAAGGCTTGAACCCAGAGGACATTGAAAAAGGGTAGAAAAAGGCACACTGCCCTGTTGATGAAAAAACATCAAGTAGGCTGAAAAACAGCTGGAGGAACTGCAGTGCAGATCTGTGTTGCTAGCGCGGAAAAGAAGGAACTGACATCAGCGTGTTGGAGGATGGCTTATATGGACTATGTTGACGTCACATTTGGGAGACAACGCCGCTGCAGAGTCACTCAACGCCCTCTACCGATGCGCAGAGGTACTGCTGAGAAAATCACCAGATCCAGTCTGGCACCTGGGGAGGATTCTAAGATAAGGAATCTGTGGCTAAATGTCTCTATCAGATATATGAGAACAATCCCTTACCATCCCTCTCAACACCCGCCTTCAGCTAGGCATAAGTTTCAAATGTCTGCTGCGTGAGCTTGTTTTGGTAGGCTAGTAACTCTTTTCCCCACCTGTGTAATCTAAACACCAAGGTGTATTTATTCTTCAGTGTCATTAAATCATAATGAAATGGTCGTGCTGGTCTCAATCTAGGTTGTGGGAAACAAAGTTTCTCTAAGCGTGCCTTATAAGCAGTCAAGTGTCTCCAGATGATAAAACAACTTTATTTCAACATTCATGAGGTAAACGTGTTATTTTCTAATTCACTGCCACCTGCCACATTTTATTAAACATTGTGCTATCCTCTTCCACGGCAAGGCTATCAGCATCTATGTGGCCTCTGCCAATTGCCAGAGCAGCATTCTGTCAGATGTACACATGTTCTAATGCCAGCACAATACCAGCTTCTTTTGGTATTGCATTCCTGATACCAAAGGCGACTTTCAAGAACACTTTGAGCACAGAGCCATTCCACCACATATATATAAAGAGCCCTCATTCTTCCCACATCTCTGGCACACACCAGGGGTCACAACTTAAATTTGAAGCAGTCTCTCTGGGGTCATATTCCAATGGGACAAGATCCTATATGCTGACTCTATAGGAAATATTCCTATTTGTTTTAGGAATACCACACCACAATATCTCTCACTCCTCGTCTTGGATCTCTCTACCCAGATTATCAGCCCTTCCAGTTTGGAATTCACATGTGGTTCTGCTTGCACTCTCACTCAGAATTTTATAGATGCCAGATTCCAACACCCTGGAGTCCAGGTGCGACCTGGTCAACCAACTCTTCCAAAGTTAATTCTCTTGAGACTGATTCTTTGTTTAGCATGTGCAATGCACAGTGTCTACGCTTCAGGTGTTGTAGTCTTTCTGACTCCTTCACCCCAAGCTCCCTCTCTCATATTTATCAAATGTTTTCACTTTTCCTTGTTTGAACATATTTGAAAGTGTCTGCCAATCCCCCTGTCTCCTTTGTCTAAAACTGCCTCTCTAGAGGGATGAAGAGAATCGAGCACTGAAATGTAGATGTTTGGCGGGGTGAACAACTTTAACTTGCACAACATGTCGCCTGATCCCACATTACTAGGACAATGCTAATTGTATCATGAGAACCAATGGCTCAATGACTATCATAAAGAGGAGAGGAGGTAGTGGGCACACCTGTCTCGAACCTCTCAGCAGAACAAAGCTTTTCAGTCATAAGCCATTCAGTCTCATTCTCACATCTGTAGCCTTGTAGCCAAACATTACCTAGCCCTTTGTTCTATGCACTAGGCCAATTCCTTCTAGTATATCCTCAAGAAGCCTGCAACTAACGTAGTCAAATTCCTTTTCAGTATCCCATCTCAGAAGTGTAATCTTTAGGATCCTTCCTTGAATTATGAATCAAGGTGAAATCCGATTCTCTAATACTAAGGGTCATGCCCTTGCGCTGTGTGAGGAAGGTGAACAGAGGTGGCACTGTCCTCTCCAGCTGTCAGAGAAAAGCCTTGTAAAATAAAGTTGTGGGTCCATCTGGACATGGGGCTTAGTTTTGGTTAATTCCTTTAACGGCTCTATGAATTTTTGCAATCTACTTGCACTTCTCTAAATCCTCCGCAATACTCAGAGAGAGGATCAGCATTCCACAGTCCCTCAAGATGAATACTATTGCCTCCTCATCTTCTGGCCCCTGGGTATACAAGTTCTGGAAAAACTCTTGAAATGCTGCCTGTTTATCACATTACTTTGTCGCCCAACAACAACTGACACCCTTCCTAAATTCGTTTTGGCTCTCTGCATGTGGGCTCTCTTCACAAGCAGCGTACCTGTCTTTTCCCCCTCTCATAGAAGGTCTTCTCCTGTTTCAGGAAAGCTATCACAGCTGTATTAATTCATAGCAGAAATATCTCTTCTCCTCTGAGGATTGCCACCTTTAAGTGGTTGAGGGGCTTATGTGTCTCAGCGAACTAGAGAGCTATGTTGCTGGGAGGTTAGTCTCCTGGCAGGGCCACAGTCAAGGGGCAGAGACAAATGAAGCGCGATACACTGGTCCTCTAGGTTTAGGGTTGGGCATTTGTTAAGGAATAAACGAAAGCTGCCTTACATGCCTATCGGGATAATAGTCAGTAGATAGATAGTACTATCTCATGGGGCAACAAAATATTTTTAAGAACCTGGGTAGAGTATGCAGTAATACAACCATGATTCTTCCGGAATTATTCATTACATTCTGTTTAGACTCAGTCTACGAGCCTTCCTGTCAGAATTATTAATAATTTGAATGGAACTCACAGTCAAATATATGTGTTCATTACCAAACAAGTTGCTCCAAAAAAGAAAAAAGTGAGGTGGCTCAAGTGACAACTGATAACATACAACAACTGTAGATAGCAAAATATATTTCCAGGACAGAAATTAATAAATCTATTTGTCCTTTTGGAAATGGATTCAGTAAAAACAGTTCAAAGCTAAGTGCTTGTCAAGATACCAACTTGAATGTTGTTGGCCCATTGAGAGAGACATTTCATGGGAAACTCAGTGTATAACTTATTACATGTGCCTGGGAAGACAAAAATCATTATCTTCCCCAACATAAAAGATTGAAGGGCTAACAGGACCCAAGTAAATCTTTCAATTTTACTGCAAAAGTAGTTACTTCTACCCCACTCTCCCCACAGCTAATATCTATAATCATGGCAGTCAAACCATTCCTGATTGAGTAATCAGTTCTTCTCACCACCTGTACCGTTCATCCCAGGAGCTATTTATTTTCTTGCTCCTCCCTTATCCCATCTGTCCCTTGGCTGCTCCTCCTGTCCCACTGCCTCCCACATCATGGTTCAAAGCAACTCATCAGGTGTTTCGCCTGGGAGGGTGGGCACCTAGAGTCTTAGTTAAGATTATAGAGTATACTGCAGTGCTCATGGGCTGTTCTCTTGCTGTATCGGTTTGCCTCTCTAGTGCTTTGGGGGTTGGCTTCTGCACTCTCTTCACCAACGCTGCTCCGCAAGCACCAATGCTGCGCAGTTCCCTCCAGTGGGGGAGATGCTTCCTCAGATATCATCTGCTTCAGGCCTTCTTCCAGACCAAAGATCATCTTTTCACTCCCTTGACATGCAAACTGTAAGCTTGTCTGGAAAATCCATTTGTATCTAATCTGTCTTTTGTTCAGTTCCTGTATCATTGCACACAGATCTCTGCTATGCAGTAGAGTGGTGCCCAGAGGTCTTCGAAAAGCAACAGCCTGCTGTCTCCATACTGGAGGCTTTCCATCTCTCTGACCTTACAGATTTCTCTTGTGAATCTATTATCATACTTTTAACTGCAATATTCCTTGGCTTTGCAGAGGGGTCTTTAGATCATCCTCCAACTATGCTTATTTGTAGGTCTTCATATCCCTTCAGTACACTTCTGAGTCTCGCTGAGGCATGATTAGATATGTTGTCCTACTGATCCCTGCTTGAGATTACGGATGTGCAAATTGTCCATTCTTGAACTATTTTATAGGTCTTCATACTTGCCTAACATTAGTTTAGTTTAGGATTCTAAGTGGCAGACAGAAGTGTGCACTAGTTGTGCTAAAGTTGTGTTTCCCACAGTAGGCTTTCTCTGTAGATTCCTTTTTGTCTGGTTCAGTGACTGCATATCTGATTTAATGACAACCATGTCTCTGCCCAAGCCAGGTCATAATTTAACCATACTTGCACAGTCCCATCTTCTGTTCAGCTAAAAAGGACTTCTTCACGAGGGCATCAGTGAATACCATTTCTCCTGCAACCTCGGCTACTCCTGTGATATTGATATATTGCCTGCATTTCTCTGTGTCTCCTTCCTTAGTAGCCTCATCTGATTTAGGCTTTAGGGATTTTCATGTTGTTTTTGATTAAATTAACCCACAAATATTACTTACCTAGCTTATCTTGGATAGGGCAAGAAATGTGTGCCGCAGGGATCTGGTGGGGGTTTCCTTGTGCTCTAGCCCTCCGTCGCTGCAGCAATTTCAATGGGTGGACATCCACATCCAATAAAACCAGGCTTGGTGTCTTCGGGCCTGGAAGTATCTGGTACAGAGGTTGCAGACCCGGGATCACCGGGAGTTAACACTCTTAAAGGCCACAGATGGCTATGTGAATATAATTGAATTACTGACTTACATCTTGTATGAATTGCAATATGTACCTTATATTATTTAGATGAAAGGCCAGTGACTATATTTGAAGAAAATTGATAAGACCCACGCGTTGTGGATCCATACTAGCTTTTATGCCTAATCAAAGTAACTTGAGAATTTTTTCTTTGGATGACCTGTTAGGTGACTGTTATTGAAATGATTTGATTAATTTTAATATTTGCGTTAGGTTTAGATATGTTCATATGCTGTAGGTAACAAAATTAACATTTGTACTATTAAACACAGTTTTAACCTGTAATGTTTGTATGCCTCAATGGAATAAAAGTCATTTGGATGGATTAACATACCCCAAACCTCCGAATTTCTTAAAACATAGACGTCTCTATTAAGTTTGAAAAACAAAAAACAAGAAGTTTGATTCTTATTCCTTTAGTTTGTCTCTCAAGTCTTGTAGTAATAATAGACAAATAAGTGTTTACTGCACATAAAGTGTTGTAGCAGAGAATATTTCGGAGGCCCTCTTTACATCTTTTGAGCATCTTCTTGCCTTGGGAAAATGTTTAGTGGTGCAGTACATTATGAATGTGTAAACAGTTTAGAGGTAAATGCTTTATTCAGGACATGGTCTTTCTGTTTGTTATAATTTATAGATGTTGCTAGTTAATCTTAAGAATATTAAGATAATTGTGAACATGTTAGTGCTTTTGATTTCACCTATTCGTTGCCTTTGTTCAAGTATGGAATAATAAAGTTTTGCTCATTCATGATTTAATTTTGCTCTTTACCTTTAAAGAGCAGAACATACACAAATATGAACAATAACTGAGATTAGAAGCAAGTAAACTGTAGCTGCCCATGGGATTCTGAAACCAGTAAGCCATTTAAAAAAATACATTTGTACAGTTAATATCAGTAAGGGAATGCTGGAGAAGGAAATCAAAAATTGTCTACATAATTCTGTTTTAAACAGGAAGATAATGGGTGGTATCTCTTTGAAACAATTATTTTTTAAATTCTACTTTAGCAACATCTATAAATGTGACTGATATAGGGACAGAGAGTTTCATTTGTGCCTAGTATCAACTGATAAAATATATAAAGCCATTCTAAATACTGCACAATATCACGTGCAGTTCAAATATTATATCATATAAAAATCTGAACACTCGTAAAAATTGTATATTTTTGCTATTTAAGATTTCTCGAAATATTGAACAAGAGGATACATCATTTTTGGAGCTCAGAGAAGAGAGCCTGCAAAATGGGTTTAGTCAAAGTTGTTGAAAACATTTCAGGACAATACACATTAACTTGTTTACAGAAGCAAGAATCCCAGGAAAAGTCCACCTTGGCCCAGGCTTAATTAGGTAATAAATTATGGTGAGCCCTAGTACAACGTTACCATTAAATTACTAATTTTCATAATTCCTAAAATTAGAAAAGCTGCAGAAATATGGATTACATTGTGGTAAATCTGGAAATAGTAGAGACATGCAACATAATGTATTTCACTATTTCAAGCTTTTATCATAAGTAACTTGAAATTATGTTTTTAGAGATGGTTGTGTGACTCCAGTTTCCTATAGCACACCCTAGTCTTTCTCAATAGTGATGTCACAGTGATATTAGAGTAGAATTGTTTGGGATTTTTGCTGGATCTATGGGCCTAATTATGAGTTCGGCGGTCCTCCAGTGGTGGCGGTCCCTGGACCACCAGACTGGCAGTCCACCCGCCGTATTACAACTACGGCAGTGGGACCACCACAGGACTGGCGCAACCACCGGGGATCCCTGATCTTGCAACGATGGCGCAGCGGTGTGAGGCTGTAATATACTAGTGGTGCCGCTGCAGCACCGCCATACATATTACGAGTTTCCTCACTGCGACCCCTTTCATAGCAGTGAGCCCGCTGTGAAAAGGGTGGCAGTGAGGAAACAAAGGGGGCCCTACAGGGCGCGCATGCAGGGGGGCACATGGTGTTCCCCCCTGTCTGTATGCACCCCCTGTTCCTGCACTGAATAAAATGCACAACATTGTGCATTTCCGTCTGTGCAGGAATGGTCTGTGGCATGCCTCAGCAGTGCCTTTCTAAGGCTCTCCCAAGAGCCTTAGAAAGGCACCACCGCTGCAAGACCTCCTGACCTGTAATCCATTCAGAATATGGCGGGAAGGCGGGCTGACTATGGGTTTAGTGGAGTTGCACCAGCGCGCTGGCCCGCTGCAATGCCGCCAAACTCGTAATCAGGCCCTCTGTCAGTCAGGTCAAGCAATCTTGTAATGTTTTAGAGAACTGTATTATTCTTGTAGATAAAAGGGAAAATTATGACAGAATTATTTCTTTCAGCAATAGATGAGTTCAGTGCTCCAGGAACAATTCAGGAAATCAGTCTTGATTTTAGCTTCTAAGCTGCCCCACCTATTAATGTTACTAGAAAATATGCATGATATTTCATTTAGAATTATTTGTTCTGACAAACATTTACTATAGTGCTAATATTTAATTTGCATAACATTAACAGCAAAACATATTAGTTATTCCATGAAGGCCCTCTCTCTTCTTAGCAAATTGATAGGTGGCGGGCAACAAAATGTTGCGCACAATTTTTAATAGGCTTAGAGTGAGAAGGTGGGTAATTCTGAACTGCCTACCTAAACTTGACACAGCTGGTAGTCAGTAAGTTGGCATGTCAATGGGCCAGGCCGCGCCCAATCCCTGTCTCTACTGGCTCTTTGAATATCATGCTGTGCCCCTCTCCTTCAGGACAAAACACAATCACAATGTTAAGGCATAATTCAATCAGCAAAGAAAAGGGAGGCAGGGGTTTTTTTTTTTGGCAAAATGTTTCTGAAACAGGATGTAGTCTGAGACAGTATTTTAATGCTGTTTTCATTGGCTAGCATCTCAACCAACACCCTTTTGTCAAACTTTCAAGTTCACTTGTCCAAAACTACTTTAAAAAAATGCATTTCTGCAACCATACTGTAGTGTAGTAAAACTCAGCTGTGTTGAATAAATTCTTTTGTTTTTGAGATAACTTTGCAGTGCTTTTCATCTGTACTTTGTGTTGTACTGACTGCTTCCTTAATACATTTTTATACGGTTAAAGTTTTGCAGTACAAAATGTGACCAAATTAGTCAGTGGCCCATGCGGTTGTCTTGCATACGCCTGAAGTCCTTTACATTTAGCAAAGGGGCTCCCTTACTTCTATACTGTAGCTGCCTTCATCTGCCCATAAAGGTAATCCACTGAAGCAAAAAGCATAGAACAATTCATGAGGGAATGTTTTAAACAAAAGTTTACATAAGAAGTTTAACAGAAATTGAAGGGAAAGTGTTTGATCCACACCATGAGTAAACAAACACTTTAGTAAAAGAGAACGCTGCGGAGGCCTGATCAATGTGCCCAAACGAGTTTTCTTTTGTAAAGATAACGCTGCTGACTCCTGATTAATGTACCCAAGCATGTTTATTTTAAAATGAAATTATCTTGTTTCTTATTTGTGCAATCAAATTTTAAAGGGGGTAATCTAAGCCTAAAAGATCCCTAATATGCCAAAGGCATTAACAAGCATATATAAAACACCTATATATAGCTAGAATAAAATGCTACCTGGCTATACGTTATGAAGAAGTGGAACTTAATGAGGAGTTCCATGATCATATTGAAGAATGAGGCTGAAGATCAAGTTCCCATATGAGGCCACAAAAGTTTAAAGTGATTTGCAATAAACATTTTGCATACCCCAGTCGATTTACCTTAGAGTCTAAAATTCTATGATGATATAGACATTTATATATGATACATAATAGGTTTAACATGCAACATGGTCCAATGTTGCCATCACACGGTTCGGGTGGCCAGGACTCTTTGATGGCACACTAGACCATATTTCACAGGGAAAGATTTTTGAGGTTGTTCTCTTACATATGCAGCACATCATTGGTATTAACTGGAATAAAAGATTTAGGTTTGTTTAGTTTTTAAGAATAGATCAATGATTATACAGTGGCAATGGTCCGGGCTGGTGGAAGTATGTGACTCTGTGGCCGCAGTGTTTAGCACATTATTACGGATTTACAACACTTGCCACATATTCTGCAGCTTAATTAGCTGATTTCGACAAAAAAGTACTCCTAGCACAGATGGATCAAAATAAATCTGCCAGAGAATGTGCCACATAAATGGACTGTTCTTGCAACATAATCTAGATAATCCTGTTGCTTAATTTGGTCCTAAAAACATTTTATCTTCCTTACTGTATGCCAATGATGCTGTCCTGATGGGTCGTACTCCTAGAGCCTTGCGTCTTTCAGTACAGGGATTTGTGGATGTTATGGCCGCGTTAGATTTATGCACCAATTTTACAAAATCTTATATTATGGCCTGCAGATCCAGGAAGTACAAAATGAATTCTCTTCCTATTGGTAATCATTGTTTACAATGCACCAGCACTCTTTCATATTTGGGACTGGTTTTTGTTGCTAATGGTTCTTGAGTGGATCACATTGGCCATTGCAGGAACACATTATCTAAGCCTATTGGCCAGTGTTCAGTTTACGGCAACCTGGGGGGGGGGGGGTATTTTACCTATTCTATACAATTTTAAGACATTGTACCCCTATAGCAACGTATCTCCAATTGTCATAACATACAGAATGAAGAACATAGGTTGTGTCGCAATCAATCAATCAGGGGAATTGTAAGCGCGCTATTCACCCGTGAGGGTCTCAAGGCGCTGGGGGGGGGGGCGCGGTCTGCTTAGCCGAAAAGCCAGGTCTTGAGGGCCTTCCTGAAGGAGTTCAGGGAGGGGGCGCGTCTGATGTCTGTCGGTAGCTCGTTCCAGGTCTTGGCTGCAATGTGAGAGGAGGATCTTCCGCCTGCTCTATGGATGCGCAGGGTTTCGGCCAGTGCGAGGTTGGAAGATCGGAGGTTTCTTTTGGGTACGTGGAAGTTGATTCGGTCGTTGAGGTATTTGGGTCCGTTGTTGTGTAGGCATTTGTAGGCGTGAGTGAGGATTTTGAAGGTGACTCTCTTCTCCACGGGGAGCCAGTGGAGTCTTCGTAGGTGTTGGCTGATGTGTTCGTGCCGGGGGATGCGGAGGACGAGTCTGGCAGCGGTGTTCTGTATCGTCTGGAGTTTGCGGAGTTGGGACTTGTTGATGCCGGCGTAGAGTGCGTTTCCGTAGTCCAATCTGCTGGTGATGAGTGCGTGGGTGACTGTCTTCCTTGACTCACGGGGGATCCATTTGAAGGTCTTGCGGAGTATGCGGAGGGTGTTGAAGCAGCTGGATGTGACGGCGTTGACCTGTCGGTTCATGGTGAGTGATGAGTCGAGTATGATGCCCAGGTTCTTGGCGTGGTCTGAGGGGGTAGGTGGGCTTCCGAGGTCGGTCGGCCACCAGATGTTGTCCCATGCTGAAGGGGTGGCTCCGAGGATGAGGACTTCTGTCTTCTCGGCGTTGAGTTTCAGGCAGCTGTTAGTCATCCATACTGCGACGTCTTGCATTCCTTTCTGGAAGTTGAGTTTGGCGGTGGTGGGGTCTCGGGTGAGGGAGAGGATGAGCTGGGTGTCGTCGGCGTAGGATACGATGTTGAGGCCGTGTTGTCGGACGATGGCTGCGAGGGGGGCCATGTAGATGTTGAGGAAGGGTGGTAGTCTGATTCTCTGGCTTCTTCCGGTGAGGAATGATCGGATCCAGTCCAGGGCTGTTCCTTGTATGCCGGCGTTGTGCAGTCTGGTGACTAGTGTGCTGTGAGAGACGGTGTCGAAGGCAGCTGACAAGTCGAGTAGGATGAGGGCTGCGGAGTAGCCTTGGTCCAGGAGGGTGCAGATGTCGTCTGTGGCGGCGAGTAGGGCGGTCTCGGTGCTGTGGTTGCTTCGGAATCCGGATTGGGACGGGTCGAGGATGGCGTTCTCTTCGATGAATCGTGTCAGTTCCCTGTTGACCGTTTTCTCTGCAACTTTGGCTGCGAAGGGGAGGAGGGAGATGGGTCGGTAGTTCTTGAGGTCGGTGGGGTCCGCTGTGGGCTTCTTGAGCAGGAGCCTGACTTCTGCGCGCTTCCAGTCTTCTGGGAAGGTGCCTGTTTTGAAAGTGGTGTTTATGGTGCGTTGCAGTTCTGGTGCGATGGCGGCCGTGGCTCTGTGGTAGATGTGGGGAGGGCAGGGGTCGGTGGGGGCCCCTGAGTGGATGCCTTTCATGGTCGAGGCGGTGTCTTCGGTCGTGATCGGTGCCCAGTTGGAGATGGTGGGTTGGCTGGTGTCCTTGAGGGGTGGGGGGCCGCCTGTGGCGTCTGGAGGATGGTCGATGAAGTTGTCATAGAGGGTTTTGATCTTGAGGTGGAAGTAGGTCCCAAGCTTGTCGCAGAGGTCTTGGGACGGGGTGATGTCTGTGGCTTCGCTGCGTGGGTTGGTGAATTCCTGAATGGCACTGAAGAGTTCCTTGGAGTTGGTGGAGTTGGCGAGGATTTTGTTGTGGATAAAGTTCCTCTTGGTGGTTCTGATTTGGTTGTGGTAGTCCGTCATGGCGTCCTTGTAGGTGGAGTAGTTTTCGGTTGTCTTGGTGTTTCTCCAGTTCTTCTCCAGGCGTCTGCAGGTGCGCCTGGCTTCTTGGAGAGCGGTGGTGAACCAGGAGGCTTTCCTGGGGCGCTGTTTGTTGGGGTTGCGTAGCGGGGCGAGCTCGTCTGCGCAGTTGGAGATCCAAGTGTGGAGTTCTCTGGCTGCGATGTTTGCGTCGGGTGTCCAGGTGTGGCTGTCTCGGGTGAGGGTGGAGTTAAGTTGCTCATCGGTGACCTTGCTCCAGTTCCTTCGTGGTGGGCGTGGGCTGGTTTGGGTGGCTTGGGTTTGTCGACGGTGAAGTGCACGCAGTGGTGGTCGGTCCATGGTGGTTGCGTAGTGTGGCTGAAGTGGACGCTGTTTCCTGTGGCGAAGGTGGGGTCGTGGGTGTGTCCTGCTCAATGGGTTGGTGTGGTGACGAGTTGTTTAAGTCCGATGTTGGCGAGGTTGTCACGGAGGGTGGTGGAGTTGGGGTCGCTGGGGTTGTCGAGGTGGAAGTTCAGGTCTCCAATGAGTATGTAGTTCGTTGATGTGATGGCGTGGGGTGCGATGAAGTAGGTGATGGTGGTGGCGAAGGGTGTCCGGGGGGTCTTTAGACGAGGGTTCCTCGGAGTGTGGCGTTGGGGGTGGTCTGGATCTGGAAGTGCAGGTGCTCGGCGGAGGGGAGGGTTTCACTGGAGGTGGTGAGGTAGAGGGTGCTCTTGTGGGCGATGGCGAGGCCCCCTCCCGGGTGGTTGGGGCGGTCCTTCCTCTGGGTCTTGTATCCGTCCGGGATGGCGATGTTGATGTCGGGGGGCGGAGGAGGCGTTGGTCCAGGTCTCCGTGAAGAAGGCGATGTCGGTCGAGAGGGAGTCGAGTAGGTTCCAGATTTCCATGGTGTGCTTGTGTACGGAGCGTACGTTGAGGAGGATGCATCTTAGGGTGTCGCCGTTGCTGGCATCGGCGGTGTTGGAGGTCGGGGTTGTGGTGAGGGTCAGGCGGCAGTGGAGGCAGGAGAACTGGCCGTGGGTATTGTTTGGCGAGGCCTGTTGGCAGTCTCTGTGTCTTTCGGGGTTGAGTGCAAGGAGGGTGGTGGTGTCGTAGCGATGGTAGGTTGGAGATCCAGGGTCCCTGGCGCTGGCCGCGGTCGGGTCGTGGACGGGCGCAGACAGGCTTGCCTTAGGCGCGCCAGCGGCGCGACCACGCAGCGGCAGCCATTAAGTAGGGGAGGGAACGTGCAGCTGGGAGGTAGGAGCGGGGCGGTAACGGCGGGAAAGTAGGCAACGCGACCAAGCACAACACAATTACAGGGGGTGAAAAGAATAATATGGGCAGAGATGGCACAATAGCACAAGTGGGGAAACAAACTACAAAACTACAATAGCGCTAACCAAGAGGGGGGACAAGCACAATTTACCAGATGTCAGCGAGGTGGGCACTCGGCGCAGGGCAGTCTCGAACCCTTTAACAACTAAAGGTATCCTACCCAATAGCTCTAAGTTTAGCACTATACTCTCATGGCGTCACCCACTTCACGTGGGGAAAAGGAGCAACTCCTTTTTGTTTTAGTAACCCTCACACACCCTAGTGGTGTCATGCTTCATCATCGGGTTCACCCTGACTCCTAAAGGTCAGGGTGGGCTCGACCATATTCCAGGGAGCACTTAGGAGAGATAGGCAAGGGGGTCGAAAAGATTAAAAATCCTCCTTCGCCACCAGGTATCCCTTTATTGGCGGAGGCGTCGGGGATATTAAAATATATACAAATGGGACAGCAGGAGATAATGGTCCGATGACCCTAATGTCTTGCCAACATGTTTCAGCCCCTTAACACATGGCCCAATGGGCCCTGGGCTTTCTTCAGGGCGACCAGAAATTCCCTCCCTGGCTTCCTATAAAACAGGTATTTCCTATTTTAGTTTTTATAGGGCTGCAGATAGCTGCACCCACAACATTTAACACGGAAGGTATACTTATCTTCCTTTCTTTTCAGTGATACAATCGCCTGTAAGAGAAAAATGAGGACACACAGACATTATATACATCACACTTGATATGTGTACCCCATGTAATGCCAAGTACCTGGGTGCTGTCACGTGCTCTCACTCTTATCCATCATGGTGACCTGTGTTCAACCACAAGTGAGCTAATAAATGGACTCATTTGTCTGATTTGCTCGCAATTCTGTGGCGTGTAGTCAGTAACTGTACTGCTATCAGAAAATCTGTGAACAATAGTCCATGCAGTAATCCATATGCAATCATTTTAACACATGATACCATGACAACTTCAAACGTAAACAACTCCTTTTCTCACTAGACTTAGTACTAAAAGCTCAATTTCCTACCCAAATCTTGTGGACATTGTATGTCTCAAGGAGAGCGGCGCGACCGCGCAGCAGCCGCCATTAAGTAGGGGAGGGAACGTGCAGCTGGGAGGCGGGAGCGGTAACGGCGGGAAAGTAGGCAACGCGACCAAGCACAACACAATTACAGGGGGTGAAAAGAATAATATGGGCAGAGATGGCACAATAGCACAAGTGGGGAAACAAACTACAAAACTACAATAGCGCTAACCAAGAGGGGGGACAAGCGCAATTTACCAGATGTCAGCGAGGTGGGCACTCGGCGCAGGGCGGTCTCGAACCCTGCGTGGGTTGGGACAAGGATATGCGGCGCAGAGCACAGCGGAGCTGCTGGGGAGAGAGCAGGCCTCAGACCGGGGTCAGAGGTCTTGCTCGCGCTCCCCCGCAGCGGCCGCCATTAAGCAGGGGAGGGGTGAGGGAACGTGCAGCTGGGAGGCGGGAGCGGGAGCGGGGGCGGTAACGGCGGGAAAGTAGGCAATGCGACCAAGCACAACACAATTACAGGAGGTGAAAACAATAATATGGGCAGAGATGGCACAATAGCACAAGTGGGGAAACAAACTACAAAACTACAATAGCGCTAACCAAGAGGGGGGACAAGTGCAATTTACCAGATGCCAGCGAGGTGCCGCAAGCTTTTGGGGGTCCCTATTTCCTCGCCCCAATATATTTGCCATAGTGAACTGAATCTATCCTATGTAGAATATTACATCAGAGCACGTCCCCCCTTGTTTTGGCTAGCTGAATGGAAAAACAAGGCGACGTCTCTTACAAGAGACATTATAGAGGACTGCCATAGTTGTGACAAAGGCATGGTTATTCCATGGCTAGCAGGGGTAGAGACTAGCTTGCGCAGGGTTGCTATGCGCATGTCTTTGATAAACCTCAAAGCCTCGACGCTGTAAGAAAAAAGAAGATTCTCGAAGCTCTATATAAGTGTTATCGCGAGGAAAGACTGGCCAAAGAGGCTAGGAAACCGAGTGTCGCCTTGTATTTGAACATTAAAGATGATAATTTAATCGCTGGGTATTTATATAAACCCAAGGGTCGCTGGAAGTGTAGCCTTTTGTTTCGCCTTTGGGCTGGCACTGTCCAGTATCTACTATGCTTCCCCTTGGCTTTTCAAGCCAATCTTGACTCTTATCCCTGACTATGACGAGTGTTCTGGCCAATCCTTACTACATTTTTTATTAATTTGTGGATACTACATGATGTATATAAAGCCCTTCCTGCTTCCCTTTTTTAAGAGGCACTCCATTATAGACTATAGGGAAGCATTTAGCAGTCTTTTTAAATTGGGCGATGAGGAGATAATCACTTGGGGCCTTTCTGAAAATTGCAGTCCAAGCCTGTATTTCAATGAGTACTGTATGATTTGTATTCTGCACTTTAATAGCTCTGTACTACATTGTATGCTTTTACTGTGTTTTTTAACTTCAAATTGTTTTATTGCAGGATGTTTTATCGACGTATGTATTTATACTTTTATGGATATGTTTTATTCGAATAAACAATGCAAACAAAACGAATGAAAAATTTACTAAGCGCAACGGTTACTCGGAGGCGTCTTGGCATTAAGCGAGACAAGAGACATTGAAACTTATTATTTCTTGGACAAAGAGCCACGTTTTCAATGATGTCCTAAAGATTGAAAGAAAAACAAGTTCAGGCGGAAGCCGGATCCAGTTAAGTGCCGTTGACCTAAAAAAGATTCTACCGCCCCAAGAATAGCGTTTAAAAGATGGCACCAACAAATACCAACCGGAGCTGAAACACAAAGTTCTGCCAGGCGTATACCACCTCAAATTCTTCTTAAAGTAAGAAGGGCCCTGTCCATAAAGGGTCTTATAAGCCGTGCACAGAGCCTTACAAATAACACGTTGCTTAACTGACAGTGTAATTTGATAATGGACTCTTTTGCTGATTAAAATGTAGGGATTTTCAAGAAAAATCGGGCAGCAGCATTTTGAAGAGTTTGCAGTTTTTTTTAAAGAACCTTTAGACAGATCTAAATAGAGTCTATTACAATAATCCAGTCTCACCAGAGCAAGACCTATGACCACTGTTTTTAGAAGATCGAAAGTTAAAAAGTTTTTTATCATTCATTCAATATTGTTTATTTTGGATTACAAATCCATAAAACACTCATTAGAACATAGCAAGATACTATTGGAAACAAAGAATAATAAATAGTTAAAAACATTTTTTCTCACTCTAAGGGCGTGAAAGAGGATGACGCAACCCTATTCACTTGCTCTTTATATTTTAATTCATTGTCCACAAGATGTTTAACCTTAGAGACAGGTGTTGGTAGTAGACCCAGGGCCGGTGGCCACCATATTGGGGTCCAGAAAGAAGCGTTATTCCCAAACAGGTTAACCTCCGTCTTTGAGGAATTCAACTCACGACAATTGCAGTCCATCCATTTACTTACTGTGACCATACAATTCCTGAATACATCTCCAGAGCGGACATCATTCTTTGAAAAAGAGACCACAATTTGGGTATCATCAGCAAACGATGCTAATGATAACCCTAATCATTTGATAAGCGTGGCCAAAGGAGTCCCATACAAATTGAACAATGAAGGGCCCAATCATGAGCCCTGCGGAACTCCACAAGGCAGAGAAAAGGGCTCTGAAGTAAAATCGCCCAGAGAGACTGCTTGTCACTGATCACAGAGGAAAGACTGCAGAAGGGAAAGTGCTGGCCATTTATACCCAGACTGCGCATACGGTCAACCAAGAGTTCATGGTTGACCATATCAAAGGCCGCTGACAGGTCTAACAGGATGAGGGCAGCACTCTCTCCTGCATCTGGTGTCACTCTATTTTCCTTGGTTGCTGCAATTAACTCGGATTCCGTACTATGGTCCTGTCTGAAGCGGAACAGAGTGTTGTTGAGGAGATGATTCTCATCTATAAATGAAGCAAGTTGCACGTTCATCTCCTTCTCCACCAGCTAAGCTGGGTAGGGAAGCCGAGATATTGGACTATAGTAAAGCTCTGCCAAGTGGTATGGGAGCTGTCACTATGATGATGTTTTATAAAGACCTGTGAAGTATTTCACAGATTTTTGTTAAGTATGTTTTTTTTTTGTATGGCTGCATTTTGAGCAATAAAAGCAGCATTTCAATAAACATTTACATATTTGAAATACACCTTTTTCAAGCTAAATACACAAAATAAAAATGTAATATAAAAATGCATTGGGGTAGCGTGCAATATGGTCTTATATTTCCATCTCAGGGTTCTGGTGACAGTTACACACCACCGGGCCTTTGGCCTCGTGGCTTATGATGTCACCAGAGCTCCTTGCTAATACTGGACCATATTACAAATTTATGTATTACCTCTCTCTCACTCTTGTACACTCGCTCTTGCACTCTCTCTCTCTATATGTGTGTGTGTGTGTGTGTATATATATATATATATATATATATATATATGTATATATGTGTGTGTGACGTTATAGTTTGGAGACAAATTGAGACAAGAACTAAAGTTAAAAAAAAAAAAAAAACACTATAATTATAGTCAGCTAACTATAACTTGCACCCCCTGCCATTCATTGCTTATGATCTCACATATTGCATTGCTCATGACATGTTAAATGACTTCATTGATGACATCTCAAATGACATCATCCAATGATTGTGACACTGTGCTGTAGGTGTTGTGGACTGAAAGTAGTTCAAGAAGCTACTCCTGCACTCAATTTTCTATCACTAATCAAGTGATAATCGGCATAAACCTTTGCAAGTTGTAGGACACAGCGTATCTATCAATTCTCCCACATTTGATAGATGTCACCCTGTTTTTCCTGGTATTCACCTACATAACATACAAAATGCCTCCATACACATTAATGGCCTCACCCATTTTTTAAACCTTGAACACCCTTCAAAATAATGTTCATTTTCGTTTCACCTTAATGGAATCACACTCTTAAAGACCTCACAAAACCCGCAATTTTGAGTCAAGAGGTTGACAGGTATGCGTTAATCACTGATAAGGCAATTTCAGCCAGGCCGTATGGACACCCCTCTGTAGTTTAGTAAAATACACTACTCTGAATACCGGAATCACATACAACTGTAGAGTGATTGTTGCAACCACACTGAGTTACACCATCTCTAAGTTGGTTAACCCTACATTGTACACTATTTAACAATGTGCAATGCCTCAAAATCACGAGGGAAGTTCTGCAAATAAAAGTTTACATACAATATCTCTATAGCAGTATATAACATATATATAACATGGACATGTGCCGAAACATCCACAGGGGAATAATAATTTCTGAAAAAAAGCTTTCACTTTTGTCACAGATTTTTGGAAATAGCCTTTGTGTTCAATCCACAACCTACTTTGAAATGTGTGTTCATGTGTGTTCATCGTTTACTTTGAAATATTAATTGCAACCAGAACTTCAATGGTAGGTAAACTATGCACCATATACCTTTTGCCACAGAGAACCAGGCTTACTCCAGGGCCTACACTATTTCCATTCTAGACACACAAAGTAATTCAATGCTGTATATGACTTTAGGCCCTTTTCTACTAACTAAATTTTCTTAAAATGTTGCAAAGAAATAGCAGTGTTATGGATTGTGTATCAACTATGTAATCAATTATGTCGTATGAGATGTCATCAGTAATGTCATCAATGATTTCATTTAACATGTCATGAGTAACTAATATGTGAGGTCATAAACAGTGCACGAAGGGGCCAACAAGTTATAGTTAGTTCACTAAACTATACCTGGTGGATTTCTGATTTTTAGACATTATTTTTCATCTTATTTCAATAACTTCCTATACCATCACTTCAACCTTTGTTTATTCAGAGAAAAAAGTATTTATCTATCTATCTACACACACACACACACACACACGCACATACACACACACACATACATACATAATATGCTATTTATTGCCATTGATGAGCAAGGGGATGTGCAATGGGTCATAGTGGTACTTCCCCTCCCTCAACAATGGTACTAAATAGCATGTTGCATTCAGTGCATCTATCTCCATGCATGGTTTATGTCATGCTGCACTTTCATATACAATAATTATAACGAAAGCTATTTAATCATAACCAAAGCACAAAGGGTAACATCCATACAGCCAGCTACAATCACAGTAATGAAGCCTTTTAATTATGGTTCAAATGTATTTATTTCCTAACGTGAGTCTAGAATGGAATCCTTTAAGCTGTTAAACTCTTCTGTGATAATACCATGGCATTTTACCCTCTAATAATCACTGTGTAAATCTGTGATTATTAGTACACTTGTTCCTAAAAACATGTTATTTGACTATAGTTAGTTTCACTGAAATGGCAAACACAAATACATGCACACACACAAACAAAAAAGCACACATATTAGACAGTTATGTGTCAGCCGCACTCTCCATTGAAAAGGCATTTTTTTATTTGCTTATAACTTTTGACCCTGTGGACGGATTTGCATGAAATTTGCCAATCCACTAACTTGGTCAGCTAAGTTTTGCATGCCAAATTTTGTGATGTTCCATCCACAGTAAAATAGGTTAAACAGGGAGGGGGCAGTGTGAAAATGTGTATATTTCCCTTTGAGCTCCCATAGAAAATTTAGGTGAAAGATAGAGCAAGAACCTAAGCCAGACAGTATGATTTCTTTCATTTGGTGTAAGTCTGCTCAGTAGTTTTTAAGATATTCATATTAAAAAAAGGTGCCAGTGGGGCTAAAGGGGTTAACACTTTTGTTTATCTCTGCCATTTAACTCAGTCCTGTCAATCACATTTAGAATTTTTTACACAATGTCATTGGCTGTTGTTGTGTAGTTCCTATAAACCTATATAGGATCTGCACGTTTAGACAACATAGACTGTGGGATTGGTGTCCAGACTGATTCCAGACACCCCCACCGGGTATGTTCGCCTATATACCAGCTAGCTCACAGTGCCATTGTAAACTCCTCTTACCAAGGAGAGAATAGTTCCTGGCAACTATCGAACATGACAACTCTGTCCCATCAGGGATCGTGGAAACAGTACAGTACTTTTTGCTCAGTCACTCGTGCTCACTTTGTCTCAGAGAGATACACAGAATAAACGGTGGGGACGTTTTCAATAAGCATTTATTGAACCAGCGTCATTCTAGTGTAAAATAGGTGTGCTTAAACAACCATAAGACAGAAACAGATATAAATGATTATAAGCACCAACAGAGTAAAAGGATGGTAGATTTCTACCATAGTGCTAAAACAATGAATGCAGGCAGGTATAAAAATACATGACAGTGGTAATGCATACTCCTACGATGCAACCCTAACTAGATGTACCTAAGTGTACCTAGCATGTATGTAGGTGTAGAGCCAAGAATCCCTCTAGGATAAAGTCAACCCCGTTACCTAGAGTGAGAGACTGTGGGACCCCGTCTTGGTCTCGGGATGGACACCCCACGAGGGATGTCAGACCACTGCGAGCTGGAGTGTCTGCGTGCAGGAACCTCAGCGACTCGCGTCAGTGTGTCAGCATGGAAGTCGTTTTTCTCCTCTCCCTGCCTCAGCAAAGATATGGTGTTTATATACCCAAAGTGGTACCTTCAGGGGATCTACCTTGCTGAAGTCATATCGGACTTAGGATGACGGAAGGAATGACCCTTATACATAGTTATTATGCAGGAGATGGTAGTCCTGCTGAGTTTCCAAGACTCCTCATGCATAATGAAGGAGGCTAGTTTTCAGGGAAAACCCCATGTCCTGTAAGCAGTACCGTAACTAGGTAAAAGGTCAGTCCCAAGAACCGTTATATAGTGTAATGGCAGGGGAAATATAGGTGAAAGGTTTGGTTGCTACCTGAGCCTATATTGGGGTACCTATATGAAACATAACACTGGATTAGGGCTGATTTTGTTTTTTCAGCCATCTTGAAGCTTGACTCAAGAGTCACACGCTGTGAAAAAAAATCCACATGTGTGGAGCCAATCCCAAAGGTGACCGTCACCTGGGCAGTGGTGAGGGGAACCTAGACAGATGAAAAATATAAGGCACTTTGAGAAAAAAGCGTTGTTTTCAGCATGCTAATCTTGAGTCAGAAAAGACCACCCAAAAGCTTGTCAGTGGCCATTTTAAGTGCTGAATTCAACCACTATTTTGTCCCTGTTTCTTGAGTAGGAGCCAACTCATGAGTTTCATGCAGTGTGTGTAAAACAAAAAGCACAGATGAAAGCTAAACTCTAAAATGAGTCTCTGGCTTTGCTTGGATGGCAGTAGGTAACACAAGAAGGAAAAATAAGGGGGACATCTACCGATAATTACTAAGAATAATATGTATATTTATACATATATTTTTTTATTTGTAAAAACATTAGTCTCTACTGCTAGAGGTACCAGACCTCAAAAGAAGAACTAAAAACCTAATATCACCTATTGTAGGGGTAGAAACCCTTAGAAACATTTTATACCCAAGTTACATCCCACTGGAACCAAGTAAAGACAATTGATACCTACCAAACCAAATGGTTTTTATATTTGCAATGGCTGGAATAAGTGCAAATATGATGCAATCAGAAAACAGAAGGTCAAATATAACAAACAAAAGGAATTTGGATCCCTCATGTCTTTAACTGTGACTTTACCTTTACAGTTACGTTCTAGGATGTGACTTTAACTTGATCTATATAGGGAGTATCATCAGACCTCTAAAGTTATATATAAAAGGACATGTTAGGGCAATCAAAAATAAGGACTCTAAACACCCAATGACTGATCACTACATTGAACATCACAAGGTGATAACTAATTTTAAATCCATGGTATCGAAGAGCTCTTTCAAGGCAACAGAGGGGAAGATAGGGAACAGATGAATAGAAGAAGTGAATCGAAATGGACATGTCAATCACAATTTATTGATAATGGGCACAACACAGATCATGAATTTCATGACTTTCAGTAATAAACTGTGAGACAATGTACACAAATGATACACACACCTCCTATTATAGGTTGTTTGATCATGGTGAAAATAGAGAAATATTGGTTAATTACTAAGATTCCTATAGGTGTCCACATCACACTTTCTGTGCATGGACACACAATCATTTGATATTCAACATCGGTTATATGCTTCCTTTCACATATTCTGCTCATAGGTCGACCAGTGTAGCCAACGGTGAAAGAACTTTGGACTTTGATATGGATGCCCACGAACGTAAGACAAAATAATTTACGATAGTCAAATGCTAGTCTACTGTGCTAAGTGATGATAGTAGATTTACATACTCAAATCCAATGGTGAATTTAATAGTACACTATTTTATAAGACAACGCTTCAAAACAATTGGGACTCTTTTTTTCAAATGTAGTTTTTTTTATTTTTCCCACCCCACATACCAAGGAACATCATCTAGGTGTTGTATACCAGCTCTAATATCGAGCCTATACGTAGTGTGCCATTATCGATACGCGCTACCTCACATACCTAGGACTATTGCTATTATTGTTATTGGGTTGTATAAACTGAACATTATTAATATGGAAATGCACTATTCAAGAGACAACACTTCAAGACAAGTATGGCTGTCTTTTAAAATCAGGCTTTCATATTTTTGCTATCATATATACCAAGAAACATTAACTTGTAGTCATATACCAATTATAGTATGCCAACAATACATATTTTGTCTTTAGTGAGACATGCTGCCTCACATACTGAGGAACAATGTTACTATTGATGTTGGATTGCATACTCATTCCACTATGTCGTCCATACGCGGTATGCCATTACGGATAAGGAAAAGTGACCCGGGCTAAAAAACTGGGGCTAAAATGGCACCCCATGTGTAACGGCAATACATATACGAGGAGTTACGACTGCACACGGGTGAGTCTCGTGCCCTTGGGTGTTAAGATTAGAGTATATTATACAGCACTTTATAAGTCCATTTTTACTGAGTTTTTATCATAATGTTTTTCGTCCCCCCCACTTATCATTAAGATTTAGTGGTGACATTCCTTTTCTCTCTCTCAACGGTCTGCCCAACAAAGCAACACTTTGTAGAATGGTAAAATACTGACCACCGATATGGCTCAAAGTTATGTGTAATGATGTACAATAATGTACGGGGGTCACATTGTTGTTTTCAATCTTGGTCTGCCTAGTTCGACAAGTATGGCATCACTTTATAAAAGATTGCTCTCAGAAATAGCTTTAAATTATATGTGATGATGTACAACAATGTTCGAGCTATAAACTCATTTTGTCCTATTAAGATTTTGGTCCACTCAGAGACTTGATGGGTAACAAGTCAGCATTTTCTAAAAAAATACTCTCTGCTAACCACTTAATAAACCTTGCATAGTACTACACAGACCATTTCTGCTTCTAAGCCGAATACCACTTTTAACAAGGGTTCTAATACACATGTGGTGTTGAGTTATAATAGTTGTCACTGCCAACTTTTCAATTTGATTAACAATAACACTGGTCACTTTCTGGATGCTTTAATTAGTGTAACTTACCATTACATATTCCACAAAGTTTTTTCAAAGATAGAATACTGCCCTAAGCCCAACTCCCATGTTATATAATATGAATCAGTTTAATTAACCGCCCCGCATTGTGTTTTTTTCTTCAAAATACTAATTTTGGATGTGGCTTCAAACATGCTTGTGATGAAGAGCAACACTATGCACTATCACCTACCCATCTGTTTGCTTAAAATGACACAGGTTAACGCATGGGCATTTGTTTAGCATATAAACCCTTTACAAATTTGATGATATGGAAAATAAGATGGTATGGTGTGTATTGTACTGGTGTAATGAGTGCTGTTTTTGCACTAATGGTGATTAGCTATGTATCTGCCACATGTACCAGCATATGGTTAATGCTTGATCTCAACAATTTCCCTGATCAGATCTGGGCTCAATTACTTTTGAAAATAGATGTTCATTACAAAGCTCATACATAACTTGGGGCCAGATGTACGACCCACCAATTTGCGACTCGCAAATTGCGTCGCATTTGCGACTTGCAATTTGCGACTCGCAAAGTGGGATGCACAACAGTGTCTGAGGCACTGTTTGCGATTACCAACGGGGTCGCAAATTGCATGCCTCATGCATATTAATGAGGCTGTCGCAATTTGCGACCCCATTGGGAATGGCTGGCACTCCCAGGGATGGTGGCCTGCTGGGGTCAGCAGACCACCATGTCTGGGACTGCTTTTGAATAAAGCAGTTTTTTAAAAAAAATGCAGCCCGTTTTCCTTAAAGGAAAACGGGATGCATTTGAAAAATAAAAGTGAACCTTTTCAGTTTCATTTTTTAAGGGCAGGCAGTGGTCCCTGGGACTACTGCCTGTCCTTAAAAAATATTTTTAGAGCCACTCACAAAGGGGAAGGGGTCCCCTGGGGACCCCTTCCCGTTTGCGAGTGGTTTACCACCCTTCTGTGAAGGGTGGTAAACTGCGACTGTTTTGCGACCGCAATTGCGGTCGCAAAACAGTCATTCATAGCTTCAGGAATCGCTATTAGGAAGGGACGCCCTTGGAACGCCCCTTCCTAATACAGAGTCGCTAATCCTATTTTGCAAGTCGCAAAATAGGATTAGTACATGGGCCACACGTTTTTGCAGTCGCAAACGGGTCTAAACCCATTTGCGCCCGCAAAAAAACGTTAGTACATCTGCCCCTTGATTACCTATAGTACACATAGATTAATTTACAACTATTACCTGCCTTCATTATTAGGATATGCATGGCGTAAACCAGTGCTTAATTTGTGCAGGTGTTTGCTGGTGCTTGGCACCGGCACCTTAATGTTAACACCAGCACTTACTTTTGACAGTCCACCACATCGTGGCACTGTCTGTCTAATTTCTATTGAAACACATCAGGTTAACAGTTAAATACACACTTTAAAATAATTCTAGCGCAGTCTGGCCATTCATACTGCTTTGGGTAGCCTGGAGTTGTCCATGTCGCATTTATAGGATTATGATGTTTAGTACAGAGTGTTTATACTGGCATGCAGAAGCACTGGCAGGTCGTGTTGGGGGTGCAAGCTGCAGTGGCCTCCTACGCAATATCTTAGGCACCGGCACTTATTTATTATAAATTAAGAACTGATGTGGACCCAAACAAAAATAGAGAAATTACAAATTTAGAGTAGACATGCTATCATAATACTCAGAATGTATAATATCTATAAATGTGCATATAGTTCAGACAGTAGAATTGCACTAAACAAAGTTGAGGTTTGGAACATTGTCTCTTTTAGGATCTGTTTACTTTCTATGCTACGTTAAAAACTATTTGTGTGTATGTCCATCATTTACTGAACCGGATCTAAAAAAACTTTAAATATACTAATGGATGGTCCTAGTGGAGAATACTTCAAAAGATGACTATACTGGTGTGTGTTGGACATAGGGCTCTAGATAAACTTGTTTATTGCTTTAACCAACATGTGTGAAATTAATATATATGATTTCCTGAATTCTGCTATTAAACCACATTGACGAACAGAGATCCTCATTGTTCCCAGATGTCAACTATTAATGAACTAGGATGGATTAATATATGTATTGCAATCATAAGTGGTGTTCTGATTGGGTATTATAACCCTATGATTATGTACATAGGTATGTTATTTTGATATCACTACAATTGTTTTATGAATTGTAATTTGTGTGTATTTACATTGATTAGAGACCTGAAGAAGTTCACTGAAAATAAAACTAGTATGTGTTGTGGAAGACCTAAGGACTACTATGACTAGATTGGTCAAGACATTCAAGTGCCTCCCAGCTTGGAACTATCAACAACTACTTTCAATATATGTGATAAATTACCTCAATTGATTAAAGGCTGTGTACCTTTATGAGAAGACGGAACTCAGGGGTGGCTAGCAATATTCCTTTGATCTAAGGTTGTGGATTTGTTTGTGATATAATACGCTTGTTCCCTGACCTACAATGTGTTTGGTTTCCAGCCTTGCTAAGAGGCAAGGGATTGCCAAACTGAGGTGTTCAGAGACGCTCTCCTTTCTTATTAATAAAGGCCCACCGGTATATTTTTGGGAGTTATTATGTTGGCAGAGGAGCAGCAAACAGGCAACAGTAGTTCTATTCCAAGTTTGAGCTCTCGCGGCAGGCACAAATTGGCTTAGCCTCCCCTAATACTGGAAGGCTGGGGGATGGCCTGACCATTGCTTATTCCTGAGTAACAATCATGTTGCAGCTTCCATTGCCAGTGTAAAGGTGGCAGAACAAAAAGGCCTACTCAACTCGTGCAGCAAAGTGTTGTCACTGCAGCCAGTAGGTGCTACAGGGCCTCCTGCTAGTGCCATCACAGGGGGGGAGCAAGCGAGGCTGACTGCCATAGGCACTGCTCTTTGAAGGACCCCAGGCTACTACTCTTAAATTTATTTAATTATCACTCGAGCATGCCTAGCCTGCTTCTGTGATATTCATGATGAGGGAGATAACGTCAGCCACTACTAGCTAGCACTATATACTGGAGCTGCCTCGAAATTTGTCCAAGGACGTGGTTTTCATTTTGAAAGAGGTCTTATGCACCAGGGAGGAGCTCAGCAATGATTCCACATGACGTTAGAGACATAGGCTCCACAAAAGCCCTGAGAGCTCTGTCTCCTGCCTGTGAATTCACAAAGAGAAGATGAAGCAAACCCTGAAAACTAACGTCTACTAGCTTGCAATAAGTTATTACTTTTGCTCCTCCGTGTAAAAGGAAAATATATGGTGTAAGGCAAACCCTACATACATGAACACTAACTCAGCTGAAAATAAACAAACTAACCTTGCTTTCCAGTGTTAGTCATTAGGATATAAAAACACACCAAAAGAGCACAGCAAAGCCAAACACCTCCAAAGGCAGATTATATCACCACATACACTTCAAGGCAGTATTTGTGCAAATAAGCCACAGTATTCTTGAGTACAGTACCTTCTGAATTAGGGCTAGGAGTGGACACAGGAAACTGGTAGGTAGGAGTATAAGGGTTGTCGTCTGCAGCAGAGAAAAGCGGAAGTGGATTTGAGAGGATCCAGATGTATAGGTAGTTATAATTTCCACTTTAATTATCAATGGTTTATTATTTTTTAGGTTAGCTCAAAACAGTAAGAAGCTCATGCTAAACTACATCATGAGCGGGATTTGCTTTTCGCATGGAATCTGCAGCACACACTTATTGTGAAAACACAATGCAAGCTGCCGTTAGTAAACAACAGAAAGCTACTTCCTACAGCATGTTTAGATAATTGAGCAACTTGAATGAATGAAAGCAAAGAAGGACAATGAACAAATTCTGTCTAAACTACTGGTACCTTTTGGTTTTTGCTGGATTTCAGGAAGATCAGGGAATTTGTAGGTTGGGCAATAAGTGTTTTCATCTGGAGTGTCTAAGGAGAGGCACAAATTGTGAAAAAGAACATTGATGAGAGCTGTGAAGAGCAAGAAATGATGAGCAAGGTATGATAATCCTATTGCCGCATCTCGCATCCGTGTCCTATCTTGCACAAATTAAGCCCCACCAATTCAGTGACAGCAAGGCGGCTGAGTAGGACAAGTGCTTCGAACTGAAGAACTATACGTGCCATTTGTAAACGATTACCACATGAATTGCAATTATTTGAGGAAAATAATGAAAAGGATGCCTCACTGAACTGTAGGCCAGTAGCCCACCAAACACAGACCTACATGGACAATTAGACAGATCATTAATTCCTTGAACCCTCCAGGTGCAATGGCACAAACAGTAATGCTACATTTAAAAGCAGGTTTGCTATCTTCTATCTGTTTTCATAGTTTCTGTTTTTATTCAAAACATAACACCTAATGATAACTGACCAACAATATAGTCATTGAAAATCTATTCCATAGCAATTGATAATCTATGACTTTAACTTCTCATTTGCGCAAACACCAGAAAATCAATTATCTAATTGCTAAAATGTTTAACTGTTTAATAGGGAGAGATTTATTGATGAGATTATGAGACAATATGCCGGGAAAAAATTATGTACAACACATAATTTAGCTTACCAAAAATCTGAATGGTTTATTACTTTCCATTTTCAAGCATTAACCACAAACACATAAAAATTTGTAATATTTGGGTAAGAAACCAGGGCTACTTGATTAGTGATTTTGCTTGCAGTTGAATGCAGTGCCATTTTTAATTATGAAACAAGATTTTCAATGCGTAATGGCACCTCAAAACTTAAAAGCGTAAAGCTTATTGTCAACAAATATACCAGACATTTGTTCTAATCAAAGTCTTGACCCTTTCCTAGTCATAATTTCATTTTTTTAAATTAATTGTTGGTGCACCACTATCCTTCACGTTTGAGGGGTATGTCTTTAATTGTGCGGAATCCATGCAAACTGCTCGTGATCACACTAATGTAAGCTCTGATTTTAGCACTGAAATGGATAAGCATTTCCGCATAACATGACGATCGTGAAGAGACCAATTTTAGAAACTTTATTAATGATTTGGAGCAGGTTTATGCTCACTTCATTGCAGTTTAACCTTTTGAGTAGTCTATTCGAGGCAATATATTTTACAGGGGCATCATACAGTAAATTACCTAAGAACTGTCACGTGGTGCATAATGTTTTATCAAACTCCTTTCACCATATAGGGAAAGATACTAAATTACCCTGTATGTAGGTGTTGCACAAGAGGCTGTATGTTAAGTCAAGGTGCCTTATATATAAATTAGGGTAGTCTGCACTAGAATGTTCTGGACATGTGCTGGTAAGCCTAAAAGACAGCTATTGTGTAGCCCCCCCAGAAAGGTCAATTCTAGGGCATGGCACATCCAGGTGGCTGTTGTGATTTGCCTCAAGCTGTGAAGGCAAGCTCCTCAGTATGGAGAGTTGGAAGTTTGTTTCTTTTTCCATGAAACCCATCTGATGGAACAGAGAGGAATCGATCCCCCCCTACTTGACCTTATAAGGCGTTTGCATTGGGACACCACAACTATACAGTGATATACACGGACTAGGAACACAGCCCCGATAAAGGTTGTAAGAGGTGTTAGGCAAGGCTGTACTTCAGCCTTTTTTTATATATATATTTCTCTAGATTTAGTATTGAAATCATGCAACAAAGATGGCCCCAGCACTGGTTCTCAGGCAGTCCCGATATTGTATGCAGACAATGCGGTTCTTTTAGCTCAGTCAGCGAATGCCCTCCAGAAGCTTTTAGATCGTTTTAACAATTTTATGCTCAGTCTTAAACTTAAGGTGAATCAGCAAAAGTCTTTTGTTATGTCATGTGGCCCCAAAAATATTAAATCTAAAATGTTTTTTATAGGACGGAGACCCACTGAGAAAGTGTTTACTTCTAATTACTTAGGCATTTTATTGCACACTAATGGGCGATGGGACAGGCTAATGATTAAAAGAGCGCAGAAAATGGGGACAGCTGGTGACACAATATTTAGATTTGCCAAAAGGCTGGGTCAAAAACCGATCTGGGAGATGCTTCAGTTATATAACAGTAAATGCCTATCAGTGGGCACCTATGGTGCTGATGTTTGGGGTCATGCTCCCTCAAACCTCAGCTTGCCAAAAACAGCTTTTTGGGCAGATTGTTAGATGTCTGTAAAACTAATGTGAGCCTCATCGCACAAACGAAATTGGGTTTATGTTTTATCGAAGAACAAGTCATTATGGCCAGCTCCTTTTATGGTTAAAGATATGGAATACCCCTAAGGCCCAATTTTCAAAAAAAGTGATAGCCGATGTTTACATTTAGATAACATGACTGCTATCCTACAGCTGGCTTATGTAAAAAATACCTTTGGTGCCTTGGGCTTCAGTCATTTTTTTGACATTCCTGGAAACGTTGATCCTAGATCCAAAGAGATAGTTAAAGGGGCATACAGAGCATTTAGAGAGGAAACTAGACTTGAGAGACTACGTGACATGTCATCTGTCATTAGGTACATGGAAATTTCTGTATCTACAGGCTTGGAGCCCTAACTAATCTGGATAACTAAGCCAGAGCATAGATTCTATGTCACTAGGTTGAGATTGAATACAGTCAACTTTCATGTGGCCTTTCCAATAGAATGCACTTGACATACATCTCTTCCATGTTGTCCATGTGATGCGCTACCGCTCAATCTACTAAGCACTTTATGCTCTTTTGCACATTGTATGACTTCCTCAGATTACACTTTTTGCTTCCAATTCTTTTAAACAAGCGTTTTGTATCCCATAAAGAGGAGCTAATTTATTTGCAAAGTTTATCTGTTGAAATTTGCACTGCTGCCCTTAGCTATATTGTTGCTGCAATCAAAATAAGAAGAATGTATGCACTTTAACTGCTGGTCATATGATTACTATCTAACCCAGTATTGCTCTAGTTAGCAAATACAGTCGCTTTTTTGTAGAACTTATGCATTTCAATTATATTGGACGGGTTTCTGGTGATGTTGGCTTGTCTTTGAAGGAGTTTTGACACATCCTATCCATTTAATATGTCTTTATTGCTTTTAATTACACAAATGTAAAATGATCTATATTCTGTACTTTTATCGTCACATATATTGGCCGAATAAAGATTTCGACTGACAGACTGTCCATGAAACTGATTTTCAGACAAAGGACAACTTGGTGTCGAAGTGGACTTCAAGGTGTTTTACTGTTTGCAAAGGAACTCAGCTTGGCCCAGTAGGGGGGCAGGGCATGCAACAACCAGGTTATGTATGGGAGAACCTAGTATGATAAGTACATGCATTTTCTATTGGTCCAGTCAGAGGAAGCTTTTTTTCATACCGGTGGATATATGCTTCAAGGACCTGAGGACACCCTACCGAGAGTACTTCTCAAGTCCGATGCATATTATTAGCAAAGATCTGGAAATAAAGGTGCTAAAGCACAATGGGACATGAGATAGACCATATGTATACTCTGAATAGAATTAGGGACAACGCGGTGTTCTGTTGTAACCCAAATGTGAAGGTTTTGCTGTTGGATGTGACTGAACCATGTGGATATGCTGAGGCTGGTTTAATGGTACAATGTGACACAGTAGTCGTTACCAAGAGTGATGTAGAATCTTTATCAATGACGTTGGGACTTAGCTAGTATTAGTGTAGCAGGAGCAACTCCATTGGGGCCCAGGTGTGAGAGGAACCCACTACAGCACAGTTATTACTGACATTTACTATTCAAATGGAGTGAAAGTGATCCATTTTACTTACTTGCATTAGGACCCATGGCACTCTTGCTACAATTAGCTCAATTTTGCAGCAAAGACTGTGCCCCACTTGAGGTTCTGTGGAATACGTTGTTTGGTTATCATGTCATCTTTATTGAGTTGCTTTACCATTTCCTTTCTCAAGATACTGCCTTTAAGAGCAGGTTAGAAATTAGCCATTTTTCCAGCTAGGCCCTGAAACTTGCAGTAGGTTTCTATGGAAGTGTAGAAATCACCACCTTTTTCAACTGGTCAGAACCTATCCCTGAAGGATCTACACATTTATCAGGCCACTGCACATGGGGGTCAACGCAGGTGTGGCAGGTAAATGAAAAACACGACAGTGCCCATGATGATAAAAATTAAAATGCGTAGGGCTCCTCTCTTCAACATCAAAAATATTGGTGCAGGTCACCTTTCATCCTTGTTGACCCTGGAAAAATATAAAACAGCAGCTTCTGCTTTGAGATATTTGCTATCCCCACACATTGCTTACCATATATCACTGTACAAGGCTGAACTGTTAAGCATTTTACTTACTATCCGGTTCTGAGATGCTGGAACAGTTTCTAATTGAAGGAAGCCTTGCTTAAATTATGTTGCATACCTGTTAGGCTGTAAAACATTTTGCTGGTAAAGGCCTGCACTTTCAGGGACCCAGATGACTTCTGAACATGGAGATTTGTATTTATACTGCCTGTGTTTTCAGTCTAAGGAGGAGTCCGTGGCTGATGTTCTCCCTCGGTCAACACACTTCCTCGACGCATCTAAATAAGTGTATATTCTGATTTTTCCTGAGTGAAGTATTTTCTTCTTCTAAAGATTTTGGTGCTGTGTACTCGAAAGACCAGTCGCTGGCATTTTAAGGGCTGCAGAGCATATGATTCTCCCCTGAACAACCAAGTGCGCATACCTTAGAAAGGTAAAAGAACCTTATTAAAAATCCCAGGTCAGTCATTTCTCGGGGTCTTAGCTGTGTCTGCAGGCCCGCTCTCTGCGCCCAAGTCCTACGACTGCAGGGGACTCAGGTTGCCAGAATACACATAGGAAAGAGGGTAAGGACATGTAAGGTTAAGATTTTTTGTAAATGCAAAGAGGGTTCTAGGTTTTAATTGCTGGGTTTAAAGGGATATGTTTAAAGCACTAGGTTTAAAGTGCTAGATTCACAATGCTAGGTTCAAAGCACTAGGTTCAAAGCGCTAGGCTATACGTTCTAAGGATTCTAAGGTACAGTGCAGCAGGCATGAATATAGATGATACAAGGTATGAGCATAGCATACAGGGTGTTGGGTATGAATTCTCAGTTTTAAAATCGTATAAGTCCGGTGTAAATTGAGGTTTAACCGTTGGCCAGGTCTGAGCACTGAGTTCAGCCGCACCAAGTTTCTCAAAAAGATGAATTCCTTGAACGCAGGGGGGTTCATGGAAATCATGATCCAACGGAGAATATTTGCATCTACCGTTGTGTTCCAGTATTGTTTTTTTCCTTTCTTCTTGCTCTTCTCACACTGAACCATGTTTGTGCCTCGAGTAGAGTGACACCTTGTGTACTGCTCTTTAGCGAGAAACATGTGTTTGTGAATGGAGACTAGAGTGATATCTAGTGTACTGCTCTTTAGCAAGAAACATCACCGAAAATGTAAGACAACATAAGCACCACACCACTCTAGCCCTTACGTGTGTTTATTGTGAAAGTGTCTGGTATGAGTTGAGTTATGAGGGGGCGGGCAGGATCAAGGGAAGTCACCCCACCAAAAGGGACCCCAGTGCTTTTTATGTATGTGAATTATGGGCATATCACCTGCATGTATTTGGTAAAATGGCACTGGTACCCCAAAATAGAACCCTCTAAATGATTTCTGGTTGTGAGAACATTTGATTTGGATACAATGGTGCACTGAAGGCAAGTTTTGGAAGCAAGAAAAAGTGGGGTGCCAGAAGTTCAATGGAATTCATATATTGATTGGTATAAAGAGATGTCTAAGACACTCCATGAGTCTCGGTTGCGGTGTCTTAAGGATTATAAGGAAAAAAAAAGGAACAAGTGAATGAATTGAAAAAAAATGCAACACTTGACTGATGACAAGGTGACAGAAAAAATTTACAACAACTTGATGGTTAAACCTAGTGCTCCAATGTATCCGCAGCTCAAAGAAGAAACCCTTACTTATGATGATGAGACTCCTGAAGACATAGTAAATTTCCTCGCAGGGTTACATCCTCCTCCTTCATCCATTCTCTTCACCGCTATACACACTCAGGTAACCTCAGCACCCCAAAGGAAACCTCCTACCCTCCTCCATCCTACAAAGCCGAGGAGCCCAGGACTAGTACGAGCACGCAGGGTGCCACACTAACGTTCCCAACTTCTCCTGATAAAGAGACAGTTCATAAGTCACAAATGACCCATGTCTCGTCTCCAGTTGCTGCTCACACTTGCAGTCACTTAATGCAAGAGGGGGATATTCTCAAGACTCCACTAAGGCTATTACCCAGTGGCAATAGTGCCTTAGTTATAGTCCATGCCTTCCGGACACCAGGACATTAAAAAAAATTAAGTTACCAAAGTTTCCAATATTAGGTAAGAACCCCAAAGTTTCAAAGAGGAACTAGCGGTCATCTTTAACTGTACAGTAATGTCACTTTTACTGACCTCCAAAACCCAGCATTTATCTAGTGCCCAACACACCCAAAATGAGATTCTTTTGTTATCTGCAGGTCACGGTACTTTAAATAGATGTCCAGTCCTGAACCCTACTTCCCCCTTATCTAGCTCACAGGAAGGTGAGCAGCATTACTGCCTCACCGTCAGAGCCCAACTGGCGATGTCGCCCCCTTGCGGTTCTTCAAGCACACATCTGAAGCCCCACCCACCGCTGAAGGGCACAGCACGAACAGAGAGTGGATAGCAGCTGACAGGTTTGGGGTCGAGAGAGGAAGGAGTGTGGGGTTGAGGAAGGTCCAGCTGTGACAAGCATTTTATTAACAATAAGTGCAATGCCATAAACTTGTGATGCATCATGATCTTGTCTATGAAAGAGACAGGTAAAGGTCCCGGAGTACAAGGGCATTATAGATGTGGCATCGCGCCCAGACAAGGTACAGAATTGAGATCATTTTACAGTACTGAAATGACAGGACAGGTATGTCCTGGTTAAGTGCATTGTAAGGCAGCGTTTCATCTTAGCACATCAGATAACATCACTACATTGAGAGAATTTATTAAATAGTGAGAGTTTTTAAACATGCATGAGAAACATTCCTAACCCCTCTCCCCCAAGGACAGTGCTATTAGTTAAGTAAGCGGAAAGACAGGGGTCATGTGTTTTCTATATGTGGGCTAGATCCATATTTTACATGGAGCAAAAGTTTAGCCTGTTGCATCAAACAAAATAGTTTTTTTGTACAGTACACATGCTGAACTCGCATATTTGAGGGTACTCTGATATGAAATAATGAGGAAAAAGGAGGCTCAGTGAAATAAAACACTTGCCATGGATCTCACAATTTGAAAACAGTCTATGGGTGAACACACAGAATTCTTTGAGCATGTACACTAAACAGGTGTGCACCAAACTATACACGCTGATTTTTGCAGCAAATCCAGGACTTAGCTTGTACCCACTTAGATTTACCTTAAGCATGGGGGGCAGTGAGGTGAATGGAGAGGACTACCTGTTCTCTTTATTCTTGGTGATCATCAATTCAAAAATAGAAAGGAGTTTTCCTAATGCTTTTGTATTGAATGCATTTCATAAGATGTGGGTTGGATGTGTGTAAGAATATCGTAGTGAACATGTGCCTTTGTTGGATCAGCTGCTTTCATTAATATTTTCCAACAGTAGTTTTTTCTTATTTGTGATAGCTTTATGGTAGTCCCTCATGAGGATGTTTTCATCCTGTCTTGTATGTCCTTGGCAATTGTTCTGCACTTATGACATTCTAGTTGAGATTTGTCCATAAGAAAGATGAGACCACAGCAAATGTAGCAGACATATTACCAAGAGGGTCATTATACAGCTGTTCGGGCAAGGCCCCTACCTGATGGATGTTTCACACTGAAAAGAATGTTACATTGAATTTGCGGCAGACTTTGCTTGTTGATCAGATGGAGAACTGGCTCAGCTGTTTCAGGTCTCTTGGTTCAGGAATGTGTTTAGGCCTGGCATTAGAGCAGGGACAAGCATGTTAACCTGTAACACTATTCACATTCACTAGACACATATATACACATCCCTGCTCACCATGGTGACCTTTGGGCACGAATGTAAAAACATCAGTTAGTGGGCAGTCATGACTGCAATCCTAACAAGAATCACTTGTAATGCTAACTTGTCCGTCACTCTACTTTGAGGTATGTGTTGTTCAATTTTGACCAGTGCCATATTGCATGAGTACTAAGCTGAATTTGTAAATGATATCTATGTAATACATGGGATTCTGTAATCCCTGTATTAACAGCAGTCACTAATTTCTTTATAATCGGCGACTTGTGATGCACCAAGTCGCTAATTATAAAGAAAAGACGTCAGAACTCGACTATTATAAGGTTATTACAGTTGAGTTCTGATGTCACAATGCCTGCTGCCAGAGCCAGCAGCCGAGGTGAAAGGCAGGTCAGGTCATGGAGCATAATTAAAGCAGCTGTTTAGGCAACAAATAGAACATTTTCTTTTTTCTGCTCTATTGTAATAGCTTACAATGACAAGCAGAGAGAATATGTTTATTTTTTGCACTCCTTAGATAGAGAAAAGCAAGAATCTTTCTGCATGTTTCTACACGTTCTGAGCCACTGCAACCTTTTTTTTCACTAATTTTGCTGCCTCCAGGGCAGGAGCGAATTTACAGATGCCCGTGGGGAGCACATTGATTACAATAGGGAGCACTGTCCCCGTTTGCAATTGGCACACCGCTTTAAAGCTTTAAAGATGTGGCGTGATGCATAGAGGGACATTGTGCCCGTTACTTAACATGAGCCCAGTAGTGCAAAGATGTAAGTCTAAAGAAATTAAATGGGTTACATTATCATAAGAATTTGTTGTGCTCCTCCATTGCTAGATACTGGACATTAAAAACACAATTCTTTCTGATTGTTCATGGTAGTCAAATTAACTAGGACCTTCAACTTTAAACATTTATACTCTTAACCAATGTGTGCCACTGTCACCATTTAGCTGTAGAACATGTCCATCATGTTTGAAATGCACTTGACTTATATATGCATGTGTGTGTGTAACAGACTACTGATTTTTTAGTTAACATAATGGAAACTATAAGTATATAATACATAACACTTTGGGTAAAGTAAAAACATGTGCTCTAAAAACAAAGTCAGAAATACGTATACAGCTGTCTCATTCTGCAGTGAGATGGCTACCACATTTTAAAATTCAGCTATTTACTAAACGGGTCCAAAAATGTACATAGCTCACTGTAGTGCTAGAGGCACTCCTTTGGTTTGAAACCATGTGATGACCTTTGACTACCATGATTTTAATTGACTTTTGGTGTTTCATTTAACAGTCATTGTGATGCGTGACTGTCAGTGTGCACCTTCAGTTTCCAGTGGCTATAATCATCTGAGGTGTTTTCTTTGAATATTGACTTTGTGATGTGTGAGTGAGTCTGGGTACACATCCAAAGTAATCATCTGATGTATTTAGTGTATATATTTCTCTAATTTCTTGCAGGACGTCCAGTATTATTTGCTGCTTGTGTTTATTATTATCTATGCATTTAACTGTTGCATTTGCCAAGTGTGTTATTATTGCTTGCATATACATCTATATACATTTGAATGTTGTTCATTTGACATCTGGGAAAGCCTTTCTGTTAGAGAGCATTGCATAAATAAAACCCCAAGCCTTATTCTGAAAAGAGAGTCTTTGATGTGCTTCATTTTATAAAGTGAAATCCCTCTCCAGGGGGTGTGGTGTTGTGTCTATTGATTTGTTGTGTTTGAGCCACCGTGTGATATTCTGTATTATCTGGAAGTGCGACGCAAGACAAACACTTAAAAATCCACCAGCTGAATTGGTCACTGTCTTAAAAGAAGTAAAAACACTGAATTTCAACACACAATTGGTGTAATTAAATAGACTTGATTGGTAAGCCCTGTAATGTCTCCTAAAAACATTCCAAAGTTTAACGGCACTATTTTGAAGCAATTTCTTTTAACACTTTTAACTCAATATGTAGCTATGCTTAAATGAACAGTTTAAAAATGTAAAGTATTTTTAAAATATAAATATTCTACAGTTCTTCACTATAATATAGGTTTACCCTGGATACAACTTTTGTGGAAAAAATTGTTTAAGAATGTGAGTAGCCAGTTGTTACCAGTGCATCGCTGAGACTACGTCCTACTACTGGCCATTAATATGCTACACATTGAACATGTAACATATTAATTGCCAGTGTTTAGGCATTTTAAGGTACTATTTCCCTTACTTCTTTTTCACAATAAAACATGGAAAAACAAAATGAATTGACAGCAGTAATGCTCCACATGGAAATGTGACAGCCATGCAAATTACCTTTGTTGAGCCTGTGGATCTGTTTAAACATTGTCTTATACCAGTCTTTAGATTTTTCCGTGTTCTAGGATAAAAGATGATTGGCAAGTATTATCGATTTTATCTACTAGTTTTTATATTTCTGTACAATGAAATCAGTTTATAACAGTGCATTGATGTTATTTATATTTAATTCAAAGTATACTTTGTACCTAAAAACATTTTACAATAAAGGTAGAGCAACCAAAGACTTGGCACATACTTATCCACTGTAATATTCAGTAGAAAAGGTACATATACCATGAACATTCATACACAGCAAAATCTAGTTGTCACGTAACACAATGAGAAAAGACACAACCACTTACAAAAATATGTTGACACCAAGGCCCATGGAGTAATGGACTTATGGCACCCTAATTTTACTGCCCACTAAAGGACAGGTGAAGCATGTCCTTGGTGGCATTAGTGTCCACAGCACTCTTGCTTCGCCTGTGGGTGGCCGAGGACTGTATAACAAAGGAAGTGACAAGGGGAATCTGTCATTTACAAAAAGAAACTGAAGCAGCCAGGATTGAAGGTCGGCTTCTTTAAGCCACATGGTGGTGAACACATGGAGCTGATATGATTATTATGTCAAAGGTTCAGGAGCAACTGTAGCTTCCTCGGAGGCTATCCATATAGAGACAAACAAAATCAAGAGCAAGTTGATTGCCTTTCTGATCTGCATGGTGACACAAGAGTTAAAACACTGATGATAAAGTCCAGGCTGTTCACCTTGAATTGAGATTTAAGAACAAGGAGAATATTGCAGCAAAAGGGTCACCTACATAAAAGGTGTACAGTGGTTTTAATTGTTAGACTGGAGAGCAAAATGGAGACCCAGAAGAATGCCAAACAAGCAGCCAACATAAGAATTTTGGGGATGCATGAGGAGGTGGGTAGTCTAATCTAAGGCCTTTTTAAATATTACATGAACTCTGGCATAGACAAGGATCCCATATTACAAAAATTAACAACCAGGCTGGCATCCTACCATTGAGGAGTTGCATTGAGTGCACTCAGTATTCCATTGGACATGCTAAGAGACACCTCAGCCATGGAAAACATCCTATAAGTGACAGCAGTGTAAAAAAGCCTTTACTATATCACTAAAATGCTGCAGTCACTTGATATAAACTTTGAGACTCTGGAGAAGGAATGAGGTTTTCAAGAGTTGTGATAAGACCTAGACAGACTAAAATCCTGGGCCCCAGTTCTGTTTCCCATCATAAACTGAGGCTAAACATGGCGAGAAAATTCATGTTTACCAATGTACGAGCAGCAAAAAGTTTTTTGCCACTGCCAAAGTGGAAAATTACATTGGCTGAAACATGATAACATGGTGGGTGACTGTGCACCCCGATGTGGACAGTTCAACCTTAAAGATTGAGCATTGCAGAAGTGGGGGGGGGGATTTTCTACCTGTCTCAGACTCAATCTAAACGGAGCTAGTATGAGAACCGTTTTAAGAACAGGTAACTGTGAGAAGTTGGCCTGGTATATGCTGTCCATTAGTTAAAGTGGGCACCTTGTACCAGACCAATCGACCCTTATGATGTATGAGGTCAAAGATAACCTTTAGAAAGCTATCCTAGTGGTAGCTGTGAGAGCAGCCTTCAGGCTTAATCTTGAAGGAATGTAAAGCAGCTTGTTTTACCAGAATATCACCTCCTGAATGACTAGATGAAGGAGAACCACACAGTAGTTATATAAAAAATATGTATTTATTAATATAACACTCTCTACTATCCTCTACATGAGGATAGAACACAAAGCACACAATACGAGGTCAATGGAACAGTTGTAAGTAGCACAATACACAGTGGGCTCCAGGGGAAGACCAAACCATATACTAAATTAGTGGTATAACAGTCACGACTGAGATCAAGACAAGGTCTGGAGCACGTAGAATCGCTGGGACCCCAAGGAACCACCCAAGGTGAGTAGACAGGGACCCCACGGAGGCCGGGTGCAGTGTGGGAACACGACCGCAGGCTCCGTACAATTCTATGGGGAAGTCGCGGTTACACTTTTAAAGTTTAAGGACCCTTCTAGGAGGACTTCGAGCAAACCTGTTGGAACTTAAGAGTTTAAAGAGCCACCCCACCCGTGGATACCGAAGTACCTGAGTTGCCTATCCCAGAGGAGCCGGGTGCATAGGTCTGAAGTGGCGTCGGAAACTGCCGTCGTTCTCAATGGAGAGCTGCAAAGAAGTACCGCTGCTGTGAAGGTGAAAAGGGTCCGGTGGAATCCAAGCCTGGATTCTGGAACGAAGGAACCTGAAAGCAGAGGGGACAGAGTCTGGGTCACTTCAGAGTGACCAGGGGCTCAGTAGACGAATGCCCACCGATGTCGGATGCTTCAGGTGCGAAGAAAGGATGCTTGACTCTGCAGCCACGAGGACCAGGAGACGTCAAGGATGACCAGGAGCCGGAGGTGAGCTGTCCCACGAAGGATGTCGAGTGCTGAGGGGTCGGTGTCCTGCTGGAGCACCAACAAGCCTTGGCAAAAGCAACCCACGCAGGAAGGTCAAGCAGGTTACGGTGTGGACCAGCAAGGTCCAGGGGACTCACCAAGCACTGGGGAGTCAGGGCACATCTGGAGCAACCAGGAAAGCCCAAAAGAAATCAAGATGACCCTCAGGAGGACCCACAGGCCAAATGACTAGGAGTTGCGAGGGGACCTCGAGCCAGATTGCAAAGTACCAGCCCACGGAGCACTCGGTGCGAGGAGGCCGGAGTTTTTTTGGTGCAAATACTGCTCAGGGTCAGGATTACACGGAGTCCAATGCACAAGCTCGGGAATCGCCAACAAGCATATGCACTTGCAAATGGACGTGGTGCACAGGGGTTCGGGTTATGCAGTCTCCACGAGGGATACTGGCCTCAAACTCGGTGAGAGGGCAGATCAACCTCAGGGACCCTTAGAAACCCACCTCCTGTGTTGCTGAAATCTTCGGAGTCCGCAGGAGCTCAGGAGCAGCAGAACGGTCAGTTGCGGTTAGGTGCCTGCGAATGCAGGGGAGTGACTCCTTCACTACAAGGGAGATTCTTCAGTTGTCTTAAGTGCACCACAGGTCCTGCACGGAGCCTGTATGGAGCAAAGGCACAGACTAAGCTTCGGACGGAAAGGGGGACGAAGTCGAGCCCAGTCGAGGTCCAGCGAAGTCCAGAGTGTCCAGACGGTCGAAGGTCAGTGGTTTCTTCTTGTAGAATCTTGTCCACGTAAAATCTAAAGTCCCCACGGGAGAGGGTTGGACAGATTCGGGGGACCCTCCTAGGGGAGGGTCAGGACAGAGGGGTGGTTACACCCATGTCCTTAGTCCAGTTTTGCGACAGAGCAGGCGCCAATGGCTCCCAGAACTGGTTTGAGCTATGCACAGGGACACCAAATGTGCCCCAGGTGCAGACTTTCAGGCACTCTCAGAGTGCACCCACCCAGCCCCAATACACTAAACCCTGTCTGGGAGGTGGTCACACCTCCCTGTGACAGGATGCCTATTGTGCTGCCTTCCTCTGCTCAAGCTTGGCTCAGCAGCAGGAGGGCAGAAATGTGCCTCTGGTCAGCAGCATCCATTTTGTGCTGTCCGGGTCGAGACCAGTGACCCCACAAAGCTTGCTTCTGAAGGGTGGAATCATACCTCCCACACCAGTTACTGGTGTGGAGGTATGATTCCAAGGTGTTTGATACCAAACACGATATTTTTCTATGCAGCCGTTTTCGAGATAGCATTTACCGCGAGGTTATAATGCACCTCTACTTATATGTCCGGCTGAGTCACAGACAACCCGGGAGAATGGTCTCCGAAGGCTGCAGAGAGGCTCTGCTCATGAAGGAGCACGCTCTCACATAAAACCCAGCACCCTGCCTTCAGGATTGATAAGGCCTGCTATAGGGGTGACATAAGTTTTAAGTGTAGTGACCTATAGATATAGTGAACCTATATCTAGCGTAAGTGGTGCAAGCACCATCTTACACAGGCTGCAGTAGCAGACCTGGAGTTCCATTTTGCATGGCCTCTCATGGGTGGCATAATACATGCTTCAGCCCATGGGAGGCCTCTGGGGTACCTATGCCCTGGGTACATGGGTACCATATACTAGGGACTTATAAGGGTACCCCAGTATCCAATCTGGAGTGTACCAAAGTACATGTATGTCAATTTAAGGGAGAAAGCAGATAGACTGGGGTCCTGATTAGCAGGAGCCCAGTCAGACTAGTCAAAAACCAGCAAAACACAAGGCAAAAAGTGGGGGTAACCATGCAGTCAGATCCTACCTTCCTACAGTAACCTTACACATAAGTTATAGACCTATAGTTCAAGTTCTCACTATAAATGCCTCCTCTGGTGCTTCATTTGGAGATCTACTTAGTGTGGGCTTTATTTTTCACAAATGTGTGTGGTAATGCATTTGTGGATCTCTTTGTGCTTTACCCTTTTCTAAACTGTGTTATGTGAACAATGCATTGTTGTATTGTAATGACTGCAATGTTGAACTTAATAAAACCGTTTTGAGCATAGACACGCAGCAAATATAAGAGTCGCCCTGTTGGTCAGGCAAAGACTGTGATACTGCGAGTCCTGTTTAAAGCGATAAGCAATACAAGAAGGAATGTTCAGGAAGTCTGATTTCATTGAAAGTTCAATATATGTTGTTGGTAACATTTGAGAGCAAATGGCTATCTAACCTGCTAATCAGCATGCCTGATGTCATGCCAGGTAATGGTATGTTTTCTGCAGCTTTTCATACTGTACCTGGCATAGTGTGAGAGAGGCATGGAGGGAAGTATGGCCATGTGAAAGGCAGAGAGAGGCACCAAAAGTCATGTGAGTTTAAAGCTGATTCCCCACTATATGCCTTTCTCCTCTCTCCTACTTTTCTGCTTTATGGGACGGAGGACATGGCTTGAAGGCAGGCAGTGTTGTGGATTGTGTAATGGGAGAGGGGGTAGGGCTTTATGAGTGTACAGAGAAAGAGGTACATTTCTAATCGATTCCATGCCTTGATTCACCTCGCTGCTTTGCAAACTTGACACCACTTTTTAAGAAATGTGGGTAAGGGGGTAAGACTTTGAGGGTTGGGAAAACAAGTATAAGAGTTGTAAGAGTGTGAGGAGGTTTGGAAGATGAGGGAAGCAGCAGGCTAGGATGATCATCCTTGCCTGAGGTTACAAAAACCAAATGGGATGAAGGTACAGGAGCAGGTTAAATGTCTTGATGAGTGAGTTGTAAAAAGGCTAAATGACAGACAGAGAGCCGGGCAAAAACAGAAGAAAGTATTAGATTGGAAACAGAGAAGGGTAATGAGGGGGCAGGTTACTCCCTTGAACAGTGTGAAAATCAGTTTGGGTCTATTAACTTTATACCACTACCTCTAAGATGGAATAAGCAGGGAGGGGTATGGGTTAAGCTGCAACTAGGTAGGTGGATGGAAAGGCAGAAGTGCTGGTAAGACTGAAAGCAGAAAAAGCCTGGAAGAGGTATGACAAGGCTGTCTAGTCTGCCTATTCCCTGACCTCCTACAATGCTGCATGACCTTTTCAGGTTTAGACGAATATTTTTGTGGGAAGTGAAGAAGAAAAGGAGCAGTTCTCCATAATGAGCGGCTGCAGGACTGTGAACTACCCCATACAAGGGCAAAGCAACTCTTTTGGGTTACAAAGAACTCTTCTTCAATTTGGTACAATTCAGTGCAACAAGAGAGTTTGTAAGAAATCCCATCTGCTCAGCTTTGGGCTTTACACAGTCCCAGCTAAAATACTCCTAAATTAATATTAGTAATAGCTAGGAAAAAAGGCAAGGGAAATGATGGAAGGGTATGAAGAAGGGCAAGGAAAGTAGTGTTATGAAGGGGATAGGGAAACGGATCAGGAAGAGGCTGGGGATAGGGATGGAGAAGGGAAGGGAAGATCCGTCCCTTCCCTGCTGAAGAAAATCTGGGAGTGTTACTGACTGATCCTTGACTACCATAGCTAAAGATGCAATCATCTTGCTTGACACTCAGACCCAATGAAGTTTCTCATCTCCTATGGTGCCAGAGGATAATCATAAGTGAAAGCAGGGACATACCAGAGGCCACTCTGCCCCTGTGGCACATCAATGCACTCAGCCTTTCAGGGGGCCACCATTCAATCTAAGGCCAATAAATATCTGAGAGATATGGGAGTTTTAGGAGTCCCTCCTTACATTCTGCAGGGGGGCGGGGGGAGCATCAGTTTATGTTTCGCTACTGGGAGAAAGAGTGGTTTACCTTTCTGGCCCCTGATCAGGTTCATATCAAGGCATTGGCCTCTCCCTTGGCCTGCCCTGAAAACATTCATATATCTGTTAAATTACTTCTAATACGTTTGTATCCTTTTAATTGAAAATGATCAGAGGGATAATAAAACCAACTATTGGCAGGACAGCTCAGTGAGTTACATGCTTGTCATTGAGAAATGTGAAGAACTAAATGTCTTAAACTTGAATTTCAGCAAGGCTAGCTCAGCCTTCCATCCTTCCCAGATTGTTAAATTGTGTACTATTAAATTGCGTAATAGTAGTACCTGCTTTTTACATCTGGAAAATGAGAAAGTGCCGTTTGAAGTGCTACAGAAAAACAAGTTACTAATATTATTGAATGACAGAGCTGAAAGGTCAATGCTGGTTTGAGTGACAAATCATGTCACAATGTACACCAGAATTGATACATTTACACAATCACAATCAATATTCCAAGATTTGGAAAGGATGCCTCACTATGTGAAGCCGAAAAATGAATGAGTTTTATTTGTATGATAGGAGTTTACACAGGCCGACGGCAGCATCAGGGACTACTTGTCCCAGGATACTCAGCGCTGCCCCAGGTGACGAGGAGAGGAGAGGAGGGGCCATCTTCACCAGCTTTCAGCTGTCCCGCAGCGCGATGACCCAGACCGACGACAGCATCAGGGACTACCTGGAGGATTCTCAGCGCTGCCCCAGGTGACTCTGAGGCGAGAGGAGGGACCATCTTCACTTGCGCTATATAGCACTTTCAGCTGTCCCACAGTGTGGAACGCACCCAGGCAGGGCCTAGGCGAAGCCCAGGCCAAAGGCGGGACCGTCCAAACCTGTCGTAGCCTGGAGAAGGCTGGGCAGCACACCCCTCAAACATTCGCCTTAATTTCCTCCAACTTTTATCAAGCAAGTGTGGCTCTTTTGGGTCATTTTCATTTTATTATTGGCTCCCCTTTGTTTGCCCTTATTGCTCACCATTAACTCCAGATACAATTGAACTATTGAGCGGCTCCATAGTCTCTCTGTGTTCCAGCACTAGTTGGTGTCATGGGAAAACGTGAATTGTCTCCACCACTTTTTGCCCAAAAACGACTGTGTAATGGTTCCAGTATTCTAACATATTTGATTTCAGCTGTTGGGGCAATAACCAACAAAATCATTTCAGTAGAAGTACTGGGTCTAGGTGCATCTGCAGTCATAGAAAAAGATTGCACCATTGGCTGTAGGCCTTCACTTGTAGGAGGTGTTCCTACCACAGATGAGCTCTCCAGACAGCCCACATTGGGCGACATACATTTGGTTGAGGCCATCATCCACCGGCCACCTGCAGAAGGTTCTGTTCTACCTTCATCCCCCCAGCTTCCTTGAAAAGAAACAAAGCCGAACAAGTCAGGGCATCGAAGCACACTGTCATATCATTGGAACCTGTGGGTGACCTGCTAGCAAATCACTTTAGCAAACTGGAAAACTTGATTGCAGCGTCATTTGCAGCTTGTAATGGTAGGTTGGCTAAGCTGGAAATTGCCCTAGCCAACAGGCCTGAGACATTACAACCTACCCAGATGACTGCTTCAGGGGTCCTGACGTCTAATATTATTTCGCTAGTAGTGTCACAGGACTTAATCTCATCAAAAACAGGTGATCAGCATACCATCCTAGCCCATCCAGACGATTTGCTCCATGTGGGTGCTGGACCTGAGAAAACTGCAAACTCTATTGCTGTATCCTGTTCTACTGGAGGGGGGGGCATGTACTCATTTCTGATTAACATTTGGTATCTCAACAATATACTTTGAAAAGATCAGTTTTTGGGAGGAATCAGTCTGCCCAAGCGGCCAGTGACAATGACTTCAGTTGTACCTTACATATCCTGGATTTGCCTCCAGCAGCCACGCCATATGTAGTTGTCCTTGCCAACGTGCCACCCCCTTAACCTAGGATGGTCGATCGTTTCCAATAGTTAAAAAACAAAGTTATTCATTGGTTATAGAGGCGGTTAAGTAAAATTCTACATTCTATTATTAAGGCACGAAGGGTCAACTGGTTATGCTGGCTACCCAAAATTATGGATGGGGACTGTTTTGTTGTGAACTTTAACAATCCTTGTATCGTAGGCCACTTGTTGATGGACCTCTCAAATCCTGGTTTACCCCATTGCCAATATGCAGTCACTCCCTTTGGGTTATTTTTATAGACCCACAATTAAACCCTCTGCTTCTATTATGCCCCTTCAAATGCCCTTACTTACTCAGAGCAGAGCTGCTGTTAAGAGACCTTACCCAAGGTATTTCTACCCATAATAGGTTTGGCCCTTTGAGCTCTCTTAATGACAATGAATGACTGCACCGTGGTACCCTGGCCCCCCCCCCTCTGACGATGGTGTCACTGCCGTGAGGGGATCGCTGAAAATATAAGTTGTAATATGGCTGGGGTAGCCCGAAATGCTAATGATACTGGGTGGGTCTCTTTGCTGAGGAGGCACAATGTGATTTGTTCTAGCTCAGGTAGAGCTAAAGGGGGGGTCTCTCAGTTGTTATTTCTCTAAGTCTGATTTGCGATGCTAAGCAAGTGGATACTAGTTCCCTGAATTTACTTGCTGTTTGCTGCTCATTTTGGAATTATGGAAATGTCTTACTTGTTGATTTTTATAACGCAAACCCGACCCTATCTCAGATTGTCAATGCACTCAAGCTGAGAGATTTATTGGATAAGCATTCCTGTTCTACTAAGGGCATTTTTTCCATTGTGCTTCTGGGTGATTTTAACACTCACCTGTGTGACTCTTACCTATTCAGGATGCTTGCAAGTGGTATCCCCTTCCCCCAGCTGCTCACCATTTAGACACTTTGTCCAGGGTGAACTTTTAAATTGTATTTTGAGTGACTTCAACTTGGTCTTGGTTGAAGATGTTTGCACATCCATGACTCTTTCTCCAAGAATGGCTACCATCTTCGGGAGAGGTTGTTTTTTCTGTAATTGATTTTATTTTTGTTTCCTCTGGATTGGCTCCTGCCTTATTGAACTTTGAGGTGTTTTGGGATTCTCTGAGCGACCACAATCCCCTATGTGCTAGTTTCTCCAGAGCAAATAATTTTGCACCCTTAAATCATGCTTGGGGCAGAGAGCGAAGGGAGGCTACCCTTGGGTTGTGGCCCCGGGATCCCAAGGACTACTGCCATAATGTTGACCTGCTGCGGATCACCTGAGTGTCCTTCCTTGGGGAGCTGTGCTGCTGAGAGGACCTGGGCGACCCTACGCTGAAGCAGGACAGCCAGAGAGCGATACCGATCCATGGGCCTCCCCTGCTTTGAGGTATGGATGAGCAGTGCCCGCTAGGCCTGGGCCCTACTTATTTGGAAGTCTTGTTGATACTGCTGCAGACTTTTGGGCTCGTTGCTAGTCCTGCCTAAGAACATCCAGCCTCCAGGGGCCCCTGAGGACAGTCCCAGGAGTCGAGGGTGGTGCAGCCACTTTCCAGCGTGCTGCAGTGAGGCCGTAGATGGACCAGGACGGTGTGACCAGGCCCTAACCACAGCAACTAGACTGGACCCTACCACTCTCAGCCACACTTTGGGACACCTTCCTGGCCCAGAACCTCGCTTTGGTCATGAGAAACGTTCGCACATCCACATAGCGGGGCGCATGACGCCATTGAGACTGCTCCAGATCTACAACGCTCTATTCAACAGGTGAGGCCCTTGAGTCACTATGGGGCAAATAGCCATATGTGGGCAGTGGCGATCCCAAATGGCCACAGAACCTGAGGACCTCACGAGCAGCAGTTTTGCCGCTGGACACCCCATGGGCCATTCTAGGCCCCCTTCTCGGAGAGGGCCTTCTGGGACTGGGCGTGCTGGTGGATCTATCCCTCCCCTTCTTCGGCCAGTGCCACATCGATACTAGGAACTATGGCCACCGGGAGGGGGCAAGAAAGATCACATGCTAAAGGACATGCTTACTAAGTCTGCGGGGTCGCAGACCAGTGGTTCTCCACCATCCTCCGGCTCGGAGCCCGCGCCAGACAGCAAAGATGCAGACGCCCCGGTGACCTGTCCCTTCTCAGAGGCTCTTTTTGCTTCTCCTCGGGAGGATCATCAGACCATCAAGAAAGATCTCTCAAACGAACCTAAGGAGGTCTGCCGAGACCTCGAAAGCCTGGGCGACAGAGTCTCCTCACTGGAAGACCGCGAAACAAGCCACGATGAGGAGATTGAGCAGCTGCAGCAGGAAGTCATTTGACTTAAGAAACAACAGCTTTACCTGCAGGCTCATGCTGAAGACTTAGAAAATCGATCAAGGCACAGCAATATACGCATCAAAGGCATACCTACCGGTGATGAAGGATTTGATATAACCCTGTTTGTCACAGTGCTCTTCCGTTCGATTCTGGAGGCTCCACCAGAGATGGACATCAAGTTTGATAGAGCACATAGAGTGGGCCCCAAGAGACCGGACTCAGCACCACCGGTGGACATACTGGTGTGTGTCCATGATTTTCCACTGAAGGAATACATTCTCCATGCAGCCCAGAGACCAACACCCAAAAGAGTTCAAAGGTTGTCAGCCAATGCTTTATCAAGACTTAGCTGCTTCTACACTCCAGAAACTCAGAGAATTCCGCCCAATAACTGTCCACCTCAGAAATAAAGGCATATCATATGCGTGGGAACACCCTTTCACCCCGGGCCACTACACACTCCCCAACATTTTCTCCCAATCGGGTATTTGACCCTGGACACTGACTCTCTATTGGACAATGTTTTACTGGTTGTTAATTCTGTTTCTCTTTCTCTTCAGTTTGTTTTTGGGGGAACCTACAGATGGGGGTCTCACTTTATCACCTCAGCATGTCCTTCTCTTGACTTCCCACATTTCGTACTATAGGATACAAATGATAACTTACACTATATGCCAAGACGACCCTATAGATAGCTTCCCACTCCATTACTATGCAACATTACCTACAGGTTCTTACCCTTAATGTGAAGGGTCTCAACAATCCTGTTAAACGCCGGGCCATATTATCATATTTTGAGCACTCTGGAGCACATATCTGCCTTCTCCAAGAAACGCATCTAGTTCCCAGCGACTGACATAGAATGCGCTCATGGGTTTTCCATATCAATTCTTTCCCTTCAACTCCTCTAAAACCATGGGAGCAGTGATTCTGGAGTCCAGTTCCTTTTGAGGCAAGATAGGCCCCAAACAGGCCGAAATTAGAGGTAGATTACTAGCTCACTCAGTGACCCTGGGCAACCACACTTTCAAACTGGGGACTATATACACTCCTAATGAAGGACAGGAACACTTTTTACGCTGCGCAGTGGCCGAGGTTATGACTAAAGAAGATCATCTGGTGCTTCTGGGGGGAGACCTAAATCTAGTTTTTAACAATGATCTGGACAGAGCTGTTCAGCGCCAAGGTCAAACGGGGCCCTCTCTCGGGAAGGTGCGCTCTGGCTGGGATGGGCCTAAGATACTTCTGGCGTACTCTACAGCCACATACACGTAACTATACATTTTACTCCCATGCACATAAAACATATGCCCTTATAGATCATTTCTTAGGCACGTCAGACATCCAATCTATGGCCGCAGGCTTGGAGATAGAGCCCTGCTCATTGTCGGACCATGCAGCGGTGTCCCTCACCCTGACTTTTCCGCCAATGCAGCCTCCACCCAGAACCTGGCGGATGCGTGAAACCCTCCTGCATCGACTCGTGGTCATTAAGCAAATTAATAAAGCGCTAGTGGATTTCTTAGAAATAAATGGCCCAGCAGATGTTTCTATCTCTACACTCTGGGAAACCCTGAAAGCAGTTATTACAGGAGAACTAATCACTATTTCTGCGGTGGACAACAAGGTTCGCTGGGATAAAAGAGAGCACTTGTCCCGTCAGTTGCAGGAACTTGAACGTATTCATAAACTCCCCCTGAGTTTGGCGTCAGCTGGAGGCCGCTCAAACTCAAATTGCGAGCATTGATCTCGACAGAGCGGAATACGCTGCTCTCTGACTTCGACACTGCTTTTATGTCGGTGGGGACAGGTGTGGGCGCATCTTGGCCAAAACGATTATGGGCACAGCGACAGGCCACCGGAGCTCCCTCTATACTAGAAGCGGAAGGCTCTGAACGTACCGGAGATGCCCATATTGCCTCGGCATTTCAAGACTTCTATAGGAGCTCTAAGCGAGGCAGGACCTACCTGAGGAGAGTCCAGGTCTATATCTCCAGATCACCCATACCTTGAAACTGACTCCAGCACAGGCAACCGATCTAGATTGCCCAATCCGGTTTGTGGAGGTTATCTCTATTATCGCAAGGCAGAAGCTTCTTAAATCGCTGGGACCTTCTGCACAACTCTTGCTCCCCTCCTAACCCGACTGTTTAACTCCATTAAGGACCCAGACTTGATCCTGTCCTCCATGTTAGAGGCTTCCATTGTTGTCATACTGAAACCAGGCAAGGATAAACATCAATGCGCTTCTTACCGGCCGATATATCTTCTTTTTTAAAAATGTTTTTATTAACAGCACAGTTATCATGACACAGCAATTGTGAGTGGAACTCCCATCATGTGGATACATGAACACATAGTGTGATTACAAGATAGCTGTAGGACGTTAGAGTTACCAGCAGCACATAGCAGTATGGGGAAAAATATTAACGGCAAATACTGTGTGGTCATTAACAATATATGGGAATAGAAAAAATTATAATAAATAAACATTAAGTAAACCAACAACTCAAGAGCTCTGAGGTCCACAATAATCAAGCAAGGATACATAAAGATGCACCCTATTCCATTTCCGTCTATAGCAGGAGCCGGTTTATCATATGTACATATACAGTTAAGAGAACAAGAAAATAAGTGTCACGTGCAGCCGGTTCCTGCTCTGCATGCCACTGAAGGAAAGGAGAGAGGGGACAGGGTTATTCGAGATGATCCAAATGACAGAATGCAATCAGGGAGTGGGTTGGTGCCAATGTGGGCGGCATGTCAGCAGCGAAGTGTGGGAGTGCTGCATAGGCAGCAGTGATCACTATGTGGTAGAAAGCAGCAATGGGACAACAGCAATCCCATCAGTAATATGCAGCAGACACATGTAGGTGACGTGGGGGGAGCTCATGGTGGGCGCTCGTTAGATTTGGCTTCCACTTTAAGTAGTAAAGTCTCCCAGCATTCACCGCCCATGCAAGAGTCACCCCTCATACGCAGCAGCTTAAGGGTGTGGGCATACATGCACTGCACAGTACTGTATCCTCCATGTACTGTAACAATCATAGGCAAACATACACCCAGCACCTACATTTAACATGCATGCACTGCCCAGCACTACATCCTTTATGTATTGTACCACTCATAGGCACACATACATCCAGCATATGCATTTAATATGCACACACTGTACCCTTCCTGTATTGTACCACCCATACGCACATATAAAGTCGGCATATGAGTTTAACAATCACACACTGAACAGCACCACATCCTTCAGGTACTGTACCACTCATAGGCACATGTACATCCAGCACATGCATTCATCAAGCATGCACTGCTCAGTACTGCATTATCCCGGTATTGTACCCTTCCCAGGCACACATACACCCAGCGCAAACATACCACCTCTGTGCTGCACAGCACTTCACACCAATATGATATAGGGTGAGTTAAGAACACATCAGCCGACCTTTAAAAGTGAGTGAGCCTGTATGCCTCGCTCCAGTGTCACAGGTTAAAAAGGAACTGTTCACTCCTACTGATCACTCCACAGTATGCTGCTCATGCTGCTTAACTTCTGGTGAAGGCAGTAGCCTTCCACCACTATGAGGGTAGCGCTTTGGGCACCCTTCCCAGCCCAACAAGACCGGAATCCTTGAGACAGGCCTATGTCATGGCATACATGAATGATCAGTGTTTGCCTATAAAAACAAAAATCAGCATTAGAGATCCAGACATTAGTACAGTTGGGCACTCAGGGCAGGGTTGTACGTCTATTACCATGCAGAGGACTCTTCCCTCCCAACAGTGTGACATGTAACTTTATGTAAAAGGAGTCATCTGAGGCAGGTTTGTACTTCTTTTTAATATGGGGGTGACAACTCGTACCGTGACTGGGTCCATGAAATTTTCATTAGTCCACTTGGTCATGCTTTTAAGCATCAGCGGGTACTAAGCAGACCTCTCAGTCTTGGAGATTTTCTCCATCAGAAAATCATCTTCCTCCTCGACAACATTAAGTTTCACTTTGTGGTGGTCTGCCAACCTTTGGATAACAGTGTAGTCTGCTGTGGTTTTATCCAGAGGGTCACAGTAGTAAGGCCTTAACAAGATCGTGCTCTAGGTCAGCATCATCCGGTGAGTCTACATGGTAAACCTCCCAAGAATAATCTCCATCCACTGCTGGATGAGGAAGGATATGTTTCCTACGTATCAAAGAGACTCTCTTGGTGTGAGTATGTGTAATCTGAGTGGTCCAAGTGCTGATGTGAAGAAGAAGGTGGTGGTGGTTGTGGTAGAGGCTGGGAAATGAGATGAGGAAATTGTGGTGGAGGACCAGTAGCCTTATCCTCATACTTCTTTGGGATCGGATAGGGCTGCTATTCTCTCCAAGATGTGCTCCTCAAAGGTAAATTTCCTCTTTCTTCCTGGTGATCACTGTGATGTGTGAGTATGTTCCTGAAGCAATGGCCGAGCGAGGATCTTTCCTGTGGAGGGGTGTATGAATATTTTACACTGAAAGCTCAATGGCAGCGGTTAACTTGACTCCCATCTTGGTGTAAAGACATTTTTCTGAGCCGGTCTCAGGTCGGTTTCGGAGTATGCTTCAGAGCCATTATAGACTCTAAGGGTGACTTGTCAGAGACTCAGGCCAACTTGGTGCCGGTGAATGACAAGACTCAGAGCCCATCTCCAAAGGCATTCTTGAAGCCAATAGGGTTCTCTCGAGTTGAGGAGTCTTGAAGCTATAATCCAAACCCAAAAGTCAGTACTTCTTCTGGCTGGTCTCTGGGCCCAATGCCTGACTCTCTACGGAGCAGTGCTCGAAGTTAGTTTGATTTCTTGACTTCTTTTGAGATTGACCCCGGGGAATTTATCCTTGAGTGAGTGTGGAGGAATAGTGGCTCTGGGTGTGTTTTTTGTCCTGTGCTCCTTGCTCTGCTGCAGTGGGAGTTGCTGTTACTCATTCTTAGACCAGGGCCAGAACCTGGGGCTTAGTCTTCTGAGCTGGTTGGATATTCGAATTGGTTTCCTCACTCGTAATTAGCTTCCTCAATGTCCTCAGCACTGAAAAGATTCAGTATGTCAGACGGGTCTGCCACGTTTGGCGTTCTCTGCGATATCAGATAATCTTTTTGTTTTTAAAAGCATTGCAGGCCGAGCAGGTCGACTTCTTGTGTTCTAGGGACAGGCGGAGATTACAGACCCAATGGTGATCAGAAATGAGTATTGCAGTTTGCACAAAAATGGAAGAGTATTTTCACCATAACACCCTTACCCTACAGTCATTCTTAATACAACCTGATTCCTAGACAGAAAACTACTCTGTAGCGATTCAGAGCAGCAGAGACACAGATGTCAATGCGGTAGATATTTCTGCCGTTGCTGGGTCAGAATCCTTGATGACTGGAATGGAAAGGAGCAGAAAAGTCAGCTAGGCCCCCAGAGCTTAAGCGGAAATGTCCAACCCCCAATGGCGGATAAAGCAATTTGAGGTGAAGTCTTTGTCCTGGTGTATTGTGGACTAAGGGAGGAGTCACAAGATATCTCAAGACCGAAGACATCTTTGAAGAATAACAACTTGCAAACATCTGTGTTTAACACTAGATAAAAGGAGTACACCTTAGGCCTTGTTCCTCTATATGGTTATGGAACTCCTCTGTGACTTGCAATATCCTTATAATGTAAGGCAGAGGGTACTTTATCCCTTATATGAATGATTTGGCATTAAATGAATTAACCTCTACACAATTACTTTTTTGAAGGTTTGGCACAGGCTTGGGAGTGTAGATCAACATAAGATAACTCTGATACAATATATGCATTAATCATTAGATTTGGAGGATCTTCTAACTTCTGAAAAGCAAAGTAAATGCTGCAATTGAGTCCTACATGGCAAGTGATCCCCACAATTATTTGCCGTATCCACTACCACTCATTCTTAGGCATCAGTTCTTCAGGGTATGATTTGTTAAAAGAATCAGGAAAATAGGGAATGCATTGGAAAAATGTGATCCTCTTCTCAAGTCAATGTAGGCCAATGTAGGATATATGGAGAGAAGAAAGACAATCTAAAACAAGTAATTTATTATTATAGTGCATTATTCACGGAAATAAAATTCTGGTTGTGTCCCATGACAAGGAAGTTGCATTTTTGGTCACCAATTATTGCGCTGCACTGGTACCAAACTGGGGGCAAATGTGCAATTAATCACAAGGTTTGAAAGCTATACTGATCACTTCTTCGCCCAACTGTTGGGTGGGAGGTGGATGGAACAACGGGCAGAAATGCACACTGCTTTTAAAATATTTCTTTATGTGATGAATATGGTTTTTTTTGTCTCTGATTTTTGGTTCAGTTTTGTCCCGTTTTGTGTACATCCGGTGTTTTCACTGTTTTGTGAAATCTTCAGTTAGACTAATTTTGGTGCAGGGTAGGTATATAAATTAGGGTTAGGATGCTGAATCAATGTTTTAACAATCTGTGGAACTTGACAAGTTTATTGAACTGTGATGAATTGTGAAGCTATGCAATATAAATGTACCTTATGTTACGCAACAAAGTCGTTTTTCTTTAAAATGTTCGTGCTGGTAGTTTTGGGTGTGGTAAAGGTGTAGATAAAATAAAGAGGTCAATAGTAATAGCCTCAAGCCTTTATGTTATGCAAGTAAAAATGCTTGAGGTAAATCAAGTTTCTAATACAGTTATACAAATTCAGTCTGCCAACAGATGTTTCTCAAGTCCTTTGTCAAGGATATCGAACTTAAATGATATTCCACCGTTCTGCATGTGAAACGCATCTATGAGCTCCATAGTGATTGTTCTGTCCTTCAAGCACTTAAGACAAAATTATTTATTCACACAAGTCAGTCCTTATAATTAAGATGAAGCAAAAGTTAAAAGATTGATGTTTCATTATTAAAGAATAAGTAAAGTTCAGTCTAGCGTATAATTCTTCATATTATGCGGTTAAGCAATATATCTTATCACATTATATTGTCACCCCTAGGATAAGGTCGAGTGATACAAAGGAGGTCCCCTCAAAACAGAATTGACCAGAGGAAAACATTATCATACTTAACAGAGATGACAACTTAAGTAAGGACCAAAAGTGCCTATTTGGTTCTCAGTTATCCTGTCATCTCAGTTAAGTATGATACTTTCTGAGATAAAAAGAAATTCATTTATCTGGAGACTGAAGGGAACTTAAAAAGGCACAGGATTTAGCGGGAAAGTTGTCTGGTATAAAATTTCACAAGAACAGAAGCGTTTTGAAAAATTCCAGAATCAAGGCGGCAACCACTATTCTTGAATGTTAAAATGAAATTGAGATATGCTTTCTTGAGAAGATGAGGCTGAACAGAAAATATGAAGAAAGCAACAAAAAATGAATATATGGGGTAACAGAAGAGAGGAATATTTAAACCAATACTATTACTCAGTGTTCACTGTAAATATGAATGAACCTAAAAGGCAAGTGTCTAGATGAAATAAAACCCAGAGTTGATAACTGACTATTAAGGCTTGCTGGAAGCCTGTAAACAGTGCTTATTTGAGCCTTTGGTTGCCGGTGGGGCCTACTGCCACTCATTCTTGGGGACCGGCTTATTTTTTCTCATTAGATATTGACCGAGAGCAAGAGGTGGAAAAACACACAAATGGGAAAGCAGGAGAAAGAAAAAGGCGGAACGCCGCCGTAAAGGGAGAATGCAGGATCAACAAGAGTGAGATAAAGGGGCACGAGGTCTGAAAGTGGTTTAAAGAGGCCTCAGGTAATTTCAAGACTATGCAGCCTTGGTATTCGCGCTCTGACATTTAATAGCCCTAGCTGCACGCTTTTGTCCACCGGCACTCGTTCTTTTATAAATTAAACACTGCCTATACTGGGGCAGCTCTTCCGTTATGGCGAAGGAGTGTCGCACACCTGAAAAATAAAATTATAATAAAACCATTTAAATATCATTTTATTTTTCTTTCCTAATTCTACCATTATCAGCCAAGGTTAGGGCGTGTGCGGGGCCATCGTAACAGAGCGTCACAGTCAGGGAGGAGTGGTGGGCACTTAAAAGTGCGCATGTCAGTTTGGCCGGCTGTCTTAGGCCGGCCAAACAGACATGCGCACTTTGGTTTCTCCAATCCAGCTGTGTTGTACAGCCAGGTTAGAGAAAAACTGCAGGCTCCCTGTGATTGAGCGAGAGTCAAGTCAGCCCGCTCAGGCCAATCACAGCGCTGCTTTCATGCTTGTAAATAATATTACCAGCATGAGAGCAGCGCTGTGATTGCCCCCTGGGAGCCTGTGCAGCGTGACCAGCGTCCGGAGAGGAGCACAGCAGGTGAATGTAAGTGGTTTAATTTATTTCTGCCCCTTACCCCCACCCCTGTTCGCATTGCCCAACCCCCCCCCCACCCCCCTCCCCGCTTCCATTTTAGAGTAGCCAGCACTGTGCCTGTAAGATGTGGATGGTCCTGGAAGACTGGAGAAAGTTTGACTCCAGAAACGTGCCAGGACTTCTGCAAGCAAGGGCAGGCCAAGTAGTCGGATATCACTGGTAGGCAAAGTAAAAGAATCAAATGTAAAGGATATTAAATTCAAACAGTGAAGAGAACTAAACATAGGAATAACTGGAGCAAAATTTAGCAAAGAAAAGGCTGTGCCAAATAAATATAGTTAAGTTTTGTGTCTCTATGTTTACCCACAAGTTTTAAAAGCCTAAGGAAGAAAGACAGGTTATTAAAACTAGTGAGGAAATGCATGAGTCACAGGCCTTAGGGAGTGCAGGTACACAGAGGTCACCCTGGGAAAAAGAAGAAGATTAAATGGGGGCCATGATGAGCACTTCTCTTTTGACGGATTTCAGGACATTCATGTGTGACACTGTAGATGTGTTGGTGGGTAAAGCATGCCAATACATAGATGATGATGACGATTATCATTATTATTATAATTTGTATTTGTAAAGTGCACAGTTATCCAAGGGTATTGGGAAGGACAGAGAGGAAAAGCAGAAGCTGAAAACTAACAGTGGAGGAATGCTTTCAGTTGTTGAAGGAAGGAAAAGTAGAGATAAGTACGAAAGGATTCCGCTGGTTGACAGCTAGAGAAGAGAAAGAATGACAGTTAGTGATGCTGCAAGATATTTTAATGTTTTGCCTCCATTTGGACTGACTGGAACAGAGGTCTGTTGAAGGAGTATGTAGTAATGCCCTATTACTTACAGGTAATCTTCATTACTCCTGGTCCCGTAGTCCTCGTCCCATTCCTTAACAAAGTGGAGATGACCATCTCCACGACAGAAAAAAAGAGCAGGAGAATGCCGGGATACCTAAACCCACCCCCTCCCACTGGGAGTACATAAGCTGTACTATCCCAGCATTCAGCCTGAAATACCAAGCCACCAACCAGAATGCCGGCCAGTCCGGGAGGGAGGGAGGGGTGTAAGGAATGGAACGAGGACTACGGGACCAGGAGTAATAAAGATTACCGGTAAGTAATATGGCATTACCTCCCGGTCCCTCCAGTCCTCATCCCATTCCTTAACAAAGTGGAGAATACCAAAGCAAACAACACGGCCTTCCGGACACCCACCAACACCAGGGACACCACACAGAAAGCGGCACCCAACAGAAGCAAAAGGGAGCCCACAAGAAAAAGAAAAACCCAGGCAGGAGCACACAACCAGCCATGCCCCAACCAAGCCAACAGAGCCGAAACCCCAAGACGAGCAGGGGACGACCAGGAAAACTCCAACATAAGGAGTCCAGCCAAGGAGCCGCCACCCAAGGGGCAGACAACCGACACCAGGAACCACCCCACCAGCCACAGAGGAGGAGAATCCAACAAGAAAGGACCAGGAACAGATCGCAAGAACAGCGACGAGGCCACCACAGAAGAAGTCCCAGCGCAAGGAGCCAGGGCCGCAACAAGATGGACACAAGAACCCCAGGCCAAGCCAGAAGGAAGCCCAACACCCAGAGCCAAGCCCCAAGGGAACCCCCAGAGGGGCCGAAACAAACGCACCCCCCCCAGAACAACCAGCAGAAGGGGGCCCAGAAGAAGCGGCAGTGCCCACACGAATAAACCAAGCCAGAAAGGGCAACCAACCATTGAGAAAACAGCCAAGGGCGAAGCCCACAGCACCAGGCACCACCAGGCAGCCGCCCAACCAGGGACAAACCAGGCCACACCCGGCCGAACGCCTGAGAGCAGACGAGAGCAGGCCCGCGCAGGGCAGCACGGCCGAAGGCACAGGAAACACCACCTGCCGACACGAACACAGCAGGAGCAAAGACAGAGAGCGAACCCCCCAGACAAGGGAAGAAAGCGACCCCTGCCGAACAAACCCACAACGACCGCACCAAAAAGCCCAGGGGAAGGAAGAAGAGCCCAAAGAAGCCCCACCAAAGGCAAGAGACCAAGGAACGACACGACCATCCACAGGACCAACCCCAACACACCAGGGGAGGCCACCAGCAGAGCCGCAAAGACCGAAGAGGACGGAACCCGAAAGCAACGCAGGCACCGACCCAGAGGACCAACCAAGGACAGGCGCAAACCGAGCAACCAGGAAGAGAGGGGGCAGCGACCACGAGCAAGCCCCCCCCCCGCAATGCCGACAACACCGGCAACAGAGAGCCCAGAGGCACAGAAACCCCAGAGGCGGCCCAGGGCATGGGGCAGGAACGGCCAGCAGCCAACCCCAGCGGAGAAACCGGAGAGCCGCAGAAAGGCCGCCACACCCGGAGAAGAACCCGGGGCACAGGGACATGCCAGGCCCGAGGCACACAAGACACCAGGACACGAACCCAGCACCCCGCCCAACGAAGGCCAGGGAGAGGCCAGAAGTCAAGAGAAACATCAACAGAGGGCCGAACACGGAACCGGGGAAGACCAAACCCCAGAACCGGGAAGGAGGAAACTCCCACCGAACCAAGAGCTGACCCACCGGACAGGACGACAAAGGAGGACACCAAGGAACTACCCAAGGCAAAACCCAAGAGCAGCGGCAGAAGGGCAAAAACAGGAGAGAAAGACAGGGAGGCCCACAACCCAACCCCGCAGGCGCTCCCACAAACACCCAAGAAGCCAGCAGGCCGAACAGACAGGCCAGCCAGACAGGAGGCACCCAACACGGCGCCCCCAGGGGCCGGAAGGAGACGCAAAGGGCCAACCGACCCAACCCCAAAACCCCCAACCTAGAAGGGTCACAGGGAAAGGCACAGGAGCCAGCCACAGCCAGGCCACACAGGGAGAAGAAGCAGCAGGAAGGCAGGGAGGGAGCCAGGCAGCCCACACATGTCAACCCCCACAGCGGCCCCAGCGCAACAACCAGGCGCAAAGGAGGGGCACAGGAAAAGGACAGAGGGCCAGCCCAGGAACACCAGGCACAGGACCCACGACCATCAAGAGGCCGAAAGAACCCCACCGAAACAAGGCACCAAGGCACCAGAGAAAGAGCGGCCAGGAAAGGACCCAGGCAGGGACCCAAAGGCGACCCCGAAGCAACCAGGGGCCCCACAGCCAAAAGCCGGACACAACCCAGCAGAGAAGGACAGCAACCCACCCGCACAGGCAAACGAAGGGCCAAACACAGGGACAGCAAGGCCAAAACCCAACAGAGGCAAAGCCGAGGCCCCAACAACACACCGGAAGACCCCAGGCACCATGGAACCCAAAGGAGAGGCGCCCGGAGAACCCAAAGGCTCAGAACCGACCGAGGGGAGCGGGATCGGAAAGAAAAAGGGGAGACCGAACACCGGCCGACCCAAGAACCGCAGAGCCAACAAAAGAGCAAGGACCAGAGACACCACAGGCCCAAAACCAGCCCCGCGCCGGAGCCAGAAAGGCCCAAGCCCAAACGACAGGCCCCAAGGGGAAAGCCACGGCCCCAGAGCCGAGGCAAAGCCAGCCGGAAACCACAAGGCCGACAAGGAGGAGCGGGAAAGCTGCAACGCGGCCCACACACCAGGGGAGGCCGACACCAGACCCAAAACCGGCCGCCCCACCAACACACCCACCAGCCACGGACAAGACCAGGCACGGCGAGGAGGACATAACAAACAGCCTAGAGCACCTGGTACTCCCAGGCGGTCACACAGCCAAGTACCAGCCAGGCGCGACCCTGCGGAACTCCTGAGAGCAGACTAAATCAGGAGCTTTCAGGGTGGCATGGCCACAGGCTCCATACAGGCACAAACACCGATAGCAGCGGAGAACAAGAACCGGCAGGGCGGAAAGGCCGCAGGGCAGGCGGAACCACAAGGACCAAACCGGCAGACAGGGCGGGGCACAGGAGCCGCGCGCCCGAGAAACCAAGGAGCCGCCCAGGCAGAAGCCAAGGAAGACCCACAACACCCAGCCACCCCAGGCGGCAAAGGAACCGGCAGCCGAGAGGCAAAGGACCCCAAAAAGCGGACCAAGCTACAAAAAGAAACACAAGAGGGGAGAAGGAAACCACAACAGGAAAACCAAACCCCACCAGCCAGCCTAGCGCAACACAACCCAGCACTAGGCAACAGGCAAACATCAACGCCAGCCAGAAGGCCCACCAGGGGCACCACCAGCACAGCCCCAGAGCCAACAGCCAACCAAGGCCAAGGGCCCCGCCAGGACAGAGGAAGTGCACAACACCCCCCTCCCCCCCCCCCGGCAACAATGGAACCCAAGAAACAGGGAGGCTAGAAACCCCAAGGACCCGACGCAGGACGCCAGAAGCGACCCAGCCACAGTCAGGGGCAGGAGCCCCACAAACCGCCAACCCAGGCAACAGGCAGAAACGCAAAACCCAGCAACCGGGAGGCAGGAAACTCCAAAAGACAGGGCCCCAGAACAGGAAGGCAACCGCAACAGGGCACCCACCACCGGGGCAGGGGAACAACCAACCCACCGCCTGCACCGAGCAGCCTACCCCAGGGAAGGGAAACCGGAACACCCTCAACAAAAGAGAGAGACAGCCAACAAAGACCCACACACCGACCAACGGGACACTAAGGCCAACAGCCACAGTGACCCCACGGAAGGGGCCAAGAAGACGCACGGCACCCCGAGCAGGGGTCAGGCAAACATCCCAGGAACGAACCAAGGAGTGCACAGCAACCGGAATGCCCAGGCCGGTACCCATACAGGCACGAACCAGGCCCGAACCCACCCATGGACCGAGCAGACAAGACCAGGAGCCATCAGGGAGGAAAGGCCACAGGCCAGCAAAATACACACGTGAAGCCCACAGCAAGCACATCCAGAAGCCCACCATGCCTGACCCTGCCGAACACCCACAGCAGGCAAGACCAGGAGCCCACAGGGTGGAAGGGCCATAGGCCGTCGAAGGGAGCACCCAGGAAAACAGCACGCCACCAGGAGGAGACTGTGCACCGGAAGAAAGCACCCCAGGAGCACAAGACAGCAAATGAAGAACTGACCCACGCACCCGGGACAACCCTGGACACGACCCCTTTAGGGGCCGAGGGCGCACAAAGGGCAATGCCGCCAGGCAGGTAGCCCCAGACGGACAGCACTGCGTCCGGTGACGCCCCACCATCCGTAGAGCGGCACCGACTGACCTGCAAAAAAGGTAGAGAACATGCAGCAAACAGCACAAGACAGCAGGAATAGTACGAAAAAGAAACCGCTACGCGGTACTCACCACGGGGGCAGTCAAACACCACCACACAGTGACTGACCCCCAACCATCAGCCCAAACGCCATCCACCAACGAGCGCCGAGCAAAGGGCAAAGCCAGGAGCAACCGGCACCCCCAGTTGGCCATGCAGCGACCAGGGAGGAAAAGGCCGAAATGCAGCCCCAACTGGCAACCAGGAACGACAGGGGCACCCCCAAGACCGGCCCGAGGCGACCCAAGCAGCAGCAGCAGCGCGTCTTCCTGACCGTCCCAGCCACAGGAAGAAGCGACCTTCAACCCGGAACAGACCGGGAGGAACGGCGCCCCAGCCACAAAGGACCGGCCGCCCAACAACGCGGCTCCCGGCAAGCCCGGCAGGCCAGGAGACCGCGGAACAGGACATCGAGGACAGCCCAGCAGCCCGACGAGACATCAAAGAAGACTCCAGCAGGTAAGAACCAGCAAATCCACTTCCCATTCTGTCGGAAGACAGAAAAAAAGAACAGGCTGAATGCTGGGATAGTACAGCTTATGTACTCCCAGTGGGAGGGGTGGGTTTAGGTATCCCAGCATTCTCCTGCTCTTTTTTCTGTCGTGGAGATAGTCATCTCCACTTTGTTAAGGAATGGGACGAGGACTGGAGGGACCGGGAGGTAATAAAGGGTCTTGCAGACAGACTGACAACATGCTCCCACCAACATCCATGGCCATTAAGGCCCTCTCTACAAAAACCAAGCCCTAAACTGTTTGTTACACCCAAGAGATTGCAGACAGTGAATGTACTATCCAAAATACGAGACTAAGTGGAGAAGATGATTCTTTGATGCAGAAATATTGAGGACCCTAAAACACATTTTCCTACCTGCCAAAACAATATCACCAAAACGAAGGCAATCGCTAAGCCATCAACACAGATATATACAGAAGCGTACTGTACCGCTCTTCCATCTTCCAGGTCATCAAGAACTGCATCACTGCCATCCCAGATACTTCAAACATTCCACATAGAACTGCATTGTGATCAACCTCATCTAGCAGCAAACAGATATCTTTAAACTCACTGAGGATATTGTAGCATGCACAGCCATTCTGCCTTACAATACACCACATAACATCCCCTCACCACTGAGGACTTGATCGCACTTCTTAACTCCCTCAGTGCAACACTCTCAAAGGCAATATCATCCCATCCTCAATAGAGAAATCCATCAGCGGTTAAGCACTCACACCACTGCTAAATACAGTCAGTCCTATCCATTTCCTGCAAAAGGTATCTTACTCGTGATGTTGGTGTGATGTACTCCTGCATTTACAGCTGTTAGACACACTTACTCACTGGGACAATTCCTTGGAAATCACACCCATGTCCAGAATAGGGATTTGAATATTAAAGAGCTATCACAGAATGGAATAAATAAACTCAGTCCACGAGCAAGCACTTTAGTCAGAAGAGTCTCTCTTAAACTACAAACAATGCTAAAATATGGGATAGAATGGAGGCTCGGAAGCAATATTAGAAAATAGCGTTTTAAAATGCATAAAATTATCAAAGCAGAACTGGAGGATACTACACTTTAAAAGAATTCAGGAACGCCTGGAGAAGCATCAGTGGGGCAATAGAACTAAGTAATTAAGAGTAAATAATTAATGTCCATAGGATCAATGTGTCCAAGGCAAGATGGATAGAGTAATGCTAGGCCTACTAGTCCTTAACTGCCAACACATTTCTAAGTATATGTATGCTAATGGCTATCGAAATAAATCATTTCAACATTGGGCAAGACACACAAAACATTCACAGAAAAATGATATGGTTATTTTCTTTCAAAGCATTTTTTATAACTTTATACAGACAAGGATTAATTACAGCAAGTTTATTAGATGCTCATAACTTACTCTTATTGGAATTCCAATACCGTCCACTGTCATATCATTCAGGTAATGTGGTGGTCTTGTAGCATTTCTTCTATCATCCTCTGACATTTTCTCACTCTGTAACTTGTCTGCATTGACTTTGTCTTGAACAGATGTGGACGTGTCTAACGCAGGGTCTAAAAATCAGTAGGAAAACGTTAGCACATGATGCTAGCACACAAATGGGCTTTAGCCTATAAAGCACACAACTAAAATATCATTCACTCTAATTTAGCCTTTGGTTGCATGACAATTCCAAGCATTGATGCCACAGAATTCTTTATTTGTACTGTGAATCAAATATTTCTTAATAAATAAATAAATGTTAATTGGACTATTGTTGGCCAAACATGTAGGTCCTTCTATCATTCCATATTTGTCTGTTGCCTACTTAGCCTACCCTTTCTTGAGACAATCTAGGTCTGTCTGTCGTGCCTGTCCGTCGGTTCGTCTATCTATCCAGCCATCCATCTTCCCTGGTTACCAATCTGACTGCTTACCTTGTGGTCTGTTTACCAATCTATCTGTCTCTCTGCATACCTTTTCACTAGTTGCCTGTTAATATTTTAGCTGCCAATCCGAAAAGCTGTGCAAGTGTGTCTGTTAGTTAATCTATCTACTACAAATTGAAGACGCAAAGAGATACATCAAGCAAAACAGTGCACGTGTCATCTGAAGAGCACTCTGAAAGAAAGGTTAAGAAAAATCTAATTGGTTTGAATAATCACAGAGGAACTGACCTGTTAATCATTGTTCACCCTCAATCAAAGGGAGGCAGGTCATTTTATACAGGCATTACATTTAACAAAAACTTCACAAAGAAGTCTGCAGGCTAGCAAATATTGACCTCCATCAACTATACGTAAACATCAGAGCACAGCGTTTCACTTTAGATGTTCTGTGGATTGAGCTGAAGTTCACATTTACTGTGCAAAATCTGCAAATTTCCTGCTTTTCCAAGCTAAGAAAACCTTTCCTCTAATTACTTTTTCTTAGCAATCCAATAGTGAATCTGGCATTGACTATTTAGTTTCTGATTTAAATTTACATGGCCTCTCACTTATGTTATGTGAATTTAAGCAGTTTGTAAAGCGCTTGATTACCTAGAGATGTCTTGTCACTAGCAGAGACTTGAGCACAACTGGATAGGCCCTAGATTTAATTTTGTTATTAAAGATCCAAGTTTTTAGTTTCTTTCTAAAAACCGAGCAAGGAGGGGGCAGCTCTGATATGGTGTTGATGCAGATTCCAAATTTTGGTAGCCCAAAGGACAAGGCTGCAACCAGCCCACTTAGTAATCTTAAACCTAGGGACAACAACATTTTTACCCCCTAGAGAAAGCAAGTTTCTAATGGGCTCGTACCACTTATAGGATAGTCTCAAGAAAAGAGGGCCAGTGTCATGGAGTGCCTTATAAACCAGACAAAGTTCCTTGAATTTTATACGGTTCCTGACTGTTAGACATTGTAGCTCTTTAATGTCCTGAGAGATAGATTGAAACTTGGGAATACCCAGGAGAAGCCTGGCAGCCGCATTTTCCAAAGTCTTCAGTTTGTTCAAATATTGTTCTTGCAGACGCAAGTACAAACTGTTACATTGATCGATTTTTGACAAAACAAAAGTGGTAATCACTGGGTTTTTTCGTATTTTGAGGGATAAAAAGAAGACCTTTCCTAATCATCTTCATGGTATTAAATGAAGATGATATCCCTGAATTAATTTGGCTGGAATAGTTCAGCTTGTCATCAATCATGACTCCTAGGTTTTTTGCCTTTTTTTACTGGTACTGGGAAAGCTCCCATCTCCTGTGGCCAGCAGGAAGGTACAAAAAACTGAGGATTATTCCCAAAGATAATCACCTCGGTCTTGACCGAGTTAAATTTTTAGCAATGACTGCTCATCCAGCAGTTGACAGCACGCATACAGTCATTGTAGGTCGCACCGATGTTACAGGTATTGTTAGATGCCAATAACACAATTTGTGTGTCATCGGCATAGGAGGCAAGAAAAAAACACAAAAGAGATAATCAATGATGCTAATTCTGTAACGTAAAGATTGAATAAAGTGGGACTGAGCAAGGACCCCGCAAGAAAGGGAAAAGGGTTTTGAAGTAAAAGAGTCTAAAGCCACAGTTTGTTCTCTTCCTTTGAGGAATGATTTCTATAGGGCCAGTGCCTTATTCCTTGTGCCAATGGTCTCCAAACGGCCGATCAAAACAGAATGATCGACTGTGTCAAAAGCTGCCGACAAGTCGAGGAAAATAAAAGCTGCAGTTCCTCCACTATCCAAAGCGGCTCTTATTTCCTCCGGGGCCTTGATCAGCGCCATCTGGGTCCTGTGTTGGGTCCAGAAGATGATTTTCCTGGATAAAGGGCATTAGTTGTTGATTCCTTATTTTTTCTACTATTTATGCAGAAACGGCAAATGGGTCGATAGTTGGTTGGGTCCTCAAGGTTAAGGCTAGGTTTTATAAGAAGTGGATGGATTGGGGCCTTTTTCCACTGTGAAGGAAAATGTCCAGTACCAAACTGAGTACAAATACCTGAAAGATTGTTAGCTATAAGTTCAGGGATCAATTTTATCACTGACGGTGGACCTGGATCTGTTGGTGATCCTGACTTTTTGATGTCGATTATCTCCACCACCTGATCTGGTGTCACTGCAGCAAACTCGAGGAGAGTTGACTGTTTGAAGTCGTTTTGATAATTTCTACCCTCCTCTGTAATCTTTGAATTTATAATGCTATTCCTGAGGTTTTTAGTTGCAGTAAACTCCCAAAATATTTTGTCGACCTTCTTCCTAAAGCAATGAGTGAGTGAACCGCAAAAAGCTTGCCTGCTGTTTGCTCCTTTATTACCAGGGAGTTTGGTAAGTTTGGTAATTACCAGAAATAATTCTTTAGTGGACGTTTTGGCACTATGCATCTGCTGGGTATAGTAGGTCATTTTTTCCTTCCTGAGTATACTTTTTAAGTTAGTAAGAGAACTTGTGTGTATTTCTTTGTCATGCTCATTATATTGTGACCTCCTTTTTCTTTCGAGTTTTGTACACTATTGTTTTTCCTGCCGAAGTGCCTCAGAAAACAAATGGGCTGAGGGTTTTTTCTGCCGGCAATGACTGACCCAAGAGGAGCTACCTCAGAGAAGGAAGCATTTAGCCAATTTGTGTACTCCGATGTGGATAGTTCTGTGTTGTCAGAGAATCAAGGTTGTAAGGATGTGAGCTGTTGAGTTAGATGCTTGCGATCGATTTTATTCCAAACCTGGTAGTTTGTTTCATCTCTGTGAATCAAATTAGATAGAGTTGTTTGTGGGGTATTAATTTCAAAGATGCAGGCAAAATGGTCAGACCAAGTTACGGGCACACCATCTTTTATTTTAATGTGCAGGTTTTTGGAAAAGATGCAGTCTAGTGTGTGACCCGCCAGATGCATGGGCTTGTGCGATAACTGTAAGAGGCTCAGGGCATTTATTGTCTCTATGAGTGCTGAGGTGTCCTTGTCTTCAGAGAGCTTGAGATGTCTCTATGAGTGCTGAGGTGTCCTTGTCTTCCGAGAGCTCGAGATGAAAATTAAAATCTCATAAAACGGTGTTGTCATTTGCACAAGCACTGGTTTCCATTTGTAAGCCAAAGGTTTTTAAAAAGCTACTTCTAGGGCCCGGAGGATGGTAGATAAGAAGAACTTTAAAAGACTGCTTTTTAGTAATTTCTGGGGTGAATGTATGACATTGTTCTGCATTTTGTCCATCAACTGTTGTTTTTGCATTTGTCACCCCGAGTGGGACGGGTATGCCCAGACGTGGGTCCTGTGCTCTCCATGCCACTGGAATCAAGCTATCCTGGCTGAAGAGGGGTGAAACCCCGAAACCGGTCCTAGGATGCTTGTTTCCAGTCCAGGGAGGACCTGGCTTGGCAGTTCGGGCTGGACTGTTCCCATGAGGCACAGGGTCAAGACTGATTTGCATATGGCTGGGTTCAAACTGGAATGGCATGGTGAGCAAAAAAACGATGGATTTAGGCCCAGATCTCTGTACTGGGGTGAATGTATGACATTGTTCTGCATTCTGTCCATCAACTGTTGTTTTTGCATTTTAGTAATTTCAAAGCTAAAAGACAGCGCTTCACACTGAGGACAAAGCAGACTCAAATTTGGCTTTGATGAAGTCTTTCTAAATGATTCCTAAGCCCCCTCCTCCTCTAAGTGGTCTATCCAGCCTGTGTATTGAATTGCCTACAGGTGTAGCTGCAATAAGGTCAGGGCTAGAGGATGCATCTGCCCAGGTTTCAGTTACGAAAGTCAAGACAAAAAGATGACTATCAATAAACTCAGCCAATTCAAGGCAGTGTTTAACTGCCGAACAGGCAATTAATGAGCACACATCGTAATGTGATCGCTAACAATATGCGTATTGTCTAGTGAATCTGCTGACAATGCTGGAAACCCCAATATATGGTGGTTTATTTCAGTAACCTTGCTTTACAATATTAAATAGACAACTGACAACACTGGAGCATTTATAGTGATTATCCTATTCTCTGTCTGCTATTGTAACTTTTAACTTGTTGATTTTCCCAATCATCTATAGGATACAACTGCAAATATATATATATTCACTGAAAAAACCATAGGTTTCAGGCACGTTATAGTTAGTAATTAGCATTTAAAAAACCTTAGAAATTCACTGAAAAAACCATAGGTTTCAGGGACGTTATAGTTAGTTGGACATTTCACTCGTACAAAACCATAGAAATTCCCCGTTATAGTTAGTTCAGTTAACTATAACTCGCGCCCCCGCAATGCACTGCTGATGACGTCACATATTACATCATTCATGACATGGTCAGTGACATCACTGATGACATCACTGATGACATCTCAAATGACATCACTGATGACATCATCCAGTGACTTTGTGTTTCTGTAAAATTTAAATATGTTTTATATATATGCCAAGGTGTATTGAAGAATGAGAGGGTGTATAAGTGTCTGGATGAAGGATTTAGTAGGTGTGTGACTGACTGTATAAGTGAGTGATTAAATGTGTCTTACTGAATGCATGGGTTAGTGACTAAACTGTCTGAATGTGTGTATCAGTATGTCTGTTGTTATGTAAGTTGCTGCATGTGTTGGTCAGTAGCTACATGAGTGTCTATATGGGTTATTGATTGGTTGCCTGAGTATTTGTGTGGGAGACTGAGTGTGTGTGTGGGTGGCTGGGAGGTGTGTGACTGTGCATAGATGTGTGAGTGGTTGATTCACTGGGTGTATGGGTTCAAGAGTGCATGTGGAAACAGCTGTATGGGCGGGTGAGTGTGTGTATGGGTGTGTTGGTGAGAGATTGGATGTCTCAGTGTACATGTCCAAGTAACTACATATGTAAAAGGCAGTGTATGTGAGAGTTGGAGTATATAAATGACTATACGTGAGAGTCAGTGATTGTGAGAGTGGCTGTATGGATGAGTGTGTACTTGTATCAGTGATTGTATAAGAGAGTAAGTATGTGTTAGTATATGTTTGAATAAGTGAGGTGGTGTGTGTATAACTGTATAGGTGAGGAAATGGGAGTGTGATTGATTCTTTGCATGACTGACTAGGTGTGTGAGTAACTCCATGGATGAGTGGCGGTGTGTGAGTGTCTGTATAGGTGTATGAGTGCATATGATAGTGTTGTATTGATGAGTGACTGTATGTATGAGAGATTGTATGGGTGAATGAGTGGATGTGTGTGTAGACCTAGGAATCAGTGAGTGCGTATGTAGTAACTGGTGTTGGTGTGTCGATGGTTTCGAGAATGGTAGTCTGTATTTTACAGTGGGTGTATCAAAGGTTATATTAGAGTGTGAGGAGGTGCATCAGATTTTGACGTGGATGATGTCATCAGTGATGTCATCAGTGATGTCATTTGAGATGTCATCAGTGATGTCACTGACCATGTCATGAATTATGTAATATGTGACGTCATCAGCAGTGCATTGCGGGGGCGTGAGTTATAGTTAGCTGAACTAACTATAACGGGGGAATTTCTATGGTTTTGTACGAGTGAAATGTCCAACTAACTATAACGTCCCTGAAACCTATGGTTTTTTCAGTGAATTTCTAAGGTTTTTTAAATGCTAATTTCTAACTATAACGTGCCTGAAACCTATGGTTTTTTCAGTGAATTTCAATGGTTTTTTAAATGCTAATTTCTAACTATAACGTGCCTGAAACCTATGATTTTGTCAGTGAATTTCAATGGTTTTTTAAATGCTAATTTCTAACTATGCCTACAAAGTTAGGACATGTGAAGAAAGAGGAAGAAAAGCGCAGAAAGAAGCAAGACAAATGCAGAAAGAGGCAACAGAAGTCCAGAAAGATGAAGAAAAGTGCAGGAAGAAGCAAGAGATGTGCAGAAAGAACCAACAGAGGAGCAGAAAGTCCTCCTGTGCCCCCAACTTTTTACTGACGGGTACTGCTGGTAACTGACTCTAAATAACCAGGACCGGAGCCAGTGCTATGCTAAAAGACACTTAGAATACAGTGAAAACACCTACATACACTAGGGAACACTATGCGTTGGGGTACCCCTGTAATTAGCATGACCTCCTCTGTATTTGCCATGAGTTAGTGCCTGGGTCATTGCATGAGTACATGAGTAGTGACTGGATGATTAGAGTACTGCAAGGACAGTGCATGGTGAATTTATAAGTGCCTGGGTTTTAGCGGAGTGATTGGATAAGTACATGGTGCGCGCTGGGTGATTGGAGGAGTGCATGGGTAGTGACAGTGCGATGGCTGGACTGCATGGGTACTGCTCAGGGTATTGTAGCAGTGCATGAGTTAGTGCATGGGTCATTGCATGAGTGCATGGGTAGTGACTGGATGATTAGAGTGCTGCAAGGAGAGTGCATGGTGAATTTATAAGTGCTTGGGTTTTGGCGGAGTGATGGCATAAGTACACACATGTCACATCAGGCCCCGCCCCCTCCCTTCACCACTGTGCAAACGCGCCCCCTGGCGGGTTTTATGTTGGGGGATTAATTCCCCTTGAATCCTGAGGGTCCCTGGGGGCCAACTAGCCCACCAGGTACCTCCAGTAAGTGCCACAGAGCTGCGTTCCAGCGAGGTGGTCAGAAGCCACGCCCCTTTTTACACCTCTCTGCAACGCAACTCTGTGGGGCTTACTGGACGTACCTGGTGGGCTAGTTGGCCCCCAGGGACCCTCAGGATTCAAGGGGACCTAATTCCCCAACTTAAAACGCGCTACAGGGCGCGTTTGCACACTTGTCACAGGCCACGCCTTCTCCCTGCACCACTGTGCAAACGCACCCCCTGGTGCGTTGTAAATTGGGGGATTAAATCCCCTTGAGTCCTGAGGGTGCCTGGGGGCCAACTAGCCCACCAGCTACCTCCAGTAAGCGCCACAGAGCTGCGTTGCACAGAGGTGTAAAAAGGGGCATGGCCTCTGAACACCTCTCTGCAACGCAGCCGATGCCGGCTTTAAAAAAAAAAATTTTTTAACAAGGGGGGCTGTGTGGCCCCCCTTCTCTTGCCTTTTTTTGGGCCCTGGGGACCCCATCCCCCAGGGCCTGACCCATTTTTTTTTTTTTTTTATGTAAGCGGGAGGGGGGCCGCGTGGGCCCCCCTCCCGTAGCCAATTCCGGCCCCGGGGACCCCATCCCCAGGGGGAAGGCCACATATATTTTTTTTAAAGGAGGGGGGGTTTGAGTCCCCCCACACTAATTATTTTTTTAGCCCCGGGGAGGTGGCGGTCCCCAGGGCTCGGGGGGGCCGCGGGTCCCCCGCCAATTATCATAAATGCTCCGGGGAGGTGGCGGTCCCCGGAGCAGCGTGGGGGGTTGGGACCCCCCACACATTTCTTTAGGTAGCCCCGGGGAGGTGGCGGTCCCCGGGGCTACGGGGGGCTGTGTGCCCCCCCGCATTTATTTTAATAAGCCCCGGGGAGGTGGTGGTCCCATTATTTATAAGTGCCCCCGGGACCTGGCCCACCCGGGGGTGTTTTGAATACGAAGCGCGGGAGCCCGCGCTTTGTTTTTAAAAAAAGAAATTGCCCGGATTCGCGCACCCAGCGCGAATTCGGCCGATTTTTTTTTTTTTTTTATGCTTTTTTTGGCCCTGGGGGTCCTTGTGGGAACCCCTGAGCAGGCCTAGGGGGTCAGGGTGTTTCTACCCTGCCCTCTTTTCTTTTTTTTCACCTTTGTATTTCTGTTTTCTTGTGACTCGGTTCTACCGAGTCACAAGATGGCTGCCAACACTTCCTGGTTTGGAGTGTTGGCAGCCAATTAGAATAAAGCTCGTGGTCGGGAGGGTTTGCGAACCCTCCTCGGCCATAGATATCGAAACTTTTATTTTTTGAATTTGTCACCAACTACTGAACGGATTTACACCATTTAAAAAAAGGACGCTTTCTGAACTAAGCACTACCTTTTGCCAAATTTGGTGTAATTCCGTTCAGCAGTTCGAGCTGTAGCCGTGTCTAAAGTTTCCTATGGGAAATTGATTTTCCGACCCCTATTTTTGAATTTCTCAGGAACTACTGAACGGATTTACACCATTTAACAAAAAGGACTCTTTCTGAACCAAGGGCTACCTTTTTGCCAAATTTGGTGCAATTGCGTTCAGCAGTTCGGGCTGTAGCAGTGTCTAAAGTTTCCTATGAAAATTAACATGGAGAAAACACGTTTTGGGACCCCCCTTTTTTCTCGGCCCCCGCTTGGCGAATCACCTCGAAACTTTCAAGACAGGAGCTGACCGGAGCGCCCCACTAGTTTTGAAAATTTCGCGAAGATTCGTCAAACGACGCTAAAGTTATTGGGAAAACAAAAAATGCTTTTCCTATGGAAAATAGGTCCTAACTATAACTACCTACTGGCGACCGCCAGTAGGTAATATATATATATATATTTTTTCTGTTAGAGTCCTCAAATAATCCACCAATAATGGAAATAAAGAGCGGCACACCAGGAGACTGCACAAAAGATTTATTGTGCACCAAATGTTTTAAGCAGTTGTTCTTAATAATTATTTGATTATAAAATGATTATTTACGTTTTTCTATGTAAACAGTGGTTATAAACAATGAATTTTTTGGTAATTACCCACATGGGTCAAAATTGCCTTTGCACATGTATTTTAGAATATTAACCATCAATTGTGAGTTTTTTTCTGTTTTATATTCTGAATATCTTGTTTCATAAAACTGTTTTATATGGTCCATGGAATCAATGGACACTTTAACAATTATGGTGCTATGTTTTATCAAAAATAATGTCTTTCTTTCTGTGTAGAACAAATATGTGAAAGAATTGTTTTTATGTCTATGACAAAGTGCGTAGCTTTAGATCACGTGCTATGGCACTTTCACTTTAAAAATGGCAACACTCCTCATTTCGCGTCATGTGATCAAGGCCTCTTGAAGGCCGAAACGCGTCATGGCGGCAGTGCGGGGTATGGAGAAATAAACGAACCATTTTGCACTGACAACTGGGTCTGTTTCGTCTATTCCTAGCAAGAGGAAGTTTGCGACGAAGTCTGCAGCATATATATATATATATATCAAAGCTCCAAGGTTCCCACCAGTTTGAGACGCACTCTGACATCCACTACAGCAACCTTCATGAGGTAAAAGCCGGATCGGCGGGCGGATCCAGTTTACAGCATGCCTGTCGATTCACGCCTGTCGCGTTTCGTGCTCATTGCACTCTTCAGAGGCGCAACAGTCAATTTGGCATAAAGGCCACACCTCCCACTTATGATATGAGCCCTCCAATGGGCGACTCAAATGAGTCTGTGTTGGTTTGTGGGTCTTGTAGTGTGTGCCTTAGTTATGTGCCGCTGTCTGAAACATTCCAAGCCCACCAATGGGCCACCACTCGCTCCTCCGGCTTGTCAATCCTCAATGGATGCCTCCACATTAAGACTCCGTGATTCGGAGCCCCGTGGCCCCAATTTTCCGGGTGGTGCGTCTCCCGCGGCTGGGAGGCCGCATTGTAAATCAAAGCTCCAAGGTTCCCACCAGTTTGAGACGCACTCTGACATCCACTACAGCAACCTTCATGAGGTAAAAGCCGGATCAGCGGGCGGATCCAGTTTACAGCATGCCTGTATATATATATATATTCTGTTAGAGTCCTCAAATAATCCACCAATAATGGAAATAAAGAGCGGCACACCAGGAGACTGCACAAAAGATTTATTGTGCAGCAAATTTAAGACTACGCGTTTCGGCGTATAGCCTTTTTCGATGCATCAGAACACGCAAGTAACTGTAATTAGCTCTGCATCTTTTTGAACTCCTGAACCCACTCCCATTTCCTGTTGGCCACCTTTTCAAATTTCATTTAATAACCCATCCCTGCCCAAAGTTGCCTTTTTATAGGGACAATAATCTGCTTTCCTGAATGTTCCATGTAGGGACCATCATAGGCAGGGAAAACAATGCTACATTGTAGCACATCATTTCCATATCCCACCACATTCGTAGGAGGCTCCTCTTTCATTTATTTTCATTTCTCAAAGCCCATGATATGTAATTGAATATATCCACCTGGTACCCTCATGTATATGGAGAGAGCCAAATCACGCAGAATGAGTGAGCTACGTATGCCTTACATCACAAGCACAGTAGTGAATTACTCATCCCCACTTTCGCATTAATGCATTTAGAAGTGAGATAGATGCGTTTAGAAGAGATAGATCTGACTTGTTACTGGATAATGGGTTCTAGTCTATCGGGCCAACAAGTTTGCTTCCAATGGTGGACAGTCTAGTCATGGAACTGTGTAGAGTATGTGTCTCATTTGAAATCTACGCTGTGTGTATTCTTCCCCGTGATCCTCAAATGTTGTGGGGGGCAATAACCAATATGAGATTTCAAGCTAGTGACTTCCCTTTTAAGCAATAAAGGGACAATAATCAGATGACTGACTGACTTCAGGGTTGACACTGCCATCCACAAACAAGATTTCTAGCGTGAGTCTGTTCTTTTTCCCCATCCTCGACATAATTTGACTTTAAGCTTTAATTACTTCGGTCATAGACGCTGGGCTAGATAGACTGGTTTGCTTCCGTACAATAGTATAATATTCCTCCTCAATTCATGTGACCTACATTATCTTTGCATGTACATTCATGCCATATGACAAATGTGGTCAACTGGGAGTCTTATTCATCTTCCTCCTTCACACACTCATTTGTGCAGAGTGAAAATAATCTGGGTTTTGAGTTGCCAAACTATCTGGTGAATCAACCCTTGAATCTCCCAGAATATGTCCACTGGGGATGTACACTTAAAATGTGTTCAGGGAACCTACTGATCAGTAACTCGTTTTATTAGAAAAACATAAAAGTGCCTCATAAACATAAAGGTATTTGCGAATATTTTGAGATTTTGGATTGATATACTTTATCAGCTGCCTAGAATTCACCAGTACACATGCCATGAGTGACCACAGGGTATAGTTGCAGTCATGCCTAAAAGGAACGGATGCTGCTATGTCGAACCTAAAGTCATGGTTGAGAGGTATAGTTGATAGGAAAATAGTTTAGTTGATTGTTAAATCTTTAACCCCCTTGAATGCAAAAAACGGCAAATACGCAAAAGTTCCATTGTTTGATATTTTGTAATGGATATTTTGTACAGAGTCTAAGGTTATAGAAGGATCTTAAATTTTGCTTTTCCCAATGAAGCTCCAAAACACATTTTCTCTCTAACACCAAAAACTGCTGGACACTATTACCCAAAATCTGGCACAGGGGTAGAATTTACTCCAACTTAGTCTCTGTGCTCAGTTTAATGTAGGTCAATTCAGTAGTTGTTAACAAAATTTTAAAAAGAAACATATGGGCATCTTGAAAAATTCATTAGTAAACTCACTCATTAACAAAAGTTTGAATTTTAACTTGGAATCTAGTTGATAGTGACATTTTAGTGATAGACACTATTTTGTTACAGAAATTGCAGCTCAGGAAAAAAAATGTCTAAGTCTATATGGGGCAATTTAAGCACTACCTAACCTAGGAGGAGCAAGTCCACCCATGAGGATGTAAACTGGCATTTTCCACATAATAAATCAAACATAAAATACTAGGTTTGTCCACCAAAATCACAGTCCCTTCTGGTTCACCGAAGAACTGTCAGAATTTTGTTGTGTTATATAGGAGGCTGAAACGCGTTTGTCAGTATGCCTGTGTTTGCGTTTATTTAAAATAAATCATCTTTGAAAATTACGGCCGGAGTGCGCAGCGTTATTGAACTGTGTTTTGCGTACTACGAGAGTTCGTCCTCGCGGCTGCTGCACCCGCTGTGCTGAGAGCGGGGGAATTGGCGAACAACGTGTAAGGGGGATATATATTACTCCGATCCTCCAACAATCGTACAAAGAAGGTAAGCACTCAGGGCTGATTCCAAGTGAATTTATTGTTCACAGGTCACCATCAGGATAAACGGTCTCTCAGGACGCGTTTCGGCTTCTCGCCTTCATCAACTGAGTTTTCAAGTTGAGTTTTCCTGTGTCTTGCGTTATGCCACTCAATGTAGATAAGTATTAGGTTTGGTATTTTTCCCATACCTATTACCACTTTAGTAAAGTGGAAATAGGTAAGTGGAAATATATATACTTTTTATTTTGCCATGCAAGTGAGGAAAACAAAGGACAAAGAAGAAATAGCTGCATTAGTTATATCGAGTGATGTACCCTGTCTACTAGCCCTGTGGGTTTTGGAAGTGGAATTCAGTGGGAATCAAGTTGAGGGACTTTTAAAACAACTTCAGCTGCACACGTGTGTGAAATGATAGGCTTAGCCATAGGAAAATCTGGCAAGGGTGGATGTAAACCATATTCCTCTTCTGTCCACAACTTTCAGCGGGAAATAAAACCGACCTTTTTCAGGAGATTGTGGTTGAGGAAGAGCATAAATTGATTCACTGGAGGAGTAATAGGACAATGAAAGAATGGCAAGCAATACTTGATCTACAAGAGGATCAATCAATTATCATAAAAGCATCTGATAAAGGTGGCAACATTGTAATTCAGGATTGATTCAAATATATATTATATGGCTGAAAGACAACTTAAAATGATCCATGTTAGATAAAGTTGAAAAAGAACACTATTGGTGATAAAGCCACTAAGTACAATCAAAAATGTATTCCATGGCGGGAGAGAGACTTAATTGTTGATGATGATGATGAATTTAGACATTTGAAATCTGATCATACTGTTACTACCACCACCTACTTTCTGCTAAAAATTCATAAAAATATAGAAAGTCCCCCAGGACGCCCAATTGGTAGTTCCTTAGGTTCTCTGTCTGAAAACACCTCAATATTCATCAACATTTTTTTTCCAATGTATCACAGCACTTCCTTCATATCTGAAAGGCTCAACTGACTTCCTAAATAAGATCAACGATTTACAGTGGAGTGACAACTATTTGATGGCAACCAGTGATGTGGTTTCCTTAAATACATCGATACAACATCAACAAGGAATGGATGCATGCATGTATATTTTAAGATCAAGATCTGTCAGTTATATGAAACATTCTAACATGTTGATCGAGATGCAGGACTTCTGCTTGCACCACAATATATTTATGTTTGATGGCAGCTACCATTTACAAAAGCAAGGAACAGCTATGGGAACTTCTTTTGCCCCAATGTATGCAAATTTAATGATGGATTGGTGGTAGGCAGAGGTTGTATGGACAGAGGAAAATCTGAACATGGCCAGGCAAATTTGCTCTTAAAGAGATGATTTCGAAAAACAAACGGAGGAAATGTTGAGACACTTTGAATAGACGGGATATCCAGATAAAGTTCTTAAGGATGCCCTACAGAGAGCACATATCAAAACTTTGAATTAAAAAGATGATTACTAGAAATTGGAAAATAATTAAAATTGACAAGCATTTGAAAGAAAACCTTACGGATAATGCTCAAATCAATAACAGGAAAGTAGCCTCCTTGGGTAATCTACTGGCACAGAGTTATATGTCACCAGTGAAGAAAAAAGAGAACGCTAATAAAGGGAAATTAGGCTGTTGGAAATGTTGAAAGTGCAAGGCCTGAAAACATGGGATGAATAAATCTGAGTTTACACTATATAATAATCGACAACAGAAAATCAAAGAGTTCACCACTTGTAAGACGGATCATGTTGTAGATGTACTACAATGCACTTGTAATAAAAACTATGTGGGCAGTACAACCAACAAAGTAAAATTGAGCATTTTATAACACAAGCGTTCAATAAAAAATAAGGGTTTCTCATATCCCATAGCAAAGCACTATTGGGAAAAGCATGCTGGTAACTTGAAAGAACTTAAATATTATGGGAGTCGACACATACGTAGAGATGAAAGACGAGAAAATTGTGAGCTTAAGGTTCGGAGAGCAGAATCGAGATTGATTGTACTTATGGGAGCAGAGGCCCCCCTAGGTCATAACTTGGATGCAGAACTACACGCCCATCTGTAGGCACGTGCTCCATGATGACAGCATGAAAATACTGTGTACATATTTATATGTTTATTGCTTCATCTTTTGATACAGATGTACATTTTTAATCATCTCTCATCTTTAGGACGCAAAGGAAACTATATAAATGGGTCTAGGCCAAAGCCCCACTAGTTGGGAAAATCAGATCTAGGAAAAGCTATATGAGGCTGGGATCTCCAGGGACTCCAAGAGATTTTGGTTCTTGGTAGCTAATAGGGGCAGAACCCTAAAGACCATCTAGCTAATAGTATCCACCCAGTGGCATGGTATAAGCACTTTTTTGTGCTATTTGACTCCTCCTGGGGCCTAGCCTACGAGGGATGTGCCCCAGAAGAACATGGATAAGCAGCACGTTCACCGTCACTAATTATAGCACATGATGAAACCCTCTCTGCAATTAATTGTGTCGCTTTGGGGAAAGCGGCAGGTCCGGATGGACCCAGAGAATTGAGCTACATATATTAATATCTTATCAAATGCGATCTTTAAGGGGGTAGAAAACCCCGGTAGCTAGAAGGCTGCCGAGATAGTACCCACATATAAAAAGGGCTTGAGGGATTCAACCTTAAATGATAGGCCTAAAAGTTTGATAGATGTCACACAAAAGGTCTTTTGCAGACAAATTTTAAAGAGACTCCAGCATTGAACTGATGAGAACGAGGCTCTATCAAATTTACAAGCAGGGTTTCGGAGTGGTATTAGTACTATAGACCAGATTTTTTGATTTATGAAGGTTTATTGGAAGACGGTTGTCTTCCAAAAGGCGCGTCTTTATATGGTCTTTGTGGGTCTTAAATCTGCATTTGACCTGGTCCCTTGGCAAAAACTTTGGGTGGCGGTAAAACATAATGGGGTTCCTGCTGACTTAGTGAGCATTATAGTGAGACTACACCAAAATACCTATGCACAGGTTAGAAGAGTTTTTAGGGGGAGCGAATAAAACGCATAGCAACTCCCAAAGGGGTATGCCCAGACTGTATTCTCTCTGACTTTATTTTCCCTATATCTTAATGATGTATTGGCCTACCTGTAAAACTTAAGTAGTGATGCCCCGAAGATTGCAGGAAGGCAATGCCCCCTCCTTCTGTTCGCAGATGATACTCTGCTGGTGTCTAAAACCCCAATGGGTCTACAGATACTGGTTGACCAATTAGTGGGCTTCTGCGCAGAGAGGGTGTTGACAATAAATCAAACAAAAACTAAATGTATGGCCATTAACCCACACAAGTCCTTCAGAGGACCTATAACGCTAGAGGGGATCGAACTCGAAAGAGTTTCAGAATTTGACTATCTTAGTATAAGGATTACTCACAATATGCTCTGATCCTCCCAGGTTAAGAAGAGTAGCATTAATATATGTCATCATGTGTCTGGGATACAGAGAATGTACTGGGCATCTAAAACTAGACATATCTCACCTGCAATGAGAGTATATAGAGTAAAGGCTGAAAGCAGTGCCCTTTATGAAGCAGAGATGTGGGGATTTGCAGGGGATGTCCTGTTTGAGAAAAGTCGAGAATAACTTTCTGAGATCTTTGATTGGGCTCCCGAAGAGTGCTACTCTGTTACCCTTATGTTGGGACATGAGCATAAAGCAAATTGTTCACAAAGCACAGTAAAGACCAGTTTTGTTTTGGAAGAGACTTACAGTTTACACCCCCCCAGTGGAGTATTGTAATGCTTTTAACAACACATAGTCAAGTTAGATAAGAGCCATAAAATTCACTGGACAAGATCTATTAGAGATACATTGTCCCACATTGGTTTGGATGAATACTGGAACGATCATGACTGCCCTTTAAACCTATCTACGGTTGCAAGTAAGGAAGTCTTTTGGTCGCAAAAATGGGCACTAGAGATGTGCAGTGGTAGGCAAGGAGCTTTAACTGTTGCCTTTCTAGACTTAAAATCAGATAGTATGTGCAAACCTTTACCTAAATTATATCTCCGCCCCTTTAGCTAGACAACTGTACATTCGATTTTGACATGGCACACTCCCGTTACAGTAGTTTTGCGCAAAATGGAAATCCAAATTGGACCAGAGTACGTATGTCAGTATCCTGATGAGAACCTGCAAATCTTTTTTGCCAGGATACGCAAAACCTAGGTCGAACTGGATTCTACCCATTTGTAAGCAACTGGGGGCTAGGCAGTATGTAGTAGCATTAAGGCTCATGCGAGCAGAGTCTACGGAATTCATTGTCTATGCAGTTGCGAATATCTCCACTGGAGCTGAAGAATTAGAGCGAACACATTAATGCAACATACCATAGATGTTGGAGAGGCATCCCAGAATTAATGTTAGAATTAAATCAAAAGATGGGATCGGGGTGGTTAACTTTCCCTTGATGTGCCCAGTAATGCCTCTTTTCTTGGAATCTAGGGGGCTGGAGTTGCTCAAGGCCCCCTTTTGTTGTGTACTGTTGTCTTAATATCTTACATACAATGAAATGGAATATATAAAGTAATGTTTTTACATTTGAAACCAGGAAGGTTCTTCCTCCTATATGGAATTGTCTATTATGCACTGTTTTTAGTTATGTATTCTCAAATGGTTTTATATTTGGTGTTTTATATATATTTATAATATTTTTCGTTTTTTACTCATTTGCTGTACTTTTATGGTTTAAACACCAAATAAAGTCAAATTGAAAGAATCATCTCTGCATTTTATTAGGATCAGGAGACATCTTGACACCTTTTGGTAAAAGCATTTGTGTACAATCAGTGTGCTATGGTACTATGGTGGTAATATGCAAGAAAATCCTATTCTGATGTATAATCCTCAATTTCACGAAACATATATACGGTTTCTTTCATTTTCATAAGTGGGGGGAACTTCTAGGCTATACTTGCCAGGATGGGCGGGGCAGAGCTGTTCGCTGACCCATTGGCATTTCTAAGGGCTGCCTCCAGTGCACTCACAAAGGAACGTGACACCAGCCTATTGTCAATCCAGACCACTTAGAACCTGGGCAGGAGAGGGAAGGGAACTTCTAAAACCAAGTATAGCCTAGAGGTTTTCCCCACTTCAAAGGCTGGCAGCAGGTTTAAATATTAGACCCTCAGACCAACTCTTCAGTACACTCCTGGACCTGCTGCTTGAGGCCTGCCTTGTTCTTCAGAGGACTGCCCTGCTGCTTGAGGCCTACACTGCTCTCTGAAAAGGAAGACTGGACCTGCTCCTCATCCCAGGCTAACCTGAGTGACTCCAACGGTCAATTACTGACCTCCTGTTCTGAGCTACAGGAACACAACAAGCTCCAGAGACCTCCTTGCAACTGCCCAGCTGACCTGCTGCAACTTGCCCTGCTTGGACCTGCAACTGGACATTCCTGAGTCCTGCTAGCCTCTGGTGGAGTGAGTTCCTGATCCCCAAGCGGTACCTCTGCAGGCCTGTACCCTTGGCTGGCATCAGTTAACATCCTCTAATGACATCCTGAAGTTTTAAACTCTGCACGTCAGACTCTGAGAAGGTAACTTTTTCAGCAGGACTAACCTGGTCCCTGTATCCGGCCTGCACTCCATCACATTTGGCCTGAACTTGTGATTTTGTCATGGTCAAGCGCGATCAGATACCCCCAGTTAGCGCTTTCTGCGCTTTGGTGCTTTTTTTACTTAAACCTTTACAATTGCATACCTCTGGTTCTGATTGGATTTTTGTAATTGTGGTCTCATTTTATTAATTAGATTTTACTCTACTGTCCTAAAATGGTGTGGAATATCTCTTCTTTATTACTGTTTGTGTGCTGCATAAATACTTAACACAATGCCGCTAAGTTAAGCCTGTGATTACGCTACCATTGACACTGATGACTTACTGACAATCCAAGTTACAAAAGAAATATCAAAACATTTAAAGAAGACAGGGATTAATGACAGAATATATAGGATACCATTTATGAAGTCAATGGCAATTAAATATTCTATTGACACAGAATATAATGAAGACACTGAAATACCTTTATAAAGAATATTTCAGTATAATATCTCCATCAAAATCAGAAGAGGTGTAAATGTGTGTGTGTGTGTAAAGTCAAAGACATCATCTGCACTTGTTCAAAATATAGAACTATAAAACTGAAAAAAACTGATGCAATGTTTATAGACTCAGCAAAGTTGAATTAAGCAGCTGTTAATAAAGAGGAAATATGATGTGTGTGATCTTAATAGTAGAAACAAATGAAAATCCTACACAATTTCTTTAGAAACGAAAATGCAGTTTTTATTGCATTATTGAAAACTTAATTAAAATCGTATCTAACAAACACATTTGAAAAAAGATATTGTCTATGGGTTGCAAAGAAAGTAGATGTGTCATATAGAACACGATATGTCAACTGGAGAGAAATACACAACACTTTTCATTTTGACATTGATAAATTGTTTTATCTGTTTTAACTTCATGACTTAGTAATGTGCTCAATGCGACATCATTGGTAACCTGTGACTTCATCATTAATAGCCTCAATCAGGTCACTGAAATGTCATCAACAAAGCATTGGATAGTAAGGGTTATATTGCTACATATGGTGAGAATTCGTGTATTTGCATTTTGTTACGCCTAACATAACTTTACAATACTGTTTGCCAATTGCTGTGAGTAGAGAAGATGCATAATGCCAATTGTGTATTATGGTTTTACAATTCTTCTGGGGAGCTCTGACAGGTTAAACCGCAATTCTGTTTGATATGTCACTAGAACCCTGCAATGACATCGAAGAAGCTCTTTGCAATATGCTTTTTATGAAATCCATAATTCTTGGCAATTAATCACACTTGTGAATTATGATGCTTAATTCACAGTTATGACTTTGTTCTTTCTTGATAAGCCATTTTTTTTGCAATAAAAGATAACTGCAATGACAACACTCTAGCTCAGAGCTGCACAAGGTATGAAAAATACAGCAAGGAATATACACCGCGTGTATCGTAGGTGATATTTGCAATGAAGCTCCACATACTTTGTACTATAATTGCTATAAGTACAAGGCAGCAACTGAGAGTAACATTTAGTTAATATTCTGTGGCATTAATGCTTGGTGGAAAAAGATACACAATCTAACAACATCACATGCATTTTTGGGGCAGGGAAAAGTGATCTGCATGCATATAATCATAAAGCGCCAAATGATCAAGATATGAAGTTGAAGAATGATTAGTTGCACATGCATATAAATGCATTTCCAAATAAGCGCCATTGATCTCGTGGTCCCCTTAGCAAACACTGCATTCAACGTAAAATACAACGCAAACTTTGTTTTTGGTTTATTATACCCCACTAACGTCGTGCTCAATGAAGGATTAATACCAACTAGGAATTATAATCTGGGTGTGGCAGTGTGACAATTGATTATTAGCTCTCTTTCAATTAATTAAATAAAGATGTGTTGTTATTTTACAGAACGCACTCCTACATGTAAGCATGGCATTGGAAATACAATATAAGGCGTGAGGTCAGAATTCAAGATACCTCGGCAGTTCTGAATAATTTATGCACAATCTAAAATATAATTGAAATGTAAATTTCTTTGTCAACATTCACATATTCCAAGTACTCCCGGATAACTACTCTAGAATTTTGCAAATGTATTATTATTTCAATCCTAATGAGCATTAACCAGATGCACATGGATTAAAATGGCAGTGGTACTTTCATCCCAAGTAACAAGTTCACTTATCACAGTAATTTCTACATGAAAAGAGTTTCACTGTTCAGCAAGAAGGGACAATAGCTTGGCTAGATTTATTATGGATTTCAACATCAGAACTTAGATCTCAGCAAGTGCTTGCAAATTGGTGTGAAGGAAAGATAAAATGAGGCCAAGCCCATAAGTGTAAACATTTTGAAAACCAGAGATGGGAAGGGTTGGACAAAGATGTCCCTGTTGTGTGAAGGCAAAATAATGTATAAAAATGACCACTTCTGCTTACAACATCTGTTAACAAATGTACAAAAAGTACTAGTAGTATGTTACAATGGAATAATGCTTTCTTGGCTCACTGCCTGCATTTAGGCCTTTCCTATCTTTTTATGTATGGAGTCTCTGCAGTCCTAAACGTACTATTAACTCATAGTTTGTAAATACCAAAACAAGAGTGAACTTACACAGAAGTGTAAGTTTACCTTTGTGAATCAGGCCCAAAGTCATTTTTCACACTCCTGGGTTCACAACTATATTGCCAGAGATTTCGTTCTCAAATTCCATACTGTCCTGTGCTCTCCTTGCATTTGCTGTATCTTCCTGTCTGAAACAGGTGTCATAATCTGTACTTCATTTTTTAGGATGCATTCAGAGTAAACCACAAACTGGAGGGGCTTAGAGTGTCGAAGATTGGTTTAATGTTACATATCACACTGTTACTCATTTTATCAGCCTCAGTAGGAAGCAGCATTGAGATGTTGTTACTTTTGGGAGCTTACCCACTTATACCTTTAGCAGGCGTATTAAACCCACTCGATGCATGTAGCAGCTTCAATATGCTACCCTACAACACAGGAACTTCAGACTTCATGTATTGCAAAACCCTTCGTAGCCAATAACGTTAACCTACTCCGTGAATGTGCACTATCAAAGTGTCCACAACCCATTTTAGATGTCAATGATCAAAGGACAGAATGCCGTTTTCAAATATGCCCATTTTCTTTGGTTCTCGAGATCTCCAATACGTGGTATATGTAACATAACTGCATGAACACACTAAGCGATGCCACTGGGACGGCAAGGGGAGCTGTGTTTGTGCACAGAAGAAAAAACGAAAAGAAACTGTAGAAAGTGCTTTTAACATCAGAATAAGGACCTGATGGGGAAACATGGCTGGCATGTTTCCCTGCTCCTATTTTTAGCCAGATCCAAGATATTCTGCTGGATAACCAGAGCAGGAAAACGATGAGTAGTTTCCCATCCAGAGGGGGGGGGTGTTACAGCTCCTAATATGCTGACAGACAATTAGAAGGAGCCACATAAATACCCTTGAAAACTTTTAATGATGGTCAAGAGAAATGCAATTGTTTGACTGCCTTTGTGAGGAGAAAGCGCCCCGGGCGTCGGATTTCTTACGTCATTGCAGTCCTACCTGACAGTGTTTGCTAAAGGTATACCAGGAGACTATCACAATTAACCCCATACAAGCACAAGCAAACCCCGTGTAGCAGACATCTACTTCATACCTGCCAGGCTATTAAGCCGTTTCTGCTGTTCTGCAGTGAGGAAGGCACAAACAAACAAGGCATAAATGGGTGAGACATACCGTGAGCGCTATTTCTCATGCATTGCAGCAACAGACGCTAGACTGTGCCAATTCAGTGACCTTTCCAGTGAACACAAACCTGCTACTGTGAAAAAAGTCAGAAATAATGTAGACATCTCTTGAAGCAGCAATACATTCACTAGTGGTTTGGTTTATTACTGGTGCCAACAAGTTGCTGACAGGAATCAAAAAACAAAAGTATGCGAATTTTATGGCGTGAAAAGACGTCTCAGCGAAAGACTGCCCATTTGGAATGCTCACCTTTTAGAGTCAGAAACGTTGGTTTTGAAAACGGATAATGCTTAGTTGTAATACTCCTAAAAAGCCGGTTACCCTTGCATTACTCGTAGGAAACGCACTCCACAGATAATGAAAGGTATTGCTGCTTTTGAAACAGTGAATATTAATTAAGACATTGACATCTGATTTCCTAAAATCTAAAAGTGAGGCATATGCATCACAGGAAGTATCTCAGAACACATAACTCTGACACATACCAATCCTAAAATATAACTCTATTATGAAGCACATTTTATTGTGTCTTGCAAATTACACATTTAATTACAAAGCCCTTTACATAAAGGGTTATTTAGCTAAATGGACATTTACAACAATGATTAAAAATATTAGTTATTCCCATTTTCAACTGATGCTTCACTTCAAAAAATAATTTAAATAGGAAATGTAAAAAATGGTAAAAATAACCTACTGCCAAAACATGTTGGTCTACTGTGAGTAGTATGAATCTTTTTCTATATATTGTTTCGAACATAAACAAACATTCCATATAAAAAGTACAACAATTAAAACTCAGAATTAGGTACATTCGTACTGGAAAAATAACACCACTGGCCTTTGATTTTTAACCTTAATATTAAAACGAAAGAATTAAGTTCCATCATCTTAGCAGAAATAATCAGAAGGTAAATGACATATTTATTTATGACTATTACATTGTTTGAAGGTTCCTATCTAGGCTTTGGCTTTATTCCTAGCAACTGGTATTGTACTCTCAGAGAAGAGGTGGTAATCTTCCGGTGGCACTTACGCACGTCTGAAAGGATACACCTCGGACATCATCACTGTTAAACATCCTAGTCTCATTCACATCCTGACATGCTGAAAGGGATTTGCTGATAATGTCCTCTACTGGTTTTTGCCCACCCCCAATCCAACTGCCACCAGCTCATTTAGATTGGCATCTCATTTTCTCAGAAGCTACCAGCCACCTGCAAAGTACCCCAGCGCTCCATGCTTCCAACCAGAACATATGACGTTACAACGCAAACAATTACAACGCATGCTTTTACAAAGCAGTTTTTACATCGCAACTACCATTACATCGCATGTTTTTACAACGCATGCCATTACAACGCATTTTTAAAAACTACCATTACAACGCATACCATTACAACGCATAATACTTTTAGTGCAACAGTAGGGTAAGTGTTGGATAGTGTAGGGGTAAAAATTACTATTCCCACTCCAGTGAGTGCAACAGTAGGGAGAGTGTTGGATAGCGTAGGGTCAAAAATTACTATTCTCACTCCAGTGAGTGCAACAGTAGGGAAAGTGTTGGATAGCGTTGGGGTAAAAATTACTAGTCCCACTCCAGTGAGTGCAACAGTAGGGAAAGTGTTGGATAGCGTTGGGGTAAAAATTACTAGTCCCACTCCAGTGAGTGCAAAAGTAGGGAAAGTGTTGGATAGCTTAGGGGTAAAAATTACTATTCCCAACTAACCCAAAACCCAAACCCACCCTAAAACTTAAAAATCTGCATTAATTACCTTATAATGCGTTGTAATGGCATGCGTTGTAATGGTATGCGTTGCAATGGCATGCGTTGTAGTGACATGCGTTGTAATGGCATGCGTTGTAATGGCATGCGATGTAAAGGCAGTTGCATTGTAACAGTTGCGTTGTAAAAGCAGTGCGATGTAATGACTGCATTGTAATGGATGTTTCCCTTACAACCATCACCTTCAACCTCTACATGGCATCCCTATGAATGCTTCTCGCTGACAGCAACACTAAAATTCACCAATAAGCCGATGACAAATAGCTCTGCATGAAAGTCTCCTCACATCTCCACATTCGAGGACTCAGGCACTGCCTCCACCTCATCTAGACCTGGACGTCTAGCACCTACCTGAAACTCAACCAACCAAAACTGAATTCCTTCTACCCAACAACACCAACAAACAACAACTGGTTAATTTTGTCTAAATGACATGAACATGGATGACTTCACCCCCCACTACAAATAAACGACAAGTCATTTGGATTTGCCCCTGACAATGAACTATTCCTCAAGAAACACATATTAAAGACTACGAGGGCAAGTACCAGCCAACCCTTCCTCACTGAAAACAACTTCAAAACAGCCATCCGATCCCTTGTACTCTCACCCCTGGATGGGTCTAATGTCTTTCTCAATTGCCTTCTAAATGTCACACTTGCCCCCTGAAATCCATTCTACATGCTGTGGCACACAAAATGAAGGGTTTAAAGAAGTTTGACCATCTCACCCCTGCCCTCATGGAACTCTACTGGCTCCCTTAAAGTCCTGCATCATCTTCTGGGCTATCGCCTGCCAATACAATACCTAAGACGGCAAGTGACTTTGATTTCACTTACTCAATTACTATTTTGGGATTTAGTCTCTGGTGTAGCTCTGTCTCCACAACAGAAGCTAAATGAAGAACTAGCATATTTCCCTTCTCCCAAACAGCATCAGTTGCAATGATCTTCTCTTCTGGGTTGCTTAGAAGGGCCACAAGGTTGATAAAGCTTGCTGTGTTTACTAGCTGCTTGACATTCTTGTGCTTTACCTTTCATACAAGCATCAGAAAAAGGCAAGCGTCTCTCCTGCTAAAGTCAACCCATAGTCAGTGAGTAAGAGAGATTCTCAGTCAGTCACTAGAATTCCAGCTCATCTCAAAACTGGGATGCTTCAAGCCAAGTGTCTCCAACAAGTGCGTTCACGAGCTACCAGTAGCTCGCAGATGACTCTCGATATAGCTTGCACATTATAATTCTCTGTTAGCTAGTTTGAAAATATGCAGCTGCCCTCCAGCTAAAGCAGCACTTTAAAAAAATCCACCCATTTTATGAAGCCTTGGTAGACGATGCAGGCTAACGTCTTCTGAAAACTCTTTCTTTACTAGTTTCTTGTTTTCCTTTTTTGATGTCTCGTTCCTTCTTTCTTTTTCCTCTTTCATTTCTTTTTCTCCTTGTTTAGTGATTTCGATTCTCATCATTTCCTCACCAGCTCCTGCTTTCTCTCTTTCTTCCTCTTTCATTCCCTAATTCTTTTTTCTATTATTGCAATATTTCTGCTTCTTTCTTTCTCTCTCTTCCTCTGCTTATTTCTGTTCTCTCATTTCTTCCTCAGCTTTTCTAATTGGCTTTTATCTCTCCTTGCTGTTTGTTTTACTTACTTTCCTCCTTCATTCTCTCCCTTTATTTCTCTTTTTTGTCTCCTTTCATTTTCTTTTTCCAACTCTTTCTTCTTTCTTTTCTCCACACGTACTGTCTTTCTCTATCTCTAATTCAGTTTCTTCTCTCAGCTCTTTTTTGTTTTCTCTCCTTCTTTCACTCCTTCTCTTTCGTCCTCCACTGTTGGTGCTTCTTTTTCTATTTTTTTTTACATTTCCCTTTCTTTTTTCCTTCTGTTCTTTCTTTTTTCTTTATTTCAGTCTTCAGCATCTGTTTTTCTTTTTCTTTCTTCCCCGCCCCTTCTTTCCTTTCAGTTTTTTTTTCGTTTGTCTTTGTCTCCTTTCTTTCTCTCATTCTTCACCTCCTTTCTTTCACTTTTGTCTGTATGACTATTTTTTGCTTTCCTTCTCTCCTTCCTATCATTCTTTCAATGAATTGTTTTCTAATTCTCTCTTTTCTTCTGTTCTTCTAAACTATTTTGACTTCTTTTCTCCCCTCTCAATATTTCTCTTTATCTTTTCATCTCCTTCTTTCTCTCTCCCTTTCCCTCTTTGTCTCTTTCTCTCGCACATGTTTATCTCTGCTTTCTCTTTCTCTCACTCAAAAGCAAAGAGATAAAAATGTTCCTTGGGGATCCCAGAGGTAAACACTTTGTGAAACAATTCTGATGATTTTAAATCTTCTTTATGACTGACAGGACTGGGGTACTTTAGTGGTAGTAATTAAGTTACTTTGCTCTTATGTACCCTTATAGAATCCAATATTAGGCAGTGGCGTTGGATGGTTTTCAGTGATTAAAAGTAGCCCTCGTTTTGGAAAGGTTGGAGACCCCTTCCAAGCAATCAGGTCCGGATGGTGCAAGGGGATACTCCAAAGGCTTCCTGGCAGTGGTTGAAAATAATTCCCACAGAACTCTGGGAAATAACCGAAAAGATCACCACACCAACTGTGAGAATCTGGTTTACACAGGATCACACTCTAGCTCCACTCATCAGTAGCAATGTAATCGAGTGAGGTGCTCTTCCAGGATAATAAGCAAATATGTGTCCTGAAGTAGGAGTCCCTGATGGTATGCAAATGGGGGGCTTCCATCCAGAGCCAGCTGATGACTCAATGTACTTGGAGTAGGTGATTCCAACCCTCAAGCTTTCTTTGATCTGAAAGGCACAAGCCGGTATTTGATCAAACCATTAAGGCAAACCTTTCAGGAGTCATGGAGAAAGTAAACAAAATGTGACATTTTGTAGTCAAATAATATTCTTTGATGTATGCCATATACAGGCTTCCAAGAACCTCCATCAGTGGAGGCTCTAAATGGACCAGGAAATCTAGGGCTGTTGGAGAAAAAGGAATCCTACTAGAAAAAGTGCTTTACTACCTATGTGCGGATGTGCATGTTGTAAACGTGCAAATGCAGACACTCAAAGTGACATTAATCAGAGGCTATCATGGTATGCGTTGCAATGGCATGCGTTGTAGTGACATGCGTTGTAATGGCATGCGTTGTAATGGCATGCGATGTAAAGGCAGTTGCATTGTAACAGTTGCGTTGTAAAAGCAGTGCGATGTAATGACTGCATTGTAATGGATGTTTCCCTTACAACCATCACTTTCAACCTCTACATGGCGTCCCTATGAATGCTTCTCGCTGACAGCAACACTAAAATTCACCAATAAGCCGATGACAAATAGCTCTGCATGAAAGTCTCCTCACATCTCCACATTCGAGGACTCAGGCACTGCCTCCACCTCATCTAGACCTGGACGTCTAGCACCTACCTGAAACTCAAACAACCAAAACTGAATTCCTTCTACCCAACAACACCAACAAACAACAACTGGTTAATTTTGTCTAAATGACATGAACATGGATGACTTCACCCCCACTACAAATAAACGACAAGTCATTTGGATTTGCCCCCGACAATGAACTATTCCTCAAGAAACACATATTAAAGACTACGAGGGCAAGTACCAGCCATCCCTTCCTCACTGAAAACAACTTCAAAACAGCCATCCGATCCCTTGTACTCTCCCCCCTGGATGGGTCTAATGTCTTTCTCAATTGCCTTCTAAATGTCACACTTGCCCCCTGAAATCCATTCTACATGCTGTGGCACACAAAATGAAGGGTTTAAAGAAGTTTGACCATCTCACCCCTGCCCTCATGGAACTCTACTGGCTCCCCTTAAAGTCCTGCATCATCTTCTGGGCTATCGCCTGCCAATACAATACCTAAGACGGCAAGTGACTTTGATTTCACTTACTCAATTACTATTTTGGGATTTAGTCTCTGGTGTAGCTCTGTCTCCACAACAGAAGCTAAATGAAGAACTAGCATATTTCCCTTCTCCCAAACAGCATCAGTTGCAATGATCTTCTCTTCTGGGTTGCTTAGAAGGGCCACAAGGTTGATAAAGCTTGCTGTGTTTACTAGCTGCTTGACATTCTTGTGCTTTACCTTTCACACAAGCATCAGAAAAAGGCAAGCGTCTCTCCTGCTAAAGTCAACCCATAGTCAGTGAGTAAGAGAGATTCTCAGTCAGTCACTAGAATTCCAGCTCATCTCAAAACTGGGATGCTTCAAGCCAAGTGTCTCCAACAAGTCGATCGCGAGCTACCAGTAGCTCGCAGATGACCTCGATATAGCTTGCACATTATAATTCTCTGTTAGCTAGTTTGAAAATATGCAGCTGCCCGCCAGCTAAAGCAGCACTTTAAAAAAATCCGCCCATTTTATGAAGCCTTGGTAGACGATGCAGGCTAACGTCTTCTGAAAACTCTTTCTTTACTAGTTTCTTGTTTTCCTTTTTTGATGTCTCGTTCCTTCTTTCTTTTTCCTCTTTCATTTCTTTTTCTCCTTGTTTAGTGATTTCGATTCTCATCATTTCCTCACCAGCTCCTGCTTTCTCTCTTTCTTCCTCTTTCATTCCCTAATTCTTTTTCTATTATTGCAATATTTCTGCTTCTTTCTTTCTCTCTCTTCCTCTGCTTATTTCTGTTCTCTCATTTCTTCCTCAGCTTTTCTAATTGGCTTTTATCTATCCTTGCTGTTTGTTTTACTTACTTTCCTCCTTCATTCTCTCCCTTTATTTCTCTTTTTTGTCTCCTTTCATTTTCTTTTTCCAACTCTTTCTTCTTTCTTTTCTCCACACGTACTGTCTTTCTCTATCTCTAATTCAGTTTCTTCTCTCAGCTCTTTTTTGTTTTCTCTCCTTCTTTCACTCCTTCTCTTTCGTCCTCCACTGTTGGTGCTTCTTTTTCTATTTTTTTTACATTTCCCTTTCTTTTTTTCCTTGTGTTCTTTCTTTTTCTTTATTTCAGTCTTCAGCATCTGTTTTTCTTTTTTTTCTTCCCCGCCCCTTCTTTCCTTTCAGTTTTTTTTTCGTTTGTCTTTGTCTCCTTTCTTTCTCTCATTCTTCACCTCCTTTCTTTCACTTTTGTCTGTATGACTATTTTTTGCTTTCCTTCTCTCCTTCCTATCATTCTTTCAATGAATTGTTTTCTAATTCTCTCTTTTCTTCTGTTCTTCTAAACTATTTTGACTTCTTTTCTCCCTCTCAATATTTCTCTTTCTCTTTTCATCTCCTTCTTTCTCTCTCCCTTTCCCTCTTTGTCTCTTTCTCTCGCACATGTTTATCTCTGCTTTCTCTTTCTCTCACTCAAAAGCAAAGAGATAAAAATGTTCCTTGGGGATCCCAGAGGTAAACACTTTGTGAAACAATTCTGATGATTTTAAATCTTCTTTATGACTGACAGGACTGGGGTACTTTAGTGGTAGTAATTAAGTTACTTTGCTCTTATGTACCCTTATAGAATCCAATATTAGGCAGTGGCGTTGGATGGTTTTCAGTGATTAAAAGTAGCCCTCGTTTTGGAAAGGTTGGAGACCCCTTCCAAGCAATCAGGTCCGGATGGTGCAAGGGGATACTCCAAAGGCTTCCTGGCAGTGGTTGAAAATAATTCCCACAGAACTCTGGGAAATAACCGAAAAGATCACCACACCAACTGTGAGAATCTGGTTTACACAGGATCACACTCTAGCTCCACTCATCAGTAGCAATGTAATCGAGTGAGGTGCTCTTCCAGGATCATAAGCAAATATGTGTCCTGAAGTAGGAGTCCCTGATGGTATGCAAATGGGGGGCTTCCATCCAGAGCCAGCTGATGACTCAATGTACTTGGAGTAGGTGATTCCAACCCTCAAGCTTTCTTTGATCTGAAAGGCACAAGCCGGTATTTGATCAAACCATTAAGGCAAACCTTTCAGGAGTCATGGAGAAAGTAAACAAAATGTGACATTTTGTATTCAGATAATATTCTTTGATGTTTGCCATATACAGGCTTCCAAGAACCTCCATCAGTGGAGGCTCTAAATGGACCAGGAAATCTAGGGCTGGTGGAGAAAAAAGGAATCCTACTAGAAAAAGTGCTTTACTACCTATGTGCGGATGTGCATGTTGTAAAAGTGCAAATGCAGACACTCAAAGTGACATTAATCAGAGGCTATCATGGTATGCGTTGCAATGGCATGCGTTGTAGTGACATGCGTTGTAATGGCATGCGTTGTAATGGCATGCGATGTAAAGGCAGTTGCATTGTAACAGTTGCGTTGTAAAAGCAGTGCGATGTAATGACTGCATTGTAATGGATGTTTCCCTTACAACCATCACCTTCAACCTCTACATGGCGTCCCTATGAATGCTTCTCGCTGACAGCAACACTAAAATTCACCAATAAGCCGATGACAAATAGCTCTGCATGAAAGTCTCCTCACATCTCCACATTCGAGGACTCAGGCACTGCCTCCACCTCATCTAGACCTGGACGTCTAGCACCTACCTGAAACTCAAACAACCAAAACTGAATTCCTTCTACCCAACAACACCAACAAACAACAACTGGTTAATTTTGTCTAAATGACATGAACATGGATGACTTCACCCCCCACTACAAATAAACGACAAGTCATTTGGATTTGCCCCTGACAATGAACTATTCCTCAAGAAACACATATTAAAGACTACGAGGGCAAGTACCAGCCATCCCTTCCTCACTGAAAACAACTTCAAAACAGCCATCCGATCCCTTGTACTCTCACCCCTGGATGGGTCTAATGTCTTTCTCAATTGCCTTCTAAATGTCACACTTGCCCCCTGAAATCCATTCTACATGCTGTGGCACACAAAATGAAGGGTTTAAAGAAGTTTGACCATCTCACCCCTGCCCTCATGGAACTCTACTGGCTCCCCTTAAAGTCCTGCATCATCTTCTGGGCTATCGCCTGCCAATACAATACCTAAGACGGCAAGTGACTTTGATTCCACTTACTCAATTACTATTTTGGGATTTAGTCTCTGGTGTAGCTCTGTCTCCACAACAGAAGCTAAATGAAGAACTAGCATATTTCCCTTCTCCCAAACAGCATCAGTTGCAATGATCTTCTCTTCTGGGTTGCTTAGAAGGGCCACAAGGTTGATAAAGCTTGCTGTGTTTACTAGCTGCTTGACATTCTTGTGCTTTACCTTTCACACAAGCATCAGAAAAAGGCAAGCGTCTCTCCTGCTAAAGTCAACCCATAGTCAGTGAGTAAGAGAGATTCTCAGTCAGTCACTAGAATTCCAGCTCATCTCAAAACTGGGATGCTTCAAGCCAAGTGTCTCCAACAAGTTGATCGCGAGCTACCAGTAGCTCGCAGATGACCTCGATATAGCTTGCACATTATAATTCTCTGTTAGCTAGTTTGAAAATATGCAGCTGCCCGCCAGCTAAAGCAGCACTTTAAAAAAATCCACCCATTTTATGAAGCCTTGGTAGACGATGCAGGCTAACGTCTTCTGAAAACTCTTTCTTTACTAGTTTTTTGTTTTCCTTTTTTGATGTCTCGTTCCTTCTTTCTTTTTCCTCTTTCATTTCTTTTTCTCCTTGTTTAGTGATTTCGATTCTCATCATTTCCTCACCAGCTCCTGCTTTCTCTCTTTCTTCCTCTTTCATTCCCTAATTCTTTTTTCTATTATTGCAATATTTCTGCTTCTTTCTTTCTCTCTCTTCCTCTGCTTATTTCTGTTCTCTCATTTCTTCCTCAGCTTTTCTAATTGGCTTTTATCTCTCCTTGCTGTTTGTTTTACTTACTTTCCTCCTTCATTCTCTCCCTTTATTTCTTTTTTGTCTCCTTTCATTTTCTTTTTCCAACTCTTTCTTCTTTCTTTTCTCCACACGTACTGTCTTTCTCTATCTCCAATTCAGTTTCTTCTCTCAGCTCTTTTTTGTTTTCTCTCCTTCTTTCACTCCTTCTCTTTCGTCCTCCACTGTTGGTGCTTCTTTTTCTATTTTTTTTACATTTCCCTTTCTTTTTTCCTTGTGTTCTTTCTTTTTTCTTTATTTCAGTCTTCAGCATCTGTTTTTCTTTTTCTTTCTTCCCCGCCCCTTCTTTCCTTTCAGTTTTTTTTTCGTTTGTCTTTGTCTCCTTTCTTTCTCTCATTCTTCACCTCCTTTCTTTCACTTTTGTCTGTATGACTATTTTTTGCTTTCCTTCTCTCCTTCCTATCATTCTTTCAATGAATTGTTTTCTAATTCTCTCTTTTCTTCTGTTCTTCTAAACTATTTTGACTTCTTTTCTCCCCTCTCAATATTTCTCTTTCTCTTTTCATCTCCTTCTTTCTCTCTCCCTTTCCCTCTTTGTCTCTTTCTCTCGCACATGTTTATCTCTGCTTTCTCTTTCTCTCACTCAAAAGCAAAGAGATAAAAATGTTCCTTGGGGATCCCAGAGGTAAACACTTTGTGAAACAATTTGGATGATTTTAAATCTTCTTTATGACTGACAGGACTGGGGTACTTTAGTGGTAGTAATTAAGTTACTTTGCTCTTATGTACCCTTATAGAATCCAATATTAGGCAGTGGCGTTGGATGGTTTTCAGTGATTAAAAGTAGCCCTCGTTTTGGAAAGGTTGGAGACCCCTTCCAAGCAATCAGGTCCGGATGGTGCAAGGGGATACTCCAAAGGCTTCCTGGCAGTGGTTGAAAATAATTCCCATAGAACTCTGGGAAATAACCGAAAAGATCACCACACTAACATGTGAGAATCTGGTTTACACAGGATCACACTCTAGCTCCACTCATCAGTAGCAATGTAATCGAGTGAGGTGCTCTTCCAGGATAATAAGCAAATATGTGTCCTGAAGTAGGAGTCCCTGATGGTATGCAAATGGGGGGCTTCCATCCAGAGCCAGCTGATGACTCAATGTACTTGGAGTAGGTGATTCCAACCCTCAAGCTTTCTTTGATCTGAAAGGCACAAGCCGGTATTTGATCAAACCATTAAGCAAACCTTTCAGGAGTCATGGAGAAAGTAAACAAAATGTGACATTTTGTAGTCAAATAATATTCTTTGATGTATGCCATATACAGGCTTCCAAGAACCTCCATCAGTGGAGGCTCTAAATGGACCAGGAAATCTAGGGCTGGTGGAGAAAAAAGGAATCCTACTAGAAAAAGTGCTTTACTACCTATGTGCGGATGTGCATGTTGTAAAAGTGCAAATGCAGACACTCAAAGTGACATTAATCAGAGGCTTAAGTAGACTGCCCCATTGTCCCATGCTTTATGCCGTAGTGGGCAGAAGCAAAATGGGAATGACACAACAAGAGACCAATAGGTTAAGAAAGGTCGCTGAAAGCTCCTTTAAGTAAGTTTATTATGCATATTATTTTAGTAATATCAGAATGTCTTGGCTAACGCCAGACTTAAAAAGAGGTGGCAGGTATGCTGAAGCACAGAAACAGGGAAAGCCCTGCGTGGTCCTGCAAGTGATTTCATTTCATTCAACAGAAAGATGGGCAAAGCTTGACGTTTAGGAAAACCCTCATAATAAACAATACAGGCAAGCCAGCAAGGTAGGAGAGTTATGAACCACAGAGGACTGCCAATAAAGAAAAGTGTAGTGCTTCATCAATTAAAAATCAAGCTGACAAGTCAATCACAATTTGGAAGTCAGTCTATATTAAAGGATTTAACTTGGAGGCCGTCTAGCTGCCATCAACCACTTTAGATGCATAGCCATAAAACTGCAAGAGGGTGTACTGAGTGCCATGTGGAGTTTATTCGGGAGAACAGGGAAGACAATCTCCTGATTCGTATAGAAATTCAAATTAATCTTCGGGACAAACTTTGGATCTAAAGAAGAGCCTATACGGTCCTCAAAGACCTTTAAGTAAGGGTGTCGACAGACAAGGGACCCTAACTCACCTCACCTAGCCCTGGTGATGGCTACCAGTAAGAAGGTTTTATAGGTGAGGGACTTGTCTGATATTGTTTCTGAGGGCTCAAACGGAGTCCACTGTAAAGATGCCGAGGCTAAAGGTATAACTCAGGAGGGGAAAGGGCTGCTTGTCTTGGTCATCAAGAGTTTAAACCCCCATGAATGGATTTATAACTACATACTCAACTGGGGAAAGGTAATTCAAAGGAGACCTAAATGCTCGAATCCAAGCCCTCTCTAATGTAAGGGTGGCTACAGACAGACCCTTTTTAAAGTCCTCCTGCAAAAATGTTAGAATATTAGATGCCGCAGCAGTGACTAGGTCAAAAGTCTTTTGAAAGCACTATGAGTCTAAAGAGGCCCAGGAGTGATCATGAGCTTTGTTAGTAGACCTCTTCCTAGAGGCCTGTAAGGAGCTAGAAACAGAAAGAGACAATCTCTTATTCAAAATGCTTCCCTCTCATGCTCCATGCCGATAGACTTAAGCAGACCAGAGTCTCTAGATGAAGAGGAGGAACCGCTAGAGAGGAAGGAGACGTTGGCAGAATCCATTCCTGTTCCACCTGTAGACGTCATTTGTTTCCGATTTAAAATATGAACAGCAGCAGCACGTCTTGTCTGCTGTCCTCCTGCCTGTGGTGGTGGTGGTGCTGCTGTTCATATTTTAAATTGGAAACAAATAAAGCCACGATTGGGCCAAGAGGACTACAATTGAAGAAGGGTAACTGATCAACACAAATAACCCCCATCTCCACATCGAGTGAACCCCAGCTGGGGTCTGAGATATCATGGTACATAACTAACAGATACCGTTCTGGAAACGTCACGTTTCTTTCTTTGAATACATTTAAGGCTGCCCTTTGATCTGCTTTAGTCCTGAGGAAGACCCGACATGATGTATAGTCAATAACACTTGAACACAGGGTCGAAACTTCAACGACATTACGTTATGTCCTGTGTCAGCTATCCTTGGAATATGTATTGAAGATATAAGGATACACTGAACAAAAAATGTTTTGGACATTTTGATTATATGTGGTTCCAAGGTCTCATGTTTGTGTAAGTGATCACTGGGAGATTTTTGATTTTCACAATGTATATGTTCATGTGATGTATTGTTCTTTATGTTTTCTGGACAGCTGTTGAAAAGAGAAATATGAAAAAAGATATATATATATATATGTTTTGATATATGAAAAATTATATATTTGAAACAAATGTTAATAGTTGTGTCAGTGGTTTTAAGATATCATTTTATTGAAAGATTTTTGTTTTTTTGAGTCAGGAGAAGTTTCCCATATGTTGGAGGGATCACTTAAAGGCCCTTCTAGTATTTAATGTTTAATGAATTGCATTTACAATTCCCCTTGAGATTTCTTTCGCCCGACAGAACTGTCTGTAGCTCATAACTGTATACCCAGGTTCTGCGGGACATAGGGTAACCCCATTATATTTAATGGTTCAGTACAGGGACGTTTTGACGACTAAATTTGCTAATAACGGGTCCACAATCAAAGACTGTGGATGCTCAGTCTCTCCCTTTGCCAGAGGGTAAATTCTTCCCATGAATCTGGGAACATTTGGTTTATTCCACTCGTGTTTGAGGTGGCATTGAATTGCAAGAATTATAGGCACTTTAGGAAAAGAAAAGAAGGTTTCTGGAACTGATTAAACCAATCCCCACTCATGCTAGGTTGATTCTCTTCCACAGGCAGTTGGAGATTGGTGGAGAGATACAATATCACCTACTTTAATTCCTCCCTTAAAATGCATTTTCTTCTAGCTGCATATGAATCACCAACAAGACCTGATTCCTTTTTATCATACTCCAGCAGAGCCCAAGAAGAAGCAAAAGTGGGAGACGATACAGAAAAAATGGAATCTGTCTGAAGAAGGAGACGAATTTTGGGAAGGAGAGCCTCATCTACGATGATGATTATCTGCCACAGAGAGAGACTTTACCATGTCCTGTAAATCTCTCTCTGAAAGAGGAGGCGAGCTTGGACCTCTATTCCTCACGCGATGCAGATACTTCTCCGAGGAGGGAGAAATATGGTGAGACTTTCTCTGATACTTGCCCATTCTTGAAGCCAGCCCCCTCAAGCTAGAGCAAAAGACACACTGACTGAAAGAGAAAGCTCCCCTTATATACTCCTGGGGTCCTTAATTGAGCTGACCCAGGACTGCACAAGTAAAAATAATAAGAAATAAAAAAGGGAGAACTTCTCACATACTGCTAAAAAAAATAATCTCAATACACTGCCTCTACGAAAGTTTTAAAGTATGTATTTATCGTACAAAAACAGACACTGCAAATAAAACCACAAAAGAACTTTTTAAATGGCCTACTATGGAGTTTCTGTAACCTCAAAGAGGGAGTAGCATACTGATTACAAGAGAGCAAGCACTTTAAGGAAACTGTTATATTTATTTTGGTAGAGCAAGCCAAGCCAAAAACGAAAATCTTTAACCATAGTACATGTGTAATCGTAAAGAATACGAGTGCAAATCCAAAGCAGCAGCACCCGCACTGATAAGTGTAAATGCGGTACCGCTGCAACCATGAAATCAATACAGAAATATCAGATTTTCATTCATCTACACCCGGTGAGTTGTGTGAAACGATGCGCAAACACTGCGCCTGAAACCCAACCAACGGGATGTCAAAGCAGCCACATGGAATCTGAAAGTACGGTGCTCCAGCAACCGTAAATAAATAGGTGAGCACGTTGTCACCAACAAAAATACCAGCAAGCGATAACTGTAGATAATGCGACTCCGTCGCACACAGGAAGAATAAAATACACTTAAATAAACACTGCGATTCCCAGGGTGTCTGCAGCCGAGACAAAAGGAGGTTGCCTCGTGCAACCGCAACAGCCATAGAATGCGTGTCAAGACGAGCATTAGCAAGCCAATAGGTATTGCCTATACAAGAGCTACTGGCTTTCGCAATGCGTTTTTGCCATGTTGTACACCAGTGTGGCAGCTGTTCAGGATGGCTAAAAGTTAGTGGCGCGGAGTGTGCTAGAGTGGAGCGGGGGAGTAGAGTGTCATAGACTGGATTTGTTGGAATAGAGTGTCATAGAGTGGAGTAAGGGGAGTAGAATGTCGTAGAGGGGAGTAGAGTTCAGTGGCAGAGAGTGTCATAGAGTGCAGTGTCGTAGAGTGAAGTGGCGTAGAGTGGGGTGGGGTGGAATAGGGGGGAGTGGGGTGGAATAGAGTGGAGTGGATTGAGGTAGTGGGAGTGGATTGAATTGGAGTATACTGGGGTGGACTGGATTGAAATTGGGTGAGGTGGATTGAATTGAGGCGGAGTGGGGTGGATTAGACTGGTTTAGGGTGGGGTGGATTGGTTTGAGGTGGATTGGATAAGAGTAGGGTGGTTTGGAGTAGGATGAATTAGAGTGGAGGGGTGGAGTGGGGTGGATTGGATTGGATTGGAATGGAGTGGGGTGGATTGGGCAGGAGTGATGTGGATTGGAATAGGATGAATTAGATTGGAGGGGTGGATTGGAGTGGGGTGGATTGAATTGAGTGGGGTGGACTGGGGTGTACTGGATTAAGGTAGAGGGGTGAATTGGAGTAGAGTGGTATGGGTTGGACTGCAGTGGAGTGTGGTGGATTGGAGTGGGGGGACTGGATGGGGTGGATTTGATTGGAGTGGGGTGGATTGGAGTGGGTGGATTGAAATGGGGTGGGGTGGATTCGATTTGGCTGGGGTGGATTGGGGGAGACTGGAGTGGGGTGGAATGGAGTGGGGTGAATTGGATTGGCATGGATTGGAGTGCAGTAGACTGGATTGCAGTGGGTAGATTGGAGAGAAGGGGATTTGATTGGGGTAGGGTGAACTGGATTGGGGTGGAGTGGATTGGACTGAGGTAGATTGGATTGGGGTGCGGTGGATTGGAGTGGGGAGGATTGAAGTGGGGTGGACTGGAGTGGAGTGGGTGAGGTGGATTGGAATGGGGGTGAGGTAGATTGTATTGGAGTGGGGCGTATTGTTTTGGATTGAAGGAGGCAAATTGTTGTGGATGGAGTGGGGCAGACTGGAGTAGTGCAGATTGGATTGTGGCAGATTGGTTTGGATTGGAGCTGTTTGGAGAGGGGCTGATTGGAGTGTGGCAGATTGTTTTGGATTGGAGTGGGGCACATTGTTTTGGATTGGAGAGGGGCAGGTTGGAGTGGGGCACACTAATTTGGATTGGAGTAGGGTAGATTATTTTGGATTGGAGTAGGGCATATTGTTTTTGACTGGAGTGAGGCAGTTTGGAGTGGGGCCGATTGTACTGGATTGGAGTGAGGCAGATTGGAGTGCTGAAGATTCAAGTGGGGTGGACTGTTTTGGATTGGTTTGGGGCAGATTAGAGTGGGTGGGTTGGGAGGAATTGAGTGTGGTGGATTGGAATGGGGTGAGCAGTTTGGATTGAGTGGGGTGGATTGGATTGGTCCAGGGTGGATTGGATTGAGTGGGGTGGATTGGACTGAGTGGGGTGGATTGGTGTGGGGTGAGGTGGGGTGGATTAGCGTGGATTGGAGTGGGTAAGATTGGGGTCTACTGCACAATTCTGTGTTAAAGCATCATTTCAGAAATTACACATAAGGAAGAAACAATAACGCTTTGCAAAAATAATTATCCTCATCTTTTGAGACCAGCGCCTATGAGCAAAAAACAAAAGAAAACATGAGTGAAAAGTGAGAAAATAAGACTTGGCAAAATAAAAGAAACTTAACAATAGAAAATAAATCTTTGCAATTGTGTTTGTCCTGCTGGGTATGTTTTTGCCAGTCACACGCCTTCTGTTTGCAGGACACTAAAAGATAAACAGAACAAAATAGCACCTCAATCACATTGGGAGCAGCAGACAGGCACTGAGTAAGTTGAATCAGTCAGTGCTTGGTCCCTGCTCCACAGAGAGGAACGGAAATTATATTAGGCCTGCCAACACAAATTACGAGGCAGTAAAGAAGAGTGCCATGCAAGCCAACACATAGTAAGCAACAGGCGGGCTCCATGCCATTTTATGTATGCAACAGTGTCTCGCAAGCAAGACGCAGGTGCTAACGCAGGCTTGACTCTTAAAAAACAGAAAGTGCTAAAGGGAGTGTGGTGCTTTATGGGTGGATTCTATCCTAGCGATAGAAAGCGAAGACATGTTTGGAAGCAGTGAATGACGTATAGTGAATGGGCACATTCACTCAATCATGAGGAATGGGACGAGGAAGCAGGAAATAGGGTGTTGCTGATGGATGAGTGTTCTCTGACTATAACAAGGGCCTCTAGTAACTAGCAAGGTCCTTTTTTTATTCCAGGATCTTGTATTAGGTGATAAGGAAGTTCAGACATGAAGATGATTCTCCTAAGTCTACTTTACACTACATTGAGCTATGTATGCATTAGCCCATGCTAACACTGAGGAGTAAGGCAGGAAAAAAAGTCATCCCCCCACCCCCTTTAACTACACGAATTGATAATGTAAAATAACATATTAAGCTCAGAGGCCTCATGTATATTGTGCAGCAGTGCAATGTATACAGTATAGTCTGAACAATATTGGTAGACATATCTTTACTAATAAAATCTGAAAATACGGGCAAAATCCAAAATTACAGACTGAAGATCGTATTTGTAGCCAAAAGTAGACATTCTGTGCCACCCAAAAACTCACTTAAGGGTGAATAGTCAGCTGAAAAGTTGTGATGTGAGCAAGAATACCCGAGTCATGAGATTGTTCAACTATTAGCAATTTTGTTTATTGACTGAAAACCCACCGCTAGCAATACTGCTTCTAGGCTAGCACTCTGAAGCCTGTGTATGTAACATAGAGGAACTGCCCAGGTAAAAGCAATGAAGACCCCCAATATGCTCAGGCAAAGCTCTCCAGCACTGTCTCAATACAGCCCCCCTCAGAGTAGGGCATTGAATTGCAAGGCGAAGCGTCTCTGTTATGATCTCTTAAGAAGACGCGCATCACAGTGCCACATTTTATGAATGGGAGCCCTCTGCCAGCGTGAACTAGCCTGAAACTAGTAATTTACTTTAACATATGCAAACGACTTTCAGTCGTGTATAAGGGATCACAGCCTATGTCCCTGCTGCGAGTATCATTTAAAGTGAGCCGACCACATTCCATGCGCTGATAATATGTTTACCAGTCATTTAACATTCTATTACCCACACTCACTGCTTGCCACAGGTTGCAATGAAGTCATTTTCTGAAAATGTGCGAGGGAGGAAAACAGAACTGCATTAAAAACGAATGTAACACCTGCTGTGAATCCCGAACATGCGCGTGGTCTCTGTATACTTGTAAACATTTGAGAGTCTACACAACGGGATGAAGCAGCAGCAGGCATCTATCAGTCAGGCAGACACACCAACGCGCAGCATGTCCCTTACCTCTGTTGTGCTGCAGGAGGACTATGGTAGGGTTAACTATGGTGGTGGAGGGATACACTGAGGAAGGCTTGCCTATTGGGGTAAATGAGGCCTGTGGCTCCGGGGCACTGCTGGGAGAAGGCACGGCATTCACCTCGGGTTCCTACAAAGCAACAACGAAAACATCAGATGTGCACCGGGTAATGACGTGAGGCTGAAAATAGAAAGGGTGACAACAAAGACGTCCGTCAGCATTTACAATTGACTCTATATTTAAATTGTAATTGAAACTGTTTAGGAACATATTAATAAACACTTTCCTTTCAGAATCAGCCGATTGAAAAAAAGTCAATAAAGAGCAGATGTCACACCAAACATGGCATGTACCGAGATGCTGGTAGCCCTGCAGCAACAACACAAATGCCCACACTTTACCAGAATTCCTGTCACAGCAAGCAGTCACGGCATGCAAATGTCATGCAGTTTACACTGAAACCCGATTACTGCAGCTGGCTTCATAAGGGATATCAGAAAAATAAGTTTAGCACTATCGCTTGAGAGACATTAGACAGGGTGACGCCAGCAGCACCGCCAGAGCTATGCAAAACTGCTGGGCTGTAACCAATAGAATGCCGCGCAGGCCGCTTGGCAGGGCGCGTGGAAGACAGATCACACGAGGCCTTTTTAACTACGCAGAGACTGCTACGGAGCACCGTGTGTTAGACGGGCAGGTTTATGTTGATTACATGCTAACATTCTGGTACTATCAGACAGCAAGCACAAAAGCAGGTCATACATGTAGTCCAAGAGAAAAAATTGAAGCATTTTAGGTACGAAGCAAACATTTCCTGCGTGTCATGAAACGGAAGGCGTGGAAAGCTGAAGAGGTAGGCACAAGGCTTGTGTGATGGACCCGAGCATGTACCAGCTCCACAGGTATACGTATACAGAGCATGCACTACAACAGGACGTGAAGACAGACTCTGGTGTTCATGCAGCCGACAGTGAGCAGTATCTATCCCCAAGTTTAGTAGCCCGGATGCAGGTTACAATGACGATAAAGGGAGTGACGCTGTATGGTCTCAGCAGCTTACTGTACGTGAGATGCCTCCTGTGACAGCAGGTTCCAGTGTTGTGGGTAAATCCTCCATTACGGGAGGAGGCAATGAAGGTGGTGGAGGCGAGCATGATGCCAGAGGAGGGTTAACTGGGGAAGAAATGCTGGATGAGCCGGGGCTATGCTGCGCTCCCTTTTGCAGATGAGGGGGAATGAAATCATCGAGTGTAGGCAAAGTCAAAGGTGAAGTGGCCGGTGCTGGACAGGCGGAAATGTGGCCAGCGGGTACCAGAGGTGGCGGAGGAGTGCTCGAGGTGCCGTCTTGCTCCCTGGCAGCATTAACCTGGTAGAGTGGGACTACTATAACCTCAGGCAGAGCCGTGGCGGGAGTGGCATCCTGCAGGAGATAAGGTGTTGTTATATGCAGAGGGGTAATTCATACCTTATACAAGTGCACTTGTGAAATGACATGCCACACATATATTTGCAACAAGGGTTCAATTAATTCATTGTCAGTATTTTTTCAAGATGCAAAACAAAATAAAACAAAAAAATCAGCTCCAAACCGACAAGACTCACATTTTACTTAGTCCCTTTTTGAACACATTTTCTTGACTGGGTTGACAAAACACATTTTTTGAAACCTATTAATAAATAAATGCTATTTGCATTTAAACTGGCAATAGCATTACATTTTGCAAGTACAGTAGCACACATTCCTAGCCTGCTATTCAGTGGTTCGAGACCATGATGTTAACAGGAGGTCGTTACTATCATGGGAGTAAGTTAGGAGGCCGCAGTTTATACCAATGCTATCACTATGAACCAATACAATGAAAACGAGTGAGCGCATTCTGCAGTTCAGATGCCTGACCAGTGACCACAGATATGCAGCAGTGGGAACCACACTGAATGTTTACCAACATGGCTGCTGGCTTGTATTTATTGCATTGGCTAGATCCTTCCTACATCTTACACTGGGGTCCCTGAAGTGCAGCCACTCTATGCTTATAAGGAGTACTGTTGGGGTTAACAGCAGACCACAAGTACTTCATTCAGTCATTCACTTAGCTTAGCATATCCTCATCTAGCAAATAAGACAATATTCAGTTCACGCCCCACTGCTGAAATGAAAGCTTCAATTGTCGTTGTCAAACATTAAGAAACAAGCTAGAGGCAGACAAGAAAACCAGCAACAACGGAGCACAGTGTTAGGGACATTCTGTTTGGAACAGAGAACTGTTCTGCACAATCTTAAGAGAGTCATGAAGAAAACATGTACCATGCGGTATGACGCCTTTGATGGGTGCTTCCGTTGGGATGGGGAATATGTTTCCTTGGAGGCCATTTTCCCGCCGGCCGCGCCGTCCTCGCACACCATCACCGTGCGTCCCATGTCTCGCGGCAGAGGGTATGGCGTCCAGAAGCTGCCCGTGCTCGCATAGGCGGCTGCGTCTTTGCTGAGGATGGTGGGCGACTGTGGCCGGGGAGGGACAGGCGGTGGAGACTTGTCGGTGTCTATTATTGCGGAAACAATGTTTGTGGCGGGTGCTCTCGTTACATCAGCTTCCAATTCGGCCCTCTGTGTATTATCGTGTGCAATGCTTGTGGAATTTTCAGATGCGGCCGGGCCAGTGCTGTTAGATAAACAAGCCACATATAGACTGCTGACCTTTTTATCTGTGACAATCTCATGACTGGAATGCATTCCAGCCCCATTGCTATCTGGGCAGACAGGCTCCTGGCTGGTTGGGCGCTGCAGTGACGCGTCCAATAACAAGGAGCCGGTGCCAGAAAGTGCCTGTTTAGCATGCACGCTGTCCTGGGCAGGCACACCGGCTGCTGCTGAAGCAGGTGCCGCCCTGGAAGGCTCTGGTGAAAAGCTTTGGTCTCCGGGGTAAATGATGTATTGTGATGAAAAGTGCTGTTTGTTAGTGGTGGGTGGAGCCGGCGGTGCGTAGGGTTTAGGCGCGCTCAGGTACACACAGTCCATGATGGGAACGGGCCGCAGGTAGGAGAGCTTAGTGTTAGTGCGGGGGCGCCATGCAAAGCTTTCCTCTTTGGGAGGAGGTGGGGGAGGGGGAGGAGAAGCCTTTCGTGAAAGAATAGGGATGTGAAACAAATAAAGAAGGGATTAGCTACTGACAGGAAAAAGCACGAGTAGACCATTAAATGACAGTATAATTCAAATGTTACAAAACAACAGCCTACCATGGATGTCTAGATCTCAAATCTGGAAAAAAACAACTGTAATAAGGCTAATGTTCACATAAGTTTGATTGTGAAGTTTACTGAGTGTCGACTTGCGCGATGGCGTGAGATAATGAAATATCATATTTATAACCATAAATGCCAAGTAAAGATCCATGTGCACAACACTTCACCATCAGTGTTTAAAAAGGACAATACAATATAGGGACCGAGAACTAACATAATTATTCGTAGAAGCTAGCCTGAAAATATAAACGGGTCGAACATATTTTGGACAATCATGGAGCGAACATCAATTTATATTTCCACGGTCACCTCTAGCTTTACAAAAAAACAACTGCTAGCAAAGAAAAAAACTACTGTAAACTGAAACTGGCCTCTAAATTCCATGAAGCGGTGCTTTGTGAAAAGCACATCTTAATTCTTGCACGTCACTACTCATTATCGAGTCAAATGGATGCCATTAACAAACACTTTAATTGGTCATTAATTTCCATTAAATGTTTTCCTGAGAGGGATAGGTTTGCAAACTGTCTGTGAGAGCCTCACACAGTGCTCACTGTCCGCCATGCACACACAGGAAGAGCTTGATGGGAGCTTTGTGTTTGCACAATCATTTCCTCCCTAATTGTTCCAGAACTGGGTCACGTGCGCGTGAGCACACACTCACACACAAAGGCACGCAAATGCAGACACAGACAAACATGCACACAGAAACACAGCAATCCTAGCCTACAGCAAGCAATGCTATGCACCCAGTCTAAAAAAAATACTCGTTTTATGATGTACTAATGTTAACACGTCAGGATTATGATTCACATTTTACATTAATAAAACACATTGCTGATGAAGAGAAGAAGTGTTTTAAAAAAAAAGGTTCAGATCAGATATCCTCAAGGATCAGGAGATGGATCGTTTCTTTACATGACTTTGATTTCTCTGTGGAGTATGTTCCTGGCATAAAGAATCAACCTCTACTCTAGATTGTTTATCAAGGTTGGTTTAACCAGTTGAAGAGAAAATGGCAAACGGAATCAGGACAAAGAAGTTGAAGAAGATGTGAGCGTATGTGAATTGACTCATGAAGCGATTACAGAGGAGGAATGAAAGGTAGCTCTTCTGCATGATGAGAAGTTGAATGCAGTGGTGTGCGAGTTGAGAAAGGTGAAGGGTGACTGGAGTAAACTAGGAAAGGTGTGGAGTTCAAGAAAAGAAGAACTGGCAGTCGATAATGGCGTTTTGTTACGAGGCACAAGACTGATGGTCCCATACGGTATCCCAATAGGTGAGACAACCCATTCTGTATCACTCTACGCAGACGACATGCTGCTGTATTTTAAAGATTTGAATAAGGATATGCAACTATAGCTGCCGTGTTTTCACGGTTCGGGGAAGTATCCTGTTTATATCTTAACGCCTCAAAATCGGTGGAGTACTCCTTTTACAACACTTACGATAGACCCTATTTTCAATTTGGCCAGATGCAGTTCAAATTGGAACCCACAACCTTCAAATATCTAGGAGTACAGGACCAGTTCGGACACTATAGATGGGAATGTGGTTGGAACTATTAATTCGCTCCGTTCCCACATCTCATTCTGGAATACCTTGCCACTAACGGTGGCGGGCCGTTTGGCTGTGTCTAAAATGGTCATGCTGCCCAGACTCCTATATCACTTCGTGAACCTTCCTGTTGCCCTCCTGGCATGGATTTTTAAAACACTAGATACCTTATTGTCATCTTTACTTTGGGGAACAGGTCGGCATAGACTAGCCTTGGCCAAAATGCAGCTTCCGAGCACCGCAGGCCGTATGGGGGCTCCTGATTTTAAGGCATATTGCATAGTTGGGCAACTGCAATGGCTAGCATATTGGTTAGCTGGACATAATCTATTTGAAATAGGATATTCTCCTGAACGTTTGCAGCGCGGAACTCTACAGGCATTGTTATGCCCTGGTGCTGACAAGATGCGAGATCCCCCCTTTCTCCTGCATATTGCAATACATTATTGGAAGCAGGCACTAAAATATGCAAAGGTACCTATCCCATATGCCCCAAATATCCCACTTTGTAGCCTACCCACCCGACGTGGAATATTGTCAAATGCTCGGCTAAGGAGTTGGACACAGGCCGGTACGGAGACGGTCGGTGACCTATTTTTGGATGGTAACCTGATGCCCCATAACGAATTTGTGCACACTAACGCACTACCAGAAACCTTATTCCTCACGCATGCGGCAATTACACAATTTATTCGGAGATATTGGTTGGTGGATCAGAGGGAACCTCTTACCTTTCAATTGTTGAAGGCCATTCACATAATGGGACATGGATGCCACCTTGTTAGATGGTTATACCGAGGGCTGAGGGAACATCTGGGTACTCCACTGTTACCTCTTCGGCAAAAATGGGAAACGGTGCTAGTAAGGGAATTGGAAGATAGAGAGTGGGCCTTAGCTCTGGAACACCCAAGACGGGTCTCCCACAATTTCCGACTAAAAACAATACAGCTATTAATATTACACAGGGCTTACCTCACTCCGATGACAATACAGAAAATGTATCCCACTGCCTCTTCTGACTGTCCAAGATGTTTCTCATCATAGTACTGACTTTATTCACATGTTATGGACCTGCCCTACATTGGGGAAGTTTTGGTCGGAGAACACACGGAGCCTTTCCCTACTTACAGAGCGCTCTCCTTGGGCTACTATAGAGGCCTGTCTTCTGGGCCTATTCCCTCTCCCCAAGAAGGCGACGTTACTACGCCGCTTTGCGGGGTTAGCCCTGATGCTTGCTAAAAGATTGATCACTCAGCGTTGGAAATCCCGCACAGCACCACGAGAAGGCAAATGGAGGGAGGAGGTTATTCGATGGGCTGTGGCTGAAGGGGAAGCGCTTCGGCGCGAGGAATATAGAGGGTTGAGGAAGAAGCCGATCTCCCTAGACTGGGCTCAACTGGTAGAACAGTTTCAAGCAGAAACGGAGGAGGCGTTGGAGGGTCCCCAGGATACATTGAATGACCATATAGATAATGCCTGACTCCCAATTGTACAGTGATTCAGACTCATGTATTTGTCTCCTTCTCCCCCTCCTGCCCCCCGTCTTTCCCTCCCCCCCCCTTATCTTTCCATCCAGTATCAGAAGCGACTACCCCGTAGTACTATACACCTAAACGGGAGCAATTAGATCATGGCGGCAACGTTTTTAGGGGACTGTTAATGGGGCGGGATGTATTGAGGGAGGGGTAGTAAGGGAGGGTTAAAAGTTATTGAAAAACACACCTATGTCTACTGTTTCGATAAAATTGGTTTGTGAGTACATAACTAACTTGGCTGTAAACTAATATTTGATACTGACAATCTGAAAAATACTGTAATTGTATGGAATTATGAGTATATATGTATACTACGTTACATAAAACATAAAAAATGATTCCAGAATGTATAACATGCCTGCAAACCTGAAAAGCCTAATAAAGTTTGTGTTAAAAAAAAAAAGAGGCACAAGACTGATTCCACAGTGGCGGCCAGCATGGCTCGCGGGTGGCGGGCGGGGGGTCATGGGTGTGGGTGTTGCGCGGGGTTTTAGGTCGCACAGGGGGGAAATAAAAACAAAAAACTTACCTTGAGGCCGGGTCCTGCGTCTCTGCTCCTGCTCTCCTGCCTCCGACTCCAGGAACAGGAAGCAGGAAGCCAAGCTCCCTCCCCTAAGTCAATCACAACGCTGCAATGCAGCGTTGTGATTGGTCTGAGCGCCGTGACACAGCGCTCAGCTAGTGGCTGGAGGGGTGGGCATGTAAAGTGTGCATGACTGGTTTGGGCGGCCCGAGAGGGCCGACCAAACAGTCATTGCGCAGAGTGGGCAAACCACTCCTCCCCTGCTCCAAGAGCAGAGCAGCCCCGCCCACCTGCAAAGCAGCAGGTCACGAAGCATAAAATGATATTAACTTTAAGTTATTATCATTTTATGTTTCTACTTGGCACTGCTTAAAAGCACTGTGGCGACGCTCCACCGCCATAGCGGAAGACCTGCCACTGTGATTCCATCTAGTTAGCTGAGAAACAGGATGATGGCGTTAGCTCACACAGGACATCTGGGAATTGTTGAAATGAAGGAAAGGTTGAGGTCTAATTTTTGGTGGCCTGGAGTGGATGTGGAAGTGGAAAGGGTAGTCCGTGAATTTATGGAGTGTAATCTAAATGATAGAAATCTAAAAACCAAAAATGTACCAATGGTGGTGCGTGATCCACCTAAACATCTGTGGGACGAAATATTAATTGACATTAAGGGTCCTTTTAGTGGGGAACAACGTACACCATATCTGATTGTATTACTGGATTTATATTACAGTTCGGTGGAAGTGAAGTGTGTGGGTGACATAACCACCACTAGTATTCTGACATTTTTAAATTAAGTTTTCAAATGGGAAAGTTTTCCCAATTCATAATTGTCTGATAATGGTCCTCAGTTTTGTTCAAGAGAATTTGAGAATTTTGAAAAAAAGAGGGGTGGAACACAAAAAGTGTTCAGTATATCATCCTGTGACAAATGGTGCCACTGAAAGGTTGAATAAAACTCTTAAGGAGAGTACACAATTGGCAAAAGCAAATGGATTGGAAGCAAACCTTATAGGATAGGATCACTGCATATAGAATAACTCCTCACTCATCGACAGGAAAAATTCCATTTGAATTATTTAAAGGGATGTCACCAAGCACTTTGTTGTGTCCCAGGTGGATGTTGTGGAACAAAGGTGTGAAGAACATGACAGTGGGGGAATAGAGAGAAAGAGAGAAACTAAAGCAAAGGCACCAGTGGGTTGTTTACCATGGTCAAAATACACAAAAGTACACAAAGTCATAAAGTTATTTAAAAATGCAGTGAAAATTGATGATGGTAGGGTGTGGAATCTAAGTCTCATTGTGGTTGTATAACCTATGGAAAATGAAGAAGTGCCCAAGAGTATGAGTGAAAACATAGATTCTCCAAGTCAGAGTGGGAAGGTAGGCCAATATAGTAATTCATACAAAGGAACGTATAATGTACATAGAAAAAGTATGAGAACAAAGTAACATCCAGAATATCTTAAAGATTTTGTAGACATGAAACTGTTGTTGTACTTTCATCAAAAGGTTTTTTTGAATCGTTCAAACATGTGTAATAGGTTAATGTATGAGATTGAATCATTCTGTACACTGATGAAGTTTTATGTACAGAACAATATAGGGACTTCAATGGATATTGTAAACGGGGAGATGTGTGGTATTCCCTTTCCAGCACAGCTCGTGATGAGACATGTTTTGTGAGGTGAGAAGAGGAATATTAATGATGGAATGTTGAGCTAGAATGTAAAAAACAGCTGTGACGGTTAGAGTAGCGGAGTTGGCAAGTTAGAGCCGGCTGGGATGTTCATTAAATATACTCTTTTCTTACCACTTACCTTGCGTGGTGAACCGTGGTTATTGGATCTTCACACTCACCAATCAACCTTTTAAGGTTTTCCTTCCATTGCCATTTACTATTAACACCTCTTTTTAACTCTCCTGCTCGAAATGGGCCCCTTTATGTCAATTAGGCATCCTTCGCCCTGTGACAAAGATCTTCTGAGCATCTGTTTCTCCAAGCCTCCATCAATGCTATTTCACAGCCCAAGTATTGACTTAAAGACAACATCTATATGAGCTGCCATGTGGCATGCCAAAACACGCTGTGTGCATGCACGTGCATACACACACACACACACTATATGCCAGAGTGCATATGACAATGAGGCTGCGTCTGCCACTTCTCATTCTCTCCACTCAAATATTCAACACTGCTACTCCCAAATGAGGACGCTTGAAAATGGGATACATATTAGGATACGATTTTCCTTTTTTTGAGTCTTATAGTTTGCGCCCTTCAATAAAAAAAGTCACTGGTAGCCGTAAAGGCCAGACCACAATTCACTCAATCAGGATTTGTGTTTTTTGGCGGGAAGTTTGCCTGTTGGCAGAATTTTTGGTAGATGCGACTCTCAGGACAGGAGCATGGTGTTTCTATAGGAGTGTTTGGGGGTGGTCATTCAAAATGTCACTGAGATTCACAAGTTAGTATTATTATAATTATCTTTATTATTACTTAACTATATAAGCAACAACTGCAACCTGGGAAGGCACCCTGGTGCTGGCTAAATGAAGCATAAATAAGGAGCTGTGAGTGAACTGAGACTGCATTGTGTAGAGCCAAGGTTTCAGGGTTTCTGAAGGCAAGATGATCGTAGATGGCTTGAAGAGGGGAGGGCAGACTGTTCCAGAGCTGAGCCGCCTGCAGTGAGAAAGATCTGTCATCTGTTTGAGCTTTCTTAAACTATGAGACCTTTAATCGGTTGGCATTGGTGGAATGTAGGGATCTTTGAGGAGCAAAAAGTTTCAGTTTATACAAGAGGAAACGCAGTCCTGTGTGGTGGAACGTCCTACGGGCTAAGAATAAAGACTTAAGTAAAATCCGTTCTGCACTGGGAGCCAGTGGAGTGAGCCCAGAGCTGCTGAGGTGGAAGCTCCTCAAGGTAAAGAAAGACTATATCCGGGATAACCGCTCGATGAGGTACATAGGAGCACCTAGAAACAGGGAATTTCCATAATCATGTCTGCCTTATGGTGCTTTGCTATCCACAAAGCAGTGCTTTTGAGGATATTTACAAAGATCACCAATATCTTTTCCATCCTAACAGCACTTCTAAACTCAGAACTAAAACAGCTGGTGCATGTAACGGTACAGACTCTCCCGTTTCTTCACAGTGTGGAAGTGAAAGGCTTTATCCACCAGAAATGTTTTACGTGTAGAAAAAGCAGATATAGTGTGAAAAATTCTTCTAGCCTAATCCTCATAGATTTTCTGCCCTGTTCACAATGGTTCAAGCACAAAATTAGGTAAATCGACATTAATGTCTGGAAACCAATGACGATTGTAGATTTCCACTGCATATGCCCAAGGGTCTTGAGAATTCTAAAATATAAGGACAACTATTCAGATGGTGGGCATAGCCACATAAAAGTGTTCCTTATTGTTTGGGAAATGGCCACCATACAAAACAATGCCATTAGTAAATCGTCTTTCTTTATTTTTTTAACTTCTCTTGCAGTTAATATGCATAGCCATGGGCAGCAGGATTGCATGGCAATACAGAGCGACACCCGAAAGAAAATCTTACTTCGGTGTATTTCTGCTTTTAGAAATAAATAGTGGCCGGGAACAATATGCTTTCTAATTCATTATTATGTGCATAACTGAGACAATGAAAGAAAACTTGGAGTCTTAATCACAAGATCAGCTGCTTAATTAAAACACGTTGGCCCTCATCGCGAGTGCCCTTAATAATTCGTGTTATTTCTAAGACCCACGAGTACTGTTACCTGGTGCCTTGATAATTCTCGAGGCAGGAAAATAAAATAAATTATGAGTTTTGGGCGAAAAACATGCGGAAATCTGATGGACAGTGCTGATTTCCACATGTTTTTCCCTGGTATTCCCTCAAAGGCTCGACTGCAGCCAGGAGGTCAAATCTGCAGATTAAACACCACAAAGCAGTGGTTTTCCAGCAAAACTTGCAATTCCGACAGGGCCAGTAACTCTGGTTGCCAATTGCCAATCCGGGCAGGATTATCGGAGCATTGGTAATGAGCGCCTTTGACTCTTGGTCACATGGTAGACACACACCGTCATCACTCAACTCTCAATTTAATTTCTCTAACCTTTTCGATGAGACTAAGCCGGCCGTAATTCAGTGGCGGCTCCTACGCTAAGGCAGAGAAGCGTCGCCCCACTGCTCTCAGAGGAGTGGAAAAAAGGAAAAATAAAATGATAATAACAACGTTATTATCATTTTATTTTTTAGTACTGGCTATGGGGCCAAGTTTGGGTGGGGCGGGGCTAGGGTCACAGGGAGGAGGAGTGGTTGGTACACCATAAGTGCGCATGACAGTTTCGCCGGCCATCTTGGGCAGGCCAAACAGTCATGCGCGCTTAGCATTTCTCCACTTGGCTGTGTTGCACAGCCAGGTGGACAACAGTCCCAAGGCACCCAGGCACTGTCTGAGCGACCAAACAGGCCACTCAGACCAATCATAATGCTGTTGTCATGCTGTTGACAGCAGCATTGTGATTGGCTTAGGGAAGCCTGTGTGCTGCCAGGAGCCAGGAAGAGAAGAAGATGGAGGGGAAGTTGCTTCCGTAAACAGGTGTGTGATATTTTTTAATTTTGTTAGCCTCCCCCCGCTGTTGTCCATAGCAGCCGCCACTGCCATAATTATGCTTCAGGACTATAAAGTGAGCCAGGCGCACTGGTAAAAAGAACCTGAAACCACGTCACTCAAAGAAATGCCTCCTGGTTTTGGCACATGAGAGCGTTTCATAACAACTAACATTTTAGCACTAATAATGCTATTCTGAACTTCCATGCTTCAACGACTAGTTGGTTTTGAAGTAACACTGTCAAAATAGATTTGTCTCACTACAAGTTATTTTGTAATGCTACAGGTTCAGGAGCACTGAGCTGCTTTTTGTTTGTCTTTACAACAAAAATAACAGGAAACCCCATGATTTATGTGGGTACATATTAACAGAAACCGAGACAAATAAGATGTAATCATTTTGTTGGAAAGTCTTATGCCCATCACATCAAAGGCTACTGTACAAATAAAGTTCATTGTTTCTTGCTGGAAAAGAAATAGTGTTATCATACTATAAAAGAAATGCTCATATACAAAAGGTGCAGTATGAAAAAATACATTATACCACATAACCTATACATTGTGTAAAACACTCCCCTATGTTTCAAACAAAAACCCATCCACTGCATATAAACACAAAAACAAACATATATCACCACAGGTCACACATCTCTAGATAGCCTTTAGGGAAAATGCCCAACTCTCGGAGAGTCCAATGGATGATTAAAACATGTTGATATAGTTTATTTACTGTTGTGGTGAACTAGATGGGTGGTGCTTGGGTGATAGTTTTGTTTAAACAGTGTTTTTACCTTGTTTAGGGGTATTTTGAAGTCGATTCTCCGAAAAACACTTCTACATTATTCAGGGACAAGCAAACCAGTGTATAGAAAAGTGCATTTTAACTTTCTTGCTTCTCTTGTAAATACCAACAGAAAATGCTCTTGGTATTTCTATTCATGGTGTAAATTATATTTCCGGTGACATTTTTATTGTACAAGTTTGTTTAGAATGTGTGTATACTTTCCTCATTCCACAACTGTTAATTCTAGTTTGATTTTGGCGTAATTTTCAAACTGCTTACCACCACGTAACTTTTTACAAAGCACTGATACCCAATCTTTCCCTCCAAAGGGAACCACAAATGAATGATCATTTTAGTTGTAAACTTTATTGCATCATTTAGCTGTCTAATTTGAAAAGATGAATACTATTCAACTTGCATCTTGATCAGTCGAGCTCCACATATGTTCCTTTATCCCAACATCCCACCTCTAAATCTTGTTTATTTCCCTAACTTCCTTTAGTGAATGGTACCTGAAGTGCACTGCTGAGGGATCCAGATGGGCTACACTGTACATGAAATGGAATGGGAAGAAGTATTTAGCATGCCCCTGGCTCTCCCAGAAGTGCCAGTTTCTAATGCCTCTACACAACTATGTACTTTTTCCCTATCCATTATCTGGCAGTGCAACTGCAGTGTGTGTCGAGTTGGTTAGGCTATGGAACATCCCTTGAATATGCTTATGTGCATGAGGACGTAGCTCTCATGGATATTAAGGAATATGTTCTAAACCCTAAAAAAATATCCACGTTGTTTCGACCTTGCTCCAAGTGGCAAAATATAACTGGAACTGCTATTTAAAGAGCAGAGCTGGAGACCCCCATCGGTGCCCGAGATCCCACTTTGGGTGCTCCAAAGAGTTTGTCCCTCTACCAAAATTGCAAACAGATCAACTCGGGCCAGAGCTGGTATAACCTTGATAGGTGCGCTCTACAATGTGGGTACCCTCATGGCGTTTGAGGAGATACATGCTGCCTCTGAACGACCGTTTGAGCAATTCTTCATCTATGCAGCATTATCCAAAGTAATCATGCTTACCTGGGGTGGAACCAGAGGATTATACTCTGACAAAGATCCTTTACATTTGGGGGATGAGACAAAGCTCTATTAATGTTGCTTATAAGGCCATGAGGGCCACCAGGATTAAAGATTTGGAGTCCTTAAGGAACAAAATGGAACAAAGACCAGAGGGAAGAATTAACAAATCCTGGTGGGCTTGTGTCCTGCAACATGGAAGGCAGGTTTCTCAAAATACTCAGTTGAAGCTTTTACAATTTAAGTACGTCCTTCGTACAGACCTGACTCCGGCACGCCAGCAGGCCATGTATCCGGATACAGCAGCTTTATGTCCCAGGTGTAGGGTAGAGGGGGCTGCTTTTGGATACATGGTGTGATCCTACGAGGTGCTTAGACCTCGGTGCTTAGACCTCGGTAGGCAGACAAAAAGCACTTCGATATGGATTGGTAAAACAAACTTGAATGTGCCCTGGGTATGTCTGCTGGGGATTATGCTACGATTCAAAGCAGCAAATCGAATAGTAAATTGGTAGATCTTGCACGGGTCCTTGCAAAATGGCAAATTGCTGTGAACTGAGATATTTGATGACTCCAGGTCTCAATAGGTGGAAATCAGACTTACATACATTTGCCTGAGCAGAGATGGGTGCTAGTGCCCACCAGATAGATGGAGCGCCTAGACTTAAGCTAGTACTAAATTCGGAATCCTTGCTGCGGGACATTAAAACTGATGACAAACCACCATAGAAGGTGAACCTCTCCAATATGTATCGTCACAGATGATGGCCTTTACCTGTATTATAGCAATTGGTTTTATAATCAAAGTCCAGCAGAGAATTGGTAAACGGTCTCGAATTATAGCGCATACATCAATAGCCTGAGGCAGAAGTCTTTGAATTTCAATGGGGTCAATAGTTGGAGGGGTTAGGGGGTGGGGGATAGGGGTTTCTTGTTGCTGGAACCTGGGGGAAGGGAGGGGTTGTTCTTCCACTTGATCTTTACGCACAATGTCACCTGTGGTTATTAGTACATTTCATATGTCATTATACTTACATTATTCTTTTTGTCTGGAGCACAGGTATGAACATGCAACAGTGGTGTTGTGCCACAGATAATTTATGGGTTGCATTCAACTTTACTGACTGTAATAAAGATCAGTTCAAAAAAAGAATGCACTCTTTCTGGGACAGGAAGAAATATGGAAAATGAGGCCAATCCAGCCCATTCAGTCTTAGTATGGAGGGAGGGAGTTCCAGAACCTGTTATGGCAGCATGACAATGTTTGCCGTCTACTTCATTTTTGTTTGGTATATTCTGGATGGAAATGTTCAGTCCTCTTGTGTGACCACAATAAAAGTGTATTGTCCGTACTGATGAAATCCCTGCTTTTTATTATTTTAGTTGTTTCTGTTCTAGAGCCCATGCTGTTCATTGTGTATTTTCACTGTGTACGTATTTATGTTAGTGTTGAATGTAGAATAAACAAAAATGCATTTATAACTCTCAGAAACAGAGAAAAAAAAATTGTGACTTGAAGGCTCAGTAAATGGAATTACAAGCCGCATTCATGGGTCTGCATTCTTTTCAAACTGTCCTAAACAGTGCTTTAAATGGGCCGGTACTCACCGGTACTGAGTACCGGCACTTCTTAGATTTATCCCTCTGAGTACCGGCACTTCTCTCCTGCTGAGGAGAGTACCGGTACTCATGAAAAGGTAGGCTCATTGGCTGTGAGTGCTGGTGAGCCGGAGTGGAAGGTGTCTCTGGCAGCCAAGGCGCCACTTCTGTATCCCCGATCTGAGCCCCAGCTGAGCTACTCAGCTGGGCTCATTTGAATAATTGCCGGGTGCTCACCATCACGCTGTGTTTGACAGAGCAGGGTCCGTTCAGGCCCTGTGCTGTCAATCACAGTCACACTATCCTGTGCATTTGTGCAAACAGGAATCATGGCAGTCCCCTGGCAGTGGCAATCAGGCTACGGCCAGTCCGGCCCTGGTGGCAATTAAAAAAGCCATGGTAGGTGAAGAGTATAACATGGCTTTCATCATACCCAAGTCTTTTGTGTGCCTGCTTATGTTTGTGCGTTTGTCTGCATTCGTATGCCTGTTTTTTGTAAGAAAAAAGTGAGAGAAAGAGAGAGAGAGAGAATCAAAACACTCTCAGAGGTATTTTAAAGAAAATGGGTGGCATTTTGTATGTGCATGTCTGCTCCGCGACAAAGATTCATAAATAGCATAGTAGGGAGGGTTGGTGCGTGGGTGAGTGAGTGGATAGATGAGTGAACAAGGGTGGATGTATAGATGGATGAATAGATGGATGGATGAGTGAAAGCATGGATGGCTGGGTGAAAGGGGGTGGATGATTGGATAAAAGGGCGGATGATGGGTGGATAAGTGAAAGATTGGATGGATGAATGAATGAAAGGGAGGGAGGATGGATGAAGGGGTGGATGATGGATGAGTGGAAGGAGGCATTGAGTGAAAGGGTGGATGGAATAAAGGAGTGAAAGGGTTGATTGATAGATGAGCGAAAGGATTAATGAATGAGCGTAAGGGTGGATAAAGAGATGGATGAGTGAAGGGATGAATGGATAGGTTTGGAGATGGATGGATGGATAGGTTTGGATATGAAGGGTGGACAGACGGAATGGTGAAAACTGAATGATGGATGAAAGACTGAATAGACGACAGAATGTAAAGGTTAAATGGCGGACATCAGTAGGTAAATGGTAGGATGAAAGAATGAATGGATAGATCTATGGAAGAGACAAGACCTATCTTCTGGGGAGGGTCATGATGATTTGCTTCATTTGCTTTGTGCCATAAGAGCTTTGGTTCGAAGTGGGGTATTTTCAGTTTCTTCCTACTCACGTGCTGAAAAATATATAGTATTGTGCCAAACAACAGCAATTAACAGTATGGCATTAAGAAGGTGCAACTATTGCAAAAAAGGAAATGTTAACATATTATAGCATTTCTCTTTCATTTTGTGTAATGAGTTAACTTGCTTTGTTTATATAAACACATTTCTCATGTGTTTTGATATGAGCTGCAACTAATATAGAAGTCGTTAAGTATCATCATGTCTTGCCTTTAGCCCCGCCCCTAGCCCCGCCCCCTCACTACACATCTAGCTCATTTTAATGAGTACCTGCACTTATTTTTTCCCATTTAAAGCACTGGTCCTAAAGCAGAAAGACCCAGAAACTCATTTTTTGTAATGGAAATACGGAGATGACTCAGCTAGTAAATAGTGAAGTTAACGGATAGTCTAAACTGTCTAAGAAAGAACTCGAAAATAAGAGTGAAGTATTGGTTTATTTTGATTTCATTTTTTAAGTCATCGTGCAATTTATTTCTCTCTTTGTTAAGTTTGAATCACATTGCATACAAAATTTCCTTGTACCCCTTTGAACCATGGCATTTTTAGGGATAATAACAGCATTTTGTCTGAGGTTATTAACAGCGTTTTTCACTATGACTGAGTATGAGTCAGTTTATATTTAAAATCACATCACCGATTTACTTCTTTTATGGCTATGAACCTATTAAAATTCATCAAGTGTGAATAAAAATGTAATCAGCCTGCCAGCACTATCATACTAGAGTGCAGATGAGTACATTCCATAGACTGTTTTTCTTTTGGTTTTATATACCTGCGTCGCCAATTAAATATCTAGGGTGTTCGAGTACAGAGGAGTTAAGTATCTGCACCATCCCTTTCCCCTAAGGTAATGTTGAAATAAATGCTGCAGGAGTGAGATGTATCTTGGATACCCATCATACATATTTGTTTACATGATTTTTACTTTCAGGTGTGCTAAAAAGATAGCAGTATTACTTGTTTGAGAAAAGTTAATCAAATATTTTCAAACGTTCTATTTATTCAAAATAATTAATTAATTGCATTCATTAGTTAAATATTTTATACTGATCAGAGCAAGGCTCTCTGTTTCATCTACACAATCTGTTTCATGGTATCAAGTGATGCCACAAAAGGCATCGTATCCACTCCACTGCAAGGCTCAATAAATTGCTGAGAAATCAGTCAGTCAAAAAAAAAATGCAGTGCATAGCAAAGCACCACTAGCCCAAGTTATCTAGAGATAACGGCTTATTTCGATAAACATATACACCTAGCCCTATATCAGTGCTTAGAGAGGACATAAAACTGTGCTAATGAAGCCTTTGTAAAATTGTAAAATACCAGCAGCTGTATTTTTTTTAAAATCATCCTTTCTCTCTTATAGTTGACTGTTTTTCTAAGATACTACCTTACTAATAAGTTTTCTTTGTTGGGAAGTTATTCATTAGCAGAATGTAAAATGGAAGTAAGTTAACAAATGAATTATGTTCATGTCGCAGCTGTACAGCTAGAACATTGATTGGGTCTAGCACCTTTTGCTGAATATTTTATGATCGGGTAGTGCAAATTATTAACATTGAGTGATCATAATTCTGCCTTCTACTAGTGGTGAAAATGGATATGGGTAATCAAAGATGTGTTTTAGCATGTATTCTGAGAACCTAAATGATCGAAATATTCAAGAGATGTGTACATGAATGGCAAGTCATGAAAAAGAGTTATTCTGTAAAAGAATTGCCACAGTTTCTTGAACACTAGCATTAGGAGATCCAATTTTCAGTTTAATCTCATTGTTATTAAAAGAGGGCAATTGTGGATGAAAACAGCATACGTCACTTGCTCCTGCTGCTCATATCTAGTTAATGCATGCACGTGACCATCTCTCCCTAAGAACACCCTTCAAACTATCCTAAATGTTGTTAAAAAATGTAATGGCAACAGTAGAATCAGATATGTTGTTGGTTCATATTTAGACTGTGAGTAAAACAATGTGAAAATACCTTAACTTGTATTAGGAGAGGTTTTGCAGGAATAGACATTGGTGTAACGCCTTAGGAAGTGATCACATGTAAATTGAACTGGAATTCATGTCCTGTTAAGTGCGCTCTACATTTTTGTGACTGTCCTACCCAACTCATGCCCTTGTATAAAACACTGCTCTGTCATGGATCTGACCAGACCCCACATGTGGGCTGATAGCACACGACTGTAAATAAGACCATCCCAGTCTCTGATCAGGAAATTTGCTACAGAACCAGTTGTAGAGGAAGGCATGGCTCATTCCAAGGGGCATGCTCTATGCAGATCAGCCACCCTGATGGTGGTGGAAACCAATGCTGTGAGTGACGTAATGGTCTGAAAGTGCACCATGACCGTAATTCGGGCCACCGATCACCCACTGTGGAATGAGCAGTACTGTACCACAGTATTCCACTGATATTAACAGTTTTTACTATTCCTGAATAATAGTATGACGTTAGATTGAATTAGAAACCAGTGCTGGAATACCCAACTTCTTGACCATAGATAGAATAAAAATCAGACCACTGTCCATACTCTCCAATTCACTAACTACAGATGAATTGAATACAGCCAGTCAGTATGGTTTTTAATTTTATGTAGCTGTCTAATAAGAGTTGCAGCTTCTTACTGCTTCACATTATAGTTCCATAAAGTGCTCAGCAAATGAACATCAGTCTAAAGCACTCACATTGTACTTGGTGCTCTGTAGCTTCCTTTCGCAGGTAAAAATAACCATAAAGGAGCAAGCAATCCTACATGCCGTACTTATTACTGATATTCACGTTTTACTCCCTTTGTGTAAATTAGTTTGGAAATGTATTTATAAAATGTTTTGCTCAGTCGCAATGATATATAGAAACACTTCTTATAATTCCAAACAAAGCAATGTAAAAATGCTTACCAGGAGCTTGCCTTCAGGAGGAAGATTTGGACGCACGCTTCGATACCCCTTCGCAGTTAAAGTTGTTGGCTGAGCATCTCCGTTAGAGTCAACATTGGAAGAAGACTTCCATTCATCTAACATGTTAAAAAGAATGCCAGGTCATAAGAATGTGTGTCCTGCGACAGTCATCAATGTGTATCTCTCCATGAACAGAAACACCGTCTACCAAAAGTGGTTGTATACCTGTTTCTATTTGTCCTGGCTCCAGATCTACGTTTTTCAAAGAATGCAGAGAGACAAAAAGGAAAATGACACAGAAACTGTTAACATGGGGAAGGAATGCCTGTAGCTTTAAGAGCACTGCTAAAGCGCAAGAAAACCTTTTGGTATGGACTCGCCCTGACAGTGTTACACATTACTAAGTAAACTGGCTGCAAATATCATGCTCTCAGCTTTTCTGACCTTTACAATACAAGGGATTCGTTCATCGCTAAAAAGAAGCAATTGTTTGTTGGGCAAGCAGTAGGAAACTACGCTTTCTACAATGGAGACTGAGTCGTAATTGCATTGGTGTATTGCAAATACCAAGCATAACTTCAACTTCGTGAACTATGTTCTAAAATGCACTCTGGGATGTGATATTCCCTTTTGCTGCCACATTTAAACGGGTTATCAGTATGCAAAAGCCTTGAACGAAAACTATGCACTACAGCGTTATGGTGCACTTCACACAATTTTCACAGTACACACTAAGCAATTACAACATTTAAATTCATTGTAAAAAATAAGTAACGTTGTTTAGTATAATGCACATTGGTTCGCCCTGTACAGCACCACAAGAAAAGTAGCCACACGAGGGCACTCATAAAATAGCTATATCCACCCTGCACGTTTTTTTGGCATTCCTAACACCTGTCTGAAATTGCGTCAATGATTTATAAAGTCGAAAGCCCTAAAACCTGTGTAAAATTGCATCAAAGATTTATATAGTCGACAGCTTATACATTTTTTCATGAAAAAACACACTCGCTCTGTAAAAAGTGGATTATTATTTGGGGTGGACAGTTGCCCACCCCAAGGAATAAAGACACTAACTTGTCAGGGAGAGCACTAAAGTCACTTGCAGTAAAGTCACAAAATTAACAAGAGATCAACCCCCTGGTAGCTATGGCACAGAGCAGACAGGCTTAACATAGTACAATGTGTACAGTAATTATGCCGTACTAAAACAGCAATAAAGGAAAAACATCAAACAATAAAATGCCAAATGAAATCAGAAAAATAGAGTAAAATTTAATAAACAAAATGACAAAAATCTAATTTGGCGAAACCAGAAATATGAATGTTTAAAGTCTTAAGTAAAAATAGTACCAAAAAGCACTAAGTGCCAGTGATAGTTTATGGACGCAGTAGACCAGGACCTAGGTACGATTTCAGGACGACCATGATGGAATGCTGGTCGTATACATCAAGTGGGTTTGTCTCGCTCAAAGATTTTACCGTATGACTTAGTATCTTTTTCTGAATCTCAAATCCTTCTTTGGGTGTCCGAGAAAGGTGCATCAAAATCTTACACCTCTGCCGTGAGGCCCCCCAGATAGCTCTGGAGGTCTTGGAAGTCCAAAGATTCTCTAAGCCCCAAATTTTCAAGGTTTCTGGAACATCTCCTTTGGGTCACTTCTAAGGCTCACAAGACCTCAGGGACAACACTTATAGTCCAATGCTCATTCCAGCAGAGGTCACCAGCAGAGGTTGGTTCAGTTCCAGTTAGCACTGATCAACTGGTCACTACAGAAAAAAGCTCTCTAGCAGTTTGTTGTGTCACTATAGAGACACAATAGCTCAGCCCATTGACCCTTGGAGTCCACTTCTTTGTCCTGGGTACAAAAGAGAGCACATCCAGTCCTTCAGGGCTACTCTCAGGTCACAGCAAGCAAGGTCCAGTCCTCTTCTGTTCTTCCGCAGGTCTTGAAAGTGTTCTGAGGAGGTTTCCTTGGGTTGCCAAATTTATGACTGTCACTAGCTAGTGGGAGGGTAAGGGGGGGTGGGAGCTCCTGGGCACTCCCTAACTAATGGAGAAAAAGATCCAGGGGAATCCCTACCCACTTTTTCCTGAAGTTCCTGTTTGCCCGACTGTGAACAATCCCTGAGTGCACCCCACTCTCAAAATCCAACATGGGGGAACTCTTCCTCTCTTGTGCACTGCTCTTGTGTACACCAAGAAGTGTGGCCAGGGATATGAGCTGTGCCCTTCCCTGTGTCCACTCAAAACCTATTCTGGGTGGTAGCTTCCAGCCCACTGGCGTTGGAACCAGCTTAGATAGTGTGGGCCTTGCGGACAAAAGCTTTTCCTTCTTCAGGTCTCTTCTTACACTAAACTATGAATGGGTAAACCTCATCTCTGCCCCTTTCAAGTTACTGAAGTCCCTGGGTCCACCCCAACTGCCCTTCCTGGGCTGATAGGCAGCAAATGCCATACACTCAGTCCATCCTGCAACCAGGCATTTGACAGTTATTTATTTGTTTGGTATTGTGCTGACAAGGCAATACAAACATAACACTAGATCATTACATTTAAAACACTTGAGAACATGCTACATCATTAGCTAAGAAAAGTTTAATTACTAAAATCATAATTCATTTCACTGTAACATTTAGTTACTTCATTAAACCCAAGTAACAATCAATTCCTTATACAATCAAAACGAATAAAAAGTATCCCTGTACATATATGCCTAAAACGAAGATATAAAGTAAATGTGCAACTGCTAGTAAAGTGCTTAATAGAGAAACAATTGTTGTGTAGTCCACTGCTGAGAAGCATAATGAATAAAGAAATATACAGTAAGGAAGTACAATGTGACCTATTAACAGCTGAATAGATTTTAATTTTCATGCTACCTCTAACTGTTCCTAACTATTCGACACAGTAGCTTAACATTTTCTCACAATGCAACATAACATTGAGTAGTCACAAGTCATGATAGATGTCATTAAGTCCTGTAAACGACGAATCTGAAATTCTGTAAAAACTGGAAGTAGACGTTTAGTTGTCTCTGTCCCAAGAGCAGTGCAAAATACAAGCAAGTGAGATAATGTTAACAAACAGTTTTTACAGAAGGGACAAATGATCATTTCAATACTGTCTTCATTGTCCTTCCTCCATTGTAGGAAAGCTGAAACTTGGCCAAGTCCTACCATCAGCAGCCACCTTCTGATATGGGTTGCTTTTATATCTTTTAAATATGATTGTGAATTACAGATCAAAGAACGGTAGTGGTGGATTCAGGGGTCGCACATCAATGATTGAACAAATAAAGATAGGCTGCCAAGTACAGATTACAGTTAAATGATTAAAAAAACAAAAGGTATGATGGTGCCATTCAGGGTAGAGAACACCCTTGGGTGCAGAAGACACAGGTAACCCAAAGGTGACCTGTGAAGCTAATATACAACAACAGGGTATACCCCGGCACTCATAATATTAAAGACTTAAATATATGACACTGTTTAGTCAAGACTGATGAGGCTAAAGTTGTCTTTAACACAGGAAACACAAGAGATTTACTTATCAAAACATTCATTGGTTTATTCAGTAAATATCCAAAATTAGCTAAACAAGTTTTTTACAATATTAGTCAGGACTGAAAACACTTAAGGTTCAGAGATATGATTACATATTAAAGTCTCTAAGATTGTGATATAGTGATCCAGTCCTTGTTACAGAACACGAAAACAGCCAACACGTGTTTCGTCACATCCGTGACTTCCTCAAGGCTCTGAAAAAGAGTGTCTTTTTAAGAGAAGATGGTGGCTCGCCAATGGTTCCATGTAATGGATTTAAAGTTTCAGGTTCAAAGTAGATTTAGATGGTTCAAGGTTATGTCGAGGAACACTTATCTGACCTGATCCAAATCGCGAGTTGTACAGTCAATAAGGCCTTCAAGACTGGGATTCACATCTTTACCCTGGCAGGTTAATAAAGACGGAAATGGCCGAAATTCAAATTCACAGGTGGCTTCTGATGGGACTATTATAAGCCAGTGTCTCAAAAGTTAATGGCGAACGAACCAATGTGAGGCCGTATTTATAGTTAAACACGGCTTTCTTGGAGGACTATGATAAGCCCTCGCAGTCAAAACCGATCGTCTGTAGTCGTGGACCCGAATACTTCTGTACCGATACCGGTACAGAAGTATTCGGGTCCACGACTACAGACGGTCGGTTTGAATTTCGGCCATTTCCGTCTTAGAGACTTTAATGTGTAATCATATCTCTGATCCTTAAGTGTTTTCAGTCCTGACTAATATTGTAAAAAACGTGTTTAGCTAATTTTGGATATTTACTGAATAAAATAATGAATGTTTTGATAAGTAAATCTCTTGTGTTTCCTGTGTTAAAGACAACTTTAGCCTCATCAGTCTTGACTAAACAGTGTCATATATTTAAGTCTTTAATATTATGAGTGCCGGGGTATACCCTGTTGGTGGATGATTGTGAATTACTTCTGTACTCTGTAAGCAATAAATGCGCCAGTTGACTGCTTTTACCCATATCTTCTAAATCACATTTTATAGTAGATTCTTTAACTCTCTATGGGGCACTGGACTGTCACCTATATTTTCTGTTAATAATATGTCAAGCCCTTTCATAATTTTATGGAGATTCACAATCCATGAAGTTATTTGAACTGGAGATGGCATTTAATTAGGTGCTTCAGTCGCATTGGTAAGACAAAACTAGTAGTTCAGGATTTTTTGCTGATACTTAAATATTTTGTTTGTCAGCCCAACTCAAATCTTTAGGCACTGTTGACTGTGCCTCTTTGGAGGCCTAGCAATCTTTTGCAAATACTAATTTCCATGATCTTAAGGCGTGTAATATTTTTTCTCAAAAAGGATTTAAGAGCAATAGTGCAAGAGGTTATTTTCGAGTTATAGGTCTCCCTCAGGACTTCAACAGACCTATGACCAGGACTTTAAGTGGGATGAAAAAACTGGAGGGTCTCTCAAAGGGGCGTGGCCAATGTAATTAAGGGTGTGGCTTAAAATCACGTAAGCTAAAAATCTGTGCTTAGCATAGTGTCCCGCCCGATTTGTATTTTACTGTTTCTGTCATTGCATCCAGATATATGATACAACAAGTAACATCATACCTACAACAAGTAATATAATACCTACAACAAGTAACATCAAACCTACAACAAGTCAGGACTATTGGCTTTGTCAATGGTTGTTAGTTGCATAAAATAAATAAGCAGCAACTATGGCTTGTATATAATATTGAAAAAGCTCCCACTTAAAGCCCTGGTGACACCACGACAATGTTGCTGCTCCTGAGTTTCCAAAAGGGAAGGGAAATCCAGAGAGAAAATGGCTCTCTTTAAATGATTTCCCTTCCCCTACAACGCTCACCTGGCATGACGTCATGCCGTAACTTCTCCACTAGTGAGAAGTGAGCAGTTTGAGCAGCGTGCATCGATGTGCCTGCTGTCACTGCAGTCCTGAAAAAAAAGGACCGGCTGTGCCAGGGCACAAAACAGAGCCCGCTAGGGACCCGTTTCGAGGCCCCTTTTAAAAAACTGCCGGTGCTCAGCACCGGTGACCGCACTCCAATGTTTGGCGATGTTGCGTTTGCAACCACAGCTGCCACTTTGAGCCATTGTGTCGTGTACTTAGGCCAAAACTGCTAGCTCGAGATTAGCAAGAGGAGCCACTTTGGATCTATTGGAACTTCCATCCCCATCATATCTGCCATTCTTTTCCCAATACCTTGCCAATAAGCCTGTATCTCCGGGCATTCCCAAAGTAAGTGGAAGAAGGTCCCCTCCTATCCACATCGTCTGTGGCACTGCCCTGTTACACTGTGTCCCATCCTATGCAGTGTAGTACGGGGGATGCAGGATCTTTAATTGAACTAGCCGAAATCTGGCTCAGATTGCTACCTCCCTCGGCCCTTGCATTGCTTCCACCCATTCATCTTCCTCTAGTTTGCCCAGGTCTTGTTCCCATTGGGCTCTCAGACCCCCTAATGGATCCGGCAAATTATTAATGATCTTTTTGTATATTATTGAAATGGCTTTGGAGTGCAGTGGCTCTGTCAATAGCCTGTCCCCTAGGGGAGATGCATCTGGAAGGGAGGTCCCCTCTTGAATGTGGCCCTTGAGAGCGTGGCCCAGTTGGAGGTACCTCAGCCATTCTCCCAGTCCCAGTTCGTACTCCTGCTGCAGGGTTGCGAATGTAATATAGGCCTGGCCTCGCCAAATATCCCCCAGTTTCTCTAGCCCCAGCAACTCCTACTTGTTTAGGCTTTGTAGTGAGCCCACCCTTTGAAGAAGTTTACTATTCCACAACAGAGTCATCTCTGTTAGTCTCCCCCCCAGGCCATGTGTTTGGTGGCGGCATGCCATGCCCTCACCACTGCTTGAGTGTGTGTTGGGAGGTTTTTGGCCCTACCATTATCATACAGGACAGATGGATATCCTCTTGGCCCCATGGCTTCTCTGTCCACCCTGTAGGCTAGTTCCTCCCTGTCGCAAAAGACCCAGTCGGTCACGCATACTAATTGTGTGGCCCAGTAATATGTTTTGAAATCGGGAACAGCCAGACCCCCTTCATAAACTTCTCTCTGTAGTTTTTTTAGGGCTATCCGTGGGGTACCCCTGCACCAAATTAAATCTCTCAATTCAGTTTCTTGTCTACGAAAGAATGTGTCTGGTAGTTCTTTGGGGGTGTTTTGCATCACATACATTAATCTGGGAAGCGTCATCATTTTGAATAGGGCCGCACAGCCCATCATTGTCAGTGGGAGTGTTTTCCATCATGCGGCATCTGATACAAACCGGGCTAGTTGTTTCCCGGCGTTTCTGTTATAGAATGCTTGGGGGTCCCTGGTGATATGAATCTCCAAGTAGTTGAAGCTTTCGAGTTCCAGCGGTATCGCCAGCGGGAAAAACAACGATTTGTCCCAATTAATACGGTATTCTGAATAATCCCCATATATGCGAAAAATTTGGATTATTCTGTCAACTGACTGCTTTGGTCTCCCAAAGTAAAGCAGGATGTCGTCAGCATATAGGGATTTGCGCTCTTCCCATTCGGCCCCCGCTGGCATCCCCCAGATTAGGGGGTCCCGCCTCACCCATGCTGCAAGGGGTTCCAGCGCCAAGGCGAAGAGTAATGGGGACAGCGGGCAGCCCTGCCTGGTTCCCTTTTGTAGCGCGAAAGCACGCAATATTGTGGAGTTGACTCTTACCCTTGCCAGGGGTTGGTTATACAGGAGTTTTGCCCATCCAATAAAGTTGGGCCCGAAGCCCATCTGGCCCAATACTGCGAATAAGTAATTCCATTCTACACTATCGAATGCCATTCTAGTGTCTAGGGATAGGAGGGCTGTTGAATCCAACCCCCGACTACTGTTGTGTTCAGGACGCCAAACAATCGGCGTAAGTTGAGTCTTGTGCTTCTATGAGGCATAAATCTGGATTGGTCAAGATGCACGAGTGATGAAATGACTGCCGCTAATCACATGGCCAGTGCTTTCGCTAGAACTTTTGCCTCATCGTTTATAAAAGATAAGGGCCTATAGGACCCACATTTCCCAGGGGGTTTACCCTCCTTAGGGATTACAACTACCACAGCTACCCTCTGGTCGGGCGGGAGGGCCCCATCTGCTTTGGCCTCTGTTAGCATTGCGAGTAGGTGGTCAGCTGACTTATCCAACATTAATTTGAAAAGTTCAACCGGCAAGCCATTCGGTCCCGCCGTCTTCTCTGATTGCAATGCGCGTGGTGCATTTTTAAGTTCCTTCACCGTTAAGTCACCTTCCAGCATTGCTCTATCTGTCTCGGACAGTGTCGCCATCCGTATGTCTTTGAGGAAATCTTTCCATTCCTCCTCCATATGTGCTAAGGGGGAAGAGTATAATGATTCATAATACTTAGCGAAGGCTTCCGCAATTTCCCTACCCGTCCCATGCTTTTGGCCTGCTTCGTCTATGATCCCAGGGACCCAATTACCCTCCATTCGTTTTTTATCTAGCCATGCCAGTAGCTTGTTCGTCTTCTCTCCCACATCATACAGTCTATGGTGCGTGGCCCGTGCCAGTGTTTTGGCACTGTCCTCCATTATGTCCCTTAACTCCTTATGCTTCACCTGCAGTTTATGTCTCAATTCCGAGTCTTCTATGTCACCCGTCCCCAATTGAGCTTCCAGGGCTGTAATTTCTTCCTCTAGTGACAGGCGTTTCAAATTTTGGTCCTTCTTTGTCGAGCCTGGGCCTGGCCCCTAATCACTGTTTTGAACGCTTCCCAGAGTGTTACCTTCGAGTCTACAGATCCTATATTTTCAGCAAAAAATTGTTCCGCCCCTTTCCTAAAAGCTGACTTAATCTTACTATCTTTAAGGTACCATGGGTCAATTCTGGGGGGAAGGGAGTGATCTCTTGGGGGCCCTTCCAAAACCACCTCCACCGGGGAATGATCCAACACTCCTTGTGCTATATGTGCTGCCTTCCGGATGACTCTTAGATTACTAGCCTGGGTGAAGAGATAGTCCAGTCTAGAGAGACTCCCATGGGATGCCGATACATATGTATATTGTCTAATTTCGGGGTGCTGATGTCTCCAGATATCACTAAGTCCCAGGGCTCGAATAAACTCACCCAATGGGCCCTTCTTCTTCTCAGATGTCGCTTTCCTCAGCGTGTCTAGTTCTGTCGAGACTATGTCATTCCTATCGCCTCCCAATATTATTCTACCTTCCGGGAGTGTTAATAGCAGTGGGCCCAGTCATGTCCACTTATTACTGCCGCGAACACTGGAGTGGGGACCTGAGTCCATAAATTGGAATCTAGTTTTAATATATCAACAGATAGACAATCTAGGCCTTCTGCCCACAAACATTTATATTTGTTTAATAAAACCTTGCATTTCACTTAATGTTGAAATCAGGGTAGTCTGATCCAAAGTGGTTCAGTTAGGCATCTGGTCTTTAAGGATCTCCGTAGGGGCCTGGTTATTGTTTCTTTTCTTACTATATAACTTTAATAATATACTTAATTCAGTCCTCCTCAGCGACTGGAATTGCATTGCTTCTCGTTTCTTTATTTTCACAGAGTTTTGCTCACGATATCCCAGAAGGTCTTTAATTTCTCTCCGTGTAGGCCGTTATGAAGACTCACTTTCTTTCTCATTTGCATTAATCATTCTGATCTTCCTTCTAAAGTCCTGCCTGTGTTGTCTTACTAAGGGCCCTCTATCAAGACTACTAGCTTTAAAGACATCCCTTATATCTTATTTAACCTAATTTTTGCCATTTCCTTCAGTGACCGAGGTTTTACCTTTGACCCCTTTCCGTTATGTAGCAATTTAAGTGCTTAGGACAAGATGGTTTCATCCTCAGCGCAACCAGCCTCAATGGTGCTGAGGACGAGACCATCTCGTCCTTAGCATTCAAGGGGTCAAGGCCTTACATACTTTTGTCACTGAGTGTATTTTAGTTTTTCATATTCCTCCAGTATGACTTTAGGATTGTTATCCTTACACACACTCACAGATCATATTTACCGTTCGAGTTTTTCAATTTGCTGACCATATATTCTTATGTTTATTCGTGTATAGAATTTGAAGGCTATTCTGTCAGGTGTCCCTTGTTTGAGCAGAGCAGGTTAATGATAGCAGGAAGTGTTTATGGTCGCTCCCTGTGAAGTCCCAAATTTCAAAGTCTCTTACCAGCTGGAAATCTACAAAATCGATTATAGCATAATCGATAAGCAAAGACATCCTCCCATTATCAAAGGTATGTCTCCCCGCCCAGCCATTTATTATTGTCATAGTTAAAGATTCAATGGCTGTAGCTAATGTTTTCCTTTAAGATTTCCAGGGTTATCAACACGAATCTGGCCGGGGATACACAGACCTTTTTCTTTTTCTAATTGGATCGCATCAACTGAAGATCAGCTTGAGACTTTTGCAATTGAGGGCCATATGTAGGTGGGCTAATACCGGTCGGTAACGGCCGAAAATCGGTAAGTTTCCCGTTACCGACCGGTATTTAGCCCTTTGCGATGTAGGAGGCCGGATTTAAGGAGTCGGTAATTTACCGATTCGTTATTTTAAGGAATCGGTAAATTACCGATTCCTTAAATCCTATGTAGGAGCACTCAAGTGAGTGCATTTTTGGTTTAAGGATTCGTTATTTACCACCAACTACAAGTTGGTGGTAAATACCGAATACCTTTTAAAAAGCAATTTTGTGCTTTTTTAAAGTGCCATGTGGCAGACATACATGCCCTTAGGGCATGTATGTGCGCCTACATGTGCACACATGCACGATTCAGGGGTGCAACAGGGTGTCCATTTGACACCCTGCCACCCTTGAATATGCTCCCCTAGTACCGATTCGGTATTTACCGAATCGGTAATAGTGAATGGCTTCCCATTCATTCCTATGGGCCTCCAGGCCCATAGGAATGAATGGGAAGGTATTCCTTATTACCGATTCGGTAAATACCGAATAGGTAATAACGAATATTACCGAATCGGTAAAATTACCGAATGTTTACCTACATTCTATTTACCGATTCTTAAATACCGAATCGGTAAAATTCGGTATTTAGGAATCGGTAAATAGAAATTGCCTACATATGGCCCTAAATCACCAAACAGGGGAATTGGGACCATCGGGAACTTCAGCTAATTTTCTCCAGAAGAACAAGTTGTTTTTCTGGGATTTATTTTGGGAGAAATATTGTTAGATTTTTAACAGTGTTTTCCATATTCCCACCTTTAAATTAAAGCAGTCCTGATACATCAATGGTTAGGGAGCTTGTAAATTCATTAAATGTTCTTGCACTCTTTATTTCTATTTTCACCGCCATCAGTGGTACTAGCCTGTCCTAAGCCACTGTTCTGCTCTGGAAGCAGTTTTAACACCTCATTAAGATCAGGCACTTGCTGGGCAGCTGCTGGCAGGCTAATGCAAATTAGCCTCGAGGATCCCAGGCAGGGAAAAGATAACTTTTTAAAGTTACTTTTCCTGAATATTTGCAAAATATTTATTAAACATCCAGCTTCAAAAATCAACTGGACTTTAAATAAGTATGACAAAATAGTCATTGAATGACTATTTTAGTGGTTTCCTATCAAACGTTACAGAATAAAGTTTACAATCTGTACTTTTACATTATCTAGGATCCACCCACAACCAAGCCAGTGAAAGTAGCTTCTGGGGGCAAGCAACTGGAGGAATATGCCAACTTAAATTTCAAACATCGTCTACTTTCAAATATCAGGCACCCTACCTGGTGGGCGACAAGGTGTGCTTAGGGGTGACTTATTCATGTATAAAAGCAGGGGTTCCTGCATGTGAACCTTCCAGATTTGAAGGCTACACATGAAACGCCTGAAGCCATGTTTTCAGGCAACCAATCTAAGGATGCCACAATATGTGCTGCAGTCCACAGGTGGCATTTAACGTCCATGTCTTGGGTCAATTCTATCCACAAGGAATTTATAAGCAAGTTAAATAAGTCAAAGAGGGGTAAGCCAATTTAATCATGTCAATTTAACCATGTTTAAAGAGGGAGCACAGGCACTTTACTTCTGAATAGCAGGGGTAACAGTGCACAGAGTTGTAAGCCAAGCATAAACAAGGTTCAGAAAAAGGTGAAAAAAAAGCAGAAAAGGCAGATTCCCTACATGATCTAATAGGCCTTCTTTATGAACAAAAGATAAACATATTTACTGGTAAAGCGTGGTTTCAATGCTCTTGCCTCTACCAAATAGATGTGAAAGTTACTTGAAAAAACGATGTTTCTTTAAACTACCAACTGAAAAAACACTGGTCCCTGGTTCATGTTACAGTGATTTTCTAATTTCCCAAAAGGATAAAATAAAGCGTTTTTGCAGAGTTGTACTGGTTAAACAAGGCAAGAGGACATTTATCTCGTCTCATTTACGAAGGGGCAATGGATCATTCTGACTGTCTTAAAGACCATCATAGTCATGCTACCGATCAATTTATACTAAAGTTTATTGGTTCCACATTACTTATAAGAATAGTAGTTACTTTTTTCCAGCATTTGGATTACCCACAACGATTTCCATGATTTTCACACCACAATTGCCATTTTTTTTTAAAGCATGCAGAAGTTGATAAAAAAAAACAACAAGGAAGACACCACAGAGCGTTTGTAATTGTCAGAAAACTCAATATCTTAACAACATTCTCTTTTTAGCGGTGCAAACAGTAACACTGAAATATGTCAGCAATACAGTTACCTCAATATACATAAGGTTGTGTGTTTTTAAAGTTTTCAAGGGAGCCAACTTATAACATGCCGTATCTGTCCTTGCCACTGTTTCCTAACATCAACACAAAGCACGAGCACACACAAATTTTTAATCTGTAAGACAAGAAGAGCTTACTTTGTAAGGCCTCAACTTCCAGGGGGCATGGCGGGCTGTTGCTCGGAAGTTCCATGTAGGCCAGAGACGCCCGAAGAGTCACTGCCCCTTTTCCAGTACACACTTTCATAGGATCCATTTCTGAAATAGACACATAAAAAAGATCTTTTATACAACATTGCACACGACGGAACCTCCTCTTTTTAACCAGCATCAACTCACCTTCCTTTGATAAACAGACGTGTTCAAATCTTTAGAAACAATTGGTAACTAACATGCATGGCTAAATTTAGTATATTGTGGTATATATAGGCAAAAGAGTCCGACGTCAACTCTCAGCTCCCAACAGCAGCGCGTGATCAGGTGTGGGACCCAGTAATATACAAATCATCAAACTCCAGGAGTAAAAACATGCGCACTCCCTACAGGTAGTTGCTATTAAGGTTTAAGGAGCAGCACACTCAATAAACCTTAATAGCAACTACCTGTTGGGAGTGCGTGTGTTTTTACTCACGGAGTTTGACAATTTGGATATATGTATATAGGTACTAGACGTACACCAGAGTATCCAACCATACCGATGTCTGGATCCCTAATGTTGATTTTTGTTGCCATAAGCAAGCACTGATCATGCATGTGCGCCGTGATATATGCCTGTCTCACGGATTGCGGTCTTGACCGGGAGGGGCACCCAAAGCGCTCCCCTCATACTGGTGGAAGGCTACTGCGTTCCCTGGGAGTTAAGCAGCACCTTGTGCAGTGGTGGCAGCATACCCCGTAATGATCACTAGGAGTGAACAGCCCGTTTTTTAGGTCTCGCCTGAGCCAGCGCCTGCGCTGTTCTGGCGAGACTTTTAGTAAGTGGGCTTCAAAAAGCGCACCACACGCTTTTTGTGTGGCCTAGAGCGTGCGGTTACGCGCACAGTTACGAGCACAGGCGCCATCTGGCTTTCCTGTCTCGTCATGGCTCATTAAGCGCATCGCTCGCGGGCACCCTTACAGCCCGCGATCGCGATCACTTTCATGGCCGCGCGGCCGCGTCACTTTCACGGCCGCGCGGCCAATGCTTTTTTTTTCATTTCTTGCACGGAGGCTTGACTCGCCTCACAAACACTGCGTCACAGGCTTGTGTAATTCAACAGCAGACTGGCCGGGCTGCAGACCAAAAGTGATTGCATGCTTGTTTCCGGTCGGACGTTTGATTTCAGTAACGCAGCTTTTATTTTATTCCCAGCCCTATTCTCAGTCTGCCCTGAAATTAGCTCATCGCTTACATTACATAAATATGTTCCAAACCAGACGTGGCACAAAGGAAGGTCCCGCCCACCGCGCCACAAAGGTGGAACATGTCTGTGATGTTCATTATTTAAAGCAGTCCTAATTGTGGTCGCAAAAAGCTTTTGAAGATTTGTATTCTTTGCCTTCCGACCCTCCATGAGACTTTTGGTCAGACCAGATGTCTGCTCCCTTCCTGTCTGGTGTGCCAACCCCCGACGACTGGCCTGGAATCACCATCGATGGCCAGGGAGTTTATTTGAAGAAATTGAAGAACAAAAACCCGGCTGAACGGGACAGGCAGCACTGCTGTGGAATTTTACCCGTACTGTTAAACAGTTTTGGAGTACTCCGCCGTCATTTTAAGGAGGGCTGCATTACTTTTTCGGCACTTCTCGGCTTGATTCGTGGTACTGCGCCAGTGTCTGTGCCCTTACATTACCCTGTTATTCTCCTCTCTTAAATTCCAGCACCCATGTGACGTCTGTTCCCGAGTTTCTCGCCTCCTTTTTGTGGGTGTACACGACCTGCTTCTTTGTTCGCTTGTTCCTTATTTTCTAGTTTAATTCACGTTTATAGTCATTGGCTTTAAAGGCCGTACTTCAGTAGCTCAAGGCGTTGCCAAGAGACACCAAATGTCACTGGTTTCACTGCTTCTCAACTTCGAGGGGGAATCTGAACTTTACTTTAATAGAGAAACTCGCAGTGTGGTTTTTCCCTGTGTTTTGTGCTGTTAACTGTAATGTTATAAAATGCGTTTATCAGCAAGGTCGCAGCAGCTATTCCCCGCAACAGCAGCATCACTCAGCACCACCACAGCATCACTCAGCGCCACCACAGCTTCACTCAGCGCCACCACAGCATCACTCAGGGCCACCACAGCATCACTCAGCACCACCACAGCATCACTCAGCGCCACCACAGCATCACTCAGGGCCACCACAGCATCACTCAGGGCCACCACAGCATCACTCAGTGCCACTACAGCATCACTCAGCGCCACCACAGCATCACTCAGCGCCACCACAGCATCACTCAGCGCCACCACAGCATCACTCAGCACCACCACAGCATCACTCAGGGCCACAACAATATCACTCAGCGCTACCACAGCATCACTCAGCACCACCACAGCATCACTCAGCGCCACCACAGCATCACTCAGCACCACATCAGTATCACTCAGCATCGCCTTTGCACTAGTACACCACCACATCATCATCACTCAGCAAGACCTGAGTATCATTTAGCATCACCTCAGCATCGTCTCCGCACCAGTCACCACCACCACCACCACTACCACCTCAGCATCATTCAGCACCACCTCAGCCTGCTCTCGGAATCTGGCATCAGCTGATTCTCCCCTAGCGTCTGGCCGCTGCTAGTGTTATAATACAGGTACTAGTTCCCAACCTTCACCCTCCGATTGTTTATGCCCCCTCAAAAAAAAGCTTTAACAAACAACCATTGGAATAGGCAGAAACAAGTTGCTAGCATTGCAAGAACAAAAGAAAAGTGAGGAATTTTTTTATTGTAAATACTTTTTTTAATATGGTTGTTCAGTTGTACATAATGCCTTCTTGGTCATATATAAGGTAACAAAAATGCTTCTGACACTTTTTTATTAAAACTTTTCAGCATGCTGCACAGCAGCCACACTTCTCTACAGCACAGCTTAAAGACGTTGGCAAAGTCAGTAGCTCTGGCTAAACACTTATAAGGCCCCAAAGGCGAGACCTATTGGCTATGCCAATGCTTGTTAATCTGTGTCACTAGAGTGAGGCCTACAGGCTCACTTGTTTTTCAAAGTTTCGCTGCTGTATGCTAAACCCACCCTTGGCCTACATCGGTTTGTTGTGAAGTGCTGTGCAGTGCAGGAGTGGTGTATGTGCACTGGGTGTTTGTGTGCCTGGGAAGGGTACAAAATAGGAATAATGCAGTACTGAGCTGTGCATGCATGTGAGTGCAAGTGCTGGTTGTATGTGTGCCTATGAGTGGTACAGTGCATGAAGGAGGCAGTGCGTTCATGTTAATGTGCTGGATGTATGTGTGCCTATGAGTGGTACAGTATGTGAGGATACACTGCTGTGCAGTGTGTGTAGGTTGTATACATGCACTGGGTGTATGTGTGCCTGTGATTGGTACTATAAATGGAGGGCCCTGGGTTCCATTATGGGAGACCCAGGCTTGCATGGTGAAACACGGAGAGGAGGTAGAGAAATCCCAAGAGACAGATTTGGGATTGCTGCATTCCTCAAAGCTGGGTGGGACGTTATTGGAGAGGGGAGAGACACGCTTTCCCTGTACACTTCAAAGCGTGCTCTTTGACTCAGTGAGAGGTCACAAGGAAACGGCCTGGCACATCTCGGGAAGGAGATGGGGCCGATAAGAGAATCATAAAGAGTAAGGCTGGGGCTCTGGGCTAACCTTTTGATGCACATATTACTGTGGTTGTCATCCAGGTGTGAACTCTAGTCACTCCCATGGCTTGTGTTGTGGGGCTATCAACTTTGAAATAGCTCCTGCTGTGAAAGACTGCTTTTCAGAGGGAGAGAGAGAAGAGGAGTTAACACTTCAAACGAAGAAGACTTCCAACATAAAATGTCAAAGGCTCAGACCCTAAATCACATTTGCTGCCTAAAAATGGACTATCAGAAGGGGAGTTTGAGACCCCCAAATTGTCATCTACCAAGTAGCCAGACGGCTGTGAGAGGAGTGGAAGCTGAACAAGACTTCTGCCTGTGACCAGGACTGGTGGCCAAAGGCCTGCTAGGCTCCCTGCTGGGTGAGGGGCATCGCCCAGGGAATCCAGGGCCACCGCCCTGGAGCCTGGAGCACCAGCACCTGCTTTCTTGCCAAGAGCAGTGTGCCCTGTGAGGAAGAGGAAAGAGTTGGAGGAAACGCGGTCCAGTAGAGATCCATGTCAACTGCACTTCCTTTGCGAGCTGTGAGAAGATGGCTGCTGCACCAATCGGGTTGTTCCCCATGTGCAGGACAAAGTTGGCGACCCCCCTTATGCCAGAGGAGGACAGCAGTGAATTGAGTCGTATGTCGCAGTGTGCCGAGCGGGCCACAGCCCGTGTATAGTGCCGGGCCTGAAACCCTGTATGCCAGATGGGGCAGCTGTGAGAAGACTACCGTGCGGCAAGGGCCGTAGCTTTGTGCGTTAATGGGCCATGACCCCATATGTTAGGAGGGGCTGCCGCCAAGAAATTCACTGTGCCGATTAGGCGGGAGCCCGTGTACTGTGATGACACGGTGACCGCATACGCCAGATGGGGTCATTGGGAGCATTAATGACTGCAACCCCTGTTGGAGAAGTGAGGATGCCATTGGTGCACCTACACACCATCACCCATGTGAGAGACCCGCGTCAGGATCATTGCAATAACCTCCACCGGGACACAGTCAGACTTAACTCATAGGAGGAACCGCAAAGAACCTCTGGTCACTTTGGTAGAGTGACCGTGTGAGAGGAACTCTGCACCTGCTGAGTGCAGATTGCTGGGGCCACATGCAGACTACTCACCTGAACTCAGCTTCTGTTGCTCTAAGTGCCTGACATCAGGGTGTGCTCAATGCAAAAAGAACAATTGACGGACAGAATGCAGAACAATGTCATACATTCACCCCAGTACAGAGATCTGGGCCTAAATCCATCGTTTTTTTGCTCACCATGCCATTCCAGTTTGGACCCAGCCATATGCAAATGAGTCTTGACCCTGCGCCCAATGGGAACAGTCCAGCCCGAACTGCCAGGCCAGGTCCACCCTGGACTGGAAACAAGCATCCTAGGACCGGTTTCAGGCTTTCAGCCCTCATCAGCCAGGATAGCTTGACTCCAGTGGCATGGAGAGCACAGGACCCACTTCTGGGCATACCCGTCCCACTCGGGTGACAAATGCAAAAAGAACAATTGATGGACAGAATGCAGAACAATGTCATACATTCACCCAAGTACAGAGATCTGGGCCTAAATCCATCGTTTTTGTTTTTTTTTGCTCACCATGCCATTCCAGTTTGGACCTAGCCATATGCAAATCAGTCTTGACCCTGCGCCCAATGGGAACAGTCCAGCCCGAACTGCCAGGCCAGGTCCACCCTGGACTGGAAACAAGCATCCTAGGACCGGTTTCGGGCTTTCAGCCCTCATCAGCCAGGATAGCTTGACTTCAGTGGCATGGAGAGCACAGGACCCACGTCTGGGCATACCCGTCCCACTCGGGGTGACTAATGCAAAAAGAACAATTGATGGACAGAATGCAGAACAATGTCATACATTCACCCCAGTACAGAGATCTGGGCCTAAATCCATCGTTTTTTTGCTCACCATGCCATTCCAGTTTGGACCCAGCCATATGCAAATCAGTCTTGACCCTGCGCCCAATGGGAACAGTCCAGCCCGAACTGCCAGGCCAGGTCCTCCCTGGACTGGAAACAAGCATCCTAGGACCGGTACCGGGCTTTCAGCCCTCATCAGCCAGGATAGCTTGACTCCAGTGGCATGGAGAGCACGGGAACCACGTCTGGGCATACCCGTCCCACTCGGGGTGACACATGCAAAAAGAACAATTGATGGACAGAATGCAGAACAATGTCATACATTCACCCCAGTACAGAGATCTGGGCCTAAATCCATCGTTTTTTTGCTCACCATGCCATTCCAGTTTGGACCCAGCCATATGCAAATCAGTCTTGACCCTGTGCCCAATGGGGACAGTCCAGCCCGAACTGCCAGGCCAGGTCCTACCTGGACTGGAAACAAGCATCCTAGGACCGGTTTCGGGCTTTCAGCCCTCATCAGCCAGGATAGCTTGACTCCAGTGGCATGGAGAGCACGGGAACCACATCTGGGCATACCCGTCCCACTCGGGGTGACACATGCAAAAAGAACAATTGATGGACAGAATGCAGAACAATGTCATACATTCACCCCAGTACAGAGATCTGGGCCTAACTCCATCGTTTTTTTGCTCACCATGCCATTCCAGTTTGGACCCAGCCATATGCAAATCAGTCTTGACCCTGTGCCCAATGGGAACAGTCCAGCCCGAACTGCCAGGCCAGGTCCTACCTGGACTGGAAACAAGCATCCTAGGACCGGTTTCGGGCTTTCAGCCCTCATCAGACAGGATAGCTTGACTCCAGTGGCATTGAGAGCACGGGACCCACGTCTGGGCATACCCGTCCCACTCGGGGTGACAAATGCAAAAAGAACAATTGATGGACAGAATGCAGAACAATGTCATACATTCACACCAGTACAGCGAGCTGGGCCTAAGTCCATCGTTTTTTGCTCACCATGCCATTCCAGTTTGGACCCAGCCATATGCAAATCAGTCTTGACCCTGCGCCCAATGGGAACAGTCCAGCCCGAACTGCCAGGCCAGGTCCTCCCTGGACTGGAAACAAGCATCCTGGGACCGGTTTCGGGCTTTCAGCCCTCATCAGCCAGGATAGCTTGACTCCAGTGGCATGGAGAGCACGGGACCCACGTCTGGGCATACCCGTCCCACTCGGGTGACAAATGCAAAAAGAACAATTGATGGACAGAATGCAGATCAATGTCATACATTCACCCTAGTACAGAGATCTGGGCCTAAATCCATCGTTTTTTGCTCACAATGCCATTCCAGTTTGGACCCAGCCATATGCAAATCAGTCTTGACCCTGCGCCCAATGGGAACAGTCCAGCCCGAACTGCCAGGCCAGGTCCTCCCTGGAATGGAATCAAGCATCCTAGGACCGGTTTCGGGTTTTCAGCCCTCATCAGCCAGGATAGCTTGACTCCAGTGGAATGGAGAGCACGGGACCCACGTCTGGGCATACCCGTCCCACTCGGGGTGACAAATGCAAAAAGAACAATTGATGGACAGAATGCAGAACAATGTCATACATTCACCCCAGTACAGAGATCTGGGCCTAAGTCCATCGTTTGTTTGCTCACCATGCCATTCCAATTTGAACCCAGCCATATGCAAATCAGTCTTGACCCTGCGTCCAATGGGAACAGTCCAGCCCGAGCTGCCAGGCCAGGTCCTCCCTGGACTGGAAACAAGCATCCTAGGACCAGTTTCGGGCTTTCAGCCCTCCTCAGCCAGGATAGCTTGACTCCAGTGGCATGGAGAGCACGGGACCCACGTCTGGGCATACCCGTCCCACTCGGGGTGACAAATGCAAAAAGAACAATTGATGGACAGAATGCAGAACAATGTCATACATTCACCCCAGTACAGAGATCTGGGCCTAAATCCATAGTTTTTTTGCTCACCATGCCATTCCAGTTTGGACCCAGCCATATGCAAATCAGACTCGACCCTGCGCCCAATGGGAACAGTCCAGCCCGAACTGCCAGGCCAGGCCCTCCCTGGACTGGAAACAAGCATCCTAGGACCGGTTTCAGTCTTTCAGACCTCATCAGGCAGGATAGCTTGACTCCAGTGGCATGGAGAGCACAGGACCCACGTCTGGGCATACCCGTCCCACTCGGGGTGACAAATGCAAAAAGAACAATTGATGGACAGAATGCAGATCAATGTCATACATTCACCCCAGTACAGAGATCTGGGCCTAAATCCCTCGTTTTTTTGCTCGCCATTCCAGTTTGGACCCAGCCATATGCAAATCAGTCTTGACCCTGCGCCCAATGGGAACAGTCCAGCATGAACTGCCAGGCCAGGTCCTCCCTGGACTGGAAACAAGCATCCTAGGACCGGTTTCGGGCTTTCAGCCCTCATCAGCCAGGATAGCTTGACTCCAGTGGCATGGAGAGCACGGGACCCACGTCTGGGCATACCCGTCCCACTCCGGGTGACAAATGCAAAAAGAACAATTGATGGGCAGAGTGCAGAACAATGTCATACATTCATCCCAGTACAGAGATCTGGGCCTAAATCCATCGTTTCTTTGCTCACCATGTCATTCCAGTTTGGACCCAGCCATATGCAAATCAGTCTTGACCCTGCGCCCAATGGGAACAGTCCAGCCCGAACTGCCAGGCCAGGTCCTCCCTGGAATGGAATCAAGCATCCTAGGACCGGTTTCGGGCTTTCAGCCCTCATCAGCCAGGATAGCTTGACTCCAGTGGCATGGAGAGCACGGGACCCACGTCTGGGCATACCCGTCCCACTCGGGGTGACAAATGCAAAAAGAACAATTGATGGACAGAATGCAGAACAATGTCATACATTCACCCCAGTACAAAGATCTGGGCCTAAATCCATCGTTTTTTTGCTCACCATGCCATTCCAGTTTGGACCCAGCCATATGCAAATCAGTCTTGACCCTGCGCCCAATGGGAACAGTCCAGCCCGAACTGTCAGGCCAGGTCCACCCTGGACTGGAAACAAGCATCCTAGGACCGGTTTCGGGCTTTCAGCCCTCATCAGCCAGGATAGCTTGACTCCAGTGGCATGGAGAGCACAGGACTCACTTCTGGGCATACCCGTCCCACTCGGGGTGACAAATGCAAAAAGAACAATTGATGGACAGAATGCAGAACAATGTCATACATTCACCCAAGTACAGAGATCTGGGCCTAAATCCATCGTTTTTGTTTTTTTTGCTCACCATGCCATTCCAGTTTGGACCCAGCCATATGCAAATCAGTCTTGACCCTGCGCCCAATGGGAACAGTCCAGCCCGAACTGCCAGGCCAGGTCCACCCTGGACTGGAAACAAGCATCCTAGGACCGGTTTCGGGCTTTCAGCCCTCATCAGCCAGGATAGCTTGACTTCAGTGGCATGGAGAGCACAGGACCCACGTCTGGGCATACCCGTCCCACTCGGGTGACAAATGCAAAAAGAACAATTGATGGACAGAATGCAGAACAATGTCATACATTCACCCCAGTACAGAGATCTGGGCCTAAATCCATCGTTTTTTGCTCACCATGCCATTCCAGTTTGGACCCAGCCATATGCAAATCAGTCTTGACCCTGCGCCCAATGGGAACAGTCCAGCCCGAACTGCCAGGCCAGGTCCTCCCTGGACTGGAAACAAGCATCCTAGGACTGGTTTCGGGCTTTCAGCCCTCATCAGCCAGGATAGCTTGACTCCAGTGGCATGGAGAGCACGGGACCCACGTCTGGGCATACCCGTCCCACTCGGGGTGACAAATGCAAAAAGAACAATTGATGGACAGAATGCAGATCAATGTCATACATTCACCCTAGTACAGAGATCTGCGCCTAAATCCATCGTTTTTTTGCTCACAATGCCATTCCAGTTTGGACCCAGCCATATGCAAATCAGTCTTGACCCTGCGCCCAATGGGAACAGTCCAGCCCGAACTGCCAGGCCAGGTCCTCCCTGGACTGGAAACAAGCATCCTAGGACCGGTTTCGGGTTTTCAGCCCTCATCAGCCAGGATAGCTTGACTCCAGTGGCATGGAGAGCACGGGACCCACGTCTGGGCATACCCGTCCCACTCGGGGTGACAAATGCAAAAAGAACAATTGATGGACAGAATGCAGAACAATGTCATACATTCACCCCAGTACAGAGATCTGGGCCTAAGTCCATCGTTTGTTTGCTCACCATGCCATTCCAATTTGGACCCAGCCATATGCAAATCAGTCTTGACCCTGCGTCCAATGGGAACAGTCCATCCCGAACTGCCAGGCCAGGTCCTCCCTGGACTGGAAACAAGCATCCTAGGACCGGTTTCGGGCTTTCAGCCCTCCTCAGCCAGGATAGCTTGACTCCAGTGGCATGGAGAGCACGGGACCCACGTCTGGGCATACCCGTCCCACTCGGGGTGACAAATGCAAAAAGAACAATTGATGGACAGAATGCAGAACAATGTCATACATTCACCCCAGTACAGAGATCTGGGCCTAAATCCATCGTTTTTTTGCTCACCATGCCATTCCTGTTTGGACCCAGCCATATGCAAATCAGACTCGACCCTGCGCCCAATGGGAACAGTACAGCCCGAACTGCCAGGCCAGGCCCTCCCTGGACTGGAAACAAGCATCCTAGGACCGGTTTCAGTCTTTCAGCCCTCATCAGGCAGGATAGCTTGACTCCAGTGGCATGGAGAGCACAGGACCCACGTCTGGGCATACCCGTCCCACTCGGGGTGACAAATGCAAAAAGAACAATTGATGGACAGAATGCAGATCAATGTCATACATTCACCCCAGTACAGAGATCTGGGCCTAAATCCATCGTTTTTTTGCTCGCCATTCCAGTTTGGACCCAGCCATATGCAAATCAGTCTTGACCCTGCGCCCAATGGGAACAGTCCAGCACGAACTGCCAGGCCAGGTCCTCCCTGGACTGGAAACAAGCATCCTAGGACCGGTTTCGGGCTTTCAGCCCTCATAAGCCAGGATAGCTTGACTCCAGTGGCATGGAGAGCACGGGACCCACGTCTGGGCATACCCGTCCCACTCAGGGTGACAAATGCAAAAAGAACAATTGATGGGCAGAGTGCAGAACAATGTCATACATTCACCCCAGTACAGAGATCTGGGCCTAAATCCATCGTTTCTTTGCTCACCATGTCATTCCAGTTTGGACCCATCCATATGCAAATCAGTCTTGACCCTGCGCCCAATGGGAACAGTCCAGCCCGAACTGCCAGGCCAGGTCCTCCCTGGAATGGAATCAAGCATCCTAGGACCGGTTTCGGGGTTTCAGCCCTCATCAGCCAGGATAGCTCGACTCCAGTGGCATGGAGAGCACGGGACCCACGTCTGGGCATACCCGTCCCACTCGGGGTGACAAATGCAAAAAGAACAATTGATGGACAGAATGCAGAACAATGTCATACATTCACCCCAGTACAAAGATCTGGGCCTAAATCCATCGTTTTTTTGCTCACCATGCCATTCCAGTTTGGACCCAGCCATTTGCAAATCAGTCTTGACCCTGCGCCCAATGGGAACAGTCCAGCCCGAACTGCCAGGCCAGGTACTCCCTGGACTGGAAACAAGCATCCTAGGACCGGTTTCAAGCTTTCAGCCCTCATCAGCCAGGATAGCTTGACTCCAGTGGCATGGAGAGCACGGGACCCACGTCTGGGCATATCCGTCCCACTCGGGGTGACAAATGCAAAAAGAACAATTGATGGACAGAATGCAGAACAATGACATACATTCACCCCAATACAGAGATCTAGGCCTAAATCCATCGTTTTTTTGCTCACCATGCCAGTCCAGTTTGGACCCAGCCATATGCAAATCAGTCCTGACCCTGCGCCCAATGGGAACAGTCCAGCCCGAACTGCCAGGCCAGGTCCTCCCTGGACTGGAAACAAGCATCCTAGGAACGGTGTTGGGCTTTCAGCCCTCATCAGCCAGGGTAGCTCGACTCCAGTGGCATGGAGAGCACGGGACCCACGTCTGGGCATACCCGTCCCACTCGGGGTGACAAATGCAAAAAGAACAATTGATGAACAGAATGCAGAACAATGTCATACATTCACCCCAGTACAGAGATCTGGGCCTAAATCCATCGTTTTTTTGCTCACCATGCCATTCCAGTTTGGACCCAGCCATATGCAAATCAGTCTTGACCCTGCGCCCAATGGGAACAGTCCAGTCCGAACTGCCAGGTCAGGTCCTCCCTGGACTGGAAACAAGCATCTTAGGACCGGTTTCGGACTTTCAGCCCTCATCAGCCAGGATAGCTTGACTCCAGTGGCATGGAGAGCACAGGACCCACGTTTGGGCATACCCGTCCCACTCGGGGTGACAAATGCAAAAAGAAAAATTGATTGACAGAATGCAGAACAATGTCATACATTCACCCCAGTACAGAGATCTGGGCCTAAATCCATCGTTTATTTGCTCACCATGCCATTGCAGTTTGGACCCAGCCAGCATTTGTCGCCCTAAGTGGGAAGGGTATGCCCAGACGTGGGTCCCCTGCTCACTACACCATTGGATTCAAGCTAGCCTGGCTGATGAAGGGTGATGCCCTGAAACCGGTCCCAGGATGCTTGTTTCTGGTCCAGGGAGGACCTGGCTTGGCAGTTCGGGCTGGACTGTTCCCACAAGGAACAGGGTCAAGACTGATTTGCATATAGCTGGGTCCAAACTGGGGTGATGTGGTGAGCAAAAGAATAATGGATTTAACCCAGATCCTTGTGACTGGGGATGAATGTTTGCATTGTCCAGCATTCCGTTCATCAATTGTTTCTTTTATATTTGTCGCCGTAAGTGGGAAGGGTATGCCCAGACGTGGGTCCCGTGCTCACTACATCATTGGATTCAAGCTAGCCTGGCTGATGAAGGGTGATGCCCTGAAACCGGTCCCAGGATGCTTGTTTCCGGTCCAGGGAGGACCTGGCTTGGCAGTTCGGGCTGGACTGTTCCCACAAGGAACAGGGTCAAGACTGATTTGCATATAGCTGGGTCCAAACTGGGGTGGTGTGGTGAGGAAAAGAATGATGGATTTAACCCAGATCCTTGTGACTGGGGGTGAATGTTTGCATTGCTCAGCATTCCGTCCATCAATTGTTTCTTTTGCATTTGTCGCCCTAAGTGGGAAGGGTATGCCCAGACGTGGGTCCCGTGCTCACTACACGATTGGATTCAAGCTAGCCTGGCTGATGAAGGGTGATGCCCTGAAACCGGTCCCAGGATGCTTGTTTCCGGTCCAGGGAGGAACTGGTTTGGCAGTTCGGGCTGGACTGTTCCCACAAGGAACAGGGTCAAGACTGATTTGCATATAGCTGGGTCCAAACTGGGGCGGTGTGGTGAGCAAAAGAATGATGGATTTAACCCAGATCCTTGTGACTGGGGGTGAATGTTTGCATTGTCCAGCATTCCGTCCATCAATTGTTTCTTTTGCATTTGTCGCCCTAAGTGGGAAGGGTATGCCCAGACATGGGTCCCGTGCTCACTATACCATTGGATTCAAGCTAGCCTGGCTGATAAAGGGTGATGCCCTGAAACCGGTCCCAGGATGCTTGTTTCCAGTCCAGGGAGGACCTGGCTTGGCAGTTCAGGCTGGACTGTTCCCACAAGGAACAGGGTCAAGACTGATTTGCATATGGCTGGGTCCAAACTGGGGTGGTGTGGTGAGCAAAAGAATGATGGATTTAACCCAGATCCTTGTGACTGGGGGTGAATGTTTGCATTGTCCAGCATTCCGTCCGTCAATTGTTTCTTTTGCATTTCTTGCCCTAAGTGGGAAGGGTATGCCCAGATGTGGGTCCCGTGCTCACTACACCATTGGATTCAAGCTAGCCTGGCTGATAAAGGGTGATGCCCTGAAACCGGTCCCAGGATGCTTGTTTCCAGTCCAGGGATGACCTGGCTTGGCAGTTCGGGCTGGACTGTTCCCACAAGGAACAGGGTCAAGACTGATTTGCATATAGCTGGGTCCAAACTGGGGTGGTGTGGTGAGCAAAAGAATGATAGATTTAACCCAGACCCTTGTGACTGGGGGTGAATGTTTGCATTGTCCAGCATTCCGTCCATCAATTGTAAAGGTATGCCCAGACGTGGGTCCCGTGCTCACTACACCATTGGATTCAAGCTAGCCTGGCTGATGAAGGGTGATGCCCTGAAACCGGTCCCAGGATGCTTGTTTCCGGTCCAGGTAGGACCTGGCTTGGCAGTTCGGGCTGGACTCTTCCCACAAGGAACAGGGTCAAGACTGATTTGTAAATAGCTGGGTCCAAACTGGGGTGGTGTGGTGAGCAAAAGAATGATGCATTTAACCCAGATCCTTGTGACTGGGGGTGAATGTTTGCATTGTCCAGCATTCCGTCCATCAATTGTTTCTTTTGCATTTGTCGCCCTAAGTGGGAAGGGTATGCCCAGACGTGGGTCCCGTGCTCACTACACCATTGGATTCAAGCTAGCCTGGCTGATGAAGGGTGATGCCCTGAAACCGGTCCCAGGATGCTTGTTTCAGGTCCAGGGAGGACCTGGCTTGGCAGTTCGGGCTGGACTGTTCCCACAAGGAACAGGGTCAAGACTGATTTGCATATAGCTGGGTCTAAACTGGAGTGGTGTGGTGAGCAAAAGAATGATGGATTTAATCCAGATCCTTGTGACTGGGGGTGAATGTTTGCATTGTCCAGCATTCCGTCCATCAATTGTTTCTTTTGAATTTGTCGCCCTAAGTGGGAAGGGTATGCCTAGACGTGGGTCCCGTGCTCACTACACCATTGGATTCAAGCTAGCCTGGCTGATGAAGGGTGATGCCCTGAAACCGGTCCCAGGATGCTTGTTTCCGGTCCAGGGAGGACCTGGCTTGGCAGTTCGGGCTGGACTGTTCCCACAAGGAACAGGGTCAAGACTGATTTGCATATAGCTGGGTCCAAACTGGGGTGGTGTGGTGAGCAAAAGAATGATGGATTTAACCCAGATCCTTGTGACTGGGGGTGAATGTTTGCATTGTCCAGCATTCCGTCCATCAATTGTTTCTTTTGCGTCAGGGTGTACTCAGCAACTCCAGACGCTTCACGCCTGCTGGTGGGGTTACGACTGATTTTGGACTCAGGGGAACTTGCTGCTAGTTAGCGCAGTGGAGCTGAAACACTGGTGACTCAAATTAGAGTCACAGTGGACTCCTGAGACTCAAACTGCTAGTTGGGCATACCCTGGATATTACCAATGGTGAAAAAGGAATAACCGCTATCGCTAGAATGAGAAGGGAGTGGGACAGGGAATTGCTGAGGAAACACTACAGCCCTAACCTCAGTGGGGACTGTGTGATTGTTTGTGAATGTCGTATTTTTCCTTTGTGTTGGTTAGCGGTATAAATTACCTCTCTTTTTTCATAAAAGTGAGTATTTGGCAGGACAATGATTTATTGCTGCTGCTGCGGGCATTTGGAGTTGTGAGCTGGTGTTAACTATCCTATGGCCTACCAGGGGCTGGAAAACGCTGAAAGCTCAGTTCTGTGGGGGGACTGGCCAGAGCAGGATGTGAGTAGTGCTCCGCTCCTTGAGCTTTCTGACCCCGGGGAGGGCCAAAGGCTTCGAGGGTCAGAGGCAAGAAACAAAACTGGAGACTGGGCGGGGGCATGCGTAGAACTCTCTCTCCATGAGTCCATTCACTCCCAGAGGCCCCAATCTCCCCAGGAACCAACGCAATGGAAGATGAAATGAGGGCTGTCTCATATCTGTTCCCAGGGGGCCCACATTTCCCCAGGAACGATAAGGAGATTGGGTCAGGTGCCCCTCCTGCCCCTGTGCCCATATCTTGGGCAATAAGGGTGCCCTGCTTCAAGTCTCTCAACAGCAATAACCGCAGGAGGGAAGAGGAGCTGTTTTGCTTCTTCAGGGAGCAGAAGATGGAGCCGGCTCCCGTGCAGCACAGATTAGACAGGGTGTTTGGAGCTCCCCCTGTGACCCTCGCAAAATAAATGTTGTGGGCGCCCTGATTTGAACCAGGCAAACACAAGGAGATGATGGATGGAGCGCTGAAACTTTTCAGACACTCACCCCCAGTCACAGATCTGGGTTGCATCCATCATCGTTTTTTAGCTCACTTCGCCACCCCAGTTCAGACACAGCTATATGCAAATCAGTCTTGACCCTGTGCCTCTTGGGAACAGTCCAGCCCGAACTGCCAAGCCATGTCTTCCCTGGACCGGAAACAAGCATCCTGGGACTGGTTTCGGGCTAACAGCCCTCATCAGCCAGGCTAGCTTGAATCCAGGGGCAAAGTGAGCAAGGGACCCACGTCTGGGCATACCCTGCCAACTTAGGGCAAACAAAGCAACACAAGGAGATGATGAACGGAGCGCTGAAACTTTTCAGACACTCACCACCAGTCACAGATCTGGGTTGAATCCATCATCGGTCTTTAGCTCACTTCGCCACCCCAGTTCAGACACAGCTATATGCAAATCAGTCCTGACCCTGTGCTTCATGGAAACAGTCCAGCCCGAACTGCCAAGCCATGTCTTCCCTGGACCGGAAACAAGCATCCTGGGACCGGTTTCGGGCTAACAGCCCTCATCAGCCAGGCTAGCTTGAATACAGTGGCAAAGTGAGCAAGAAACCCACGTCTGGGCATACCCTGCCAACTTAGGGCGAACAAAGCAAACACAAGGAGATGATGGACGGAGCGCTGAAACTTTTCAGACACTCACCCCCAGTCACAGATCTGGGTTGAATCCATCATCGTTCTTTAGCTCACTTTGCAACCCCAGTTCAGACACAGATATATGCAAATCAGTCTTGACCCTGTGCCTCATGGGAACAGCCCAGCCCGAACTGCCAAGCCATGTCTTCCCTGGACCGGAAACAAGCATCCTGGGATCGGTTTCGGGATAACAGCCCTCATCAGCCAGGCTAGCTTGAATCCAGTGGCAAAGTGAGCAAGAAACCCACGTCTGGGCATACCCTGCCAACTTAGGGCGAACAAAGCAAACACAAGGAGATGAAGGACGGAGCGATGAAACTTTTCAGACACTCATCCCCAGTCACAGATCTGGGTTGAATCCATCATCTTCGCCACCCCAGTTCAGACACAGCTATATGCAAATCAGTCTTGACCCTGTGCCTCATGGGAACAGTCCAGCCCGAACTGCCAAGCCATGTCTTCCCTGGACCGGAAACAAGCATCCTGGGACCGGTTTCGGGATAACAGCCCTCATCAGCCAGGCTAGCTTGACTCCAGTGGCAAAGTGAGCAAGGGACCCACGTCTGGGCATACCCTGCCAACTTAGGAGAACAAAGCAAACACAAGGAGATGATGGACGGAGCGCTGAAACTTTTCAGACACTCACCCCCAGTCACAGATCTGGGTTGAATCCATCATCGTTCTTTAGCTCACTTTACAACCCCAGTTCAGACACAGCTATATGCAAATCAGTCTTGACCCTGTGCCTCATGGGAAGCGTCCATGGTGATCAAAAAACGATGGATTTAGGCCCAGATCTCTGTACTTGGATGAATGTATGACATTGTTCTGCATTCTGTCCATCAACTGTTCTTTTTGCATTTGTCACCCCGAGTGGGACGGGTATGCCCAAACGTGGGTCCCGTGCTCTCCATGCCACTGGAGTCAAGCTATCCTGGCTGATGTGGGGTGAAACCCCGAAACCGGTCCTAGGATGCTTGTTTCCAGTCCAGATAGGACCTGGCTTGGCAGTTCGGGCTGGACTGTTCCCATTGGGCACAGGGTCAAGTCTGATTTGCATATGGCTGGGTTCAAACTGGAATTGCATGGTGAGCAAAACAACGATGGATTTAGGCCCAGATCTCTGTACTGGGGTGAATGTATGACATTGTTCTGCATTCTGTCCATCAATTGTTCCTTTTGCATTTGTCACCCCGAGTGGGACGGGTATGCCCAGACGTGGGTCACGTGCTCTCCATGCCACTGGAGTCAAGCTATCCTGGCTGGTGAGGGGTGAAACCCCGAAACCGGTCCTAGGATGCTTGTTTCCAGTCCAGGGAGGACCTGGCTTGGCAGTTCGGGCTGGACTGTTCCCATTGGGCACAGGGTCAAGTCTGATTTGCATATGGCTGGGTTCAAACTGGAATGGCATGGTGAGCAAAAACGATGGATTTAGGCCCAGATCTCTGTACTGGGGTGAATGTATGACATTGTTCTGCATTCGGTCCATTAATTGTTCTTTTTGCATTTGTCACCCCGAGTGGGACAGGTATGCCCAGACGTGGGTCCCGTGCTCTCCATGCCACTGGAGTCAAGCTATCCTGGCTGGTGATGGGTGAAACCCCGAAACCGGTCCTAGGATGCTTGTTTCCAGTCCAGGGAGGACCTGGCTTGGCAGTTCGGGCTGGACTGTTCCCATTGGGCACAAGGTCAAGTCTGATTTGCATATGGCTGGGTTCAAATTGGAATGGCATGGTGAGCAAAAAAACGATGGATTTAGGCCCATATCTCTGTACTGGGATGAATGTATGACATTGTTCTGCATTCTGTCCATCAATTGTTCTTTTTGCATTTGTCACCCCGAGTGGGACGGGTATGCCCAGACGTGGGTCCAGTGCTCTCCATGCCACTGGAGTCAAGCTATCCTGTCTGATGTATGGTAAAACCCCGAAACCGGTCCTACGATGCTTGTTTCCAGTCCAGGGAGGACCTGGTTTGGTAGTTCGGGCTGGACTGTTCCCATTGGGCACAGGGTCAAGTCTGATTTGCATATGGCTGGGTTCAAACTGGAATGGCATGGTGAGCAAAAAAACAATGGATTTAGGCCCAGATCTCTGTAATGGGGTGAATGTGTGACATTGTTCTGCATTCTGTCCATCAATTGTTCTTTTTGCATTTGTCACCCCGAGTGGGACGGGTATGCCCAGACGTGGGTCCCGTGCTCTCCATGCCACTGGAGTCAAGCTATCCTGGCTGATGAGGGGTGAAACCCCGAAACCGGTCCTAGGATGCTTGTTTCCAGTCCAGGGAGGACCTGGCTTGGCAGTTCGGGCAGGACTGTTCCCATTGGGCACAGGGTCAAGTCTGATTTGCATATGGCTGGGTTCAAACTGGAATGGCATGGTGAGCAAAAAACGATGGATTTAGGCCCAGATCACTGTACTGGGGTGAATGTATGACATTGTTCTGCATTCTGTCCATCAATTGTTCTTTTTGCATTTGTCACTCCGAGTGGGACGGGTATGCCCAGACGTGGGTCCCGTGCTCTCCATGCCACTGGAGTCAAGCTATCCTGGCTGATGTGGGGTAAAACCCCGAAACCGGTCCTAGGATGCTTGTTTCCAGTCCAGGGAGGACCTGGTTTGGCAGTTCGGGCTGGACTGTTCCCATTGGGCACAGGGTCAAGTCTGATTTGCATATGGCTGGGTTCAAACTGGAATGGCATGGTGAGCAAAAAAACAATGGATTTAGGCCCAGATCTCTGTAATGGGGTGAATGTGTGACATTGTTCTGGATTCTGTCCATCAATTGTTCTTTTTGCATTTGTCACCCCGAGTGGGACGGGTATGCCCAGACGTGGGTCCCGTGCCCTCCATGCCACTGGAGTCAAGCTATCCTGGCTGATGAGGGGTGAAACCCCGAAACCGGTCCTAGGATGCTTGTTTCCAGTCCAGGGAGGACCTGGCTTGGCAGTTCGGGCTGGACTGTTCCCATTAGGCACAGGGTCAAGTCTGATTTGCACATGGCTGGGTTCAAACTGGAATGGCATGGTGAGCAAAAAAACGATGGATTTAGGCCCAGATCTCTGTACTGGGGTGAATGTATGACATTGTTCTGCATTCTGTCCATCAATTGTTCTTTTTGCATTTGTTACCCCGAGTGGGACGGATATGCCCAGACGTGGGTCCTGTGCTCTCCATGGCACTGGAGTCAAGCTATCCTGGCTGATGTGGGGTGAAACCCCGAAACCGGTCCTAGGATGCTTGTTTCCAGTCCAGGGAGGACCTGGTTTGGCAGTTCGGGCTGGACTGTTTACATCGGGCACAGGGTCAAGTCTGACTTGCATATGGCTGGGTTCAAACTGGAATGGCATGGTGAGCAAAACAACGATGGATTTAGGCCCAGATCTCTGTACCGGGGTGAATGTATGACATTGTTCTGCATTCTGTCCATCAATTGTTCTTTTTGCATTTGTCACCCCGAGTGGGACGGGTATGCCCAGACGTGGGTCCCGTGCTCTCCATGCCACTGGAGTCAAGCTATACTGGCTGATGAGGGGTGAAACCCCGAAACCGGTCCTAGGATGCTTGTTTCCAGTCCAGGGAGGACCTGGCTTGGCAGTTCGGGCTGGACTGTTCCCATTGGGCACAGGGTCAAGTCTGATTTGCATATGGCTTGGTTCAAACTGGAATGGCATGGTGAGCAAAAAAACGATGGATTTAGGCCCAGATCTCTGTACTGGGGTGAATGTATGACATTGTTCTGCATTCTGTCCATCAATTGTTCTTTTTGCATTTGTCACCCCGAGTGGGACGGGTATGACCAGACGTGGGCCCCGTGCTCTCCATGCCACTGGAGTCAAGCTATCCTGGCTGATGTGGGTTGAAACCCCGAAACCGGTCCTAGGATGCTTGTTTCCAGTCCAGGGAGGACCTGGTTTGGCAGTTCGGGCTGGACTGTTCCCATCGGGCACAGGGTCAAGTCTGACTTGCATATGGCTGGGTTCAAACTGGAATTGCATTGTGAGCAAAAAACGATGGATATAGTCCCAGATCTCTGTACTGGGGTGAATGTATGACATTGTTCTGCATTCTGTCCATCAATTGTTCTTTTTCCATTTGTCACCCGAGTGGGACGGGTATGCCCAGACGTGGGTCCCTTGCTCTCCATGCCACTGGAGTCAAGCTATCCTGGCTGATGAGGGTTGAAACCCCGAAACCGGTCCTAGGATGCTTGTTTCCAGTCCAGGGAGAACCTGGCTTGGCAGTTCGGGCCGGACTGTTCCCATTGGGCACAGGGTCAAGTCTGATTTGCATATGGCTGGTTTCAAACTGGAAGGGCATGGTGAGCAAAAAAACGATGGATTTAGGCCCAGATCTCTGTACTGGGGTGAATGTATGACATTGTTCTGCATTCTGTCCATCAATTTTTCTTTTTGCATTTGTCACCCCGAGTGGAACGGGTCTGCCCAGACGTGGGTCCCGTGCTCTCCATGCCACTGGAGTCAAGCTATTCTGGCTGATGAGGGGTGAAATCCCGAAACCGGTCCTAGGATGCTTGTTTCCAGTCAAGGGAGGACCTGGCTTGGCAAATCGGGCTGGACTGTTCCCATTGGGCACAGGGTAAAGTCTGATTTGCATATGGCTGGGTTCAAACTGGAATGGCATGGTGAGCAAAACAACGATGGATTTAGGCCCAGATCTCTGTACCGGGGTGAATGTATGACATTGTTCTGCATTCTGTCCATCAATTGTTCTTTTTGCATTTGTCACCCCGAGTGGGACGGGTATGCCCAGACGTGGGTCCCGTGCTCTCCATGCCACTGGAGTCAAGCTATACTGGCTGATGAGGGGTGAAACCCCGAAACCGGTCCTAGGATGCTTGTTTCCAGTCCAGGGAGGACCTGGCTTGGCAGTTCGGGCTGGACTGTTCCCATTGGGCACAGGGTCAAGTCTGATTTGCATATGGCTGGGTTCAAACTGGAATGGCATGGTGAGCAAAAAAACGATGGATTTAGGCCCAGATCTCTGTACTGGGGTGAATGTATGACACTGTTCTGCATTCGGTCCATTAATTGTTCTTTTTGCATTTGTCACCCCGAATGGGACAGGTATGCCCAGACGTGGGTCCCGTGCTCTCCATGCCACTGGAGTCAAGCTATCCTGGCTGATGATGGGTGAAACCCCGAAACCGGTCCTAGGATGCTTGTTTCCAGTCCAGGGAGGACCTGGCTTGGCAGCTCGGGCTGGACTGTTCCCATTGGGCACAGGGTCAAGTCTGATTTGCATATGGGGGTGAGCAAAAAAACGATGGATTTAGGCCCAGATCTCTGTACTGGGGTGAATGTATGACATTGTTCTGCATTCTGTCCATCAATTGTTCTTTTTGCATTTGTCATCCCGAGTGGGACGGGTATGCCCAGACGTGGGTCCCGTGCTCTCCATGCCACTGGAGTCAAGCTATCCTGGCTGATGTGGGGTGAAACCCCGAAACTGGTCCTAGGATGCTTGTTTCCAGTCCAGGGAGGACCTGGCTTGGCAGTTCGGGCTGGACTGTTCCCATTGGGCACAGGGTCAAGTCTGATTTGCATATGGCGGGGTTCAAACTGGAATGGCATGGTGAGCAAAAAAACGATGGATTTAGGCCCAGATCTCTGAACTGGGGTGAATGTATGACATTGTTCTGCATTCGGTCCATTAATTGTTCTTTTTGCATTTGTCACCCCGAGTGGGACAGGTATGCCCAGACGTGGGTCCCGTGCTCTCCATGCCACTGGAGTCAAGCTATCCTGGCTGATGAGGGGTGAAACCCCCAATCCGGTCCTAGGATGCTTGTTTCCAGTCCAGGGAGGACCTGGCTTGGCAGTTTGGGCTGGACTGTTCCCATTGGGCACAGGGTCAAGTCTGATTTGCATATCGCTGGGTTCAAACTGGAATGGCATGGTGAGCAATACAACGATGGATTTAGGCCCAGATCTCTGTACTGGGGTGAATGTATGACATTGTTCTGCATTCTGTCCATCAATTGTTCTTTTTGCATTTGTCAACCCGAGTGGGACGGGTATGCCCAGACGTGGGTCCCGTGCTCTCCATGCCACTGGAGTCAAGCTATCCTGGCTGATGAGGGTGAAACCCAGAAACCGGTCCTAGGATGCTTGTTTCCAGTCCAGGGAGGACCTGGCTTGGCAGTTCGGGCTGGACTGTTCCCATTGGGCACAGCGTCAAGTCTTATTTGCATATGGCTGGGTTCAAACTGGAATGGCATGGTGAGCAAAAAAACGATGGATTTAGGCCCAGATCTCTGTACTGGGGTGAATGTATGACATTGTTCTGCATTCTGTCTATCAATTGTTCTTTTTGCATTTGTCACCCCGAATGGGACAGGTATGCCCAGACGTGGGTCCCGTGCTCTCCATGCCACTGGAGTCAAGCTATCCTGGCTGATGATGGGTGAAACCCCGAAACCGGTCCTAGGATGCTTGTTTCCAGTCCAGGGAGGACCTGGCTTGGCAGTTCGGGCTGGACTGTTCCCATTGGGCACAAGGTCAAGTCTGATTTGCATATGGCTGGGTTCAAACTGGAATGGCATGGTGAGCAAAAAGCGATGGATTTAGGCCCAGATCTCTGTACTGGGGTGAATGTATGACATTGTTCTGCATTCGGTCCATTAATTGTTCTTTTTGCATTTGTCACCCCGAGTGGGACCGGTATGCCCAGACGTGGGTCCCGTGCTCTCCATGCCACTGGAGTCAAGCTATACTGGCTGATGAGGGGTGAAACCCCGAAACCGATCCTAGGATGCTTGTTTCCAGTCCAGGGAGGACCTGGCTTGGCAGTTCGGGCTAGACTGTTCCCATTGGGCACAGGGTCAAGTCTGATTTGCATATGGCTGGGTTCAAACTGGAATGGCATGGTGAGCAAAAACGATGGATTTAGGCCCAGATCTCTGTACTGGGGTGAATGTATGACATTGTTCTGCATTCTGTCCATCAATTGTTCTTTTTGCATTTGTCACCCCGAGTGGGACGGGTATGCCCAGACGTGGGTCCCGTGCTCTCCATGCCACTGGAATCAAGCTATCCTGGCTGATGAGGGGTGAAACCCCGAAACCGGTCCTAGGATGCTTGTTTCCAGTCCAGGGAGGACCTGGCTTGGCAGTTCGGGCTGGACTGTTCCCATTGGGCACAGGGTCAAGTCTGATTTGCATATGGCTGGGTTCAAACTGGAATGGCATGGTGAGCAAAAAACGATGGATTTAGGCCCAGATCTCTGTACTGGGGTGAATGTATGACATTGTTCTGCATTCTGTCCATCAATTGTTCTTTTTGCATTTGTCATCCCGAGTGGGACGGGTATGCCCAGACGTGGGTCCCGTGCTCTCCATGCCACTGGAGTCAAGCTATCCTGGCTGATGTGGGGTGAAACCCTGAAACAGGTCCTAGGATGCATGTTTCCAGTCCAGGGAGGACCTGGCTTGGCAGTTCGGGCTGGACTGTTCCCATTGGGCACAGGGTCAAGTCTGATTTGCATATGGCGGGGTTCAAACTGGAATGGCATGGTGAGCAAAAAAACGATGGATGTAGGCCCAGATCTCTGTACTGGGGTGAATGTATGACATTGTTCTGCATTCGGTCCATTAATTGTTCTTTTTGCATTTGTCACCCCGAGTGGGTCAGGTATGCCCAGACGTGGGTCCTGTGCTCTCCATGCCACTGGAGTCAAGCTATCCTGGCTGATGAGGGGTGAAACCCCCAAACCGGTCCTAGGATGCTTGTTTCCAGTCCAGGGAGGACCTGGCTTGGCAGTTTGGGCTGGACTGTTCCCATTGGGCACAGGGTCAAGTCTGATTTGCATATCGCTGGGTTCAAACTGGAATGGCATGGTGAGCAATATAACGATGGAGTTAGGCCCAGATCTCTGTACTGTGGTGAATGTATGACATTGTTCTGCATTCTGTCCATCAATTGTTCTTTTGCATTTGTCACCCCGAGTGGGACGGGTATGCCCAGACGTGGGTCCCGTGCTCTCCATGCCACTGGAGTCAAGCTTTCCTGGCTGATGAGGGGTGAAACCCCGAAACCGGTCCTAGGATGCTTGTTTCCAGTCCAGGGAGGACCTGGCTTGGCAGTTCGGGCTGGACTGTTCCCATTGGGCACAGCGTCAAGTCTGATTTGCATATGGCTGGGTTCAAACTGGAATGGCATGGTGAGCAAAAAAACGATGGATTTAGGCCCAGATCTCTGTACTGGGGTGAATGTATGACATTGTTCTGCATTCTGTCCATCAATTTTTCTTTTTGCATTTGTCACCCCGAGTGGAACGGGTCTGCCCAGACGTGGGTCCCGTGCTCTCCATGCCACTGGAGTCAAGCTATTCTGGCTGATGAGGGGTGAAATCCCGAAACCGGTCCTAGGATGCTTGTTTCCAGTCAAGGGAGGACCTGGCTTGGCAAATCGGGCTGGACTGTTCCCATTGGGCACAGGGTAAAGTCTGATTTGCATATGGCTGGGTTCAAACTGGAATGGCATGGTGAGCAAAACAACGATGGATTTAGGCCCAGATCTCTGTACTGGGGTGAATGTATGACATTGTTCTGCATTCTGTCCATCAATTGTTCCTTTTGCATTTGTCACCCCGAGTGGGACGGGTATGCCCAGACGTGGGTCACGTGCTCTCCATGCCACTGGAGTCAAGCTATCCTGGCTGGTGAGGGGTGAAACCCCGAAACCGGTCCTAGGATGCTTGTTTCCAGTCCAGGGAGGACCTGGCTTGGCAGTTCGGGCTGGACTGTTCCCATTGGGCACAGGGTCAAGTCTGATTTGCATATGGCTGGGTTCAAACTGGAATGGCATGGTGAGCAAAAAACGATGGATTTAGGCCCAGATCTCTGTACTGGGGTGAATGTATGACATTGTTCTGCATTCGGTCCATTAATTGTTCTTTTTGCATTTGTCACCCCGAGTGGGACAGGTATGCCCAGACGTGGGTCCCGTGCTCTCCATGCCACTGGAGTCAAGCTATCCTGGCTGGTGATGGGTGAAACCCCGAAACCGGTCCTAGGATGCTTGTTTCCAGTCCAGGGAGGACCTGGCTTGGCAGTTCGGGCTGGACTGTTCCCATTGGGCACAAGGTCAAGTCTGATTTGCATATGGCTGGGTTCAAATTGGAATGGCATGGTGAGCAAAAAAACGATGGATTTAGGCCCATATCTCTGTACTGGGATGAATGTATGACATTGTTCTGCATTCTGTCCATCAATTGTTCTTTTTGCATTTGTCACCCCGAGTGGGACGGGTATGCCCAGACGTGGGTCCAGTGCTCTCCATGCCACTGGAGTCAAGCTATCCTGTCTGATGTATGGTAAAACCCCGAAACCGGTCCTACGATGCTTGTTTCCAGTCCAGGGAGGACCTGGTTTGGTAGTTCGGGCTGGACTGTTCCCATTGGGCACAGGGTCAAGTCTGATTTGCATATGGCTGGGTTCAAACTGGAATGGCATGGTGAGCAAAAAAACAATGGATTTAGGCCCAGATCTCTGTAATGGGGTGAATGTGTGACATTGTTCTGCATTCTGTCCATCAATTGTTCTTTTTGCATTTGTCACCCCGAGTGGGACGGGTATGCCCAGACGTGGGTCCCGTGCTCTCCATGCCACTGGAGTCAAGCTATCCTGGCTGATGAGGGGTGAAACCCGAAACCGGTCCTAGGATGCTTGTTTCCAGTCCAGGGAGGACCTGGCTTGGCAGTTCGGGCAGGACTGTTCCCATTGGGCACAGGGTCAAGTCTGATTTGCATATGGCTGGGTTCAAACTGGAATGGCATGGTGAGCAAAAAACGATGGATTTAGGCCCAGATCACTGTACTGGGGTGAATGTATGACATTGTTCTGCATTCTGTCCATCAATTGTTCTTTTTGCATTTGTCACTCCGAGTGGGACGGGTATGCCCAGACGTGGGTCCCGTGCTCTCCATGCCACTGGAGTCAAGCTATCCTGGCTGATGTGGGGTAAAACCCCGAAACCGGTCCTAGGATGCTTGTTTCCAGTCCAGGGAGGACCTGGTTTGGCAGTTCGGGCTGGACTGTTCCCATTGGGCACAGGGTCAAGTCTGATTTGCATATGGCTGGGTTCAAACTGGAATGGCATGGTGAGCAAAAAAACAATGGATTTAGGCCCAGATCTCTGTAATGGGGTGAATGTGTGACATTGTTCTGGATTCTGTCCATCAATTGTTCTTTTTGCATTTGTCACCCCGAGTGGGACGGGTATGCCCCAGACGTGGGTCCCGTGCCCTCCATGCCACTGGAGTCAAGCTATCCTGGCTGATGAGGGGTGAAACCCCGAAACCGGTCCTAGGATGCTTGTTTCCAGTCCAGGGAGGACCTGGCTTGGCAGTTCGGGCTGGACTGTTCCCATTAGGCACAGGGTCAAGTCTGATTTGCACATGGCTGGGTTCAAACTGGAATGGCATGGTGAGCAAAAAAACGATGGATTTAGGCCCAGATCTCTGTACTGGGGTGAATGTATGACATTGTTCTGCATTCTGTCCATCAATTGTTCTTTTTGCATTTGTTACCCCGAGTGGGACGGATATGCCCAGACGTGGGTCCCGTGCTCTCCATGGCACTGGAGTCAAGCTATCCTGGCTGATGTGGGGTGAAACCCCGAAACCGGTCCTAGGATGCTTGTTTCCAGTCCAGGGAGGACCTGGTTTGGCAGTTCGGGCTGGACTGTTTACATCGGGCACAGGGTCAAGTCTGACTTGCATATGGCTGGGTTCAAACTGGAATGGCATGGTGAGCAAAACAACGATGGATTTAGGCCCAGATCTCTGTACCGGGGTGAATGTATGACATTGTTCTGCATTCTGTCCATCAATTGTTCTTTTTGCATTTGTCACCCCGAGTGGGACGGGTATGCCCAGACGTGGGTCCCGTGCTCTCCATGCCACTGGAGTCAAGCTATACTGGCTGATGAGGGTGAAACCCCGAAACCGGTCCTAGGATGCTTGTTTCCAGTCCAGGGAGGACCTGGCTTGGCAGTTCGGGCTGGACTGTTCCCATTGGGCACAGGGTCAAGTCTGATTTGCATATGGCTTGGTTCAAACTGGAATGGCATGGTGAGCAAAAAAACGATGGATTTAGGCCCAGATCTCTGTACTGGGGTGAATGTATGACATTGTTCTGCATTCTGTCCATCAATTGTTCTTTTTGCATTTGTCACCCCGAGTGGGACGGGTATGACCAGACGTGGGCCCCGTGCTCTCCATGCCACTGGAGTCAAGCTATCCTGGCTGATGTGGGTTGAAACCCCGAAACCGGTCCTAGGATGCTTGTTTCCAGTCCAGGGAGGACCTGGTTTGGCAGTTCGGGCTGGACTGTTCCCATCGGGCACAGGGTCAAGTCTGACTTGCATATGGCTGGGTTCAAACTGGAATTGCATTGTGAGCAAAAAAACGATGGATATAGTCCCAGATCTCTGTACTGGGGTGAATGTATGACATTGTTCTGCATTCTGTCCATCAATTGTTCTTTTTCCATTTGTCACCCGAGTGGGACGGGTATGCCCAGACGTGGGTCCCTTGCTCTCCATGCCACTGGAGTCAAGCTATCCTGGCTGATGAGGGTTGAAACCCCGAAACCGGTCCTAGGATGCTTGTTTCCAGTCCAGGGAGAACCTGGCTTGGCAGTTCGGGCCGGACTGTTCCCATTGGGCACAGGGTCAAGTCTGATTTGCATATGGCTGGTTTCAAACTGGAAGGGCATGGTGAGCAAAAAACGATGGATTTAGGCCCAGATCTCTGTACTGGGGTGAATGTATGACATTGTTCTGCATTCTGTCCATCAATTTTTCTTTTTGCATTTGTCACCCCGAGTGGAACGGGTCTGCCCAGACGTGGGTCCCGTGCTCTCCATGCCACTGGAGTCAAGCTATTCTGGCTGATGAGGGTGAAATCCCGAAACCGGTCCTAGGATGCTTGTTTCCAGTCAAGGGAGGACCTGGCTTGGCAAATCGGGCTGGACTGTTCCCATTGGGCACAGGGTAAAGTCTGATTTGCATATGGCTGGGTTCAAACTGGAATGGCATGGTGAGCAAAACAACGATGGATTTAGGCCCAGATCTCTGTACCGGGGTGAATGTATGACATTGTTCTGCATTCTGTCCATCAATTGTTCTTTTTGCATTTGTCACCCCGAGTGGGACGGGTATGCCCAGACGTGGGTCCCGTGCTCTCCATGCCACTGGAGTCAAGCTATACTGGCTGATGAGGGGTGAAACCCCGAAACCGGTCCTAGGATGCTTGTTTCCAGTCCAGGGAGGACCTGGCTTGGCAGTTCGGGCTGGACTGTTCCCATTGGGCACAGGGTCAAGTCTGATTTGCATATGGCTGGGTTCAAACTGGAATGGCATGGTGAGCAAAAAAACGATGGATTTAGGCCCAGATCTCTGTACTGGGGTGAATGTATGACACTGTTCTGCATTCGGTCCATTAATTGTTCTTTTTGCATTTGTCACCCCGAATGGGACAGGTATGCCCAGACGTGGGTCCCGTGCTCTCCATGCCACTGGAGTCAAGCTATCCTGGCTGATGATGGGTGAAACCCCGAAACCGGTCCTAGGATGCTTGTTTCCAGTCCAGGGAGGACCTGGCTTGGCAGCTCGGGCTGGACTGTTCCCATTGGGCACAGGGTCAAGTCTGATTTGCATATGGCTGGGTTCAAACTGGAATGGCATGGTGAGCAAAAAACGATGGATTTAGGCCCAGATCTCTGTACTGGGGTGAATGTATGACATTGTTCTGCATTCTGTCCATCAATTGTTCTTTTTGCATTTGTCATCCCGAGTGGGACGGGTATGCCCAGACGTGGGTCCCGTGCTCTCCATGCCACTGGAGTCAAGCTATCCTGGCTGATGTGGGGTGAAACCCCGAAACTGGTCCTAGGATGCTTGTTTCCAGTCCAGGGAGGACCTGGCTTGGCAGTTCGGGCTGGACTGTTCCCATTGGGCACAGGGTCAAGTCTGATTTGCATATGGCGGGGTTCAAACTGGAATGGCATGGTGAGCAAAAAACGATGGATTTAGGCCCAGATCTCTGAACTGGGGTGAATGTATGACATTGTTCTGCATTCGGTCCATTAATTGTTCTTTTTGCATTTGTCACCCCGAGTGGGACAGGTATGCCCAGACGTGGGTCCCGTGCTCTCCATGCCACTGGAGTCAAGCTATCCTGGCTGATGAGGGGTGAAACCCCCAAACCGGTCCTAGGATGCTTGTTTCCAGTCCAGGGAGGACCTGGCTTGGCAGTTTGGGCTGGACTGTTCCCATTGGGCACAGGGTCAAGTCTGATTTGCATATCGCTGGGTTCAAACTGGAATGGCATGGTGAGCAATACAACGATGGATTTAGGCCCAGATCTCTGTACTGGGGTGAATGTATGACATTGTTCTGCATTCTGTCCATCAATTGTTCTTTTTGCATTTGTCAACCCGAGTGGGACGGGTATGCCCAGACGTGGGTCCCGTGCTCTCCATGCCACTGGAGTCAAGCTATCCTGGCTGATGAGGGGTGAAACCCAGAAACCGGTCCTAGGATGCTTGTTTCCAGTCCAGGGAGGACCTGGCTTGGCAGTTCGGGCTGGACTGTTCCCATTGGGCACAGCGTCAAGTCTTATTTGCATATGGCTGGGTTCAAACTGGAATGGCATGGTGAGCAAAAAAACGATGGATTTAGGCCCAGATCTCTGTACTGGGGTGAATGTATGACATTGTTCTGCATTCTGTCTATCAATTGTTCTTTTTGCATTTGTCACCCCGAATGGGACAGGTATGCCCAGACGTGGGTCCCGTGCTCTCCATGCCACTGGAGTCAAGCTATCCTGGCTGATGATGGGTGAAACCCCGAAACCGGTCCTAGGATGCTTGTTTCCAGTCCAGGGAGGACCTGGCTTGGCAGTTCGGGCTGGACTGTTCCCATTGGGCACAAGGTCAAGTCTGATTTGCATATGGCTGGGTTCAAACTGGAATGGCATGGTGAGCAAAAAGCGATGGATTTAGGCCCAGATCTCTGTACTGGGGTGAATGTATGACATTGTTCTGCATTCGGTCCATTAATTGTTCTTTTTGCATTTGTCACCCCGAGTGGGACCGGTATGCCCAGACGTGGGTCCCGTGCTCTCCATGCCACTGGAGTCAAGCTATACTGGCTGATGAGGGGTGAAACCCCGAAACCGATCCTAGGATGCTTGTTTCCAGTCCAGGGAGGACCTGGCTTGGCAGTTCGGGCTAGACTGTTCCCATTGGGCACAGGGTCAAGTCTGATTTGCATATGGCTGGGTTCAAACTGGAATGGCATGGTGAGCAAAAAAACGATGGATTTAGGCCCAGATCTCTGTACTGGGGTGAATGTATGACATTGTTCTGCATTCTGTCCATCAATTGTTCTTTTTGCATTTGTCACCCCGAGTGGGACGGGTATGCCCAGACGTGGGTCCCGTGCTCTCCATGCCACTGGAATCAAGCTATCCTGGCTGATGAGGGGTGAAACCCCGAAACCGGTCCTAGGATGCTTGTTTCCAGTCCAGGGAGGACCTGGCTTGGCAGTTCGGGCTGGACTGTTCCCATTGGGCACAGGGTCAAGTCTGATTTGCATATGGCTGGGTTCAAACTGGAATGGCATGGTGAGCAAAAAAACGATGGATTTAGGCCCAGATCTCTGTACTGGGGTGAATGTATGACATTGTTCTGCATTCTGTCCATCAATTGTTCTTTTTGCATTTGTCATCCCGAGTGGGACGGGTATGCCCAGACGTGGGTCCCGTGCTCTCCATGCCACTGGAGTCAAGCTATCCTGGCTGATGTGGGGTGAAACCCTGAAACAGGTCCTAGGATGCATGTTTCCAGTCCAGGGAGGACCTGGCTTGGCAGTTCGGGCTGGACTGTTCCCATTGGGCACAGGGTCAAGTCTGATTTGCATATGGCGGGGTTCAAACTGGAATGGCATGGTGAGCAAAAACGATGGATGTAGGCCCAGATCTCTGTACTGGGGTGAATGTATGACATTGTTCTGCATTCGGTCCATTAATTGTTCTTTTTGCATTTGTCACCCCGAGTGGGTCAGGTATGCCCAGACGTGGGTCCTGTGCTCTCCATGCCACTGGAGTCAAGCTATCCTGGCTGATGAGGGTGAAACCCCAAACCGGTCCTAGGATGCTTGTTTCCAGTCCAGGGAGGACCTGGCTTGGCAGTTTGGGCTGGACTGTTCCCATTGGGCACAGGGTCAAGTCTGATTTGCATATCGCTGGGTTCAAACTGGAATGGCATGGTGAGCAATATAACGATGGAGTTAGGCCCAGATCTCTGTACTGTGGTGAATGTATGACATTGTTCTGCATTCTGTCCATCAATTGTTCTTTTTGCATTTGTCACCCCGAGTGGGACGGGTATGCCCAGACGTGGGTCCCGTGCTCTCCATGCCACTGGAGTCAAGCTTTCCTGGCTGATGAGGGGTGAAACCCCGAAACCGGTCCTAGGATGCTTGTTTCCAGTCCAGGGAGGACCTGGCTTGGCAGTTCGGGCTGGACTGTTCCCATTGGGCACAGCGTCAAGTCTGATTTGCATATGGCTGGGTTCAAACTGGAATGGCATGGTGAGCAAAAAACGATGGATTTAGGCCCAGATCTCTGTACTGGGGTGAATGTATGACATTGTTCTGCATTCTGTCCATCAATTGTTCTTTTTGCATTTGTCATCCCGAGTGGGACGGGTATGCCCAGACGTGGGTCCCGTGCTCTCCATGCCACTGGAGTCAAGCTATCCTGGCTGATGTGGGGTGAAACCCCGAAACCAGTCCTAGGATGCTTGTTTCCAGTCCAGGGAGGACCTGGCTTGGCAGTTCGGGCTGGACTGTTCCCATTGGGCACAGGGTTAAGTCTGATTTGCATATGGCGGGGTTCAAACTGGAATGGCATGGTGAGCAAAAAAACGATGGATTTAGGCCCAGATCTCTGTACTGGGGTGAATGTATGACATTGTTCTGCATTCGGTCCATTAATTGTTCTTTTTGCATTTGTCACCCCGAGTGGGACAGGTATGCCCAGACGTGGGTCCCGTGCTCTCCATGCCACTGGAGTCAAGCTATCCTGGCTGATGAGGGGTGAAACCCCCAATCCGGTCCTAGGATGCTTGTTTCCAGTCCAGGGAGGACCTGGCTTGGCAGTTTGGGCTGGACTGTTCCCATTGGGCACAGGGTCAAGTCTGATTTGCATATGGCTGGGTTCAAACTGGAATGGCATGGTGAGCAATACAACGATGGATTTAGGCCCAGATCTCTGTACTGGGGTGAATGTATGACATTGTTCTGCATTCTGTCCATCAATTGTTCTTTTTGCATTTGTCACCCCGAGTGGGACGGGTATGCCCAGACGAGGGGTGAAACCCCGAAACCGGTCCTAGGATGCTTGTTTCCAGTCCAGGGAGGACCTGGCTTGGCAGTTCGGGCTGGACTGTTCCCATTGGGCACAGGGTCAAGTCTGATTTGCATATGGCTGGGTTCAAACTGGAATGGCATGGTGAGCAAAAAAACGATGGATTTAGGCCCAGATCTCTGTACTGGGGTGAATGTATGACATTGTTCTGTCCATCAATTGTTCTTTTTGCAACTGATTTGAACCAGGGCACCTTTATAATAAATAAGAAAAAGAAAGAGCAGTTTCAGCAAGCTTTTTCCCGCAATGGCCCAATTAAAGGGCTGAGAGGGGCTCTGATCAGATTGAGCTTAGAGCGCCTAATAAGCCCTTGTGAGAGCTTTTTAATTTGCCCCTTTTGTTTGTAATGCTCCAAAGAGGGCAGGGGCACCACCAACATGTTTTAAAATGTCTTTGAGGCTGCCAGGACAGTCCCTATAGGAGCCCCCAATAAGGTTTTTGTTAAAGTCGCCCTATGTCTCCAGGGGGTAAAACTGGTAACCCCAGGAAAGGTTTCACGCAAGCTAAGAGGGTGTGGGAATGCCTGTTGGTGGACTCCTAAGGCAGTGCTTGCTGCATGTTAAAAGCAGAAGAAAGACGCATGCTTTATTGAAATTGCAAGGCTTTATTGACAATATTAAAATTGACAATGATACTTCGCATGTTTTAATAAAGGTCTTGGGAAGGTTTCATTGATTTTCACCAGGGTCAGACCAGGACAGAAAACAGACCTGGACACCAAAATAGAAGTAACCCCTATTAGCAAATCAGATAGGTAAAACAGGCATTGGCATAGCCAATAGGTCTCGCCTTTGGGACCTTATAAGTGTTTAGCTGTTCAGCACATTATATTACATTGGCCATTAAAGACAGTTTGTGGTAAATCAATGGCACCAAGAACAAAAGTTCTGTAACCTCAAAAACATGGTTCGGCTAAGTGGATTTCAACTGTAACAGGCACTTAAGAAATAATTTATTTTGGTCTTGCCACAGTCACCTCCGTATGGACAATAAATGACAAAAGCAAGAAAAAAGACGAAGTCCCGCATTTTGAAGATTTACTAGCGCCGGAGTTCAATTTCTACTTTCCAACGCTGCGTATATATTTTTGTGCGACCCAGTAATGGATTTGCCATGTGCTTCCAGTATCCTGAGAGGGGTCATGTGTGGTCACTTGGGTGCAGCTGTTATGACGGCGGGGAAAGTGACTAGGAAAAAGTCAGGGATATTAAGGTTACTGATCAAGTATGGAGAGAAAGACTTGAACCTTGAACTCCTCATACATGCGCTTTGTTACTCATTCTTGCGCTCAAGCATCCATTTAATCATATATCTGTTCACTCCATCCACTTTCTGATCCTTGCACTCATGCATCTATTCGCTCCACTTACTGACACTTGCATTCAGCTACTCACCCACTGACAAAAAATGAAACACTCAAGGATATGCAAGATAAATTCAAGGAAGGAGCATGGATGAAAGGAAACATATTGCTGTCTAAACAGGTGGGCACATGCTTCCAATAACAATATTAAACATACCAGCATACCAGCAGAATGGCGTACTTTGCACAATACCATTGTAAGATGGTCGCACTTTACACATCTCACTGTGTAGCCATTTTGGAACTGTATGGTGCATAATTTCGCACTGATTTTCTGTCTAGGAGCTTTCTCCCCTGGACACTGAATGGAATGGACGGATTTGCATAAAGCACTCGTACCTCGCCTTGCTAACACTGAACGGCAGTGAACAACTAGGCTTCTAGTTGCACTGGCAACTGAAGTAGCCGGCTAATTCCTGACAAGGTTCGCATCTCTTGAAGCATCCATTAGCATGACTATTGGAGCTGCATGCTCAGTTTTTTTTCAAATTTTGTTAATATTACACGAGTATGAATCCGGAGTTGCTCTGACTTTACCTGGGTGGGAATTGTTTCTAGCGCAAGATCTGGAATCATTTTAGCACGGCTAGGTAGCAGAAAGTATGTATGTTTCTGCAACCTTGTTATTTTGAATAACCTCTCTCTCCCCGCCCCTCCAGTCAGCTAAAATACACCACGGACGATGGCACATCCTTCTTCGTGCCTATGCTTTAAACCAGATTTCCCACTGTTACTTACTATTTCTTTCTGTCGCTGAGCCAAAATGGCGAAGGTAGAGCATTGATCACATAAGCATTTCGTGTGGGATGCATCGGTAATCCGTTTTACATCCGTGGGTAGACTGGAAGTGCTGGTACTTGTTTTCTGAAAGGAACTAATTGAGGTACATGGAGGAGGGTGACAGGGAAACGTGCCTCAGCCCCAGTGTTGTAGCACTCTGAACTGCTGATCTCCTATCTAAGCCCGGTTAGATGCAGCAGACTGTCCGGGGAACTGTGTGCGCCTCGGCGTGTCCATGTGAAAAGGGCTGTCGGACTTGCTGGCCCTCCCCCGCCCCAACCAAGCTTTGGACAGCAGCTGTCTGGGGCAGCGATCCGTGGAAGTGCCGCCTTGTGCTACGGAACTGCCTGAGGTGCTGGTTAGAAAATTGTTCCAGCACTACTATTTGACTTTGTGACAACAAATTGTGAAAAGGTAGTAGAAATGGCCAAAGTCCTCTGAGGGGTTAGACAGAGCTGTATGGCAGCAGAGGTTCAGGCAGAAAACAAATGTTTGTTCTCCACAAAATAAAGAGCAGCCGACATTAAACATGGATAGGTGCACTTCCAAAAGGCAAGAAAATGATTAAGTCCCAATAGCACACAGCTGCTACCACTTTTAGGGCGTTAGTTGAATGTAAGCTGAAGCAGGTGAAGACCTGCGCCTTTTTTCAACACAACAGCCTCCTTACAGGCAGTGATGGGTGGGGACGGCACAGCCGAGCACCGAAGGAGAACACGCTCACATTAAACTATGCTTTTAGGGGAGATTAATTGAAATCAACTAGCGATCGGGGTGGGGGGGGGAGGGGTGTCTGGGAAGATTTTTCAGTACTGTTTCAAGAGGCAGTGGCGAGAGCATCTAAAATCGACGCTGTTTATTTCCAAAAGCGCTTGGGGGGAAAACAGCCACAAAGAACTGCTACACTTTAAATGTTGTTTTCCAACAAACACAAAACAGACTTTCCAAACAAGTCAAATGTCGTGGCTTAAGCTACAACACACGGATAATAATACAGTGAGAAGGTTGTCGCGCTCTCCGAGTTTATTTTTATATAATTTCGTAAGTGAGAAGCATGACAACCAAACAGAAACAAAACAGCCTGTCAAACCGAAACGCAACATCCCGAAGGGGAAGTGCTGACCAAGCAAATCCTGTTAGTTTCACACATGTATAAGATGGGAACAAAGTGAAGAAAGAGAACCAGGGGTATTAGCTGCTAGTCGTTTGCCTACCCACGCCACTGCTGTCTTGCAATCTGCAACCCACCGCCAGCTGGCCCATTCTCTGCAGCCAGGAGCCCAGAATGAAACCCAGCTGGTGGAGTCTGGAGCCTCGCGCCTCCCGCAGGTGCGTCAGCCAAGCCCGGAACAGGGCGCACGTCTTACCTTCCCGATCGTGTCCACTATGAACCCAAACTGGTGGATATCGTCCGGCTCTGCCATGTCAGTTCCAAAAAGCAGTTCCCGGGAAAAAGAAACCGATACAGCGGCGGCAAGTCATCCTGCGCGTACAGTGCCGGTGGCCCTAGTTGTTGCCTCGGGCAGAATACAAACAAAAAAAATCCAACCGGCTGTAGCAATTACTCAGAGCTCAGCTCGGCCGTTCATGTTGTTGGTTTACTTGTGATGTGGTTCTGGAGATGAGCTCACGGAAAAAGAAAACAAGCAAAGCAGCAAAGGAAAACAAGCGCGGACGCTAAAGTGAAAGCGACCGCGCTGTGTTTAATTATCCATGACGAGGGAGGAATGCAGCTGCCACACCGGGCGCCGCTGCTCGCTCCCGAGACCCAAAGGCCGTGGGAGTGAACGTTTAGAGAAAAGGCGGGACATGCACCCGTCTGTGGCCAATTGCGTGCTTTCATTATTGAAAGCCACATGCAAAGGCCAATGGAATGTGTGGGAGTTGCCAGACCCACACAGAGAAGTCTAGGGGAAAGTTTGGAGTGCTTACAAGAAGCCTCCCCATAGAGCAACGCATGCGCGCTGCGCTAGGCTCGACCTAAAAAGTGGCCCCCATTTGCAAATCAAGGCAGGTTTAAACTTGTGTAGATTAGCTGTATAGGTGTTTTGCAAAGTAGGGCAGACTGCATGCATCTGTGGTCGCTGCTGGTATTCTTTGTGGTAATACTGAGAAATCAACAGTAAAAACCAGCCCACAGAACAGGCCCATGCAAATTGCCAAAATAAAACAGCTCCTACATTGATCTGTGCAATCAGCCATTCGGGCACTTCCAGACTGCCCTATAAGCCAGTCTGACCTTCATTACCACCAGGTTAGCAGTGGGGCATTACATGTTCTAATGAATAACACTGTATTGTGATTCCAAGTCTAGCACTTTTAATGGTGTTGCATTGGTCTGCTATGATATGTATCTGCTTTTATGAATGTGGTGACACCCTGACAAAGCCAGTAGACCTGCCGTATGTGGCTAGTAGATGTTGGATGTAAAATGGGTTCAGGGTTCGCTAGGACTGTGGACTGTTAGGAGGGTGTCACCAAAGGTATTTCTGTCTATCTGTGTATTTGTACATATTTGTAACTTAATGCACTGGCTGGATAATGATTTATTGGGTGTTGTCCATTGCATACCTGTAGACCAGGGAACTAGCCCACACCACCTCCCCTTGCCTCGCTACCTTGAGAGACACAAATGGCACAATGGGGTAAATGGTTCAGAGATGAACGAAGGTTGCAGATTTATTACTTAAGAAGGACCCACGTTCCTACCAACTAATAATGCACTTTCTTACATTGATAGGGATTGGGTGCATGGCTGAAGGACATGTGCAGTGGTGGGTGGGGGATGTTTGAAGGGGATGGACACAGGGCCTGGGTAGAGGCTATGCCCTGCACCCAATCGCCACTGCAAATGGCAGAAGGCTGTGCACAGCAAGGTGGGGGTCGGTGTCCATGGTGGGGGTTTTCAGAGCAGGGCCTGGCTGGAGGCCAGGCACAGTGCCAAATACGCAACAGGGGGTTGTGCACCTGTGGAAGGTTGGTGCAGGTTGCTCGAGGGGGTAGGGCGTATGATCAATTTTGTATATGGCAAAAGAAATTCACTGGGGAAAAAAAAGTTAAAGTGACTTTACACTTAGGTATGGTAATAAGATCTTAGCTTACATAAACCCCCCAGAAATTCACTGAAAAATCCAAGGGTTAAAGTGACATTATAATTAGGTGCTAAAATGAGCTAAGAACTAACATTAAAAAAAAAAAACCAATGACATTTGCCAGTTATAGTTTAGTGACCTAATTATACATTATGCTCCTGTCATGGACTCCTTATCATTTACATTTTACACCACTTATGATATGTTAAATAACATAGTTGATGTCTTCACTGAGGTCATCTCAAATGACAGTATTCGTGATACTGGTATCTACATTACTCCATAAACCCTTACATCAATTTAAAAAAAGAATGTTGTTTGTGAAGGGCCTACAGTCATACATAGCATAGAGTTACTGTGTGTTTACATGTGGTAGAATAGAATGGAAACCGTGTAACCTTGAAGGCAACTGTGGTTGCGCATATTGAAAGTTATATGGTGCACTGTTTACAAACCAGTAACGTTTGGTTAAGATGACGTTTTTGGTAAAGGATGAGCACACTGATGTGGGCTGCAGAGGCATGTTTCAAAGTAGATTGTGGCTTATAGCCAAAGCCTGTTGCAAAACATCTGTGAGAAAAGGCAAAGCTTTTGTTGACAATAGATTATCAACCAGCAGATGCCTGGGCACATGCCCATGTTAAATAGGTGTAATGCAGTGATATAGACAAATTGTATGTAACAAGGACATTAACAAGGTGTGTATGTTTATTTTCAGAACTTCACAGAAGATTTCGAGGCATTGCAGATTGTTGAATATTATAGAATGAGGGGGTTACCCACTTCGAGGTGGTTTAACTCACATTGGGGTTATAAGCATGGCTCTAAGGGTGCATGCCATTATGATCACCTCAGGAATATGTGTAGTGTATTTTACCAAACTATGGAGGGTTGTCCATAGGTCTTGGCAGAAGATGTCTTATCAGTGGCAATTGTATACCTGTCAACTTCATGGCTTAAAATTGCAGGTCAAAAGAAGTCAACACGGTGATCCCATTAAAATGAGTAGAGTACACACTCTTTTGTGGAAGGTGTTTAAGGTTTATAAAGGGGGTGATCCCATTAAAGCCTATGGTCTATGGAGGCATTTTGTTCATTGGTGGGTGAGAAACAGAAAAAAAGAGAGAAACAGATATGCTATGTGTCCAGCATGTGGTCAAAGGTTATGCCCATTTTCAGTTGATAGGTGATAAAAAGATTGGGCACAGGTGTACCTTGTTAGATTTCTCTAAGTCAACAAACCCTATAGCTCACCGTCACAATGACTGAATGATGTCATCATTTAACAATTTGTGATTTACCATGTCATGAATGATATAATATGTGAAGTCATAAGGAGTGCATAACACAGGTGCAAAACTGCCGATTTCAGTGTATTTCAGTGTTTTTTCATTTTTAAACATTAGTTCTCATCTCGTTTCAACACCTAACTATAACTTCAATTTAACCTTGTTATTTTCAGAGATCTATTTGGAAAATGTTACTTACCCTGCAACCACCTGTTTGTAGTGTGTAATGCTGTAGATTCACATGTTCTGCATACTCCTGCTATTTACTGTTGGGCCTGGACATTTGCAACTTATTTTTCTTCACAAACTACTGAATCACAAGACCTGTTGTGACTCCCTCAGTCGAGAATGCATAAGCACATCGGCTCCATCTCAGTTTTATTTCTGCTCAGCAGGCAAGTATTGTAAGTGAAGTGGAGTGTCGAAGACAGAGTGTGCAATGCATAATTAAGTAAATAGGTGAAATGCATAGAAAACATCTGTGTTCATCACTGACTTCCGTGAAGCAGGGCTGGTGCATGTGATTCTTCAGCCCTGCAAGCTATGAACATATGGTTACAGGGTAAGTACCATTGCCGTTATTAGCATATGTGGCTGTAGATGAACATGGTCTGCATAGACTATAAAGCATTCCCTCTCCAAAGCAGTGGCTAGCTAGCAGGTGATGCAGATGTTCGAAAGAATGTTCTTAATACTGCTTGACCAACTAATGCTTAATCGACTAATGCTTGTTGAAATTCTAAAACGTCCACTCAGTGGTGCTTTGTAAAGGCACAGACCAAGTAACAGCCTTGCAGATATCCATCAGAGAGAAGTTATATAAAAAACCAATGTAACTCACCTTTTCACTTGTAGAGCGTGTATTTGAAAGCATGGGGAGAGAGCTTTTGGCTTTTGCATATCAGGTTTGGACAGATATACTTATCCACATTGAAATGCCAGCTTTAAAGATGGCACAGCCGTGGGGCATGGCCAGGGCACGGTCCCATGAAGACCCATCCCGCCTGAGCGCTGATCCTCCAGCTCCTGCAAGTCCATTCAATGGCCAACTTTGCAGGGGATGAAAAAATATGTAGCAGCATGAATAACCCCAAATGGGCAGGGGACATGCACTGAGGCCGGCAGAGCGTGAGAAGACACGGTATTGCTTGACATTTGAAGAATAATGAGGCAGCCTGCAATGCCATTCTCAAGGTAGGTGCAATCCCTCGCACTGAGCCACAGAGCGACAGGACTTGCACTGACATACTTTTTAAAGACAGAAAGGCCCTCTCAAAGGACTGTCCGCCTCTTAAAACAAACACAACCAAAGTGCGAGTTAAGACGCGCCGATTCCACTAAAGATTCAAGAGAGAACCTCAGAACTCAAGCTGCTCTGGAGCCAGAGGCCCGGATAGTGGCAGAGCTTAACTACCACAAGTGACCAGCAGGAGGCAAAAAGCAGCAAGGCCTGATTTTGGGGTGGAGATGAGTGGACTCATCTGCAGTTTTTGGGTCATGAGTCCTCAGGAATGCACTTATTCGACTTGCTCTCTCAAAACCTAAATTCTAACCTGCAAAGATTCAGACTGCTGCTCGTGTAACTAGGGAGGCCCGACTACAAGGGAGAACAGAGCTCCAAGGCATAAGGGGTCAAAAAAGTGCAGGGAGAACACCAACAATAGTTTCTTCTGTTGGCAGAGAGGAACAGGATGGGCCAAACAGGCCAGGTCTGGCTCTACCAAGCATTTCAGACACACTGACCTCCTAGCTCCCTCCATACGCTCCAAAAATGGCATTTGCAAAAACCATTTGCGAGATGCTGCAACTTCAGCAATCAGACAAACCTACAAACCAGGATAATTCTGAGGCATTAAGGCTCATTAGTCTCTGATATGACTGATCCTGCCCTACAGGCCCCAGCAGCAAAAGGAGATAGTCAGGTGCTTCTGATGGAATTCCATGAAGAGATCTATCATGTCTTGGCACCAAGACATCAGCAAGGCGATATATGGACTTGATCACACCATCCAAAGAATGGAAACATGTCTGTACCAAGTAAAAAATTATCTTGCAACCACATCATACGAGTGGGACGGAACAGCACGTAAGATGACTGCTTTAGAAACACATCATAAAGAGTTGGCTGATAAAATTCACCATATTAAATATTGCTCACGCAGGAACAAACTCCGTATTGTAGGCATTCCAACCAATCTCTAAAATTACATGCATGGTTTCTTTATACAAGTGCTCCAAGAGATGGCCCCTGATGACAGTTACCTAGACCATACTCACTGAGTGTTCTCTAAGTTACAACAAAAAAAACTTGGTTCCAGATATGTTCACTAGGGTCCACTATTTCAAAGATAAAGAAGCAATCTAGTCAGCGGCTTGTAAGCAAGAAGAACGAGTTACTTACTTTCGGTAACGATGTATCTGGTAGAGACACAGTCTAGCCGCAGATTCCTTAACTTAGAATATCCCCAGGCGTCAGACCGGATCCGGAAAAAATCTTCAGCAGTACCTCTGCGCGCCGGAAGACGGCCTCGCATGGCTCCGTCCTGACGTCGTCCACGGATATGACGTCAAAGGAGCCATATAAGTCCCTCCCGGCGGGCTGACGTCAGTTTTCTACTGTGAAACATTTCCACGCCACAACGCAGAGCCACTTTAAAAACTGTGAGAGTGCGGGAACAGTGTGCCAAAAAAGATCAAAAATCAAAGACAATGACAATAAACAACAGAAATGGTGAAAAACAACACCATGCATGAGAGCGAAAGAGCCCTCCATACTGTAAGGGATTGAAGGGAGAGAGCAGAGTATCCGCTCTTAGAAACAGTCTCGTAGAAGCGGAGTACCATGCCCTCCCATGAGGCAAAACGGCATTGGAAATGAACGTCATGGTAAACGATAGGCAGTCTGCAACCACAGGATGTAACTGTAAGGGGTAACAAGACTGGAACAATATGACCAATGGTAATAGACCACATTTGTGCAACAACAGAGAATGTGCAACCATACACCGTTATAAAAAGCCTATTGACCGTAGCATAGGCAAATAGACCCCCTCAATTGACTCAAAGAGACCCCAAGTAATGGATAAAAAATAGATGAGGGTGGGAGGGAGGGAAAAGAACATGATTAATCCCCACCCTGGAAGAAACAGGGTGTAGGAGCGTGAAAGGATATAGGAACCCACCACCCAATACGAGAATGGGTGGAGAAGCAACAGATAAATACAGAATGGGCCATTCTGACCAGGAGGGAGGTGAAGTAGACCACCCCACAGGAAGACAAGGCCACCTATAAGGAGGCAAGTGGGTAGAACCCAACCTGAAAAAGTCCTCGCAGAACGGGGAGGATGGGTGGGCGTTAAGGAATCTGCGGCTAGACTGTGTCTCTACCAGATACATCGTTACCGAAGGTAAGTAACTTGTTCATCTGATAGAGACATCTAGCCGCAGATTCCTTAACTTAGAATAGATACCAAAGCCATACCCCATTGGAGGAGGGTCTGCGACTGAAAACCCACCAAGTTCCAAAGAGAACTAAGCTGTCAATAACATTGACTAAAAGCCGGTGGGGACAGCAAATGCCAGCGCGGCTGACACCAGACCTATGAAGCTCTGTAAGGGAGCTATAAGAAGGGGAGGCAAAGGCACCACAGCCCGTCAGAGGACAGACGAGACCTCCCTCGTCCAGGCAGGAATGAAAGGAAGACACTGAAACAACAAGGTCAGTGCATAATGGTAAGAAAGAGAATAAACTTCTGCAAAAAGAAGGTCAACTGAGCACAAGATCCCATGGATCCGCAATAGACACAGTCCCAGAGAAGGGACAAGACAGTATGACAGCGTCAGAGCATACAAGCTAAGCATACATCACAGTGGATGCCAAAAAAGAGAGGTATGGGGACAGACGTCACCATGCCAATATATACAGAACCATGACTACCAGGAGATACATGTATGTGGATGACAGGATACACACAAGGAGACAGTGTGTACCACGAGAACTACACCACCCTATGCAAAAGCCCAAGAATTGGAGCATCAGCAGCACACATGCAGCGACAAAGAAAGACGGGTGCCGCATCAGGTAGTCAAGGAGCCAACCATATCCAGAGGTACAAACGGCGAAGGAAAACCGGCAAAACCGGGAAGACACAGAGGGCTCGCTCCCATAAGAGAGAGAGAGAGAGAGAGCTGGGGTACAAGCCCCCGATACTAGGGCAAGGGAAAAAACCTAGTATGCGTGCTCTCTCTCGCCGTGGGTAGGCTCAAGACATATATATATATATATATATATAGATATACATATGAAGACGTATATATAAACAAATTGTGAAAAAATAAAAAGCAAGGGGAAAAACTCGAAGAGCATGCCCCAGGTAAAAAGAGACTCCACAAGAGGTACCAACAGCACTGATGTGAAGCAGCGCAGGATACAACAATGTCAAGACGCCTAAAAAGCTACAGCAACCCCTCAACGGGGAAGGAACCCTGGCCTCCCGTGAGACAGGCGGGGACACTGACCACTACACTCACGAGGAATGAGTGAGAAATACACAGACATAAGTCTGACAGAAAAATAAAGCAATATCGCCTTTAGTGTTGACTGAGAACCCACAACCAGTGAAACACCTGGAGTGGAACACATAACCTTTGGAGTAAGAGTCAGAGACCTCAACCACTAGGCCACAGTGGGTCAGAAACAGCAGCAGAGACCAGGAGCAAAAGCACCTAAACCTCTGCGCGGCAATTATCAAAGGGACCGGAGTCCCTGCCAGGGAAGTGCAGATGGAAATAGAAAACAAGGCAACGCACAGCAGTGACGTAGCCGGCGGACACTCCACCGCCTATAGGCAAAAAATCCCACAGGGCCTGAGCCATGAGGGAAGACGTAAGCACTTCCTCACACCAGGAATGGACCAGAATAGAACGCAGCCAAGACAGGGGCGCAAGGAACACCGTCGGCACCCTGTGACAGTGAACATATCCTGCGTGAATACACATGTCAAATCCACACAGAATACGGAAGAAACTGTTCCGGAACGGAACAGAACAACATGCCCCCAAGGGACACGTGCCGACAGGCAGAAAGAGCACAGTGAAGCCGAAAGAACACGCCGTGGAGAGCCAGGCGTGGCAGAAACCCAAACAACATTCCGGGGAAGTGTGCCTCCACAGAGGCAGAAGAGAGCTACGGACCAACCGTAGACGGCAACCCAGAAGCCCCAGGAGAGAGCCACACCAAATCCATGGGTCTCACCAGAGGGGACGTCCTAATACAGTAGGAAGAGCGGGATAAAGCAGGAGACCCGCAGTATAGACAGAAATAATTATTCTGAAGAAGACTCCGCGGGAGCTTTCGAAACTTCCCGTGCAAGGAAGAACAGCTATACAATAGCCAACCAGTACCCCACATAGGGTATGGCACATCCCTATAAAAGCAAGGGACACCTCTTGAGACGAGCTCTTAGGCAGAGGACTCAAAAAGAAGGGCAGAAACAGCTGGTCAGCTTTGGCAAAAGAAGGACAAGACGGCGAAAAGCCGCACAGTCCGTCTGGGCAATAACGTCTTGAACCCAGAGACGGAGCACCAGAAAAGGCAGTGACAATACTGCAACTAAAAGCCAAAGTCCACAACAAGGACTATAAACCATGGAACTCATGGAAACTCAGACATGAGACGTTGAACCGCCGAGTCAGCATGTCTGTCGAACAAGGTGACCCCATCAAAGGGCAAATCCCTAAGACGCTCCTGGACATTGGCAGGGAAACAGCCATCGCGCAGCCAGGCATGGCGACGCAGAGCAACGGACCTGGCCATTGCTCGACCCACCAAATCAGTGGTGTCCATGGCCGACCGAATGGAAATTTGTGCCATTTCCCGGCCATCACGAATCAACCGATCCAGGTCAGTCTGAGGACCCTCTGGAAGAGAGGGAAGGAGGCGCTCGACCGAATCCCAAAGGGCAGAAGTAGCACGTGCAAACACGCAAGACATGTTCAGGTCTGCACTGGTGGACGCAAATACATGGCGGCCACACTACTCCAACCATCGAGACTCCCAAGAGGGAGGGAGTAACGGAGGAGGGGCAGAAGGCAGCAAGACTGAAGCCGCCTAAATCACCAGCCCTTGAGCCCTAGGATGGAGGGAAAAACAGACAGGGTCACCTGGAGCAGGGCGATGTCGATGTGCAATAGCACGATCCACCGGGTCCCCCGAAGAGGGCCTCGCCCAAGTCCCCAGAAGAGTGTCGTATAATGACTCACCAAAAGGCAACAAGGGCTCCACTTTCAGGGTGCCCTGGTGGAGCAAGTCCAGCAAGGGATTTGAGGGCAGAGAGACTGAGGGTGGCTGCACCTGTAAAATGTCCGTAGCCCTGCGAACCGCCCTCGCAAAAGCAGCACTAGCCACCGTGGCCATCCGAGGTGGCGACAATAAGTCATGCATAGGGGACGGCAAGAGGCTAATCCGGCCACCAACCCGTGGGGGCTCTACAGCCAGAGGACATCCCAGGCCCGGCCAGTGCATGGGTTCCTGCCCAGAGGGACAGCGAAACAACCCTGGGGGTGGCGAACCCACAGGGGCCTCCACAGTTTCGGCCTCCACATCCTCCACCAACCGATGAACAGCTGGGGATGGCACCGGCGTCGAGACGGCGTCGTCTCGACGCCGATGATCCCCGACAGAGGCTCGTCCGTCCGGCGTCGACGCGACCTCCACCGAGATGGGAATCTGCGGAGAGGAACGGAGTAGACTCGGAGTCGAAAACTGCGCTGTAGCCTCAGCCGGTGTCGGCGCAGGGAGCCTCACAGGGCTGTGCAGAGACGACATGGAAGGCTTGGATGTGCGTATAGGATGCCCCTCCGGGCCGTGTCCCAACGTCGCAGCGACTCCGGAGTCGGAGTCAGGGTGCTCGACCGGCGAAGAGGGCCAACCCGCTGGCAAAATCCCGATCTGAGCCCCTACCCCCTCTGTGGGGCCCGAAGGCGCGCCAGGGAGAGGGGGTGACCCAAAGATGGCTAGAAAGGCCCGGGAATAGGCCTCCATCTGGGCCCTAGTCGCCCCAGCCCCAGGAAATGGCGGGTAAGCGGGGGTCGACTCCTGAGGGCTCGCGTCTGGTGGAGACTGGGAGCAGCAGGCCCCTTCGTCGTGTGAGGTCGGCGACCTCTGTGACTTCTTTTTCTTGTGCTTACCTGTGGCAGGAGAGCGACGTCCGCGGGAACGACTCTGCGACCACTGACGCCCCAGCACGAGAAGGAGACCGGTGGCGTGAGGACTCCGAACGGGACATCCGGGCAGACAGCAACTTCATGCAACGTTCCTGGAGGGACTTCGGCTTCAGCCGTCGGCAGGCGTCGCCCGCCTTGGAGTCGTGGTGCTCTCCCAAGCACCACATACGGATCACGTGTGGATCCGTCGCCGACATCTGCCGCATACAGGATTCACACGCCTTGAAGCCCGAAGGCATCGCACACTGTTCCCGGACGCCAAAGGCGTCGAGAAGCCTGAAAACAAAAACAGGCCAGAGGTAACCGCTTCTCCGGATCCGCGTTGGGACGCGGAAAAGAAGGAAACTGACATCAGCGCGCCGGGAGGGACTTATATGGCTCCATTGACGTCATATCCGTGGACGACGTCAGGACGGAGCCAATAGACGCCGTCTTCCGGCGCGCAGAGGTACTGCTGAAGATTTTTTCCGGATCCAGTCTGACGCCTGGGGATATTCTAAGTTAAGGAATCTGCGGCTAGATGTCTCTATCAGATTCTGGAGTTTTCAGAGGCACCACATTGACCCTGGCAAAGAAAAGTACTTCAAGATTGCCATCACCTTCTTGAGACTGGTGGGCATACCCTACAGGTGGAGGCTGCCCGTTCTGTTTATGTTTTATGTACAAAGGATCACCGAATGGGATGAAAGAAGTAATCAACCCAAAGGAGCCTTGTGGATAACAGTGTAACCTTCTGTACATGCGCATTGCCCACGCAGACAGATGTCAGGGGAAACTGGCCTACCCACAAATGGTATAAATCTCACAAGGAGAGTAGGAGACTACGACAATTACAAGAGAAAGGAAAAAGAATGGCATTGTCGGAAGAGGATTAGGCTTCTGGTATCTCCCCCCTTACCTAAAGGTTTTTGTCATAGTTCTTATAATAGAGAGATACGCCATTCACCAATGATCGCAGACTCGACATGTGCTTCCAGGTAACTGGAGTAGGGCTCGGTGTTCCACAAGAAAATCAGTCCCTCTCGAACTTAGGGTCGTCTGAATGTTCATGATCTTATTAATGGTGACATGTTGTTAGTGCAATCATTGGTTGACAAGTTGAAGTCTTATGATATTATTGTTAGGTTTTCTCTGGTTATATTTTTGTTATGTTGACCTATATTCACTGAACATGGACATATCCTACAGCACGGATTGCCGACCTTTCAGAGCTCATTTGAGACAGTTAAGGATTTTCACTACTTTAATGAGTGGGAGTGGTGAATCTAAGCTGCATCTCAGGAGACTGGCTGAAGGGTGGTGGGGAGGTGACATCAATGCTTTATCAATAATCACACAGAATATTCAGGGTCTTAACTCCCCTATAAAAAGAAGAGCCAACAATTGTTACAAATGAAAGATGGACATACCTCTCCTACAGGAGACCCATTTGCTGAGCAAAGACGTGCAGCGTTTGCGTCCTTATTGGTCTCCGGACCAATTCCATGCCACAAATACCACTAAGACAAAAGGGGTGGCATAAACTGCTGAGACGGGGGCTGACATTTGAACTTGACTCTAAATGTTCAGATATGGAGGGTAGGTATGTGAGGCTTTGTATAACCGTGGATCACCTTATGCTAATAATATTTTCGTTAAATGCAGCTGAGAAAGTAAAGTTTTATGGCTATTTTCTACCCAGGTTGGCCCACTTTTCTACATGACGTATAATTGATGGTGGGGACTTCAATGTAATTCTCCAAACAGCAGAAGATAGATCCCCAATTCGTCCTACATGCCAGACTACCCCTGCCTCTTTGCTACAGGTTATCATAAACTTGGATTTGGTGGATGTATAGAGACAACATCCCACATATACAAATTAAACATTTTATTCACATGTGCATAGCTTTTACACCTGCATTGATTTTTTTCCTGGTTTCCAGAGATCTGCTGTCATCAGTTCCATTGACGGAAATTAATCCTAAAATTCTATTGGATCACATGACCCTGGGCCCAGTCATGCAGCAGGTGCCACTTGTAGGCCCTGGCTAGTGAATGAGAGACCCAGTGGTGAGACAAAAAATTAGTGAGGCCATAGAACAATAGAACACTATTTTCAGGAGAAGGATATGGGTGAAGTGAGTTGGGGTGTCATCTGGGATACCGCAAAAGCAATAATTAAGTGAGAGTAAATCTCTCACACATTGATATTCGAGAGATTAGGGAAACGGGGGGCAGGAATTAGAGTATGAATCAAACGCTGAGGTGTTCACCAACGGCAATTACGGTATACATACCAGCACTGTATTGTCAAAGTCTTTGCCATTGTGAAGCAAGCAGTGTAATGAACATGTAGATGATTTGTGTCGTTATCAATAACTTACACTGACAGTGCTAAAGTTGTATGTATCGTATATGTGCTCAATGCTATCTGAAAACAATAAAAAACAGATTTAAACAAAAAAAATAAACTCAAACGTTGAGGCTCTGTGTAAACAAGATAATTTAATTCAGCTTTTATAGAGAATTGTGCAAAGTGAGGGGGGAGCTAGAACAGCTTGATGAGTAATGACGCTAAAATACTTTTGTGTATATAAAGTTATCACACTATGAGAAGGCAGACAGGCTACTGGCCTACAAGCTAAAGCAGAAATGAACGAGAAATCATATAGAGAAAATCAGATATGAGGACTGCAGGTTTATACAAATACTATGGATATTCTGTATACATTCGCTAACTACTATTGCACTCTGCTCACTGAACCAAACCATGATGAGCAGTACTCGTACTTGGAGGACTTTACCTTTACTCTGGAGCAGGAGGACTGTATTCCGCTAGAAGAGAACATATTGAGTGAGGAGGTAAAGGCAGCCATATAGAGGCTCACGGGCATAGAGCTCTGGGGACTGATGGTTTTCCGATATTCTTGTATAAGGCCTTTGCAAGACTCTTGGGAGAGCATCTTGCAAAGGTTTTTAACCATATCTTAAGTACCGGCATTGTAACGGACACAATGTGGGAAACACAATTTACCTTATTGTGAAAGCTTGAGATAGACCCTATTGCCTGCTCCTCGGACAGACCTATTGACCTTTTGAATACTGATGTAAAACATTTGCATCAGTATTAGTAACACATTTACACACAATCTGGCAAAAGTTGATCTCCCTGCAGCAATCTGAGCTTGTGATAGACCACCATGTCCGAGATAGTACTAGACTTATCGAGGTGGCAGAGAAAACAAAGCGGTCAATAGTCCTTCTCTTGCTATAAGCAGAGAAGGCCTTTGACAAAGTTAACTGGTCCTTCATCACCACATTTTTAGACAAGATACCTCCGGGCCCCAAAATGAAAAATCTAATCTTGCCAAATTATAGGAAAACAAAGACCAAGATTAAGGTGAATGGGGAGAATTCTTCCAGGATCCTCATTTCAAGAGAGAATCGTCAGGCCTGTCCTCTACCCCTATTAATATTCGCCCTGTCAATGGAACCTTTTACTCAGAAAATTCAGGGCAACAGGCCTATAAAGGGGATGTCGGTAGATAATCATGAATTTAAAATGGCCTTATAGGCAAACAACGTCTTTGCTTTTTGACTGAACCGGAGACATCTATCCCAGCTCGGAAGTGTGAATTGTCCCACTTTGCTGCAGTCTCCAGGTTCAAAATAAGTTAAACAAAATCATGCGGATTGGGGGTTGCTGCAACTGTCAGGAAGTCAGTGAGATTTTAAAGAATAATGGTTCTGCTTGGGTGCAAGGGCCTATAAAATACGAAGATATAAACTTACCATACGACACATCACACATTTATCAGTGCAACATCCCATCTTTACTTCAGGTACCCTACAACAACCTGTACTGATGGGGCAACCTTGAGATAACCTGGTTCGGGAGGATAATGTGCATCACGATGAATTCCTTGTGGACTCTTCTGCTCAGATTTCCCAGTTATCTTTTGTATGGAGAGATTGAGCTCCACAAGTACCAAGGACCACACTATTTTGAGGCACTTTGGGGGGAGGGACGGGGAGGAAGAAAACAAGTTACTTACCTGTAACTTTGGTTCTCCAGTATTGGAAACTTTCATAGATTCCCATGCTTGAATCATTCCCCGTCGTCGAGATGGGAGTCCCCAGTATACATAAAATAGCAATAGAAACCATTACAAAAGAAGAAACCAGGCCTAGGCCCATTCTAGTTTTGTAACATATCCACCTCTTTTTGTAAAAGAGACCAAATAAAAAGAACAACCAATTCGATTAGCCTGACCCCTTTAGAACCTTCCTGAGAGAACCTCAGAGCCTCAGATTTTCGTAGCCGTAGTGTAAAAGAATAACTTAAACTGCTGAAGTCAGAGCTTTCCCAGGGGAGGAGGGTGGGTCGCATGGGAATCTATGAAAGTTTCCAATACTGGAGAACCAAAGTTACAGGTAAGTAACTTGTTTTCTTACTCCAGTATTGGAACTTTCATAGATTCCCATGCTTGAATCAGAGTAGCTAGCAGTTATGAGCACATTTTTTGAACTGTGATTCCTTATTCCATCAATATAAGTATTAACCTCAAAGTCAATGGAAAAATAAACACATTGATATGCATAAGGAAAACCAATGAGGAAACAAGTAAATATACTTAAAAATGTGCAAAGAGAATAAGTAGAAAAAAAGGAAGGAGGGTAGAAAGGGAAAGCTCACCACTCAATGAAAGAGGTTCCTCAGGACTGCCTGGCTCACTGCCGTGTCACTCTGCGTTGAAGAATCCAGGCAGTAATGTCTTGTAAACGTATGAGTACTGCTCCAGGTTGCTGCCCTGCAGATATCCCGGATAGGAACTCCGGCAAAGAGGGCTGTCGAAGAAGAAATCGCCCTCGTAAAGTGAGCACGGACCCGACCCTCAAGGGACTTGCCCGCTGCTCTGTGACAATACTGGATAGTGCTGGTAATCCAACGAGCAATCCCCTGCTTGGAAAGGGGAAAACCCTTACGGGGGGGCGCTGAAAGATACAAATAGTTGAGGAGACTTCCTGAAGTCCTTAGTACGTTGAAGATAGAACTTTAAGCACCTCTGAATGTCCAGCGAGTGGAGTGCCTTTTCTGCCGGAGTAGAAGGCTGAGGGAAAAAGTTTTGAGTATGACCGGCTCATTCAAATGAAAGTCTGAAGGCACTTTCGGTATGAACTTTGGGTTAGTACGGAGTATCACTGTCCCCTTTTTAAATTGGAGAAAAGGTTCCTGAATAGTGAGAGCCTGCAATTCACCCACTCTCCTAGCCGAAGTCAAGGCCAGCAGAAGAGCCACCTTCCAGGAGAGGAATTTCAAGTCCGCCCGGTGAACAGGTTCAAAGGGATGCTTCATGAGCTTGGTGAGAACCAAGTTAAGGTGCCAAAGAGGAGGCGGAAGCTTGACTGGAGGGAAGACTCTGAAAAAGGCCCTTGAGAAACTGCTTAATTATTCTTGCCGACCAGAGGGAAGGACCAGAAGACGTGCGTCTGAAGCGAGAGATGGCGGCAAGATGAACTTTGATGGATGAGTGAGCTAGCCCTGATTTTGCTAATGACAGAATGTAAGGAAGAACTTCATGCTGTTCAGAAGAAAGAGGATTGATACCCTCTTGATGGCACCAAATGCAGAAACGCTTCCACTTTAACCGGTATGTCTTGTTGGTACTTGGGGCTCGTGCCTGAGAAAGTACATCCCTACATTCTGCTGAAAGGGTCAAACCAAGAAACTCTCGGTGCTCAGGAGCCATGCCGACAACTGCAGGGATTGAGGATCCGGGTGCCAGACCTGGCCCTGGGACATTGTCAGCAGCGAAGGAATCGGCTGCAACGGAAGTGGAAGGTCCAGGGAGAGGAGATGCAGCTCTGTGAACCAAAACTGTCGAGGCCACGCAGGAGCTATCAAGATCATCTTGCAAGGTTCCGCCTTGAGCTTCCTGAGAAGCCTGGGAATCAGCGGAATGGGGGAAAAGCGCAAACAAATGCGCCTGACCAGGCCATCGAAAGCGCATTCCCCAATGATCCCGGATGGTGAAGCCTGCTTGCGTAAAACCGGCATTTCTTGTTCTCCGGAGTGGCAAAGAGGTCTATGGAGGGCCTGCCCCATAGGCGAAAAACCTGTTCCAGAGTGGACTGGTCCAGTTCCCATTCGTGGCTGACTGATTTCAGTCTGCTCAGCGTGTCCGCCGTCTCGTTGAGAACGCCTGGAAGGTGCTCCGCTTTGAGCGATATCCCCTGCTGGATAGCCCATTCCCAAATCATCTGGGCTTCTTGTGACAAAAGACGAGATCTGGTGACGCCTTCCTTATTTATGTAATGCATGGCCGTCGTATTGTCTGTACGTACTAGAACTGCAGACTGCTGTATTCGCGGAAGAAAAGCCTGCAATGCCAGACAAATCGCTCTGAGCTCCAGAAGATTGATATGTAGAAGACGATGTTGGGGTAGCCAACGGCCGCTTACATGAAGGTCTTGCAAAACCGCTCCCCAGCCCTCCAGCGAGGCGTCTGTAGTTATTATCTGAGGAGCTGGGGTGATCCTGAAGGATAGACCCTGAGAAATATTGTCCACGTTTGCCCACCATGATGCGGCGTCCCTCATGGACGCGGTGACGAAGATCTTGTCTTCGAAGGATCCGTCAACTTGGCGCCACTGCAAGTCCAGCTCCTCCTGGAGAGGGCGCATCCGCAACCTGCAGTGAGGGATTAGAGGAATGCAGGAGGAAATGGACCCTAGGAGGGACTTGTAGAGGCGAACTGAAAGAGACTGTCTTTTTAACAGCAGACGGGCCATGGCCCATCAGCTTTTCTTGCCTCTCCAGGGTCGGAAAGGCTTTGTTGAGGGACGTGTCCAGAATGGTTCCCAGGAATCGAGCTGTTCTGGATGGACAGAGAGACGATTTTTCTGTGTTGAGAGTCAGACCGAGACTGTCGAAAAGGCGTGTGCCCGCCGCGACTGATTATTCTGCTGCGTGCTTGGTAGGAGCCTTTAGCAACCAGTCGTCCAGGTAAGGGAAAACCTGAAGCTGTTGTTTTCGCAGAAAAGCTGCCACGGGAGCTAATACCTTTGTAAAGATCCGCGGAGCAGACCTGAGTCCAAAAGGCAGGACCTTGAACTGAAAGTGGCTCTTGGCTACTGTGAAGCGCAGAAACCTCCTGTGGGCTGGATGGATGGGTACATGAAAGTATGCGTCCTCTAGATCCAATGTGGCCATAAAATCCCCTGAGTTGAAAAGACGAAGGATGTCCTGCAGAGAAACCATCCGAAACGATTGTTTGATGGGATAGGTGTTGACCTCCCTCAGATCTAGAATAGGGCGCCACTTTTCTAAAGTCTTCCTGACCAGGAAGAACCGGGAGTAGAAACCCTCTCCCCGCTGAGAGAGAGGAACCGGCTCTATCGCTCCTTTGAGGAGCATTTGATGGACTTCCAACCGTAGAAGACGGAGATGTTTTGACGTAGTGGCGCGAGGGGGCTTGGAAGGTGGTGCATGGACAAATTCCAGAGTATGGCCGCATTGAATGATCTTCAGCACCCAACGGTCCGATGTTATTTGCTGCCAGTTGTGGAGGTAATTTGAAATTCTGCCTCCCACTGATGTTACAGGAGGAGAAGGGACAGTAGTAAGAGTCAGCAAGCCGCTATTGACGCTTAGAGGAGTCCCTCCCCTGGCGTCCTTGTCTCCCTCTGTTGTTCGATCTAGAGAAAGAGGATGATTGATTTTGCCTCTGGTTATAATTAGGCCGGTAAGATTGCGAGTTTGATCCATATGAGGAATACCGTTGTTGCTGGTATCCTCTTCTGTACGTGGCATTACCTCTACCTCTGGCTCCACGGAAGGGGACCTTGCGGTACTGCAGAGTCCCTAAGGATTTTGCGGTTTCCGTGTCTTTCTTAATATCCTGGAGCGCATCATCAATATGTTTCCCAAAGAGCGCCTCCCCATCAAAGGGAAGATGCAAGATCTTGTTTTGGACCTCAGGACGAAAACATGTAGCCCGCAGCCAGCCTTGACGACGAAGGACAGCAGCGCCCGCAAGGGAGCGGAACGCAGTCGTTGCAATGTCCATTGCACAGTCAATGACTTCAGCAGATGTTATCTCTCCCTCTTGAAGAATCTTCCTCGCTTCTGTTTTCGCATCTTCCGGCAACTGGTCCAGATAGGGGGAAAGGTCGCACCACATCTGGCGATTCGTAGCGACCAAGTATCGCTAAGGCGTTCGCAGCCCTGACCAACAGGCTGGACATGGAGGAAAACCTCTTGCCCGCGTTATCGAGGCGTCTGCCCTCTTTATCTGGAGGTGTCGTGAGGGGAGCAGAAGGGTTTCTAGACTTCCTTTGGGAGCTTGAGAGATGACAGAGTCCAGTTTAGGCTGGCTGACCAATCAGGCCGGGCTATCGTCCGGATCCTTATATTTCTTCTCAAGGCGAGGTAGTACCGGAACTACCGTGGCTGGACTCCGCATCACTTTCAACCCCTCATCCCAGACGTGACCAACAATAGGAATAGACCGAACAGATTTCTTGTAAGGCTCCTTGAAGTCATAAAGGAAGCATTCAGACTGTACTGTGGGCATGGGCAGTTCAAATCTCTCAGCGGCCCTCTCCATCAAATTATGGAAACCCCCTATGTCTGCGGGGGGAGAATCAACAGGTGCTGGTGAAGGAGAAGCCGGATCAGGAATGACATAGTCATCCCACTCTGCGTCTGGATCTGGTATTGTGACATTGCCCTGGACCTCATCAGAGGTGTCATCCTCAGTGAGAGTCACGATAGGTGGTGCATCCTGGGCCACAGGCATTGGCTGAGGCGGTGGCAACTGAGGGGTAGCAGGCCGAGCAGGCGGAACAGCTGTAACTGGCACCACAACTGGAGCTGGAGGTTGTGTTGCAAATCTCCTCCTATAGTCCAAAAGCATAGACTGGAAGTTTGCTAGTAGGGAGAAAGGCATAGAGACCATCTCCTGTTGGTAGTCGTCCTGATAATCCGAGGAAGGATCATATTGCTGTTCCTCCACGTATTCCCCATCAGAGTCTATGTCCTGACACTTGACATGTAATTGAGAAGGGCTATCCGCATAGCCAAACGGTCCATCATTCTCTTCAGATCCCTCTTCTTCGAGGAGGAGTGCAGGAGGTAGAGGAGTCACCCTCCTGGGGGAAGTCATCTCAGGTGTAATCTGGCGCTTTCGGACAGAAATGGTAATTTTTTCCTTCGTCGACGAAGTCGTCGACGGGACCGTTGATGACGATGTGAGAGTCGTCGACGAAGAAATGGACGTCGTCGACGCAGCCGTCATCGGGACCGTCGTCACCACAGCCGTCGTCGTTGTAGACGTGGTAGCCGTCATCACCATCGTCGTCGACATCCTCATCGATGTCGACGACACCATCGACGACGACACAGCTACCACCGGCGTCGAAGTCGTCGACGCGGAACCCTGAAGCGTCAGCGCCGGAGACGAGGAAACCACCATCGACGAGCCCGTCGACGGAGCCAAAGTTGAAGGACTTAGACTGTACCTTTGATGATTTCGTCGACGGAGTCGTTGACAACGTCGTCGACGAGTGAACTTTCTTCACAGATTTTACCTCAGAAGAGAGAGATGAGGGCTTTTTGAAAGTTTTTGGAGCCGCTGGAGGAGAAGATGGAGGAACCGAGCTGGATTTCCTCTCAGATATTACTCCTGCTGACAGTCCTTCCCTCTCCTTTACACCTCGGTGAGGAGATTCGCTAGGACTAAGCCCTTCAGACCTATGAGAGGTCTTTTTTAAGGCTTTACCAGGACGTTCTTCAGAAGGCGAAGGAGAAGCTCAACCCTTTTTACAGACCTTCTGGAAGATGTAGCAGAAGATGTCTCCTCACTGTCACTGGAGACTGGTTCCTTCCTTGACTTGAGCTTCTGGAGCCAGGTCAAGAGACTCCCCTCACGGTCTCGCAGAGTCTTCGTAGAAAAAGTGCGGCATATTTTACAGTCTGCTGCCTTATGGTCTGGGTACAGACAGTAAATACAATCCTTGTGCTTGTCCTCCACATATAACCTCTTCTTAGCACAAGTGGCACAAGCTTTAAAGAGGGCTTTCTTCTCCTTATCAGACATTTTGACATGAAGTCCAAGCAGGTCTTGAAGAAAAACAGGTGAAAAAACTGTAGAAGTAAGGTTAACAGGAAAAAACTGAGCAGAGCTCAGTGGAGACTCCCTTGCACAACGTGCGGTAGAAAATCTGAGGCTCTGAGGTTCTCTCAGGAAGGTTCTACAGGGTGAGGCTAATCTGATTGGTTGTTCATTTTATTTGGTCTCTTTTACAAAAAGAGGTGGATATGTTACAAAACTAGAATAGGCCTAGGCCTGGTTTCTTCTTTTGTAATGGTTTCTATTGCCATTTTATGTATACCGGGGACTCCCATCTCGACGACGGGGAATGATTCAAGCATGGGAATCTATGAAAGTTCCAATACTGGAGTAAGGTCTAGAATTTACAAACATTCCGGCCCTCATTCAAACAACCCTGGTCTGCCCAGCACTGAACTGCAACCACAACATGGGAAACAGAGGATGCATCAAAGTCGAACAATATATCAGTTCCATTCCACTACAGATGATACTATGTCTGCCATAAAGGGCGAGATGGGTGAGGGGTACACTGGTACCCACTTCTCCCATCCACCCCCTAGAAAACATGTTTATAAATAACCAGACTTGTAAAGGGATAGCAAGGCTCAGACAAGTGTTTAGGTGACCTAGCACCGAAAGCCAAAGATTAATACACCCTTGAATGGGAGAGAGAGTTACGAGAAGAGATACCTGAAGAGAACTAGGGGATAATCTGGCATCTGGCAATCAGGAAAAGAGATAGGATTAATAAAAAGTGCAAAACCTCTCGGGAGTAATGTGAAATCCAATGCAGTTTTCCTTATAATTAGGCAATTCAGACTTCAAAATCTCGCAGCTAAGCCGTCATTTTGTATACTCCATACAGAAAATGCATACAAGCTGTTAACAGGATGGCACCTATGTCCCACCCGATTACATGCCATGTTCAGGAGTTCCAAATTATGATGGAAAGGTTGTGGGGAACACATGTGGTGGTATTGCATACACATTCAAACATATCGGAAGAAAATTATTTCCCACATAAGGCAAATAGTGAGAATTGCTTTACCACTTACACCGTTGACAGCGCTTATGAGTAACCCAGGGGAGAACAGCATATTCCCACTGACTACTCCAATGGGCAAGTTAATTTTGCTTCTCTTGCTTACAGCCATATTGGGATTAGCACAGGTTTGAAATCAAAGGATTGCTCCTCACTAAAATATGCGGCGGGGTAAGGTTTGGAATACATATGCCATGGAACAACTATCAGCAATCCTTCATTGTAGATCGTATAGATTCGATATGGTGAGGCTACCATTTAAAATTAATATGAAACGTGATCGAATGGCTGAATCGAATTTGGTTTCTGTACCAGAGTAAGAAAGCAAGGCAAGATTGATAGTGATGTAAGCATCATCCTCTAGCACAGGTGATGGAGAATGAACAGTATCAATTCTCTACAAGGTTGCCAACCATTGGTATGTTCCTATATATATTCAAATGGGTGGTAGACTCATGTAAATGCATGTAATATAAAGAGCATCACTTATAGCTATCTAAAGTGAATATATAATCTGCAATGTATTGTATGTCATGTAGAGTTATAAAATTACAAAGAAAGTGTTTAAAAAAAGAGATAGCACACCCCTTGTGGGGTTTGGCGAAGGCTACGAAAAGTTGACTGGACTATCTAAATGGTTTTATTCTATCAATACAATACATGAGCACCCTCTTAACATCCAGAATGCGAAGTTTCCTTTCAGCTACAGACTCTGGATGTGGGTAAAAAAGGGGTAGATCAATAGTTTAGTTCATGTGGAATGATGAGACCACCTTAGGCAGAAATTTAACGTTGATACGAAGAGCTACCCTGTCTTCATGTACCTATAAAAATGTTCCTCAATTGTAAGGACTTGGTGCTCACTAATATGTCTGACAGAGGTAGGCCATGAGCCAGGACCCCAAATTTAGGCCATTGATACCACTCGGGGGTATGGGTTCTGACATGATTTCGTTTGCAAGGTATGGATGCCTAGAGATAGACAAAATGTGATACCAACTCATCACTCTTTGCCTTTTGTTTGATACTATTGGATTTAGCAACCATAGCTGGGAAAAAAAATGGTTTTCATATTTTTGATAAATAGCATACAAATTCATCATAATATGTGAAAAAATAAATCTAATTCCACCATGCTAAGATAGTGAAGGCATGAGGCGTAATGTCGGCTGGAAGAACAATTTGCTCATTTAAGGTAGCAGCAAGCTTCTGGAGACACAAGGCAGTATCATTCTCTTCCAGTTGTGAGTATGAAATCCCATGACCAAATCTGTTTAGAGTGTGAATGACTTCAACATTGCATACCTTGGCAATAATTCATATTAGAACCTATCTCGCCAAGTGGTACCAATAACGTGGTTGGCTCAAGGTCTAAGGTGATTGCTACTCAAAAGACCACCTTCCAAGACAAGAACTGCAAGTCACACAACTGAAGAGGCTCAAAAGGAGGGCCCATAAGTCACATGAGAACCACATTAATGTTCCAGACAAGTGCAGGAGGTGTCGTTGGAGGAATTATCTTCTTTAGACCCTCCCTGAAAGCTTTAATTACAGTAACCCAAAAAAGAGATGAATGATGACTGTTATGAAAGTCCTCTGCAACTGCAGTTAAGTGCAAGTGTATGGAAGTGTTAGCAAGACCTTTCTTATAAAGATGTAGAAGGCAGGAAACAAACTCCTGCACAGGGACAGTAAGTAGATCTAAATATTTAGAAATAAAGTAGTGCATGAACCTTTGCGACTTAACAGGGTAGTAGGCTCATGTAGTGGGTTTTCTTGCCTCCTGTACAATAGTCATGCATCCCTCTGGGAAGTTAAGGTAGCCAAATTCCAGGAACTGAGGTGCTAGCCAGATCGCAAGATTCAGCTGTTTGTGATCTGGGTGTCTCAGCTGACCCTGATGCTGAGTGAGAAGATCCGGCCTGATTTGTGGGGACTGACTGACATCTTGAGAGGCACTGAGTACTAGGGCTGTCTTGCCTAGGTTGGTGCTACTAAGATGAGAGTCATGCACACTTTCCTCATCTTCATCACCACATAACGGATATGGGGAAGAGGTGGAAAAGAATAAGCAAATATCCCGGACCAATTCATCAATAATTCACTACCCATGGTCTGTGGGTGCGGATACCTAGCAGTGAGCCTTTGGCACTTGCGTTTTTGGGAGTAGCAAACAGCTCTATTGTTGAAGTCTCCCAGTGTTGGAGGTACCTGTGGACGATTTGCAGGAGGAGTTAGCACTCATGGATCTATTGATGTGTCCTGCTGAGCAGCTCCGCAAAATAGTTCTCCACTGCCAGGAGGTGGATGTTGTTTTGAGTTGCCCATTGCCATATCTCCTGTACTTGAGAAACCTGGGGGGTATGTTCCCCACAGCTTCTTGATGTTGAATATGGCTGAAATTTTATTTTTCTTCCCCTTATAAGTGGGAGAAACGCTTTGAGGTCTAGCTTGATGGCTAAAAGGTTCAGGTAGTTGATCTGACAGCCCTGGTCCAGAGGAGCCCAAATGCCATGCATTGTCATTTGGTGGAGGTGAGCGCCCCAATCCACTAGGGAGGCATCGATGGTGATGGTCATCTGCAGAAGGGTCCTCTGAGCAACATGTTTTTGTTGTTTCACCAAAGGAGAGAATGCTAGGCCCTGGTTGTAACCAACACTAGATCCTCCCAATGCCCTTCCGCTTGTGCTCACTGCAGTGAAAGCACTCTTGTAATGAACGCATGTGTAACCTGACATGGGGTACAACTGCTATGCATGAAGCCTTCATTACCAATAGATTCATTACAGTGTGGACAGTAGAATGGAACTGAAGAAGGGTTGAAGAAGTTGCTGAAGATGGACTTTTCACATCCATGATGAAATCCAGGCAGCAAAGTAGAGACACTGCTAGCTGAGTGTGTGCGAAAGCATTTTTTTACTGCTGTTTTTTATCACTCATTCATCTAAATATGGAAACACATGAATGGTGTTTCTGCACAGACAGGCTGCTACTACATGCCAGACACTTTGTAAACACCCTTGGGGCTGTAGCAAGTCCGAAGAGCAACACCTTGAACTGGTAGTGTTTTCCACTTACCACAAAGCAAAGGTACTGGTGGTGCACTGGGTATCTAAGGAAGTGAAAGTATGCTTGTTTCAGATCTAGCGCCAACATGAAGTCTCCTTAGCATAGCAGCGGAATGGCATCTTGTAAGGTGACCATGTGAAAGTGTGCAGAGGAGATTAACCTAATCAATGGCCAGAGGTCTTGGATTTGTCGTAGTGAACCGTTCTTTCTGGTGATGAGAAAATACAGGGAATATACCCTTACCCCACGTAGGCATACATGTACCCATTATATGGCGCCCTTTGCTAGAAGCGCTTGCACCTCTTCCTCCAGAGGATGAAGGTGGTATGAACTCAGTATGTGACAGCTGGGTGGGATGTTGGAGAGGGTGTCATATTTAAAGCACCTTTCCAGCACAATGGAGAGGACCCACAGGTCTGAAGTAATGTTCTCTCACTGTGGCAGAAGTGCCTTAGCCTTCCCCTGATAGGTGTAATGTGACCACGGGGAAAGGAAGGGGGGGGTTCACTATTTTGCAGAAGAGGTCCCTCTTGGGGAGCCAGCTCTAACCTTTTCCCACCCATTTCCTCTATAGGCCCCCATCTGAAACGATTAAGGCTTTTGGGAGTCCTGAAAGAGCAATCGGTACTACTTATGGGGGGTGTCTCTGTCTCGAGCCACCTTGCTTGTTATCTCTCCTGGTGTGCTGCTTCCAAAAAAGCAGGCTTGGTACTGAGAAACCGCAGGGTGCACATTGCACATAGACTTTGCTATGTCTGTATCTTTTTTTGGCTTTCTCAAGCATCTCATCGACCTAGGGCCAACCAGATGCTCACCATCAAAAGGTACAATCAAGATGTGCTGCTGCACCTCAGGCCTAAACCCTGAGAACCTACGCCAGAAGTGCATATGAAGAAGAACACTAGTTTTGATCGCTCTAGCTGTTGTGTCTGCGGCATCAAGGGCACATTTATGAGCACCTCCATCTCCTCCCAGTGGAAACGATAATGCCTGAAGAGAAAGCTCACAGAGTTGGGGATTCACCAATGTGTGGCTGCCTCCAATGCTAGATGGTTCTCTGCAGCATCAGTCTTTTTGGACCCCTTATTGGGGGAAGAGTATCCCCTGTGGCCTGTGCAGAAGACCCATTATGGGTAGTGTGCACCACCAGGGAATCAGGACAGTGCGTCCACAAGTATAAGCTAGATCTTCTAGGGCAAGCTTATTTTCGTTTCTTTCTGAGGAGTCATCATCCTAACTTTAATTGGAACCTTAAAGATGTCACTGGGGGACTTTAACATCCCCTTTAGCTTGGGGAGATAGCTAACACACCGCTCTGTCTTGGAAAACAGTTCAATGAGGAATTTGCCTTCATCCTCCACAGTTTATAGCTTGACATGATGGTGTTACTTCATGATATGCAGCAGTATCTTCTGCTGGGGATGGTTTGCCGGATATGGGTTAAGATCAAGGTCATACTGTGGGTTCACTACAAAATCCTCCAATGGATCATCGCCCTCCTGAGGCCTAAAGGGCTCCTCAAAGGGGCCCTGTGGGTAGTGAGGACTACCTAGGTTGAAGGTGAAGGGGAGTGTGAAGGCAAAGAAGGTGGTGGAGAAGGAGGTGTGGAGGGTAGTGGGAGAAAGGGTGTAGGATTAGTAGCCATGTCTAACCTTTTTTGGGTCTTGATGGTGTAAGAGGAGGGAACTGAGCTCCTCCCTCAAAGGCAGGGCATCTCCTCTTAGGAATGGAGATGAGCCTTGAAACTGGCGGTCTAGCAAGTATTTTGCCAGTGTCCAGGTGAATAAAGAGTTCCTTTTGTTTTTCAACATTGACATCTGCCAGCTTTTTGAAGATCAAACCCTCCTAGGTGTCCGAACTGGGAATCAGAGGGTTTCTGATGTTGATGGATCTTCAGCATCAACTACATCAACTATGGCTCAGAGTGGCGTTTGTTGACAGCTTGGGGACAAACTGGTGGTGGCTTTGTTGCTGAGTGAGGTTTTTCGGTGCCTAGACACTGAGTGGGTGACAGAGCAGGCTGAGATTCGGTGCTGTGCTGGATGTCGAACCAATCTTTGGAGTTTGGACATAGCATTTAGAGGAGCAGGACCCACATTTTTTGGCAATTTTCAGCTTGACTCTGGGCTTGATGTCCGACTCCTATAGGAGCAGTGCTCTGCCTCAGCTGTTTGTTGTTTAAAGACTAAAGGCTGACTTTGAGGCATAGCTGATGAGCATGGTGTAACCTATGTCTTCGGCCCCAAGACTGGCAGGTGCCACGGTGCTGGTTCAAGGAACTTGGACTCCTCCTTGACGTCATGGGCCTCGGAGAGTAGGGCCCTGGGGTCTTCTTACGTCTGCCCCTGGGAAATGTGGGAAGGGCTGGCTTCTTTCTAATGGGTGCTGGGATTATTTATAGCCACGAAAATGCCAGCTGTTCCTGATAACTCTCAAAGCTTCATTTTGTGATGCACCCACCTTCTCTCTCTCCGGTACCTGAGCATCTTTGTGCAAAAGAAGGCAAGGCAGGCTTCGCAGGATGGCTTTGCGATCTCTGGGGAGAGGCAGAGGTTGTAGACCTTGTGTCAGTCAGTCCAGGGGCATTTCATGTTGCAGTGAGGACACAAATAGAATGGTGTATGCTCCATAATGCGATCCTAAGTGCATTCTCAAGGAAAGCTGCAACTTCCCAAAGGAGAAGATGCAATATTCAAAGTTTTTGTCACAGGGGTGGAAGAGGGAGCTGCAGATCCGAAATGGAACCAAGAAAAAATAACAACCCGGTGCATGTTACACTTCAGCTTTGGAGCAGTGTTCGTGGAAGTCCAAGCCCGATGGAGGAAAAAAACAATCTGAGGCACAGTCAGTGTGCTAGTGCTTTCGGGTCTAAGGGAGGAGCCACAACAGGTGACTCGAACTCCTTCGACTAAAAACAACTTGTAAACATCCAGGCCCAATAGTAGATGGCAGGATTATGCAGAAAATGTGTATCTACAGCCACACGCTACGTACAAATTATATATATATATATATATACACACACACATACATATATATTATCTACTGGCGGTCGCCAGTAGATTATTATAGTTAGGACCTATTTTCCATAGGAAATCCGCAACATTCTATTTGAAATAACGTTGGCACCGGTTGACGAATCTTCGCGAAATTTTCCAACTTGTTGGGGAGCTCCGGTCCGCTCCTATCCTGAAAGTGTTGGGGTGATTCGTCAAGCGGGGTCCGAGAAAAAAGGGGGGTCCCAAAACGTGTTTTCCCCATTCATTTTTCCATAGGAACCTTTAGTCGCAGCTACAGCCCGAACTGCTGAACGGAATTACACCAAATTTGGCAAAAAGGTAGCCCTTGGTTCAGAGTCGTGCCTTTTGCTTAAATGGTGTAAATCCGTTCAGTAGTACCTGAGAAAATCAAAAATAAAATCACATATATATCTATGGCCGCGTAGGGTTCGCGTACCCTCCCGATCACGAGCTGTATGGTAATTGGCTGTCAACACTCCAAATCAGGAAGTGTTGGCAGCCATCTTGTTCCTCGGTAGAACCGAGGCACAATAAAAGACAAAAACAAGGGCGCAAAACGCGCTGGGTGCGCGGATCCTGCCGAGAAAAAAAAAAAACGAAGCGCGGGCTCCCGCGCTCGTGGATGACTGGCCCCGGGTGGGCCAAGTCCCGAGGGCATGCAGGGTTTATCGAATAATAACATGGGGGCCTCTAAGGCCTCCAAGCCCGAGGACCGCCACCCCCGGGGCTTCTTTAAAAAAAAAAATTACCTGTGTGGGGGCTCGAGCCCCCACACGCCCGAGACAGCCACCTCCCGAGGCACTAAATAATAAAATGTGGGGGTCCGTTTCGGACCCCGAGCCCCGAGGACCACCACCTCCCGGGGCTGTGCAAAGGTTGGGAGGGGGCGCGCGGCCCCCTCTGGAGCCCTCCATGGCCTGGGGACCGCCACCCCCAGGGCCGGCTCCTGCAGTGTCCCGGGGTGCCTACCCCGGGACACTGTAGTTTGCTATGGCAGGACGAGAGCCTCGCGGCTCCCGTCCTGTCATAGCAAACTGCTTTGGATATTGGAGCGTGAGCAGGGAGCCTGCTCTCGCTCCAATATCCAAAGCACATTGCTTTTCCACACGGGGAGCTGCATGTTAGCAGCTCCCCATGTGAAAAGCAATGCCGGCTCCCGCAGGACGCGGGGAGCCGGCATGGTCCGTGGGGAGTTGGGGTCCCCCATGGACCCCAAAGGATGAGGGCCAGCCCGGGGATGGGGTCCCCGGGGCAAGTAGTGGCCCGGGAGGGGGCCACGCGGCCCCCTCCACCAAATTATTAAATAAAAAAATAAAAAATTAAAAGGCCGGCCCGGGGATGGGGTCCCCGGGGCCTAAGGAGGCCTGAGGAAGGGGCAACGCAGCCCCCTCCATAAAAATAATTTTTAAAAGCGTGGCAATGACCCGGGGATGGGGTCCCGGGCCGAAGTGGCCACGGGAGGGGGCCCACGAGGTCCCCTTCCCGTTCCCATTTAAAAAAAATTAAAAAGGGGTCAGGCCCTGGGGGATGGGGTCCCCAGGGCCCAAAATAATTAAAAAGAAGGGGGGCCACACAGCCCCCTTTAAAAAATAAAATAAAAAAATAAAAATCCGGCATCCCGCCGGAGGCCACGCCCCCTCCTTGTCAGCACTCTGCAAACGCGCCCCCTGGCGCGTTTGCAGAGGGGGAACGAATTCCCCTTGAATACTGGGGGTCCCTGGGGCCAACTAGCCCACCAGGAACCTCCAGTATGCGCCAGGGGCTGCGTTGCAGAGAGGTGTTCTGAGGCCACGCCCCTTTTACACCTCTCTGCAACGCAGCTCTGTGGCGCTTAATGGAGGTAGCTGGTGGGCTAGTTGCACCCCAGGGACCCTCAGGATTCAAGGGAAGTTAATCCCCCGACTTAAAACGCGCCATTAAATCCCCTTCAATCCTGAGGGTCCCTGGGGGCCAACTAGCCCACCAGGTACCTCCAGTAAGCGCCACGGAGCTGCGTTGCAGAGTGTTGTAAAAAGGGGCGTGGCCTCTGAACACCTCTCTGCAACGCAGCTCTCTGGCGCATACTGGAGGTATCTGGTGGGCTAGTTGGCCCCTAGGGACCCTCGGGATTGAGGAGGAATTAATTCTCCAACTTAAAACGCTACAGGGCGTGTTTGCAGACATGTCACCTCAGGCCCCACCCCCTTCCTTCACCATTGTGCAAATATTCCTCTAAAATCAGCAGAACTACGAATTCCGATTTACTCACCTGTTATCAGGAGAGACCTCAGTGCTGCATCTTTGAGCCCAGTACTGATCCTGAAAAGTAATTTTAACCGTACTTACCAGTAACTTGAATTTCCTTCCATAGGCTAACATTGACTGGTTTCACTTGAAAATTCTTCTAAGTGTGGAGTTTTGGAACTTTATAATATTCCTCTAAAATCAACCGAACTACGAATTCCGATTTACTCACCTGTTATCAGGAGAGACCACAGTGCCGCATCTTTGAGCCCAGTACTAATCCTGAAAAGTAATTTTAACCGTACTTACCAGTAACTTGAATTTCCTTCCATAGGATATCATTGCCTGCTTTTTGCTGAAAAAGTTTCTAAGTGTCGATTTTTGAAACTTACAAATATTCCTCTAAAATCAGCAGAACTACGAATTCCGATTTACTCACCTGTTATCAGGAGAGACCTCAGTGCTGCATCTTTGAGCCCAGTACTGATCCTGAAAAGTAATTCTAACCGTACTTAACAGTAACTTGAATTTCCTTCCATAGGCTAACATTGACTGGCTTCACTTGGAAATTCTTCTGTGTGGAGTTTTGGAACTTTATAATAGTCCTCTAAAATCAGCTGAACTACGAATTCCAATTTACTCACCTGTTATCAGGAGAGACCATAGTGGTCTAGCATCTTTCAGCCCAGTACAGATCCTGAAAAGAAATTCTAACCGTACTTACCAGTAACTTGAATTTCCTTCCATAGGCTAACATTGACTGGTTTCACTTGGAAATTCTTCTAAGTGTGGAGTTTTGGAACTTTATAATATTCCTCTAAAATCAGCCGAACTACGAATTCCGATTTACTCACCTGTTATCAGGGGAGAACCCAGTGCAGCATCTTTTAGCCCAGCACTGACCCTGAAAAGTAATTCTAACCGTACTTACCAGTAACTTGTATTTCCTTCCATAGGAATCCATTGTCTGGTTTTCAGCAGAAAAGTTTCGAAGTGTCGATTTTCACAAACTACAAATATTCCTTAAAAATCGCCTTTATGACTTAAACGCATTCTTTCAACTGTTTACAGGAGATGCACCAGTGCTGGATCCAGGATCCACCACTGAGTAAGAAAAAGTAACGATAACACTACTTACCTGCTAAGTGAATTTCCTCCCATAGGATAACATTGGTGATTTTATGTGAAAAAGTTTCTAAGTGTCAACTTTTAAAATACAATAATATTCCTTAAAAATCACTACTGTAACCAAAACGCTTTTACTCAACTGTTTACAGGAGATGTCCCAGGACTGATTCTAGGATCCAGTCCTGTGGTTAGAAAAGTAATCCATAAAGTAACTAATTGCATTTAACTAGAAATTCACATTGAGCTCAATGTTGCATTGTGTTTGAAATTGTGTTGCCCATTGCAACAACTGTAACTACTGTACTTAAAAGTCTATTGCCTATTTGCAAAGTATTTAAACTAAAGTAAATCATTCTGAGAAAGTATATTTTGTAATGTAATGTATAATGTAATTACAATGTAATTTAAAAAATAAAATATCTAAAAATAAATAGTTTAAAAAATGTAGTAAATCAGTATCAAAAAATAAATATAACAATTAATACATTTAAAAATTGTCATTTACAAAACCTTTGAAATTCACTGAAAAAAACCATAGGTTTCAGACATGTTATAGTTAGGAATTAGCATTTAAAAACCTTTGAAATTCACTGAAAAACCATAGGTTTCAGGCACGTTATAGTTAGAAATTAGCATTTAAAAAACCTTACAAATTCACTGAAAAACCCATAGGTTTTAGGGACAGTTATAGTTAGTTGGACATTTCACTCGTACAAAACCCGTGAAATTCCCCGTTATAGTTAGTTCAGCTAACTATAACTCGCGCCCGCAATGCACTGCTGATGACCTCACATATTACATCACTAATGACATGGTCAGTGACATCACTCATGACATCACTGATGACATCTCAAATGACATCACTGATGACATCACTGATGACATCATCCACGTGATAATCTGATGCACCTCCTCACACCCTAATATAACCTTTGATACACCCACTCTAAATTACAGACTGCCATTCGCAAAACCATAGACACTCCAACACCAATAACTACATACCCCTCACTGATTCTTAGGTCTACACACACATCCACTCACTCACCCGTACAGTCACTCATACTTACGGTCACTCAGTACAGGACTATCATATGCACTCATACTCCTATATAGACACTCAAACACCGCCACTCATCCATAGAGGTACTCACACACCTAGTCAGTCATGCAAATAATTAAACACACTGCCATTTACTCACCTATACAGTTATACACACACCAGCTCACTTACTCATACAAATGAAATGAAATAAATGAAATACCAGCATTTGTAAAGCGCACAGCTACCTCCGGAGAGGTGTCCCGGCGCTAGGGGCCGTCGGGAAGATTAAGCGAGCTATTGCCCAGAGTCACATGGTGCTGGGCTAACCTGCCGCTGGCACCGGGGATCGAACCGTGAACCCCGTGGTCCGGAGTCAGGCACCCTGGCCGCTGCGCCACACCTCTTCCATATAGCCATTTATATACTCCAACACACATATATACTGCCTTTCACATATGTAGTTACTCACACTTGTACCACTGAGATATACATTCACTCACTAACACACCCATACACACACTCACCCACCCATTCAGTCCATCACAGATGCACTCTTGAAACCATCCACCCAGTGAATCACCCACTCACACATCTATGCACAGAGTCGCACACACCCCACCCACACAAACACTCAGGCACCCATACAGATACTCAGACAACCAATCAATAACTCATATAGACACTCATGTAGCTATTCACAAACCCATGCAGCCACTTACATAGCAACAGACAGACGGATACAGACATTCACCCAGTTTAGTCACTAACCCATGCATTCAGTAAGATACGTTTAATCACTCACTTATAGAGTTAGTCACGCACCTACTAAATCATCCATACAGACACTTATACACCCACTCATTCTTCAATACACCTTTCCCTATATATATTAAAAATATTTAAACTTTACAGAAACACACAGTCACTGGATGATGTCATCAGTGATGTAATTTGAGATGTCATCAGTGATGTCATCAGTGATGTCACTGACCATGTCATGAGTGAGATGTAATATGTGACGTCATCAGCAGTGCATTGCGGAGGCGCGAGTTAGCTGAACTAACTATAACGGGGGAATTTCACGGGTTTTGTACGAGTGAAATGTCCAACTAACTATAACTGTCCCTAAAACCTATGGTTTTTTCAGTGAATTTGTAAGGTTTTTAAATGCTAATTTCTAACTATAACGTGCCTGAAACCTATGGTTTTTCAGTGAATATATATATATATACACACGCACACACATATGTTCCCTTAAGTAACTATAACTCGTGCCCCCACCATGCACAGTGATGTCATCAATGTTGTCATAGAACATCTTATGTGATCTCCAAGGTAATTAGCAGTGCATGTCGAGGGGGCTTGGCAGCCCGCGGGTGGTTGGGCACAGGGCCTGGCCACCGGTCCGGCCCTGCGACCAACCACACGCTGCGCACAGCGGTATGTGACATGAGGTGGACCACCTAGGGGGGGTGGTGTAGGGCCTATTGCCAACCCTGCACCATGCATGGCCTTCAATGCCCAGAGGCCCAGGCCCTGAGGCCAACCCCATGCCACGTCCGGCCTAAAGCTATGCTCAGCTAGGAAGTTGGGCAAATATGGTCAAAAAGCAGTGGAAATTCACTGACAAAAACAAAGGTTAAAATTACATTATAGTTAGGTGTAGTAATAAGATTTTACTTTACGTTAAAAAATCTCATAAATTTTGTGAAAAAAATGAAGGTTAAAGTGAAGTTATTGTAAGTTAAGGTAATAAAATTTTAGCTTACGTCTAAAAAAACCTTGAAATTCACTGAAAATACTAAAGGTTACAGTAATGTTATAGACAGGTCTTGTAATAATATAAAAACTAATGTTTGCACACAAAAACACTGATGTTCATCAGTTATACTTTACTGAGATAACTATAACTTGAACCCTTACAGTGCAATGCCTATGACATCACGTCATTTCTTGAGTCCTTTAGACAGCACTCTGTTGCTTTATTTAATTTATCTCTCTTAAAAATGTTAGTTGCATTTCTGGGGGCTGTTTTTACATTTTCTGACCGTACATTTGAACCAGGGATTGAATCTAGAATAAGCCGCACTCCTTGTTTTCATCCACAATGTTCATCTGTTTCCTTCTAAACAATTGTATATGGAAGCAATTGCGACAGGCCATCTCATTATTAGATCTTTACCATTAGTAGCTTAACTATAGGCTCTACTTCAACTGACACAGTTTGCCAACGTTTGAATCAATAATGGGCAATCTTTTTAACAACTTCATGAGTATACATGCTTGAGGCCCCAACTACTGTAAGCTCAGTTCCCATTTCGAAGTCAATTTGAAATCCAGCGATCATAGATAGATGGTCGCTTTCACTGCATACAGTGATCAACAAATGATTACCGGCCATGCCGAGAGACTTGGTAACAAAAATATAGTATAATTTCAACCCACCTCTATGCGTATTATGATCGGTATCATGGAGAGAGAAGTGCTTGTAGACCTGAAGGATGTCATTCAGCTTTCTACCAGGCAGATTAACTTCCCTTTTTAGGTCTCGCCTGAGCCAGCGCGCATGCGCTGCCCTGCGAGGCTTCTAGTAAGGACTTCCAACTCGGACCACACGCTCGTGCGTGTGTTTTTTTTTGTTGCTCACACGCTATTGGCCTTTGCGTGCGTCTTTCTAAGAAAGACAGCACACAATTGGCCAAAGGCGGGTGCATGTCCCGCCTTCTCTCTCCCCTGGCCTAGGGAGCTCGGGAGCGAGCAGCAGCACCGCACTGTGCCTGCTGCATTCCTTAAATTATTTGCAGTGCGCGCGTGTGCACCACTCGCGGGCTCACTTGAGGCTTCGGTGACGGCGTGTCTCCTCTTTAGCATAAGAGCATATCAAATGTGAGGGTGGCATTCCGTCACGAGGAACTAAACCACCCCACATGGGGGCGGAGGCACACTGAGGCATAAAAGCAGCAGGGGTCTGATCGTGAACTACGTGTTATAAGGGCACCGTGACCTCACAGGAGTTGGGGGCTTCTGGGATATCGGCACAAACAGCCTTGTTAGCCCTGATTTCACCTGAGCCTCGCGGGTAGGCCGTCAGTCCGGGAGCTCCGTCTTCCTGAACTCTCATGAGTCTCACTGCTTGGCAGAAAGATCCCTGGCTCTCTCCCCGATTGGCACACACAGTCCAGGTCTCTTGAATTGGCACAGTCCGTCCAGATTGGTACACCGTCCTCCCTGACTTTTTTCCCCCCTTTTTGCAGATTTATATAGCGCGAACTCTACTCGAAGGTATTGGGGCGCTTTATATGAGCATCAGTTACGTAACACAAGGACACATTCATTTTTGGTAGGCACGGGGAGATTAGGTGATTTGCCCTGAATCACAGGATGCTGAGCGGACACCGAGGCTCGAACCTGGTTCCCCAGCTCCAAAGTCGGCAGCTCTGGCTGTAAGGGCTCATCCTCTCCCCTTGATTACCACAGACATCCTTGATCTCCCATAATGCCAACGAGTCTACCTGCTGGTACAGAAAACCTAGGTTTCCTCACTGACTGACATAGCAGCCCAGGTCCATCTGAGTTGATAAGTTACTATTTCCCAAACCTCAATGGATAGACGTCGGCAGGATGAAATGCGGAGTTGCGGGATGAGCCTGTGGCAGCAGGTAGCAGATAGATTTCAACAGCGATTGTTCAATTCACAATGTTTCCTCAAATACCATGTTAACGTCGACGTCAATTAACTCGATTTTCTGCAGAACATTTGAATGTGGCGCTGTTTTTAAACAACAAGCGTGGTCCACCATAATGATTTCTGTATCTTTTTACCATAGCAGAAGTTATCGTGATAGAAGAACAAGTTACTATTAATATGTGTCTTTCCTTGCGTGTCTTGTTAAACGGGGTCGAATTCTGTCGTGCATTTATTTACATTTTCTTTGTTTATATTTCACTGTGGTTGTTTTTAAATCTGTCTTTGAATTGAAAATAAGTAGCATTAAGATGTAAATGCATATAAGCCTAATTAACCCCTGCGCTGCTTATCAGGCTTGGCAAACGGAACCGCAGGAGTTACTGACTGCTAATCTCCCGACCCCGGGGGAGGGGGCAGGGAGGGCAGCAGGGAGGGGCTTGCATGAGTGTGTATATTGGTTGCACTGTTTGAGTGTACGATCAATGTCTTTATTATCCACACTGGCGGGGGGGGCTGCAGATGAGCACACGGCCCCGGGCTACAAGAGCAACACAGGCCCAGCCGGTACAGAGCTATAAGCTCAAAGGGTGAGCCTAAGAAATGGGGCTTTAAATGCCCCCCTCCCCCAAGCCCCCCAATACGCCATGGGCTCCACCAAGCCTTCGCGTCCAACATTTCTGTGCAGCCCCCCTGCAGCGATGGCAAACCCGCACAGCGCATGTCTCTGCAGCCGTAGCATCTATTGAAAGCATGTCCCATGATCCCCCCCCCCCCAGCACCGGGGGTTGTCCAGCCTTTCAGGATCGCCAGAAAGGACACGACCCTCTCCTGGGACCTTACGCTTTGAATCACATTGAAACGACTGACTGACTGACTACCTCTCTCACTGACTGACTGGCTCTCTCTCACTCTCACTGACTGACTGACTGACTCTCACTCTCTCTCTCTGACTGACTCTCTCACTGACTGACTGACTGACTCACTCACTGACTAACTGACTCTCTTATTCTCTCACTAACTGACTGACTGATTGACTCTCTCACTGACTGACTGACTCTCACTGACTGACTGACTCTCTCTCTCTCACTGACTGACTCTCTCACTCTCTCTCACTGACTGACTAACTGAATGACTCTCTGACTGACTGACTCACTTTCTCAATATCTCTCTCACTGACTGACTCTCTCACTGACTCTCTGGCTGACTGACTGACGCTCTCACTCTCTCTCTCTCTGACTGACTCTCTCACTGACTGACTGACTCTCTCACACTGACTGACTAACTGACTCACTCACTCTCTCTCTCACTCTCTCACTGACTGACTAGTTCTCACTGACTCTCTGACTGACTGACTCTCTCACTGACTGACTGACTGACTCACTCTCTCTCTTTCACTGACTGACTCTCACTCTCTCTCTCACTGACTGACTGACTCTCTCACTGACTGACTGACTCTCTCAATCTCTCTCACTCACTGACTGTCTCACTGTTCCACTTACTGACTGACTGACTATCACTGACTCTAACTGACTGACTCACTCGCTCTCACTGACTGACTGACTCTCTCACTGACTGACTGACTCACTGACTAACTCTCTCACTGACTGACTGACTCTCTAACTCTCTCTCTCACTGACTGACTGACTCTCTCTCACTGACTGACTGACTAACTCTCTCACTGACTGACTACCTCTCTCACTGACTGACTGACTGACTCTCACTCTCTCTCACACTGACTGACTCTCTCACTGACTGACTGACTCTCTCACTGACTGACTGACATTCTCACTCTCTCTCTCTCCCTGACTGACTGACTGACTCTCTCACTCTCTTTCTCACTGACTGACTGACTCACTCTCTCTCTCACTGACTGACTCTCTCTCACTGACTGACTGACTCTCACTCTCTCTCACTGACTGACTGACTGACTAACTCTCTCACTGACTGACTGATTCTCTCTCACTGACTGACTGACTACCTCTCTCACTGACTGACTGACTCTCACTCTCTCACACTGACTGACTGACTCTCTCACTGACTGACTGACTCTCTCACTGACTGACTCACTCACTGACCAACTGACTCTCTCACTAACTGACTGACTCTCTCTCACTGACTGACTGACTCTCTCACTGACTGACTGACTCTCTCACTGACACACTGACTAACTCTCACTCTCTCTCACTGACTGACTCTCTCTCTCACTGACTGACTCTCTGACTCTCTCTCTCACTGACTGACTGACTCTCTCACTGACTGACTGACTCTCTCAATATCTCTCACTGACTGACTCTCTCACTGTTTCACTGACTGACTGACTGACTCTCACTGACTCTAACTGACTGACTCACTCGCTCTCACTGACTGACTGACTCTCTCACTGACTGACTGACTCACTGACTAACTCTCTCACTGACTGACTGACTCTCTAACTCTCTCTCTCACTGACTGACTGACTGACTGACTGACTCTCTCACTGACTGACTACCTCTCTCACTGACTGACTGACTGACTCTCACTCTCTCTCACACTGACTGACTGACTCTCTCACTGACTGACTGACTCTCTCACTGACTGACTGACATTCTCACTCTCTCTCTCCCTGACTGACTGACTCTCTCACTCTCTTTCTGACTGACTGACTCTCTCACTCTCTCTCTCACTGACTGACTCTCTCTCACTGACTGACTGACTCTCACTCTCTCACTGACTGACTGACTGACTAACTCTCTCACTGACTGACTGACTCTCTCTCACTCTCTCTCACTGACTGACTGACTCTGTCACTGACTGACTGACTACCTCTCTCACTGACTGACTGACTCTCACTCTCTCACACTGACTGACTGACTCTCTCACTGACTGACTCTCTTACTGACTGACTCACTCACTGACCAACTGACTCTCTCACTAACTGACTGACTGACTCTCTCTCACTGACTGACTGACTCTCTCACTGACTGACTGACTGACTCTCTCACTGACTCACTGACTAACTCTCACTCTCTCTCTCACTGACTGACTCTCTCTCTCACTGACTGACTCTCTGACTCTCTCTCTCACTGACTGACTCTCTCACTGACTGACTCTCTAACTCTCTCTCTCACTGACTGACTCTCTAACTCTCTCTCTCACTGACTGACTGACTCTCTCACTGACTGACTGACTACCTCTCTCACTGACTGACTGACTCTCACTCTCTCTCACACTGACTGACTCTCTCACTGACTGACTGACTGACTCTCTCACTGACTGACTGACTCACTCACTGATTAACTGACTCTCTCACTAACTGACTGACTCTCTCTCACTGACTGACTCTCTCACTGACTGACTGACTGACTCTCTCACTGACTGACTGACTCTCACTCTCTCTCTCACTGACTGACTCTCTCACTGACTGACTCTGACTCACTCTCTCACTGACTGACTGACTCTCTCTCTCTCACTGACTGACTCTCTCTCTCACTGACTGACTCTCTAACTCTCTCTCTCACTGACTGACTCTCTCTCACTCTCTCTCTCTCACCGTCTGACTGACTCTCTCACTGACTGACTGACTACCTCTCTCACTGACTGACTGACTGACTCTCACTCTCACTGACTGACTGACTCTCTCACTGACTGACTGACTCACTGACCAACTGACTCTCTCACTAACTGACTGACTAACTGACTCTCTCTCTCACTGACTGACTGACTCTCTCTCACTGACTGACTCTCACTCTCTATCATTGACTGACTCTCTCACTGACTGACTCTCTCACTCTCTCTCTCTCTCACTGACTGACTCTCTCACTCTCTCTCACTGACTGACTCTCTCACTCTCACTGACTGACTGACTCTCTCACTGACTGACTGACTGTCTCACTCTCTCTCACTGACTGACTGACTCTCTCACTCTCTCTCTCACTGACTGACTCTCTCACTCTCTCACTGACTGACTCTCTCACTGACTGACTGACTCACTGACTAACTCTCTCACTGACTGACTGACTCTAACTCTCTCTCTCATTGACTGACTAACTCTCTCACTGACTGACTGACTACCTCTCTCACTGACTGACTCTCACTCTCTCATACTTACTGACTGACTCACTGACTGACTGACTCACTGACTCACTCACTGACTAACTGACTCTCTCACTAACTGACTGACTGACTCTCTCTCACTGACTGACTGACTGACTCTCTCTCACTGACTGACTGACTCTCTCACTGACTGACTGACTCTCACTCTCTCTCTCACTGACTCTCTCACTGACTGACTCTCTCTCTCACTGACTGACTCTCTGACTCTCTCTCTCTCTCTCTCACTGACTGACTCTCTCTCTCTCTCTCACTGACTGACTCTCTCTCACTCTCTCTCACTGACTGACTGACTCTCTCACTGACTGACTACCTCTCTCACTGACTGACTGACTCTCACTCTCTCTCACACTGACTGACTCTCACTCTCTCTCACACTGACTGACTGACTCTCTCACTGACTGACTGACTCTCTCACTGACTGACTGACTCACTGACTGACTAACTGACTCTCTCACTAACTGACTGACTCTCTCTCTCTCACTGACTGACTGACTCTCTCACTGACTAACTGACTGCCTCTCACTGACTGACTGACTCTCACTCTCTCTCTCACTGACTGACTCTCTCACTGACTGACTCTCTGACTCTCTCTCTCTCTCTCTCTCTCACTGACTCTCTCTCTCTCACTGACTGACTCTCTGACTCTCTCTCTCTCACTGACTGACTCTCTAACTCTCTCTCTCACTGACTGACTGACTCTCTCACTGACTGACTGACTACCTATCTCACTGACTGACTGACTCTCTCACTGACTGACTGACTCTCACTCACTGACTCTCTGACTCTCTCTCTCTCACTGACTGACTCACTCTCTCTCACTGACTCACTCTCTCACTCTCTCTCACTGACTGACTCTCTCTCACAAACTGACTGACTCTCTCTCCCTCTCTCACTGACTGACTCTCTCACTGACTGACTGACTAACTCTCTCACTCTCTCTCTCTCACTGACTAACTGACTGACTCTCTCACTGACCGACTGACTAACTCACTGACTGACTCTCCCAATCTCTCTCACTGTTTCACTGACTGACTGACTCTCACTGACTCTAACTGACTGACTCACTCGCTCTCACTGACTGACTGACTCACTGACTAACTCTCTCACTGACTGACTGACTCTCTAACTCTCTCTCTCACTGACTGACTGACTCTCACTTTCTCTCACTGACTGACTACCTCTCTCACTGACTGACTGACTCTCACTCTCTCTCACACTGACTGACTCTCTCACTGACTGACTGACTGACTCTCTCACTGACTGACTGACATTCTCACTCTCTCTCTCTCTCTCCCTGACTGACTGACTCTCTCACTCTCTTTCTCACTGACTGACTGACTCTCTCACTAACTGACTGACTCTCTCTCACTGACTGACTGACTCTCACTCTCTCTCACTGACTGACTGACTGACTAACTCTCACTGACTGACTGACTCTCTCTCACTCTCTCTCACTGACTGACTGACTACCTCTCTCACTGACTGACTGACTCTCACTCTCTCACACTAACTGACTGACTCTCTCACTGACTGACTCTCTCACTGACTGACTCACTCACTGACCAACTGACTCTCTCACTAACTGACTGACTCTCTCTCACTGACTGACTGACTCTCTCACTGACTGACTGACTCTCTCACTGACTCACTGACTAACTCTCACTCACTGACTCTCTCTCTCACTGACTGACTCTCTGACTCTCTCTCTCACTGACTGACTCTCTCTCTCACTGACTGACTCTCTAACTCTCTCTCTCACTGACTGACTCTCTAACTCTCTCTCTCACTGACTGACTGACTAACTCTCTCACTGACTGACTGACTCTCTCACTGACTGACTGACTCTCACTCTCTCTCACACTGACTGACTGACTATCTCACTGACTGACTGACTCTCTCACTGACTGACTGACTCACTCACTGATTAACTGACTCTCTCACTGACTGACTCTCTCACTGACTGACTGACTCTCACTCTCTCTCTCACTGACTGACTCTCTCACTGACTGACTCTCTGACTCACTCTCTCACTGACTGACTGACTGAGTCTCACTCACTCTCTCTGACTGACCGACTGACTCTCTCACTGACTGACTGACTCACTCTCTCACTGACTGACTGACTCACTCACTGACTCTCTTACTCTCTCACTAACTGACTGACTGATTGACTCTCTCACTGACTGACTGACTCTCACTGACTGACTGACTCTCTCTCTCACTGACTGACTCTCTCACTCTCTCTCACTGACTGACTAACTGAATGACTCTCTCACTGACTGACTCACTTTCTCAATATCTCTCTCACTGACTGACTCTCTCACTGACTCTCTGGCTGACTGACTGACGCTCTCACTCTCTCTCTCTGACTGACTCTCTCACACTGACTGACTAACTGACTCACTCTCTCACTGACTGACTCTCTCACTGACTGACTGACTAGTTCTCACTGACTCTCTGACTGACTGACTGACTGACTCACTGACTGACTCTCTCTCACTGACTGACTCACTCTCTCTCTTTCACTGACTGACTCTCACTCTCTCTCTCACTGACTGACTGACTCTCTCAATATCTCTCACTGACTGACTCTCTCACTGTTTCACTGACTGACTGACTCTCACTGACTCTAACTGACTGACTCACTCGCTCTCACTGACTGACTCTCTCACTGACTGACTGACTCTCTCTCACTTTCTCTCACTGACTGACTGACTAACTCTCTCTCTGACTGACTACCTCTCTCACTGACTGACTGACTCACTCTCTCTCACACTGACTGACTGACTCTCTCACTGACTGACTGACATTCTCACTCTCTCTCTCTCCCTGACTGACTGACTCTCACTCTCTTTCTCACTGACTGACTGACTCTCTCACTCTCTCTCTCACTGACTGACTCTCTCTCTCATTGACTGACTAACTCTCTCACTGACTGACTGACTACCTCTCTCACTGACTGACTCTCACTCTCTCACACTGACTGACTGACTCACTGACTGACTCACTGACTGACTCACTCACTGGCTAACTGACTCTCTCACTAACTGACTGACTGACTCTCTCTCACTGACTGAACGACTCTCACTGACTGACTCTCTCACTGACTGACTGACTCTCACTCTCTCTCTCACTGACTGACTCTCTCACTGACTGACTCTCTCACTGACTGACTACCTCTCTCACTGACTGACTCTCACTCTCTCTCACACTGACTGACTGACTCTCACTCTCTCTCTCACTGACTAACTGACTCTCTCACTAACTGACTGACTCTCTCTCTCACTGACGGACTGACTCTCTCACTGACTAACTGACTGCCTCTCACTCTCTCTCTCACTGACTGACTCTCTCACTGACTGACTCTCTGACTCTCTCTCTCTCTCTCACTGACTGACTCTCTCTCTCACTGACTGACTCTCTGACTCTCTCTCTCTCACTGACTGACTCTCTAACTCTCTCTCTCTCTCACTGACTGACTGACTCTCTCACTGACTGACTGACTACCTATCTCACTGACTGACTGACTCTCACTCTCTCTCTCACTGACTGACTGACTCTCTCTCTCACTGACTGACTGACTCTCACTCTCTCACTGACTGACTAACTCTCTCACTGACTGACTCTCTCTCACTGACTGACTCTCTCACTGACTGACTGACTCTCTCACTGACTGACTGACTCTCACTCTCTCACACTGACTGACTGACTCTCTCACTGACTGACTGACTCTCTCACTGACTGACTCACTCACTGACCAACTGACTCTCTCACTAACTGACTGACTGACTCTCTCTCACTGACTGACTGACTCTCTCACTGACTGACTGACTGACTCTCTCACTGACTGACTCTCTAACTCTCTCTCTCACTGACTGACTCTCTAACTCTCTCTCTCACTGACTGACTGACTCTCTCACTGACTGACTGACTAACTCTCTCACTGACTGACTGACTAATTCTCTCACTGACTGACTGACTCTCACTCCCTCTCACACTGACTGACTGACTCTCTCACTGACTGACTGACTGACTCTCTCACTGACTGACTCACTCACTGATTAACTGACTCTCTCACTAACTGACTGACTCTCTCACTGACTGACTCTCTACTCTCTCACTGACTGACTCTCACTCTCTCTCTCACTGACTGACTCTCTCACTGACTGACTCTGACTCACTCTCTCACTGACTGACTGACTCTTTCTCTCTCACTGACTGACTCTCTCTCTCACTGACTGACTCTCTAACTCTCTCTCTCACTGACTGACTCTCTCTCACTCTCTCTCTCTCACCGTCTGACTGACTCTCTCACTGACTGACTGACTACCTCTCTCACTGACTGACTGACTGACTCACTCTCTCTCTCACTGACTGACTGACTCTCTCACTGACTGACTGACCAACTGACTCTCTCACTAACTGACTGACTGACTAACTGACTCTCTCTCTCACTGACTGACTGACTCTCTCACTGACTGACTCTCACTCTCTCTCATTGACTGACTCTCTCACTGACTGACTGACTGACTCTCTCACTCTCACTGACTGACTCTCTCACTCTCACTGACTGACTGACTCTCTCACTGACTGACTGACTTTCTCACTCTCTCTCACTGACTGACTGACTCTCTCACTCTCTCGCTCACTGACTGACTCTCCCACTCTCTCACTGACTGACTCTCTCACTGACTGACTGACTCTCTCACTGACTGACTGACTCTCACTCTCTCTCTCACTGACTGACTCTCTCTCTCACTGACTGACTCTCTGACTCTCTCTCTCTCTCTCACTGACTGACTCTCTCTCTCTCACTGACTGACTCTCTCTCACTGACTGACTGACTCTCTCACTGACTGACTACCTCTCTCACTGACTGACTGACTCTCACTCTCTCTCACACTGACTGACTGACTCTCACTCTCTCTCTCACTAACTGACTGACTCTCTCTCTCACTGACTGACTGACTCTCTCACTGACTAACTGACTGCCTCTCACTGACTGACTGACTCTCACTCTCTCTCTCACTGACTGACTCTCTCACTGACTGACTCTCTGACTCTCTCTCTCTCTCTCTCACTGACTGACTCTCTGACTCTCTCTCTCACTGACTGACTCTCTGACTCTCTCTCTCTCACTGACTGACTGACTCTCTCACTGACTGACTGACTACCTATCTCACTGACTGACTGACTCTCACTCTCTCTCTCACTGACTGACTGACTCTCACTCTCTCTCTCACTGACTGACTACCTCTCTCACTGACTGACTGACTCTCACTCTCTCTCACACTGACTGACTGACTCTCACTCTCTCTCTCACTGACTGACTCACTCACTGACTAACTGACTCTCTCACTAACTGACTGACTCTCTCTCTCACTGACTGACTGACTCTCTCACTGACTAACTGACTGCCTCTCACTGACTGACTGACTCTCACTCTCTCTCTCACTGACTGACTCTCTCACTGACTGACTGTCTGACTCTCTCTCTCTCTCTCTCTCACTGACTGACTCTCTGACTCTCTCTCTCACTGACTGACTCTCTGACTCTCTCTCTCTCACTGACTGACTCTCTAACTCTCTCTCTCACTGACTGACTGACTCTCTCACTGACTGACTGACTACCTATCTCACTGACTGACTGACTCTCACTCTCTCTCTCACTGACTGACTCTCTCTCTCTCACTGACTGACTGACTCTCACTCACTGACTCTCTGACTCTCTCTCTCTCACTGACTGACTCTCTCTCACTGACTGACTCTCTCACTCTCTCTCACTGACTGACTCTCTCACTCTCTCTCACTGACTGACTCTCTCTCACAAACTGACTGACTCTCTCTCACTCTCTCACTGACTGACTGACTCTCTCACTGACTGACTGACTAACTCTCTCACTCACTCTCTCTCTCTCACTGACTGACTAACTGACTGACTCTCTCACTGACCGACTGACTAACTGACTGACTCTCTCACTGACTGTTATACAGGTACTATTTCCCAACCTTCACCCTCCTGTTATTTATGCCCCCCATAACCAAAAAAAACCATAACAAGCAACCATTGGGACAGGCAGATAGAAGTTGCCAGCATTGAAAGGACAAAAAAAATTCAAGACATTATTTATTGTTAATACTTTTTTAATATGGTCGTTCAGTTGTACATAATGCTTTCTTGGTCATATATAAGGTAACAAAAATGCTTCTGACACTTCTTTATTATAACTTTTCAGCATGCTGCAGACTTCTGTACAGCACAGCTTAAAGACATAGGCAAAGTCAATATCTCTGGCTAAACACTTATAAGGTCCGAAAGGCGAGACCTATTGGCTATGCCAATGCTTGTTAGATAGGCGATCAGTGATGTCTGAGAAAAAACACAGATTTTTCAAATTGAAATACCCTCGCACTACAATCTCATGGCCTTCATATCTGCAAAGTAGGTCCTCCAAAGATTCGCAAAGTTTTTTAATGTGCCTTCATGAACATTTTTATGCTGGTTTAAATAGACATTAATAATGAGTACTGATTTGCTATGCTTACCTAAGTTATGTAATTTAAGGATTATTGCTTGACATGTTGAATTTAGTTCCACAATTATGATTTTCACATTCACAGAGGTGGAGACATAAATTCATAGCCCTTCAGATGGTCCTCCAAAGTTGGTTTTTTTAGACACTGTATTGAACTTCATTTTAGCCTTCTATTGGTAATGAGCTCATGGTCCAAGTTTCCTGTAAACAGATGATGTCATCAGATCTTAGAAACTTTAAAGCCTTTTTTGATTGATGGGTAATATCAATCCTTGAATGTTGATTACTGTATGTTCGTGGATGCACCTTGCTGTATTAGCTTCTGTTAGGTATGCACTGGATTGTTTAAAGCTAATGTAGAGGCCAGCAAGCTCCAATCGACCTCTTTCCTTCCTTTCTGTGATGCAACCATTATGCAGCTTCTTTTGTGGTTTGGCTCAAGGTGGATTCGTATTTGGGTATTCCAGTTATGTGCAGCATCCATGGTACAGGTTATCCCGCTAAGGATGCTTTTCCCTCTTTGATATGCATTGCCTGTCATCCTAGGGCTAAGTAATACGGATGGATATCTCTCCAGGTCCATGCTTTTAATGTCAATAACACATTAAACAAATGTCTGTATTTCTTACAATACCGGATTTGCCTTCATTTTGAAGGTCCGAGTTCTAATCGTGGAGTCAATCCCAGGGGTGCGTTTAAGGGTGGTAAAGCATATTTTTACAATGTCATCTGATTGTAGATGAATTAGTGATGGTACATGCTGAAATAAGCTTGATATGTTAGAACTATTTAACGTGTCTTGCCTACCTCATGAGATATATATGGGAGTAAAATGTTGGTGATTTTGTCTTAGTACGATGAATGCCCAATAGGGCATCTTGCTCATATGACAGTGTGTTAATTGTGTCCGTTGGTAACCAGCTACTCGAATTTATGGTGTCACAGCGTTTATTGTCTTGGCAGCCTACTGCTGTATTTTCAGGACGATTCGATTCAATTCAACTAAGTGGGTGGGGGTCCCGCTTCTCGACAACATGATGAAGCGCTGTAATTTGCTACAATTTCCTCAATTGTTTCCTCTCCAGTGACTTGATTTGAATAACCATTTTTGGGGCGTTTTTACTGTTCTGCCTGCAGGCAATGCTGCATTTCAATCTTGTTGTTGTGTTCTCCCATTGGCTGATTCACTACTTCTAATAATGTGTTACTCTTTGACCCCGGGTTATGTGCAGTACACTGAGGTATTGTAACTTTTGATATGTTGTAATTTACATGTCTGAGTTTTTTTTTTTACTTTAAAAGGAGGTTCGTTCCTTATATCATCTTCTGATAATCTTAGTGTTTTTTCTCATAATTTTAGTGGTTTTTTGTTCTCTCCCCTCCTTAAATATTGCAAAGAAGGACTTCCTTTCATCTTTGTGATAATTTTGTGACCTAACATGCCTATTCTTATTTTTCTTTGACCTTTTTACTCCCCTTCTAGTTAGGGTTCTTCAGGTTTGCCTTAAGTCGTGTTGTGTTAATGTTTTATTTTGCTTACCCATTGTCATGGAGCAGTCAACAGTTAAACTTTGTTCTTGCGAATTGCTGATGTTTCGGTGAGATTTGTTACAGAGTGGCACTTCTCTGCGGATTTCTGTATATCAGAAGCAGTTAAAATCACATTGTTGTTAACACTACTTTCCTCGACTGGTGTTTGTTTGTCTATCAATGTCATATCGAGTTTCAACGCAGTGATCTTTAAATTTTCAATCAGCGGTGTAAGCAGATCTGGTAATCTACAAAGTTTATTGATTATTGGAGCTCATAATCAGCTAACGGTTAGGCTAAATAAGGGAAAGGCTGCCAGTTTTGTTTCCAGTTTATTGATTCTGTTGTCCATAATGGTTATGCTGTTAGCCAACGATTGCATCAGATCTACCTGTAGTTCAAGTTGGTGGGACTGTCATGTTAGTGCGTTAGTAGCTGCAAGCAGCAAAGAATTAATTGATGTCAATTTGGTGACTGGCACAGGCCCGTCCATTCAGAACACAGATGCCCACTGCCTGGGTTCCTGGGAGCCATGGAATGATGGCCCAGGATAGGGAGGGGATGAGGTGCTGCAGGGAGATGCTCGCTGAGTATTTGTAAATAGGCAGAGGGGACTTGCAGCTGGAAGCCTCAGAGTTATGCTATGGGGCAGGAGGGAGGACTTTGGAGCAATAAGATTTCTTAAAAATTGGGAAGATTCACAATAGTAAATATACATATCTATATTTACTTATGTGTATATTTACTCCTACACCTAGATGGCATGCTGCACTTTTTTTGCAGTTCACCATTTCTGAGTGAATATTTACAATAAAGTGCACACTTACGTCTCCACCCCTAAAATGAGGGGGTGGAGCCTCATACAACAAAATGTACGAGTGTAAAGTTACTACTAGTAACTTTTCACGTGTTTGTGAAGCCTTCTGCCAATGAGGTGCAGATCGTCCTATGCGAAAGCACTGGTAACATTTATTAAAGTTTATTATTCTTTATAAAATATCTCAAGGTAAAAAAAAATTTAATTAATTTGTTTCATTCACCAAATTAAATGTGTGTCAAATAATGCAAACATGTTAATTTAAATTATATTAATTTTTCCATCTTTTTTAATGCTTTGTTTTTATTGATTTTAACATACTTAAAACCACAAAAAAATAAAAGACATTTCAATACCCCCAACCTCTGTTTCCTCCTTCTATGGGGAGCCCACTCCATGTTTCAGTATGCATTTCAACATTGTGTGGCATGTTACCCACATTTTAACAATTACAAGTCTACAATATTACTACATTTAATTTGTATTGCCCTAGCCATCAGTCTCCATTTTCCTCTACATCTATGTGCTGTTGTTCCCACTCTACAGCCACCAGATTCCATTCTGGCAGGCCACCCCGGCCCCCTGAACTGTATTGCAATTTCCTATGTACCCCACATTCCGCCTTTACCCATTTGATTATATCACTGTCCTATTGCTGCGATGTTGAACCTGTTTTCCTTATCCACCTGACTGCAATGCATTTTTTGGCTACAGCAAATCCCTGTTCCACCACTTTGGTCATCTGTGCATTTGATTTACTCACCCAACAAGCAGACAGTACCGTTCATTTGCAAACTTACACTTGTTAAAGAGGTCAGTTTGTCGACCACCAGGTTCTAGAATCTGGCCATACCTCTATATTCCCACAAATGTATTCTTTTGCAAAAATAATGTACAAAAAACATATCACCCCAGTAACATTTTTGATCTGTATTTATTATTTAGTAAAATTCTTTAAAAGTTATATAGTGAATTTAATTTTTTGTAAAAAATCTGTAATTAATCTAAGTTTATTTTCTTGGATTAGGCTTATTCATTAAAAAAAAATCGTTATATATAGTTTTTGAAACACACATATATAATTTGAAATGTTAAAGTAATTACATTTATTTAACTTTAGTTACTATGGAATGTTATTTTAAGACCCAGTTTCTACTGTTATCTATGAGATTGTGTAGCACTATCAGTGGTTGACGTGTGTGGCGATTGACTTACTCCAAAACTGGGGCTTGAATACATTTAAGCCTCATTTGACATTTTTAGGGCGGTGGTAACTTTAGAAGTGTATTTTGACAATTGTAATTATCTTTCTGTGTTGTTGGTGTGTTTTTTTATTAGCATGCCCCTCCCAAACCCCTCCTTAATTTTTCCTAAACCTACCAATTTTGTAATAATTATTCTGCATTTACCACCACTCCCCAGTCCCTCCTACATTTATTACTAAAACACATACCTAAGTGTGCAGAGACCTTCGCACAGTAAAGATAGGAGAAGCAGCGGTCTCCACACAGGTTTGTGAATTGTATTTGGTAGTGCATAAATAGTACTTCTATAGTACTACTTTACTTGCTACAAAATGCAGTTTGGGATTTGGGCCCAGTGTGTTTTTCAGGTCGAGCCTAGCGCAGCGCGCATGCGCTGCCCTATGGGGAGGCCCCTTGGAATCACTCCAGACTTCCCCTAAACTTCTCCGTGTGGTTTTTCAACTTCCACACATTCTATTGGCCTTTGCGTGTGGCTTTCAAAAATGAAAGCACGCAATTGGCCAAAGGCTGGTGCATGTCCCACCTTTTCTCTAAATGTTCACTCCCACGGCCTCCAGCTGTCGGGAGCGAGCAGCGGCGCGCAGGCTGCCAGCTGCATTCCTCCCTTGTCGTGGATCATGTTACAAATTAAACATAGCGCGGTCGCTTTCACTTTCACGGCCGCGCATGCTTGTCTTCCACACTTGTCTGTGGTTCTTTTTCATGTTCACTCCTTTATTTGTTTCTCGCACTTTTTAATTTGTCACGCTATCTCCTATTGGTTTATTTGATTGCAAGCACGTTATTTAATTAAAAGTCGTCGTCTAAAAAGGCAGCGCACACCTGCAAGGCAGGCATAGTCATGTCAGCTTAGCAGACCGCCGCACTTCCGGAGCATTACCGGTGTGTATACCATGGACACCATGCTTCCGCTTCCGGAGCATTACCGGTGCGTATACCATGGCACACTAGGCTTTTACTGCCGGAGCATTACCCATGTGTATACTATGGACACGACACTTCCACTTCCGGAGCATTACCGGTGTGTATACCATGGCACACTACGCTTCCACTTCCGGAGCATTACCAGTGTGTATACCATGGACACTACGCTTCCACTTCCGGAAGATTACCAGTGTGTATACCACCATGGCACAATACGCTTCTACTTTTGGAGCATTACCGGTGTGTTTACCATGGCACACTACGCTTCAGCTTCCGGAGCATTACCCGTGTGTATACCATTGCACACTAGGCTTCCACTTCCGGACCATTACCGGTGCTTATACCATGGCACACTAGGCTTTTACTGCCGGAGCATTACCCATGTGTATACCATGGACACGACGCTTCCACTTCCGGAGCATTACCGGTGTGTATACCATGGCACACTACGCTTCCACTTCCGGAGCATTACCCGTGTGTATACCATTGCACACTAGGCTTCCACTTCCGGAGCATTACCGGTGCGTATACCATGGCACACTAGGCTTTTACTGCCGGGGCATTACCCATGTGTATACCATGGACACAACGCTTCCACTTCCGGAGCAATACCGGTGTGTATACCATGGCACACTACGCTTACACTTCTGGAGCATTACCAGAGTGTATACCATGGACCCTACGCTTCCACTTCCGGAGCATTACTAGTGTGTATACCGACATGGCACACTACGCTTCTACTTTTGGAGCATTACCGGTGTGTTTACCATGGCACACTACGCTTCCACTTCCGGAGCATTACCCGTGTGTATACCATAGCACACTAGGCTTCCACTTCCGGAGCATTACCGGTGTGTATATCATGGCACCCTACGCTTCTACTTTTGGAGCATTACCGGTGTGTATACCATGGCCATTACGCTTCCACTTCCGGAACATTACCGGGGTGTTTACCATGGCACACTACATTTCCATTTTTGGAGCATTACCGTTGTGTTTATCATGGCACATTACGTTTCCACTTCCGGAGCGTTACCGGTGTGTTTACCATGGCACACTATGCTTCTTAAGCATTACCGGTGTGCATACCATAGCACACTCCGCTTCCACTTCCGATTGCTGGAAATGCTCCACTTCCAGAGCATTACCGGTGTGTTTACCATGGCACACTATGCTTCCACTTCCGGAGCATTACTGGTGTGCATACCATGGACACTATGCGTCCAATTCCGGAGAATTACCAGTGTATACCATGGTACACTAGACTTTTAATTCCGGAGTACTACCGGTGTGTATACCATGGCACACTACACTTCCACTTCTGGAGCATTACCGGTGTGTAAACCATGGCACACTACGCTTCAACTTTTGGAGCATTACCGGTGTGTTTACCATGGCACACTACGCTTCCACTTCCGGAGCATTACCGGTTTATACCATGGCACACTAGGCTTTTACTTCCGGAGTACTACCGGTGTGTTTACCATGGCACACTATGCTTCCTATTCCGGAGCATTACCGGTGTGTATACCATGGCACACTAGGCCTTTACTTCCCGAGCATTACCCGTGTGTATACCATGGCACATTATGCTTCCACTTACGGAGCATTACCGGTGTGTATACCATGGCATACTACGCTTCCACTTCCGGACCATTACCGGTGTGTATACCATGGACACTATGCTTCCAATTCCGGAGCATTACCGGTATATACCATGGTACACTAGGCTTTTACTTCCGGAGTATTACCGGTGTGTATACCATGGCACACTATGCTTCCACTTCTGGAGCATTCCCGGTGTGTATACCATGGCACACTACGCTTCTACTTTTGGAGCATTACCGGTGTGTATACCATGGACACTATGCTTCCAATTCCGGAGCATTACCGGTGTGTATACCATGGCACACTACGCTTCCACTTCCAGAGCATTACCGGTGTGTATACCATGGACACTATGCTTCCACTTCCGGAGCATTACCGGTGTGTATACCATGGCACAATAGACTTTTACTTCCTGAGTATTACCGGAGTGTATACCATGGCACACTACGCTTCCACTTCCGGAGCATTACCGGTGTGTATACCATGGACACTATGCTTCCACTTCCGGAGCATTACCGGTGTGTATACCATGGCACACTAGGCATTTACTTCCGGAGCATTACCCGTGTGTATACCATGGCACACTATGCTTCCACTTCCGGAGCATTACCGGTGTGTATACAATGGACACTATGCTTCCACTTCTGGAGCATTACCGGTGTGTATACCATGGACAATGTGCTTCCAATTCCGGAGCATTACCGGTGTGTATACCATGGCACACTATGCTTCCACTTCCGGAGCATTACCGGTGTGTATACCATGGACACTATGCTTCCACTTCTGGAGCATTACCGGTGTGTATACCATGGACAATGTGCTTCCAATTCCGGAGCATTACCGGTGTATACCATGGCACACTACGCTTCCACTTCCGGAGCATTACTGGTGCGCATACCATGGCACACTAGGCTTTTACTGCCGGAGCATTACCCATGTGTATACCATGGACACGACGCTTCCACTTCCGCAGCATTACCGGTGTGTATACCATGGACACTATGCTTCCACTTCTGGAGCATTACCGGTGTGTATACCATGGACAATGTGCTTCCAATTCCGGAGCATTACCGGTGTATACCATGGCACACTACGCTTCCACTTCCGGAGCATTACTGGTGCGCATACCATGGCACACTAGGCTTTTACTGCCGGAGCATTACCCATGTGTATACCATGGACACGACGCTTCCACTTCCGCAGCATTACCGGTGTGTATACCATGGACACTACGCTTCCACTTCAGGAACATTACCACTGTGTATACCATGGCACACTAGGCTTTTACTTCTGGAGCATTACCTGTGTGTATACCATAGCACACTACGCTTCCACTTCCGCAGCATTACCCGTGTGTATACCATGGCACACTAGGCTTCCACTTCTGGAGCATTACTGGTGTGTATATCATGGCACCCTACGCTTTTACTTTTGGAGTATTACCGGTGTGTCTACCATGGCCATTACGCTTCCACTTCTGGAACATTACCGGTGTGTTTACCATGGCACACTACATTTCCATTTCTGGAGCATTACCGTTGTGTTTATCATGGCACATTACGGTTCCACTTCCAGATCATTACTGGTGTGTTTACCATGGCACACTATGCTTCTGAAGCATTACCGGTGTGAATACCATAGCACACTACGCTTCCACTTCCGATTACTGGAAATGCTCCACTTCCAGAGCATTACCGGTGTGTTTACCATGGCACACTACGCTTCCAGTTCCGGAGCATTACCGGTGTGCATACCATGGCATACTACGCTTCCACTTCCGGAGCATTACCGGTGTGTATACCATGGACACTATGCTTCCAATTCCGGAGCATTACCGGTGTATACCATGGTACACTAGGCTTTACTTCCGGAGTATTACCGGTGTGTATACCATGGCACACTACGCTTCCACTTCCGGAGCTTTACCGGTGTGTATACCATGGACACTATGCTTCCAATTCCGGAGCATTACCGGTGTATACCATGGTACACTAGGCTTTTACTTCTGGAGCATTACCGGTGTGTATACCATGGCACACTACGCTTCCACTTCCGGAGCATTACCAGTGTGTATACCATGGACACTATGCTTCCAATTCCGGAGCATTACCGGTGTATACCATGGTACACTAGGCTTTTACTTCCGGAGTATTACCGGTGTGTATACCATGGCACACTACGTTTCCACTTCCGGAGCATTACCGGTGTGTATACCATGGACACTATGCTTCCAATTCCGGAGCATTACCGGTGTATACCATGGTACACTAGGCTTTTACTTCCGGAGTATTACCGGTGTGTTTACCATGGCACACTACGCTTCCACTTCCGGAGCTTTACCGGTGTGTATACCATGGACACTATGCTTCCAATTCCGGAGCATTACCGGTGTATACCATGGTACACTAGGCTTTTACTTCCGGAGCATTACCGGTGTGTATACCATGGCACACTACGCTTCCACTTCCGGAGCATTACCAGTGTGTATACCATGGACACTATGCTTCCAATTCCGGAGCATTACCGGTGTATACCATGGTACACTAGGCTTTTACTTCCGGAGTATTACCGGTGTGTATACCATGGCACACTATGCTTCCACTTCTGGAGCATTACCGGTGTGTATACCATGGCACACTACGCTTCTAATTTTGGAGCATTACCGGTGTGAATACCATGGACACTATGCTTTCAATTCCGGAGCATTACCGGTGTGTATGCTATGGCACACTACGCTTCCACTTCCGGAGCATTACCGGGGTGTATATTACCGGTGTGTATACCATGGCACACTACGCTTCCACTTCCGGAGCATTACCAGTGTGTATACCATGGACACTACGCTTCCACTTCCGGAGCATTACCAGAGTGTATACCATGGCATACTAGGCATTTACTTCCGGAGCATTACCAGTGTGTATACCATGGCACACTATGCTTCCACTTCCGGAGTATTACCGGTGTGTATACCATGGCACACTATGCTTTCACTTCTGGAGCATTACCAGTGTGTATACCATGGACACAATGCTTCCACTTGCGGAGCATTACCGGTGTGTATACCATGGCACACTACGCTTCCACTTCTGGAGCATTACCGGTGTGTATACCATGGACACTACGCTTCCAATTCCAGAGCATTACTACTGTGTATACCATGGCACACTAGGCTTTTACTTCTGGAGCATTACCCATGTGTATACCATAGCACACTACGCTTCCACTTCCGGAGCATTACCTGTGCCTATACCATGGCACACTACGCTTCTACTTTTGGAGCATTACCGGTGTGTTTACCATAGCACACTACGTTTCCACTTCCGATTACTAAAAATGCCTCACTTCCGGAGCATTACCGGTGTGTTTACCATGGCACATTACGCTTCCAGTTCCGGAGCATTTCCGGTGTGTATACCATGGACACTATGCTTCCAATTCCGGAGCATTACCGGTGTATACCATGGTACAATAGGCTTTTACTTCCTGAGTATTACCGGTGTGTATACCATGGCACACTATGCTTCCACTTCCGGAGCATTACCGGTGTGTATACCATGGCACACTAGGCATTTACTTCCGGAGCATTACCCGTGTGTATACCATGGCACACTATGCTTCCACTTCCGGAGCATTACCGGTGTGTATACCATGGACACTATGCTTCCACTTCTGGAGCATTACCGGTGTGTATACCATGGACAATGTGCTTCCAATTCCGGAGCATTACCGGTGTGTATACCATGGCACACTATGCTTCCACTTCCGGAGCATTACCGGTGTGTATATCATGGACACTATGCTTCCACTTCTGGAGCATTACCGGTGTGTATACCATGGACAATGTGCTTCCAATTCCGGAGCATTACCGGTGTGTATACCATGGCACACTACGCTTCCACTTCCGGAGCATTACCGGTGCGCATACAATGGCACACTAGGCTTTTACTGCCGGAGCATTACCCATGTGTATACCATGGACACGACGCTTCCACTTCCGGAGCATTACCGGTGTGTATACCATGGACACTACGCTTCCACTTCCGGAACATTACCACTGTGTATACCATGGCACACTAGGCTTTTACTTCTGGAGCATTACCTGTGTGTATACCATAGCACATTACGCTTCCACTTCCGCAGCATTACCCGTGTGTATACCATGGCACACTAGGCTTCCACTTCTGGGGCATTATCGGTGTGTATATCATGGCACCCTACGCTTTTACTTTTGGAGTATTACCGGTGTGTATACCATGGCCATTACGCTTCCACTTCTGGAACATTACCGGTGTGTTTACCATGGCACACTACATTTCCATTTCTGGAGCATTACCGTTGTGTTTATCATGGCACATTACGGTTCCACTTCCAGATAATTACCGGTGTGTTTACCATGGCACACTATGCTTCTGAAGCATTACCGGTGTGAATACCATAGCACACTACGCTTCCACTTCCGATTACTGGAAATGCTCCACTTCCAGAGCATTACCGGTGTGTTTACCATGGCACACTACGCTTCCAGTTCCGGAGCATTACCGGTGTGCATACCATGGCATACTACGCTTCCACTTCCGGAGCATTACCGGTGTGTATACCATGGACACTATGCTTCCAATTCCGGAGCATTACCGGTGTATACCATGGTACACTAGGCTTTTACTTCCGGAGTATTACCGGTGTGTATACCATGGCACACTACGCTTCCACTTCCGGAGCATTACCGGTGTGTATACCATGGACACTATGCTTCCAATTCCGGAGCATTACCGGTGTATACCATGGTACACTAGGCTTTTACTTCCGGAGCATTACCGGTGTGTATACCATGGCACACTACGCTTCCACTTCCGGAGCATTAACAGTGTGTATACCATGGACACTATGCTTCCAATTCCGGAGCATTACCGGTGTATACCATGGTACACTAGGCTTTTACTTCCGGAGTATTACCGGTGTGTATACCATGGCACACTATGCTTCCACTTCTGGAGCATTACCGGTGTGTATACCATGGCACACTACGCTTCTAATTTTGGAGCATTACCGGTGTGTATACCATGGACACTATGCTTTAAATTCCGGAGCATTACCGGTGTGTATACTATGGCACACTACGCTTCCACTTCCGGAGCATTACCGGGGTGTATACCGTGGACACTATGGTTCCAATTCCGGAGCATTATCGGTGTATACCATGGTACAATACACTTTTACTTCCTGAGTATTACCAGTGTGTATACCATGGCACACTACGCTTCCACTTCCAGAGCATTACCGGTGTGTATACCATGGACACTACGCTTCCACTTCCGGAGCATTACCAGTGTGTATACCATGGCATACTAGGCATTTACTTCCGGAGCATTACCAGTGTGTATACCATGGCACACTATGCTTCCACTTCCGGAGCATTACCGGTGTGTATACCATGGCACACTACGCTTCCACTTCCGGAGCATTACCAGTGTGTATACCATGAACACTACGCTTCCACTTCCGGAGCATTACCAGGGTGTATACCATGGCATACTAGGCATTTACTTCCGGAGCATTACCAGTGTGTATACCATGGCACACTATGCTTCCACTTCCGGAGTATTACCGGTGTGTATACCATGGCACACTATGCTTTCACTTCTGGAGCATTACCAGTGTGTATACCATGGACACAACGCTTCCACTTGCGGAGCATTACCGGTGTGTATACCATGGAACACTACGCTTCCACTTCTGGAGCATTACCAGTGTGTATACCATGGACACTACGCTTAGACTTCCAGAGCATTACTACTGTGTATACCATGGCACACTAGGCTTTTACTTCTGGAGCATTACCCATGTGTATACCATAGCACACTACGCTTCCACTTCCGGAGCATTACCTGTGCCTATACCATGGCACACTACGCTTCTACTTTTGGAGCATTACCGGTGTGTTTACCATAGCACACTACGTTTCCACTTCCGATTACTAAAAATGCCTCACTTCCGGAGCATTACCGGTGTGTTTACCATGGCACATTACGCTTCCAGTTCCGGAGCATTTCCGGTGTGTATACCATGGACACTATGCTTCCAATTCCGGAGCATTACCGGTGTATACCATGGTACAATAGGCTTTTACTTCCTGAGTATTAACGGTGTGTATACCATGGCACACTAGGCTTCCACTTCCGGAGCATTACCGGTGTGTATACCATGGACACTACGCTTCCACTTCCGGAGCATTACCGATGTGTATACCATGCCACACTAGGCATTTACATCCGGAGCATTACCCGTGTGTATACCATGGCACATTATGCTTCCACTTCCGGAGCATTACCGGTGTGTATACCATGGCACACTACGCTTCCGCTTCCGGAGCATTACTGGTGTGTATACTATGGACACTATGCTTCCAATTCCGGAGCATTACGGGTGTATACCATGGTACACTAGGCTTTTACTTCCGGAGTATTACCGGTGTGTATACCATGGCACACTATGCTTCCACTTCTGGAGCATTACCGGTGTGTATACCATGGACACTATGCTTTCAATTCCGGAGCATTACTGGTGTGTATACCATGGACACTACGCTTCCACTTCCGGAGCATTACCAGTGTGTATACCATGGCATACTAGGCATTTACTTCCGGAGCATTACCAGTGTGTATACCATGGCACACTATGCTTCCACTTCCGGAGCATTACCGGTGTATACCAAGGTACACTATGCTTTTACTTCCGGAGTATTACCGGTGTGTATACCATGGCACACTATGCTTCCACTTCTGGAGCATTACCGGTGTGTATACCATGGACACTATGCTTCCAATTCCGGAGCATTACCGGTGTATACCATGGTACACTAGGCTTTTACTTCCGGAGCATTACCGGTGTGTATACCATGGCACACTACGCTTCCACTTCCGGAGCATTACCGGTGTGTATACCATGGACACTATGCTTCCAATTCCGGAGCATTACCGGTGTATACCATGGTACACTAGGCTTTTACTTCCGGAGTATTACCGGTGTGTATACCAAGGCACACTATGCTTCCACTTCTGGAGCATTACCGGTGTGTATACCATGGCACACTACACTTCTAATTTTGGAGCATTACCGGTGTGTATACCATGGACACTATGCTTTTAATTCCGGAGCATTACCGGTGTGTATACTATGGCACACTATGCTTCCACTTCCGGAGCATTACCGGTGTGTATACCATGGACACTATGCTTCCAATTCCGGAGCATTACCGGTGTATACCATGGTACAATACACTTTTACTTCCTGATTATTACCGGTGTGTATACCATGGCACACTACGCTTCCACTTCCAGAGCATTACCGGTGTGTATACCATGGCACACTATGCTTCCACTTCTGGAGCATTACCAGTGTGTATACCATGGACACAACGCTTCCACTTCCGGAGCATTACCGGTGTGTATACCATGGCACACTACGCTTCCACTTCCGATTACTAAAAATGCCTTACTTCCGGAGTATTACCGGTGTGTATACCATGGCACACTACGCTTCTACTTTTGGAGCATTACCGGTGTGTTTACCATAGCACACTACGTTTCCACTTCCGATTACTAAAAATGCCTCACTTCCGGAGCATTACCGGTGTGTTTACCATGGCACACTACGCTTCCAGTTCCGGAGCATTACCGGTGTGTATACCATGGACACTATACTTCCAATTCCGGAGCATTACCGGTGTATACCATGGTACAATAGGCTTTTACTTCCTGAGTATTACCGGTGTGTATACCATGGCACACTACGCTTCCACTTCCGGAGCATTACCGATGTGTATACCATGCCACACTAGGCATTTACTTCCGGAGCATTACCCGTGTGTATACCATGGCATATTATGCTTCCACTTCCGGAGCATTACCGGTGTGTATACCATGGCACACTACGCTTCCGCTTCCGGAGCATTACCGGTGTGTATACTATGGACACTATGCTTCCAATTCCGGAGCATTACGGGTGTATGCCATGGTACACTAGGCTTTTACTTCCGGAGGATTACCGGTGTGTATACCATGGCACACTATGCTTCCACTTCTGGAGCATTACCGGTGTGTATACCATGGACACTATGCTTTCAATTCCGGAGCATTACCGGTGTGTATACCATGGGCACTACGCTTCCACTTCCGGAGCATTACCAGTGTGTATACCATGGCATACTAGGCATTTACTTCCGGAGCATTACCAGTGTGTATACCATGGCACACTATGCTTCCACTTCCGGAGCATTACCGGTGTGTATACCATGGCACACTACGCTTCCACTTCCGGAGCATTACCAGTGTGTATACCATGGACACTATGCTTCCAATTCCGGAGCATTACCGGTGTATACCATGGTACACTAGGCTTTTACTTCCGGAGTATTACCGGTGTGTATACCATGGCACACTATGCTTCCACTTCTGGAGCATTACCAGTGTGTATACCATGGACACAACGCTTCCACTTCCGGAGCATTACCGGTGTGTATACCATGGCACACTACGCTTCCTCTTCCGGAGCATTACCGGTGTGTATACCATGGACACTACGCTTCCACTTCCAGAGCATTACTACTGTGTGTACCATGGCACACTAGGCTTTTACTTTTGGAGCATTAACGGTGTGTTTACCATAGCACACTACGTTTCCACTTCCGATTACTAAAAATGCCTCACTTCCGGAGCATTACCGGTGTGTTTACCATGGCACACTACGCTTCCAGTTCCGGAGCATTACCGGTGTGTATACCATGGACACTATGCTTCCAATTTCGGAGCATTACCGGTGTATACCATGGTACAATAGGCTTTTACTTCCTGAGAATTACTGGTGTGTATACCATGGCACAATACGCTTCCTCTTCCAGGGCATTATCGGTGTGCATACCATGTACACTACGCTTCCACTTCCGGAGCATTACCGATGTGTATACCATGCCACACTAGGCATTTACTTCCGGAGCATTACCCATGTGTATACCATGGCACATTATGCTTCCACTTCCGGAGCATTACCGGTGTGTATACCATGGCACACTACGCTTCCGCTTCTGGAGCATTACCGGTGTGTATACCATGGACACTATGCTTCCAATTCCGGAGAATTACTGGTGTATACCATGGTACACTAGGCTTTTACTTCCGGAGTATTACCGGTGTGTATACCATGGCACGCTATGCTTCCACTTCTGGAGCATTACTGGTGTGTATACCATGGACACTATGCTTTCAATTTCGGAGCATTACCGGTGTGTATACCATGGCACGCTACGCTTCCACTTCCAGAGCATTACCGGTGTGTATACCATGGACACTATGCTTTCAATTCCGGAGAATTACCGGTGTGTATACCATGGCGCGCTACGCTTCCACTTCCGGAGCATTACCGGTGTGTATACCATGGACACTATGCTTTCAATTCCGGAGCATTACCGATGTGTATACCATGGCACGCTACGCTTCCACTTCTGGAGCATTACCGGTGTGTATACCATGGACACTATGCTTTAAATTCCGGAGCATTACCGGTGTGTATACCATGGCACGCTACGCTTCCACTTCCGGAGCATTACCAGTGTGTATACCATGGACACTACGCTTCCACTTCCGGACAATTACCGGTGTGTATACCATGACACACTAGGCATTTACTTCCGGAGCATTACCAGTGTGTATACCATGGCACACTATGCTTCCACTTCCGGAGCCTTACCGGTGTGTATACCATGGCACACTACGCTTCCACTTCCGGGGCATTACCGGTGTGTATACCATGGACACTATGCTTCCAATTCCGGAGCATTACCGGTGTGTATACCATGGCACACTACCACTTAACCACTTAACACTGTCTGAGCTTTGGATTCACCTCATTAGTACCAGTGTAACACCCAAATATAGCAATAAGCAGCAGATAGGTGATCAGTCAGGCTTTGTAAAGGGCTTTCAGCAGCGCTGCAAGGAAATGCATGGGTTCTCGGATTTCCACTTCCGGCAGTGCCACATACTTCAGTCCGTGTTAAACTAGGATAGGCCCACGTGATGTGACATTACATTAAACAAATCTGTGCCTGGGCCACGGGGTGAACAACAAGGAGGAAAGATTGCGGGCTTTCTCCCCTGGTCTGTTTCCTGTTGTGAATAGATTCCATTTTGTGTGGGGCATCTGCTTTTGGTGAATACCATTCCTGTGGAAGAGTGCCTTCTCTGGGTTCTTAGGTCTTCACGATCTGGCTAGGGAGCAGGCTTATGCATGGCCCTGTGGGACATTTTAAGTCATGACTATGGCCAATGCAAAATATTCTAAAGGAAAACATCACAAAGTTATTGAAACATATCTGTTAAGGAGCTTAAATAATCGTAGCACAATAAAAATAACTCAGCTCTTCAATAAAAATGCATTGAATGGAATCATGTAATGTGTTCTGGAGTATTAATGTTCTTTCCAAATTAGTTATGAGATTGAATTAAAAAAACGTAATTTATGAATTTCAATTTTTTGCTATATGATGTTATAGCCTGCTTGCAGAGCGAACACATTCATATGAGTTACCATGCTACAAAATCACTACGGATGACAGAAATATTTGCAGTGTGCAACACAAATGCTCAAATAATAATACAACATTTGGGAGGAAAGATGGGGCCCTGAGATGTACAGTACCTTATAGGGTGCCCTACTGCCTTTTAACGTTTATTCCTTGCTATCTCGTGTCCAGCCTGACAAATCACAATAATTTTTATTTTCTCAGTAGATTTCATTTCTAAAGGTATATCATTAAATAAAGAAATATGTGAGGTACTCAGCATTGTAATCTCAAAGTCTGTTATGATATATACACACATACATCCCACCAACACACATCATATCACAACTCACCACTACATTCCACACCATGCCAGTGCCCTTACGTCAGTACACTAAGCACAACTTGCACACAAACTTTACAGTACTAAACACAGCAGCTACATTGCTCTACAACATACCTTAAAAACATTGCCAATATCTCTGGCTAAACGCTTATAAGGTCCCAAAGGCGAGACCTATTGGCTATGCCAATGCTTGTTATTATTTACAATTAAGCAGAGTAAAGCACCTGCTCATAGCCTTGGAACAATAGCCAAGGAAAGTGGGGCACGATGTGTGGAGCTCCTGATGGATGCAGCATGTCAAGCTCACATGGACTCAATAGAGTGACATTCCTAACACCACACAAATAACAAAATAATAAAGCACTGAAGCAGCAGATATCTCCAAGATTGAGAAAAATCAAAGAATCAGAACCCGGAACTGCTGCACCAAGAATGCACAGAACCAGCAAATCCCAGAACTGCGTCTCTTTACCAAGGGCTGGTTTATGATACTTAGTAACAGTGAAAAGGCTACAAATAAGAAAGAACCCTGTAAGAAAAACAACAGCTCTGAGTTCGGTTTTTCCTCCCAATCCATGAATGCTACCTCTGTTGTAGAGGTGTTGTGAGCCCTGTGCATAGCTCTCAACTTCCACTCTTTTGGAGGGTGTCATCTTCCTTGAACTCCTCTTCACCCTCCAAACAAGGCGCAAGGCCATTAACCCTTCCAACATTTTTTATTTCCATTGATTTCAATGGAATCAGGGTCAAAAATCGCAGAATCTTATTCTCAGTCTCAAAAGGTTGAAAAGCATGCATCATGCCCTGAGGATGAAAAGCTGTACTGTACTGCTAGTTTTTGTTTTAATAATCTTTCAGGGATAGCTTGCCCAGCACGGAAATACTAGATAAAATCATTTCAGCATTATCTACTGTTCTGAATTTGTATTACAAAGGAGAAACAAGCACTGTCTGTATTGATTTTTCCACTTTTTTTTACCAGTCTTTACATAATCTTGTGAGCCCCGCCCTCTCGTTCCCCACCGCTTTCTGACCCTCAAGTTTTGAGGAGAGCAGGAGTGGGGCTGGACTTGAAAACTTCTTGATCGGAGGGTGCTCAGCAGGGGCTGCAGGTCTCTGTAATAGAACATACACTAAAACTTGAATTGGTTATGGAGAATGAGGGCAAGGATTTGTAGTGTGAAATCAGAGCAGTCTATATAAATCTCTTTCCAGAACTCCAAGGAAGTCATGACAGTAGCTGTTTCCTAGGAGTAAATTCAGATTTCTTTTGTAAATTCCTAGTTACTCAAATGCAAAAAAAAATTTCATGTTGATACGTAGCACGAGTACAGTCAAGAATGCACAAGTGCCGTCCATGTCCCATTACACCTGGTAGCTTTTTAAAATTTCTTTTAAGCCCCCAACATTTTGGTAGTGTTTTCTCCCCATTCACATCCTGGATATAGATATACTCTTGGCCTTGGCAGGAGTAAATCGTCAAATGTATCCATGGTGGAAATGTGCCTTCTAAACCCTTGTGACTACACACAAGCTCGCATGTTTGTGGATGTTCACTAACATTTTTAATGCTTAATGGTGTATACCTACTCCACGGCTCACACTACGCTTACTTCGGATCCACTGGGGCGACGGCCTCTTGTAATTGGCCCTTTGGCAATAAATCAGATACTCCCTGCATGTTCTGGCTATTTGGCTTCGGGGCCCAGGCAAACCGATCGGCTACTACTGCCCCTAATGCCCACGCCCTCACTTCCTTCTTGTCTCCCTTGAATCTGCACTAGACTCTCCTCCATATTGGGCCGTGAAGCTCACAGCAACAATGAAAGGACAAGCCCCCCTGGGATAGCGCTATGTTCAGCCTTCAACTCTCAGCACATCCTTACCTCTCCCTGGTTTTCTGTGACGACCAGATTTTTATTTTATTTTTATTTTATCTCTATATAACTATGTTCCCCCCAAATCCCTCAACACCGCACTCAAGAAATATGGCACCAACTCTTGGAGTATCCGATATCCTAACAATCTCTCTATTGACGCAAAAAAGAAGTTCAAACACAGCCTTCTTAAACAACTACCTGAAAAACTAATAGCTGATACCTTCTACGGCGCGGTCAATGGCAACAAGAAAACTGACTTCGTTTTCTACTCAAAATGCACTGCTAAGTGGAGAAGCCTCTTCCTTATCCACTTACAGGTGTCCAAATCAATCAAAATCCCCTATGGAATTAAACTCGCCACTTCCCCCTCACCAACCTTTAGAGGGGAAATTTCCATTTCTATTTTCAGGACAGAGAACATACTGATACAAGCAACAGACCATAACTTCACCATCTTCGACCAACACTATCCGTCCCTTCTCGCTACTTTAACACAGCCTGACCTTCTACCACATTCTCCCCTCTCCCCTCTACCTCCCTCAGCAGAACCTGATCTGTTGCGCCCAGTTGACTGCAGTGACTCCTTACACACCTTTGTTGAATCCTCTGACTCATTAAACTAACTTACTGCCCCCCCTGAGTCACGCTCTAGCTAAGTAACCACCAGAAAGACTTCGAAGGAACGCACCCTAACCAACGAACATACGGTAACAGCGCACTGACATACACCTAACAAGGCGCACCGACTTACACTTAAAGCACGACCTCGCCAGCCCCAAATCAAGACCAATCATCACGGAGTCCCTTACGGACGCACCCCTCTCAACTAATGCAGACCCTCCTCTGCCCACAAAAAATGCAGACCCTTCTCTGCCCACACAAAATGTCCACCTCCTCGACCTAAATGGCACTGGCCCTCACCATTGTGAAGCTCACTCACCCCCGTAACCACAAGTCCTGACGCGTCTTCATCCTCCCTTAGAGCTGGAAACCCCACCGACAGACTGTCCCAGCTCCTGAATCGAACAGAACAAAATCTTGTGTCAATAGCTAAAGACATCTCACATGTAAAAAAGGACCTCCTGATCCAGGCCAAGTTAACCTGCTGCCACACCCCTAGTAGGGAGAAGCTGCCTTCACGGTTAGGTTCCCCAACTCTCAACCAACATCCATATTGGATCACTATCCCCTTGAGTTGTGCGGCCCAGAGACCACACCGAGCTCACAGCCAGATATCCAATCTTGAAGCTGAAGTGCTCATAGATTCTCACAGCACTATGACCCAGAATATGGTGAACAAACCTTTATCCACTATCCCAGTAATCGTGGGCTCAAATAGAATACCTCGAATCCCCACATCACCCAGACCACCTGCACAATACACAACTATTCAGACACTATATACCACAAACAATAGTCCTTGCCAGCTAACATGCATGCTCCTCAACTGAAGATCAGCAGTAAAACACGCCACTGATATCGCAGAAGCCATACTGGATAATGAAATAGATACTGCATTCCTCACCGAAACCTGGCTAAATGAACACTCGACTCCCATGCTTGGCCTGCTCATTCCTCCCGGCTACACCATCATGAGACAGGACAGACCACAGAGACTAGGTGGGGGGCTGGCAATCATTCACAAAGAAGGTATCCATCTCACTCTCTTAACGACCGAAAAATACTTTACTTTCGAATACCTCGGAGCTCAACTTTCAGCTAAAGGCACCTTCCCCATCAAACTTCACAACATCTACCACCCTCCTGGTGATCGCACCCTCTTCTCAGAGGAACTTTTTTAATCTAATAACTCAGTTCTCCATTACTGACTTGAACTACGTTTTCTTGGGCGACTTCAATACTCAATGGAACAACCCAGAAGACACCTTGGTCCGCTCAATTACTAACCTTCTTGAAATAAATGACTTCAAACAATTCTGCAATGAACCACCCATTGCAAAGGCGCCACCCTAGATGCTATAATCAGCAAAAAGGAGCTGATCTCACTTCAATCCACCACACCTATCGACTGGTCCGACCACCATCTCATACTGTTTAAGATCACACAGCCCCTTCGAACAAACCTACGCATTGGGCTAGGATTATCAAACAAATCCCTATAACTGGATTGGAATCCAGGGTCTGGACCCAACTACAGTATCAACCTCTCAATCTCACCGCTGAGGACCTCACCACCAACTACAATACAGCGATGATTGATGTTCTTGACCAAGTGGCACCGCTCAAACTAAAACAATCTAGAAAATTACAATCGAAATCCTGGTTCAACACCAACCTCAACAATGAAAGGAGACAGCTAAGAAAGTCAGAAAGAATATGGAGACAGTATCCCTCTACAACACACCTCGCACTCCTAAGATCTGCACGGCTTTCTTATAAGAAACACATCTTTAGTGAAAAAGCCACCTTTTTTCGTAACCAACTTGACCGAGCTAAGAACAGACCCAGGGAGCTCTCCAACATGATCAAATGGCAAACTGCCCTTACCTCCCCTCACAAAACAACAGCCACTTACGAACGGTGTGAAGAAATTGCCAACTTCTTTACTGACAAAGTAGCAAAAATTGAGCAGTCCATCAATCTAGTCGAAAATCCGTCTTCTGTTCCAACCCACCCCGTTGACTCACTTTCCCCAATGGTTGCTCCCACCCCAGATTTTACTATTGACCAAATGGACCCAAGAAAACATATTGTCAACTCTGATCTCCGTCAATTGAAAAATGATGCGTATTGGTCTGACTTCAAACCCATGACAGAGAGTGAAGTCTACAATATAATTGCAAACCCCCCACTCAAATGATCCCCTCCCATCCACATTAGTACAAAACCTTAACCATATCATCGCCCCATTCTGGACAAAAATCATCAACTCCTCTTTCTCCTCAGGTCTTGTACCTGACTCCCTCCAACTAGGTCAAATCTCACCCATACTGAAAAAAACAGGGGCTGACCCCAATGACTTCAAAAACCTTCGACCTATCACCAACCACCCGTTCCTAGCCAAAACAATGGAGAAATGTGTCCTTCTACAACTCAATCATCATATTGAGCAATTCCATCTCCTTGACACCTTCCAGTCAGGATTCAAGAAAGGCTGTAGCATAGAAACTGCTATGCTAAATATTGCGTATGGCATTCGCAGATCCTTGGAGGAAGGTGACACATGTCTCCTAATCCTACTTGACTTATCTGCAGCTTTTGATACTGTTAACCACCCTGCATTAATTGAGACCCTCAAGAACCGCAGTGGTATCAATGGCACAGTCCTTAGCTGGTTCACTTCATACCTGCAACATCGCTCGCAACAAATAAAAATGAACAACTGTCTCTCAAAACCAACACCAGTTCCCCATGGTTACCCCAAGGCTCAATTCTTTCCCCTTCTCTTTTCAATTTCTTCATGGAACCCCTTACTCTTATCTTGAACCAAGCAGGGGTAAAATATCACCTTTATGCCGATGATACCCAACTTTACTACAACATTAATCCACCGAGTGACATCATTCATCTGAATGATACACTAATCAAAGTACAATCTTGGCTTAACACCAGCCACTTAAAACTGAACCTCAATAAAACTGAAATACTACTTTTCTCCCCGAAAAACAACCCTCTTCCAATCCGAGATTGGCTCACTAACTTGGATGCTCTTAACTGCTCTCTTACACTATCCAACTCCGTAAAGTCCTTGGGCATCACTCTGGACAAAAATCTGGCAATGAAAGACCATATCAACAACTCAGCCAAAGGAGCGCTTTACACTCTTAAAAATATCAAGAAAATCAAACCTTTTATTCCGCCTGATGATTTAAAGATGGTAGTGCAGTCCCTTGTCCTCTCAAAACTGGATTATGGCAACGCCATCCTCACAGGAACTGCGAAAACCCCTACAACAGTTCTCAACATGGCTGCCCGGCTACTAACAGGTGTTAAATGATTTGAGCACATTACACCGGCTTTCAAGAACCTCAATTGGCTTCCCATCGAAGGTAGATGTATCTTCCAGACTGCTTGCATCACCCACAAAGCCTTTCACACCCATAACCCAAACTACCTAGGTTCCAAACTCTCCAAAGCAGGAAGAGCCAGGGCTCTGAGAAGCTCCAACTCACTTCTTCTCATCCCTCCCAAACAAAAAAGAAATCCTCACAGACTTGCTCATTCTCCGGAAATGCTCCTAGGATCTGGAATGCACTCCCTAGAGATCTCCGCTGTAACCCATCCTTTCCATGCTTCAAACGGGACCTTAAATTCCTTCTGCTCAACAAATACTTTCATACTCAATCTAACTAAGCTTTGCTCCCAATTGAGTCACACAATCCTTTTAGACCTTATAAGGCAGGCATCCGATTTTGATGTTTTCAGCTTCCTCTTTGTCATTCATGCCATAAACTTGTCCTGTTATAATGTCCGGTAACTTCCTTGACTGTATAATCGATTTCCTTGACATGTTTATTTGGATGTACCTTTATGTTTTGATCTGTATACTTTTATGTACTTCTATGGAACGGCCCGGAACTATATGTAAAGCGCTCTGAGGGTTAGCGGGGGTAGAGAAAGGCTGAAAAACAGAGACAAAGGGGGAAATCAGGAATAAAAATAACCTGAAAGAGTGAGCTAATGGGGTAGGTTGAGTATGTTGGCGGAAGAAAGAAGTATGAGGGGAATTCAAAATGATGCCGCTTTTGTATTCTGCATCCCTGACATTCACCAGCGGCGCTGGCGGACTTCTGACAAACATTTGGACTGTGCACTTATTTCTTATACAAATTAAGCACTGCTTCTATCTGCCATTTTTATCCCTTCTCCTCCTCAACTCTGCCCATCACCACCTTGTAGGGAGTAGCATATAGCACTTAAAAAATGCATAGGCCTTCCCTTGCACATACTGCTGGACTCCCGATCCTCTTTTAGCATGCACAGGACAAGCTGATATTTAAGAGAGGAGACAGAGCAATCTGGGGGAATAATGAGAAGCAGTCAAGGAACAAACGAGTCCAGTCCAAGGAGACTAGCAGGTTTCGAAGCGCTCATCTTTAGTAGTTTGGTCTAAGCACAAAGGCAAACTCCAAAGTACATTAATGTGGAAAACAAATCAACTATACAGTAAGAAGTTAGATACTTACTATTTTAATGACAGATACAGTAAAAAATAAGAATATAAAAACAGATAAGATGTAAAGCAGATAAAGGCTTCAAAAGCTGTATCTAAAACAAAATTCTTAAAAATCAGGGAAACTATTGGGCATAAAGTAAAATGAAGCACATTAAGGGCCCTATTACTATGTCGGTCGGAGTTGCCTCTGACCTACACCACCTCAGTGTGGGAACCGACCGCAGCACAAGCTCCCATAGAGAAATGGGAGTTTGTGTAAATCAATCAATCAATCAATCATGTCACTTATAAAGCGCACTACATACCCGCGAGGGTCTCAAGGCGCTGGGGGAAGAGGGGGGTGGTGCTGCTACTGATCGAAGAGCCAGGTCTTGAGGAGTCTTCTGAAGGCCAGTAGGTCTTGGGTCTGTCGGAGGTTGGTGGGGAGGGTGTTCCAGGTCTTGGCGGCGAGGTGGGAGAAGGATCTGCCGCCGGCGGTCGTTTTCCGGATGCGGGGGACTGTGGCGAGGGCGAGGCTGGTCGAGCGGAGCTGGCGGGTGGGGGTGTAGAAGCTGAGTCGTCTGTTGAGGTAGGCTGGTCTGGAGTTGTGGAGTGCTTTGTGTGCGTGGGTGAGGAGCTTGAAGGTTATCCTCTTGTTGACAGGGAGCCAGTGCAGGTCTCTCAGGTGGGGTGTGATGTGGCTGCGTCGGGGGATGTCGAGGATAAGACGTGCAGAGGCGTTCTGGATGCGTTGCAACCGTCTCAGGAGCTTAGCCGTCGTTCCTGCGTAGAGGGCGTTTCCGTAGTCCAGCCTGCTGGTGACGAGGGCCTGGGTGACTGTTTTTCTTGTTTCGGTGGGGATCCACTTGAAGATCCTGCGGAGCATTCGGAGGATGTTGAAGCAGGATGAGGAAACGGCGTTGACCTGCTTAGTCATGGAGAGGGTGGGGTCGAGGATGACCCCTAGGTTGCGTACGTGGTCGGTGGGTGGCGGGGCTGTTCCCAGTGATGTTGGCCACCAGGAGTCGTCCCAGGCTGAAGGGTTGGAACCAAGGATGAGGACCTCCGTCTTGTCCGAGTTCAGCTTCAGGCGGCTGGTCCTCATCCATTCGGCGACGGCCTTCATTCCTTCGTGGAGGTGGGCTTTGGCGGTGTGAGGGTCTTTGGTGAGGGAGAGGATCAGCTGGGTGTCGTCGGCGTAGGAGATGATGTTGAGGTTGTGCTGTCGGGCGACGTGGGCGAGGGGTGCCATGTAGATGTTGAACAGCGTTGGGCTGAGGGAGGAGCCTTGGGGTACGCCGCAGATGATCTTGGTGGCCTTGGATCGGAAGGGGCGAGGCGGACGCTTTGTGTTCTGGCCGGAAAGGAAGGATGTGGTCCAGTCCAGGGCCTTCTCTTGGATCCCGGCGTCGTGAAGGCGTGTCCGTAGTGTGTGGTGGCAGACCGTGTCGAAGGCGGCTGATAGGTCCAGGAGGATGAGGGCTGCTGTTTCTCCGTTGTCTAGCAAGGTCCTGATGTCATCGGTGGCGGCGATGAGGGCGGTTTCGGTGCTGTGGTTGCTGCGGAAGCCGGACTGGGAAGGGTCCAGGATGTTGTTCTCCTCGAGGTAGCGGGTCAGTTGTTTGTTGACAATTTTCTCGGTGACCTTCGCGGGGAACGGGAGCAGAGAGATGGGTCGGAAGTTCTTGAGGTCCTTGGGGTCTGCCTTGGGTTTCTTGAGTAAGGCGGTGATCTCGGCGTGCTTCCAGCTTTCCGGGAAGGTTGCTGTCTCGAAGGAGATGTTGATTATTTTCCGGAGATGGGGCGCGATGGCTGTACTGGCTTTGTTGAAGATGTGGTGAGGGCACGGGTCTAGCGGTGAACCGGAGTGGATGGTGTTCATGATTGATTGATTGATTGATTGGTATCACAGGCATACCAAGTTGTTTTATTTTAGGAATTTTACGGACAGGTCTTCCATGACCCTGTGGTCTTGCAGGAAAAGTGGCAAGGGTATGTTAACATTCCAACATAGTTCAGACAGTGGCAAATCACCCTGCACAACTTTGCTCAATCAACCTCAGAATTCCAGCACTCTCAATTCAGCTATCCAGCAGAGGTTCACAGCTTCCAGCAACAGAAGTCAAGCGGACAGTCTGGAATATTTTAATTTCTTGTGAGTTTCTAGCTTTACAGGCATCTACCGAATAATATTGCTTGTCTTTCTCGTCTTCAGGTTATGAAATAGGGAAAATGGATGAGGAGGGACTCCCATTGACCTTGGTCTGATCTGTTTCTGTCTCAGGTACTAGTCTCAGGCAAATAAGTGGGGTAACGTTTTTATCAGGACAAGTGAGGGAATGCTGGGTGGTAGGAATTTTGTGGTTCCCTGTGGATTTCAGAAGGTTATGTCACAGAATTGTAAGGAAAATGTGTGATTTTAGGCAAAGTTTGATCTTTGCAGGGCATTTTGGTAAAAGAATACATTGTATGATCCACGCAAAACACACCACCCTGGTCTCCCACAGGTGTCAACTTTTCAGAAAAGTCTGGGTTTGGTAAGTTTTCCCAGGAGGAGGCTGAGTCTCGGCGCAATTACCACAACTACATGTTTTGCAGATGTCTCTAAATTACATTTTGGGAACTTTTGTATTGTAGGCATATGGCCCCACACAAGAGATGTGGAAACTCTTGGTGGTAGGAAATCTGTGGATCCCTGTACGTTCTGGAACTTTCCCTCACAGATGTGTGAGGAAAAATGTGTTTTTAGCCAAAGTTTGAGGTTTACAAGGGCTTCTGGGTAAGAAAACCTTTTGAGATTCCCGCAGGTCACACTACCCTGTATTCCGCTGGGTTTCTAGTTTTCAGAAATGCCTGGGTTTGGTAGGTGTGCCTGGGATCCAGCTGAGCTAGGGCCAAAATCCACAGCTTCTCAAATTACAAAAAAAAGGGTTGGATTTGTGTTATGTTATGTTAATGCGACTTGTAGAGCGCACGTATACCAAAAGCTGTCTTGGTGCTGTCTGCTCCTGAGATGGAAAGGCCTAAACATTTGTGGAAACAGTGGAAAGATTTGGGGGCCTATTACTATCACTGTCGCAAACCCTCCGACCTTAGGTCGGAGGCTTTGCGACCGACAACTTCGATTTCAATTCTGACCAGCTGATTACAATACAGCCGGTCGGAATTGTAACCAGCCGGTCATTCCGGCTGGCTTCTGACGGGCTCAAGGAGCCCATCGGCCAGTCGGAACCAGCCCGTAATCCATATGGACGGCGTTTTACGCTGTCCGGATTACGATGCACGGTTTCCGGCAGGCTTTCTATGCTGGGCTTTCCGACATGGAAAGCCTGTAGGAAAGTGTGTTTGGGGGCCCCTAGCAGGGCCCCCTTCTGTTTTCGGCCTCCGGTTGGGTGCCGATGGTGCCCCCTTGTTGATCCCTGCACCTTGTGGCAGGCATCTTGAGGTGCCTGCCACGGGGTGCAGGGATTAACACAACCTCCCATTTCCCTATAGGAGCTTATGCTACGGCCAGTTTACCGCCGTAACACATGCTCCCATAGGGAAATGTGGGAATGCGACCACACCATGTGCGGTCGCATCATAATTAGGCGATCGGGACCGCCGACCGGAGGTCGGTCGGTCCAGTTTCTGCCACAGTGTCGGTCAGAGGAAGCTCCGACCGATATTGTAATAAGCCCCAAAATGTGTACATGTTATGTTTTGGGCCCTGTCTTATTGCAGGAGCTAGTCCCACACACACAAGTGGGGTACCATTTTTATCGGGAGACATGTCAGAGTGCTGGGTGGTAGGAAATCTGTGGATCCCCACAGATTCCAGAACTTTCCATCACAGAAATATGAGGAAAATTTATGTTTTTAGCCAAAGTTTGAGATTGATCAGAGTTTCTAGTTAAAAAAACAATGTCCACAGAAGTACCCTACTCAGATCAAAGCATGTGGGAAAGAAATACCCCGGGTGTCAACCACTCAAATGCGGGAAGGAAGCAATTCCTTTTTGTTAAATAACCCTCACACACTCTAGTAGTGTCATGCTTCATCATCGGGTTCACCCTGACTCCTAAAGGTCAGGGTGGGCTTAACCATATTTCAGGGAACACTTAGGAGAATAAGGCCAGGGGGTATAAAGATTAAAACTCCTTTCGCGGTTCCAGGTATCCCTTTATTAGCGGAACCGTGGGGTATATTAAAATAAGGAAAAAAAATATATATGGGTCGCCAGGAAATAATGGTCTTATGACCCTAGTGCCAACATGTTTCAGTCCTCCAAAAAAGGCCCATTCAGGTCCGGGACTTTCTTCAGGGCAAAAATATGTATCCTCCCTGGTTAGTTGGTGTAGGAATGTCCTATGTTTTTTAGGTTGTAGAGGGCAGAAAGCTGCACCTATACGAAAAAGGAACCAGATCACTTATCTTTCCTCCTGTTCTGTAATGTTTTCACTCCATCTGTAAGAGAAACATATCAGGGAATTGGTTTTTGCGCTTCATTTTCCCATGCATGTTGCGCTTTCATTACCCATACTTGCCATTCGGGATGGGTGTGAAAGTGCGATTGGATTCCGAAGTTATCGTAATCATAGTCATGTTTCGCAGTGAACATTCAGTTGAAGCATTTATCCGTGTGTAGTGGCGATGTCAATCGCATACTGCCACTCAACCCAAATTAAAAGTGTAAGTATACATATACGTGTCACATCCACCACGCATCCTGCCATCCATACCATATCGCTACTTTCGTAGAGCCACACGCTTACCCATACGACAAAGAACATCTTACCCCATTATGGAGGTATAACTTGTCTCAAGAGATAGCGGCACAGTGTGGGGTAGCCTTGTAGTCAGACTCTAACAATCGAGTCCGGAATAAAGGGGAGACAAAATTGACAATAAACACTCACAGCATTAACGATCGGCACATTATCGTTTTTTGTTGTTCACGTACCATGTCTGTAATGTAACGTATTCCTGTCTTATACTCACTTCTTCAAAGGTCCTGTCCCGCTGCCTCACCTATTTGGTCCGCGCCTCCCGGCATTTACAATGTCAAGTGCCCGAGACTGGCTTTTACCAGCCATTTGGAGAGCACATCCGGGTGGCCGGCAGACGTGACTCCACCCCCTGCGCTCCGTGATGACGTCGTCCAAGTGAGTCGGACTGCACCAACCCGTCTGTCTCATGGGAACTGTGGTATCAGCCCCTCCCATAATAGCGCATGCCCGCGGCCACTAACTCACGCCGGAAACACGCCCCTTAATGTTTTTGATTGGCGTATGTTCGGATCAGATTATCGTAGCCTTAATTTTGAATAAATCCCTGTCTCACTGGCTGCCCCCGGAGCCTGTCATTTTCTTAAGACGGGGGAACCATGTCTGTTGGTTTATTAGTTTAATCATGATATTAGTGTCTCATATGGAGATAAAATGATTGAATTGGTCTGGTCATCTATCTCAAAATAATATTTCAAAGCAGTGTTCTCTAGGGCGGGCTAGCCACTGTGGATTAGTTGTAGTACCATTGATTGTCTATTGGTATCCCACTTATAATCTACATGCCGCTCATTTGTATACATGCATTGCACATAGATACATGTACCCAGATGGTGTGATACATATTCATCTTTGGTTCGGTTGATTCCATGGAATGGAATCGTTCAGTCCTGTCAAATGGGTCTGCAGCCTATAGACCCAGCGTTGTTCCCTTTCCAGTAATCTCTTTGCCACATTCATGCTGCCTTTTACCCTTTCAATAATGGTCCATTCAAGGTCTTTATCTGTATGTCCTTTCTCAAGGTAGTGGGCTGTCAGTTTAGTGGCTGAAATAGCTCGTCTTATTGTACTCCTGTGCTCGCTAATCCGCACTTTGGCCTTCCTGGTGGTCATGCCTATGTATTTAAGTTTACACGGGCATGTGATCATGTACACTATGTTGTCTTAGAAATGACATACAGATAAAGACCTTGAAAGGGTAAAAGGCAGCATGAATGTGGCAAAGCGATTACTGGAAAGGGAACAATGCTGGGTTTATAGGCTGCAGACCCATTTGACAGGACTTAACAATTCCATTCCATGGAATCAACTGAACCAAAGATGAATATGTATCACACCATCTGGGTACATGTATCTATGTGCAATGCATGTATACAGATGAGCGGCATGTAGATTATAAGTGGGATACCAATAGACAATCAATGGTACTACAACGAATCCACAGTGACTAGCCCGCCCTAGAGAACACTGCTTTGAAATATTAATTTGAGATAGATGACCAGACCAATTCAATCATTTTATCTCCATATGAGACACTAATATCATGATTAAACTAATAAACCAACAAACATGGTTCCCCCGTCTTAAGAAAATGACAGACTCCGGGGGCAGCCAGTGAGACAGGGATTTATTCAAAATTAAGGCTACGATAATCCGAACATATGCCAATCAAAAACATTAAGGGGCGTGTTTCCGGCATGAGTTAGTGGCCGCGGGCATACGCTATTACGGGAGGGGCTGAAACCACAGTTCCCATGAGACCGATGGGTCGGTGCAGTCCGACTCACTCGGACGACGTCATCACGGAGCGCAGGGGGTGGAGTCATGTCCGCCGGCCACCTGGATATGCTCTCCAAATGGCTGGTAAAAGCCGGTCTCGAGCACTTGACATTGCAAATGCCGAGAGACGCGGACCAAATAGATGAGGCAGCGGGGCAGGACCTTTGAGGAAGTGAGTATAAGACAGGAATACGCTTACATTACAGACACGGTACGTGAACAACAAAAAACGATAATGTGCCGATCGTTAATGCTGTGAGTGTTTGTTGTCAATTTTGTCTCCCCTTTATTCCGGACTCGATTTTTAGAGTCTGACTACAAGGCTACCCCACACTGTGCCGCTATCTCTTGAGACAAGTTATTCCTCCATAATGGGGTAAGATGTTCTTTGTCGTATGGGTAAGCGTGTGGCAGAGAGAAATTTGGGCACTACGAAAGTAGCGATATGGTATGGATGGCAGGATGCGTGGTGGATGTGACACGTATATGTATAATTACACTTTTAATTTGGGTTGAGTGGCAGTATGCGATTGACATCGCCACTACACACGGATAAATGCTTCAACTGAATGTTCACTGCGAAGCATGACTATGATTACGATAACTTCGGAATCCAATTGCACTTTTACACCCATCCCGAATGGCAAGTATGGGTAATGAAAGCGCAACATGCATGGGGAAATGAAGCGCAAAAACCAATTCCTGATATGTTTCTCTTACAGATGGAGTGAGACATTACAGAACAGGAGGAAAGATAAGTGATCTGGTTCCTTTTCGTATAGGTGCAGCTTTCTGCCCTCTACAACCTAAAAAAACTTAGGACATTCCTACACCAACTAACCAGGGAGGGTACATATTTTTGCCCTGAAGAAAGTCCCGGACCCGAATGGGCCTTTTTTGGAGGACTGAAACATGTTGGCACTAGGGTCATAGGACCATTATTTCCTGGCCACCCACATATATATTTTTTCCTTATTTTAATATCCCCACGGTTCCGCTAATAAAGGGATACCTGGAACCGCGGGAGGGGTTTTAATCTTTATACCCCCTGGCCTTATTCTCCTAAGTGCTCCCTGAAATATGGTTGAGCCCACCCTGACCTTTAGGAGTCAAGGTGAACCCGGTGATGAAGCATGACACTACTAGAGTGTGTGAGGGTTATTTAACAAAAAGGAATTACTTCCTTTCCCGCATTTGAGCGGTTGACACCCGGGCTATTTCTTTCTCACATGCTTTGATCTGTGGACATCTGTTGACATTGTACTTGACTTGTGAGGACGTATCCCTACTAGGAACCCCTCCCTTCCCTTCCAGCTCTGGAGGAGCTCTTTCCTTCCAGTAGCTATAGTTTATGAATAGTTAAAAAAAAACCTCATGAGATCCATGCAAGTCACACCGTCCTGGATTCCCCAGAGTGTCTATTTCTCGAAATATCTGGATTTGGGTGCCGACTGAGGTAGGGTCCTAATTCCACAGCCACCAACATTGCAAAAAAGGGTTGGTCTTAAGTGGAAAAATGTGATCTTTCCATGTTGTGGTTTTTGTCCTTTCTTTTCGCAGGCTCTTGGCCCACCCACATAAGTGGGGTACTGTTTTTTTCAGGAGACGTGGGGGATTACTGGATGGTAGGATGTAAGGAATTTTGCAGATCCTTACCGATTACTGGAACTTTCCCTCACATAATGTGAGGAAAATATTTGTTTTAAGCCAGTGCTTGAGGCTTGCAGGGGCTTCTGGGTAAGAAAAACTCATGAGAACCACACAAGTCACTCCACCCTGGACTTCCCCAGGTGTTTAGTTTTTGGAAATGTCTGGGTTTGATAGGTTTCCGATGAGTGACTGCTGAGCTAGGGCCCACTATCTGCAGCTACCCCAAAAAATGCATTGATTTTGCTGGCTGATATGTGATATCTCCAGGTTGCATTTTGGGGCATTTTGTGTCACAGTCGCTAGGTCCAACCACACAAGTGGGATACCATTTTCATTGGGAGACATGTAGGAATAGGACATTTGTCATTCCTCATTGGATTGCTCTACATTTATGGCTTCCAAATGTAAGGCAGTGTGCAAGAAAGAAGACATTTTGCAAAATGCCCTCTGAATCACATGATAGTACGAGTAACCACAAATTCAGAGGTGTACAAATAACCACCTTTTGTAAAGTCAGAATCGTACGTACATTTCAGAAATACATCGGTTTCCTTCATACCCATTTTTCATTCTTTATATTTTACCATATATTGCTATATAGTTGATACCAATGAAAAATAATCGTAAGGTGCAGCTCAGTTGTTGGCTCTGTGCATCTCATGTTTTTAAGAAATCAATACACCCTATATATCATATATCACGGTGACAAATTAGTTCTGTCTGAACATAACGGTATATTGCTTTCGTAAATTGGCCATTGTGGCAAGAAGTCACAGATGAATGCGTTGTCAAAAATTGCTGTTTTTTGCTACTTATTTTCATTATTTTTTTAATTTAACAGTAAGGGGCCAATTTATAATTTGACAGACAGTGATTTGGCAGTCAAGGCAATGGAGAAATTTACTCCATTGCCCTGACTGCTCCTCTGCCCACCAAATTATGAAAAGACCACCAAGCTGGCAGTCATGTCTTAAAGCACTGACAGGAACCACCGTCATAGCGGTCCCTTTCAATGCTTTTTGCAGTTTGAGGCACAGCTCCGTCAGGCATGACGGAGCGTATAGCTAACTGTTTTCTTGTTTATTATCAAAAAGAAAATCCCAAAGTTGGATTCTTCAATACTTGAAAATGAAAAAAGACAATACGCCCCTGCCATGGGAGTCCTCTCCCATGGCGAGAAGAGCATTTTGTCGTTTTCACTGTCCCTTACCACTAGGGTTTCCTGATGGTGTCAGGCAGGGAAACTGGCCTCTATTTCTGCCGATCTAAGTTAGGTTAGAGGTCATCAAAACATGATTAAATCCCTCTGACAGCACGATGGAGTAAGGGCTGCAGGGGGATTTATTCACGGCAGAGACAAAGTAGTCTCTGCAGTGATTAAACCAAAGGTCCGCCAGCATTTAAAGTGGGCGGCGGACTAAAGTCTTGGTGTTGTGCATACTCCGTTGCCGTTGCGAACAAGTATCCATACCACCAAGATATAAATCAGGCCCTTAGTTCCTTTGTGAAAAACTTGAGGAATCTACACAAATGACTCCTTGCTGAATTTAGAATGTTGTTTCATTTTCAGAAATGTGTAGATTTCCAGGCTCACCCATGAATATCAGGCCTATTTCCACCACAAGCTGCAGACCACAAAATTAGGGAAAATGCACTACATCTTAGAAAAATGCAAAAACTGTGGTAATTGTTTTTTTAATACAAGTCTGCTTGTTCTTGAACGCTGGGAAGATGGTGATCCTAGCTAAACAAACCTTTTGTTTATGCTATTTTTAGAACACAAACCATGTGTTTTCTGGCCCACCACTTTTTTTCTCATTTTTCCCACACAAAAAACTAAACTTCTCTATATTTTTACTACTTTCTTGGTTCCCGCCAGTTAAATCTACAACCACTGGGGCGCTAAGACTCCTAAGGATGTTGGAAAAAAGTATGCAAATTTGGCGTGGATAGCTTTTACAGGAAAAATAATTCTGATGTTTTAAATGAGAGCTACAAGTTCCAAAAAGGGCTTAGTAACTTGGGGGGGGTGTGTTGGACTGCAAAGTGATGGGTACACAAATGCACATGTTTCATGTTTCTGGCTATGGAAAGTGTGTGATATAAGGACGAATTTCAATCAGAAGCTCTCAGATGACAGATCATCTCCACCAAAACTCCAACATCATAAATCTTTACTTGGTATTTCAAAAGAGAAGAAGCTGATCATATGCGACACAGTAATTATTGGTACCGTCTGGTATCTCTCCACCATTACTATGCCTTACTAGATAATGACCCTGTAATGGGGAATAACATGCAGATACAGCGCTCCTGTTTACTTATGCTTTTCCCCCTTTATAGTGCCATTTTCTAGCCATGTGTTCCACATGCTTTTGGTAGGTTGAACTAATTCCCAGTTTCACTGCCCCTGGTATCTCCATATGATTTGTAACTGGAGAACTTTTAATGAAGCGGACTGACATCTTCCTCAGAGAAACCACTCAGAACGAGCTAAGTTCGAGCCATTGCTCTATTGAACCATAATAATTCCCAAACAAAACACCGTGAGATTTTGGCAGTCTACACACAGCCCACTCCATTAGGTATGGTTGGAAGAACTGAGTAAATTGGTGTTCGAGGAAAGAACCATGCAATGCGGCAAGTCTACTCACAGGGTTGTCAACTGCTTCTTACTCTGCTACCACTGCCCCTCCTGTGTTCAATCTCCTCTGCCCACCTGTGTACGTCCACTTCTTCTCCTTCTCTCCTGCCCCACTTCCAATGTTTCCATGGCCCTGTCTTATTTTATTTCCTCTTCCCATGGCATTGTCTGGTATTGCCCCCATTGTTTGTTTCCCATTCACCTGTCTCCCAACTCCTTCGTCTCCCCTCTTCTGTTTTCTCCTCTTCTGTGACTCTTGACTTTGCCTTGCTTGCTTCTCTCCACTCTGCTCTCTCATCCCAATGTGATGATGATGGCCGCTTCTGTTTTCCTGAACTGTTGGTCTCATGTACTGGTGTCAAAGTCTACTGTTGAGTCTCCACACCAACACACTGACAATGCCTGTTTCTGTCTCCCCACTAAACTGTCCATGCAGCTGTCTCCCTGTCTTGTGTCTCCTCTGACCCAATCACTTAGGGGTTTCCGCTTCCACGGTCCCTGCACCTGTTTCCCTTCATTGCAGTCTATTTACTTATTTACTCCTGTATGTCCACACTATCTATCTATCTATCTATCTATCTATCTATCTATCTATCTATCTGTCTGTCTGTCTGTCTCTGTCTGTCTCTGTCTGTCTGTCTATCTATCTATCTATCTATCTAACCACTGTACTGTTTCTTGGTGTTTGGGAGTTTAGGAATAGGCAAAAGAGGCAGAGGCCTTTAAATTGCATCTTTCAGACAGTAACAACTAACTAAACCTACAGAGCAGCCACATTCACATTGTTTTCTTGAAGCTGAGGTGGTAGTTAATAGACTGAAGATCCTCAAGAAGAGAATTCCATACTGGGGGAATGAGGACTGTTAGAACTGGGGTTTCTGGGTGGCAGAGGTATGTACCTTGTCCATGCCGGAACCACCACTCTAGTCAGGGTAAGCTAGATACACATTACAAGATAACCTGTACTCACCCTCTGGTAGCTTGGCACAGATCAGTCAGGCTTATCTAAAGAGGCACTGTGTAAAGTATTTGTGCAGCACACACACATAGTAAAACAATGAAAACACCACAAAAATACTCCACACAGGGTTAGTGTTAGACTTGGCATCTTTTGGCGTGTTTCCCATGAGTTTTTGCTTTCTACCCTCCCAGTTTTGACTCTGTTTTTGCTGGCGTAGTATTTCTGCGCACTTTTTGCACTGCTGATCAGTGGTACAGTGCAAGTGCTCCTGTGGTAAAGTATGTTATGGATTGGTGTTTCCATGATTGGCTGTTTGGTTTTCTTGTCAGCCCCTAGTAAAGTGCACTGAGTGTGCCAGGGCCTGGGAACCAAATGCTACGCGTGGGCCTGCAGCAGGGATTGTGCCACCCACGTGAGTAGCCCGGAAAAGGTACCTCAGACCTGCCATTGCAGAGTCTGCGCACAGTTTGTAACTGTCATGTCGACTTGGCCCGTGCACACACTGGCCAGTCCCTAACCTTCCCTTTTCTTACATGTCAGACACCCCTAAGGTAGGCCCAAAGTACCCCTGTGGGCAGGGTGCAGTGTATGTGAAAGGTAGGACATGCCCTGGTGTGTCTTTGCATGTCCTGATAGTGAATTACAGCCCATTTCGTTTTTCACTATCGTAAGGCTACCTGTTCCTCATAGGACAGAATGGGAAGTTTGTTTATAACATCTTATAAACATAACTGGCCCTGGGAACTAGGTGGGAAAATAAAATTTAGTATGCCTGAACTCATAATCTAACAATGCATCTTTTAGTAAAGGTGATTTTTACATTCTGTGTTTGAAAATACCACTTTTAGGAAGTAGGTATTTTCTTGCTCAGTCATCCCGTGTGCCTCTGCTGGAATGTGGATTGCCTGTCTGGGTTTTGGACGACAGATGGCTAGGAAGCAAGGGTGGCTCCCGATAGTCTAGGTAGGTCAGGAAAGGGCAGAATAGACCTGGGCTGCGATGGGGGAAGAGGGAGGAGATTTCCTTGCACCTCAAAGGGCCTGGTCTGCCTCTGACAATGCCGTCTCCACCCCCTGCCGGGAAATCACACCAGAGAAGGCAGAACTGGTTCTGGCTGGGCACAGACACCCTCTGCCTAGAGGATCAAAGGATTTTGGATACAAATACTGGGGCCCAGATCCCTGAACTTTAGAACTCTTTTGGATCAAGAAGACTGCCAAGAAGAAGAGCTGGAGAAGCTGTGAGGAGGGACTACCACTTTGCTGTGTGCTTTGCTGTGTTGGCCTACAGTGGCTGCTTCTGTCTTGGGCAGTGAAAGGACTGGACTGAACTTTCTGCAATCTACTTTTGTGAGTTTCTCCAAGGACTTGAGGTAGAGCTTGCCCCCGTTCAAGAAGTCTCAGGAACAGCAAAGACTTCAAGCTCTTCTGCCCTCAGCACTGGGGACTGTGTGTTTTGTGCTGCGACAGAAGAAAAGCAACTCGACGACGTCTACGCCGCCGCTGCCGACTCCGTGTCCTGAAGGCACCGCCGCAATGCTGCACCGCGACCCTGGTCTCACCGACGACGCCTGCTGACGCCGCCACTGAGCCGCTGCTCGCACCGCGATCTGTGGGCAACGCACTCCGCACCGCCTCGCTTCACGCCGAAGCCTGGGCACCGCAGAGAGCACCGCCGCAATGCCGCACCGCGACCCTGGTCTCACCGACGACGCCTGCTGACGCCGCCACCGAGCCGTTGCTCGCACTGCGACCTGTGGGCACCGCACTCCGTACCGCCTCGCTTCACGACGACGCCTTGGCCTCCCCGATGCCGCCGCTCCATGCCGAAATCGACGCCGCTGCTTGCACCGTGGTTCGAGGGCACCGCTCGTAAAGTTACACGACGCACCGCCCTCATCCCGCACCACAGCCTTGGCCTACCGACGCCGGCACCATCGACTCCCGTTCGCCAGCCAACGACAGCGCTTCAGCAACGACGACGCCACTGCTTGCACCGTGACCTGCCAGCACCGTGACAAGCACCGCCTTCACCTCGCACCGCGACCCTGGTCTAACCGACGACTCCATCTGACGCCGCCACCGAGCCGCTGCTCGCACCGCGACCTGAGGGCACCGCACGCCGCACTGCTGCACTTCGCACCGCAGCACCAGACGCCTGCCGACGCCAGCGCTCTTGATCCCAACAGAAAGGAGCTCGACCTGCAACGCGAGTGGCTTCAAGGGCCTCGGCGCCCTGCATCTCTAACAGGTACTGTTTGCGGGTCTCCCCGACACCGTAGCTGGTCTGCGACCAGCCTGAACTGTTTGGATTTGTTTGCTCACGACGCGGTGATAGCCCCGGACTGAGCTATCGACATCAAGGAACTGTTTCTAAAGCGTATTTTGATAACTGTAGATTTTTAAGTACTGTATTGTGGATTCTTCTCGTTTTTGGTCTAGTATATAAAAATATTGGCTATTTTTCTAAACTGGTGTGGTGTCCTTTGTAGTGCTTACACTGTATTACTGTCGGTTATGTGCAAATGCTTTACGCACTGCCTCTAAGATAAGCCTGACTGCTCGTGCCAAGCTACCAAGGGGGTGAGCAGGGGTTATTTTAGGAGTGTAACTCCCTTATCCTGACTAGGAAGAAGGGTCCCTACTTGGACAAAGGTGCAAGCCCTTGCCAACTAGAGACCTCCATTTCTAACAGTTAGATAAACAGATTATATTTTTGTGAGTAAAACAAGACCAAAACGATAAAAATCCAATAAGTAGAACCGGGGTTATGAATTTTTAAATACAACAAAACGTAGTGCATAGAAGCAAAGAGCGCTTAGGGGTAACTTGAGGTCGTGCTGGACTGGGGTCGATCCAAAGTTCAGTCTGACTGCGATGTAGGGCAGGCCAGCTACTGAACTCATGCAGGTCCCGATGAAAACGTACCTTGGATGGAGGAAGCGTCGACGTTGAAGTTTCGATGTATCTATTCCGATCCGCACAGGCGATGAAGGCTTCATTGACGAACCCCTTTATGATGCAGGCACTGCATCGTCATCGAGCCGCACTGTCCATCATTGTCGAACCACACAGTATGTCGAAACAATGTCGTCGATCAGCTCCTGCGTCGGCGTCGAAGGGCAAAGCGTCAGTTACGATCAGCGCAAAGTCGTCACTGCCTCGATTTTGATGGCTCTGTATAGCAGAAGTCGCCTTTCAAGGGCCCAGGACTGGATTGGCACCACTTGGCAGGGCAGGACTCACAGACTGCAGAGTCCAGGTACTGTTGCAGGGTTGGAGGAAGTCTTCGAAGGCCCTTAGACTTCAAGACAGGGGGCAAGCCAGCAAGCCCTTGGAGTCACTCTCGGTTCAAGTGAGATGGGGCCAGTCCTTGTCCTCAGCAGGGCAGGGACCAACAGGGCAGCACAGGGAAGCAGAAAAGCAGTTCTTCCAGAGCAGCAGTCAAGCAGAGTGGCAATCCTTGGATCACAGCAATCTTTACTCCTGGTAGAGTTCTTCACAGGTCCAGTAGTGTACTGTCTTGGTAGGGTCAGAGCCCAAGTACCTATACCCAGTTGTGGCTTTGAAATGGGGGTGACTTCAAACAAGGGTCTTTGAAGTGCACAGAGGCCCTTTCTTCCCAGTCCTGGCTCCAGACTATCTGTAGGGGGTAATCAGCCCTTTGAGTGGGAAACGGGACACTGCCTATTCAGATGTAAGTGTCAGCTCTCCCCTCTTCCTGCCCAGGAAGAGCTATCAGAATGCAGATAAACGCGATGAGTTCTCTGCCACACCTACCCTTCCTGTGTTTGTGGCTGTCTAAAGGGAATGCACAAAGTGTAGCTGTCACCCACCCCAGACGTGTATTGGAGACATGATGCAGACACATAGAGCAGTAAGAGCAGAGAAATGTCCACTTTCTAAAAGTGGCATTTCTAAAATAGTAATGTTAAATCCAACTTTACCAGTAAAGAGGATTTATCATTATCAGTCCAAAGATAAAAAACATGATGCAGCTACTCCTTTCTGATCAAGAATTACAGCTTAAAAGTGTTTTAAGGAATTCTAATGAAGAAGGCAAAAGGTTTGAGGTGGCCCTTCAGAGAGGGTCATTTTCCAACAAGGACACTAAAGAATCAGTTACAAAGTTGTTGTTTACAAAGTATGACCACAAAACTGAGGCACTGAGAGGATGATTGTAGAGTGTGAAAACAAGCTTTGCAACAAACTAGTCCCGAATAAATTGGGGGATTTGCCAACACACTAAAAAAAGGGCAGGTCCCACCAAAAAGGGCCAATGTGAAACCTTCCACAAAGGAAAGGCTTGTTCGAATCTGGCACATCCAATGGACATCTCTGCTGAACCTCTGCATTCTGAGATTCAAGATAACCTTGAGATGCACACATGCGTAAATTAACACGAACACAGGACACCCATACCTAGAATGAGTGTATGCAGATCCATAATCATAAACACAAATTCACAGACCCTCACAGTACTCTAAAATTAATGCCTACAAACAGGCTCAAACAACCAGAAAGCAATTATAACAAGAACTCAAACACATACTGAAATGTACTCAAACAGCAGGTAACCAATACACAAAGATTCACATAAACACAAAGATACTGCCACACACACACATTCTACCAGACAAATATTGATACTGGCACAAAACATGTGTTATTATTTTTAGATTCAATGATGGGTTTATCTAACTTTTTAATCAAACATGATGCACCAAAGAAGCTGCTATGCGTTCATAGTGTTTTGGCACCTGTAGTGAAAAAACTCTCTCAATGACTGGTATCCCTATGTGCAAGAAATCTATGGGCATAATATCTGGGGCCCCCTTGCCTACAGGAATGCACCTGCATAAGGGATGTAGACAAATAATGGCAATTTGTAAATTTTATGTAAAAAAAAAAAAAAAATTCAACATGTGCTGGTAAATCTGGACGAAGAAAAGTAAAACTATTAGTGTAAATAAAATCCAGTAATTGCAGATATCAAATGCAAGCAAACGTACCATGCCTCATCTATGTTCATATAATATAATATGCTTAACGATTCCCTACAGACCTGCCAACTTGATTTTTTTTTTACCGTGTATGAAGAGGGCAAGGCCTTGGAAGGGGTGGGGCTTTATGCTGAGAACTAACTTTGAAGCAAGTCTGACTCTATCTAGATCGACCTAGTTCCTCCCCCCCCCCCCCTAAACCAAAAACACAAAGGCTGCTGGAGCTGCTCCCGTTTTCCTGGGGTGTTTTAACACCTCTTAATGGACAACAGCTGCTAGAAATCCACTCTTTTCAGTGGTTTCCAGCTTGCTTGCCTGCCACCGTGTGATTTTGGTTCTTCACCGTGTGACTGTGTGAAAAGAGCCGAAATTATGTGACGCGGTGGCACCGTGTGAGTTGGCAGGTCTGAAACTGCGACATTGGCAGAAGCCCATATGGTCTAGGAACTGTTAAGTGTAACTCTGCAAGACCATTCGTCTGTCATGCCGTTTCACTTTTATCGCTGTTTCCGCTCACCATTATTGTAACCAGCCCAGCTCTAACAACTGCACCCACAGTTCAATGTACACTAATTGGGTCACAATGGATTTTATTTTATGTTTCTGTACCTAGAAAGCAATTCAGCACTGCAGTGTGCAATACATTCATATGAACATAAATAAACATAATCATAGTTCTGGGTCTAATTTGTCGAAAGAAATAGTACTGAGAATAACAAAGCATGCAGGGAAATAATTTGACAAGAAACCATGAATTATATCTAGGTGGACACCAGAACACCTGTGCGTATCAAGGCATGTTAGGCATCTATAGACTTAGGAGTCTGAAAAAGGCAAATTTCCAAAAGATCTTTCTTTCAGTCAGTTGGTACAGGGTAGATTCAATGAAGTAAGCAGGAAACGCAGGCAAATTAGAAGTAGGTGGACCAAGTGGAGGGTGAAGCAACAGGGATGGGCAGGGAGAGCAATGGACAAGCTTTAGGCCGGGGTGGGGGAATAAATGAAAAAAGAAATGCTGAGGTAAGGGAAGCAATAGCCACTGTGTGGCAGGAGAAGCAACACAGCACATGGGGTGAGAGAAGCAACACACAAAGAACAAATGGGGGGAGCAATGGACGAGTTGAAGCTAGGGAGGCGGGAGCAACATGGAGCGCAAGGGCAGGTATTTGAAGGGGGAGCAGCACACGATGGAGACAGGCAAGAAAACGCACACACTCTCATGGCGTGCTTAAAAAAGAAGAAAAAAGGTAGTTCCCTGAATGTGTGCAGTGAAAGGATACAAGTCATCCAGTGAAAAGAAATGTAACGAAGCTATGATCCAGAGGACAGACAAAAACAAGAAGAAGAAGGAAAGCCATCGAATAGGAAGCAGGCAAATGAGAGTGACAATAAAACCAACTGGCGGTAAGCAATGGACTGGCTCTTCGCCCACTGTAAGATTTTGGTATGGTCCCCAAGAGGTTTTTTGACAACTGACACCTAAAAGCTGTCTGTAGGCAAGACCTAATAAGGATGTCGTAAAAGGTGTTATATATAAGTCTCATTATGTAACTTTGGGCACGCTTTGCATCTGTGGGCATTACATAGCAATAATAAACATGTGTGATTTTAGTACTTTTCTTTGAGACAACTGTCTTCTAATCACTGAGCAACGACATTACAAATAACTAACACAACACCACAATTTTAGCCACTGATGTGGAGCATCATCTAAGTGGCTAGATTAATATTTCAGATATATTATCAGATTTGGGTTAGAGTATGTGCATGCAAAGAAAAATCGCATTGTATTATTTTACCACTGTAGGTAGTACTCCTGCATCAACCCTCCAACCTCTCAATAAAGATTGCACACAGCTGCAGCAGGCAAATATAAAATTATATTAAATAATTATAAATTAGTCTGAAAATTATAAGCCAACCAAGGTTCCACTCAAGATGATGTTCACATGGAAACAAGCCCACTAATTGTTTTAGCCTCAGCAAACGAGAAGCAAATAAAATCACGGTTTAATCATTAGGGCTGAATGAGTCCAAGAGTCTGGTCAGACATGATGGAGACGAAGCGGTTAAATGCCAAAGCGAGGATGAAGCAGCATGTTAAGGAGCTGCCGGAGTGATTGAAAAAAGATACCTGTAAACGGCACAAGGTGGGGAGAGCTTTTCACCCTCTTCACGGGGATTATTTTAACCGCAGAAACAGAGCGCGCTGCGAGCCGTGCTTCAGCTGCTGTAAACAGAAACACGTAGATGTGCATAGTGGAGGAAAAACACACAGGAACATGAAACTAGCGAGCAATCCTTTTGGGAAACGAAAAAAGACAATCACAGGAAATTTCATGTACAAAGCAGCCCGGAGGGGTGATGTCATTCTTAAAAATAGATGCCAAACTTTCTTTCAGGAAGCAACCTTGTTGTACTAGTTAGGGCTCCAGGCACTGGGGTCTGCTGCCACAACCACGGACGCTACGCCTGACGTTCAGCCAATCAGCGCTCTTTGCACTTTCTTACTTTCCGAACAGCAAGCTACACTCGGCGAAATTTTAACTAAAGATTATTTTACTAAGTTGTTAGTTGTTTAACGAATTGCATTTTAAATTGTTAGCTATTGAGGAAACCTGCTGATGATCAATGGGTTATCCGTCGAATCACCCACATTTCTGAAAAATTGTGACACTCTCTATCATTTCAATTCTACTTGGCACTAAAGCACTTTGACAGACTTCATTGTTAAAATAACGTATTTTGAAAGTAAGTACTTTCCGAACAGGATGAGCTCTAAGTAACACTTGTCTCGGGTGTGCTGTTGGTCTGCACAAGACGATCTATTCGGATTGTTATCACTCATTGTGTTAGAGTGTATTGTACACACGTCCCTTTGTTGTTGTACCGCATCACTGGACAGTTCAAGCAACATGACCAGTTCTTGTTTAATTCTATAGCATAATGTTTAAATATGCAAGATTGGTGACTAGCTAAATATATTTTACCATTATTAGACCAACGTTACCTATTTACAATCCCGCTCTGTGAGTTTCTTCCTGTGCTTCAGTTGTTTTAAAGAGGATGCCTTGAGGGTGTCCTGACCTCAACACGGGAGTCAAGGTAAAAGGCTAAACAAGCCGAAGGCAATTCATAATGGTGACTCTTGTGGGGAGTCATAGGGGTCAGAACCCCTGCCCAATACAATCCAAGTCAAGGCCAGACGTACGAAGCTCTTTGACCGTCGCAAACCCTGTGACTCACAAAATCACAGGGAAATTTGAGACAACAAGAGGACTTCTCACAATGTACAAAAATTGTTTATAAGAGTTGAAAAAATCTGTCTACTTATAAGAGGGCTTTTATTACCCTTTCAGAATTGAAAATGAGAGAAGGCCTGCAAGGGGCATCCCCATCATATTTGCAATTTGGGAGGTGATGTATCAATGATTTGTGATTGCCATTGAAAACCATTGATAGTTACCAACACCCCAAGTTTGAGAGGTAACCGATTCGCAAAGGGGAATTGCTTCCTCTTCGGCAATTGTGTTGATGGCCTGTCCCCTTTGGGAATTGTATCGGGGCATATATGAGAAGCAGGCAGTGCTCCCCCTGATGTGGACCCAAATGCAACTTGAGAAAGTTAATGCAGGAATGGAGCCCTCCTGTCTCTGGGAAACCTCCATCGTGCATCCATATTGAGTCAAAAATTGCGACATATCTAATTAATGTCCATTATGCAAGTCATTTTGTGACCCACTTCCAAATGGACAGTTTGCGATGTGACCTATTAGCATATAGATTTCATTGCAAATTGCATTCCCATTTCCAAACCAGTCAGTGTGCACATTCCACATCCCTGGTTTGCAAATGGGAATGGTAAATCAGGCCCTTCGTCACCATATGTCTCCTGCTAACTACCGCTGTGCCTACCCACCCTTCTATCCAAAAACTCACTACCCCAGCCCTGAAAGAAACGCTTCTCTACATCAATAACCTCATCCATATCTCCATAAATGTCTTCCTACCCTCATAGTCCTCTTACATCACATACATCTTCAACCAGCATTCAAAAGTAAATCCTAAACCTTGCCATTTTCGCCCTACCCACACTCAAATGTTCAGACACTCCCCATAGGCTAAATTGACCACAGTACCATTCCGTTCCTAACAATCATGCAAAGACCAGTCCAAACCACCACGTCACCTCCTGATCAATAAATAACTTCCCTATTAATACACCATAAGCACTCATTCAATGTCCAATACCAAAAACGGGTAGCTGCACACAACTTGCCACTATCAACATCCAACTGTGCTCCTTGTCAGAAAAACGTAATTCTAACCCCAGGTAGTGGAAGCCTTAAGCCTCCAGACAGGCATACAATTATCATAACTTCATACTACTTAAGACAACTAAAAAATATGCTAAGACACCGCTATCATATCCAAATCTGACTGCTGCATCAAAACCTCCTGGAAGCTAACAGGAGTAATGAACTCTTCAAAGATGTCAAGCACTGTATCAACCCTTTTCTACTCTAAACATATCCTTTCATTCAGTACCAATGTTCACCGACATATACCAGTACCTCGCAAACAAAATGAGACATTCCCAACTGTCACTCTTTCCAACCCCTTATCACTGCATCACTAGTAAATATCATCCACTTTATTCAAATGACCTTAGACAAAATGGTATCCTATCAACATCCATCACAAAACCTTCTCTTCTGATGCTTCCATTCCCATCTTCAATATTATAAACTCATCTCTCTGCGCTGGTATCTGCCCCAAGTCACAAAATACAGCCAACTTCTCCTACATAAAGAACCTTATATGGACTCTGACAAACTCTTCTATATCCACTATGTCACCCACCTCTCACTCCTACCGGAATGTCCTTGAGAGTCCATCTGTGCGCTTAAGGCTTACAAGTCCACGTTTTACTCTCCCTATGACACTGAAACAGCCAAAATGCACGGAATTGGCAAGACTCTAAGAATAAAGAATGATGGAGACCCCTATCTACTGTCCTAGTCCTTTTGCAACTGTCGACACCATAGTCCATCAGAACTACAAAGTAAACCTCTCTTGCATTTTCACCTTCCACACATTTCTGAGATGGTTACCAAGTTACACTTGAACTGACACCAATTTGTATCAATGCAGTAGTTAAGATAGTCAGTTGCCTACGGTTTCCCAGGGTTCCCAAGGACTCTATAGCTGCACCCACCACAATTGTCAATGTAAACATGGAACTTTTGATACATCCATCAGGACATTCCCTTCACCAATTGACCTAGACCTGCAAATGTCCTTCGAAGTAGAACCACCAATACTTGCTCAGGAAACTGGGTAAAGAGTTCAACAACTACACATGCTTCTGAGGGAACTATTCACACATAGGACTGTTTTCCGCTGTGTATTTTATGATCTTCCTGGAGCAGGAACAAGACTGATTTCCGTGTAATTCTTTCCTGCCTGTAGTGAGACAATGAGCAAACCAATCAATGGATTGCAATATCACTCGGAGTAAGTACCAGATTATTTCATGCATCCCATCCCGCCTATCACTTCTTACTTTTTCTTAGTGAGACACCTTCAGGGCAAATAAATGGGTCCACTAGCTCACTGTGCCATAGGATTCAAAATGCGCCTCACTGATGAGTGCTGACAAGATTAATACAAGCATTTCACTGCTGACTTTTTTGCTTTCTTAGTGAGACACGATGAATGCAAAGACATGTCCCACAGCTCACTGTGGCATAGGATTCAAAATGCACCTCAGTGATGAAGCACAAACAAGGCTGGAACTGGTATGAGGTTGCCGGTGTGGTGATTCAGAGGGCCTGGCTGTATGAGTTGGACCAAATCTTTGTGGGCAGGGCCAAGACTGATCTGTATATGGTTGGTTCCTTTCTATAATACAATAGACAAGCTAAAACAATGGCAAGCTACAGAGACCAGAGAAACTACCAGTGGCTGGGAATAATTCAAGCTTTCCATCCATGTATTTTGTGCTGAGTAACTGTTTCTGTGGGCCTTGAGCAGGTATTACCACTCCTGTCACAAGTGCACTCTACAGATGCAAGTAATGCAGCCACTGTTGCTGTGCTAACTGATGAAGGTGATGCTGACGCTGCCACAATGGGTTATACACCCTGGTTCATGTAAACCAGGGTTCTCCAAAGTGGGCCCTGCAGGGCCAGATCCACGCCAAGATAACTACATTTATCTAAATGGGGATATGCTAAAAATGTGGCATGCATCGAGCCCTCCAGGACCAACTTTGGAGAACCGTGATGTAAACTCTGCTCCTGTCACACTCATTCCTTACACAAGATGCAGTTATTTTTTATACTGTTTCCTTGTTTATTTACAGCCACTGCTATGGGATTGTATCTGAACAGATGTACTTCCGCTGTCTTCACTGTTCTGTTTTAATAGCCCCAGTGCTGGTGGTGTCACTGTCTCTTTCCTGTTAGGAATTTAAGAGTGGCTCGCTGGCGGACTCCAGTGCAGTATATGCTGCACCTGAGTAACTGAGATGTGTAGGGGGGCGCCAGGTCATAATGGTAACTGTTAGCACTGGGCACACACAGATACCCCGACAGTCGAAGAGCGTAGTCTGAAATAAGTCGCCAGTCTGCTGTAGCGGTACTGCAAAGCTTGTACCTTGCCCCTTTTTCTGTGAGAAGTCACCTCCACATTACAGGCTAGGGTACTGGTGCATGTGTGTGAGGAGAATCCCTCCCCGATACCTTCGTTCCAAATGCCGCACCCTAAAGCCAAATCCCATACAACCCCTCGCCCCCCCACCCCCAGCACCAAGACCTTTTTCTGCAACCACTTCTGGGGTGATACTTCAGCCTTTGGTCCGCATTTGACTTTGGAGCTGCATCTGTTTATAACACTGCACCTGGTTGCGATACAGCGGAGATCTTCAGACTGTAGGCCGCGCCCCTGTAGGGGCGATGCATCCTCTCCAGGGTGTGCCCAGGGAAGAGGTGTGAAGTTCTGGGGTCTCTTTTTAATAACAGCTTTTACTTACCACACTATGCGAATGCAGCGCTATATACAATGTGCCACTGAGGATCAGAGGGTTGCATGCATGGCGCTTTGGAGCGATTACCCAGACAGTGGGGGTGCGAGATGCACTGGCTTTTATTTTTTATTTTATTAACATCTGGAGAAGGAAGAGGTGTGGTATGCAGAGCTATATAGAAATGAGATGTTAATATATAATCAATCAGAGACATAGACCGCTGAGGGCCGAGGAGAGCACATGCGCTCTTTTTTATTTTTGAACCATCTGTTGCATACAGCGCATTGAAAGAGGCAGAAGTGCATCATAGAAAACACAAACCTGTTTTTACAAACAGCCAAGGGGGCAGCATGTCTTAATAAGACCAGCCCCTTCCTGCCCTTCTTGTCCCACACTTCCCTTCTACTGCACAAATTTAGTGTTGGAAAGAAGTGGGCAACATTTTGTTCAGAGGGGCTTGACATCAAAAAGTTGAAGAGCTCTGCACTGTAGGCGACGCCTTGCGGGATTACTTCCTTTAGAGGCACAATGTATGTGTGTCTTTTGCTCTGATGGAGTAATGTGTCATACATTGATGTATTTGTTCTACAGAATGAGTGGGGATTGTCAATGTACATAACGGTGTCCGCAAGTTGAAATATCTCGTTAAATCTTCAGCATAAAGAGCTAAAGCTCTGTGAATCCAAATGTATGTTGTTTTCAGAACGAACAGAGACTGTAAAAATACAAAACATCTGCTGCTAGAAGTTCCCTCATTGCGTTATTTACATAATTGTTAAAGCCTCCTCCAGCCAGGCCCAAGAATGAAGCTGTGGAGACTTCAGGAGCTCGTCCCCCTGGGGAGCAGGGATGGGGCCTGCTAATGCCTCTTCCACACCCGGGCGAGCCGCACATCCCCAGGGGTGGTCTTCGAGTCAGTGAGAGGAGTGGAGGCACAGGGGAGGAGTGACTGGAAGTGCTGGAGGGAGCAATGAGGGGAAGGAGTGAGTGGAGGAGAAATCAGAGGTATCATGAAGGAGATGAAGGAACAAGGAAAACTCAGAGGCGCGGCAGGGTATGATAGTGACGTGAGTGGCCAGGAGGTTAAATGAGATGGGGCAAATGGAGTGAAAACAGGGCACTGAACATTAGGGGCAAGACAGGGAGCGACAGAGGAGAAAGGACTGACAGGAAAACAGGGAAATGAGATGACAGAGAAATGGGAGGAGAGAAGGCGTGGTGCAGCGAGAGGGCAGCGTTAGGCTATGCCCCTGCTGAAAGCAACAGTTTTTGATATCGCATATTATATCGCAATCCTATTTGAAGCTTATTGTGCTGGACACGGTGTTTACAGTGGTCGACAGAACAGGGTCGCTTCAGATCCACAAAACACCCCAATGTCTCAAGAAGGCAACCGGGTGCATAGGACTGCTTCACGCGAGAGCATACCGACAACACGCGCTGCCACTCTTCTATTCAAAGCACCGAAACACTGTAGCTCGTGACAAGGACACAGAAGACGCACTAGGACAATAACAAAATGGCGCCAAACATCCTCAGTTCTCAAAAATAACCATTCCAAATACTGCAGGCAGGTACAGCAACAGGTACGGTGGATTACTTAAAACGTCACACATTGCACTGTAAAGACTACAGTACTATACAAATGGTACTTCTAACCGCTGCGCACAAAATCGAGTAGTGAAGCTGTCCTCTTACCTTTCTCTTGTCCATTGCTGCTTGGTGTCAGTCCATTTACAACTGTGTTTGAAATATTAACATCGTGTTCTGAAAGAGAGGCCGAAGAATGTCTCTAAGTATGATGACACAAAGAGAATGCAATTACACTGCCGCGCTGCCATAAATGGTCACGCACTGCCACGCTCCGAGCGCTGAACTTTCAGCAGGACTCCAGCACGTTTCATTATACCAAATACACTGTAGAAAGTCCTTTTAGGAAATAATGAAGCCAACAACTTCCAGGAATGTAAAGTATAGTTGAAAGGTTTATTTCCACAGCAGAGACCCACGACAGATCCAGTTGAAGTCAGGCACAGAATCCAATAAGCACTACAAACATTCTAGATTACAGAATCCAGTGAACATTACATTCTAATAACAACTTTTAAAGGTACATACATATGACAATTAAATACCACTCTCTACACACCCCCCTTCCTATAATAAAACAAACAAAACGAAATGAAAGAAAGTAAAATCAATAAAACAACATTAATAATACACAAAATCATCAGAACGAAAAGGAGTGACTCTAATTCGAGAACTGCTTCTTACTTGTTTACTATCCCCAGCTCCTCTAATGTTATCTGGAATAGCATTTTCATCCATGCAGCTGGGAACAGACATAGCATCACCTTCCCCTCTATTCCCTAAAGAATGAGAACGAGTTGTATCATCAAGATTATTATGCTCATGAGTGAGATCACCAAGATCAAACCAGTTAGAATCAGATTGAGTTTTGACTCTCTTATAGATTATTTTTGCTTGTTCATCTGTAAGTTTTATTACAGCATTTCGATTCCACCATCCGCGATTCTGTAACATAACCGCCATTTTGGATATTTTAACAATTCTAACAGGTTTGGAAAACCTCGATTGACCTTTGCAAACCTTAATAGGTTTTTTAATGAGAACCCAATCACCTGGACACAAAGAAGTTATTTTAACATGTTTTCTCTTGTCATAATTCTCCTTATACAATCTTTGTTTTTCTTTCACATGTTCTCTGACTTTATGTAAATCAACAGAATGCGAATTTGTACTTCCAACTTTATCCTTCAGCCACGATGGACTAAGTAGAGAAATCGGTTTCCTCCCCTCAATAAGACATACGGGGCCACATCAGTGGTAGAATGGGGAGTTGTATTATAATTCCACACCTTTTGACTTACATATTTGAACACATCCAAACTGTTCGCCAAAGCTGTTTGCACCCCTTCTTTCAAAAACTTGTTTGCTCTCTCTACAAGGCCATTTGAAGCTGGACTATACAAAGGTACTAAAATATGCTTAACAGAAACCTCCTCCATAAAATTTTCAAATTCATTAGATGTAAAATGAGTGCCATTATCAGTCACAATTTCTGCAGGCAGACCTTCTATCAAAAATAGACGTTGTAGAAACGAAATGACTGACTTTGAATCAGAATTACTCACAAAAGAAAAGTACATCCACTTTGAAAAGTAATCAATGATTACAATTAGAAACTTACTATCGCTCCCAAGTAGGTTAAAGGGGCCAGAAAAATCCAATCCTAACTTTTGCCAAGGACCGTTCGGCCATTCTACTGGACACAATGGAGTGGTGGATGTGCGCCAATGTTTATCAGAACATAAACATTCAGGACAATTATCCACAAACGACTTAACTTGACCATCAATACCTGGCCACCAGTATACATCCTTAATCTTGCGAACAGTGCTAGAAATTCCTAAATGTCCCTCATGGGCAAGGGAAATAATTTTGCTTCTTAAACCCTCTGGCGGAACGAATTTGTCTTCCCGAACTAAAATATCATTTACAATAGATAATTCCGCAGCAACTTGCGCAAAGCATTTGTCTTGAATAGACATGCTCCTATCGCACGGCCAACCATGGACTAAAAACTTCTTCACTCTTTCAAGACAAAGATCTTTTCTATCACATTCAACCCATTCGTTTTCAGATAACTTGCTATTCTGTATCAAATCATTTATGGTGAAAACAACATCACAATCATTGTCCTTAACTGGATCATCCATCTCCACACCTTCCAGAGGAATACGTGACAAACAGTCTGCCCTGACATTTTTACCGCCTGGAATATATTTAATATCAAAGTTAAATTCTTGTAACCTAGCTAAAAGTCTGATCAATCTAGAGGAAGCTTTGTTTGAACAGCTATCACCAAGCATATACATTAAAGGTTTGTGGTCAGTAAAAAGCTGGAATCTTGAACCCCAAATATACATCTTAAATTTTTCGACGGCCCAAGAACAAGCCAAAGCCTCCCTCTCGATGGTGCTATAATTAGCTTCAGCACTACTTAATGTTCTGGAGGCAAAAGCTACAGTAAACTCCTGACCATCAATCATTTGACTTAACACAGCACCTAATCCCTTAGAGCTGGCATCCACAGTAACGATGCTAGTTTGACCGTGAGTAAAAGCTCTAATGGCTGGTGCTTCCAAAATTAATTTTTTAACAGAATCAAATGACTGTTGGGTTTCTTCAGACCAAATGTACTTAGCATTTTTTTTTAACAAATCCCTAAGAGGTTGCACAATGATAGCATAGCTTTGTATAAATCGAGCATAATATTCGCTAAGACCTAAAAATGCTCTTAACGAATCTTTATCCTGCGGTCTGGGAGCATCCTTGATAGCATTAATTAAAGATAGCTTAGGTTTTATACCATTGACAGAAATATTGTGCCCTAAATAGTCAACATTTTGTGTAATAAACTTGCATTTGTTCCTATTAACAGTCATGCCAACCGCTTCTAGTTTTTGTAAAACTTTATCCAACAGGGTATAATGTGACTCTAACGTAGCTGTATGAATTAAGATATCGTCCTGGAAAGCTTGGATACCCTTAATATGTGTAAACAATTGGTCCATTAACCGCTGAAAAACACTAGCAGCGGATGCTAAGCCGAAAGGCATTCGCTTATACATGTAGACTCCAAAAGGAGTAACAAATGTGGTTAGAGACTGAGAATCATTAGCAAGGGAATCTGATGATAAGCTGACTTTAGATCAATTGTGGTAAAATACCTACTACCACCCAGATTAGCCAGCATGTCTTGAATTCTGGGTAGGGGATGGCAGTCCACAACTATATTGCGGTTAAGCACCCTTAAATCCGCACATAAACGAATCTCACCTGAACTTTTACGTGCGACAACCGCAGCGGAAACCCATTCAGCGGATTCTACAGGTGTTATAATATCCTGTAAACATAAATCATCAAGCATTTTTTTTAAATCATCTCTAGCAGACAAGGGGACTGGTCTGCATTTTTGAACAACTGGAATAGCATTTTTTTTTAGTTTAATAATGTGTCGGAAATCTTTGACCAAGCCTACTTTGTCAGAAAATACACTTGAATATTTTGAGAATAAATTCTCCAAAGCAGAATCCCCACCAGACTGGAGAACATTTGCAGGTTCTTGTACAACAGATAAAATTGGAAGATCTCCTAAGGTAACAGGTTCAGAATGCCCAGGTCTTAAAATGATCCCTAAATTCGCTTGGTCTTGCCACCCCAAAATGTCACGACCATTAAGAGCAACATAGATTTTAGTATAAATTTCTCTACCTTTAAATTTGATGGAATCTGAAAAATATCCAGACATCATGATATCGAATTCCCCAAACGCCTTGGGATTGACATCAGTGGGTTTGAGAAGAACTTTAGACCAGAATTTTTTGAAAGTCTTTTCATCTAGTATCGTGATTGGAGAACCTGAATCAGCCATGACGTTGATGTCAATAGGTCCTATTAATACATTACATAAGGGACCCTTACATCTTCTGGTATCACCACATAAAGTGTTAATTTCAATAGTAGACAAAGTATTACTCATGGCTTGACACAGGTCATCTTCAACATTGAGAAAATTAACTTTTCTCCTATGTTTAACTGATTTGCACACAGTATAAAAGTGGCCAATTTTTTTACACGTATTGCACCTTTTACCTTGCGCAGGACAATTCACATTGTTGCCCATATGATACTTAGATCCACATCTATAGCAAGAACCTTTTTTTTCAACATTAATGCTTGGTTTAAGTTTTGTGGATACAACATTTACCTCCAGTTCGTTAGAATTAGCATTAGAAGCGACATGCATAACTTCTGAACTGCAAGAAGTTTTACTAACAGAATCTTGAGTTAAAATTTTTGACGAAACAACAGAACGTTCAATGCTTCTTGCGATATCCATTACTTCCTCAAGGGATGGATTCTTGCATGTTAAGATACGTTCTTGTATCTTTTTGTTATAACAATTGAAAACTAATTGGTCACGCAAGGATGTGTCTAAATAAGTGCCAAATTGACATTTAGCTGCCAAAACACGCAAAACAGCTAAATAATCTTCGATCGATTCATCTTGTGTTTGTTTACGTTTAAAGAACATATGACGCTCAACCATGACAGATGGTTCATCTACATAATGTTTTCCTAATCTTGCTAAAGCTTCAGAAAAAACATCCCATGTTTCATCACTAGATGGGGCTGGAATGACAGGCAAATTATCAAAAACATCTTGACCTGCGCTACCTAAATGGTTGAACAAAAGTGCTCTTTTCCTTGAAGCAGAATATTTAGTTGCATCAATTGCTTCTAAATAATTGTCAAAAATTCTATACCATTTGTGCCAAGGAGTGAGAGGTTTACCAGGGTTTTGTAAAAAGGGTGGTGGTTGCATCACATTGTTAGATGAGGAAGACATAATGTAAGTAGCAGTAATAATATAAGTAATGTAGTAATGTGAGCAACAAACAACAAGTAAAATTATTAAGGCACAATATGTACAATAAAAGGAAAATCAGAAGTAGGAATGAAAAAAAAAATAAAAAAAAATAATAATAATATTGTCACCGGGATGAATAATATGAGGGATCAACAGCAGCAAGTCCCAATTCGTGTGCTAGTCACGGAAGACAAGCACCAGCAAAACCCTGAGGTGAAATGCGCTGAGAAGTAGAAGCAATGAAAAGCAGAAATTCCCAGATCGTGTGCTTATCACGGAAGATAAACACCGATGAAATCCTTGTCAGCACTAGTTCAAAGTTCGTGTGTTTATCACGGAAGAAATTACCAAGCAAAGATGGCCACCGGAACGTGACTGACGCGATGACACAAATGCGTGAGGAGCGTCTTCAACGTGATGATTCAGTGGCGTTATTAATTGCAGTTGAAGAAACCAGGCTGACGTCAGGATAGACGGTAAATCATGGAGACAGAGCGGGAACACGAGCCATGGAACGGAGGCACTTTCAAAGAGAAGCAAGGGAGTAACGGTGGGATGCAGCTTCAACGGTAAACACCAACTCTAAAGCCCAGCAATCAAATAGGATTTTTGCTAATACACCTCCAAGCACTGAATAAAACAAGGCAACTTTGTATAAATGAAAGTACCTTTCAATAGAAATCCAAAGTCAGCCTCAGAGGTATTCGGAGGGATCGTAGTCAGGAAGTTGTAAAATCCAACGTAAATTAGTAACAGAAAAAAAATTATATATATATAATCGTAACTCCTTGAACAGATCGTAACTCCTTGAACAGATGGTAACTTGAGCCCAGAGCGCAATGCCTTTAGGAGTGTTGGTAAGTGATCCTCCAGTAAATCAGTGGAAAGGTCAAATTGGATGCAATAAAATCCCGTAGGTCGGTGGGTCTTCAGAAAAAGTAAATCGTCGCCAATAAATGTAGAAAGTCCTTTTAGGAAATAATGAAGCCAACAACTTCCAGGAATGTAAAGTATAGTTGAAAGGTTTATTTCCACAGCAGAGACCCACGACAGATCCAGTTGAAGTCAGGCACAGAATCCAATAAGCACTACAAACATTCTAGATTACAGAATCCAGTGAACATTACATTCTAATAACAACTTTTAAAGGTACATACATATGACAATTAAATACCACTCTCTACATACACACAGACGTCAGAGGGTTCTGCTCGCGCTGCGGGTTGCAACCAATGCATAATGTGCCCGCACCCACCCGGGATTCTGGTCTGGGGCGGTGGTCTGTGCCCTGCTACAGCTCCATCGCACTACAGCTGTAGCCATCAACCCTCTATGCAGGGCCGCCGTTAGGGCAGTGCGAATGGTGCGGCCGCACTGGGCGCTGACCTGTGGAGGTTGCGCCGACCCCGGGGTTGGGGGGGAGCTGTGTTTAGCAACAGCTTATAATTGGATTGGAGCGATCAGGGGCACTTTTGCCCGGTGGTAGTGAGAGAATCTAAGGAGGCGGACATGGGGTGTGGGGGCGCCTAAAATGATTGTGGCACAGCTCGCGCGCCACCAGCGCTAAAGCCGGCCCGGTCTACGCTGGACATTTACTTATGGGGAATGAGTTATTGTTGCAGTTGAGTCCTGAAGTCACAATGCCTGCTGCCATAGCCAGCAGTCAGGGTGAGAGCAGGTCACGGAGCATAATTACAGCTGCAGTTTTATTATGGCTGTTTGATCAATGGCCCAATGCAGGGGACCAATCGGTCCGCGTCTCAAATCTTGCTAAAGGTTCTTGCTCTGTGTCTGTGGAAGCTGAAGGAGAAAGATAAAGAAACTGGCATCAGCGTGCAAAGGTGGCACTTATATGCGGCTCTGCAGGGCCATCTCAGTGACTCCTCCTGCTGGAGGTCTCTGCTGTGTAACAGCCACAACGCTGAGCAGCACTGAACATGGCAGGTGACACGAGGCCCTGTCTGAAAGACTGAGATTCAGTATCTTGTCCTAGAACTGTGAAGATGAACCCAGCCCGTATGCCCCCAGTCCCTAGGGTGACACCAACCACACTCATACTACACAAGGAGTCTTGCAAACACATGTGTGATACATCCACTGCGCACACACGCAATCGACACACATATAATATGTCAGTGTAAGGGTTGGGTTGGCACATCCCAGCAGAAAGTTATACGAATAGACTGCACTCTTTTGAGTTAGATAATAAAAAATCTGCCCAGAACTCTAAATCCTCAAAAATCGGTCTACCGCCACCTCCGCTGGAAGTCAACAAGCCAAGGTATGAACAGTAGTCTCAAGGCGCTACATAGGACATGCTTGCTGCACCTCCTAGGTCACAGAACAGGTTCTGAACCTTGGCTTAGACAAGAATAGGCCTAGGCCTCAGCACACACACTGAGCTGGAGTGCTTGCGGGCCAACATACAAATCAGGACACCAGTTTCCTAAGAACTCAGGAGAGTGTTCACGCCTATAGCCAATGCTGGTGATGGAGCAAGGACTCAAAAATGAGACTTGCTTGAATGCAATCACCTCACAGTATTAATTTATTAATTATGTATTGTTTATACTAACGTTGCATACATTACACGAATAGCAAGGAAGCTTGCCTATGTGTTCTAACTAACAAGTAACGCTTGTCTTATTCTAAAATGGCCGCTAAAGCGCGGGAACCTTACTGCGCATGTCTCATCCATATCACATGGTGTGACGTCTTTCTTTGCTTGGTGGGAAATTTCTGCTTCTGCGCAGTGTGCTCTAAAATGGCTGCTTGATGTTTTCACATGCTTCAGCTTGCTCTTGTGTTATTATTAATTTGTCGTTTTCTTAACGCTACTAATGCGGGATAGATTTATAAGTAAATGGGGATAGAGTAGAAAGAGTGGGTATACAGTGAAACCTATTATTTGTGATTTTAATATTTTCTTCTTTGACTTTTATTAGTTCGTAAACTTGGGCCTGGGGTTGGTGATCTGAAACTCGAGAGACAATGATTCTGCGCATGTGTCCTCCTTGGCTGCCAAAGAATGAAGTCAACCTGGACGTCGTCCAAGGCCATGACCTGGTGGCCGAAGTTGATGTGCTTTTGCCTTTCCTGTTGAAAATTGAAACTTTGTATATGAAGAATATATAACATTTGTCGTGAGACGGGTGGGAAATAAAGCAAATGTATAAAATTGGATGGGCGGTAGTTTAAAGACAATGGCCTACAGAAAATGAACTAAAATCATATGGTGTGAGAATCCACCCCCTGTCCCTGTCCAATCAGAAGTAGTGGTCCCATATTTTAGCAACATTAAGGGGAGGTACATGGGCGTAGAAGGGTATAATAGATATAGAATTAGTCATTAGTTTAGCTTTTAGCTTTTAGCTCAGACCGCAGAACGAAAGAAGGAGATGCTGCAAGAGAGCAGAGAGACAAGAAGATCAGGCGTTCATGCAGACCAAGCTTCTAGCTCCAGACCATCAAGCTGATTGATTGCAGACCGAACCGCTGTCCAGAGAGGTCCTGAGGAGGGGGCGGCGGAGTCCATTAGAAGAGAGGCACGGGAGAATCGAGGAGAAGTCGAGTATCAGAGAGGGAACGACGCAGGCGTCGTTGTAGAGAGGTCACCGGTCCTGTCCTGATCCTGGAGGAGGTCTTTGCTCTTCATCCTTCCTGGGTCCTAATCTTTCCAACTCCTTGGCCAAGGGTTGGGTTCTCGCATTTAGGTAAATATAAATGCAACCTTTAGTTGCGCTGCTGTCTCTATCTTCTCCTTTCTGAGGGACCGTCATTAATCAATAATTATTGTTCTCTACTTCACCTATGATATGCGACTAAGTACCATGTGTTTCTGTAATTTACTCTGCTAAATCTTTAGATAAACATTTTAAAACTTCCTGACTCAGTGGTTATTTCAGGATTATGTACTATAATGAATGTCACTCATTTTAAACTTCCCAATTAGCAAAGGATTCATTGGTAAGTCATTACTCTTCAATCGGAAGGTAATTGGTAGCAGGGATTTTGATAAAGAGTAACAACTGATAAAACCCAGCGTAAGTATTAGCGTAGTATGAATGTATGGGCCCAAGTGAGTATCTAGTGTATGAATGCTGTTTGCTAATATCGCGCTGGATCAGTTTTCTGGTAATCAGAGGATGGTTACTCTTTGTTAATTGGGTAATGAGAATTTTATTTTTATGAACTAACATCCGTGTATTCAAAGTTTGTTTTATGTTGTCCAGAATCCCCGGGGAAAATTGAATAGCGGTTGGTAAGTGGAAGCCATACTGCAGTGAGGTTATCTGTCAGGCAGAAATAGTACTGAAAAGTTAAGCAGGACTATCAGTACTGGTTAGGGAATCTATGCGTGAGTAATAGCAAAAGAGTACGCTGGTGAAAATTTGATGTTATATCACCTAGAAAGGGTAACATTGGAGAAGTAACAGGTATTTCTGGAGTTTGCGTGAAGAGTAAACGGAAGGGTTTTTACTCGTAGTGTATGTTTAGTAAACGGAAAGGTTTTACTAAGTATGAGAGAAAACTATCTTTTCTATTTTAGAGAAACTGGCACGATAGCGAATGTTGTATGTTGTTACTGAAAATTTAATTAAGATTTATAGAGAAAATAAAAGTTTGCGTAAGATTTTGTAAAGGGAGGGTCAGCTGCCGGAGAGGGAGCTGACGTCACAAACGCTGCGCTGGGATTGGTTGAAACAGCGGGTGTGGCACGACTCTTGTAAAGGAGGGGTCAGTAGTCAGGAGCAGTACTGACGTCACAGGTGCCGCGCTGGGATTGGTTGATACAGCGAGTGACAGAGAAACGCAGATTGTAAAGGAGGGGTTGACAGACAAGCGTCACCGAAAAGCCGCGTTAGGATTGGTTCAGAATTAAAAGTTAACAGACATTTGATTGGTTGAGATTCTAGAAGCTAAAATCTTAGTGGATAGAGATTGCATGTTAGAACGCGATCCGACTTTAACAGGAACTCGTCCGGATAGGAGATTCCTAGGTTTTGCAGAATATAATTTTGTACACCGAAGATTAGATAGAATGTACGGAGAGAAGAGAAAAATGTCCTTTCTGCAAAAGATAAAGAATTATTTTAAAAAGGATAAACCAATCAAAACTAGGGAAGGAATTATCATTCCACCAGCTAAAACGCCCGCTTCATTCATGATGATGGAGAGAGGTTACCATACTTGTGTATGGATGGAGAATTGGATAGAATATACCAAAAATGATGGAATATTAGCATTTCCCGAGAATGGTACCTTCAATGGAAGAATTCTTCAAAATTTGAGATTGAGGATGAATGATTTAGAACCCAGACCTAGATTAACTCAATACGAAGCCTTAGAGGAATGGGAAACCGAGGCATTTGAACGTGACCGATCCAGGGGTAATAGGGGTTACCGAGGATTCTTTCCCAGATATCCACATGAGAATAGGGACGGTCAGATGAAACAGTGGAGGAGAGCAATGCTTACAGAAGGATTATATCCAATATTTACGGAAGAAGAAATGTTAGGGAAGAAATGCACAGAAAAGACAAAACATTTAATGAGAAATGGAGATTCTGAAGATGAATTTATAGAAGAAATATTAAGGAACCCCCCCACCTTATCAGGAAGGGACAAGTGGATGTACCCCAAGTGCTTCAGTATTAAAAACTCCCTTAGTACCACAGGTAGTGCATGATTTCACCCCCAGTAGGATCCTTCACGATAAAGAGAAAGAAGCCCTAGAAAAGACCAGAGCAGAATTAATACAGAAGATAACACAGATAAAAGTACATCCTGATTCTTTGACCATACCTGTAACAATTGGTCCAGTAGTTCCATTATATGGTAATCAGGGAAGTTGTCCACCACCGTTAGTTATGCCTACTCCTGTGAATATTCCTAAACCTGAAGCACCAGTAATGGTTGAGGATCATTTTAGTGATTGTGAATCTACGATATCATTGATGGATTTACCAATTCGGGATTCTGTCAATAGTACTCCCAGAAGAACTACACCTGGGTGCTCAAAAGAGGTAAATTTGATAACTTCGTCAGGAGCAAAAAGTGTCACTGTAGTTAGTCCAGAAGACTTAGAAAGGTGGGCACAAGGATCAGATCAGCAGTGTACACCTCCAAAAATATTGGATATTTATAAATTAAAGGTCGAATTAGAAGAAATAATAGCAGGAAATGTGGGGCTAGATCGCCTAAATGCTTACAATGAAGAAGAATTATTGTTCATATGCAGAAGTATCACCAGAAATGTAAAAATATTTCATGAGAAATTATCAGATTTGGCTTTGCAAATGGGAATTGAAATAGGGAGATCAAAGGTGTTGCAGAAACCCTATAGAGCAGATTTTTCAGACAAAGATTTAGAAAATATGAATGCATCTGGAAGAAAGTTACAAGTAAAGGAGTTAATGACAGTTTTGCAAAAATGGGGAGACCTAGATAAATGGAGAGTTCGATGGGCAAAGAAAAAGGAAGAGGCACGATCCGGTAGAACAGCATCTGAATATGTGATGAAAGAAACAGGGAAGACAGATCAAATGTACCCGATGCGAGAAGTTCCCGGAGGGGGTTATGTACATGTCCCATGGAGTAGACAGGATATTTTGTCATTTACGAATGATTTTCCAAAATTGAGAGAAAAACCAATTGAATGGTACAAGCAGGTTGAAAGGTTTGTGAAGGTGTCAAAGGTATTGTTGAAGGATTTAGATGGTCTGTTTGACATAGTGGTACCTGCCGATTTGTGGACAGATTGTAAAATTACAGTTGATTGGCCTAGTGATGAGTATCCAAGAGATCCAAAAACAGGTGCCCCGTCAAATGATGTAATGAAAAAGTATCAGCAGGTGATAACTTACCTGAAAGGCAAAATACCACCGAAAGAAACAGATTGGGTGAAAATAGACCGAACCACCCAAGAAGCTAGTGAATCGGTACATGCCTATTATGAGCGTTTATTGCAGGTATTTAAGCAGTATAGTGGATTTGAGGACATTGGAGACAAGAACATGAGTCAGTTTGTGTATCGATTTGTTTATGGTCTAAAGCCAGAAATTTGTCAGATGATTAAGCAGCACATGTTGTGTTGGCAAGGGAAACCTATCGACGAAATTTTGAAATATGCGAAATATTGTGGAGACGATATTGAGGATAGACATAAGAAATTGCAGGAAAAAGTGATGTGGGCACAGGTGAAAATGGCTGAGAAACAGGGAATTAATTTGGAAAATCCAAGTGAAAATCAAGGAAAGGATTCTGGAACGAATGGCGATACTGGGAATGGTGGAAAAGTGAGAGGACGAATGAGTAGAGAAGAAGCTAAAAAGAAATTTCCTTGTCATGGATGCGGAAAATTGGGGCATTGGAAGGATGAATGTAAAAAGATTCGGAATAATAATGGCCCAAATCAAAATTTAAATCCACAGACGCAGAATGACTCACAGCAGGGTGTAAATCCTCAGAGTCAGTTGCCACCTGCACCTATTCAGGGTAATGTAAGCAGAGCAAAACACGGTACAGACGTCGGATATCAAGGAGGAAGTGGTAAGAATGATTATGTAACATCACAGTTTCTTTTACAGGACGATTTCTGTCAATATAGTTCATGACGGTGCCTGGGAGAGGGGGAGAAGGAGTGCGTACTTGGCGCATCCTTATCGGTAGATCAGTCAGGTCCATATGTTGAAGGGAGTGTAAAAGGTAATGATATTACTTTTCTTTTGGACACTGGTGCTACCCGGTCTACTGTGAGAACAGCAGACATTCCAGACCTTCCTCTCTCTGGAGAAGCTATCCAAGTAGTGGGAGTAGCTAATAGAAAGATTAGAACACCTCTTACCGAACCAATGGAAGTTAAAATTGGAAATTTCAGAGAAATGCATCAATTTGTAGTGTGTGATTCTAGTCCAGTAAATTTATTAGGTCGTGATTTGTTGTGCAAAATGAATTGTACAATTTTCTGCACACCGGATGGTGTGGCAGTTCAGACCCCAGATGAAGATCATGTATATAAGTTTATGATTGCAAAACAAGGTACAGAAGTAGATGAGATGTTTTCATTGATAACCAAAGATGAGTTGCCAGAAGAATTAAAAACTACTGTAAACCCTATAGTATGGGATTTCACAGGAAAAGAAGTAGGACTTATGGCCAAAATAGACCCAGTTAAAATTACTGTAAAAGAAGGTGCGATTTTCCCAAATACCAAACAGTACAAAATGAGTGCAGAAGTAAAAGACAGGAGTCATTGAAGAAATAAACCGAATGGTAGAACAAAACATACTGAGAGAAGTGATGAGTAGCCCATGTAATTCACCAATAATGGGTTTAAAGAAACCTAGCGGAAAATATAGGATTGTTCAGGACCTGCGTAAAATAAATAAGATTGTGGAACCTTGTTGTCCTATAGTACCCAATCCTGCAGTAATACTATACCAGATTCCTTGGAATGCAGGATGGTTCACAGTGATTGATTTATGCCAAGCGTTCTTTTCAATACCATTACATCCAGACAGCCAGTATCTATTTTCATTTAAATTTGAGAACAAAGTCTATGTATGGAATCGTGTTCCTCAGGGGTACACGGAAAGTCCTTCCATCTTTAATCAGATATTGAAAAAGTGCTTAGAGAAACTAGTGATGCCAGGAAGTTCAGTTTTAGTCCAATATATCGACGACTTATTGGTGGCATCAAACAACAGAGAAGACTGTGTTGTTGATTCCATAGCACTATTGAATCATTTGGCTGAAGAAGGACATAAAGTCTCACCAGAAAAATTGCAGTTCTGTACAACAGCTGTTAAATATCTGGGACACCAAATTGAGAGGGGAAGAAGGAGAATAACATCGGAAAGAGTACAATTGATTAAGAAAATGCAAATGCCTGTAACCCAAAGAGAAGTGAGAATGTTCCTAGGAATAGTAGGTTACTGTCGACAATGGATACTAGGATTTTCCTTGTTAGCGAAGCCCCTAATTCAAATGACAAGAAAGAAAGCAAAAGACCCAGTTGAATGGGATGATGAAAGTGTAGGAGCTTTTGTAAAATTGAGAAATGCTTTGTGCTCAGCACCAGCCCTAGGCATGCCCGACTATAAGAGAAACTTCGCATTGTTCTGTCATGAGAGAGAAAATTGTGCACTTTCAGTCCTAACCCAGAGACATGGTTTGGACAGACGTCCTATAGCATATTTTTCTGCTACATTGGATCCAGTGGCAGCCGCATTGCCAGGCTGCTTAAAAGCAGTAGCAGCTACCTGTTTAAGCATTGAACAAAGTGAGTCAATTGTGATGGGACACCCAGTAAAGGTGTTTGTTCCACATGCGGTCGTGATTCTGTTGACAAGAACTCGAACTCAGCATCTTACTCCTAGTCGGCTGACTAAATATGAGAGAATAATAATGGGTGCTGAAAATGTGAACATAGTGAGGTGTACAATAGTAAATCCTGCAACCTTACTACCAGACCCGTATCATGAGGAAATCAAAAATGACGAAGAAGAGGAACATAATTGTTTACAAGTCACAGAGTTATGCACAAAACCACGTCCTGATATTGAAGAACAGCCCCTTAGAAAGCCAGACAGGGAGCTGTTTGTTGATGGATCATGCCAGAGGCATGAAGATGGTAAACTAACTGCAGCATATGCAGTATGTGAATTAACTGGAATAGTCGAAGCATCCTATTTACCAGGAGTAAAATCTGCACAAGTAGCTGAATTGATTGCTTTGATAAAGGCGTGCAAAATTGGGAGGAATCAAAAAGTGACTATATTTACAGATAGCCAATATGGTTACGGGGTTGTGCATGATTTTGGCCAACTATGGATGCAGAGGGATTTCATGACTTCTTCAGGATCCCCCATTAAAAATGGAAAATTTGTAAGGGAATTGCTGGAGGCAATACAATCACCAAAAGAATTGGCTGTGGTGAAATGTGCCGCACATCAGTCAGGAGATGACTGGGTGGTAGTCGGCAACAGATACGCAGACCTTGTGGCTCAACATTGTGCCAGAAATAGGTTGTCAGTCAATAAAAGGGTGGAAAGAATGGGAATCAGCTGCCAACTTATGTTGTATATGCCACCTGAAACATGGAATGAGGTTAGAAGATTACAAGATGGTGCTGATGAAAGTGAGAAGAAAACATGGATCAAAGTGGGTTGTTCCCAAAGGGGAGATGATGAAGTGTGGATTTGTGCTGATGGCAGACCAGTCATGCCTGACTGTCTACTCTCTCAAATGGCCAGGATGTATCATGGAGACACACACATAGGGAGAGATGCAATGATTAGGCTTTTCAGACAGAACTGGTACAATCCCAAGTTCAGGGCTGTAGCAGAGAGCCTTTGCCAGAGATGTTTGACTTGCCAGATGCATAATCCAGGAAGAAAAACAATAATTGGGTTTGGAAAAATTGGAAAAGCAGAAGGTCCATTTATAAGACTACAGTTTGACTTTATACAGTTACCACCATGCAGAGGGTTGAAATATGTACTAGTCATAGTATGTCTGTTTTCAAAGTGGGTGGAGGCTTACCCTACCAGAAGGTGTGACAGCATTACAGTCGCAAAGCTGTTACTACGAGAACTCATTCCTAGGTTTGGTTTCCCAGTAACTTTGGAATCAGATAGAGGAAAACATTTTAACAGTGAAGTGATTCAAATAATTTGCGGAGCATTCCAAATTGAACAAAAATTGCACTGTGCATATCGCCCAGAGGCTTCTGGAGTGGTTGAACAATTGAATGGCACGATAAAATCCAGATTGGGAAAAATGTGTGCATCAACATCATTGGAGTGGCCAGATGCATTGCCACTTGTCTTAATGGGACTGAGAAGCATTCCTGATAGAAATACAGGATTGAGCCCACACGAGATAATGATGGGAAGAGCAATGAGACAAGCACATGTTCCCATAAACAAACTGCTGAATATATCTGATGATATGGTTCTGGATTATTGCAAAGGATTGGCTGACCTAGTGCGTTCTGTCTCTCATCAGGTCGGAGAAGACGCAGTTTCGAGGCAGCCTGAACAAGAACATGATCTGAATCCTGGTGACTGGGTGGTAGTGAAGAATCACACCAGAGAGACGTGTCTATCACCTAGATGGGGAAAACCTTGTCAAGTCATACTGACTACCAATACAGCAGTGAAGTGTGCAGGATTTCCTAATTGGATTCATGTAAGCCACACCAAAAGAGTACCAGACCCTGAAGAAGAAAATCCTCAGTCAGCATCAATCACTGAGGAAGCTGAAGGTTGCCCAGCTGAAGGATCTCAGGCTCGAGATTCAAGAGAAGCTGCAGAAGAACAACCGAGCACAAGTCAGGACTGGATACCGGTAGTAGAAATTCCTGAAGTTTACTACAGAACAAGAAGTCAAACAAAATTGGAAGAAATTGAAGAAGATCAGATAGGTGAAGAAGAAGCAGCTCAGGGAAAAGAAGAACAAACAATAAAAGAACCTGAGCAAGACCAGATAGGGAAAGGAAACTGGACTCAAGATAACGAAGAACCAACAAGTTTTGAGCAGGGAAAGACAGGTTTAGAAGAATCCGGTCAGGCTGCAGAAGTACAAAGTGCAATAAGCCCTGATCAGAACCAGTTAGATCTAGAAAATCACACAGAAGAAAAAGATCTCGAGAAAAATGAGCATGAAGAATTAAACAAAGAACAAGGTCAATTATTGGAAACTCACGGAGGAGCTGCAGAAGAAAAACAAATAAGGCCTGAAAAAGAGCAAGAAAGAAAAATAGTAATTGCAGAAAACGAAAAAGTGTCGAACAGTGAAAATAAAGAGATTGCTGAAGACAAAAATAAAGAAACAGTGCAAACAAAGAAAACAAGAAAAGGTGATCATTGGCCTAGTGTCATTAAAAGAGTAAAATACCACATAACAACCAGAAGTGAAGATCCAGATCAAGTAAATGAAGTAACAAGTCAAACCGAACAAGAAAACAGAACTAAGAAAAGAAGAAGCAAGAGACTGAAACTTGTGAATAACAAATTCAAGGGTCCTGATTGGACTTACATTATTCTTGAAGATTACGAGAGCTCAGAGTCAAGTGAAAGTGGTGACGAAGGAACAAGTGCAGAATTGACGTACGAGAGAGAAACAAGACCACCTTGATTACGCAAAAGAGTCATAAAAGAAAAACGAAAAATAGATAAGAAGAGCAATCTTCCTTGTCGAAATGTCTGATGATAGAGTTGCTGGGAGACCAAAACAGAGATGTTGTAGAAGATGCTGTGCAATATGCATATGTAGTCTAGTAATGGTGCTTATAGTATGGTTAGTTCTGATCGTAGCAGTCCCTTACCTTATGATAATGGATAAAAAGATTAACAACGAAACTAAAGGAAAGACAGCACACATGAAGGGAAATAGAGTAGAACTAATGGCAGAAAATGAACCAGAGTTTCATCATGAAATAACTGATAACGACACTAGTTTAAATGTTTTCACAAAGTTATTATTTCAATATGTAGATACCATGGAAGTTAGTAATTGTTATGTCTGTATGAAGTTACCTGAATCAGTAGCAGAAGGATTAACATATCATCACTTACCATTGACATATGGCATATCATGTAGTGTATTAGCTAGTTTATTTTATAGAACAGGGAGACTTCAATATTATTATTCAAACATAGATGTGATATTTTCAGAGGTTCCGATTCGCAAGAGTATGAACCCAGTGCTTAGTAGTCAAGACGCACAGTTTATGGGAGAATTTTTCTTAACAATGAAATCGATAGACATAACACATGCACATAGACACAATCTAACATGTTCTTTACATGAAGAAGAAAAGATATTTTTGAATTTAGTAGAAAATAGAAGACAAGATTTTCAAAAGAAAGCTTCTGAGCATAAGGCTCATTTGCCACCTTGGGCTGAGAAAGAAGGGAGTTACACACCTGGCAAGGCTCAAGCTGCTATGGCTCTGGATTTAGTAAAGACGGGGAAAATTTGTCTACATAGATTAAGGACTGAATATAACAATGTTTTCATCGGTACCAGTGAATGTGAACACAATTTCTTAATTCTTGGAGGTTGGGGAATAAAAGGAGGAACAGATTCAGTTTTTCCTGGAATCTATTATGTATGCGGGAATAAGGCTTATTTTAGGCTTCCTGCACGGTGGTATGGAAGTTGTTATTTTGGAATAGTATTTCCAAAGATATACCACGTAAAAAGAAACACTGGGAGCAATGAAAACAATGGCGAATTAACACGTAGTAAAAGAGCTAGTTTTTCTGAAATTGTAGGTGATATATTTGGTGCATTGATACCTTCAGTGGGAATAATTCTGAACTCAAGGAAGATATGTAAATTGTCTACAGTGGTTGATCGTTTATCAACGGATACTGCTGGAGGATTTCTAATGATTAATGCGGAAATGGTTGCAATTAGATCTATGGTTATGCAAAATCGACTTGCTCTTGATATATTATTGGCAAAAGAGGGCGGAGTCTGTAAATTACTGAAGACAAAACATTGTTGCACTTACATTCCTGATAAAAGTGCAGAAATTGGAACGTATATACAGAATATAACTAAACTTGAGAAGGAACTTAAACCACTGGAAGTTGATAGTGTATGGGAAAGATTGACAAGTAGTATTGCGTCAATTGGTACCTGGTTTTCTAATGTAGGAAAAGGGCTTATAGGTCAAATATTAGTACCTTTAGCAGGGTTAGCAATAATAGTACTGACGATGATAATATGGTGTAAATGTTGTAGAAAGAATGGAACATATACTGTGACAGGAAGAGGAAAGAAGAGAAAGATTGATGAAATTGAACTTGAGGATGTGAGAAGTGAATTATACAAGAAATTGAAAGGGGATGTTAAAAATAGAAAAAGTAAAAATGAGAATGAAACTATTTGCTAGAAGTTGGCATCTGATTGAGGGTAGTATTTTGATGGCTCTTAAACGCCATCAGAGAGGGGATTGATGGAGCAAGGACTCAAAAATGAGACTTGCTTGAATGCAATCACCTCACAGTATTAATTTATTAATTATGTATTGTTTATACTAACGTTGCATACATTACACGAATAGCAAGGAAGCTTGCCTATGTGTTCTAACTAACAAGTAACGCTTGTCTTATTCTAAAATGGCCGCTAAAGCGCGGGAACCTTACTGCGCATGTCTCATCCATATCACATGGTGTGACGTCTTTCTTTGCTTGGTGGGAAATTTCTGCTTCTGCGCAGTGTGCTCTAAAATGGCTGCTTGAATTTTTCACATGCTTCAGTTTGCTCTTGTGTTATTATTAATTTGTCATTTTCTTAACGCTACTAATGCGGGATAGATTTATAAGTAAATGGGGATAGAGTAGAAAGAGTGGGTATACAGTGAAACCTATTATTTGTGATTTTAATATTTTCTTCTTTGACTTTTATTAGTTCGTAAACTTGGGCCTGGGGTTGGTGATCTGAAACTCGAGAGACAATGATTCTGCGCATGTGTCCTCCTTGGCTGCCAAAGAATGAAGTCAACCTGGACGTCGTCCAAGGCCATGACCTGGTGGCCGAAGTTGATGTGCTTTTGCCTTTCCTGTTGAAAATTGAAACTTTGTATATGAAGAATATATAACATTTGTCGTGAGACGGGTGGGAAATAAAGCAAATGTATAAAATTGGATGGGCGGTAGTTTAAAGACAATGGCCTACAGAAAATGAACTAAAATCATATGGTGTGAGAATCCACCCCCTGTCCCTGTCCAATCAGAAGTAGTGGTCCCATATTTTAGCAACATTAAGGGGAGGTACATGGGCGTAGAAGGGTATAATAGATATAGAATTAGTAATTAGTTTAGCTTTTAGCTTTTTAGCTCAGACCGCAGAACGAAAGAAGGAGATGCTGCAAGAAAGCAGAGAGACAAGAAGATCAGGCGTTCATGCAGACCAAGCTTCTAGCTCCAGACCATCAAGCTGATCGATTGCAGACCGAACAGCTGTCCAGAGAGGTCCTGAGGAGGGGGCGGCGGAGTCCATTAGAAGAGAGGCACGGGAGAATCGAGGAGAAGTCGAGTATCAGAGAGGGGAACGACGCAGGCGTCGTTGTAGAGAGGTCACCGGTCCTGTCCTGATCCTGGAGGAGGTCTTTGCTCTTCATCCTTCCTGGGTCCTAATCTTTCCAACTCCTTGGCCAAGGGTTGGGTTCTCGCATTTAGGTAAATATAAATGCAACCTTTATTTGCGCTGCTGTTTCTATCTTCTCCTTTCTGAGGGACCGTCATTAATCAATAATTATTGTTCTCTACTTCACCTATGATATGCGACTAAGTACCATGTGTTTCTGTAATTTACTCTGCTAAATCTTTAGATAAACATTTTAAAACTTCCTGACTCAGTGGTTATTTCAGGATTATGTACTATAATGAATGTCACTCATTTTAAACTTCCCAATTAGCAAAGGATTCATTGGTAAGTCATTACTCTTCAATCGGAAGGTAATTGGTAGCAGGGATTTTGATAAAGAGTAACAACTGATAAAACCCAGCGTAAGTATTAGCGTAGTATGAATGTATGGGCCCAAGTGAGTATCTAGTGTATGAATGCTGTTTGCTAATATCGCGCTGGATCACTGGGATCATTGCTGTCCCAACAAATATCTCATATTAGGCTTTTTGTCTTTCTGGTATCATTGTGCGGTGGTTCCCAAGAGATGAAAGTATTTCTGGTTTTCAGAAGAAACTAGAATAAATGCATGGAATGGTTCCTTGGGAGCACAAGGCTACTCCCAATAACCAAAAATAAAGAATAACAAAGAATAGCCTCGGGATTAACCACTGCCCTTGGGTTCTAGAGTAGTGTGCTAGCCACCATAAAGCGCTACAATGCCTTGTCAATCGTAGTAAATCCTTTATAAATGCAATTACAATATAATACAGTTTGCAAGTGATGACCCTATCTGTTCCTCTGAGGCATCTTCTGTGAACGAGATACAGTACACATCCAGCAAGCATAGGGGCTGTTAAAGGTACATAAAAAGAGTTTATTCATTTATTTATTTCATGGTTTTGTAAAGAATCAACACGTTGTCTGCGAATACAACCGACCACTGATAAAGAAGAGATGATTCATTTATTTCGAAATTTTGAAAAGAGTCAACATGTTACCTTGTGAATACAACTGAGCACTGCATAGAATAAAAAATAGAGACTGAGAGATCGTTTTTTTCATTGTAGTCATACCTCATGTGTTCGTATGTCAATCATTGAATAACTTCATAGTGTCAACAAATATGCTATAACAATTAAAGACATTTTCATAAAATCCATATACGTAAAATAACTACAAAACATTTAAAACGTCAATGGATCAAAATATAAACAGAGTTCAATGGTGCAAAGGACACAGAGCTGTCAAGCGTAGGTAGAGTCTAAATAAAGGTGAAGTGTTATGCCACTATCTTTTCAAAGGATAACAAGTCTGAAGACTCAAGCCTTCTGGAGATTTCTGAAATAACCATGGTTAACATCTGCTCTTAAAACTGTGGTTTGAGGCGTTCCAGAATCCAGGGCCATGGATTTCGAGACCAGCCTCCATTCTACACTGATGAATACAGAGCAGGTTGGGTGAACGGAGGTTCAGAGTGTGACAGAGCCAGAATTTGAAGTCAGCCAGCTCTTTTCCTTTGAAAGGCCGTGTGAATGGTGCAGTGAATTGTGAATTTACCCCTTGATTCCACTAGAAGCTTATAGAGAGATTCCATTTCTAGTTTCAGCGGGTACATTTCCAAAAGTTAAGAAAGAGTTTTGCTGCATAATTTTGAAATCTTTCAATCTGTCTTTGAATTTTTGGGAATTGTTAGAGCGCACAGCAATTGTACAGCCATCCAACTGCTTGGATTCTTGTTAGCCACACTTGATAGGTGCCTTGCATTTGTAGGAGAATACTACAGCATTGATTCCAGGAGTAAAGAACAGATCTGCACCTAAAATGATATCCAGGTGTCTTACTTTGCAAAATTTGGAAGGAGGAATCCAGACCGTCTGGATGTTCTAGTCCAGGCGCTCTGTTTTTCAATTCAGGCAGAAGAAATGGTGCTTCATCCACTGGCTCCACTGGCTCAAGTGCTCTATGCAATCTGTGAAGTTAGTCTGTCTCTCAGATTGGTGTTCAGTCAGATGTGTATTTCGGTGCCATTAGCATACCTGTGGAACTGTACCCGATGATGCTTTACTATGTGAGGCAGTGGGTGCATAAGATTTTGTACATTCGGTAACCCTCTTTATGGTGGATAATTTTCTCAGCAATACTCCAGAGCACCGAGCCATATGGCTTCTCTGTGACTCTGCTACACCCCGGAAGTGACGGAGCAGAGCTGCATATAAGTGCCACCTCTGCACACTGATATCAGTTTCTTTATCTTTCGCCTTCAGCTTCCACAGATGAACAAGTTACTTACCTTCGGTAATGATATATCTGTAAGAAACATAGATTAGTTATAGATTCCTTACCTTAGAATTACCCCCAGGCGTCAGACTGGATCCGGAAAGTTTTTCGTCAGCAGTACCTCTGCACGTTGAAAGGTGGCGTCGGTCGGCTCTGCGTCCGTCGTTGGCGTCGTGGTCGCCGGGATGACGTCGCGATAGCTACTTAGATGCCGCCCTTGCGCGCTGACGTCCGTTCTGTACACAACTTTCTGCGCCAGAAAAGGAGAGCCATGCAAGACACTGACCACTGGTGCACAAAACTAGGGCCCTGAAAGGATGTCCTTAACCCTAGAAGTCAGATCGCAGAACGGGGAGGATGGGTGGGGCGGTAAGGAATCTATAACTAACCTATGTTTCTTACAGATATATCATTACCGAAGGTAAGTAACTTGTTCATCTGAAAGAAACAGTTAGTTATAGATTCCTTACCTTAGAATAGATACCCCAGAAATACCAGCCCCGGAGGTGGGTCTGCGAACCAAGTTCACACCAGAAAGTCCTGAAGAACAGAACGGGCAAAGAAGCCGTCTCTCTGCACTTGGCTGTCCAGGCAGTAGTGTTTAGTGAACGTGTGCAAGGATGCCCACGTTGCTGCCTGGCAAATGTCATTCAGAGGGACTCCTCGTCCCAAAGCAGTAGTGGCTGCCGTCGCCCTGGTGGAATGGGCACGTAGCCCCACTGGAGGCTTCTTTTTAGCTAGAGAATAGCAGGCTTTAATACAGAAAACGACCCATCTAGAAATGGTCCACTTGTGTACGGCCCAACCTTTCTTGGCACCCACGTAGCCAACAAAGAGCTGGTCATCCACCCGGAACTGTTTGGTGTGATCCAGATAAAAGGAAAGCGCACGTTTTGGGTCCAGACGGTGGAGCCTCTCTTCCTCTTTCGAAGGATGCGGAGGCTCAAAGAAGGTGGGCAAAGTGATGGTCTGCCCAATATGAAAGGAGGTAACTACCTTGGGAAGGAAGGATGGACGAGTTCTTAGGACAACCTTGTCCGGATGTATAGCCAGAAAAGGAGGTTTGGATGAAAGAGCCTGGAGCTCACTCACTCTTCTGGCAGATGTGATGGCCACCAGGAATGCAGTCTTAAGAGTTAAGAGTCTTAAAGGACAGTTGTGAAGCGGCTCAAAGGGAGCGCACATCAAATAGGTCAAGACCAGATTCAAGTCCCACTGAGGCATTACGAAGGGGATAGGAGGAAAAAGATGAGTAATGCCTTTTAAGAAACGATTTACAACTGGGGACTTGAAGAGAGAAGGCTGATCAGGAAGCCGAAGAAAGGCAGAAATGGCCGAGAGATAGCCCTTGATAGTGCCCAGAGCAGAGCCCTGCTGGGCCAAAGAAAGGAGGAACAAGAGAACCTCAGAAAGGGGGACAGAAAGGGGATCCACAGCCTTTGCTGTGCACCATGCCACAAATTTGTTCCATCGGCAGGCGTATACCGTCTTAGTGGAGGGACGCCTGGCTGCCAAGATTACATCACAGACTTCGGGAGGCAAGTCGAATGACGTCAACTGCCGCCGCTCAATCTCCACGCAAGGAGGTGGAGGCTGCAGAAGATCCTCCCGAAGAGGCAGTCGGATTGGAGGATCGATGGTCATGTTGAGCAGCTTGGGATACCAGACTCTTCGTGCCCAATCCGGAGCCACAAGAATGACTTGGGCCCGGTTGCGCTTGATCTTCTTCAGCACTCTGGGCAGAAGTGGTATAGACGGAAAGGCGTACAACAGACCGCAACTCCACTCGCGACGAAAAGCGTCACCTAGCAAGTGCCGCCTTGGAAATTCCAACACGCAGAATTGCTGACATTGCGCGTTCTCTTCGGTGGCGAATAGATCTAACCAAGGCTCTCCCCACTGTTGAAAGAGACCTTGCACCACCTCCGAGTGAAGATGCCATTCGTGATCCATCATGCACCTGCGGCTGAGTTCGTCCGCCCTGGCATTCAGGGAACCTGCCAGGTGTTGAACCACCAGGGATATGCCCTGATGTTCCAGCCATGTCCAGAGGCGGAGGGCCTCTTGACATAGGGTCCACGACCCCACCCCGCCTTGTTTGTTGCAGTACCACATGGCGGTGGTGTTGTACGTGAACACCTGCACTACTTTTCCCCGGACAGAGGGAAGGAATGCTTTCAGTGCAAGCCGGATCGCCCGCAGCTCCAGAAGGTTGATGTGGAGCCCGGACTCCGCCGGAGACCAGAGGCCTCTGATCTCCGCCTCTCCCATGTGGCCGCCCGATCCCAGCAGTGATGCATCGGTCACCACTGTGAACTCTGGCTGAGGAAGGGAGAGGGATCTGCCGTTGACCCAATGCTGGTTCGTGAGCCACCACTGCAATTGGTGTGCAGTGCCCTCTGAGATCTGGACGCAATCGGACAGATTCCCCTGATGTTGCGCCCACTGGAACTTCAGGTCCCACTGCAGAGCCCGCATATGCCACCTGGCATGATCCACCAGCGGGATGCAGGAGGCCATCAGGCCCAGCAGCCGGAGGGTCATCCTGACCGAAACCCGGGATAAGGGCTGAAAGATCGGAATCATAGCCCAAATGTCCCGGACTCGCTGCTCGGGAGGATAGGCCCAAAACCGCGTCGTGTCCAGAACCGCTCCGATAAAGAGGAGCTCCTGAGAGGGAATCAGGTGGGACTTCGGCACGTTGATGGAGAACCCCAGCGAATGCAGGAGGTCGGCCATAGTCTGGAGGTGGGAGACGACTGTCTAGGGCGAGCCCGCCTTCAACAACCAGTCATCGAGATAGGGGAAGACTGGGACCCCTGATCTGCGCAGATGAGCTGCAACCACCGCCATCACTTTCGTGAACACCCGAGGGGCGCTGGTAAGGCCGAAGGGGAGCACGGTAAACTGAAAATGCTCGTGGCCTACCATGAACCGCAAGTAGCGCCGGTGGGCCGGCAGGATGGGGATGTGAAAATAGGCGTCCTGCAAGTCCAATGCTACCATCCAGTCTCCAGGGTCGAGGGCAGACAAGACCTGAGCTAACGTCAACATTTTGAACTTCTCCTTCCGGAGGAAGCGGTTGACGCTCCTGAGGTCCAAGATAGGACGCAGGCCCTTGTCCTTCTTGGGTACCAGAAAGTAGTGGGAATAGCAACCACGATCTACTTCTGGGGCAGGAACGCGTTCGATGGCTCCCTTGGCCAAGAGAGCCGTAACTTCCTGTTGGAGAAGGCCCAGGTGATCCTCCGACATGCGATGGTACTGAGGTGGCATGGCTGGAGGGGTAGCCTCGAAGGGGAGGGAGTAGCCCCTTCGGACTATCTGCAAAACCCACCTGTCCGACGTGATGGTGCACCAGTGGGGGAGGTGTTGGCGGATCCTGCCGCCCACTGGCGATTGATGGGCCTGAAAGGTCGGACTAGGAAGGTTTGGAGGCTGAAGCAGAGGGGGGGTTGGTGGACTGGCCCGCTTGATGGCCCCCAAAACCCCGGCGGTGGTTCCCACGTCCCCTGCCGCGCGAAGGTTGTGCAGCTTGCGCCGGCCTGTGGCTCTGGGCGGGACGTAGTGGGGCACCCCTTCCGTAGCCACGAAAGGGGCGAAAAGCAGACTGTGCAGGGCGGTTGGAGAGGCCCAAGGACTGGGCCGTAGCCCGTGAGTCCTTGAAACGCTCTAGAGCGTTGTCTGCTTTGTCGCCAAAAAGGCGACGGCCATCAAAGGGCATGTCCATGAGAGTGCTCTGGACATCCCCAGAAAAGCCAGTCGATCTCATCCAGGCGTAGCGACGAAGGGCTACCGACGTGGAAATCGTCCTGCCTAGAGAGTCGGAGGTATACAGCCCACAACGGATGGTAAACTTCGCTGCATCTCTCCCTGCGGCAACAGCCTGGGAGAGTACGGTCCGGGCCTCCTCCGGACACTGAGGCAGCACTTGCGCAACCGTGTCCCACAAAAAGTTGGAATAACGGCCCAATAGACATGCAGTGTTTACCGACCGCAGTCCCAAGCTGGTGGAAAAAAAAATCTTCTTTCCAAGATGATCCAGCTTCTTGGATTCCCTATCTGGTGGTGCGTTAGGGAATGCGCTCTTGGAAGTAGAGGCTTGGACCACCAAGCTCTCCGGGGTGGGGTGTTGGGAGAGGAAAGTGGGGTCGCCCGGGGCCGGGCGGTGGCGTCGGGCAATCATCCTATCCACGGGAGCCCCCGTGTTGAGCCTGGACCAGGTGCCCAAAAGGATGTCGGTTAGGGCTTCATTAAACGAAAGCAGGGGCTCCGAAGAGCTCGCTGCCGGTTGAAGCACCTCTGTCAGGAGGTTAGTCCTCACTGCCACCGTAGGTAGCTCGAGGCGGAGAGCCTCGGCCGCCATACGCAACACCACTGCATAGGAAGCTCCCTCCTCCGTAGCCACGGTAGGAGGAGACAACATGCCAAGGTCTCGGGAGGTATTCAGACCACTGACATCCCCCAGGTCCTCTCTCCAGTCCGGATCATAATCCAACTGGTCAGTCAGAGGGTCACCTGACCCTCCAGTCCTCCTCCTCGTCCTCTGGGTGCCAATCTGGCCTGAAAGGGACCCCAGGAGTGAACAGGGGCACAAAGACACCACTCGGCGCCGGATCCGGCGACGCCGGTCCGGCTCAGTGTCCACATCAAGATGGAGGTCGGGGCCGACGCCGGCTGGAGGCACAACCGGCGTCGAGTGCGGTTGCGGTGCCGAAGGAAGCAGCACCGGTGGAGTTGTAATGAGGTCACCTGGCAACGATCCGGATCCAGGTCTGGATCCATGGGGGCCCTGCGGCGCTGAGGCCGGAGCCGCCGGCAGGGAAGGCGTAGGACTCCCAACCGAGTCCGCGGGGCCCGAAGGCGCGCCGGCAGAGTCGGGCTGCCCAAAGATGGCATGCATCGCCTCGTAAAACTGACAAAGCTGGGCAGGGGTCGCTCCGTGTCCCGGAAAGGGAGAGAAACTTAGAGTCCACCCCTCAGGCTCCGCACGCGGAGCTGCGGGAGTGGCACCGCCCGCATCCCTCGTCGCGTCAACTGACCGACGGGGAGAAGTGGAAGAGCGACGAAGCTTCTTCGACTTCTTCTTGTGCTTCGACTTACCCGAGTGTGAAGACTTGGATGACGAGTGGTGATGGCTCCGCGACTGGTCCCTCGACCTCTCCTGCGACCGGGACCTCGAACGGCACGGAGCCCACTGCCGACGCTCAAGAAGCTTTCGGGACCGCTCCCGCAAAGACTTCGGAGCCATGGTCCGGCAGTCAGAGCACGACTTGGGGTCGTGGTCGCGCTCCAGGCAAAAGAGGCACATGCGGTGCGGATCCGTCACCGACATCATTCGGGTACAGAAACCGCAAGCCTTGAATCCGTGCATCCCTACGTGCACCAGGAGTCAGTAGGACTCAAAAAGACGTCGACAAAAGTCGCTCAAAAAGTTCAGTCAAAAAATGACTGGAGGTACCGCTCTCTCCGCTGCACTGGCGTGGAAAAAGAAAGAACTGACATCAGCGCGCGAGGGCGGCGTCTAAGTAGCTACCGCGACGTCATCCCGGCGACCAAGACGCCAACGACGAACGTGGAGCCGACCAACGCCACCTTTCGACGTGCAGAGGTACTGCTGACGAAAAACTTTCCCGATCCAGTTTGACGCCTGGGGGTTTAATTCTAAGGTAAGGAATCTATAACTAACTGTTTCTTTCAGATACAGAGCATTACGAAAAGAAACTGTAGGTGACAGGTAGCCAAAGTTTACCTTAGAACCTTTTACGATGCCCAGAAGCCCACTCCACAGTATGGGGAGATGGGAGGGCAGTGTGGAATCCGTAGTTAAACAGAGTATCCACTAGAAAGAGCGTTGTCCAAGGTAACTTCTGCTGGATAATTCTAACTGCAGATTGCTCAGCTTAAGAATAGAGAGTAGGCTCAGACCACAAAGTCTTACTGGACCCAGCAGGCAAAATGGCCTTCCTGTAAGATCTGGCTGTTAGGGCAGTAGTGTTTGGTGAACACGTGTACTGATGTCCATACCACAGCCTGGCAGATGTCCAGAACCGGCACCCCTCTCTGCCAGTGCTATTATGGCAGTCTTGACCCTGGTGGAATGAGTCCGCAATACTTCATAGGAGTGCTTTGAGTGGCTCTTTGTACATTAGAAATGTTCGGTTGGGGGGGGCGTGGCTTGCTGCCGCAGAAGATGGCCGCAGGTTAATCGCGCTGCGCTTGCAGTCGGTGATTTAGCCCAAAAATCCGACAGAATCCGGCACTCGGCAGTGCTCCTGATGACATCATCGTGCACCGGAGTAGTGGAGCTACAACTGGAGGTGCTTAGTGGCCGCTGAAGCGCAGGGTGAACGCAGCGGGCCCGATAACCGCTGGCGGCAAAACCGATCCTAAGATGGCGGCCGGCGCCGTTTAATCAGCAGACCCACCGGACTCTCCCCAGCACTCCGGCGGCGAAGCGTGTGCACAGTGAGAAGTTGCGGTAAGCGAGGGTGCCGCAGGCTCGGACAGCCGAGCGACGCTGCGGGGGACGCCTGGAGTACTGAGAGCCGCAGAGTGGCGAGACCCACGGAGGCGTGCCGGACCGCCGAGACGCCGCGCAGTCAGCCGGATTCATCCCACGACCATCATCGGGAGGCTAGCCTGAGGCGAGCGAGCGTAGTGGGGGCCCGGGCACACCAGACTCTCCCCAGCGCTCCGGCGGCGAAGTGAAGACGCAGTGAGTGGCTGCGGCGGGTGAGGGTGTCGCGGGCTCAGGCAGCCGAGAGACGCTGCAGGGGACGCCAGGACGACAGACAGCCGGAGAGTAGTGGGACCCGCAAAGGCGTGCGGGGCCGCCGGGAGGCCGCGCAGACTGCCAGATCCAACTCAAGACCATCAGCAAGGGGCCAGCGTGAGGCGAGTGAGCGCAGTGAGGGCCCGGGCGGCGGCGGGCCGCCGGGTTACCTGAACCCCCTGGCCACCAGCAGGGGTCAAGGACGTAACGTAAACGTTTCCCACCCGGGGGGCTGTGCCGATCCCTGGAAGCCGGGGTACGGCCAGCGGAGCCTCCTGCAGTGGATGCTTGGCCTCTCCTGTCGCCCCGGTGAAGGCAGGTCTCGGGGCAGAAGTCTTCGCACGGGTGGAGTGGGCAATACGCGGCTGGAGACCGGACGCTGCCCACACCAATATCCGGGGGGAAAAAAGATCCCCGGTCGGAGATTCAACACCCCCAGTGGCACTGCAGAAAGGGGGGCGAGGTGAGGGTGCCACTGGCCCAGGGGGTAGATGCCCGCGGAGGAACTACGCAGTGCGGGTGATACCTTTCCCCCCCCGGAAGGCACTTCAAACGGTGGTGGATCCACAGCCCATCGGCAGGAGGTGACCGATATTGTGCAGACAGCCAAAGTGAGTACTGGCACTAGCCCTGACAGTAGCGTGAGAGCACACGCGAGAAGTACCACGCGGATAGGGGCTTAACAGTAGAAAGCGACCGACAGCGGCTCTGCCTCCCGGCCGGGCACAAGCAGACGAGAACTTGGTGCTCAGTCATAGGCCGCAACAAACCAACGGGCCCAGGTCAGGCGAACCAGATCGACAAGTACACGGTTGCCATGGGTCGCGAAGACGGAGCGACGGGAGGAGGCCCGCACGAGATGGAAGACAGCGATCCAGACCCCTCCCTCAAGGACATAATGCAGGCCATCAGGGACTTTAGAGGTACCCTCGAGCCAAAATTGGACTCCGTGACAGAGGAGGTGAACCTCCTACGAGCTGACTTCAGAAACATGTCGGAGAAGGTTTCTGTGGCCGAAACGGGCATTGGGAGCCTCCAAGCTAAAACTAAGCGCCTGGAGGAACAAGTGGCCTCCCTCACCAAGAACCAGGAAGACATCTATGCCCGCCTTGAAGACAAGGAAGGTAGGGCCCGGCGCAACAACATACGCGTCGTGGGGGTCCTGGAGGGAATGGAAGGACCGTCCGTGGACTGGTTCATCGAAGACCTGGTGCTGAAGCACCTGAAGCCCAAACGCCTGTCAAATTTCTTCTCGGTGGAGAGGGCATACCGGGCGCTGGGCGGAAAACCAAGGCCGGGAGCGCCGCCGCGCACCATCATTGCCCGCATTCTAAATTTCCGGGATAGAGACGCCATCCTGCAGGCTGCACGCACAACCGGGGACCTACACATTGAAAATGCCACCATTCGCTTTTTCCCAGACTTCACCCTCCGGGTCCAGCGCCTGAGGCGCTCCTTCGATGGAGTGAAGAGGGCTCTCCGTGAGCAGGGAGTGAAGTATATGATGCTGTTCCCTGCCAGGCTCAAGATCCTAGACGACGGAAAAGCGTACTTCTTTGACAAGCCGGAAGAGGCTAGTGACTGGCTTGAGGGCTGGCGCGCCGTGGGTCGGAGAGGCAGGCAGGAACGTCCTGACCCTCACCAGCAGCGTGCCGAGACTGAGTCCGAAGATTGGAGGCGACCTAACGGCCAGAGACCAGATCAGCGGCCAGATAAGTGACTATGGGAAGGGGCAAACCGTAGATTGGGAGCTGGCCTCTGCAGGAGAGGTGCTTGACTGGACCCATGGCGGAGAAATGGGGGTTGTGGCTGCTCCGTATTTGTAGAGGGGGGCTGGATGGCACCCCTTGCCGATAGCTGGAAGTACTGAGCCCCACTCATCTCTAATGGGATATTCAGGGGTGCGCAGGCCGGGCAGAAAGAGGGGCCTTGGAAGCTGGGGGTCCTGCTGAGCTCTGAACTATGGGCAATTGTTGTAGTTATTTAATAAGTACATCTTCGTGCTGGCTGTAGGCACGCAGCCCCTTACCTTTGTTTGTTCTAGATTCTATGGGGCGACAGGCACTCTGCCAGTTTCAAGGGTGGGTGGTTGGGGACTCACCTAGCAGGGCTGCAGGGAAGGGGGTGTGGGGGGGGTTTTGTTTCTTTTGTTGGGGGTGGGGGGGTGTTAGCTCGAGACCGCATTAGCGATCATCAGTGGCAGTTCATGGCTGGCGACACAGCGGGGGGGAGGAGGGGGGAGGCACGACTGCTATCACTCCAGGAACATGGGTGACCCAGCCAGCTTGCAGGTATGGACCTGGAACGTAAATGGGTTGGGCAACAAAATAAAGCGCACACTGGTTCTACAACACCTGAAGAGACACACCCCAGACGTAGTCCTGATCCAAGAGTCGCATCTGCGGGGGAATAGGTGTAAGGCCCTAGATCGATTTGGTTATAAAATGATTGCACATGCGGGGTACACTTCCGGGGCCCGAGGAGTGGGAATCCTAGTGCGTAACACCCTGCCCCTGGTGATATCTGGCACATGTGCGGATGACACAGGCTGCCTCGTGGCAGCAGTGGGTGCCTGGGAAGGACGATCCGTGGTACTCTGTTCCTGCTACCTCCCACCAGGCCTACACTCCACTTTCCTCCCGAAGTTGGGAGCCTTCCTAGCTGATCTCCCCTCTGGAATTCTCCTCCTTGGAGGGGACACGAACGCAGTTATGAATCCATCCCTAGACCGATCCAATTCTTCAACGGGTGCACGGGACGAGCGCGGCCTGGCGGGCTTCGCCACGGCCCTTGGCATGTGCGACCTCTGGCGGGCACACCACCCTCAGCTCAGGGAGTACACGTTCTACTCGGCTAGACATGGGTCCTTTTCCAGAATCGACCACTTCTTTACCCGGTTCGCACACATGGGGGACTTCACAGATACCAGGCACATGGCGCGTGGGATTTCAGACCACTCTCCGGTGTGCGTTACCCTTCGAGGCCTGGTGGTGAATAGGGCAGCTTATCCGAGAATAGCCCCTGGCGCCTCCGAGACCCGGCCATAAGCGACAAGCTTCGCGAGGGGTCCAAGCTCTACTTTGAGGAAAATCGGGGCTCTGTGGACTCACAGATCACTATGTGGGAGGAGTACAAGGCGGTCCTAAGGGGCCAGGCACAGGCGTTAATCGGGGGGCAGAAGAAAGAGGAATCCATGCAGATTAGACAGCTCGAGCAGGAGGTAGAGACTCTGGAACGAGATCCCGCATTGACAGCGTCAGTGGAACTAAGGCATAACTTGGCACTGAAGCAAAAGGACCTTAGGGCACTGGCGGAGGGAGAGGCGCGAGCCTATGCACTGGCCACACAGCATCGGTTATATGATGTTGGGGATAAGGGGCTGAAGCTATTAGCGTGGTTGGAGCGCCGTGACAGAGAGCGTTCCTGGGTGTCAGGGGTGCATGATAAGTCAGGGACCCTGTGTTCCACCAGTGGGGGAATAGCTGAAGCTTTTGCAGCCCATTTTGAGCAGGTCTACTCACCGGTTTGCACGAGGACCGAATCGGACTGCGAGGAATTTTTGCGTGACTTCGCGCTGCCCACGCTGTCCTCGGAGGCGCGAGAAAGGCTCGAGGCTAACCTCACAGAGGAGGAGCTAGGAATAGCCCTGAGCTCCCTACAGTCCGGCAAGCCGGCCGGGCCTAACGGGCTCCCGGTCGAGATTTACAAACGACAGGCAGCGGTGGTACTAGCTCCCCTGCTGCGGATGTTTACTGAGGCACGCGAAGTGGGGCGGCTCCCCCCGGACCAGAGAGAAGCCACGATAGTGACAATTCATAAAGCAGGAAAGCCACCAGACCGATGCGACTCATACTGTCCGATATCATTAATAAATGCGGAGGCAAAGGTCCTCGCCAAGGTCCTGGCGGAACGGTTGGTGTCAGTCATAACGGAACTGGTGCATATAGATCAACCCGGGTTTATGCCCCGGAGGAGCACCCGCCATAACCTACGGAGGCTCTACGGGGTGCTCCATATGACAGAAGCTGTCAGATCTACCCAGACGGCGGCGATGGCCTTGGACGCCTCCATGGCCTTTGATAGCATCGAATGGCCCTACCTATTTATGGTTCTGCAGCGGCTGGGGTGCGGGCCGATCTTCTGCAGTTGGGTGAAGCTACTATATGTGCTACCAGCGGCCCGAGTACGAGTCAATGGGGCGGTGTCCAGATCCTTTCCTCTGCGGAGGGGCACCAGCCAGGGCTGCCCCCTGTCCCCCCTCCTGTTTGCCCTTGCGCTGGAGCCCCTGGCGCACTGGATAAGGAGGGACCCCATGATTTGGGGCATTGCAACACCGGGGGGCTGGGAGGAGCGTGTATCTCTATACGCAGATGATATTGTACTGTACTTGGCTCGGCCGTATCACTCGTTGGCCCGTGTGTTGCATATCTTCGAATTGTTCGGTAGCTACTCCGGCTATACTATAAATTGGTCGAAGTCGGTGGTTTTTCAACTCTCGGGCCCTCCCCCGCAACTCCCGTCTTGCTGTGCTGCTCCCGTAGTTACCGAAGGGTTTAAATACTTGGGAATCTATGTTACTCGGAACAGGAACGAGTTCCTGACTAAGAACCTTGAGCCTCAACTGTCTCGCCTGGGCACAGACGTGAGCCACTGGCGCTCCCTCCCGCTCTCGCTTATGGGCAGGGCGGCCCTATTCAAAATGCTCACTCTGCCGAGACTACTCTACATCCTACAAAACACGCCGTATCCGGTTCCCCCACACTCTTTTAAACGGATCGCACAGGCAGTCCGTACTCTGCTATGGGATGGAGGGTCCCCACGGATTGCACTACACAAACTCCACAGGGGGGTATTCGATGGCGGCCTGGCGATCCCGGACGTCAAGCTATACTACTGGGCGTCGCAGCTGCAGGTCGTAAACGACTGGGTATACACAGATTGTAACGAGCCGGCATACCGGGTGGACAGGATGGTCATGAATGGAGGCAATTGTGAGTCCCTTCTCTACGCCAAGAAGCCATTGCTGGGCTGGCCGGAGCATACTAGGGTGGTGGTGCAATGCTGGAAGGATGCCAATGGACTCCTTGGGTGGGAGAGTAAATTGACCGGTAAGACCCCGCTGTGGATGGGGGACCAGCTTCGAGAGGTGACCGCTCTGACGGGATTCAAGGGGTGGAGGTTAATAGGCATCGAGTATTTAGGAGACGTCTGGAAGGGTGATTCCCCCCGCTCGTTCGAGTACATGCGGAAAGAATATGACATGCACCCGTCACAACGATACCACTACACCAGATTAGTACACGCCCTTAGGGTACATGTGCAGAGGGGCGCGTCCATACCGGAGTACTCCCCACTGGAGGACCGGCTACTGCCCTATTGCGGGAAAGCCCACATCCACGATCTAGCGAAAGCTGCTCAATAATAGTCCAGACCCATTGGTCTCTCTCAGAGCAGCGTGGGCTATCGACCTGGGCAGTATCGATGATGAAAGTTGGCAAGATGCGATACAGAGCCCCAGAGAGATAGCAATACGAGCCAGATTTTGGCTGGTGCAGTTAAAAATCTTACACCGCTCATACTATCCCCGCACACTCCTTCACAAATGGGGTAGAATTCAGTCGGGGCTCTGCATGAGGGGGTGCCATCAAGAGGGTTCCTTCTTCCATATCCTGTGGGAATGCCCCGAGATTGCATCATTCTGGGCAGGGGTTACGGACACTATGTCCAGGGTGATGGGGCATGTGGTCCCAATGGACCCGAAGTGGCTGCTTTTAATGATTAAGGGCGAAGAGGCTTGGCCCAGGTATGCGGAAATCTGGCTGGTCCTGGCGGCTGGGGTGGCAAAACGCAACATTGCCCGGTGTTGGGGGGTGCAGGCACCCCCGCAATTGGAAGACTGGAAGCGAGACCTGGACTGGTGCCAAAGGGCCGAAGAAACTGTGTACAAGAGCAGGGGGTGCGCTAAAAAATGGGGAAAGGTCTGGGCGCCCTGGAAGAGGTATAGGAATCCTGGGGTAACCGGAGATGGGTGAGAGGGAGTGTCATTGGCATTCTCCAGTGTGGATCCCCCATGCTTCTATCCCTGCTGGTATATGTATTCGGTGTGATGATGAACTGTTGCTGCAATTATATGATGTATGGTCTCATGAGCTGTGTTAATAAAACAGATTTCCCAAAAAAAGAAATGTTCGGTTGGTACGGTTGCAAATCTTGTAGGTAATAGCTTTTTTAGCAGGGCCAGTGACATAGGAGAGTTTTATGCTCCCAAACTATTTTCTTTCATCTCTTACTAACCTACTCTTTGTGTATCTAGATTATAATGCATCCGTAAGTTTGGCCTACAAAGGGTTGGCATGACGAGCACCACACCACGCAACAAACTTCTTCCAGTAGATTGACTTTGTCAAAGTGCACTTGGGTGCAAGCAAAACATCGACTACTGTAGGTGATAGATCAAACATATTTAACTGTCACCACTCAGTCTAGGTGGCAGAGACTCGGGTGCAGGACCCTCCCCTGTTGCTGAGAAAGGGCGTTCTCCAGAAGTGGCAGCTGGATCGGTGGGCTGAGGAGGTCTGATAACATACTGTCCTAGCCTAGTCCAGGGCTATTAAGATGACTTGGCCCAGTCTGACCTGAATTTCCTCAGAACTTGAACCAGGAAGGGCAGTGGCAGGAAGATGTAAATGAGACTCATGTCAGAATGAAGCTTTTAGTGAGTTTCTTGAAAGAAACTCCACTGCGCAACAGAGATAACACCGCACATTCTCGCCAGTGGTGATTAGCTCTAACCAGGTCATATACCACTAGTCAAACAAGTGTCTTGCCACCTTTGGGTGGTGTTGCCACTTGTGATCCACCAGCCAACGTCTGCTCTGGCAATGACCGACCTTGCCTGATGGTTGGCTACCAGAAAGATGTTCTGTTATTTTAGCCACTTCCACTGGCATAAAGCATCCTGACACATGTCCCAAGACTCCACTCTATCCTGTGTGCTGCAGTACCATGTGGCAGTTGTATTATTTGTGATGACATGCACCAGCCTTCCCTTGATGGATGGAAGGAAGCTAACCAGTGCTAGATGAAGTACTGGGAGCTCCAGAAGGTTGATGTACATCAGGCTCTCCGCAAGAGACCAGAGGCCTCTGATCACAACATCTCACAGGTGCCCCCCCCCCAAACCCAACAGTGATGTGTCTGTCACAACCGAGCAGTCTTGGTGGAGAAGGGAGAGTTGCCCATCACAGGAAAAACAGTCATTTGACTGCCACCACAGAAGATCCTGAGCCATCTCCTACAAGATCTGGATGGAGCTGGAAAGGCAGCCCTAAATACTGGGTCTACTGAAACCTGAAGTTTTACTGCAGGGCCTGCATATGCCATCTGGCATTCAGGCCGAGGAGTATGCACAAGGGTAGGACTCCAAGTACCTCACAGCTGTCCTCACTGAGACCCAGGATTGAGCCCAAAACATCATGGTCATATCCTGAAGGTCCTGGACTCACTGTGCCTGTGGAAAGGCCTTGGACACCACTGGGTCAGCGGCAGTGATGGGAATCCTCTGCATAGGGCACAGATGGGACTTTCAGGTCATAGATGGAAAACTGCAAAGATGTCAGGAGTGTGTTCATCACCCACAGGTGGTCTAAGACTGATTGCGTCAAGCTTGTATTGAGCAGCCAGTCATTGAGGTATGGAATTCATGTTTGCCTGACCTCAGAAGGTAAGCATTGACCACTGCCATCACATTCATAAACACCTAAAGGGACGAGGCAAGACAAAAGGGAAGTACAGCAAATTGAAAATGTTCCAACCCCACAGTGAAACGCAGATAATGCCTTTGGGGCTGTAGGATGGGTATATTACAATATGCATCCAGCAAGTGCTGGGACAACATCCACCTCCTGGGTCCAAAGTGGGGCAGAGTCAGCATCTTGAATTTGTGTTTACACAGAAAGGCATTCCGTGGATGAAGGTCCAGGGCAAGTATAGTAGGAGAAAGTAGCACAGATAGCACCCTTACCCTCTCTCTGAAGCAGGCAGTTGTGAGATGGCAGCAAGATTGTCAGCTAACAGTTACTATGATGTGGGGGAAATGGGGCGGGCAGTTTTTTAAAAGCACAGGGCCTAGACCCTTAGAATGATTTGTAAAATCAATCCATTCATCATGATGGGTCTCCAGCTGGGGAGGAAAAGTTGTATCCTGTTTCCAACTGGGCCTGTGATGGCAAGTTAAAGTGACTTGGTAGCTGCTGCAGCAGGGGATGAAGAGGTACAGGAGAGCTGTCTCTGCTGGTGCAAAAGGCTCCAGCAAACACCACAAACTCTGCCTCAAAATGACTGGGACTGTTGCTGCTGCACAGGTTGGAAAGTGCACCATTTTCCCCAGGCTAGTCCCCTTCTAGAAACCTTATATATCCAGTACTTCTGGTGGTACTGCTTGGCGGGAGACACGAGCCCAAAGGATAGTGCTATCGCTAGACTGTCCTTAAATCGCTTGAGCACCGAATCAACTTTCTAAATAATCCAGAGCCATCAAAGGGCATGTCCAAAAGAGTGCCTGGACATCCCCTGAAAATTTGGTTGATCATATCCAGGCATGCTTTCTAAACACTACACTCATGACAATAGCTATGCCAACACATTCCGAGGTGTCTAAACCAGCACGCAAGACATTCTTCGCCGAATTCTGGCCATCATGTATCATTTAAGTCAGCAAGATCATGAGGTCTTCCGGGATGGCCAGTACGATTTTGCTGGCCATGTCACACCCAGCACCTGTGCCCCTGCCCAGAAGTACACTATGTTCAAGGATCTTAAGCCCAAACTGGCCAAAGAGAACAATGTCTTGCCGAAGGCATCAATACGTTTTGACTCTGTATCCAGAGGACTGGTTGGAAAGGCATTAGTAGTGACTTTAGTTGTTTGTGCCTATACCACTAGGCTTTCAGGCAAAGGTGCCTTGTTAGAAAATCATGGGCCAGCCTATGTTGATGGAAACAGGTCAACTGGCTGGAGGGCCATGCATGGCTTGGACCAAGCAGCCATAAGGGTGTCTGTAAGAGCCTCGTTGAATTGCAATAGTGGCTCAAAAGAAGCTGGACCTAGTTTAAGGAGTCCAGTTAGCAAGTTTGCCTTGGTTTTAACAATAGGCAACAGTAAATGAAGTATTTCTGCTGCCCTTCACACAATATGACCAATGCACGCTCTGACTGCAGTAATAGAAATGCTGAAGCAGAAATAATGGCTACAGTAAGTACCACTGATTAGTGTTTCCACGTATATTTGATGAGTATGACCTGCATCTACAAAAAAGTGGTGTGTATGATATTTACGTTATGTAGATTTAAATTCTGTACCTAAATTAGATAACCAAACTGGACTACTGCATGCGCTGGGCAATGTAGGCCTTAATGGCGATATCATCACAGTTCGACCAACATGGCCAAGATCTGTTTCAACACACAGGGAGAACTTAAAATGTGTGTGTTTCATTGCAAGAGTAAGTTCTGTGTATTTGCCTCTAAATTATCCAAATTCTTTGTTAGATGTGAAAATGATTTTTCCGTTTTTGAAAATTTGGATTTTCCAAATGTCTGGGGATGTTGGCACTGAAAATCAGCATGGTTATTTGTGTACATTAAAGCTCTTCTGTCCTAGACATGTTTGCAGAACATATTAAAATGCTTTCTTGATTATGTATGCATGAAATGAGAATACATGTTAATACTTTGAAAAGGGAAATTAAAAGAAAATATATGGTAGCAGATAACACTAACATACAGGCCAGTGATTGGTAGCTAAACTACAAAGCCTGCACCCATTTTTGGCTAACTTTGGCTACTTTTGCATCACTGCTACTATGACACCCCTAGTTTGATAGCTGTAAGTAGAATCTGCTCACGCCCAGGAAGTAATTCTTCAGTTCACCTGAATCTTTCGGAAGAATGTACTCTCCCCACGTTATGCCCGAAAGCTTGTAATCCCCGTTACTTAGCCACCTACAGAATTACAGGAACTCCCTGGTAATGGTAATTCCTGGGCATGAAAATAACAGGAATTATTCTGTGCCTCTCAAGGGCCTATTTGGGAGTGAAATATATTGCGTGAGGTACTCTTCATCAGCCCTATCTGAGTGTGAAATTTGGAGTTAGCAGTTGTAATTAACCAGTTAAACTGAAAAAGGCTTCAACATAAAAAATCTATATTTAACAAAAAAATGGCATCACTCCATTTGAGGGCTGCACCGAGTACCCACTATATTATCCACCTAGCCAACAGCAGTGGTCCGTGCAGGTAAGCGCGGTGGGGCGGGGCAGTGGGGGGAATGTCGACAGACGGAGGAATAGGATTTATTTATTTATTTAATTTTCCCTATTCCTTCATCTGTCGACTTCCCCCCCTCTCCCGCCCCACCGTCCTTACCAAGCCAACCTGCTCCCAGTAATATTTTAGATGCATTCTTGGTCTCTTTCTCAGTATGTTATAAACCATTTTTTCTCCAGTTGAATTTTGCATTACACGTGGCGCTAATTCCCTCGACTACTGGAAGACGGGGTATTCCGGGACACATTGGCGAAAACGATAGATACCTATATTGTGGAAAACATGAACACAACCTCCTCACCATTAGTGGAGTCGGAGGCATTTAAAATAGTGGTAAGAGGGACATCCATTAGCGCAACTGTGGACACCCGCCAAACTGTTCTCCGCAAGTTGACCCGCGTAGAGGGCTAGGTGGGTTTGCTGGAACAGGCTGTGGTCGCCGATGCAACACATGCACTGGAGCTACAGGCAGCAAGAATAGATTATGCTTAACTCCTCGAGCGGCTGCATGTCATAGATTATTGGACATATGTGCAGAAATCGCATACTGAGGTTGATAAATACGGTACTCTATTGGCCCAGATGATCAGAGAGATACCCCAACCCATTCCCATCCTTGATATCCTTACACCTCAGATGATCCACTCAACTACACAACTTGACAATAATATGGCCGTCCGTGATTAATATGAAGCCTTTTTAAGCAACTTGAACCTGCCTCAGATACCTGCAGCCGACAGGGAGGCTCTCGCTTCCCCACTAGCTGCAGGCAAAATTCGGGTGGCCATTAAGGAGTTGCCCCGCAACAAAACCCTGGGAACAGATGGACTCCCAGGGGAGATTTGTACCACCTTTATTAACCACCTAACTCCGCAACTGGAATGCCTGTATTTCTCCTCACTGAAAGAGGGTGCACTGCCCCCTACTACCAGGCAGGCCTTGGTGACTTCCCTATTAAAGCCTGGTAAGGCTCCCACTGATATGTCCTCCTATAGGCCCTTATCGTTACTCTACACTGAGTATAACATTCTGAGTAAGATATTCGCGCACAGGCTTCTCCCCCTACTTCCCACCATTATACACACAGATCAATGTGGCTTTGTTCCCTGCCGCAGTGCCTCCCTAAACATACGTTGACTTTATCATGTCATGGATGCGGCCAGGGGACAATATCCACGGGCAGGCTGCCTTTCACTGGACCTACGCCAGGCTTTCGATGCCCTGGGGTGGGATTATATGTTGCCCGCCCTCAAACACTTTGGAAACCCTTCATATTACGTACGATGGGTTAAACTCTTATACACCTCCCCTACAGCACGGGTGTGGATGGGCGCACACATTTCAGATGCATACCCCATTTTCTGTGGTACTAGACAGGGCTGACCACTATCCCCGTTACTATTCGTGATTGCACTGCGGCGGCTCTGGCAGGGAGCAAACGACTGGGGAATATGTATCGGCCCACAATTCATGAGACATCCTTGTATGCGGATGATATAAGACTGTATTCCGAAGAACTCATTATAAACCTGCCCACAGTAGCTTAGACATTTTCAGTCTATGTGACGCTCTCAGGGCTTTCCATTAATATTGACAAATCCCATGCTTTTCTCTTTGTGGATATGCCCATTAGACTGACCATACCCTTTGGAGACAAGGCTATACATGTAGCGCCCACTACATTTAAATATTTAGGGATACAAATCTACCGAGACTCGCTGGATTTGTTGGAGAGGAAACTCCAGAAGGCGATCAATTCCCTTAGGTCGCAGATTACATTCTGGATCACGCTCCCACTGTCGGTGGCAGGTCGGCAGGCACTTGCTAAAACGGTGATGCTGACACGCTTCCTTTACTTTTTCGTTCATTAACCAGTGGTGAGTCTAGCTCGATTTTTTAGATTACTGAATACTCTCCTGATAGATCTGGTGTGGGGCACCGGCAAGAGACTACTTAGCCTTGCTAAACTGCAGTTGCCATCAGGAGGTGGGCTGGGGGTGCCAGATTTCAAAGCTTATTGTCCAGCGGGGCAGCTTCAATGGCTCTCTAATTGGCTAGCCGGACGCAATCTTCAGGAAATTGATTACACGCAGCACATGCTGGAGCAGGGTAACTTACACAAACTAATCTGTCTGGGCTTGCTCGCTCCCCCAATGCCCCTTTATTATTGCGAGTTACTCTTGCATACTGGAAAATGGCCCTGCGGTACACTGCTCCGATTGCCCCTATGCCCCCTATATACCACTGTTGGGACTATCCACACCAGCTGTCACTCTAATGAGGAGGCGATTGTTCCCGTGGGAGTGGGGAGGGGTGACTGCAGTGGGGGTACTGTTTGGGGATAGGCTCTTGTTATGCCACACAGACTTCACAAATGCTCAAGGACTCCCAGACTCACTGTTTCTCACACATGCTAGTATTACACGATATATCAAGCGGCACTGGGCTCCCAACAGCGTGGAACCTCCCACGAATTTATACAATACTTGCACACTATGGGCCTCAGCAGACACCTGATCTGATGATTGTATCGGGAACTAAGGGCACACTAATTGATCTCCCTAACCCCCCACCCCGAGATCCTGTTGGGAGAAGGATATAGGTGTCAGGTCTCCGTCGTCCTGTTCAATAGTTTGGAACAGGATTTAAATGTTTTAGTGCAATTCCTGTGTGAGTATATTGATCAGATCCCTAATCGAGCATTCGTTAACTGAAATTTCATAAGATACAATGTTGTACATTTTTATCCAAGGTACGACATTTGCCCTCACTCCCTCAAGCAGATGTTAAAAGCCACGTCTCAGGAACAAGCCCTTGCTTGGCTTACTGTTCCTGGATCGTGACCACGCCCATCTGGAATCCGCTGTTCCAGCAGAAACTTTGTTTCCATTGAAGACTGCATCGGCTGCTGGCTGTTTCTGTTTCCCAACCTAGCCTACTGCTGTGGGCTTTGCTTATTTCGTTCCCGTGAGCAGGAGCTTATGCTTCCAGATAACGACTCAGACTTTGATTCCACTATTACCTGGGAAATTATTTTGGAGTTCCTTTTGTTATTATTTTTTGGACTTCCAGGACACTCCCACTATTTCCCTACCCGTGAGAAATATAATCACGGAATGAAGCCGCTCTACAAGGAGTGATGTTAACTCCTAATTTCAGCACTTCTAGGAAGGAGTGAGAGACGTGTGATTTTGGTAAGTAGATCGTCGCTCATACATGAATTGCACTAGAATTCGATAATGGTATTCTGAGTAGGGGTATTAGAATGTACTAATAGGTTGTCTGGTTCTCTCCCTTACAGTTACAAACTCCTTATGCTCCACCTCCTGACGTGATCTGCCTCTTTTGCTGTGTGGTAGTGGTGTGGTCCTTCCCATAATCTTTCCCCCCCTCTCTCAGAGGAGAGTGGTCTATGATGGAGTAGTGTTTTTTCCTCCTCGTGGCATTATCTTCTGGGGGCGTGGGGGACTCTTCTTCGTTCCTGTGGATCCGGGCAAACCCCAGGTTAGTGGTTATTCTGTAAGTGACAATAGGCTGAGAATTCCTGGACAAAGAATGGTCTTCCCTACTCGAATACCCCAAGGAAATCTCTCACAATTCCAGATTTAAATTCATTCAGGTCTTGATTTTTCACCGTGCATACCTCACACCACATAGACTTCATGCCACGTTCCCTGTTATTTCACCAGCATGCCCGCTGTCATGACCCTGACCTGTGGCATATGCTGTGGGCCTGTCCTGGAATATCCTCCTACTGGACACAGATCAGTTCTGCGTTGCAGGACTTGACTGGGAGAAATAATTGGCAACTATTTGAGAATTGTATTTTGGGTCTCTATCCACGCCCTAAGGGCACTAAGGTGATGGAGCGATTTGGCGCTTCTCCTGGCTAAACGGTTACGGACTAGGCAGTGGAAATCCGCAATGCCCGATGGTATCTAACTGGAGAGAGGAGGTGGAAAGGTGGTGATTGGCGGATAGTGATGGCCTCCGCCGTGAGGAAAACAGCGTGTTAGGGAAACGGCCAATAGCAATGGAGTGGGATACACTATTGGAATTCATTAAATATCTAGGCACTCCTGATCACTGAATGCCTAGATCAGTGAGTACTATGCTTAATATCACATTTCCAGAGCACTAGAGGTGATGTTGTTCCTATCAGTCCCCGATGTGCTAGATGAATACTTATTAACTATGTTATAATGTATAAACTGCCTGTTCTAGAGTCTCTATGTATCTGTCCGTTCCTGAGTTTAATGTATAGCCTGGCTTATTTGAATGTCTGCTGCCTATCATATTGAAACAAGATATGAATATGTGGGTCGATGTCAAGTTTATAGGGGGTGCCTTATCTTGCGATATTGGTATATGCCATATTTTTTTTCCGTAAATGTCTCCTGCATGGCTGGGGTGTCTCCTTATTATACTGCAATGCCTATGTTTCTGCTGATATATTATGAATATAGCCTGAAGGGACTACAGGGCTGGAGACTTAATGAGTATATGCGTTTCTAATATACGAGATGTAATGGCCGTGCATATCACTGTTTCCCTTTGAAAACCAATATAATTAAAAACATTTTTTTTTAATTCCAAGGTATGTGAGACTGTATGCATTTGTGCTTGTAGCAATTTCAATTAATGTTTTTGTTAATGTTAGGGATATCAACAGTAAAAACTGGCTGGCCCACCAGACCCTAAAACAGCCAACAAACAGTAAAACAAGCATTGGCAATGCCAATAGATCTGGCTTTAAAGGAATGTTGTATGGTAATGTGTTGCATTACAAGAAAATAGCATGGGATAGATATGTATTTGCATGGAAGCAAATAACGGTAGAATAAAATTGGTGTAGGTTTAAAGGAGATATGTATTTGCATGGAAGCAAATAACGGTAGAATAAAATTGGTGTAGGTTTAAAGGTCTGGTGACAGTTGCATGATAATGACTGCCCCCTCCCATCTGTGTTGCTGCCAGAGAAAACAACATAAATTATCTATCTATCTATCTAGGACACTTTGACAGCATTCCAATGTCCTATGTGTGGCCCTTAAAGTTCAAGTTTAGCCAGCTAGACAAAATGATCACCGCTGCGTGGAGTGCAAGCACATATTTTGTGGAAGCATACAACTTCTGTCTATTCAAAATATGTACTCCTGGATCCCATGTGGGCAGAGCCAAAGCCCCTTTCTAGTAATGCTCACATAACTGTCTGGCGACAACTGCGCTCTCAAGCCAGCTCATAAACTGACCTGTCAGACCAGCCCTTCGAGAACCCTGCACATGAGGGCCATTGATGGTTTGTTCTCAACATATAAACCTCCTGTATGCCATGGCAGCAGGTCGGCATCACCTTTTTGATGGAAGTGCTCCCCACATTGGCAGGAGCACTTCTGCCACAATGTACCGCACCCTCACGGGAGAGATGTCTAGTTATGCCAGGTGGTCCCCTACTGCGTTGGTGGAAGCGAGGGTCTCTGCCACACTGGTGGCCTGGGGAAGGGGGGGGTACTGTGTTGGATAAACCAGTCTTTTAATGAGCTCCTTAATCTTTAACGAAAATGAGTCAGGCATTTGTTTCTGGAAATATTGGCCAAGGTTAGAGGGCCAAGATGGACCATATAATATGAACTGATAGTGGCTGGCCATGATGTATTATGAGAGTGAATCGTGATGGGCTGGGGATACTTCTATCGAGGAAATGGGGAATTGAGAGCTATGGCAACGCAGCCGTTGCCTCGCTGGTAAGTAACCGGCTGGGTGGGTGCTAAAGACCCCTCTAGTTTGTGCCACTGTAAAAACAGTTCGGTGAAACAGCAACTCTTTAATTATTCCTACGCCCATTGCACCTCGAAGTCCAGTGTGGCTGAAAACAATAGTTATCAATCATGGCATCAGAAAACAGCAGCAGTCTTGACATTGTGGTGTCAACTGGAAACAAGGATGTCCAACTATTAGCAGCAAATCTTTCGGTCACGTATGGAAACTGAGATTGGGTGCAAAATGAGGAGGAGGCGGGACTGAACCGGAAGTAATAATAATAATACCTTCTTTTTCGACACTGTCATTTCTAAAGTCTGTTACTGACGAGTTTTAACATGACCCGGTATAATTATACTAAATTAACCGACCTAGGAATAATGAAAGGCTGAGCACCCTTTGTCGGGGTTCAGCCTTGTGACTTGCAACACACAGTAGATTTCCGTGCATGCTTTAACTCACTGAGCCATCTTACCAGCGTAAGCAATAGCACTCTTATATGAGCGAAGTAAAGATCCGAGTGCAAGCTTTCACCTGTGCTTATTGAATCTTTAAGAGAGACAATACAGAGTGCACCAGCACAAACACCACTAGGACGGCCGCTTATATGTAGTGGGTCAACGAAGAACCAAAGGAACAAGGATTTGACCATATTAATGCAGTCCCATTGTTAGCCCATTAAAACTCCTTCACAAGAACAATATGCCTTTTTGGATGGCCCCGAAGAAGGCACTTTGTTTGTGGAATGTATACTTTAAACTGGTTCATAAATAATGCTGTCTTTAGATACCCATGTAGTGTATGAGGGTAAATGAGTGTAAATAGGCCTAAAGATGGCAGTAAGATGCCATTATGCTTATTTCGACCATCAAGCCATCAGGTACCATGCAATAACATACAAAAACAAGCATTTGCAATGCAATAGGACTCACATTTACGCGAGACCTATTGCATTGCAAACGATAGTCATCACGGACAATGGGAGGGAGGGCGGGAGTCACGGACAACGGGAGTGTGGGGGGAGAAGGCACGGACAACGGGAGTGCGGGCGGGGGGAGAAGGCACGGACAACGGGAGTGCGGGGGGAGGGGGAGAAGGGGGCGAGAAGGCATGGACAAAGGGAGTGCGGGACGGGGGAGGGGGTGAGAAGGCATGGACAACGGGAGGGAGGCGGGAGTAGAGAAGGCAGTAGGAGAACCTCATTAAAGAAAATAGTGCTCACAGTCTAAATAACACGTACCGTGTAACACTCGAAGTAAAGGGGCCAGTAGCCATGGGAGGATACAAATGACGACATGACCGTAATAAGGAGGGACTAACAAGCCTATAAACGAATCCGAAGGCAGCATTTACGAAGGACAAAGACACAAGCCAATGAAAAATATGGGCGGGGGAGTGGGCGGGGCTTCCCTCACATACTGAACTACAGCAGATCTTCACCAGAGCAGCGCTTGCGTGCTGACTCTAGGCTCGACCTAATGAAAAAACAGAAATGTCCCCAGGCTCAACTTAATTGCAGAATACTGAATGGTGGATTTCGGGCCTGATGTATATGAACCTCAGTTTGCGATTTCCTAATTGCGAATATTTGCATTTCACTATTACGAAATCGCAAACATATGTACAACAGTGTGTTTTACACTGTCTGTGATTCGCAATGGGTGGCAAGGGACCCGCCTCATTATTATTCATGATGCAGGTCGCAATTTGCAACCATTGGGCATGGCTAGCCGCCACAGGGATGGTGGCCTGCTGGGGTCTGCAGGCCACCATGTCTCTGACTGCTTTTTAAATAAAGCAGGTTTTTTGTTTTGAAATGCAGCCCTTTTTCCTTAAAGGAAAACAGGATGCATTTAAAAAAGAAAAATGAAAAGTTTCCTTTTAATTTTTTAAGAGTAAGCTGCGGTCCGTGGGACCACTGCCTGGTCTTAAAAAATGTTGGCGCCCACATTCACAAAGGGAAAGGGGTCAGCAGCAGCTCCTCCACTAAGGCGGAGGAGCGTCACCCCACTGATCTGTGAGCAGTTCAAAAAGGAAAAAAATAAAATGATAATAACGCAAGGTTATTATCATTTTATATTTCCATTGTGTCTCAGCTGGTTAGGGGATGGCGGGGCTGGGCTGTCACAGGAGCAAGGGGAGGAGCGGTGACCACTCTCGTAACTGCTCATGACGGTTTGGCCGGCCGTCTTGGGCCGGCCAAACCGTCATGAGCACTTAGCATGTTCTCCACCCGGCTGTACAGCATATCCTAGGTGGAGAACATGCACAGGCTCCCAGTTCCTGTCCGAGCGCCGAACCATGACGCTGTTACGCAGCGTCGTGATTGGCTAAGGGAGTCGGGGAGCCTGTGTTCTTCCTGCTCCTGGAGTCCTGACCAAGAGGCGGCAGCTAGCCTGCAGGTAAGTGATTTAAAAAAAACTTTTTCATTCACTCCCGCCCCGCCAACCCCGTTAAGTAGCAGCCGCCACTGGAAGGAGTCCCTTGGGGACCCCTTCTAGTTTGTGACTGGGTTACCACCAACTTGAAGTTGGTGGTAACTGTGAATGTTTTGTGACCCCATTCCCGGTCGTAAAACATTCCTACATACTACTGCGACTCGCTGTTAGGAAGGGACGCCCTTGGCACGCCCCTTCCTAATAGCGACTCGCAAATCTAATTTGCGATTCGGTAATAACTTACTGAATAGCAAATAGGACTTTGTACATTTAAAAATGCTTTTTTTCAGGTCGCAAAACGGCCCGATTTTGCGAACCAGGCCGTTTACAAGCTGAAAAAAGCTTTGTACATCTGGCCCAGCTTTCTTTAAGAATGGGGGACATGAAGTGCTACCTGTTTGAGGGTCCCGGGATTATTGGGAAGGGAAATAATAGGGATTACTCTCTGACCCTCAAAATGAGGGCCTAATTGGGAGTGAAATGTATTGCATGGGGTACTCTTCATCAGCCCTATCTGAATGTGAAATTTGGAGTGAGCAACTGTAATTAATCAGTTAAACGGAAAAAGTCTTCAAAATAAAATTTCTACCGTTAGCAAAAATAGTGTTGCACTCAATCTTAGGGCGGCACCGAGTCCCCACTACATTTTCCACCTAGCCAACCAGCCCACAGTTATATTTTAGGTCTGTACATGTGTCTCTCTTAGTATGGTACACTATTATTATACTATGGAATTTGCGAGGTCACACAACAGAAAATATGACGACCCATGAGACATATTAGCTGGATTCTCAACTATTTTTACATTGTGTGTTGTGACAATAAACATACTGTTGTTTACAGTGGCCTATTGCATAAGCGTAGTAGAGGGAAAAAATATAGAACAGATGATGATGAATGCCCATGAATAGAAACACGCTGGCTGGGAACATGGCACAATCTTTATTTGACTTGGACACTACTTGTGAACGGGGTTGACGGGTCTATAGAACAATCAGGCAGAGACCGAAGGGCTGGTCTGACAGGTCAGTGTGTGGGCTGGTTTTCTGGCTTTTTCTGAGCCTGTTTTATGGTCAGCCACGCCAGTTTTTACTGTTGATTTCACTAATATTTAAAAAAACATTGCCTGCAGCAAGCTCAAATCTATGCAGTCATCCATACCTTGCCAACACTTCTATAGTGTGTATTTACAAGTTCAAACCAGCCTCAATATGCAAACATGAGACACTTTTTTTAACCATCTAATTAACTAATGGGGGCCACTTTTGTTTTGGTACCTGGGCCTATTTTCTGTCTTAGCCCGACCCTGCGTGTGAATAAAGTGCACAGACCTTTGATATGTAATCTGCATCTGAGGGCCTCTAGCTCAATGCTGCAGGAGAGGAGGGCACCTGGGAAATAACGTTTGTGAACTGTATCAAGTCTTTTTTTTATCCAATTCCTACTCTGCTTCCATAAAATGAGGAAAAACATGCCAAAATAGTCTTTCCTACTAGGTTTTTTGCATTGCATCAACTTTACTTTACCTTCCTTGTTCACCCACTCGGTTTACTCCAGGCGGCAAATGACTGTAAAACAAGGCTTAAACATAGGTTCTGTCCGATGCACTCAAAATGAGGCCATTACTCTGAAACTAGGGTAGACTCATTTACTCACATCCTGGTTAGACACGGCAAGTCAGACAGGCACCACCTCCAGAGCAGTCTTAGCTCATTTAGAGTGACCACCTCCCTCCAGGTTCAGGTCACTAGGATACTCTCCAGTCCTAATTTTTTCATCTACATATCACTGTTTTCAGCTGTGTTAGTCTAATAAGTGCAGTGGAGAAAAGTCAAGACTACAATACCCAGAATGCATCAGGCTATCAAACGAAAGCCCTGAAATGGAAACAGTCCTTGATGACCTGGAGGGAGGTGGTACCCTTAAGCTCACTAAGCCAGCCGTCTTCAGAATTGTGTCTGAAAAATTAGCAGGGTCGGACTGGCCTGTAGGGCAATCAGGAAGGGTCTGAAGGTCTGGTCTGACAGGTCAGTCTGTGAACCTTTTGTTTTTGCCTGTTTGTGGGCCTGTTTTATGGTTTGGTGGGCACGTTTTTATCGTTGATGTCCCTGATATTACTACCACAAACGTCACCTGCAGTAAGCACAAATGCAAGAAGTCTTCTATGCTCTTCAAAAAACATATATACCGTATCTTTACAAGCTGAAAACATATCCAATTTGCAAATGTGGGTCTCTTTTTTAGCTATCAGAGTCGCTAATGGTGGAGGGGGGCACTTTTATTTTGGTGCTCAAGTCTATTTTCTGTCTCAGTCTGACTCTGACGATGAGGCCTAGTTTTGTACACAGGTGCACTAGTATTTTTAAACCTCCTTTTTTTTCTCTTCAGTGAAAATAATTTGCTCTGTGGATAGATCCCTTCTGTTGCATGCCTTTGATATAGAGGGGATGTTTCTTTCATTTTCTTACTCTGGAAAAACTCTGGAAGCAATCACTCCTGCCTTTTTCATTAGAACTTTTCTGTGCGTTTCCCTGGTTGGATAGTCATTCAAAAATTGCGTGAATGCAAAAAAAACTGGCTATGTGAGTGTTCACATTTGTTTACATGGCCCATCACCTAGCATACCTTATACTTGTGTTTTCCTGTCTATAACCCTGACGTACTCGTGGACAAGTCCACCACGTTGTGATGAATTTCTGCATGGGAAACAACTCAAAAGCCCATTTTGTGAAAGAGGATAGCTGGTTTCCGGGCCACTATCCTGTTTTTTTTGCGGGCACTCACACAATGGAAGTGTCATTCATAGGTTCAAGAAGCAAATCCCCAAACTTTCTCCTAGCATGGTGACTTATGACTTGATTAGCTTCAACGTGACATAGAAAGGTATTGGTGAGTAAATGAATAAATACTGTGTTGCATCGGTGTACCTAGAAGTCTGGTGTGATGCTACAGCGGGCCAGCAAGAGATCCTCTTTGAAGGAATCTTTGGCTGGAAATCCATAAGATATTAAGTGCTGTCTCCTTGGGATTACCCATCAGGGAGGCTGTGGTAGACAGGGACATCAGCACTCGGGTGTGTATCCTATAAGGAAGGTTCTCTGTTTCAGGGTAACATCTGAGCTGTCACTGGGAGGACCGTGATTTCAAGACAGATCAAGAGTCAATGTGTCCTGCACCTTTTGATACACAAGCCAATTCTCACAGATCAAGAGTCCCATGCAGAGAGCCATCGCCTATCTGGAAGAATAAATCAAGGAAACAGGAAGTAACCACACTGAATTGTGGAATTAATAGAACTTGAAGGTTAAAGGTACTGAAGTATTGTGCAAATATATCATATCAGGAAGAAAAGAGGGAAGAGCTGGTTGGTACGCCTGCTGGACACACGTGTGCATGCACAGCAGCACCAATGTGGCTTAGTAACTGGCCACGGGTGAGCCTCAACAGCCATTTGTATCACCTCATAAAACTGTGTATGAATCTGCAAACATGCATTATTTTCATGAAGGGAGTAAGTTTACAATACTCCACTCACCTGAGCTCATTGTCACAGATGAACTTGCCTGCTTCGTTTCCCGAGTCTGATTTTCTCTGTTTGAACAAGAATAAAATAATACCATAAATATTCTACATTGAAAATGGAATGCAAACACATGACAATATAATCTTGAGACAGCTTCAGCTGTCTCACAGAGGACTGTATGTCTGAATATCGATGGCAAAACGTTTACATCCATATCTTCATAGAAGAAATGTTCTAAAGATTTAGGGACATATTGCCAAAGAGTTTACGCAATGCAGTGCAGTAAGGTCAGTTGCTGCATGCCGGTGCATGAACGGGAGAGAGCAGAACTGTGCCATGTCTTCAAAGCAATGGTATAGTTCTGCTTTCTCCATCCGCTGGCACACTTGTGGTGCCTAGCTCTAATGCTGGCACCACTGCGCCATAGTGCAATGGTGTCTGTGTTGTGGTCAGGATAGGTTTTGTGCAGGAAGGTAGCCCTTCCTGCACAAAAAAACTATCCTTTGATACTATTTCCTCTTCGTATGCTTGCTGCAGAATGCAGCACATATGAAAAGAAGAAGTAACGAGCCTTGGATAGGGGCACCTTTTTGGAACAAATTCATGTCTACAAGTCCTTGTAGATATAGGTTTGCGACAAAATCCATAGCTGGATGCACGGGAAAGCCCATGCACCACCCATGGAACGCTTCCCTGGCGCAAAGTAATGCAAGGCAGCAGAATGCGCGCTGCCTTACGTTGCTTGTTTTTTTTTTTTTTTACAAAGCAATGCAAATAGTCGTTTGCACTGCTTTGTAAATACTAGAGACGATTTTGCATTGGGTCTGTGTAACGCAAACCTGGTGGCAAAAACTTTGCAAATCTGTGACTGACTGCGTAGCAAGACACAAAAAACAATTACAATTTCTAGTAAAGTTAGACACAGATTACTATTTATTATTCTTAGAATACTAACCTTATTACTCTAAGGGCCATAGGAAGCTGTCGGAAACAGACTTTGGGGCTCCTAGCAGGGCCCCAGTCACCTCGCGGCCTCTGCTATGAGGCCTGGGGGGCACCAAACATCCATACCCCGCATACTAATGTATCTCTATACTTGAAGTTAAGTAAAGTAGACTTGTACTTGCTTATATACACTTAGACTACCAAAATATTCATGGTCGAAATTCTAGCAATAATATTTTTGTAGTACAATATTTAAAACATGATATTTGGAAGCATACTTTTGTGGAGCAACACATTGGTTATTGCAAGTGTCAATCACATATTGATCAGCCCAAATTCCTCAACCAATACTTGCCTGTAACTGTCATTTATGACATATGCAGTTTTCTCATACCATGGCATACAAACACTGGTGCAGCACTCAGAGGAGTCCACATAAGAAACGGGTGGCTATAATTTAATGATTTTCTCTAAGCGAAACCACATAAGCCATTTGCCGTACGTATCTGTTGGATTATTTATAAAAGTGCTTACATTTCAAGTCAACGAAGGCTATCCCATAAATTCCTTAAGGTGTGGCACGCGATAGCTGAGCTGTGGCCTTGTTGTTATAGAGACCCTTCACACACAGTAGACTTGCGGTTATTCAGCATCAAGAGGAAGTTCTCCACATGCATCTCGGTCCCCTATTTACCAGCATTGACCCTACCCAAACTAGCAAGTTCCAGGGCTTGGTTTCTTGCCCAGTAACCAGTGTTTCCAGCGCTTGCATGAACTTATGATCCACGATGCCCCAAACAGACTCCTCCTGTCACTGCTATGCCATCTTGTTTCTTTTGGCCACTGAAGAAAGTTTCAGAGTAGGACCGGCCTAAGCTCCTCTGCAAATGTATCCAGTTGACCATGGTCCAGCAGTGACGGAGCCGAGTACTGACAGGTGGCAGAGACGCTCAATGTGCGAACAGCTGAGATCTCGGCTCCAGAAGATGAAGCTTCAGTAGAGTCAGAGGATCCCAAGGCGGGCTAGGTGATGGTCCATAAGCCAGGTAGGAAGTGAAAGAAGGAAGAGAGAGGAACCAAGTAAAATAAAATCTCTATTGAATGCTGTTGGAGGCTGGGGTGTGTGTGCATGCTTTTGTGTGTGTTTGTTAGCAAGTACATATGCATCTGTGTGTGTTGGTGAGTGCCACAATGTATACTTAAATGAATCTGTATATTGCGGGGAAGTATGTAATGTACCTGTTATCGGAATCATGCATGTGCCATGACAGTATCCTTCTCTGCTGGTACTGTGACCTGATCCCTGTATCTCAGGCCACCCAGGCATCTGGGACATCCTCTCACCAATGCATACTGGGGCAATTTCTGACATGATCGGGCTCACCACTTCTGGCATAATGGTGATAATTCTTGGCACAATAGTGGTCATTCTTGGCATAATGAGGACTAAGCAACTGTAAGACTTGAGTGAGGAAAAATCACCATATTATACACCAGAGTCCTTGGGATTGGAATGAATCATATTCCACTTCGAAAAGGCATGTGCAGAAGCAACCGCGCCTATCCATAATATCAGACGTTCACCTATGTAACAGGCTATTGAATCATTCACACTGCAGAAGACCAGGAAGAAGTGACAGAACTTTGGGGTCAGTGAACCCTCCAACCACAGACTGTGAGTCAAAAACTTCAACTATTAGCCTCAACAGGTGCTCTGTAATTGAACTGACATTCAAGCAGACACATGACCATGGTGACCAATGGGTCTCATCATTTAACCTGCAGTCTAAAATTGAGAGACCTTACTCATTAGTCCAGGAGTGACACTCTGACAACGCTGGGTAGAGTTCCTTCCAGAACAGGCTATAAGCCGTCTTAAGGGAACAAAGACTTCAAATATCATGCAGAGGAAAACAAAGAAAAAACAAAGTGGGAACCGCACTTGCTGCTACATCCTCTCTGTCACATAGACGTACTGAAGAACATTATCACTCTCAGTATATATGGGCAACATTCACCTATACTGCTGAAGACAAAGCAGATTTCCTCAGTGTCAAATCCAGCGAGCTGCCGTGCAGACAGCACCTGACTGTGATGTTCTACTGTAGTCCCCTCCGGCACCTGCATTACAGTGAGGGCCCAGAGGCAGCAAACAGTCCATATGAAACCAAAGACAGCAGCATTACGGATACACCAAGAGGAAGCCTGCAGTAGTCACCTGGGCGCCAAGGCCCAGCTGAAACCGTACCCCGTCTTAAGAAATGGTCTGTCAAGGTACAGACACAAAAACAAGATGTTGCAATTTGCTCCAAAGTTCTTATGGGAGATGGTGGAGATGTGTCTATAGCCAGAAGAGATGCATGAAGAGAAAGAAAATACTTTTCAATTGAAGCCAAGGGCTTTAAAGTGTCTGTAAGGAGGCAATATGCCTCAAGGTGTGATGAATGAAACAAGGAAGAGAGAGAGCAGTGATAGCTCAATGTTACAATACACATTAAACTGCTTTAAGCCCATGCACTGTGTTGAACATTTCAGAAAGTATACATTAGTCAGCTTCCACACACAAGCCTAGTGGCCTTTCGGAGACCTTCCCTCACTGAAGATCAATATGATCATTTATTGCTGCACAGGAAGTTATCATCTCACCCATAGTGCCACTACACAGTTCCTCACATACGTGTCATTCCCCCATATTGCTAGGACTATTTTGGGTGAACATATTATGTCACAGCAAAAATAGCTTTTTTTGAAAAATGTTAGACCAACTGAAATATTATTTTTACTAGAGGGGTTTATCATCCATTTAAGCCTTGAATGCCAAATAAGCTCCATTCCTTCCTGCTCACAAACATTGTAGTTCTATCTGTTAGCCTTTCGCATATCTACCTTTGTTAGCAGGCTTATTTCCTTAGGTAATGAGTTGGGAACATCACAAAACACATCTCTCTGCTTGCTCGCAAAATGCACTCTTCTGTCTGATCGGGCAAGGCTGTGATTAAAAGGCAGCAGGTCATTTTCAGGCAAATCCTACGTGGACAAGCATTGGTATGGCTAATAGGTCTGGCCTTTCAAATAGCTGCAGTACCTCAAGTCATTATTAGATGTCCTTCACGAGTCAGAAGCAACAGCTTGAAGTCTTTCACAAAGATGCAGTCCTTCAAGGCTTTACTGGATGTCCCCCTCAAGCCTGAAACAACTGCTTAACAAGTCTATCAACAAGCTGCAGTGCCTAAAGTGGTTATTCAATGACCCTCTCAAGACAGATGTAGATGCTCCAAATGACCTTCACAAAGTTGAGGAGGCATGGCTTCAACATAAAAATGTACAAATATACTTTTGCTGCTTTAAAGACTTGCGCTTGTTTTCTATAGAATAAAAAAATATGGGAATGCAGTTTTAAGATGATGAGTCGATATTGCAACTTTCAATAAATGTCTTGAGTACTACGGCACAATTGTGATGATAACCTGGATTAGACAGGTGCCAACAGTCACTGTTTAAAATTACTTTTAGCAAACTTGTGTTTGATTGGCTCAATACATGTGTGCCAATAATGTACAGTTGTTTTCATTAAATCCCGCTGCCTTACGTTTTATTCTGTAGTAGGTTGGTAGGAAGAACAAAATAGAAAAATGGCAATGTTAGTGGAGCAAATCAATAGATAAAGATATTTGATGAAAAGTCGACAGCTGCGCAACACCTACTACAGGACTATAATTTACCTAATGTGCACTACGGATACCAGAATCCTTTAGGAACTTAGACACCTGAACGCACTGGAGGGAAATAAATTTGTGTTTAAAAAACGGGTGCACCTTGGGTCTTTGTTTGCAGAAGCTGTTAAACTGCCTTTGAGAAAGGAGCTGGGGGCTCTGAAACGCGTCAGGCGAGGAAAGAATTCAGGAAGCAACTTGCCGGGTTCCCCTGCATGTAAAGATTTTGAAGAATCAGCCTGCTTTGGAGTGCGTCCCCGAGCACCTGTTTGGAAAGTTTCGGGATGATTCTTCAAGCGGGGGCTGAGAAAAAGGGGGGTCCCAAAATGCAATTTCCCCATGCAGTTGCCCATACAGATTTTAGACACGTCCACAGCCCGAACTGCTGGACGGAATTACACCAAATTTGGCAGAAAGCTAGATCTTACTCCAAAAAGAGCCTTTATGTAATTTGGTGTACATCTGTTCAGTACTTTTGAAAAAAGATTTATGTATATTTCAGGAGGCGTATCCTCCACGGATCCGACAGGTCTCAAAATGAGGAACAAGGAAGTGTTGGCAGCCTTGCCCAAGGCGCAAGAAAAAAACCTTAAAAAGAAAAAGACAAGGAGGCAGGGTAGTAATACCCTGACCACTTAGGCCTGCGGGGCGCTGGAGACCAAAAATGATTTTTTTTTTAAATGTTCCCATGGTCGATCCGCGGTAAAAGTTTAATAAAAAGCCAGCGTTTCCTTGTTTCCCCCCCAACTGGATGGGCCCGGTCCAGGGCGGAATTTATATTATTCTTATGCAGAGGGGGCGCATGCAACCCTGCTACCGGGCCGATTTAGGCACCAGGGACCCTATCCCCCAGGGACCACAACCCTGGGGGCCGTGGTCCCCCTCCCGGGCCGAATTTGGTCCTGGAGACCACCACCCCCGTGGCCTGGCCATGAAAAAAAGGGAAAGGAAGGCCACGCGGCCCCCTGCCCTGGCCGTGTGTGGCCACCAGGCACCTTAACATCTGTGGCCGGGCCGTGCAGACAAACGGGAGGGGGACCCACCCTCCCGGAGCCATTAATGGCCCTGGGGATCCCATCCCCCAGGGCTGGCTCCAGCTATGTCCCAAGGTGCCTACCCCTGGGACATAGCGGTTTTGCTCTTGCTTGGCGGGAGTAATTTCAAAGCTCCTGCTACACGAGAGCAAACACTAAGTCCACTGGGTGCTGACTGGGTGCTGACTTTCATCTGTTTCCCTGCACTGAAGAGGGCAAGAAAACAGATGAAAAAATTGCTCCCACTCGCAGGGAGCAGCAGCTTTAGCTGCTCTCTGCAGGTGGGAGCAATGCCGGCTTCTGCTGAGGCGGGGAGCCAACTGGGGCCGCGGGGGCATTGAGGATCTCCCTGCGGCCCCCAACAAAGATGCAGTGGGTGCCCTGGGTGGGCTTCAGGGCACCCACCCTTTATTGGCCAGGCCCCGGGGGATGGAGTTCCCGGAGCTGAAATCCACCCGGGGAGGGTGGCGGCGCAGCCCCCCTCCCCCTTGCTTAATTAGCTGGGCAGTGGGGATAGGGTTCTCCAAGGCCCGAAATTGGCCAGGGATGGGGGCACGTACTCCCCTCCTCTAAATAAATGTGACGGCCCCTGGGGGATGGAGTCCCCGGGGCCGAAATCAGACCAAGAAGGAGGGAAGCGCGCCCCCCTCCCATTAATAGCTGTATAGGCCCTGGAGAATGGAGTCCTGGGGGCCAATATTGGCCCGGGGAGGGGGGCTGCGTGCCCCCCTCCCTTTTTATAATATGGCCGGGTCCTGGGGGATGAGGCCCCAGGGCCAGAAATCAGCCAGAGGAGGAGTGCTGCGGGCCCCCCTCCTCATTTCCAACATGGCCTTCCCCAGGAGATGGAGATCCCGGGGCCTAAATCAGCCTGGGGAGTGGGGCTATGGGCCTCCCTCCCCCATAAATTAAGCGGTGGGCCTCTGAGGATGGGGTCCCAGGGGCCAAATACAGCCCAGGGAGGGATGGCACGTACCCACATCCCCTAAAGCAATGTGGCGGGCCCCAGGGGATGGGGATCCCTAGGGCGAAATCGGCCCAGGCAGGAGGACTGCGTGCACAGCGGCAGCCGGCACAGGTAAACGCAGTGGGGTGGTGGGGCGGGGCGGGAGGAGGCCAAAGTCAACAGACGACGGAATAGATATGCTTAAATAAATAAATAATACCTATTCTGTCGTCTGCCGGCTTCCCCCCCCTGCCGCGGCCTGCCCCGCCCCACCGCGATTACCTGAGCTGGCAGCTGCTGTGCGTGCACCCCTCTCAGGTTGGCTGCGCGCACAGTGTGGAGTTTGCTGCATGCTGTGCGCGGCGGTGGTTGGATTATTACTTTACAAAAAGAAAACTAGAAATTCACTGAAAAAAACAAAGGTTATAGGGACGTTATAGTTAGGAAATAGCATTAAAAAAATTATATATAAGGCTAGCAAGACATTCACAAGCCTCAAGTCATTATTAAATGTCCCTCTCAAGTCAGGTAGGCAACTGGTTCAAATATTGTGGTGAGAGGGAGTATAATTTGAGTAACATGTGAGCACACCAATGGATAAAAAGGGCTGATTAAAATCCCCTAATATGTATATATTTTTATTATGATTCTTTTGGAGTACATGAAGCTGGCACGATACCAAAGCTATATTGAGGCCAGGGCTAAAAAAAATAATTTAAATGGAGCTCGCGGAATCTTTAGTACACCAAACCAAGCAGACGATGCCTAGAATGTATTGAGTTCGTGCCTCCGAAGAAGGCTTGTAGGAATGACTGCACCGCCTCAAGCGACCTGTATAAGTGCCTGACAATTGCTATCTTTTCATCTCAAGGTAAGGTTAAGGCCTTGGAAGAAAATGAAAATCCAAGAAATAAACCTTTCTTGAGAAACATTTTAAGCGTTATCAACCAGCTGTGCATCTTTCCTGTTCTATCAATTCTAAAGGAAATAAGCCAATATGGTTGTCCGGAATTGTGATCTGTCATTCATGACCGTTGCATTATAGTATCTAAACAACTTTCATCCACAGTAATGGTGCACAGAAAAACATACGGCATCTGGTAATTGAGGGATGCGGCACCAAGCATTCTGCTCTGCTGTGAAAGTGAGCACTGCTTAGACAGAAGTAAATGGTCACAAATCTTTAATGGCAGATAAGCAGTTTACTTCATATAGAGCAGACCTTCGGGTAAAAAACCTGTCACCTTCAAGAGTGCAACTCTAAATGTTGGAATCTACAAATGGGGACTGTTTCCAACGTGGATTACATTAATATTACGTACATTAGAGGGCACGCACTGGACTCTACGGTTTGAAACACATTTTTATTTTTTTTTAAAACATTAAAATTCAATGGAAAAAACAAAGGTTAAACCCTAGTTATAGTTAGGAAAAATGTATTTATTCTTTCTATACCAACCAAAATAAACTACACAAACATTAGAAATTCTAAAGTTATATTTATACCTTAAACTTTATTTTATGCACCACACTTTAAATTACTATAACTTTATTTATTCTTTATATACAAACCAAACTTAAACTACACAAAAATGAGAAATTCCAAATGTATACTTATACCTTTAATTTATAATTTACGCACCACCTTCAAATTATTACAACTCGCACACCTCCATACACACTGTAATGAACGCAGTAGCCACACTACATTAACTATAACTTGCTCCTTCTCAATGCACTGCTTATACCTTTCATATATAATATGACTTATACAATCTAAAATTGTAGCATTTACAACAACACTTATGATATCACAAATCACATAATTTGTCAGACCACAGTGCACGGTAGAGTGCAGTACTGTATGGTAGAGTGGAGTGGCATAGACTATTGTAGAGTTGAAATGCACAGAGTAGCATGCAGTGCAGTAGTGGAGGACAGTGGAGTAGAGTGGAGTAGTGTCTCATAGAGTAGAGTATTGTACAGTGGGGTGGAACAGCATAGGGAGAGTTACATAGAGTGGAGTAGAGTGTCGTACAATGGCATAGAGTAAAGCAGAGTGCTGTAGACTCGCATTAACAGGATTATATTGTTGTACAGTGGAGTGCTATAGAGTGGAGTATAACATGGTGGAGTGGAGTGGAGGGGCGTAGACAGTCGTTGAGTGGAGTACAGTGGAGTATCGTGGAGTACAGTGGAGTATCGTGGATTTGGGTAGAGTGGAGTCGCGTACACTGGAACAGCGTAGAATGGTGTGGCGTACACAGTAGATGCATACAGTGGAAAAGCGTACAGTGGAGCGTTGTAGAATGGTGCGGGGTAGAGTAGAGCCTCTTAGAATGGAATACCATAGAGTGGAGAAGGGTAGAGTGTAGTTGTGTAAAGTGGAATGGTGTACAGTGGAGGGGCTTAGAGACGAGTAGGGTACAGTGGAGTTGCATATACTGGAGTGGCATACAGTTGAGTGTCGTAGAGTAGAATAGTGTACAGTGGAGTGGCACAGTGTGGAGTTGGGTAGAGAGGAGTGGCATAGAATGGAATACTGTAGAGTGAAGTGGCGTATAGTGCAGTTGCGTACAGTGGAGTGGCGTAGAGTGGAGTGAGGTACAGTAGAGTAGCGTAGACTGAAGTGACGTACAGTGTAAAAGCATAGAGTGGAGTGGCGTATAGTGGAACGGCGTAGGGTACAGTTGAGTGGTGTAGAGTGGCGTGGTGTACAGTGGAATTGCACACAGTGGTACACTGGAGTGGCGTACACTGGAGCGGTGTATATATATATATATATACATATATATATATACATATATTTATGATACACAATTTGGGTTAAATTCCAGGCGCGCTCAATGCGGGTGCTCGCGATGGGCTTCACCCAAAGCCAAATGTGTTTTTTTTCTTTCCAAAAGATTCGCAGCACTCAGTGATTCCCAAAATCCGGTTTTATTTACAAACCAGCGCTACCACACCAACGCGTTTCGACCACACAGGGTCTTTTTCACGGTGAGTTGGCTTTTTTTTGTTTGATATTTATAGTCTCACCACCCTCTGCACGTAATGATGCATGATGGGAGTTGGAATTTTTGACAAACTATTTCGTTATTATACATTTGACACTTTCTTCCCCTTATTGAAGGCATGATATTCATATATGTATTGTTTGTACAAGATAACTTAAAAGTGGCTTACTGATCACCGACAGGTTTAGCACATAGAATTACAAATTAAGTTCAAAAATTGATTATTTTGTAATACATTCAATTATATAGTGTGTAATGTGCAAAGGGGAAATTGAATCTACATTATGTATTGTGTCGCATAACATTTTGGAACACAATGAATCAATTTGAGTCTGGGTATAGTACCCTGTTGTCGCTGAATCCAATTTAAGTAGATGTTCTTGCAACAGTCCATTCTATTGTTGGCTATAAGGTAAGTTTAGTACCTTCCTTAAAGAATAGATAGTGTGCATTTTTTATGGTTAGTACCATTTATTTATATATATATATACACTGGGAAAAAACAAAGAATTCAAGAACGTTATAGGTCAAAATGTCAGTTATAACATTACATTTTAAACTAACAAAACCACTGAAATTCACCAGTTATAGTTATCTCAAGTAACTATAACTCGTGCCCAAATCAACCATTTATCATATATCTGTTCAACATGGAGTACTTTTCTGTTCCAAAAAGGAACAATACCAACTAACACCCACCATTCTATCTATATCAAGAACCAACCAGGTCCAAATGATTCATCTGTGGGGTGAAGCTTGAGCCCTTGGGCAAGGCAAGCAACGAGTCTGCATATGGACACATCTACTCCGCTTATGGAAATTCAAAGTTTCTCCTTCTTCTTGGACATTTCCACAGCCTACAATATGCCTGACCTGCAAGGTCATTCTATATAGACTGAGGAGGTTGTAGTTGTTTTTTAAATCTGATAAAAGAGTGATGATAGTTGGTTCATGCTTTTTGAGAACAGTTCGGAGCCATTTAAGCAGTGGCGGCTATAAGCTATGGATACTGGGGGGCATTTTATTTTTCCTGTGAGGCTCGCAGCGGGCAGAGGGGCAACGCTCCCCTGACCAAGTGAAGAAATCGCCGCTGCATTTAAGAGGTTTCTTGTGGGCTTCAAGTGCAATGCCGAAGTCATTCCAATATATATGCTAAACACCCAAGGTTATCATCAGTAATTGGACAAGCTAGGACATACCACCCAAAAAATAATTTTGAAAGACGTATCATTTGACGTGGCAAGTGTAGTCAGTTTAGTATATTGCATCACTTGTGTGGATTATTGGAGACGAGGCGTTGGTGTGACACTGAATACCAGAGTCAGTTACACTCTAAGTTCCTTTATTGGTAGACAGTTTGAATTCATATTAGACTTGCGTCTTCAGATAGAATATTTAATGTTTGAATTGGTTTTTTCTGCTGCCATCAAATGTGAACTGTGAAAGATCTAATAACCCATCAGGATACCTTGATTTAGGCAGCAGAGGTGACCAACACAGATAATGAAAAGATGCTTTATTCAGCAACTCACTCAAAAGTGTTGTCACTGTCAGGTTTTGAAAGGATCATTGCAGAAAAGAAGAGGTCAGGACACTACCTGGCAGAAAGTCAAACATGTGCATCACAGAAGTCAAATGGCCACAGAGCTACGTATGCATTACAAGGTTAAAGCATTTGAGCTAAACCTGAAATACCATGAAATTCTGTAATTAATTTATGGGACAGAAACCTAGCTCTTCACAGGACTACCTGTCTGAGGAAGAAGAGACAGAGGGATTTAGAGGGCACAGCAGCATTCTGAGCATGATTCGGTACCAAATGGTCAGTGTTTGCAAAACTTTACTGTTGAGGAAGCTCTTGGCCTTATTCATAAACTGCACAGCTTGACAGCAAATGGCAGTTGCTGGACAAACAAAACAAAAAAGCAAACAAAACGCTTTTTTAAAGGAGTGTGATAGGGCTGGGGAAACTACAGAAGAGCAGTTGGGGGAGTGAGGTGGAGAAGTGAACACGGGGGAGGAACAAAGAATGGGCGGCACAGGAGAGTGAAATAAGAAAAAAATGCATATTTTAGTTGAGGAAAGCTGCAGATTGTAGGAAAGTAGGATCTGCTTCTTATGGTTACCCCCACTTTTGCTTGATGTTGTACTGTTTTGACTAGTCTGACTGGGATCCTGCTAAGCAGGACCCCAGTCTATCTGCTTTCTCCTTTAAATTGTCATGCATGTACTTTGGTACACTCCAGATTGGATACTGGGGTACCCTTATAAGTCCCTAGTATATGGTACCCATGTACCCAGGGCATAGGTACCAGAGGCCTACCATGGGCTGAAGCATGTATTATGCCACCCATGAGAGGCCATGCAAAATGGAACTACAGGTCTGCTACTGCAACCTGTGTAAGCTGGTGCTTGCACCACTTAATTTAGATATAGGTTCACTATATCTATAGGTCACTATACTTAAAACCTATAAGTCACCCCTATAGCAGGCCTTATCAATCCTGAAGGCAGGGTGCTGGGTTTTGGGTGAGAGGGTGCCCCTGCATGAGCAGAGCCTCTCTGCAGCCTTCGGAGACCATTCTCCCGTGTTGTCTGTGACTCAGCCGGACATATAGGTAGAGGTGCATTAGAACCTCGCGGTAAATGCTATCTCGAAAATGGCTGCATATAAACATATCGTGTTTGGTATCAAACATCTTGGAATCATACCTCCACACCGGTAACAGGTGTGGGAGGTATGATTCCACCCTTCTGAAGCGAGCTTCGTGGGGTCACTGGTCTATCCGGTGCCAGCCTTCTCGACCCGGTCAGCACAAAATGGATGCCGCCGACCAGAGACACATTTCTGCCCTCCTGCTGCTGAGCCAAGCTCGAGCCGAGGAAGGCAGCACAATAAGCATCCTGTCACGGGGAGGTGTGACCACCTCCCAGACAGGATTTAGTGTATTGGGGCTGGGTGGGTGCACTCTCAGAGTGCCTGAAAGTCTGCCCTGGGGGCACAATTGGTGTCCCTGTGCATAGTCCAGCTCAAACCAGTTCTGGGAGCCATTGGCTCCTGCTCTGGTGCGAAACTGGACAAAGGAAATGGGTGTAACCACCCCTCTGTCCTGACCCTCCCCTAGGAGGGTCCCCCGAATCTGTCCAACCCTCTCCCGTGGGTACAAAAGGGCTTACCTGGCTGTAAGACTTTAGATTTTACGTGGACAAGATTCTACAAGAAGAAACCACTGATCTTTGACTGTCTGGACACACTGGACTCCGCTGGACTTCGACTGGGCACGACTTCGTCTCCCTCTCCGGCCAAAGCTTTGTCTGTGCCCTTGCTCCATACAGGCTCCGTGCAGGACCTGTGGTGCACTAAGGACAACTGAAGAATCTCCCTTGGGGTGAAGAAGTCACTCCCCTGCATTCGCAGGCACCTCAACGCAACTGACCCGTCTGCTGCTCCTGAGCTCCTGCGGACTCTGAAGATTTCATCAACACAGGAGGTGGGTTACAAAGGTCCCTGAGGTTGATCTACCCTCTCAGCAAGTTTGAGGCCAGTATCCCTCGTGGGGACTGCATAACCTGAGCCCCTGTGCACCGCGTCTATTTGCAAGTGCATATGCTTGTTAACGATTCCCGAGCTTGTGCATTGGACTCTGTGTAGTCCTGACCCTGAGCAGTATTTCCATCAAAGAACTCCGGCCTCCTCGCACCGAGTGCTCCGTGGGCTGGTACTTTGTGATCTTGCTCGAGGTCACCTCGCGACTCCTGGTCATTCGGCCTGTGGGTCCCCCTGAGGGTCATCTTGAATTCTGTTGGGCTTTCCTGGTTGCTCCAGACGTGCCCTGACTCCCCATTGCTTGGTGAGTCCCCTGGACCTTGCTGGTCCACACCGTAACCTGCTTGACCACCCTGCGTGGGTTGCTTTGGCCAAGGCTTGTTGGTGCTCCCGCCGGACACCGACCCCTCAGCACTCGACACCCTTTGTGGGACAGCTCGCATCTGGCTCCTGGTCATCCTCGACGTCTCCTGGTCCTCGTGGCTGCAGAGTCAAGCATCCCTTCTTCGCACCTGAAGCGCCCGACATCGGTGGGCATTCGTCTACCGAGCCCCTGGACACTCTGAAGTGACCCAGACTCTGTCCCCTCTGCTTTCAGGTTCCTTCCTTCCAGAATCCAGGCTTGGATTCCACCGGACCCTTTTCACCTTCACGGCAGCAGTACTTCTTCACAGCCCTCCATTGAGAACGACAGCGGTTTCCGACACCACTCCAGGCCTATGCACCCGGCTCTTCTGGGATAGGTAACTCGGGTACTACAGTATCCACCGGTGGGGTGGCTCTCCAACCTCTTAAGTTCCAAAGGTTTTGCTCGAAGTCCTTAAACTGTAAAATTGCAACCGCGACTTCCCCATAGAATTGTACGGAGTCCGCGGTCGTGTTAGCACACTGCACCCGTCCTCCGTGGGGTCCCTAGCTACTCACCTTGGGTTCCTTGGGGTCCCAGCGATTCTACGTGCTCCAGACCTTGTCTTGACCCGGGTTGTGGTTTTTATACCACTATTTTAGTATATGGTTTGGTCTCCCCCTAAAGCCCACTGTGTATTGTGCTACTTACAACTGTTCTAGTGATCTCGTGTTGTGTGCTTTGTGTTCTATCCTTGGGTAGAAGATACTAGAGAGCGTTATATTAATACATACATATTTTTTTATATAACTACTGTGTGGTTCTCCTTTTATTTAGTTTATGCAGGAGGTGATATTCTGGTAAAACAAGCTGCTTTACATTCCTTCAAGATTAAGCCTGAAGGCTGCTCTCCACAGCTACCACTAGGATAGCTTTCTAAAGGTTATCTTTGACCTCATACATCATAAGGGTCGTTTGGACTGGTGCAAGGTGCCCACTTTAATTAGTGGACATCATATACCAGGCCAACTTCTCACAGATGAGCTGGGGTGGGGCGGAGGGAGCATCATGGAAATCATTGGGCAGATATTTGGAAGTGGGATGCAGAGCAGGATGGAGAGAGCAAGAAAACACATGCATTCTCTTGGAGTACTGAAAGCAAAAGTAGTTCATTGTATCTGAACAGTAGAAGGATTCACGCTATCCAATCAAAAGGATGGTGCAGAAGCTATTCTCCAGGGGAGGGTCAAACAAGAGAAGAGGAAGCAAACTCGTCAAATAAAATGCAAGGAAAGGAGAGTGACAAGAAATCTAACCAATGGTAAGCAATGGGCTGGGCCAAAAACAGCTGTAATTGTTGCTATGGTTCACAAGAAGTCTTTTGACAAGACCTAAAAAGTAAGAACAGTACCTCAACCGTGTATTTGTTGTTAGTAGATCTACAACCGATTCTCTGATCTTCACTTTAAAAAATAGTGTTATACTCTTTTTGGACCCCTTTAGGTGCAGGCAGCCTGACTTGTTTGGGCGGGGTCGGTGGAGGGCAGGGGGAGTTGGATCGGTGCCATGGAACTGTTAGGTTGCACGTTTGCCTTAAATGCTGTGCAAAAAAAACTATACATACAACACATACTTAGTGCAATCTGTTACGGAACGACTCAATAAACGCCACATTACAAATACGAACACAGATGCAGAAATGGAAATGTCATTTCAGTAAACATACAAAATTATTTAAAAGTACATATGAGGGTGCTAATGTTAACCTCTGCCAGAAAGATCCTCGTTCACTTTAGTTTAAGTTTTCTCCTTTATTAGCTGTAATCCTATTCATCTTCTTGAGGGCACTTGCTATTGTTTTGGCCTCTGTGCGCTATGGAAAAAGACAAAATGCTCTCACTAAATCATTCTTTACAAATTTCACTGAGCCCTCTTATTCGTTTTTCGCTGTAAACCAATGTGCTGTTCAGTTTAGTACATCTGCTAACACTTTGTATTATGAGAAAAAAGGCCAGCTGGAAGCAACATCATCAGAAAAGGTGCTACTATAAACATGTCAAACTGAAAATGTGCTCCAATCGGCCACATCCACAAGTAGCTGATTAATTCTTTTCTGTCCTTTAGCCAAATTAAACTAAAAATCTTGGTTAGCAGTGGTTTTCTACTTTTGCTAAATCAGATTACATTGGCTTAATGATGCCTCTTTCAAGGGAGCTTTATAATGATATACCGGTCTATTGCAGGAACGTTTTGCTACCAAAAATTTAATCGGCAGAACCCCTCAGAGAAGACTAAATGTCATGCTTCTAGAAACTGTTAGTTCCTCTTTATGCCTTAAAATAGCATCAGCCCCGACGAGAAGTATACATTTAAGCAGATAAAGCTGTATCATGCTGAGATACATTGTACAATGACACTTTTACTCCAGAAGTACTTGATTTTTACTAATTGTTATATTTTGACACTGTCCTCTTTGCAAGTGTATTTTTCTAATTTTTTTTTTAGAGTAGATATGATTGATTTAAAGACAGGAGGCCTCATAAGACCAACATTTTACTTGAGACGGCTGGAGGACTAGGTGTATTTTAAAAAATCTGTTATACAAATGTGTTTGCAGCTTTACAACAAGATCAGCTAATGTTGGTTTGTGTAGTGGATTCTAAGTCAGAATTAGGCAAGCCTGAACATTTTTCATTGGATTTTTGTAAGATTATCACCTGTATTAAATGAAAATGGCCAGAATTCTATTTAGCTTTGAAGGCCTGGATGGAAGTATCATGACATGCCCATCCACAGACTTGGCCCCTAATCCTCTTTTACAGGACATGCTAGTGTGGCTGAGGTGTTCTTTATACTGAGTATAACTCAGGTAACTCCTATTGTAACTGTAGGAAAGAACTCAAAACTGTTATTATGTACGCTGTGTTACAAAGTTTAAATGCTACAAACTGAGAGCTAGGTTTCAATTACGAGAGCTTCAGTAACTAAAAAGACTTGCAGGGTAGCAATTACAAGTTGGTTAGAGTATACCACGCCAGCAATTACAAGATGCGATAAAGTCCTGATCCCCTATTAATTTTGGCAGCCACAAATCATATACCTTACTGGGGGTGGGGACAAGTTGTAACCTGGTAAATACTAAGGCATTGCAATTTGGAAAGCAAAGCACCAAAATTCAAATGCTATGGCCCATTATTACAGATAAACGTGTAATATGTGAGATTTATTACACCTATTATATTCTGAACCCCAGGGTAGAGGTGGACGCGCCGCTGAAATCTTGAGCCAGGCTCACATCAGAGGCATGGCTCTGCTTCAGATCGAGGTCCTATTGGAACCTCGTGCCCAAAATGAGCTGAGCTTTACCGGGAGGCGCTGTGGCTGAGTGGCTACAACTGCCAACTTTGTAACAAGGTGAACCAAGATCAGATCCCTGCCTCAGGTCAGCATCCTATGAATTCAAGCAAATCTCCCTGTGCTGCAAAAAAAAAACGTGAGTCTGTTGTGACACGCTAGCTTGTGCCTCGCTATGTACAACTGCCAAAAATAAAATGTGGATTATGTTTGTCACCCATGCTCTAATCCCATCGTCCAAAAATTAAGGACAATGCATTAACATTTGATACCAGAAAGATGTACCCGCCCCGCCAAACCACCGCCCAGGAAAGAACCCAACTACCTCAGATGCATCCTCCTCAACACCCGCTCCGCCCGCAAACACGCCATCGAACTCTGGGACCTTCTCGACTCAACCTCCCCAGACGTCGCATTCCTGGCGGAGACCTGGCTGAATCCCGCTTCAGCCCCCGACATCGCCATTGCCATCCCGGACGGATACAAGATCACCCGCAGGGACCGCACCAACGGAGTCGGAGGAGGCATCGCCATCGTCCACAGGAACACCCTCAGAGTCTCAACCAACACCGACGACACCCTCAGCACCGCCGAACACATGCACTTCCAGATCCACACCGATCCCAACACCACCCTCAGAGGAACCCTCATCTACAGACCCCCGGACCCCGACCACAGATCAGCGATTCCATCGCTGACTTCGTCAGCACACACGCCATCGCCTCCACGGACTACATCCTCCTCGGGGACCTGAACTTCCACCTCGAGAACAACAAGGACACCAACTCCACCACCCTGATCGACAACCTCGCCACCCTCGGACTCAGACAGCTCGTGACTACACCCACCCACGCCGCCGGCCACACGCTAGACTCCATCTTTTCCGCAAGCCCACACGTCTCCTTCAACCACACCTCCGAACCCCACTGGACTGACCACCACTGCATCCACTTCACCTACAGGAAGCCCACCACGCACCACCGCACCGAACAAATGCCTCGCCGCTGCTGGAGCGGAGTCACGGAAGACCAGTTAACCACAACCCTCGCCCTGAGCCCACCCGCCGAACCCTCCGACCCCGCCGCCCGCAACCTCAGACAGTGGATCGACGACTGCGCCAACACCCTCGCCCCGCTCAAGAATCCGCCCAACAGCCACACCAGCAAGAAAGCCACCTGGTTCACCGAAGACCTCCAGGCCTCCAAGCGAACATGCCGAAAACTGGAGAAGATCTGGCTCCACGAACGGACAGCGGACAGCTACGCCGCCCACAAGAGCGCCACCCGCAGTCACCATCACCTCATCAGATCCGCCAAAGGGCCTCACTCAAAGACCGCCTAGACAACAACGCACACAACAGCAAAGAGCTCTTCAACATCGTGAAGGAACTCTCCAACCCCAGCTCCAACACCAACGACATCCAGCCGTCGCGAGACCTGTGCGACTCACTGGCCACCTTCTTCCACCGCAAAATCGCCGACATCCACGACAGCTTCAACACCACGACCGCCCCGGCAACCACCGAGACCACTGCCCCCACAACCACCAACCGCCTGCTCTCCTGGACCAACATCAACGACGAGGACACCAGCGAGATCATGAACACCATCCACTCCGGTTCACCGCTAGACCCGTGCCCTCACCACATCTTCAACAAAGCCAGTACAGCCATCGCGCCCCATCTCCGGAAAATAATCAACATCTCCTTCGAGACAGCAACCTTCCCGGAAATCTGGAAGCACGCCGAGATCACCGCCTTACTCAAGAAACCCAAGGCAGACCCCAAGGACCTCAAGAACTTCCGACCCATCTCTCTGCTCCCGTTCCCCGCGAAGGTCACCGAGAAAATCGTCAACAAACAACTGACCCGCTACCTCGAGGAGAACAACATCCTGGACCCTTCCCAGTCCGGCTTCCGCAGCAACCACAGCACCGAAACCGCCCTCATCGCCGCCACCGATGACATCAGGACCCTGCTAGACAACGGAGAAACAGCAGCCCTCATCCTCCTGGACCTATCAGCCGCCTTCGACACGGTCTGCCACCACACACTACGAACACGCCTTCACGACGCCGGGATCCAAAAGAAGGCCCTGGACTGGACCACATCCTTCCTTTCCGGCAGAACACAAAGCGTCCGCCTCGCCCCCTTCCGATCCAAGGCCACCAAGATCATCTGCGGCGTACCCCAAGGCTCTTCCCTCAGCCCAATGCTGTTCAACATCTACATGGCACCCCTCGCCCACGTCGCCCGACAGCACAACCTCAACATCATCTCCTACGCCGACGACACCCAGCTGATCCTCTCCCTCACCAAAGACCCTCACACCGCCAAAGCCCACCTCCACGAAGGAATGAAGGCCGTCGCCGAATGGATGAGGACCAGCCGCCAGAAGCTGAACTCGGACAAGACGGAGGTCCTCATCCTTGGTTCCAACCCTTCAGCCTGGGACGACTCCTGGTGGCCAACATCACTGGGAACAGCCCCGCCACCCACCAACCACGTACGCAACCTAGGGGTCATCCTCGACCCCACCCTCTCCATGACTAAGCAGGTCAACGCCGTTTCCTCATCCTGCTTCAACATCCTCCGAATGCTCCGCAGGATCTTCAAGTGGATCCCCACCGAAACAAGAAAAACAGTCACCCAGGCCCTCGTCACCAGCAGGCTGGACTACGGAAACGCCCTCTACGCAGGAACGACGGCTAAGCTCCTGAGACGGCTGCAACGCATCCAGAACGCCTCTGCACGTCTTATCCTCGACATCCCCCGACGCAGCCACATCACACCCCACCTGAGAGACCTGCACTGGCTCCCTGTCAACAAGAGGATAACCTTCAAGCTCCTCACCCACGCACACAAAGCACTCCACAACTCCGGAACAGCCTACCTCAACAGACGACTCAGCTTCTACACCCCCACCCGCCAGCTCCGCTCGACCAGCCTCGCCCTCGCCACAGTCCCCCGCATCCGGAAACCGACCGCCGGCGGCAGATCCTTCTCCCACCTCGCCGCCAAGACCTGGAACACCCTCCCCACCAACCTCCGACAGACCCAAGACCTACTGGCCTTCAGAAGACTCCTCAAGACCTGGCTCTTCGATCCAGTAGCAGCACCACCCCCTCTTCCCCCAGCGCCTTGAGACCCTCGCGGGTATGTAGTGCGCTTTATAAGTGACATGATTGATTGATTGATATAGTGGCCGAACTGCACATAAAGGGTCAAATATAAGTTAATAGTCCTGCTATTCCAGTATACTCCAGTTCACGCTGTCGTCTACGAAAAAACGCAGGCTGATCTGCTTTGCTATTATAAGAGGCGTTTTCCATTTTTACTTGGATACAGCATTTATTTGATTTTCTTTTCACGTTGTATTGTAACATTTGAAATTCTTGACTCCAAGATGGCGTCTACAATACTGGACACCACTTCGCAGTTTGTCCTTTGTTAATGGTGTTGGTATTCTGAACTTCAAGGTCACATATATAAGTTGATGTCACGGAACTCGTGCTGAAAAGCATGGGGTAGATTGCGTCCCAGCTTCACTTAGATGATTTTGATTTTACTCAGGTATTGAAGAGAAAACCGGATACTCTTCTCTAAGCACCACTTGTTGTTATTGATCTTTTGTGTTGCAGTGAGTGAACTACTTGTTTGCCTTATACTGGTATGCCTTAACGTCTTTAGGACTTTGGGTTTACTAGTTGTTATTCCGTATCTTTATATCATGGTACTAAGATTTGTTTACCTTAACGTGACTGGTAATTTGTAATAAAACTTCTTAATTATAGTAGCTGATTCCTGGACTTCTCCTGTAGCCAAATGGGCTGCATTGTTAATTGAAAATGATTGAATTAAATGCTTACTCTCCTTACCTCTTAGGCGGTGAAGAAAAGATCCATTGGATGACCAATGGTAAGAAGGGTTGGCCCAGAGCGCTGCACCAACTGTATGGCCTGACTGAATGTTAAATACAAAAATGAAAACGGAATATTTACATATATGTATACAGATATACACTGCTTAGAGACAGCTGGGCAAAGCAGCAGCTACTGGAGCTGAAAAATATGCAACGGGTCTGTGAGCATTCCCGTGCACCTGAGTTAGCAATGAGAGAGCACAACCCTCTCTCTCACTGCAAAACAAAGCCAAACAGATATTGTAATCAGGCATTCCCAGGGCTGGGGTAGTGACAGAGACTTTCTCTCAGCTATGAGAAGGCACGCATGCAGATATCATCCCATGGTACCAGATCTGACACATCTCTGTGTGTCAGCCTCTGTAAAGGCTTAGCCACTAGGGAAAAGTTGGGGATCCACTGCGGACAGTAGTCCACCATTCCCAAGAACATCCTGGCTTCTTTCTGAGTAGTTGGTGGATTCATTTTTAGTATCGCTGAGATCTATTCTTGTGTCACCTTCCTCACTCCTTTCTCAATTTGATGTCCTAGGTACAGGACTTCTTTCTGACAGTACTACAGATTGGTCGGGGACACTTTATGTCCATTCTCAGCTAAGTGGTTCAACAGAGCAATTGTGTCTCGTTTGTAAGCCTACTGCGTATTTGATGCCACTAATAGGTTATGAATGTAAAGAGCAAGGTCTGAGTGATAGAAGACTCCAGATTCTTTTTAAGTATCTGGTTGAAGATAGACGGACTCTCCATATACCCTTGTGGGTCTCAGCACCATGCTAAAACACGGCTGCCGAACCGAAATGCAAAGAGGAATTGGCTATCCTCATGCAACGATATGGAGAAAAAGGCTTGGCATGAGTCAGAGACGGAGAACCACTCGGCCTCACATGGAATCTGAAACAAAATCACAGCTGGATTTAGTACCACAGGACAACAAGGGACAAAGACGTTCTTCATCTTTCTCAAATCTTGGACAATCCTATATTTTCTACTGGGTTTCTGCAAACCCATAATGGGTGAATTACATGGACTTCCCATAATCTCTTTCGAAATGCCTTGCTGAATCACTGAATCAATCACAGGAATAATCCCAGCAATGGTTTCAGTGGTCAGATTGTATTGTGGGATTCTCGGGTACTCAGCATTAAGTTTCACTGTTATGCAGACTGGTTCAACACCCTTTATGAGACCTATATCTTTCCCTGAAAAGTACCATACTTCAGGTAACACTGTGTCTTTAAGCTCTGGGGGCAAATCATCTTTTGTCAACATGAGGTAAAATCCAATCCCAGCCTTCTAATTGAAAAGTTTAAAGACAATGTCTTCATCATGAATCTGAAATTCTATGCCATTTGGGGTACTGTAAATGGAACAATTCAGTTTGCACAAAAGGTCTCATCCAAGTATATTTACAGAACTCGAATCACCCTCCACAAATCGGTAATTCTTCTCGAAGGACCCTATTCTGACAGGTACCACTTCTGCAATGGGGCTAGTCATTTGTTTGTTTGCAACTCATACAACTTGGATTCTTTTTCTTGAGAGGGATAGGTTGGGAACATCTGTTATTCTCACAGTAGAGCGGGTAGCATCAGTGTCGATCCAGAATGATACTGGGTGGCTATTCACTTCACCATCCACGAATGGACCGGTCTGGTCTACCTCGAAGGTTGTTCCAAGCACGTAATCCTCCTCCCCTTTCAGGCCCCATCAATGCGACAGGTCTGAGCTGTAATCCTCGTCTGTCTGTATCATAGAATTCTGTTGAGATGTATGCTGATTCACGAAAGGATTGGTGTTTACATAGGGAACCTGATTTGGAACTAATCTAGGAGCATTTGCATTCAAATGTGGCAGAGGGGCTTGTGGAACCTGCATTACTTGATTTTGGAGCACATTAAAGTTTGGTACTATCTGCCTCTGAACTGGCTGTGTCAGAGCCAGATTATTATCGTGAGACTGCACAAATTCACCATTCTGAACCAGATTCCCATTTGCCATGTTACCAGCATTGAAACGACATTCCCGCTTCCAATGCCCCAACTTGCCGCAATGTGGCAAGGATTCAACTTTTTCAAATTCGCCACATCAATACCTGTACTCAAATCAGGAAGGGGTGGGAGCACACTGCTTCACCTCCCAGCACAGTTCGCCCCTTAGCATTATGGTAAATGCAGTTCGTAATACATGCTTACTTGAGATTTTACTGGAGTGTTCCACCAAAGTTGGTGCAGGTTAGTGCTGTACATCTCTAGACACGTGTTTCTGGATTTCATCCGTCATCAGTAGAGATAAAAACGAATTTTATATGGGGTTGCTGAACAGGCTGCCACAATCTTTACAGGTCTCAGTACCTCTCACAGGCGCACAGGTGCATCTCCACAAGCTCGTCAGCTCAATGGCTCAAAGGAGCCTTTTCAAAACAGGAAGGGGTGGGAGCACACTGCTTCACCTCCCAGCACAGTTCGCCCCTTAGCATTATGGTAAATGCAGTTCGTAATACATGCTTACTTGAGATTTTACTGGAGTGTTCCACCAAAGTTGGTGCAGGTTAGTGCTGTACATCTCTAGACACGTGTTTCTGGATTTCATCCGTCATCAGTAGAGATAAAAACCCCAGATGAAAATCGTTTTTTGATCTCTACTGATGACGGATAAAATCCAGAAACACATGTGTCTAGAGATGTACAGCACTAACCTGCACCAACTTTGGTGGAACACTCAAGCAAAATATCAAGTAAGCGTGCACTACAAACTGCATTTACCTTAATGCTAAGGGGCGAACTGTGCTGGGAGGTTAAGCAGTGTGCTCCCACCCCTTCCTGCCTGTACTCAAATCAATTGCAACACCATGACCTCTCCCTTGCGGTTGAAACCTATTACCACCTTGCACCACAGGAACTCCCTGTTGATACACTCCCAGCATTGGAACAGCATTTCCAACAAACCGCTAATTCTGACTTTCCTATGCAGCTTTCATCTGTGCCATCATCAACTTTTCTTTGAATTTCTTATGCTTCATTTCCAATTAATGGCAGCAGTATTTGGCATACTGCAATATCTCGTCAATGGGCTTACTCTGCCAACAAATTAAATGCTGTTGAATCATTGAACTAATTTCAGATTTCAATTCATGCACAAACCTCTTCACAAAATGTCCCTTGTCTTTCGTCTCAATAGCCTCTGTCCCACTATACTGGTTAAATGTAATCACCTGATGATACTTTTTCATCACCACTAGTGATGGAGCATTTTGATATGGGATGTCTTTTCGGCTCCTTCTCAGGTCACTCCACAACAATTTCGCGTTCAACCCACAAGTCACCTGGCATCACAATTTCAAATAAGGTATTCAAATCAATGCACAGAACATTTGATATCTTTACAAAACTATCAACCTTTCTGTACTATTCCACATGGTTCTCTCTCAATTTCAGAAAATCATTTGTGAATGACGCAAAGTCAGTCTTGCTCCAGGGTATGTGGACATAACCTTCAATAGGCGCTTCTCTCATTGGAAGCATATGTATATCCTCATCCTCCCCCTAAGTTCCAGGCATATTTAGCTTTGATCTAACTTTCTTCTTTTTCTTTGCCCACCTGCATTTCCATCTATCCAGCTCACTACATTTTCATAGACAATTAATTATTTGATCTGTAACTCCATTCCTGACAGTCTCATATTAGTGAGATCACGGTCATTAAAGTTTAAATGGCAACTTCTCTGTAGGGCTTTAGATTTCTACAAATCAATTTCATATCTGTGAGCTAATTCAGACAGCCATTCAGGAGCTTGTCCTGCACGTCTAGTAATGTCTTTACACATGAATAAAAGCTCATCGTCTCGGAAAGCATTTAACTGGGACATGTCAAGATTTCCAAGTATCATTTCTTCCAATTCTAGTTTCAGCTTGGCCACATCTATTGTTTTCTCCCTCTTTGGGGCTTGAGTATTCCTTCCACTTGGCCTGGGATTCCTACTACTAGTCGGGGTGTATATACCTCTGAACCAATCATTGAGTTCTCGGACACTAAGTCCTGGTTGTTCTATTGGAGTATTAAGAATTATCTCTCCACTTAAGGACCCAAGATTTGCATCAGGTGGTGAGTTCAAAAGGGACATGTCAGAACTTGGTGAACCTATTGGCATTTCTGTCCTGGGGATACTGTTGTTAACGCTTGAAAGCACATTCCTGTTGAGCATGAAAAGCAGTGGCGATCTTTGGGAAAACCTTTCAGTCAGGTTAAACTCAGTCCGATTTAATGTAGGGTCTGAACTTGCAGCACAAAGAGTATTTCCTTGTGTCGGAACCAAAGTAGTTTGACGAACTGGCCTCATTGCTACCTGAGGAACTCATCCCAGCAGGACCAGCCAAAGTATGTGCAGTATTTTGCACCACTTCAGGTTTAAACAAAGGAACTACAGGACCACTTGTAACAGGAACAGTCAGTGCATCTGGGGCATTTAGAGTAAGTGAATTTTAAGGGGCTTTCATTCCTGAACTCTCTCCCATTGGGATATAATTTACATTTACTGGTGCCATAGGCACATCAAAAGTCTCATCAGTATGTACAGTACTCGCTCCTCCAGTTTGGGTCACATTGTATGGGGGTGGATGGTTTAACAACAGTTTGGTTAGAAAATCCTCATTTGAATCACTATCACTGTCTTCAGCTGCATTCTCTGTATCATCTGCTTCTTTCTTCTTCTGCTTGTCCTTTTGTTTACCTTTCCCTTCTTCATCACTCCTCAATGCTGGTACAATCTAACTCCCTCCATCATATCAGTTCTCCAAGTTTTCTGTTCTACATCCTATCTAGATCCGCACAAGTGCATATGGCTTTGTTGACCCTTCCTTGAAATCTCTCTCTCTGGCTAAGGTGGGCTGTATGTTCACAGGCATTAAGTGCTTCATATTGTGTAGGTCTAGAAGGCAGTTTCATGTCATACAACGTCCTCCATAAATGTTCAATGATTCTCACATTAAATGCGCCATTATGTGGAAATGTCAAAGGACAATCTTTCTCAGTGATCTTATGCCATTGTTCGAGCCAAATACACCTGTGAAAACCCATGGCTACTGCCTTATGATGACTTGCCATACCTCCGGGTAGTGCCTCCTCCCCCTTTCTAACAGGTATTGTCACATCTCCCTTCATCAGACTTAGTAGTGCTTGAAAGAATTTCATTTTTAAACAAAATATGCAAAATTCACAAATCACTTTTCAGTTAAACCAGGAATGATTTTCCACCCACAATTCTCTGTTTGGCGATCACAACCAATACCAGCGTGGCTCTCTATGATGTATCCAACTAAAACCAGTGCGGCTCTACACCGGCCGACCAATACCAGCATGGCACACTGTGACGTCAATCTCACTCCTTGCAGCAGCTCACCCTCCTTTGCAATTCTCCACAAACGAGTTCTTTCAGCAATTTACATACAACACAAATGCATGCAATTTCAACGACTAACTTTGTCTGCTCCTCTAATGAAATTAAAGTATAGAATCACACAAGAAACAGTCCAGAGTAACACTTTCCAACTTACTCTGACATTCACTTCAATCGAAACCTAGACCAGCGAGGTCCCACCCGGTTTGCAACAGTTCCTCCCTGTGCACTGAGATTCACTATACCAACCACACCTCACAATCATACAAAGATAAAATTCCTGTCTCAATAATGCTATTGACGACGTCTCACGACCAGCACCACAACACAGCAGACAACTAACAGTGTCTTCTACACTGACAACTTATCTGTTTATCTATCCTGGGATCTTAGGCCACGATGGACCTGATAATGATTTCAACTTCTCTACATTAAGCGCCACATTCATACAACAACTTAAAACATCTTTGTAGAACACCACCCAATCACTGCAAACACCTAATCTCCACCCAACACAAGCTTATGGTATTACACTGCACCGGCCTATTAATACCCACTCCACGCTGCTACAACTCGTTTCTGAACTGCTGGAACTCCATCAATCCTCAAAATCAGAGAAAGGCAGTAAAAAAGGGAAATACGGGAAAGTACTGAAAAATATTGGAAGTTGTCAGCATCTCAGAAGATAGGTCAAGAGTCTTCTTGGGTCAGCATTAAGTGTTAGCCTAAGCCACACTCTGCAAGAGTCGAAGGAAATAAGCATAGAGGTCTAAACCTCTCAAAGTCCAAGGAAAAGTGACATAACATCAGGCAGGGTGCGCACTATTATATCCATCAGAATATCTCAGGTAACACCCCTCTGTTCGCATTAGCAGGGGTTCCAGTGTCCTTTCCATACACACGTTGTAAGCTGTAACATCGGCAATTTCTCCCAGGTCAGACATGGGAACGATATTGTCTTTGATCACTTAAGAGCCTTTGCAACATTAATAAATGGAGACTTTCAGTCAATGCTCTGCCTCTACATGTTCCTTGTCAAGGTCTTCTTCTCAAGCTCTCTATCACTAGTACAGTGTTGTATCTATTCTCAAACTAACAAACCATGTGAACCTATCTGCAAGGGAAAGACATGCAAGCAGAAATGGAAACAGCATTTTATGCAAGAAGAAACAAAGGCCTAGTCAGGATAACTAAAAGCAATAAATCAATAGTGCACATCTAAAATGCATGTGCACATTCAAACACAATCAATAAAACTGTCAGTACATTTGATTGACGTTAAAGTTCATAAAGATAAAATAACCTTGAGTATATGTCTTTGAATGTGACTAAGACCTACATTCAAATGCAAAGGTGAAACGTTAATACACACATTTCATAAATCCGTTGTCGTTTCTAATGTGGATGAATGTCAATAGAGTGAGGATGATTTATTCAATCACTTAACCGATAAATGTTTATTTAATACAATTAAGGGACACAGTATATATGAATTCTCTAATTCTACAGTGAATGCACTTTAATAGTGATGTCAAGTGCAACACTTTACATTAATATCGTTGGAGCACACAGAGAACAATGTGCTAGGAGCACATTTATGTCGCATATGTGTGACGCGTAAGGGTGGGGCCAACATCACGCTGTTCCACCTTCCTATACATTTCTCATGTCAATCCCAACACCACATTCAGACAACTATTTCTTATGAAAACCAGCAAATAATTTTTGGTCTGCACTCCATTTTTCGTACGGGAAAATCTTGCAATTAATTCTGTGCAAAACATCTCCCTGAAAATAACCTTCAATTCTAAATACAACTCAATGTGTTTTAATCCATCCTAGTTACCATTTTCCCATGCTGTTTTAAAGATGACCTTGGAGTGTTTTATAAAAAGTTCAGAACACCGAAGGGCAGGTTTAACGCTCGCAGTTTCTATCTCCGCATTAGGTTAGCTGCATTAAGGTAACACAAGTTACAAGCGCTGGAGTTTTTCCAAGGACAAGCGGATTACATTAAAGCATGATTTATGTATGGGACGCCCACACCGTCATTACACTTCCAAAGCTCGCAGTCAGAAGCGGAATGTTGTGGAAGATATTTACATTCCACGCTCTGTTATGACATTCGTGTACTTTTTCTGAACCATGGCATGGAGAGACTTCTCGAGACGAGAGGCGGGCTCCCTTTGTCCAAGTTGGGTGCATTTCTCTTGAGATCCAACGAGTTCAGCACTTCTCCCTACTTGGTGAAGAGCAGCGGCTTCATGCTTGAATTCCTCACTGCAGGAATGCAGATAAGGCGGGTCTGAGGGTGGGGGCATCTCTGGACTGCCTCACATGGTCCGAAGCGCGCATTCCATGCTGCAACACAATTTACAGTTATAACATATTTCGCTGGTTTGAAGAAAAAGCCGGGGAGAATTATCCTAAAGTACAATATGTCTAGTCGTCTTAGCAAAGTTCCAAGTAGAGGAGCTGGGCATTTTAAGGCATTAGCAGACCTTTGACTCGTGTAGCAAAGACCGCCCATCCCCACATTCAGAAATAATATGTATGAGCCACAGGTAAGAGCTTGAGGGTTCACATTCTACTTACTCTCAGTGTGTGGAATGTTCTGCCAGCATTACAGCCTTTGTGCCACAGGCTATAACTGTTGTTAAAGGCCCTCTTCCTCTTTTTAAGCCGTCACCTTCAGCTCAAGAACATATCTATGAGAGGGCCTTTAACAGCTGCTATAGCCCTTGGCAACAGGTACATTATCCTGGCATGTCAACCCATGTATCATCTTTGTCAAATCAGAGCTACGGAATCAGGCGTAGGTGGAATTATTTTGTTTCAATCTGCAAATGCATAAAAATAACTTTCAAATTATTAAACGCGCTAATAGCTGCCTTAACAATAGTAGCTCCTTATAATAATCTGGCAGAACCCCAAGTCCATAAGCAAAGGACATGGTGTTGTCTAACTCCGATTATCATAGTTGACACTTCTCCAAAATAATCCAGGTCCACCAGCTCTGAGACAGGCTTCAGAACTATTAGAAAAGCAGCGACTAAGGGGGTCATTATGATGGCGGAAGGACCGCCACCGCCGGGCCGGCGATGGCGGTCCTTCCGCCATCACCAAGCATATTACCCACCGCCAAATTAGGATGGTGGTGGGTATCGCGGCGGACGCAAAGTCCGCCCACCGCTTCACCGCCAAAGGCAATCGCACCGATTGCCTGGCGGACGGTGCAGGGGCCCTAAAATGGTGGCGGTGCCTAGCAGGCACCGTCCACCAAATTAGGATGTGGGTATAGGAAAGGCCTTTCCATGGCGGCGATGCCGCCATAGAAAGGCTGGCAGGGATTGGGTTTGGGGGCCTGTTGCGGGCCCCCCTTGTTTTGGGGGGGTGTCGCTGCACTGGGGGGTACCCATGGTACCCCCCCTGCATTTTCATGCACCAAGTGGCAGGCACCGCGTGGTGCCTGCCACGTAGTGCAGGGAAATGCAGTGCAAGCACTTTTAACATTGCGTACGGTGCTGCAGCCAGCAGCACCGCCTGCAATGTTAAAAGCCCTGGATGCGCCCGCCAGTATGGCGGGCGCATCCTAATCGCAGTGGTGGGACCGTAGCATGTCTGGCGGGCGGTCCCAAACACCGCTACGATGGCGGGCGGACCTAGTCCGCCCGCCATCGTAATCAGCCCCTAAGACTTTCCTAATGTAAAAGATGCAGGATGCGCAGTTGCACAGCACCTCAACCTACCTGGCTCAAATATTTTCACATACCACCAACACATAAAATAGGCAGTTCATCAATAAAGGAATCGCAAAAGTGAGAAAATAATGGATTATCAAATGTAAAAATTACAAGTACAAAGCTTTACAATGTCACTATCTAAAAATGCGTAGTTGTTTTAAAAAAACAAGATAAAATGTTATTGACGGGCTGATAAAATAAACAACTTAGGCAATATACACTGGCTTAAAACCCATCCCTCCTTTTAGGGCTAGTACATAGGAACTCTCTTTATTTCTTTTGAGAGACTGACAGGGTTGAAGATATATTTTTACAAAATTACTATTGTCTCATTTCACTTTCACATTCTAAAATAAGAATTGATTTATTGATTAAAAGGTTCAATACATTCTTAATGGCATATACCAGAACAGTATAAAAGTTATAAGGTTTCCAGCAATGGTACTTAACCAGCCAAACAATATCCCGAAAATGTCTTAGTATTGCATGCGCCATTCATCCATGTGAAACTGGTTTAAATAGAAATGTTGGAAAAGCTAACCTCACAAAGGAGCATACACACTTTTTAAGCTCAGAGTTTTCATTTATTTTTAACAATTGACCTCTTATAGTTAGATTTCTCCAATATCACCATATCAATCTAGGGGTCTCCCTTACTCCTGATATAAGTTCCTTTCTACCATTAAACCTAGAGGTGTACCAAAAGAGCCTCAAACACTTTTAACAAGAATGGACTAAGGACCCTTTTGAGAGTTTGGCTGGCAAAGTACTCGGCCACAAACGAGGCAGACTACATTGTGCGCTAAACTGACAATCTGCCCGTTCTATTAAGAGTCGGGCGGACCATCCTGTTTCCGCCAGTGGAAAGCTGGCACCAATGGCCCGATGGACTATCGGCCGTCAGTGTAAGTACATCAGACCGTAGGCCCGATTTAGAGGAGACGGTCTGGTGTACTTTTTTTTTCTCTTCTGGCCCAAAACTAAAATCCTGGTGGTCAAAAGACCAAAAAAGTAGAAAATACCCTCCATTACCTGGGAGGAAGCTCCAGGGTATCAGGGTGATTAGTTGTTTGTTTGTAAAGAAACAAACTCCCAGTTTGTTTTAGTAAAATAATATTTGCTGAGCGGCCGCCTGAAACATGGCACCGCTCAGCAAACATCCAATGCCGTCAGTGGAGCCGCAATGGAGGCACTCTCTCTAAAGCCATAGATATTTCATAGGTCGGCAGAGATCTAAAAATACCGCAAGCGGTACTCCACTTGGGCAGCAGACGTTATTACCTCATCTCCCCTGGCAGACGGAAGGCTGACCACCAAAACCTAAATTCATGCCGATGTGTGGACTGAATTAAGGATTTTATAGGGTAATTAGCAAGTTCACAGTAAACCAGATCTTTCAATATGCTCTTTGGAGCACCAACAATGATTTTAACAATCACACCTTTTCTCCTTCCCAAGTTACCCTGTGTCTCCAACTCAGAAACTTGTCTGCTTGCCAGAATTGATGTCCTTTCATAGGCTACATGCAGTAATTTTATAAAAGACGCTCAACATACATTACAATAAAGTGATTTAAACCTAAAAACTGCGTCATTTGTGTCAGAGCATTCTTAGTCCTGTTAACTTGTTATGACCACAGACCTCTGAAGTGGTCCCTGGTAATCAAACTTAGACACTTTTTAGAGCTTGGCATATGGGATACTCTGTCAAAATGTGACAGATATTCCATCTGCCATAGCCTATAATGCACTTTTTAGATTGGTAGACAGGACATCTGCCATGTTTGTTACGGCGTATCCTTTCCCAAAATTCTAAACAAGGCCCTTAATCTAATTTACCACCTTCGAGGATGATGGGTTAATTGGGGCATTTGGTGTTATGCTTAACCATCATCTTGGGTATGGTGACTTAAACAATTCAATGTCTGGAGTCACAAAAGTCCTCAAATTTCAGCAATAACTCATCACTGTTACCTGTGGGCTTCCTATTTTTACACCAGTGCCCATATAAAAGGAACTGACTTAGTAGGCCTGCAACAAAAGCACCATTTTGAGAAAAGTCTCATGACTCCTTTAATAGTTTGCTGCTGTTTTTTTCAGTCGCCATTTTATTGAGGGGCATTTATATAGTGCCAACCTGCCAAGGGGAGATGTAGATAGCAAGCGAGATACTTGGCACACATGCGGGCTCATAAAATGCATCCAGGGCATTCAAATGGCAAGAAGACAGTGTGTTGTCTCAGGGGCTGGTGACATGAATTACCAGTGCCGTCCCAACTTCTCTCACTTTCTCTGATATATTTCCTGGGTCATCTGTGGGCTTGTACAGTCCTCCATGCATCCCCCACTAAATTTGCATGGAACTAAAGAAATATCAGTCCATACACTGGATTTTGCCATTCTGTTTCAAGTCAGCAGCATCCCCTGTTTAAGTGGAGATGGACTGATTTTGAGTTGTTCCAGCTCTGGCATGAGTAACATGTCTAGTGCAGATTTTCCTTTGCATTTTGGTATTTCTAGTTCAGCATTAGTACAGGAAACCAAATGACAAGTACAACAGTCAACAAAAAAATACTGGACAAGTTGCTTACTTATTATGGGTCACCTTGAGAACTCCTCTTTGTTTTGGCAGGGATTCTACATGTAGATCTAAATCTGGCTATGTCACTGAGAGGCAAGACAGGTGGACCTACATTGCTGAGTGGTTCAACAGGAGGGGTGCCCACCATGGCCCAGATCACCCAATGACAAGCAAACTAGTGGCTGTCCATACCGATGGATATGGTGTTGGCTTAGTGGGTGGGGCCTTGTAGTCCACTCACATCACTACCTCTGCCACAGTCCAGTGCCATTCTTGCAGTGTTTAGTTTGTGCCAGTGGTGTCTGGTGGTCGATACTGGCACTGATTTTTGGGGGCCTGGAAGTATTTTCATTCTCAGACTTTGGCCTAGAGAATGAGAGAAAGGGATAAGGAAGAAAAGAAGAGAAAACTGGGAAACCAAGACAAAAGTAGAAAGTAGGGATAAAAAGGAATCTGCAAGAGTGAAATAAAAAGAAATGAAGTGTATGGCGGTGGAAGAAAGAGGCAAGAGCATGCAGTCTCGGTATACAACAAATCTAGCTTCTAAAAAACTAGGAGCACCTGCACATACATTTTTACAAATTAGGCACTGCAGCCTAGAAATAAAAATGTGCTTGTGTGTCTAACAATTGTGATTTGTTCATGCAAAATATCATATATAATGAAACTATCTGACAACTTCACAGTCAGCGCAATCATAAATACTGTTTGTGTTAATTTTCTGAGGGTTTTTAATTTAGAATCAGTTATGCTAGAAACTGCGGATTTTGCAGGCGCCACCAGATATTTTGACCAGGCTTGCTAAGCAGTGTTTTTTTACTGGTGTGGGTGGCCTTTTGGATCCTAAAGCATAATTTGCAATGCATTGGTGCCCACCGCGACACCAATAAAGTGGTTTGGGTACTGGGTTGATATTTTTTATTTACTCTGCTGTGTGAGTAGATGCACGCAGTACAGAAAAAAGTTGTGAGAGCGAGAGGCAGATTAGCTGGGCATTGCCCATGTTGTTGTGTGACAAATGAGGACCCTGGATAGGAGTGGAATTTGTTCAGGCAACTTAAAGGTTTGATTTTGTGAAGGCGGCTTATCTTAAACCTTGTCGTCCAGACGTTCTCCTTCAAGAGTCCCCTGAAAGATAGTCTCGTGTCAATATAAATTCGTACGGATTTGCTGTAGGTCAGGAAACAGGGTTAGAAGCTTTGTAGATCACCGCAGTTGAGCCATGCCAGCATCTGAAGTTGGAATTAGTTTCAGTTAATGAGGCAAAGCCAGTGTAAATGTTGTTGAGCTTGCGCTAATTCTGGGATTTTTTCTTCGAATGACCATAAAGACTAGGCTACTGTAAATGAAAGCGTCTACAGATGTGGTGCAGGTCGAGAGACAGGTTACAAGTTGCATGGATTAATGCTATTGCCTGGATCTGAGGTTGGGTGTGAGCTCTAGTTAATGAGGACACCCTCAGTCTTTATTGAGTTGAGTTTGAACTAACTCATTAATGTCAATGGATATTTTAACAGTGGGTTATAAGATGTGGAGCAGTGCGTGACAGCAATGAATAGGGACTTGCTTTCATTTGTGGATCTGAGCTGTTTGTAAGACTGGAGAATTGCTTGGAGATAGGCAATGTAAAGTGGTGATTTAGATTTACGGCAGGACTTTTTGAGTTAAATAGATAGTAGGTAAGTAAATTGTTGCCATTAAATTCCTGCAACTATCATGGTCTTGGGGTTTCGCTTGACCTTCTTTGCACCTGCTTTCCTAATCAGGCCGGCCATAACTAGCAGAACACTGTTGAGAATAGAAATTAGAGTCTTGTGACAGGTAGGTGTGAGGGAGTGGGATATATTTAAGAGGGTCCAGGAGGGTGTTTGTTAATGTACATGCATGTTATTTTGGTTAGTCTAGGATTCTCTTTCTAAGAGGACTTGTTGTCTGTGACAGTGAGGGGCTGTATGGTGATCAAGCCAGTTTATCTGGTTTGGGTACAGTATAGGCATGCCAAGGGTGGCAGAGGAGAGATAATTAGATCCACACTGTTGCCTGTGGAGTGTGAAAGTTTGGTGTTAACAGAAGGGGTTGATCTGAGATGAAGATACCCATGAGCAAGATTTGCATGAGTTTAGTTGTAGGGTCCCCTGGAAAACTGAAGAATCTAGGAAAGGGGTAACTGGAGTCTGCGACCGTGACTGAGGATATAAGCTCAGAAAAGCTTTAGATAAAATGTTTGTGGTATCCAAGATGGAACTGATGAGATGGAATACAATACAACTGGATTAATGGCTGGGATGGGCTGGAATGGCTTCCGAAAAAGCAGAAGGTATGATGTGGAGAATTTGTTGGGAGTCCATCGTTAGTGAGTGATTGAGTTGCTGTCTGCGATGAGTTAATCGAATTTGGGTCTAATGGGGGAGGCATGAGTTATGTTTCCGGGATGAAGAGGATATTGTGTATAAAGAGGTCTTCCATGTCTGAGGCATGTTTGTGAGCAAACAGTGCACTGATGAGCATGAGTGACAGAGGTAGGGGGGGATAGGAGTGTGCTTAGGGGTGTGAAGGCCATACCTATCAATGATATTAAGGCTGGTGGCACTTGTGTGGAGTGAGTTTGCATGAGGGGCAGAGGAAAGGGGAAGGAGAAGGGTGACTGAGACACAGACCAAAACAACGTGACTGGGTAGTCACCACAAAATGTTTATTTCCAGCTCACAGAACGCTAGATATGTAGTGCTCATACCACCAGCTGCCACAAAGATTTAACATCTCTCACCTGAACAGCTCTCAGGAGGGCAGCTCATGTCCTTCTTATGAGGTTTTTTTAATATCTAATTAATAATCTGTTTTAGATTAGGCAACAATGAGATTTTTGCAATTCTTCCAGTTAATTTTCCTAGCAACCATTATGTTTTCGCCTGTTTGGTGCGACATGTCATACTAGTTCTTTAAATGATAGGGTTTCTACTGCAGTTATAAGGGACTATTAACAAAACCTTCACTTAAGAAGATGTTACAGTTCTCTTCTAGGTTCTCGAACGTGTTCCTTGGACCATATTGCACTGAAGCCTTCAAATCAGAAATAGTCAGCGTTTGACAATATAAATCAAATCCACAAGTTTCAATGACAAATTAAAATCACATATCAGCTCATTAGTTTCTGCTTTGTAAACTAGATCAGTGGCATAAGGGCTCAATGTGGAGGTCTGTAAGGACAGATAATAGGTATGATGGCTTAGCCTGGACACCTACCCTGCCACTTGCCTGTGGCCTCCAGTTCCTGCTTGTTCCAGACTGATCCAGTGACTCCACCGCTGTCTGGGTTTTCTTGCCCTGGTTTTCCCACTTACCATTCTTCCTGCCAACAGAAGCCCCGCCCACCACAGGACCAACTTAATGCAGGCCGCAGTGTGACTGAGCAGCAGATGCGCCGCAGGGCCTAGACTACTCCGAGCGCCATGACCCCTGGCCCTCCCGTCCCCAAAGATACACCATTGTCACGCTCTACAGCTTCTACCCCGACGCCACAACAAACACTACCACCGCACCAACCCACGCTCCACAGTAGGACCTTTCACCTGCATCCACCACCACAGCACACACAACAGCCCACCGACCAGCCCCACCCCGAACACACCACAGACACCACTTGAACAAAAACACAAACTTCCATGCACCCTTCTCAACACATGCTCACTATGCAAGCAATCTATCGAATTATGGGACCTCATTGCCTCCCTTGCACTCAACATCATCTTCCTCACCGAGACCTGGCTCAACCCCACATTTGCCCCAGACATTGCCACAGCGATCCCCAATGGATATTAAATAACTCACCAAGACTGCACCAGCAAACCAGGAGGAGGAACAGCCATCATCCACAAAGAGACCATGCAGTGCACTGCCACCACCGACAACACCACCACCCCCATGGAACATCTTAACTTCAAGCTCCACAAGGACAACAAGACAACCATCAGAGGTACCCTTGCATATCGACCCCCAGCCTGCGCTCCAGCTTCTGCAACACCATCGCAGACTTCATTGCACCTCTAGCCTTAGACTTCAAGAACTACATCTTCCTCGGCGACCTAAATGGCCACATCGATGACCTCAACGACAACAACACAGCACACCTCCTCAATAGTATGAGTTGCCTCGGACTGACCTAGATCGCCCACAACCTTACCACATAGCAGGACACATGCTGGGCCCCATTTTTCACCTCCAGCAACCACATCAAATACAGCCATGTCACAGAATTCACATGGACCGATCACTCCATCATCCACTTCAGCATCTCCAGCCTCCGTGCCGCCACCCCCAAGATGACCAGGGCCCCCCACCGGAGGTGGAACAAAATTTCAGAGACCAGCTGGACGAACGTCCTCAACACCTCCATCTCGCTGCCACCAGCAACCTCGAACAGGTAGTGAAGAACTTCAATGCCTGGATCACCAACTGCACTGACAGCATTTGCCCCATCAAGAGCAACATTCAGAGAAAATCCTCCAAAAAGGCCAGCTGGTACACCCAAGAATTCAGAACAGCTAAACTAGACAGAAAACAGCTGGAAAGGAGATGGTGCGTCAGCAAGGAGATCTCCAACAGAGCAGCCTTCAAGACGTCCCTCAACCTCCACCACTGCCTGCTGAGGGCAACAAAGAAGACAGCCCCAGCTGCACAAATTGAAACCAACACCACTAAGGAACTTTTCAACATCGTTAAGGAATTCTCCAACCCGGCTGCCAGCGAAAACAAGATCACATCCTCACAGGAGCAGTGCGACAACTTCGCCGTCTTCTTCTACGACAAGATCGCAACCATATACAGAAACTTCGAACCCCAACCCACACCAACGGACTTCCTCGACTGATAAGCCACCACCGCAACCGACCCGAACCACAGACTGACCACCTAGAACTTCCTCTCTACCTCGGACATCACCTCCACCATGAAATCCATCCACTCAGGAGCTCCTACAGACCCATGCCCGCGCCACAACTTCAACCTCGAAAACCAAAGGATCAGCCAGGAACTCACCACCCTGCTCAACACCTCTATCACCACTGCAACACTTCCCGATGCCTGGAAACATGCCGAAGTCAGACCACTACTCCACCGACCCTAGCAAACTCAAAAACTACCAGCCAATCTCCCTGCTCCCATTCCCAGCGAAGGTACTGGAAAAGATAATCAACAAGCAAATCATGACACATCTGGAGCAGAACCAGCTACTCAATGCCTCCCAATCCGGCTTTCGCAGCAATCATAGCACCGAAACCACCCTGATCGCAGCCACCGACGACATCCCAACCCTCCTCGACCGAGGAGCAACAGCAGCTCTGATCTTCCTCGACCTTATGGTAGCCTTCAACACTGTATCCCACCACACGCTGATCGAAAGACTCCACCACATCGGCAAACAAGGGGACACGCTCAGATGGATCACCTCCTTCCTCACTGGAAGAACCCAGAGGATCCACCTCCCACCTTTCACCTCCGAACCCAGCAGATCACCTGCAGTGTCCCCCGGGGCTCATCCCTCAGCCACACACTCTTCAACGCATGTATGACCACGTTGGCCAACACTGTCAGATCCCACGGTCTCAACATCTCAACAATACGCAGACGACACCCAACTCCTCCTCTCATTCACCGATACTCCACCACAACCAACTGCCTGCAGCTGAACACAGACAAGATGGAAGTACTGACCTTCAGCAACAGCAGATGGAACAACTCATGGTGGCCATCAGATCTAGGACCCACACCTACTCCCTCCGACCACGCCAGAAACCATGGAATCATCACTAACAACCAGCTCAACATGAAATCACAGGTCACCACCATCTCCTCTGCCTGCTTTCTCACTCTGCGCATACTAGGTAAGATCTTCAAGTGGCAACCCGTACACTTGAGATGCAGGCCCTCATCACCAGCCGACTAGACAACAGCAACGTCCTCTATGTAGGAATTGCCGCACATCTCCTACACAGACTTCGGACCATACAGAACACCGCAACTAGACTCATACTCGGCCTTCCCCGACGAACCCACATCACACCCAACTTCAAGCAACTCCACATAAAGAAGATATGCCAATTCAAGCTGCTGACCCATGCACACACGGCTCTACACAATCCCACTGCCACTTACTGTCAGGACTCCATACGTTTTTAAAAATACGTTAATGAGTGCTTTGGTTCTCCTTGATATAACAATCAAGGACCCGCCTGCATTAACCACCGCCTGAACTTCTACCAACTGTTGAGAGGCCTACGCTCCGCCTCCCTCTCACTTGCTCATACTCCCTGCATCTAACGAAGCAGAAGTGGAGGGTGCTGCTTCTCCCACATCACAGTAAAGAGCTGGAACAGCCTTCCCATGCAACTCTGGACCAACACCTCACTTCCGGAATTCCGAATGGCCCTTAAGACCTGGCTGTTCGAATAAGCCTCCGGGACCTGCAAGCGCCTGAATACATATCGGGTGATTAGCCGCACTTTATAAATCCTGATTGATTGAGCCTTTCATTCTTCCAAGATCATCAAATTGATTACCATTAAAATGGGAAATAACAACACCAGTTGGGTAATAATAAAATTACCTGTTATATGCAGTCCGACAACATTTTTAAATTGTGATGGTAAGCATCATTTCATACATGAAAGTCAGCTAAGCTTCTATTTAAATACATCCTAGTTGTAACATCATCACTCACCAGCAATTAGAAAATGCCATAACTACTCAACTGTCATATGTAGAATTAGAAATCATGGGAATTGCAATCACTGTACAAAGGTCAGTCTATAATTTACTTGTTACAGGTGACTTGTGTTGCACCTAGTCACATGTAATAAAGAAATGACCTAGCCGCTCAACTGTAATAACATATTATAGTTGAGTTCTGACGTCTAGATAAACAGTGATATGTAGAAAGGAGATATGGCAAATGTTTATTTTTTCCACCCTTGAGATAATTATCAGAAAGACAGAATCTCTCTGCATGTTTCTACACATTCTGAGCAGCAGCATTTTTTAGATCTGACTTAGATTAAACTGATCATAATATCTTTTTGCAGAAGATAGCTAACCGATGTTTTAATGTGTTTAAATTTGCACTAGAGATTCTAATATTATTCTTTCATGTGAAAGAGCACCATACAAAGGGTTCAGGTGGTTTGTGGGAAGAGTTGTGATGTGACCAGGCAATATAAGTAACTAGTACCCTGTGCTGTACATTATAAGAATATTTCAAGTCACCCCATAGATTTATGACCTATTAAAGGAACTCAGCTTTCGGCCTCCTTCCTCTATATGGTCACGGTGACCTGCAATATTCTTACAATGTACTGCAGGAGGTACTTTATCCCATATATATATATTGGTTGAGGTAAATAAAAGGGTTATTTTCCCCCAAAGAACGATGGCTGAACTGCAGTTCAAGTCCTCGTACTCTTGTATCTGGATGGTGACTGGAGTGGAAGAAGCACAAAAAAGAAAATACAAGGCAACATGCCTCCTCCATCTAGGAACCCGCGATGTGGAACGTCATCCCTCTGTCGATAGGACTGCCCGTCCCAACTTTAATTTACGCTAGAGCTGAAGATACACCTCTTTACAGTACAGTGCATCATGCTGAAGTGAAAGTGCACTTGCACTCTCAGAACCCATCTAACCCCTTATCAGTGTCATGTGCACTGTATATGGTTAAAGGATGTATCATTCCTCTTGACCATGTACAGCGGTCAGCTGCCTTTCGGATACGTTTAGTCTTTCCAAATGCCATTTACATCCATTCTTAAACATAGAGTTCCAAATGAAATCAAATAAACAAATTATTGACCGCTTCCAATCTCCAATGTTGTTGTTTTTGGCCCACAAAATCCCATTTCCACTGCTCAGAGTGGAGGTAGAAAAGTCATGGTTGAGCGTTGCACAACATGGAGTCACATTTCTCAGCCACAACGCCTGTGATGTACATTAAAAATGAAAAATACCTGTTGTCCTACCAACTGCCTCCACCAGCATCGGTTAATCACACCCCCCCACTCAAATATTTTTAAACAACTGGCAACTTGGTATTCTTCCCCCAAACCCTTGGCATCTTGTTACCCTGCCTAACCTGCAAAAATCAAACCCCCCTGGCTTTCTGCCTGGCCCCCAGCTGACATGCCCTGCACTCCCAGAGCAGCGCCCCCTCCCAGCCTGACGCCATGCTCGCTGCTCTGCGTGAGGACGGAGAGCTGGTGCCATGCTGGCGGTGCCATGTGAGAGAAACTAGTGTCAAGCTGAAGCTCCTGTCAATCGTAGGCCTGTCCTTATGTGGCTGGCAGGGAGAGAGGGTTTAACCGTGTAAAAGCACCGCCTGCATCCAGCACTTTCCTCAGGTCTGCTAAGTCCCGAGAGAGAGTAAAAGGGGCGAGAGAAGAGGCGGTGGACCATTTCCTGCCATTTCAGCAGCATCTGATGGTTGTGGAGTCCTGGGGGGACAGTGGCTCACCGTCTGCCAGAGCACCAGCTTCAGAGGACGGGGGCTTTCATTGATCTTGCATCAGAGCAGCGAAACAAACAAAATGGGTTTATCATTGCTGTGATCAGCAGGGTTTACATCTGCTGTTTGCAATAATGGGCCATAGACAACAATTTAGTACAGTTGAGCTGCCTGTTGTCATAGTCAGTACACAAAGGCATCTCACTAGACACGATTACAAATGCTGCTTAAACAACTAAAGAGATGATCAAGCATTTGAGCCATGCTTCTGAATGTTTTTCAAATGAAAAGTCACCTTAATAAGGAAGATCAAGACATCTATGGTACAATGCTCATTTCTCAAACTGCTCAGTTAAAAAAAATATTCCTACAAGTTAGCGCACATTGTATCTACAGCAGGTTGTGAAAATAACATATTAAACTGTTTGAAGTATGTGCCTGCAACAATCTACAAGATGCATGTTGGTGTGTTTACATTCACTGTAAAGATTTCATATGTATCTTATTTCATAAGTAAGAGCGAGAGACCAAGGATGTAAGACTGGTGAGAGAAAAGGTGGTAGTGCACCCATGTATTATAAGGCCCTCTGCCGCACGTCATCAGAATACTGCAGGGTGCCTCGGAGGTCCACAGCCTCACGAAAGGGATATGGCTGGCAGCTTTCTTCGGCTATGAACTCGCAGAGCTCCTCGGTGACTTTAAATACATGCGAGGGGGCTGTTCATCACATTTACAACAACACAAGGTATTATTATTACAAATAAAAGACAGTTGTTTGGAGTTAGATTTAAAATTGATTGTAAATACAAACACAATAGAGTAGGCAGAAGGTCATGACACTACAGCCAGCCATACCATGTTGAGGGTGCTCTAATTTCTTGCGATACATTCATCCATCTGTAACATTAAATTATGATTTCAAACACATGGGCCGGTGGAGGGAAGGATAGCTTCTTACTCCGCCTCCTGAGCAGGAGAAGGAGGGCGATGCCTTGTAGATACCTTTCAACACAAGCAGTGGGGCAGCAGAATAGAAGTCTTGAGGAGGAGGGAATGGAACAATATCTAAAATGCTGAGCCACACTCAACATGAGCGATAAATGGGAGAGGGCCAATCAATGTGGACGGAGAAGTGGAACCTGCCAAGAAAATGTAGAGTGTGAGGTGCAGATGTGCAGGTCTGCACAGAAGACATTCTACTCTGCAGTGAAAGGATGAACAAACAGGTTCTTCTCATCTTGCAACAGCTCATACATCCATGTGGGGCCCCTTGTATGTCATCTTTGAGATGAGGCTAGTGATGCCCAGGTTTTTAATACATCACCAGAACTTCTGAAATAGCTCCTTGGACAAAAAACACACATTAAAAAGACTTGGTTTAGGGAAGATGGAGCTCGGTAGGACCCAAAATGTCTGCGCTTGCTAAAAACTGCTGGTCGGGCTCTGATCTGCTCGCAGGTCGTTCTACTAAGAATCGCATCCAAGACCTGGGAAGGCCTTTGTATTATGTGAGGCCAAAAGAGTCGGAGCAAGTGTCATCCAAGTTGGACCATCGAGAAGAAGGCAAACTTTTGACCTTTGCTTTTTCTCTGCATGCGGTAACACATCACAGGCGCTGCATAGATCAGAGCAGTGGCAGGTCTACTCTTGCTCCCCCGCAAGTTCTGTGGGCATGGCCAGGCAGTGCTGGGAGTAAAGTATAGCTTGGGGTGCACCGATGTATGGAGCTTCAGTGGCTGTGGCATAACCAGAGCCATGGATGGAGACAGCTGAATGGCCCATGAGGTGAGAGGGCAGAGGAATATACCAGGACAGCAGAGATCCGGGATTGTGAGCAGGATTTTACAGAGAGTGTCCAGGGCCTACATCTAGCATCCTTCGTTGGAGCCCTTCCAGCACGGTTGCTGGGGTATAGCACCCTGAGGTGAGGATTTGTGATGATCACACTCCTCCCCCATTCAATCGATGTGGTGGGTGAAGTCTGTAATACATGCCATGTGATTTTGACCCGCGAGATGGTGGATAAGAAGACAGAAATAGATGACTTTTCACCCCAAGATCAGCTCCCTGAAGATCCGATGTCAGCAAGAAAAAGAAGGAAGATATCACTCTGCAAACTTAACTAACACGAGGGGAGCAATTACTGCTTTGATCTGCTAACATATTGAGTGCTGATTTGGAGGGGACTACTGCTCAGGTTGAAGCAATGATTAAATCGCTATTGGAGAACATGGAGAGCTGATAAACCACGTGGAACAAACATCTGCATCTTCTACAGCACCCAAGCAAGGGCAAAATAATTGAGAGCAAGTGACCAGTGGCACACTGAGTGGCCCACTGGAACTTAAGGCCTGGGCAATCAGAACAATTGTGAAATTGGAATAAAGGTTGAAGTATTAGGCAACATAAGACTTAGGGGCCGATTCTGATGCGGGTTGGAAAAGCTTCCCGACCGAGGGCCTGATTCTGATGCAGTTAGGAAGGCCTCCTAACGGCATTTGCTCCTTCCAAATCGGATCGGGAACGTGTCTTCCCGACCGAGGGCCCAATTCTGATGCGGTTAGGAACAAATGTTCCCATTGAAGTCAATGGGAGTTCAACCAAATCGTATCTGGAAGCATCCGGATGCATCCTACGCCGCCGGTCGGACTTTCCCGATCCGAGTGGGTCGGACACCATTTTCCAACCGATTCGGTCGGGAAGCTTTTCCAACCCGCATCAGAATCGGCCCCTAGGTGCTCAACTAAGGGTCCTTGGAATGCCGACTGAGATTGAGGCAGACGTCAACAATCGAAAAGATTTTCCGGAAGATATGGGCTCCATGGATACAATATTATGGCTTGGAACTGGGTACGGAGGTGGAGGTACTAGACTTGATACTGGAAAGATCGGGGAAAGCGCCTTGAAAATTGTGATGCCTGACCTATTGTTGATAATTGTGGTTGACACTGACGTGACCCTCAGCACATGTATATATGTAACACTGCGATTTAGTCTCATGCTCTCTTTCAGGGGAATTGTTGCTCTATTTTCTGTCATACACCGACTGCCCGACAATCACTTTGTATCGTGTATTCATGATTTCATTGTTTGTACGTTCAAACTATCAAAAGCAAATAAAAATATTTTTAAAAAACACACAAAAAAACAATGGAAAAGGTTCTGGAAAATATGAAGATGCATGTCAATTGAAATAGTGGCTGGGGTGGTGTACAATTCAATCTCAGGGAGAGTCCAGGCAAGTGATACTGTGGGTTGGGGGGGAGAAGAGGGGGGCAGTGAATTTGGTGCTATACTCTGTGGGTGCCAGAGAGGCTGCACTAAGGGCAGCACTGACGTCCGGGAAGGTGACACTTGATAATCACTATATCCAAAATCTTTACTCATGCTTTCTGAGACACCATGCTGTGGAAAAAGAACTCATGGATGTGAGAAAGGAACTTCTGGCCAAAGGTACTTAAGCTTTCTTTGGGTTTCATGTACAGTTAAGAGCTTCTCACACTGGCCAAAACTTTTGTCTTTTCTCAAAGTGACTCTACCAGGCTCTTTGCGTAAGTGTTGCAATGGGATACAGGGTTACCAATCTGCTGAGCCTAAACTGTGTCCTATTTCGTGCCTTACTTACGTTAGTGAGTGGTAACCACAGCCATAAGAAGCTGGTATGACATTTTCCTGGGAAAGAAGTGGTGAGCTTGTAATACCTGGCCTACTTTTCTGAGCTTCAATGCATACCCAAGGCTCCTTGTTTCCCCTCTCTTCTCCCTAATGCCCATTAAGCGTTGTTAACTGAATAGCACAAATTATTACAATAATTATGGGATTTTCCTAGAGGAGATTCAAAAAGATATTAAGAAGTAAGTGCCCATCGCTGCATGCTGGGAGCTTGGGTGTTTAGACAGAATATCAGAGCCAAAAATATTGTGTCAAGAACATTGAGGACAAAAATAGTGTGAAGGTAAGTTTCTATAGGTAAGTATATATATGGTGCAGAGACATAATATCGAGTACAAAATATCAAGTTGAACAAATATCGAGTCATTAATATCGTGAGTCAGGAATATCGACAGCAAGAATATCGACTTAAGGTAAGAAACATCGTTTTTAAAAATATCGAAGTGTTTAATATCGTTTGCAAAAATATAGTTGTTTAAAATATCGTTTTTTATTATTATGTATTTTAGTATATATTTTATATGTATATGTATGTGATATATGTTTTTTGTATAAGATTTGTTTGTTTTTTGTAATATATGTGTTACATTTTTAGTATTTATTAATTTTTTTTTATTTGAATTTTGCGCTTTTAGTTCCGTAACGGGTTTTGGGTTTATAGGGGAATAGGGTGGGAAGTAATTTAATTATATTAAAAGTATTAATTTTGTTTTAGTTGAATTTGCGTTTTTAGTTCTGTAGCGGGTTGTGGGTTTATAGGGGAAGAGGGTGGGAAGTAATTTAATTATATTAAATTTATTAATTTTTTTTGTATTTTATTTTGGCATTTTTAGTTCGGTAGCGGGTTGTGGGTTTATAGGGGAATAGGGTGGGAATTAATTTAATTATATGTAGTTTATTGATAGATTTTTATTTATTAATATTTGTTTAATTGAGATGTTATAGTGTTAAATGTGTAAATTAATTTATTATTAATTAATAATTCGTTGTTAATTTTAATTAATTAACTGGTAATTAATTATGGTAATTGTGTAATTAATTTTAGGTGTGTTGTGTTTATAGGTGTAAATGGTGGGAAGAAATTTATTTTTAATTTATGAACTAATAATTGGTTGTTAATTAATTTTAATTAATTAATTTGTAGTTAATTTTGGTAATTGTGTAATCAATTATATTTGTGTGTGGTAGTTTTTATAGGTGTAAAGGGTGGGAAGGTTGGGAAGTAAATTATTTTTAATTGATGAATTAATAATTAGTTGTTAATTAATTTTAATTAATTAATTGGTAATTAATTATGGTAATTGTGTAATTATTTTATGTGTGTGTTGTGGTGTTTATAGGAGTAAAGGGTGGGAAGAAATCTGTGTTCAATTAATCAATATATAGTTGATAATTAACGTTAATTATTTGATATTTATTTTGGGTAAATGTTTATTTTTTGTGTTTTGATTTTTACTTTTAAAGGGGTAAAGGGTGGGTATTAAATAAAATGTTGTTATTTAATAATTAGTTGTTAATAGTAATAGTTTTTCTTTGAAAAAGTAATATATAATTGTGTTATATTATTTTATAGTTTAGTTTAGGTGTGTGTTGTGGATATTAGAGTGTTAAAGCTTGTGTACTCAATTTTATTTTTTATTAATAAGACGTTTTTTAATTGATTATTAATTATGTTAATAATGGAAATAAATGTAATTAAAAATGTTGAAGTGTTTTGTTATTGGTGTTGTGTTATAGGGTATGAAATAAAATAAATACATTTATGTTTTAAATAATTTGTTTGTTAATATTTGCTACTTTTAAATAATTATTGTTTATAAATGTATTTATTAATTTATTTTATATATTATTTGTTATATGTAATTAATATTATATGTGTTCTTTTTATATGTTTAATATATTTAAATTGATATTTTTGAAATATTGTTTTTTTATTTTTATGATTTTTTACATTTTGTAATATTTTTTGGTTTTATTCAACTGTTTAAGTGTTATTAGTAATTTTTGTATCTCTGCTATCCAACACTTTTCCTAATGTTGCACTCACTGGAGGGGAATAGTAATTTTTACCTCTTCGCTATCCAGCACTTTCCCTACTGTTGCATTCACTGGAGCGGAAATAGTCATTTTTACCTCTCCGCTATCCAGCACTTTCCCTAATGTTGCACTCACTGGAGTGGGAATAGTAATGTTTACCCCTCCACTATCCAACACTTTCCCAACTTTTGCACTCACAGGAGTGGGAATAACAAATGTTACCCCTCTGCTATCCAACACTTATCCTACTGTTGCATTCAGTGGAGTGGGAATAGTAATTTGTACCCCTCCGCTATCCAACACTTTCTCTACTGTTGCATTCTTTGGAGTGGGAATATTAATTTTTACCCCTATGCTATCCAATACTTTCCCTACTATTGCACTCACTGGAGTGGGAATAGTAATTTTTGCCCCTCCACTATCCAACACTTTCCCTACTGTTGCACTCACTGGAGTTGGAATAGTAAATTTAATCCCTCCGCTATCCAACACTTACCCTACTTTTGCACTCACTTGAGTGGGAATAGTATTTTTTATTCCCTCCACTATCAAACACTTTCCCTATTGTTGCACTCTTTGGATTGGGAGTAGTAATTTTTGCTCCTCCGCTATCCAACACTTTCCCTACTGTTGCACTTACTGGAGTGGGAATAGTAATTTTTACCCCTGCACTATCCAACACTTTCCCTACTGTTGCACTCACTGGAGTTGGAATAGTAAATTTAATCCCTCCGCTATCCAACACTTACCCTACTTTTGCACTCACTTGAGTGGGAATAGTATTTTTTATTCCCTCCACTATCAAACACTTTCCCTATTGTTGCACTCTTTGGATTGGGAGTAGTAATTTTTGCTCCTCCGCTATCCAACACTTACCCTACTTTTGCACTCACTGGAGTGGGAATAGTAATTTTTACCCCTCCGCTATCCAACACTTTCCCTACTGTTGCACTCTTTGGAGTGGGAATAGTAATTTTTACCCCTCCGTTATCCAACACTTTCCCTACTGTTGCACTCTTTGGAGCGGAAATAGTATTTTTCTCCCTCCGCTATCCAACATTTTCCCTACTGTTGCTATCACTGAAGTGGGAATAGTAATTTTTACCCCTCCGCTATCCAACACTTTCCGTACTGTTGCACTCACTGAAGTTGGAATAGTATATATTTTTTTTAACTTTATTTATTAACATTTTATCAACTACAAACGGCTCACGTTGAAGAGAAAATGCAACAAAGAAAACGAATAGCACTGATCTTGTGAGCAATACAAACCTAAGACAATAAAATAAAATTAAACCCCAAAAAAAGAAAGCAGCAATCTACAATCGTAATATCCATTATCTTCTACTATGCAACGCTCTGCATCCCATTATACACAAACGGCATCATTCCAGTCCCCCCCCCAACGCAATCGACAGCTGAGGATATATCGAGTGCAGCAATGACATCAATCATCCATAGAATAACATGTTTTAAGATGTACCTGTCAGTTTAGGGCACACCAATTAGACCGGATAGCTCACAGAATTCGCCTCTGATGTCACTACAGCGCTAGCCTCCCCAGGGCCAGGGGGGACAGATACATCCTCCTGTATTGACTTTGACCATTCCAAGAATGGCTCCCATATGTTTTTCGGCCTGGAAGCAACAGGCATCAGCTCCCAAAAGGTTGATAATTAAGTATGGCTAAATGTTACGTCTGAAATCCAAGCTTTTATTGTAGGAGCTCTCCTTTCTCCCCAGTGTATAGATACCCTGCGCTTGGCTATGAGGAGCAGCAATGCATGTAATTTACGGTGTGCAGCCTTGGTGTCTTTAACATAGCCGAGAAGGCCTATTATCGGGGTCGGCTCATGAGGTGTACCTAGAATGTCGTGTATCTTACTAAAAATGGCAAGCCAATAGGCAGCAATAGGCGGGCAATTCCAGGCCATATGCAAAAAGGTGGCAGGAGAGTAGCCGCAGCGCCAACATTTAGAATCTGAACGTAGACCAATACGGAATCGTTGACTAGGGGTTCTGTAAAACCGGTGGAGATATTTAAAATGTATTAATCTTAATTTATAATTGGGTGAGAACATCTGGAGTTGGCCGCAACAAAAGACCCACTTCTCATCTGTAACCTGCTCATCCAGTTCAGCATTCCAGTCTTGCTGCGCCTTAGGTATAACTATAGGTGACGTGGTCTGCATAGAACAATACAATCTCGTTATGAGTTTGCTGGAGCAGAGCGAGGCTATTAATTGTTCGAGTGCTGGCAACTGTGCAGGGGGGTAGAGTTGGAATAGTATATTTAATTCTTCCGCTATCCAGCACTTTCCCTACTGTTGCACTTATTGTATTGGGAAATGTTAGTTTAATTTTTTTTTAATAGTTTAAAGTTTTAAATTATTATAGAATGTTTTATTCTTTAAAATTATTGATATATATATATTTTTTATTTTCATATAATTTTCAAGTTTAAAAATTAAATAAAGATAATAGTTAATAAATTATTTTTAAGTAAACATATGTATATGTACAAATTATTATGTTTGTGTGTTTATATTTTTTTAATTATGTTTGTTATATTTAGTTAAAATGTATATTAAATTTAATTTATTTTGTTAAAAATAATATTAGTATTTAATATATTTAATATATATTATTTTATTTTATATATATTTTTAAATCGATAATTTTTACATCTATATTTTTTACCTCGATATTTTTGAGCCAATATTTTTTAACTTACCTGTTAAGGTATGGGAGTCGATATTTTTGCAGTCGATATTTTTTCTCGATATTTAGAACATCGATGTTCGTGACATCGATATTCTATCAGTGAACCATATATATATATATATATATATATATATATATATATATCTTCAAGGTACGTACATGTGGAATTAAGAATGGTAAATCTATACTTACCTATTTGCCCTCACATTCTCGATATTTTTGACAATATTCTGTTCACACAATAGTTTTGATTTCGATATTATGTCAGTGATCCGGAGCGCGAGCTCTGGGAATGTTGTTGATTGTACTGTATTGCCAGAGATGGTTCCTATCATATCTGTTCTTTCAGTCGCTGGTTCTTAATAAATACTAAAAAAGCCCTGGTTGAGCAGATATATGTGTGCTGGTGGTAGAGATGGAGGAATGGAACACTGGTACTGATCTTAACACAAAAACAGAGAGAGCATAATCTAGTACAAAAGAAGGCAAATGAGCCCAATATTGACACCTTTTCCTACGAATTTACTTGCAGCATGGTACAAACTATTAAAAACAACAGTCTAGTCTCCACCCATCATATTTTTTCCTTTAAATGTTAAAATATTGACACAAGCATTCCAGCACCGAGGGTGTTCACTGCGGTTCTTGCCTCCGAGGCAGATGTCGGTGAGATGAAGGCTGCATGTCAGCATATGGTGTGAGCATGATGGTGATGCAACTTTGTGTAAATCAGGGGCTTTCAGCCAAGGGGAGTAAAAAGGGATTGGCTGGAAAAACATTCAGCATTCGAAAGTACAAACACCACTCCTTTACAATAATATCTTGTGCCTTCCACTTCCCTTTGCTACACCCTTATGACCTGATATGTCTTTGCTCTCAAGTTTTCAAAGACTGATGTTGTGAGTCTCTTTCCTCCTCTCAGGATTCATCCCTACTCATCACCAGATGTAATTTTCAGCTTTAATGATAGTCATGGCATGCATTTTAATTCACTCCCAAGCATGACAGACCTTAATTCTCAGTCTCTACATATTACAGCAAGGACCGCCTTGAATGTCTTGACAGGGAGAACAGTTTAATAATTTAGGAGAGTGTGTGGATCTTGGAACAGGCACAACTTTCACTCTCCCAATGTTCCAACATCCATCCCCACACACATACAGAAGTCATTTGGCAGGCAGATAGAAGACATGTTTAGTCCGATCGCCAAGAATCATTCTGGTGAAATGCATGTGCCACATTGGTAGGACTGATCTGGTTCACCTCCTCACGTGACTTGCCGTTTGATGAGTCCTGAGACTACAAGTGGTCAGCTGTGTCTTGTGGAGTTAATAATGCTAGCGGGATCGGTGAGGTTTGATGCTCGTTTAACAGTCAGTATATTTAGGACACTAACCTGAGTAGCCTGAATTAATGCAGATCTTCCACATGGAAGGTCTATGAGACAAATGTTCCCAGCTGGTATAGACCACTGTAGGACAAACACCAACAATGTTTAAAAATTTCAGACAGAAATATTAAGGGTAGTCTACGGATCAAGAAGTGGAGGCTACTATTATAGGAATCTGAATCCAATGTATAAAAATTTGGAAATAACAAGATCAGCCAAGAAGGTTGCACCTGATAGAACATCACAACTGTACAGACTAGAGAATGAAATGCTAGGGGTTAACAATTAAATCCTGTTTGTCTAAGGTCTGTGATCAGAGAAGCTGGTAAGATGCTTTGGGGACTTGAAGCTGAAATTAAAGGTATAAGGGCTCAGCCACAAATCAATGCACCGGGCATCATTACCTTGATTATAAAGACAGTTGGAAGGATATGATACTTTAGGACACTCAAATTTGGCACACAATCTCTACAATGATTTTTAATTGGAATGTTAATTGCCCCACATCATTGACTTAAAAATATGCTATGATCTAAACATTCTGCCTTTCCAATATCAACCAACTTCAATTACTTCGGCAGATGGTCCATCAAATTAAGTGCTCACCACTTACACCTGGTGTGATCAGCAGGTCATGAATTATAATTCTAGCAGGAACTAAACTCACTTAAACTCATCTACTCATAAGCCAGAAGTCGATACACTGAGTACCATTAAACTGGAAAATAGTAAAACCTGCTATTTACAGGCAAACAGAAACAGCATACACAATGGTGTTAACAACCAATAGAACAAGCATTAGCAGAGCCATTAGGTCTTGCCTATGCAAGAACTATTGGCTTTGCCAATGTGTTCTAGCCATGTTGTACACCAGCAGTGCTGCTGTTCAGCATAGCTAAAAGTTAGTGTAGTAGAGGAGAGTGGCATGGAGTGTCACAGAGTGGAATGGTGAAGTGTGTAGTAGAGTGTTGTGGCACAGAGTGTCGTGTATTGGAGTGGCATAGAATGGAGTTGTGTAGAGTGGAGTGACAGAGTAGAGTGGCCTGGTGTAGAGTGCTTTGAGGTAGTGTTGCAGAGTACAGTGGCATAGAGTGCAACGGCATACAATGCAGTGGCGTAGAATGCAATGGCGTAGATTACAGTGTTGCATAGCAGAGTGTAGTGGCGTACAGTACAGTGGTGCAGGGTTGGGTGGTGTACATTAGAGCGGAGTAGAGAGCAGTGGTGCAGAGTAGAGTAGAACAGAGTACAGTGGCGTAGAGTGGTGCAGAGTAGAGTGGCGAAGAGTGGCACAAAGCAGAATATAGTGTCATAGAATGCTGTGGCATACAGTGGAGTGCTGCAGTGTGCAGAGGCACAAAGTGAAGTGATATAGAGTAGAGTGGCGTAGAGCGCATTGGCATAGGATGCAGTAGTGCAGAGTAGAGTGGTGTAGAGTTCAGCGGCGTAGAGTACAGTGTTGCAGAGTGCATTGGCTTAGAGTGTATTGGCACAGACTAGAGTGCAGTGGCATAGAGTGCAGTGGCGTGGAGTGGCGTAGAGTAGAGTGAACTGGTGTACAGTAAAATGCAATGTAAAGTAAAGTAGAGTGGCGTAGAGTACAGTGATGCAGAGTGTAGTGGTGCAGAGAAGTGCACAGCAGAGTGGCGTAGAGTAGAATATAATGCTGTAGAGTGCAGTGACATTGAGCTCAGTGGCACAGAGTGAAGTGCTGAAGAGTGCAGTGGCATAGCCTGGAGTGATGCAGAGTGGAGTGGAGTGGCGGAGAGTGCATTGGCGTAGAGTGTTGCAGAGTATAGTGACATAGAGTGCAGTGGCGTAGAGTGCAGCTGCATGGAATCCAGGGGCGTACAATGCAGTGGTGTAGATTAAAGTGGTGCTGAGTGGAGTGGTGCAGAGTACAGTGGCGTAGAGTGCAGTGGCATAGATAAGAGTGGTGTAGAGTAGAGTGGTAAAGAGTGCAGTGGCATCAAGTGGAGTTCCATAGAGTGCAATTGCGTAGAGTGGAGTGATGCAGAGTGCAGTGTCATAGAGTGAATGAATGAATGAGGGATTTATACAGTGCACGGCTACTCCAAGGAGTGTCCCGGCACTAGACGGTAGGAGCCCCTAGGTACACACCTCATAACACAAGCTTTACTGCCCCTCAGAAAAAAGCCAAGTTTTAAGTTTCCTACGGAATACAGTCTCAAATGGGAATCAGACACAATGAGCATGGTAGTTCATTCCATGCTTTAGCCGACCCGAAGGAGGAAACTTTACCGCCCCTTCAGACACACTTGAAGCAGGGAATTGACAGAAACGAGGCCAAGGCAAAATGCAGTGCTCTGGTAGGGAGATACTGGACAAATCTCTTCGCCAGATATCCAGGGCTGCACAGACACACTGCCCTATGAACCAGAAGCAGGGATTTAAATAAGATCCGTTTCCTGACAGGCAGCCATTGGAGAGATTTCCGGGCCGAGGAAATGTACGAGTGCCTGGGTAAATGCAAGAGAAACCTAGCCACAGTATTTTGGACCACCTGCAGGCAGCTCACCAACGCCTCCGCTACTCCTAAATAGATGGTGTTAGCGTAATCAAGACATGAAATGATCAGCATGTAAATCACCACTCTCCTAGATTCCAAAGGAAAGAGGGGAATGAATTTCTTCAGAGTGCGGAGCATGGGGTAACATTGGCCCACCACCGCCGAGATCTGTGGCTGCATGGAAAAGGCTGAGTCTAGCTTCACCCCTAAGTTTTTAACCACATCAGATGGAGGGGGAGGGACCGGCAGCTCAAGGGGCCAGAGATCTTCCCACAAGTTAGACAGATGTGATCCAAATGGGATAATTTCCATTTTCTCTGAGTTGCCTTTAAGTTGGCTGCCCTGCATTCGGTCAAAGTGAAAAATGTGGCAATTGATGCATGGGAACCATTGAAAGCAAAGAGAAAATGGGTGTTGTCAGCACATGAAGACATTAAAAAGGGTAGGGCTTAGCAAGAAGCCCTGCGGCACCCCTTGATGGACTGCTGAAACCTCAGAAGAAAAAGGGGTGAGCCAAACTGATTAACCTCTAGAGTCCAAGAAGGACTCATGTCAGTCCCACACAATACCCCCCACACCAATGGCAGACAGCTGGTGCAGCAGGATAGAGTGTGGGACGGTGTTGAAGGCAGCGGATAAGTGAAGAAGGATGAAAATTGTATATATCCCAAATCCAATGACCATTTGATATAGTTAGAGATCTCCAATACTGCCGATTCCGTACTATGATGGGGGTGAAAGCCCGATTGGCTGGGATGTGGCAGCTTGCCTTGCTCAAGATACTCAGAGAGCTGCACATTAACCAGTTTTCCTAACATTTTGGTACAGGCCAGAGGAAGTGAAATTGGCCTATAGTTGCAGAAGATGTTGGGGTCTAGTGCTGGCTTTTTGAGCAGAGGGACCACTTTAGCCAGTTTCCATGTGACAGGCAAAACCCCTGAAGCAAGAGACTGGTTGAAAATGGGGTTGGATCAGAGGATTGATGACATCTACCACTGTAGCTAGCAGCGAAGAGGGCAGGCAACCAGAGGGGAGCCTGATTTACATTGAATGCAGTGATGCAGAGTAGAGTGGTGTAGAGTGCTTTGGCACAGAGTTCAGTAGTGCACAGTAGAGTGGCGTAGAGTTTAGTGGCGGAGAGTGCAGTGTTGCAGAGTAGAGTATGGTAGAGTGAAGTGGTGTAGTGTGGGGTAGAGTGTATTGGCGTAGAGTTGAGTGGCATAGAGTACCGTGGTGCAGAGTAGAGTGCAGTGTTGTAGAGTGCAGCTGTGTAGAGTGCAGTTGTGTAGAGTACATTGGCGTAGAGTGCAGTGGTTTCGAGTGTAGTGGCATAGAGTGGCATGGTGCAGAGTGGAGTGCAGTGGCATTGAGTAGATTGTTTCAGAGTAGAGTGAAGTGGCATAGAGTGGAGAGGTGCAGGGTAGAGTGCAATGACGTAGAGTGTAATGTCGTATAGTAAAATAGTGTAGAGTGCAGAGATGCAGAGTAGATTGGAGTGGTGTACAGTGGATTGGCATAGACTGCCGGGGTGTAGAGTTGAGTATTACAGAGTAAAGTGCATTGGCATAGTGTGTACTGGCATAGAGTGCAGTGTTGCAGAGTGGTGTAGAGTGGAGTCGTGCAGAGTAGATTGGAGTGGCCTAGAATAGAGTGGTGTAGAGTGCAGTGGGTCAGAGTGCAGTGGTGTAGAGTAGAGTGGCGTAGAGTGCATTGGCATAGAGTAGAGCTGTGCAGAGTAGAGTGCAGAGGCATAGAGTGCAGTGGTGTTGAATGAAGTGATGCAGAGTGGATTACAGTGCATTGGCGCAGAGTGCTGTGGTGTGGAGTGGTGTAAAGTGGAGTGGTGCAGAGTAGAGTGCAGTGGTGCAGAGTGGAATGGCGCAGAGTGGAGTATGCATGATATGGTAGCATACTGTCACTACAGACAACACATTTTCAATTGAAATGACCATTATATTTGAACAGACATACAGTTTTACTAATAAACCTATACAGCGCAAAAATGATAAAGTGTGTAAATGGCACCACCTAGTGTATTGATTTGTTTTGATCATATTAAAGTATTTGTTTCCAACACACTTCACAGTTAACAAAAAATGTGCTTCATTTGTGCATTCCATATTCTGAAATAGTTGCACAGTTCATTTAAATGTTGCTGTGTGCTGGAAAAAACCTTTTCCTACTCCTAGTATACAGCAAGATTGTCACATAAATAAATCCTCACACTTTGAAGTCAGAAAAAGAAAAGTAAACACCAAACTCCCTCGGAAGACAGAGCCTGATATTTGACCTTGGCTTTAAATGCAAAGCAAATGTGACAAGGGAAGAAGATGGTTTACAGGCCTGTTTACAGAAAGGAGCACTCGTGGAAGGATACAAGGGGGGGTTGGTGTGAAAAGGCATGGCTCCTTCGGACGGACAAACTCACCCTAGACAGCATAAAACAAATAAAGCCAGCAACTAGAAAGCCAGAAAATGTGAGTTACAAACCAAAAAGTCAATGGTAAGCCAAGGGCAGAATACATTCTCAGGGAAGCTTTCCGAATGTCCCCAAGATGTCATTAGCAAGCCAGACAGCTGTGCTGTCTGGAAGGCTTCGACCTAAAAATGACTGACCATTGTTAGATTGTTGCCTCAGTGAGGGAAACACTTTGGTTGGTAAACAGATTACTATGAAGAAAATATATGTCTTGAATATGGATGGGCTTTATCAAGCATATGCAATAAAATGCAGCCTGAGATTTCACAAAACATTAAAGCCTTGATGTTAGATACTGTCTCAAATTCCATTCAAGTATCGGAAGAATATTGTGTGGTACCTAAAACAGAGAACAATTCTTGACTAACAATCTTGGGAAAGATCTAAGAAAACAGTTTTCAATGCAAATTCCACTGGAAAATATGAATGGGTGTTATACTTTTGTGTATGCCAAGTACACTATTGAAGTTGGTGAAAGAAGAAATGAAGGTAACCAAGTGGAACAGCAAGGCCATAGATCACAGCACTCTCTTGATCATCAAAATTGATCCACTGTATGCAGGGGCGGTTCCTCCATGAGGGCGTTTGGGCGTTGCCCCCCTCATTATTTTGCCCCAGGCAGCTGTGAGCTGTGTGAACAAAAAATGTGTGTAATAAGTGTAGTGTTACTTACACTTAATCACTCAGCCCGCGGCAGAAAGCAGTCTCAGCCGCCAGCGGGTTCCTTTCAATCATCACCTGTGACGCACGTCACTTGCGTCTGCCGGGCTTAGGGGGAGTGGGGGCAGGGTTAGGAGCAGTCAGTACAACAACTGCGCATGTCGGGTTGGGTCGGTGCCTTTCCTTGGCCAGACCAACATGCGCAGTTTTCAGCACTCTCGCCTGTACAATGAAGGAGCCGGGAGGGTCGAAGCTGCAGCCCCCCCGGTCTCCTGATGAGCGGCGAGTTGTCCTGCCCTGGCCAATCCAGGCGTTGCTTAGCAGCACCTGGATTGGCTGCTTTAGCGTCACAGAGCCTGTGTCTGGGCATGTCCACGCCTGGAGCGTGGGGAGCATATTCGCCAATCACTTCGCTTCATTGTGAAGCCATGCAGTGATTGGTCAATCGGCCTTGGCTCTCAGCCTCTCTCTCCCCCTCCCCGCTCTTTGGGCATAGGTATACGCCATTACACACAAGGGAGCATGGAGAGAGAGAGTCGAGAGGAGAGCTCTCAGCTGCCGGCCTGACTTCGTCGTTGTGGTGGCCCCCTGAGCCGATTCGAGGCCTCGCGCACAACTTCATTAAGTTGGCATTGGCAATGTGTGTCCTCCTACTCTTTCTGATGAGAGCCTGCCTCAGACGCATACAGGTCACAGGATAAGGATTCAGACTGAGACTAGTGAGTAGATGACCGCGTTGCTTTCGTAGTTGCGTTGGCCTTCCACCTAGTTGTATTTTCGTGTACAGTAGTTTTTCAGTGAAAACAACTGCATACGAAAATACAACTAGGTGGCATACTTTTCAGCTAGCCCCGTCTGTCTTACTCTTCCCCCAAGTGATCTCAATCAGACTGTGAATCTATGCCCGGGACGGTTACTCACGGTTCATGATTTTCACTAGATGAGATAGTGATACTGATAGTGAAAATAATGAATCGTGAGTGACCATCCCAGTAATAGGGAGAGGATTGCCGCATCCTCCCTTACAGCCTTACTGCCGTAAGGGTTAGAGCAGCAGAGCTGCCAACGTTGGAGGGGTTGTTGAGCAGACGATGCCGAGACTCCTGAGGGGGACCCAGGTTCGAGTCTCGGCGTCGTCACTCAACATTCTGAGATTCTGGGCAAATCACTTAGAGCCATATGTATCAAGCCCATTTACCGTTCGCAAACGGGCCGATTCTCAGAATCGGCCCGTTTGCGAACGGGAACAAGCCTTTTGGGATGTATCATCCCAAAAGGCATTCGCAAAATAGAGAATCGCAAATATTGCGATTCTCTATTTTGCAAATGCATTTAAGGAATCGCAAATTGCGATTCCTTAAATGAAATGTATGAAGCACCTAAGTTGTGCGATTATGGCTTAAGGAATCGCAAATTACCACCAACTACAGGTTGGTGGTAACTTGCGATTTCTTTGAGAAATGCATTTTTTTGCATTTTTCAAAGTGGCATGTGGCGCACATACATGCCCCAAGGGCATGTATGTGCGCCACATGTGCACCCATGCTCATTTCAGGGGTGCAACAGGGTGTCCTTTGGACACCCTTGCAACCTTGAAATTGCATTCTCAATTTGCGATTCTCTAATTGCTAATCGCAAATTGAGAATGTCCTCCCATTCATTCCTATGGGCCTCTAGGCCCATAGGAATGAATGGGGAGGGTTTCCTTAACTGCGATTCGCAATTTGCGAATCGCAATTAAGGAATATGTAGGATTCGCAAATTTTCTTGCGAATCCTACATACATCTCGTTTGCGATTCTCAAATAGCGATTCTCAAAAATTCGCTATTTGAGAATCGCAAACACAAACTTTGATACATATGGCCCTTAATCTCCCCGGGAGGCCGTGCCAACAAAAAATGTATATTTCATTTTGTGATATGCCGCGTACTGCCTTGCTTGGGGTTTTTGCAGTGAGTCTTACCCCGCCTTTGAATAATAACTCCAGACTCTGGAGTTAATATTCAAAGGCAGGGTAAGACACTCGTATTTTTTTCCAGATGCCAACACAACACGAGATTATTGTGTCCTTGTCATGCATATACGAACTGCATGAAGCAAAGGGCCTGGTTGAAAGGACCGGGCAGATCTGAAACGCTATGCCTCGAGCCTGCATAGTTTCAACTTGTACACTGTACCCGCATTCTTTATTGATGGCGTCCACGCGGCTGGTTCCCAAAACAAAATTAAAACAGGTTAGATTTAGGCAAATAAATGTCTTTTCCTCCCGACAAGGTTTTTTCTGGCAAAAAGTAGTAGCAATCTGCCCGTCAAAACCTGGATGGGCCAAGGGGCAACTCTTCCCCATGTAGGCCATAGGTAAAAAGGCTGTCGCTCCGGGAACAAAGCACTGACATTTTCAAATAAAAAGCCTCATTTTTTAACATGTAAGTACCAGGAACAGAAAACCAGGACCGCAATATGGCCGAGTAAAATGGGAGGAACAACTCACTTTTAGAGTACCTTTTGGTTTCGTGTGTTGGTGTGCACATGGATGGGAACTGGAAGCAGAAGGTTAGCGAGAATGGAACTTGGCCATGAAAGGGAGCAGAAAACACTACAACAGCAGACAAAGTCAAAGGATGTTTGTACACTTTCCCCATCTTTATTTATTACAGTATAATTGTTACTGCTCAGGTTTTTGCACGAGCAGCTATCAGTGTGTGGTGTTTGCTTATTTTATTTAATTCTCATGGCTGTGGTACTTTATATGCCAAAGAGGTGCCCGTGATCCTACAGCTGGTAACTGCAAATGTTGCCAAACACTACATAAATCTACATAGGTGGGGGACATACATATGTATAAAGATAAAGAGCAGTCCTCAGACAGCTGGGAACAGTGTTAAGTCGTAGCGAAGGAGAAGCGCTGTCACCAACCTTAAGAGACAAGCTCAAGTTGGCAATGTGGCTGAAAAGAAGGACTGTGGCCAAAAAACATCCTATAGGATAACAAGAGGCCCCCAGCCTTTCAGGGCCCCCCCCCCCCCGATAGAGCCAGCTTCGTTCTGCAGAGTCTTGCCCTGATGACCTTCAATAATTCTTAAACAGATTTCTTAAAATACCGTTTTCCTGTCATTTATTTTTAATGTGGGTGATGTGTGAGCCTAATACAGACATTTTGCAAAAAACTGTGTTTGTTTCATGCAACATCCATAAAAAAAGTTTCTTTTAGATCAAAACAGGACCTCACATATGAGAAATGGGAGGGTGTCACAGAGATTTTTGCATTAATATTAGTGAGCTGCTGTTGTGTTGCAATATTGAAATCACACCACTATCCATGAATATTAGATTTAAACACATTTAGAATTTGGACCAGTGGGCCAGTGCACTGTCAGTGACCTGGTCAAAGAGGGCATGATACAGCTGAAACTGGGTCATATACTCAAAGCTGTTCCTAACAGGGGCCCCCCAAATACGTTTGGCCCAGGGCCCCCAAATCCTTAAGATGTCCCTGGAGATGCGTGCCAAACAGGGCCTAGCTTCAGAAACATTTCTATCTTGTAGATAGATGTTTCTGAAGCTAGGGCATGCTGGCACACACCTCTAAGAAGCATACACGCTGCTGCCAATGCTTCTCGGAGATGCGTGCCAGCAGGGCCTAGCTTCAGAAACATTTGCTTCAGATGTATCTGCACTTGAAAGAGTTTAAGTGCGTGCTTTTCAAGGTGCACAATCTCAGTGCTGAGGCTTGTCTGTGTAACTGCAGTGGAACTGCCTTGTCGGATTGCTCGTTGGTAAATAAAGGCTAATATTAATAATAATTACCAATAATATATATTGTAGGTAAAGTAAATTGTTGATTGTGGACCACAGAGGCCCGGTTCTAATCATTGCATGCCTATGTAAACAAGTTGAGCGATCTTAGGCAACCCATTGACCTTTCTTCGTTTGCTTCCCACCCTGTGCCTCACCAGTGTCAATTAAAGATGTTGCAGACTCAAGAAGTGCATTGTTACTTGCAAGCAATTATAGAACACAAATAGAACTTTATTTTTGTAGCACAGGAATAAACAGCAGTGATTGCGTTTTATGTGTTCCACTTAAATAATAGTTGCAGCACTATCTGAAGCCTTAGGCTTTAAATATTGCAGTAACACATGGTGCCACTGTCAACTGCTGTTCATTCCTTTGCTGGTTACAACAATAAACCTTCTATGAACAGCTTCTATTCTGTGCCTGAGCAGGTGAGGTTGCTTAAACTGGCACTTACCATCAGTACCCTAGGCCAGCTTCCACAATGTGAAAGTGAGTGCACAGCCATTGGGTGAAGGTCTTTGGTGTGGTCTGCCATGTTTGAAGGCTGCAGTGCTGCTGGAACAATTTTAAGAGTGGGGGTGCTGGTGTCAATGTTGCATGACTGACTGAAATCATAGGGATTGTGAAAATTACGACAAATAAGTGTTTATAATTTATGTGTTTGGTTGCCACTATTAATTATGTTATATTTTTCTTTTCACCATCCTGGTAAAGGGCGACGCACTCTATATAATTTTTGGCCAAACAACAAGAGGGTCCTGTACAGAACCCAACTTACTTTGCTGCTCTTGCACCCCCACAATACAACAGCCCCAGTGTTTAAGGTAAGGAAATTGATGCTATATTTTTTTACATAGTAGTTAAGGACTATATATGTGGTCGACATGATGGGTGAGGTTGGTACACATCAGTATCAATTTGAGGCATGGAACTGTGTAATCAGTATTAAAAGATGGATTGGAATGTAGCGAGTTCCATTGAAAACAATGAAGTGGTTGAGGGATTATAATGGCAGGTGTAAGCCTTCAGCTCCAACTTCCCAATGTTTGTCTTTCTGTTTCTCCCTTTTTAATGTAGAACCCTCAGTGGATGGAATGTAATAATAGCTTTATAGCCCAGCTGCCTCGGGCTATACCAGTTGTTAAAGGCCCTCTCCCTTGCCTTGATGTAGGCCCTCACCTGTCGCACGAGATATGTCTGCTTCAGGGCCTTCAGCAACTGGTATGGCACACAGAGGCAGCAGGCTATAAGGCTGTATTTTTAACAGTCATGTAGTGCAAAAGGTGAGCTGTTGGAGATAACTGCACTTTCACAATTGCTTTATTAACATTCTTGCTTTCTTTAATTTGCTTGAAAAAGCACCATTTGCCCAATCTTTTTTCAAAATTTTCTCGGAGGGAGAACCCCCATTTGGTTGTTTGGTCTCGTTCGTTACGCTCGCTCGCCGCAGTGCGCTACACCACAAATTTTACACCTCACCACTTTCACATGTCACCAGCAGCCACTGACTGTATGTTCGTGTCTGGTAGACTGATTTTTAACAGTCTTGGATTGCCACCTTTTTGCTTGGAGGAGGACAATTCTTATTTATTTATTTATTTATTTATAATGTTTTATATAGCGCGAACATGACCCTAGAGGGTGTCAGAGTGCTTTACATTGCAATGTACGGAAACGTTAGATGGTTGAGGGTAATATACATACAATCAGTAAACGACGTTCGATATCGAAAGATATGGACAGTAGTATATAAGATGACAAAAGTTGCTAACAGTGATATAAGGTTTAGCGTTTTATGGAATGCATTTGTTCATTAGAAGCGATTTCACTTCTTTTTGAAGGAGGAGGAGGAGGGAATTCGTCGTACATCTGGGGGTAAGGAGTTCCAAATCTTCGGTGCAATACTAGAGAAGGCTCTGCAACACGTTCTCTTTTTGTGGAAGGATTGTGGTTTCAATAATAGTGAGCTCATGCTATGGGAGTCTCTGCACCCTCCAGAAGGTACTAGCTTTTGCGCTAAGTAGCTGGGGGTTTTGTGATGAAGGGCCTTATGGGTCATGCAGGCGATCTTTAGTTGTATTCTTGCCTCATATGGTAGCCAATTCAGTTCCTTTAAGGTCAGTGAAATGTGGTTATTTCTTTTTGTTCCAGAGACGCGCCTGGCTGCAGCGTTGAGAGAAGCCCTCAGCGGGGCCAACTTGTATTTGGGGAGACCACATAGAGTGGTACTTTCGTAGTCCAGACTTGGCAGCACTAGGGCTTGTACCGCCATTTTTAAGTTGTCCTGAGGAGGGAAGGGTTTAAGTTTCCTTAGGATGCTCAGCTAATGATTAGCTCCTTTGGTGGCATTACTGATATGCGCCTGCATATTCAAGTGCTTGTCTAGAATGATTCCCAAGGATTTAGTGGAGTCAATGATGTGGGGAGAGCAGTCAAAGGCGGCTAGATGCTTTAGCCAAAGGTCAATCTTGGGTGTGTGGTTAGGAGGGGAGATGAGGAGGAATTCTGTTTTTTTGGTATTGAGCATGAGGTGGTTGTCAGTGAGCCAATTTTGAGTCTTATGCAGAATAGCGTTGAGGAAGATGAAGTCTTCTGGGGAGGAGATTTTCATATAGAGTTGTGTGTCGTCTGCATACAGGTGATATAGAATGTTAGCAGCGTTCAGTGCGTTTGCTAGTGGCTCCATGAGTAGATTGAAAAGAATGGGTGAGAGTGCTGAACCCTGAGGAACCCCTAGGGCAGAGGTCTTCAAACTGTGGGGCGCGCCCCCCTGGGGGTCCGTGGCTGCATTCCCAGGGGGGCGCAAATGGCTCAACAAGGACTTGTAAATGAAGATGACCTGGAAGCGCGATGTGGAGCGTTTCCAGGCTGTCTTCATTTACATGCAGTCCCTGAAGTGATAAAAAAGGTATATGGGGAAACTCATAAAATAAAAGAAATTAGCTTAATATGTATTTATTTCTCGTTAAAGGCTTCTGCATTATTTTATGTTCATTTAACTGTAAGTGGAAAAAAACACTTACAAAATATTTTGTTCTTTTTAGCCCCGTTTTTGACACTGCCACCACCGCACTCGGGCGTGGTACGGTCAAAATCATAGCTGAAAAGAACAAAATATTCTTCAAGTGTTTTGGTTTTTACTTTCAGTTAATTGCATATATAATAATGCAGAAACCTTAAACGAAAAATAAATGCAAATTTAGGTAATCGGTTGGAAATACATTCTTTTACGTTACGAAATTTCATTTGGGTAATGTGACCACTGCAGATGTGGGGATTAGTGACTTGTATATTTATAGTGCTACAAGGTCCCAGCCTGGAGCAGAAAGCGCTGTATGTAAGTCATTATTTAAAAATTGTATTATACACAGTATAAGGGAGGCTGCTGCAAAATGATTTGGTGTTTTAAGATAAAACAAGTGCTTTCGCAGCACAGGGAAACTCCTCCCCACCCTAATCCCACCCTACCTTCACTTTTACACGGAGGCCCTTCAAGGGCCACAATAACTATTCAGGGGTCGTTGCTTTTTAATAAAAAGTATGGGAACTGCTTTTCTAAAAATTAAAAAAGCATGTGGCATGTGGGGGTCCCCATGGATCCCGTCCACTTCGACCTCTGTTTACATGCATATGTCCTTCAAGGTGAGTCCAGGGGGTGATGGGGATGAGGCCAGCAGGGTCACGTGCAGATGGAGCGCTCTGATCGTCCGGACCCTAGGCCTCAAGGTATTGGTCCAGGAAAGGGGAAAGTAGTGAGATTCATTGAAAGCATCAGAGATGGTCCAGAGAAAGGGGTGCTATTTGGGGGTGCGGGGAGCATTTTTAGTTTAAAAATCAGACAGCTTCTTCAGAGATGCCATGAGGAAGGTGGGGAGTTGGTTTTTCTAAGGGCCTTTAGTGCAGCAGTTGCAGTTGCATTGGGACCCAGGCTCACAACACCCCAATTATGGGGACTGGTGCTTTTGGTCAATTTCTGTTTTAGTTTGATATATTTGCACTTTTATAAGTCTCACATTGTGTGGATTATGAGCTACAAAAAAATACCCCATAAATGTTCTCCTAAGCGCCGTCCGGGGGTCAACCATGCCCCTCCAGCTCGCACTATTCTTGCATTATTTTTTTGGAGGGGGGCTCGACTTCAAAGCATTTTGCTTAGGGGGGGCTCAGAGCAAAAAAGTTTGAAGACCTCTGCCCTAGGGTGATCAAAGAAGGTTGGGAGAGCGATTGCTTCATCTTGATTCGTTGGGTTCTGTTGTTAAGGAAGGAGGTAAACCATTGTAGCACGGTACCAGATAGACCCATCCTTCGTTCCAGAAGGGACAGAAGGTTGTCATGCTTAACCGTGTCGAAGGCGGAGGATAAGTCAAGAAGTCTCAAGAGGCATGATTCATTCTGGTCTAGCATTTTTAGTATATCGTCCGTTATATGGGTGAGTGCTGATTCGGTGCTGTGACCCTGACGGAATCCGGATTGGTGTTGGTCCAGGAGGTTGAAATTCTCGATGTGGCTGCATAATTGAGTTTGTACACATTTTTCTAGTAATTTCGCCAAAGTGGGGATGTTGGATATAGGACGGTAGTTGTTGAGATCAGAGGAGAGGGAGTTGACTTTCTTTAGTATGGGTGTTACCTGCCCTTCTTTGAGGCATTCAAGTATGGTGCCTTGCAAGAGGGAGGCGTTTACAATCTTTGTCATTAAGGGGAGAAGTGAATTTTTTATCGTTTTGAATAGGGAAGGAGGTAAAGGATCAGTGAAGTGATTGGAGGGGTTAATCGCAAGAAGGGTGATATAGATGTCGTTTTCAGAGTAGGGCGTGAAGGTGTGCCAAGAGGCACTGTTCTTTGGGGTTCCCGTTGGTGTACTAGCCTGATCCTTGATCTGGGAGTAAAATATAGATTCATGGTTGGTAGTTGGAGGAGGGGCATTCCTAGATTGTATGTCGCATTCGATGTTTTTAGTTTTTTCTATGAAGAAATTGGCAAGCTCCTCGCAGCTAGGGGTAGCCGACTCTCTGAGTTCCGTAGAGTTTGGTGTGTTGAGCAATTGTTGTTTGACTATTTCAAAAAGTTTTTTGGGGCGGTTGATGGCATGGTTCAGCTGGGTTCTAAAGAAGTCTGCTTTGGCCTTTAGGATTCTCCTGTTGTATGTATTCCTTAGTGCTCTACGGAGATTTATGTTTTCTACGGTGGGTCTCGATCTCCAAGTTCGTTCGGCTGATCTTAGCTTGCGCCGGTCAGAGTTCAGAGTCTCGTTGAACCAAGGTTTGGAGATTTTGGTGGAAACGTTTTTTTGTTGGAAAGGGGCAGTTGAGTCAAGTATTTCAAGAATAGTGGAATTGTAAAAGACTGTGAGGTCATGAACATCTGTCATGCCTGTCTGGGGGATCAGATCGGTGCTGCATCGGTTTGCTAGGTCGATAGGGTTGATATTTTGGATATTCCTTTTCTATTGTTTTGTTTTTGTAGGTTGCCATCTTTTAGGAGTCGCCTCCATGTTGATAGAGAAGAGTATGCTGTAATGGTCAGACCAATCACAGGGGATAATGGAGTCTAGTGAGACAATGTTTCTTTTTGCTATAATGAGGTCTAATGTCTCTCCCTTGTTGTGGGTTGGACTGTCGCAGAATTGGGTCAGGTCCTGATCTGAAAGGAAGGATTTGAAGCAACTTACAGCGTGATCGTTCGTATTATTCCAATGTAGATTAAAGTCTCCTAGAAAAATCTGCGACACTTGTGAATTGTCATTGGATGTAATGAGTTCCATTATCTGTTCTATGAAGGGCAGATTATCACCTGGTGGGTGGTATATTATGTGAAGTTTGCTAATGAGGCAATTGTTGTTCGTGATGTTGATGCAAAGATATTCACAGGTGGATAAGGAAACGGTGTCAGTTTGATTAACTGAGATTGTGTTTCGGAAGATGTAGGCTAACCCACCGCCAGGTTTAATGAGTCTGTCTAGACGGATTATGTCGTGGCTGGGGGGGACCAGTAGGTCTAGGATAGTAGAGGAGGAGCTATTTAGCCATATTTCAGTAAGGATGACAATGTCAAGCTCATAAGAGAGGATGAGATCGTAGATGTCAGACGCATGTCTGCTAGCTGATCTGCAATTGAGGAGTACACACTTCAGTTTGCTAGTAGGGTGGGAGAGGGTTGTGTGCATTATGTTGATTTTTTTTAGGTTTTCACTATTTATAGATCTGTTGTTGAGAGTAGGTTCTCTGTCAGGGTTAGCTTGAATGGTTTGAATGCAACTGTGTAGAGGCTTGCTGCTGTCTAACGGGCTGGCATAAAATAGGAGGAGGTCACGAATGTCGGTGTCAGATAATTCAGCAATTAGTCTATTGGGACGAGAGGGGTCGTTGGGGAAAGGTATGATGTTCTGAATAGTATATTCAGTGTGTGATTTTTTGGTGATGTATCTACTAGTTTGGTAACTGATTCGGTTCACAGTGGCATTAGTGGCTCTGTGAGAGTTTAGGAGATCTTTTGTGATTGTTGATAAGTTTTGCATTTCGTCCTTGAGATAGGATAGGCCGAGGTATATCTCATTGAGACGTGCGATCCAATCAGAGTTAGGATGGCAAGATGTGTGTTGAGGTGTGTGCTCTATTGGAGGGAGTCCGCATGTTCGGTCTTGGAGAGTGAGGAAGACATTGTTCGAATCCAATGGAGTAAGTTGAACCGGGCGGATTGGGGGGGGGACCTGATGTGGAAGGGTGATGGCCTGGTTAGGTGATGGGATGGAAAGGCCTGTTGCGCCTGAGAGAGGTGTGATTGAAGAGTGGTGGATCGAGTTGGGGGGTAGAAGTGTCGTAAGGGGGCGGGGCCGATCACAGACCAGGGTTATTGACAGGTCAGGGTTAGCCATGAGGGACCGTTCATCTGTAGATGGGATGATTGGGAAAACGGGAGCGGGTTCAGAGTTGAGGGATTCAACGTTGGACATCCGGGATGTCTGGGGGGTGTAGGCATTGGGTTGATCTGTATCTAAGTGGATCCTTGTCCCACCTGGGTCTGGGAACCCTGGAGTGGATGGGTCCGTTGTGACGGACGAGTAGACGAGCATGGGGGTATGGTGAGAGTTAGGAACAGGTGATGCAGTCATGTGACCTTGTGGTAGAGTAGGAATATTGACAGGGTAATCAGGAAGGTTATTGATTGGGAGTGGGTTTTTCTTGTTCAGTGCTTTCTTGAGAATAGGGAAGATCTTATATATAATAGCGAGATTGGCATTTGAGGCTTGTATAAGGATATTACCATTATTGTACAGGGATATAGTGGCGTTCGCATTGTAGAAGTTTGAGGCGGACACTGTCATTTTGAGGGCATAAGGGGTTTTTTGGGATCGGTAATTCGGAGCATCGAGTAGAAGATATTCCTCCATTGTGCACGTTTTTTGGTGTGGAAGATGAGGTCATTAGTTATAGCGCCTTTGTTGATACAGAAATAGGGATCTGAGATCAAGGTCTCTGCGTGAGTTTTTAATAGTCTGTGTTTGAACGTTTTTGCCGCATTTTTGGATAGATTGGGTGGGTATTTAATGGTGAAGGCATGTAGTCCTGAGGGTTACAGGTTTTGATCCATTTTTTTTCGAAACTATTAATTTGTTTCAGAATCTTCTCTTTAATCCCTTTCTGCCTAGTCATTTGCCTCTCATATTCGTTAGAGCCTTCCCTTTTTTATCAATTATTGATGATTGGTGATGGCACTGGTGGAGGTTGACATCATTCCAAGATGTCTGCCGCTTATACAGGCTTAGTTTGCTGGACCTATAATAGTATCCATTTTTGAGAATGGTTGACCCCTTTCCAAGATGGCCGTCGCTTATACCGGCTTAGATTGCTGAGCCTGTGTTGGTATCCATTATCAGAAGGGAGGGGGAGCCATCTTTGTTGCAGCTGGAAGTGGGGAAATGATTCTGCCAACAAAATGGAGGTCCGGGCCTCCCGGTACCGGGGGGGGGGGGGAGGATGGGGGTGGGGTAGCCTCTTAATCCAGGACGAGGACGCTGTGGTGAGGCTCCCACAGAGACAGCCACCTCATGGGGTGTTGAGGGGAGGGCACCGTTCCCTCGTATGCATCATGCAGCCCCCAGAGATCCGATCAGATCACCCCCAGCGAGGGCGCGTCGATGTGCTTAAGCCAGCACCAGCTGCGTGAGAGAGTCCAGGTCCGACCGATTTATCCCCTAGGGGCAGCCGGGAGCCGCGATCAGCTTCCGCATGCTGAAGCGGTGCTGCGCGATCCAAGTGGGGCCTCAGAGGCCCTAAGCAGGACGTCTGTGTGGGAGAACAGGCTCCCACCAGGCCGACTCGCTCCTACGATCGCATTAGTCCGACAGGCGCCCGCCCTGCTACCGTCCCTCCTGCCCCGTGCCGACCACTTAACCCTAGCGGGGCCCAGAAGGCTTCAACGGGGGCCAGAGGCGAGAAACAGGACGACGATGATGATTGGGCCGGAGACTGCTGGGCACTCACCGGGAGAGGTTGCTCCGTTTCAGCTCCTCGTCCGTACCAAAGGAGCCTGACACTCTCCGGTCCCTCCTGCACACCGCCGGCGAGACTCCAGGTCCACTCCGCTCTCTTTCAGCAGCGATTCCCATGGGTCAACGGGTCGGCACATTCACGCGTTGTCGAAGTCCGGCTGCTGTGCGTGTTGGTGCAGGTAAATGCCGATTTGTAAGGTGGGGCTTTGGGTTGTACTAGGATTAATACCCTAAGGTAATCCCAAACCACTAGGAGCTCCGTTGCAGAGCTCTTGCTCCGACCCCATCTAAAGTGATTCTTCCACCCAACACTACACTGTGTCTAACACACCAATGCGAAATAGCATAAACCAGCACAATATATAGAAGGCTACCATGCAGGAGCTCCCCATGTCCTCTGATTGCTTCGTGGAAGGGCGGTCTATCTACTGGTAGTCCTTACAGAAAACAATTTATTGGGACAATGTACGGCCAGATTACAGAATTGAATCCCATCATACCGGCTAATTCACCAAGTGTCTTTGATATGGCTTGCTTGTTACTGGCTCCCACACAACTAAAAGCAGTTGTGTTTGACTTATGGGACATCTGGAAAGTTTGCAACAATGTTTTACCATTATTTTTTCATATTTTATTCACTCTTGAACCATAACTCATTCTCTCTCCTCCACTGCCCCTTTGCAATTGCTACATCATTATATTGTGTCCAGACCAGAACTCTATGCCCAGCATCTGTCTCACAGAGTAGAAAAAGATGGGGTTGATTCAGCCACCTTATCTAACTTCAAGCAAGTTTTGAGTTGAACCTGTGTGACTTCTTGGGTTCTATAGTTGGCAGACGTAGAAACAAGCAGTGCTGGGACGGGAATGTCCCACACATGGTGTACAGTCATGTCCTCGGTCCTCAGTGCCCATCTGCGAGTATATAGAATTCAGTTTTTGGGGATTTTGGCCCTATCCTCAGGCTAATCTACCATATTCATGAAGTACTAGGCCTGTTCCTTGATATGAGGCAGGTGCTGGCCATGTCTTAGTTTCAATGGTTCAGCATGGCGGTGGTGGCATTTCTTGGTTTTGGAGTGTTCTTAGTGTGGCCACACTTTTATAGCTGTGTCATAAGAGTTATGACCTACAGGCCCAGTCATTTAAAGCTTTGCTGCTACAGGGGAACCTGTATACTTGCACTGATACCCCGAGCACATGCATGTTTGTTTGTATATGTGTGGTTTGCGAGTTACACACAGTATACTTGTGCGAGTGAACCAGAAAGAGAGACACCTGTGGATTCCTTTTCGGAAGGCCCTGGCCTACTCACGTGCTCAAGAAGGAGGTGAAGTTACCCTTCCAGACAGTGGAAGTGTATTGGTGACATTCCTAACACTTGATGGAGGGGACCAAAGTGTCTCTAAGGAGCAAAATTAGGTACCTTTGCAGCAGAGAGCTGTTGAATAATGTCCCTGAATACTGCCAATTGGTGGATAGTATGGGTGAAGGGAGGAACTGAAGTTCTTGTTGTCAGAGTATGAAAGGTCCTTTAGAAAGGGGTAAGCCTTATGTTTTCTTCCTGATCACAATCAGGTGTGGCTGTGAACGCCTGGTGAGAATGATCACACTTCTCTGTGACTTTGTTGTGGGTGCTCGTGCTTGGAGAAGACCCTGCTGTGAGAGAGATCACTCTGCACAAAGACTGAATCTGGAAAATGGTCTGAGAAGGACACATGAAAGAAGAACCAACCCAAACTAGCTCTGAAAGTGCAGACAGAGAATATATATCACCTGTCTGCTGCACCAGTATTAGAGAGGAAGCTGTTGGCCCACTTCTTGTTCCAGTTCCAAGCTTTCTTCATCCACAGAGTGGGCCCTCCATAGAGTAACCAGAGGACTACTGCGCACCAGGGCGGGTGCTGCTTGATGGTGTCTGCCTGACAGCAAACTTAACAGAGGTGAGGGGGCATTAGCCGGAGTCTGACTTGGAAGTACAGCTGTACCTTGTCCTGGAATGCCTGGAGGATCCTGGTTGAGGGAGGAGGAAGGAGCGAGCCAACCCTGCAGGAGGAGCAGGCTGCTGGCATGGGTACGAGTGGTGACCCTGGTACTGTGGGTCCAGTCTGACAGAGACTTGTTTAAGTATGACTGGCATGCTCTATGCTTGGAGCTGGTCGTCACCTTCTTAAAAGAGGAATTGCAGCACTGCTGAAGTGTGCTAGAGCAAATTGCCCATCAACTGTGCTTTCGCAGCCACAGCATTTTCTCCACTGTGACCCTAAACAGTCTGTGCTGCTGAAGACAAGGTTACTATCAAATCACAGCACTCATCAAGAGACCCAAGTAAGCCCATGGCATGTTTCGCAAGTGTGCCTGAATGGAACTGTGTAGCGGCCAGCCCTTTGGCACTCAGGTGAGCTGTTTTCTCTAAGTACTTGCCAGAGTGTGCCAGAGAGACTGTGCGGCCACTGAGGCGCTGACTGGAAGTGCATCCTATCAGAACTCAACCGCCACTGATGCAGACCCTTGAAGATACTCTGCTGCTGTCCTTGAACCTGTGCCCAGAAGCAGACCACATCACAACATCCACCAGGGAGGCCAAGTGTTACATTGAAAACTGAAGCGAAGGTAAGATAAGTAACTCCTTTATTACGGCCTCCACTCTGCCACCAACAAGTTCTCAGAGCACAGGGCACAGTGCACTCTGCACTCCTCTCAGTCAGGCTGCTCTTGTCAATATTCCAAGGCAGCCTCTAGCCCAACAGCAGGAATGTACCAAAAGGGGGAGAGAAAGAGGGGGGGCATGGAAAAGGCTAATAACAAGTGGGGCAAGGGAAAGGCTAGTAACAAGTTTCCCAAGGTGTCCAACTATAGTAAACATAAATAAGGAAAATAGGATATAACACATCTTCCCCCCTAAACAGCAAGGAAGAAAAGTCAAAGTTAAAGTTATTGCATTACGAAGTCTTTATGCCATTTAGGTGAAGTTATGGATCTTTTGATACAGCTTCTTTGGTGAGTCGGAAAGTCCTCGGAGTCATCAGAAGTCGGGGAGCTATTGCGAGGTACGACTTCGGGCCTTGGCTCCTCGCTAAACGGTCCATGCTCCAATTCTGACCATTCTCGAGGATTACAGTGTTGTTTTTGATTTTAATGATTCTTTTGGGATCATAGAATTTGGATTCATTATCCCCAGTGTGTGTGGGTCTTTTCACAGACACCCAGTCTCCTAAGGCCCACCTCTGGGGTTTGACTCCGTGCTTATAATCGTATTGAGCTTTGTACTTGGCCTGATGGGAGGCAATTTGGATTTAGTATTGTCGGATTCGGGTTCCATCACCTCTCCTCCCCCAATCCAGTTAGGGAAGAATTTTGTACTGGGTTTTCTTCTTCTGAGGGATGAGAAAGGAGAGCTACCAGTAACCAGGTTGGGAGTCATGTGATATGCCCAGAGCATATCTTGTAGGGCATGTTCTACAGGTAGATGGTTGATGCAGGCTAGCTGTATGTTCTCTTTTATCATCCTGTTTACCCTTTCAACCAAGCCATTGGCCTGAGGGCAGTACAAAGCAGTTTTTAAGTGGGTAATGGCAAATCTGGTTAGGAAGCTGGTCATAGCTGACGAGGTGAACTGTACTCCATTGTCTGTGACCAGGGTGGATGGTATGTCTTCTGCAGCAAAGGTGTCTCGCAGAAAATTAATGAGAGTTTCAGTTGTGGTTTGGTGTACCATTTTGATGACGACCCAATGTGAGTGGTAGTCAGTTAGTACGAATGCAAATCTTTTGAAGACACCTCTTTTATTGATTGGGCCGATGATGTCAAGTGACAGTTTTTCCCACGGTTTGTCCGGGATGGAAACAGGGGATAGTGGTGCCTTCTGGGTGTGTTTGGTTTTGTCGCTGTTGGCACATATGTTGCAGTTCTTGACTTTAGTTTCGACCATAGAGTCCATGTTAGGAAACCAGTAATGCTCCCTAAGCCTAGTCTTTGTTAAACTTCTCCCTAGGTGTCCTTCATGCACAAGGTCTATTATTTTGTCCCTCAACCCTTCGGGAGGTATGATTTTGTTGTTTCTCCATATGCAGCCATGGTGTAAGTTGATTTCATGTCTAATTTCCCAAAATGTGCTTAGTTCTTGACTTACATTGTTACGTGTTGCTGGCCAACCTTGTAGGGTGTATTCTTTGAGTTGGGTTAGCGTTGCATCTTGGGTTAAACTCTCAACCCATTCATTTTTGTTTATAGTAGAGGAGTGAACCTCTAAGATGGGATATTCTGGGGTTTCAAAATTTTCCACTAAATCTAAAGGTGCTCTTGAAAGGAAGTCAGCAGCCAAATTGAGGTTACCTGCGACACACTCAAGTTTAAAGAAAAAGCTTTCGAGGCCCAACACCCATTTTGCCACTCTGGGTGTACTATTGGAGCTACCTTTGGGGCTAAACATGTAGATGAGTGGTTTATGGTCGGTACGTACCATAAATTTTATCCCCCATAAATAGAACTTAAAATGTTTGATTGCCCAGAACCAGGCCAGTGTTTCTCTTTCCACTACCGAGTAATTTCTTTCTGAATTACTGGGGGCACGAGAAGCAAAGGCTACGATACGTTCTTTCCCCCCGATGACTTGGGAGAGTGTGGCACCTAGTCCTTTGTTGCTGGCGTCGGTGGTTAGGATGGTTTTTCTGCATGGGTCGAAATTGCACAAGTGGGGAGCGCATAAGATAGCTTTTTTAACCTTATCAAAAGATATTTGGTGCTTATCTAGCCACCTGTAAGGTGTATGGGTTTTTGTGAGTTCCCTGAGGTCATTAGTGAGCTCTGCAAAGTTCTTAACATATTTGGCCATGTATTCGGCAAGCCCCAAGAAGGATAAGAGTTTTTGTTTTGTGGTGGGTGTGGGAGCTTTTTCTACGGCATCAAGGAGGCTCAATTTGGGTTTAAATCCATCCCTTGATATGGTGTGACCGAGGTAATCTACTACTCCCACCCCCATCTGGCATTTCTCTTCTTTAAGAGTTAGGCCTGCCTCCTTAAATCTCTTGAGAACCGTTCTGAGAGACGAATCGTGTTCTTCAGACGTGGCACCGTAGATTAAGACGTCGTCTTGGAAGCATAATGTTTTGGGAATCCCTTCCAAAATGTGCTGCATTATTTCTTGGAAAACAGCTGCCGCTGAGGCTAGCCCAAATGGCATCCTAAGGAACATGAACGACCCCAGAGGAGTAGTGAAGGCAGTTAATTCTCTGGAGTCGGGGTGCAATTCTACCTGATGGTATGCATTAGAAAGGTCAAGAACACTGAAGCACGTAGCTTCCCCCATGGTGCTTAGAACCTCGTGAATGCGTGGCAGGGGGTGTCTTTCAATGATGATGTTATCATTAAGGTCCCTGAGGTCAATGCATAATCTAATGTCATCCCCTTGGGCCTTCTTTGCGATGACAACTGGGGCAACCCATGCGGTGCAATCTACGGGTTGGATAATGCCCAGGGTCTGTAACCTGGATAACTCACGTTTGAGGGGTTCCCACATGAGGTGTGGTATGGGTCTGGTTTTGTGTGTTACAGGTTTGGCATTGGGTTTTAATTTAATTTTGTGTTGAAAGTTTTTAAGAAGACCTAATTCAGAAGTGAACACCTCAGGAAATTCTTTGAGAATGGTTTTGCCAGCAGTAGATATGTCAATAGTAAGTACTTGTTCAGGGTTGTTCGGGTCAAGTTTAATGCCCAACTCTTTCTGGTGTTGCCAGCCATGGAGATTGGACCCTTCTTCCACTATGTAGACTTTACCTAGGGTAGTTCAGTCTTTGAATGTAATGTGAGTTTTAAACATGCCCTTCAAAGGAATGGAGTCCCTGGTGTAGCTGCTGGGGGAGATGTCTGCTGATAATAATTTACTTTCTTCGCAAATGTTCAAGTTTTTAAAATCGGAAATGTTAACAAATGTGAAGGGGGAACAAGAATCAGCATACATATTGATTTTCTTGCCATCCAGACCGATTTCACGTTGTGGGTAGTTTATTTGGTTGATAGCTTTAGAGTCTAGTACTTGAAAGACAATTTTCTTTACGGGTTGGAGTTTAGTGTCAGGTACTTCGTCAGCACCATTTTGTTTTTTTGGTAAGCTCCGACAAACCCTTGCTAAATGGCCTCCCTTGTTGCACTTTTTGCATATGGCTGATCTGGCTTGACAATTAGGGTGGTTAGCCAAGTGATTATTGCTACCGCATTGGTAACATTTAAGCTTGCTGGAATCGTGGTCACAAGCAGGGTTGGAATTCTTCTCATTTTTAATTTTGCAAATGGTATTCACTGTGGGAAAGGCGGTAATCTCTGATACTTGTCCAGGGTCGGTATGAGGTTTGATTTCTTTCATGCACAGGGCAGTGTGTTCAATAGATTTGGCCAATTCAACAGCTTCGTGAAGATTGGGTTGTCTTTGTAGTAATTTCTCCTGTATTTTTCCATTGTTGATCCCTTATTAGGGAATCGTTGAGTTCTCCAAATTCGCAAACTTCACTTAATCCTCTTAGAACGGCCACGTAGCTAGAAATACTTTCTTGTTTTCCCTGGACTCTACAGAAAGACTTGTGGCATTCCAGGACAATGTTAACTTTGTCTCCGAAGTGTATTTCAAGTTTTATTAGTGAGTTTTCATATGCATCCCTGGCATTTTCTCCGCCCTCCTCCTCTATGTCTGGTTCTGGTAGGGTGTCGAAAACTTTCCTGCCATGGGTACCCAGATTGTGGAGTAAAATATGCTGTCTTCTTAAGGGGCTGAATTTCTCCCCTCCAATGGCTATAAGATAGGACTCAAAGATTTTGACCCATTCTTTCCAAGGGTGGTTGGGTTCCCCAAATTCATTTAGGAATGCAGGGGGTTGGGTCATGCTTGCGGCAGCCATGGCTGAATAAGATTGAGAGGAGGAGAAAGGAGGCGCTCAGGAAGGTGTGCGTGTCACCGTAAAGAAGATAAGCAGGAAAATGAGCAGGGATCCGTGAGGAGTGAAGATACTCTTGCCACCAGAGAGTGGCACGCTAACTGGTATAAGTGTCACCGTGAACACCAAGTAGGAATAATGTAGTACTTGTAAAATGATGTGGAGAAGGGGATAAGGTTGGACAATAACAATTGCGTAGTAATTGTGTGCGTATAAGTAGAGAGGATGTGGCACGCTGAATGGTGTGCGTGTCACCGTAACATATGAAGATACTTATGGATTGCACTTTGGGAAGTGTGCGTATCACTGTGGAAGAAGTAGTAGTACGCAAAATGGTGTGCATATCACTGCAGTGAATAGGTAATGATGACTGTATCCGAGATGTTGAAAAGTTCCAAATGGAATGACACGCAAAATGGTGTGCGTGTCACCGTGAGGATGATGACAATAGTAGAGGGTGTCACTGAAATAGTGGTAAACACGCAGAATGGTGTGCGTGTCACCGCAGTAGTGAAAGGCTTTAATATAAGCAATTGTTGATTATGAACATGGCACGCTTGAAAAAGTGCCAATAACTGCAACGCTGATGAGGAGGAGTGAGCGTGTCACTGAGAAAGCTGTAGACACGCAAGATGGTGTGCGCGTCACTGCAGAAGAGAAAAGGCTTTTAAATTTTATTAATATTCTCAACATGGCACGCTATTTGGTGTGCCTGTCACCGCAAAATAATGAGGGATAGTGAGCGTGTCACTGAGAATGAATAGACACGCAGAAAGGTGTGCGTGTCACTGTGAAAAACAAGCTAAGGGCGGTGAGGCAAGACAGTAGGAAGACACTGGCGAAGGAGCTCCTCTGCGATCCCCCGGAAAGCCAATGCACCGTTACGGAAGAGGAGCTGAGGAGAACTTTGCCCAGTGTTGAGATGCCAAGAGACGCCGTGAGGGAGTCAGCAGCAACCGTCAAAAGATGCGGAGGCAGTCCCGAGACGAGAAGTGCAGCCGAAGGAGCGCCCCAGGCAGACACGCCCCAAAACGGTGTGAGAAATCATCAACAGGCGTGGAGGCGGTCCGGAGCGCACACAGGAGGAGTGGCAGCGTTGAGGTACGCCCCCAGGGGAATACGTCTCCGGCGTTGTCAGGAAGCAGCCCGAGCCTCTGGGGGAGTGGATTAATATGAGGAGGCAACACCCACAAAGGCGGGGAAAGCTCGCCGAGAGCGGAAGATCCGGAGGTGGTGTGCACTCGGAAGTCGCTCTGTGAGGGGATTAGTCAGGCGAGCCTCGGTGCATCGATAAAGCAACGGCACCAAATCCAAAAGTCCCAAGGCAGGACACGAGTGAGGCGACTCGCATGAGACTTGAAATATGTGTTGACAGTGGAGCCAATAAAGCAAGGCTCTCCTAGTCACCAGGACGAAAGGAATCCAGTCCTGTGCAGGTCGCTGAGTAAATAAGAAAGGGAAAACAGTACCTTAACCTTGTGAGCCACAAGGTGACAATTTGACTTGAGGTGGTGGTAGTACACAGAAGGGAAGGAGAGCCGTCCTGCTCCCTTTCACAGACCAGTCGTCGCCAGTGTTACATTGAAAACTGAAGCGAAGGTAAGATAAGTAACTCCTTTATTACGGCCTCCACTCTGCCACCAACAAGTTCTCAGAGCACAGGGCACAGTGCACTCTGCACTCCTCTCAGTCAGGTTGCTCTTGTCAACATTCCAAGGCAGCCTCTAGCCCAACAGCAGGAATGTACCAAAAGGAGGAGAGAAAGGGGGGAGGCAAGGGAAAGGCTAATAACAAGTTTCCCAAGGTGTCCAACTATAGTAAACATAAATAAGGAAAATAGGATAGAACACCAAGCCTCTGACACAACTTACTTACCCAGTCCACGAGGAGGCCCTGACACAACTTGTGGCCCCATCCAATGCCAAAACCTGAGTTTCTGGAAGAGCGGTGCTGCCTGAGGATAGCTGCCACTGCTGCTGCCTCCAGACACTCCTGCAGCCCATGCCTTTGTCAAGGAGGGGCACAGCCGCATCACGCACCTGCTACTGGCAGGTCTTTCCTCAATCATGGAAAAGCCAGCACTGAGGAGTGGTAGGCTGACATGAGGCCATCCAGGAGCATTGGGTACGAGTAAGACAAACATTGAGAGACTGAATGCTGTTAATACCTACCAGACAAAGGGGTGATGCACTGCACAGTGCTGAAGCCCATACCAGAGTACCTTTAGAGTAGGGGAATGTGGAAGGGGCAGAAGGAGGCATCCTCACAAAGGGGGCATAACCCTGCACTAGAGAGTCTGAGTAACTGATACTTTTGTGGAGGGCACACTTTTACTGTGTATTAAAGTATTTTTGTTTTTACAAAGATATGCACTGAGCTGGACAATTAGTTATTGTGCTTTTGGATGCCTGTTGAGTATTCGGCCTGTTATATCCCCACACTAACCTTCCTGAGAAGCCTGGGACTGCTCGCCACTGACAGTCAAGTGCTGAAAGGGTTGTACTTGGTCCAGCTTGCAGAGCCATATTAGGACGGACCCTAGGACATCAGACACAAATGATCCCAGGTCCCTAGGCTGTGGCCTAGTAGCAACTGCTTGCCTCATCATACCCCAGATGGAGTGAACACGTAGCGTTAGGGAATGCTCCATTTAAAAAAAAAAAGCCATGTACACGCCTGCTTCCGGCTGCTACTGGATCTTTTTGTTGGTTCGCACGCATCTGAATGCACCCTAGTGACTCTGCGTAAACGTATCTTTCTAGCCTTTGTAGATCTGACTTCAACATTAAACTACTGTAATATGATGTGCATTGGCTTCCCGGTTAATATGGTATACAAACTACACAGAACTCTTCGTGCGTTACTGAGCTAATGTCACCCCAGCCATGAAGACCTTCTCTGCCTCAAAATAACAGAATGGCTTCACTTCAAAACCTTGTGTATTGAGTCGCTTGTGTACTGAGTTTTCCTTTTCAAGCCTGCATTTTCAACGATTTGAAAGCCATTTCCAGGCTTTTCTTACCTTTTTAAACAGGCACAACTTTGTTTCTGTGGCCAGCGCTTCCTGGAAACGTTGTTTTGGTGGCATTTTGAGCATTTTGAAAGGCTTTTGGTCATGCTGTGCCTTTCCACCGAGCTGTCCTGTGGAGTGCTGCCAGAGTTTCCTGTCAGGAGGGCGGAGACATAGTAAGGAAAGGGCGAGGCTGTGGCTGTGGCCTTAACCACACCCACAGCTGGTTCTAGCTGCTGCATAGTCTCCTGCTTTGGTGATATCTTATTTAATGTTATTTACTTTGCGATTGAAGTGAGTTTGAATTCATTATATATATTTGGCAAAGAAGTTATTAATATGGAAGGAACAAATGTGCATATTACAACCAACAAACGTAAACAAACAATTTGTCCTCCACCAGTAAAGTCAAAAATTGTGGATTCCAATGAGCCTTCATTAGTTACTTTATTGGAAGAGTTACAAGCAGCGTGTTCTAATACCGACAACATTGTTGTAGAACGTATAAATTTCGCAAAGACATGGCTAGCCTGTCAATGAAAGTCTCCGAAAATACAATAAAAATTCAGGATAAGGCAAAAATTGGCAGCATGTTGCCTCTCACTGCTGAAATTGAGCCTATTAATACTCTATTACTTGAATTGGAAAATCGTAATAGACAGTATAATATGCGTATTTTTAATTTACCAGATGGTGTTGAAGGTAACGACTGTAGGCAATATTTGGAAACCTTGATACCTGGTCTTTTACATTTAAAATTCCGAGAAAAATTTGAAACTGACAAGGCACATAGAATTTCTTCTCATCATAATCCAAGCAATGTCAAACCGTGTCAGGTGATTTTTAAAGTCTTGCGTCACTATCATCTGGTTTTGATCCGGAAAGCGGCTAGAGAGATCAAACTCTAATGGTTAATGGAAATAAAAATGTTATACATCAAGACTTTGCCAAGGAAACTGTTAAAATTTGCATAAAATTCACTGAGCTTAGACCTCGACTAAGAAGCTGTGGTTTTAAATATGGCCTTTTTAATCCATCTATTATGAGAATCTGGAAGGATGGCTTCTCAAAATCTTTTCAACGCCCTGATGATCTTCGTGTTTTTTAGATCAGCATTCTCTGCTCTCCATGGAAACGAGTGACACTTCTACTTAAATTTATGCACTTGAATATGATTATTCTAAGCTTGTTTGTCGATTTTTCTATGAGGGCATTGTTTAGGCAGGTCATTCTTGCATATGCGTGTGTGCGGTTCTGAATCGTTATTTATGTTTCTATGCTGTCGTTTTTATGTTTGTCCTTGTCTTTCTTTTTCCCCCTATCTTCTTTCTCTAGAGCTACTCTTTAATCTCTTGATCTACATTTTTCTTTCTCTTTTCTATATTCTTTTTTTGTTGATTATGGGTAATATTAATAGAATTAAAGTTGTTTGATTTAATGTTAAAGGTTTAAGACACCCAGTTAAAAGAACTAAGGTTTTAGATTATTTAGCCAGGCATAAGGCAGACATTTGTCTACTTCAAGAAACTCATATTGATGATACAGTTTTATCATACATGAATAAACATTCAATTGGTAATATTATTTCTTCTCCTGCAGTCAATAAAAAGAATGGTGTTGCTATCCTTTTTAAAAAAAAGTTAAATGTTCAAATACTAACCAAATATACTGATACAGAAGGTTGATACATCATAGTAAAAATAAAAATTTATACCACCATTTTTCATATAATTAACGTTTATGGTCCAACAAATGATGATTCTAAATTTTGATCTAGCTTTACTTCTGAGGTAATTATAATAGGGAATGTTCCCCTTATTATTGGTGGTGATTTTAACTTAATATGTGACCCCTCTATTCGATAGACATTCTCAAACAAAATATTGTCCCCCTAAAGCTTATTTCACTTTAAAATCCTTCTTTGAATCAACCAAATTGGTAGATATTTGGCGTCTGCATCATCCAAAAGAGAAACAGTTTACATTTTTCTCTAACCCTCATAATTCTTACTCTCGATTTGACTATTTGTTAATTTCTCACTCATTAATTCAATCATTTTCTGATCCTATAATTCATAATATTGATATTTCGGATCATGCACTAATTTCAGGTGTTTTACAAATTAGTTCCATTCAACAATCCCACTCTGGCTGGCGTATGAATATGAATATTGTTCTCAATGAAAATAATAAATCCAAACTTTTGTCAGCAATTCATGATTATTTTTCTTTCAATCCAGAAGAATCTACTTCACTTGTAAATCGCTGGGATGCATTTAAGGCATATGTCAGAGGGGCAACAATATCAATTATGATAATAAAGCTTTTAACGCTAAATTTAAAGAATTAGATAATCACATAGCAAAATATGAACGGTCTTTATGTCGTCAAATGACAATAAATACAAAATGCAGATGCAGAAATTTTGATACGAGTTAAATTCATTGTTAAGTAGAAGAGCTGGTATACAAATTTCAAATAATAAGGCTAAATTTCATTTCAAAGTTAATAGATTGGGACGGCTTTTGGCGAATTATTTATGTATTAAAAAAGATAAACTCCAAATTAATGCAATCCATGGCTCCAATGGTAAATTGGCATTATCCTGTAATGAAATTGTTAATGAATTTTTGATTTACTATTCAAATGTATACAGTAATCCCCCAGCTTCAGATATATCCAGTATTGATATTTTTTTGCAATTCTGTGGCTTGCCTAAAATTACTGTCCGCGAAAGAAAAATTGGATATACCTATTTCATTAGAAGAAATCAATTTAGCTACTAAATCTCTTAAACTGGGTAAATCACCCAGACCAGATGGTATTCCTGCTGAATTTTATAAAGAATTTTCTCCTTACCTACTACCTCATTTACTTACATTTTTTCTCACTTTAGTAATTCAGGATCTACTTCAGGATCCTTTACTGATGCTTTGATTATAGTACTTCCAAAACCTAATAAAGACCCCACTATTGTTTCAAATTATCGCCCTATTTCTTCAATTAAGCAAGATTGTAAACTTTATGCAAAAATTCTTGCAATAAGATTGGCTTCTGTGCTAGATGCTATTACTCACATTGATCAAACTGGTTTCATGAAAGAGGTGTGGTGCAGCGGCCAGGGCAGCTGACTTCGGAGCACAGGGTTCACGGTTCGATCCCCGGCTCCGGAGGCAGCTCAGCACCATGTGACTCTGGGCAATAGCTCACTTAATTTCCACTCCGGCCCCCAGTGCCTTGAGACCAGTAAGGGTGAGTAGCTGCGCTATATAAAAACGGACTTACATTTTTTTTACTTACATATATGAAATATAGACATTCTGTAAATAACACTAGATTATTATTTCATGTTATTGAAGCTGTGTCATCTTTGCATCTTCCCGCTGGTGTCCATGCATTAGATGCTGAAAAAGTGTTTGACAAGTACATTGGCAGTATCTTTTTCGTACTTTATCTGCATTTAATTTTGGCCATTCCTTTATTCGTATGAATCTGCACTCTATTCTGGTCCATCTGCTAGACTTTTCATTAATGGTCAATTGTCTAAAATTTTTTTCCTTTTTAGAGGCACTCGTCAAGGTTGTCCCTTGTCACCTTTACTCTTTCTCCTTGCTATTGAACCTTTACTCTTTGCCATCAGACACGGCATAGAAATAAAAGGTATTACTATCAATGATGTAACTGTAAAAACCTCAGTTTATGCTGATGATGTATTATTATATATTAGTAATCCTGATTCTTCCATTCCTTCCCTATTAAATCTAATTCAAAAATATTCCCAGATCTCCGGTTATACTCTAAATACTAACAAAACTGACTTTTTTCCCTTAAATGTGCTTTGTACCCATGATATGCTCCCCAATAACGATATAATTTGGAAAAAGGACAAACTTAAATATCTTGGTATCCTATTCTCTCATACCATTAAACAATTGATTACATTGAATTGTGAATATATTCTTAACCATATTAATGACAAAATTCATAAGTGGCCTGCTTTACACTTATCTTGGTGGGGGAAATTGATTCTGTTAGAATGGTTATTGCTCCAAAAATATTTTAGCTGTTATCTATGATACCTACTCAATTTCCACTTAAGCTCTATAAATCTTTAGACACTCTAATATCGAAATTCATTTGGAATAATAAAACATCCAGTATAAGCTATAAAAATTTGAAAATTGCAAAATGTAATGGTGATTTTGGGTTACCAGATTTTTTAATTATCATAAAGCGTTTATTTTAAAACAAAGCGCATTTTGGTTCACTAATACAGAGTTTAACAATACACCTGCATGGCTTCTCATTGAAAAATGTTTGATTTCACTGTTTCCGTTGCCTACGTTAATTACCATGTCTTCTTCTAACTCTTTAATTCGAAGATCTGCAATGCTAAAATCTACAAAATTAATATTGCAGGATTTAGATTCTCCTTTTCAAACACCTATTTCTCATACCTTAAATATATTGTTATGGTATAGTCCTGTTATTAAACTTAATCGAAACATACAATTTTGACACTCTTGGATAAAAGCAGGTATTTTTTCCTTAAAAGATATATATTGTAATAATACTTTTTTATTTTTTGAAGAACTGCAACAAAAATGTATCCTACTTCCATCAGATATTTCTAAATACAAGCGTTTATGTAATTGTATTCTTGTTTCATTTCCCAGCAATTTTCCAATCGAAAACATATCGGATTTAGAGACGTATATTCGAACAATAGCTTCTTCCTCTCATGCTGTGTCATTGTATTGTAAAACATTGAATAATTTTGACAAAAATAACATTGATTTTAGCTCTTCTTTTTGGAATAATGAACTTAATCTATCTTTTTCTCCAGACATATGGAGGAAAATATGGTTAAATAGTGTCTCTGGATGTCCTTATATCAAACTAATTATTTCATACTATTCAATTGTTTATGGATTCCGTTAAAAATGTATAATGCAAAACTATTAAATTTGCCTAATTGTTGGCACTGTAAATTGGTTCCAGGTTCTTTAAAACATATGCTTTTCGAATGTAATACTGTCTTTAAATTTTGGAATGAGGTTTGGGATGTTATTAAAAAATATATATTTATCGGATAAACTCTCATATAATATGTTGATTTGTAAATCGATTTTGCTTTCAACAAAACTGTCAGATTCTAATAACAAGCTCTCTGACTTCTTAATATCTGCTGCTCTAAAATCAATTACAGCCAATTGGAAAAATGCTTTATTATTGTCACTTCATATGTTGGAGTCATGGATCATTTTTACCAGAAAGGGAGCTGATTTGAATATGTTGGGTGTTGTTCACAACACATCTACTTACCACTTATTTTGGAAACCAATTGACAATTATATAGCGTTATATCATTAATGCTTTATAATATATAATAAGTAAAGTCTGTTAGATTTTATTATCTAGCTCTGTTATAATATACTTGCTAAAATAGCTGTTGTCCCCCCTCTTTTATTTTTAATTTTAGTTTCTATTACATTACAGTTATCAATGCATAGGTACAGTGCATTATATTTATGAAATACTGTAAATTTCTAAATACCCTATCGGTGCTCTTTTTTGTTTGGTCTATTGCTTTATCATAAATAAAATAAAATATTTTGAACACGGCAAAACCTTGTACATTTTCCACAAAGCTCTTCGTGGATATGCTCTAAACTACCTCACAAATCTGAAATATCTGCGAACCAGATGGCCATGTCAGCATTTCTGAACCTTCTAACCAGGGCCTATGTTAAAATTTCTGTCAGTACATTTTGCTAACTGAGATTTTGTCATGGATTTGATCCTTGGTGCTCAGGTCGTGTTATTTAATGAGCACTGCATGTCACCTCAACATGAAGTGTAATTTATTCTTTGAACGTGTCCTACTAGTAACAATCCATGGAGCTAAATACTTGGTTCAATGTATAAACTCTCCATATGCAAGGATATGTGCTCTGTAACAGCCCGCTCATCTGCAGTAGTTTATAAACCCGCCTCTTCATGGCTGGTTAGGGAGCACTTACATCCTGATGACTCATGCTAAGCGGCTTGACCCAACCCAGCGCTCACGGTTCTCCCAACGCTAGCAAGTGCTCCCGCATTCAGCCAGGCCTGCCAGCTCCAACCGACTTTTGGACTGTGGCTACTGCCCTCCCCTTTTGTTCCACTCTCGCTGAGGCCTAAGGAAGGGGCTGTCAAAACCGGTAAGAGTGATAGACAACCAGTATATAGAGCGAGGAGCTGTCCACAGAAACATACCAAGATTTGGGGACACTGGTGGGATCACTTTAACATCTGTAGACCTGGCATACCTGGAATCAGACACAGCTCAGAGGAGTGTTCATAGGGGCTGAACGTAGATGTAGTACCCCAGAACATAATTCTATTTTTCTTTGTTGACGCTCAAATAGATCTAAGTTTGTGAACTGTATATGTTACATTGATGTATGTACACACGATGGACAATGTTCTGCCATTATTTACTTTCAAGTATGGTTTGAAAATCTGAAAAACACTAAACAGAAATAAAAAAAGAATGATATACAACCTCCCATTCCCACAATAAAATGTATTTTTGAGAAGGTGTTCCTTTCTAAGCAGTGATTCAAGAAGTCCTCCTTGAGAGATACTTTGCCTTAGACAACCTACAATGTTTGTATTCAGACACTGCATATGTTGTTGTCTTTAGATAGGTCCAATGGAATTATGCGGCAGGAAGGACTAAATTAATCGGCATGGTTGACTAGAATATATGACAAGGCAAGGCAAATTATGATGGGTAATGCAATACATTTTGTGATAGAATTACTTAATTCCTTTGGCATTTTTTAAACATGCTATTATTGTCTAGGCAGTGATTTTACCTCATTAGTGCCAGTTAAGCAACCAAATACAGCAATAAGGAACTAAAAGTTGACCAGTCAACCTTTGCGAAGGGCTTTCCACTTCGCGGGAACACGTTTCCACGTTTTTATAACTTTTGATCTAGAAACTTTAAAAAAAAATATATATATGGAGTTATGCAGCAAATGATGGACTATGTGTCAAATATGGAAATGTATAATTATGCGGAAATGTCGCAATTGCAGAATCACATAATTTCAGAGCCCTCCTTTTAGCTTACTTGGGAGCCCTGAGCTAACGAATGACGCACTGTTACAAAAAGGCCAATTCCGCTAAATCTTTCTTCAGGAGCCATTTCTAGGTGTCAGAGCTAGAAACTGCTTAACAGTGATGAAGGTGGCTTTTGATAGCACGGGAGATAAGGATGGTGTTTGCACCGTGCTGCCCTTGGCGCAATCTCAAATCTCCACTATGTCCACTGGGCCTTTAGCCCGAACTGAGACTAAAATCATAAAGTCAGCAATATACAATAAATACTAAAGCAGAATTTGACCCACTGGAACGACAGAGGAAAGCACTTTTGCAAACCACAAAAGTTTATTAACAAATTAGTAAAGTTACAATCTCAAATCAGATCAATTTAGCATAAAGTAATAGTCCCCTGAATATGACATATATGGATATAATCCAGGCAATTCAATTCGCCAAATGCAAGTACATGTTATTAAAAACAGCATACCGAAAGTAAAATTAAATTCCTCCACATAAAGTGAAACTCTCAAGGCAAAGCTAAGGTAGTGGGTAAGTCGTTAAATTTGAAACAGCTGGTGTCAGCAAACATAGCATCGAAAATAGAACCAAATGAAGGTTCCAATGAAGAAATGGAGAAACGTACTTGCTCTAGAAAGTAAGTCTAAGAGCAGAAATATAAAGATGATTGGATTTTAAGAGAGCGAAAGGGTCGTCCTACTGCAAAGGTGGACGGGGCAAATCTCTGACTAATTAAAATTAGCTTCACACAGTTAAAACTTGAAATGAAGTCTAAGAGGTGCATTCCATAGGTCCTCACCAAGTAAGAACTAATGGAAAATAATTGTTACCGCTGTACTGGGTGTCGGCCTCCTTCTATAATGCAATGCCAGATTTATCCACCTCCTCTTCCTCCCACCTGCGCACGTGCTGAGAATCATCGTACAACAGATTCATTGCAACATTACCTTCACACAACAAGCTAGCAGAAAATCATTTTTTAATGAGAACACGGTGACTCTGGTCCCTAAAACAGAAAGAAAGCTATGCACGCCAAGCAAAAATACAATGTTGACTTTAAAACGGAGTCGGGCACCTATCCCACTCATGTCAAAGGTTAAGATGCATACATCCATACTATAGCTAGGTTGATGGAGTTACTGCATCACCACTTTCCTCAAGACCTTTGGGTCCTAGTCTCGGGCTCTCTCCTTGGCCCGCCGTGTGTTGAAGAACGCATTTTATTGGTTCATCTCTCAATAACCTCCAGCTCAGCCATATATAGGAGCACTATGAACACCTCAATACAGAGAAGAAATGCACTTTCTGGAATGTAAATGCAACAGCACGGGAGATTTCAATCAGATATAAGGACGGCGTTATCACTGAAGGCCAGCAGATGGCGATCAAGACACATCCACACTCACCGCGCCGTAATCACAGGATGCTTGGATTCAGTGAAGCCTTCACTGAAGGCTGGCAACGTTGGTTCTGCGCCACGGATGTATTCTGTTACTGATAATTAACAAGACGCTCCTCCTCGACTTGTGTCACTGTGAATTATTTTCATTTTATGGAAACGTTGTACTAAGTGAGCGCTAAATATTGTAGCTGTCGGTAAAACAAAGCGAAAACACTGCTGGCTGCCGTTTCTTAGATATCTCTGCATACACACGACGAGAGCGCTTCAGCGCTGTAAACAAAACCGCTCCTTTACCCCTGTCCACAAAGATGTGTCCTCTCAATACCACACCGCAATACTCGGCATCACTTGGAGACAAGGTACAGGCAACGCGAAAGTGAAACCAGGAAGAAGAGTTTTGGTTCTAGTTTACAACATTGACATTTCACGCAAAAGAGTCTATTTACTCCTAGGCCGCAGATTCTAAAGTCAAAATACCGAAGCATTTTTTTTAATTTTTATTTTTTATTTATTTAGTGCATTTGATAAAGCGCGGACATTACCCGAAAGTGTCAGAGCGCTGTACAATAGAACCAGTTACGTTACAAGAGAAAAGTGTTACACAATAGAACAATACAAAGATAAACAGGAGACTTAAAAGGAAGGGTACACAAACACAAAATCCAACACAGCACGCAAGGGTGAGGAATATACAAGAAAAAATACAAATTTACAATGATGAGCGAACTTCCTAGAGGGGCCTGAGAATGAAAGTATTAGTTCTCAAAGTGTCTTTGGAAGAGAAGAGATTTGAGGTCAGCTTTGAAGATCCGGGTAGAGGAGGTGGCACGGAGCAATGGGGGAAGCGAGTTCCAGATTCTCACCGCATAGCCTGTGAAGGATTGCGCCATCGATCTTTCCCTTTAACTTTAATTTAACTTTTTCCCCTTATCTGGGCTTCAACCTTTTCTTATGTTGCCATGTTGAAGGATGCATTTGAGAAACAAAAGCAAAGTATTGTCCAGGTATTTCACTTAAATGGACAAATTTCCCAGCAGCCCTGAAACAAGCATTGGCAAAGCTAATGTGTTGTATGCTGGTGCAATGGTTACATTTAATTTACGTTTTCTATTGCAAGCATACGCCACAAAAATACAAAAGAAAACAGACCACCTCCTAAATGTGGCCATCATATGCTTCTAATAAAAATGTTACTTTTAAAAAACATTGACGGATGTGGCTGTGTTACTAGTGATTTTTTTTAAAGAACCAAGCCTTTCAGCTGTGCCAGGCATTTTGCCATTATTTTTTATAAAGGCAACAAGAAGAAATCATTGCTCAACCAAGTACTCAAATTGCAGGTAGCTATAATGCCACAATGTCACTCAGACCCATTATAAAAGAAACTTTAAAAAGCAGCAGCGGCTCCTCCGCAATGGCGGAGGATCATCGCCCCACTGCAGAATGAAAAATAAAACAATAGTAAAACAATTTTATTATTGTTTTAATTTTCACAGGCAGCAGAGTCTAGGGCGGGGCCAGGCAATCCTCTCTTGACACTAGCTAGGGACAGGGAGGAGAAGTGGGCGGCACTTAGAATTTCTCCACCCAGCTGGATTGTACAGCTGGGTGGAGAAATGGCACAGGCTCCCAGTCCCTTTGTGAGCGCCTAACCAGGCCACTCAGGGCAATCCAGGTGCTGCTCTCATAGCATCAGAGCAGGGTCTGGATTGGGTCGGGAGTCTGGGAGCCTGAGCTGGCCCAGGGACTTCTGGAAGAGAGGACCACCGAGGCGGACGGCAGCAGGAGTAGCAGCGGGAGAAGCAGGTAAGTGTGTTTTTTTTTATTTGCCCCCGTGCTGCCCCACCCCTTTATTTTGGCAGCAGTTGCTGTTAAAAGGGAGTAAGGAAATAAATCAATATCTATCTGGGCACCAAAAGTCAATGAAAATAGTCGTTTTTTAAGCAAACATGCAAAAATAAAATTTAAAAAGCACACTCTGAAATAGCTTTGTCAATGACGAGATAAGGAACTATTTTTAAGCGGATATGAAAAATGTGCACATGTTTTGAGTAGTCACTCAAAGTGAAGGAAGCCAAAGGATAAAGTCGGCTGACCCATTGCTCCATGCTGTCTGCTTGGTGGTCGGACGAAAAATGTGAATGTCAATTCAACAGATCAATGAATGAAGCAGGAAGTCCAAAAGCCCCTCCATGTATATATAATATGTTTGTATAAACTGGCAAGACAGTTAAAGTTGTCTCAAAGTCAGACCTAGAAAGACTACATGGGAATCACTGAGTGGAAAACAGTCAACCAGATTCACTAACCTCTTCCTTTTAGAGTCTGGCAGTGTCTTAGGATTTGAGGAACATGAAAAATATTGGAGCCTCCATAAGCAATGGCCATTTAGCCATGCAATGTTGTTCCAATGGTTACTAATAACTATTTTATGATTTAAACAACAAAGATTATCCAACACGGGCATGCATTTTCTAGCAACTTGGAAAAACTTGAAGATTGGCAACCTTAGAGGAGACAGCCACGCTGAACAATGTGCTGGATGATTAGGCCTGTAAGAACATTCCATATTCGGTGCATTTAGTGGGTGTGGATTACTGGGATCATTGAAAAAAGCACACAAAGAAATGTGTGTATTTCTGCAGTGTCGATTGCCACTGTGATTACACTTCTCTGAGCCCTAATGGGTAGCACACTCCAGGTTTGAGGAACCACTAACCAGAATATGATGACAGGTACTGCAGGAAATGACGAAAAGGGGCCCTTAGAAAAACAACAATAATGGCTTTTTCTACCACTTCTTCTTTCTTTTATTTTTCCTTTGTCCTTAGGGTCTAACCAAATCGAAACACAAGGTTTTCCACCAGAGGAGACCCTTAAGAATGCACCTGTCTTGTGTCACATAAGCTCTTTTCTTTGGGCCCGGGCACCAAAATAAAATTAGCCTCCATTAGAGAATTAAATATCTAAAGAAGTAGCCCATGTTTCCAAATTGGGGCAGTTTTAAACTTGTACAGAGACGCTGTATAAGTATTTTGCAAGGTATGGAAGAATGCATGGATTTGAGCTTGCTGCATGTAATATTTGTTTTAATATTAGTGAAATCAACAGTAAAAACCCACGCGGCAGGACCATAAAACAGGCTCACAAACAGCCAAAAAATGGGCCCACACACTGGCCTGTCAGACCAGCCCGTCAAGCACTGCCTGATTGTCCTATAGTCCTGTCCGATCCTGCCTTCCTCTACAACACATTAGGCGAGAAGGCATGGTTTGATCTATCCATTTTCCTCTCTGAAGCCAAATTATGGGATTTTTAAAGTTAAAGAATGCACTTGTTGCTACTGATTGGCAACTGGTTGCTACCCAAGTGCCAATGGATGCACAAATAAGTTGGAGACAACTGCTAAAAAGGGACAAGAGCTCTATAGACGCAGAGGTGAGTAGAACCAGCCATGGTGCTTCCAGAACATGAAGCAGTGTGGTGTCAGTTTCCTCTAGGCTAGGACAAATTGCAATGCTCTGTTACTGCTGACCTTGCCTGCATGAAGTCAGCAGCCAGCCCAAGGAGTGAAGAGTTGCCGACACAGGGTGCTAGCCCTCATAAGCACCAAGAAGAGGACAGAACAAGAACCAACTACCAAGTGCAGGTGAGCTAAGTGCTGATTCGTTTCCTTCCAGGTGTGCACATTCCCGCCACGTGTCATTATTCCCTTTGTTCACCATTGTGGGATGCCTGTCCTTTGCTTGGTACTCCCTACCCTAGGCCTAGCATGGTGTGAGCAGAAATCAATCACCAGCCTTAGTGACTTAGTGACCTAGGTGCCAGGTAAAGTGTGTGTGAACTTTACTCAGAAATCCCTAGATCCTTAACTGCGGTGGAGAGGTCCAGCACATGGCAGGGTAGCAAGCCTGCTGGGTCCAGAAGCTTGAAAAGGTCCCGCATTGTCATACTGCCTGCTTTGTGCACCTGTGAAACCATGCCTAATAGTGCCTAATTGTCACTCCGCGTCTATCACAATCAGTGCCAAAATCCGGACTCAGTGGATATGTAGCCATTATCGCTTGCTCCTATGGGTCATGAGGTCCATGTTTCAGGGTACGAAGAACCCCTAATCCTAAACTGGGAGACTAAGCAGGGTTTCCTGGCACCATACCCTTCACAGTGAGCATTGAAGCACGTTAATTCACCAAACTAGAATCATTGTCTTTCTTCACAGTCTGCACCACGTTCCTCGTCATTGTGGTCAGATACCAAAAGGGTTAGGTGATGGGCTCACAATCTTTCATGTTTTTAACAGTAATTATAAACCGAACAGCATTCATGAGTAATTAGTAATCAGAAATAGTATATATTTTTCGTAACATGAAGTGTATCTTGTTTTCTGGTAGTTAATGTTTTTTTCTATTGTGTGATTTTTACAGTGTTTGTTTGGTTACATTTACAGATGTATGGTGCTATCATAGTGTTGTTGTTTATATACAAAAGAACAGGTCTAGCTGAACATGCCATCTTTATTGCAACTGTGCTAACTCTATAATGCTGCATCTAGTCTTCATCTTCACACTACATCCTTTGAGATATCCCTTGCCTGCTTGATAAAGGTTCCCCAGAGAGTCGACAAGGCTAGAGAGGAAAATTTTAGACAAGAGAATGCGTATAGATGTCCTGGTAAATATGGAATAATTGCAATCCCATTGTTAACATTACTGAGTGTGACTGCAAGTATTGACGGACGAAATAGCTTGGCATGCCCAGAATAAAGAATAACATCCCTGTCACATCAGACTTGCAACATCTCTCCTACAGGTCAGTAAGAACATGAAGTCTTGGCTTTTCAAGCAATACCATAGCATTTGCAGGATCAACTGAGCCGAATAGGCAGAGTAGAACTCTACTGGGAGTCCATCGGATCCCAGTGTTTTATTTTGTGCCAGTTCCTTCAGGGCCCCTCTCATTTCATTTGTCGTTATAGGTGCAGACCGGTCTTCTCTGTCTGCATCTTGCACCCTAGGCAGGTGCACCCTACGAAGGAACTCTAACAGCTCTGTGGGGCTAGGGTATGGATGTGCTGTATATAATTCCATTTAATAGTCTCTAAATGCTGTATTTATCTCTTGCTGTGTGTCCACCGTTCCTCGTGTCGGGCTATTCACTGCTAGTATTGGTGTGGGAGAGAGATCTGGGAGTATCAGATGCGCCAATAGTGTACCTACTTGGTCTGCCTCGGCGTGAACTTTCTGTATGCATTGACGATGGTCCACCAGCCAGAAACCACCCTGGCCTCTTGCAATCTAGCCACCGCATCCCGATTGTCTGCGGCTGCTGCCTCGAGGGGCCCCAGTGAATCCTCTACTGGTTGGAGCACCAGTTTTAGGAGCACCAGACTACAATAAAGAGTGTTTCCTTTTTTGCCATTGTAATGGCCACATGATGACAGCTGTCCTCACCTAAAAGTGTCCTTTAGGTCACAAGCCAATTGCGTATTTTAGTGGCGTACTTGATTCTGTCATGAAAGGCAAAGACCCTTGTGAACAAGCACTAGCAATGGCAGCCTGTGCAGTGAAGAAAAGTGCCCCCATTGTTGTAGGTGCAACTCTGACATTGTACGCTGAACATGAGGAATTTGAGATCATTCAGAAAGCCAAAACAACACTAACAACACAGAGAGTATCAGGCTATGAAATAATTTTATCATCACCATCCCTCAAAATAAGTTAAGTGCCATACAGTAAATCTTGCTTTCTTTTTGGCACACCCCTTTCCAGGTAGTGTTGCATATTTTTGTATATGGGTTTTCTACAATAGATTAGGACATGGGAGTAAGACATACAGGTGCTTCGGTGGTCAGAGCGATGCAGCATGACTCTACAGAAACACTACGGATAACAGAACAGATAACTTTGCCACCCCTAGTATTCAGCCCAGGCTACTGAACTAGTACCTTTAGTGGCAGCCCTCAAACAGGGGAAGGAAAAACAATAACAGTAAACTCTCACTCAGCCTATGTTACCACAACAGTGCACTCTAGCATCATGAGGTGGAGCAGACGCAGATTCCTTAAGTCTGATGGAAGTCCCGTCATGCACCGTCCCCTCTTGGAAGACTTGATACAAGTCTTAACACTGCCACATGCAGTCGCAGTGGTGAAGTGCGCAGCCCACATTAGTGCTCAGGATTTTGTATCCTGTGGAAACACCCTAGCTGATTGGGCAGCCAAAGATGCAGCAAAGTGCCCCCTTAGTGACACACATATCACAGTTTAGGTAGCTAATAAAACATCAACACCATCAGACCCTTTGGATGCATCAAGACATTACACTGAGACAGCTTACCTGCACCTTAGAGAGATACAACAAAGTGCCCCAGAGCATGAGAAAAAGTTGTGGGAAGCTAGAGGACGCACACAGACAGGAACAGATTTAATATGTTGCTAGATATCCACAAGGAAACCTGTCATGCCCTAAGCCAGCTACATCTTCTTTTACACACTGCCAGAGAAAATGTGTTCTTCTAAATATGCCAAGATTAATTTGTAATATACATACACACCTAGACTGTGTGCCAGCAGTATTCACCTAGCCCCACCTTTAAGGTAATAGCTTCCATAATACCCCGACCACAAGGACCCTTTAAGGAACTGCACATTGACATGATTGACAATCATTATCGTTATCTGATAGTTTTAGTCTGCCCATTCTTAAAAAGCCGGACACTGTGTCCACTGTGGTGTCAACTCTGCTGCTAATTTTCTGGTCCGCGTGGTAAATACCACAGTAGGATGTTCCTGAGGGGGACCACGTCCAACTTTGGCACCCACGTCTTCAGTAATATCTCCTCCCACCTCACCACACTGTTAGGAATAGCGGCACAAACTTTTTCAATATATCATCTCCAAGGACAGCCTCCTAAAAAATCTTTCACTAGCACTGTTCATCTTAAGAAACACCTCAAGACCAGATTACCATTTGACCCCACATCAGATTGTGACAGAGAGAGTAAAAATGAATATATCTGTGTCACTAAGTAGACATAAGTTGCAGATTGAGAGTGTGCCTGAAGTAGTACAAACTGAAATGTCTGTCTGCATGTCTAATCTAACAAACCCGCAAAGTTCTTCTCTTAACAGGTTATACGTGAAGCTTGCCATTGGGAACTACAATTAACATTGAGAAACATTTGCAAGTGAAAGACCTTTAAGTTCCAAAGACCCTTTCCTGTAACACACAGCACAGCTACTGCAATGAAAGTCCACTGCCACAAACCATGGATTCACCTCAGTACAATTCACCTGTCCCCAGCTGTACCATTCATCCCTTTGGACACCGAGCAAGAAAAAGAGGGGGGGGAAGAACAGGAGAAACAACCGGAATAAAGCCTCTCTCTATCGTTCCAACAATAGACAATACTTCTTTCAAGTTATGTATTTCTTGTTTGTTTTTCCTTCTCGGTGTACCGATAATGCTATTCTTAGCCCTAGTGCATTTTTATTCCTTTGATCCTACATCAACTATTACACGCATGCGCAGAACTGTTGATAATGCTACTGACCATCACCCTCTCCATAGTTCTTCATTTGAGAATATATGGTAGCAGCACATGCATAGTATAGGCACATCCACGTCCAACACCAATTGTTATGTGTGTTTCCTCATCCCCCATGCTGCTGCAGTGGACAGATTGCATCTCCCTAAAGTGGTATCCCCAAATATTACACACTGTCTCCTGCACCTCTTTTTATGCAGAATAAAAGCACAGCTACAACCAACTCATGTCAGCCCTGTAATTGCATGAGTTAATACAACTAGATTTGAAACTACCACTGAAGTCCTACAAGTCCTGACAGAAAAATAAGAGATAATGGAAGAGATATCAAGAATGAAGAATGCAGGGCAACAGAGGGCTCAAACAGAGTGGGGAAAAGGGGTATTACACCAAGGCATTTTTTAAAGGTCTTACCATCCTCTGAATGCATTAACAATTTAGTTAACCCTCTACCCCCTGATTGTGAGAGCAGACCACGTCTTAGCATTACGGGATCAGTATGTGCCCATGACAAATGGTACAGCGGTGCTAAGTTCACATGTAGAGCAATATCATTATGGGATGGTACCAAGACAAACGGTCACCTAAGATTAGATAAGATACTAGGCCAATGTTAAGAAATATGGGTTGCAAACATACAGGGATATACATGGACAGGAATTACTACACACCCTAGATTAGCAATGAAATTAACAGATTTCTCTTTGTTTCAGAGGAAATAGGACAGTAAGGGTGGGGAGCAACCTCAACTGCAAGATAACCACCTACAATGCCGTTATGCAGGGCGGTACCTCCAGCATGATGGATCACTATTGGATGTGTGGGGCCCAGCTCCATATGCAACTACCTCCGAACTGGAATGACCTCTGCTCCCTCGTGACTCTACACACCCCTACCTGGTGATACCAGGTGTGAACCTCTCCTAGTTCCATGACCATTCCATGGGCCGTCCAACGACCTTGCTTCATCAGCACCGGACAAAAAGAACTGCAGAATACTATGGCACCACCTACAACGCCGATATGCAGGGTGGCACTTCCACCATTTTAACACAACAATGGTAATGAATAGGAAATTACTATATGCACATCTGCATATATACTATTTGTGCCAAGCCCAACAACACGTTATATGGAAGAAGTGTACAATAAACAGTTTCACACATTTATTACCACAGTGTAAATGTCACATTCCATGTTATTACTAAATCACAGCTTAACTGTCTTGAGAAAACAAAGCTTATTTTCTCAAAGATTCCATTCTCAGACCAGTTTGCAAATGAAAACACTAGGGATTTACTCACCAGGCCCAGTTGCTGTGATTCCGTCTTGTTGCTCGGATTTAAACCCCTGTGCTTTGGTTAAGGGCACATACTTTTGTTTATATTTATTGCACATGAAAAATCAACATGGCATAAACCATAGAAACAGATTTGCAGAATTTCCACTGTTGAGAGACAGAGACGGGTAGCATGACCTACTCAAGCTTCACCTCTCATGAACCCTAGGCCTGCTCACACTCAACCATGGGAATAAACTGAGCATTGCACTCTAAACATCTGCAGTTTATTTGTACTATACTATTTGCATACAGCAGATATACCAGCAGGTGAAATCTTCAAATATCACTAAAACATAGAGGGCCTGATCCACAGAGGTTCTTCTAGGAGTAAGTGTGCCTTAGTCCTACTGCAAAAATCTTTTCCTCTACATAAGTCAGTCTTACAGCAGGCGTAAGTATAAATTACTCATGAATTTCGAGGAGCAAAACATGCTTATTAAAAGGGTTTCGGATTCACATAGCCTACTTGTGGAAAGTGTGGTGTAAACCTGGGGTAAGACAAAAGTCACAACTTATTTGCAGAAAATGCTTGATGAATTTGGTCAGAATATTCAGGTGCAATTCGTGCCTAACACACCTACTCTTAGAAAATCCTCCGTTAATTTAGCCCGTACACCTGTAGGGTTCGATATGCCAAGTTTTTTTTATCATGAGTGGTTGTTGCCAATCACTCCTGAATTTCAGAGACTAATAAAAACCACTTAACCCGAAAACAAATCTTTGTAAAGCAGTTGGGACCCTAAAACGTTTATAGATTTAGGGGGCAGCATGTTTGTTTATCTCATGACCTTCATATGCAACAGTTACAAGTTGGAAGTCAGGTCACATTTTCAGGCGAGTGCGCATTTTAGCATTTAGACCATTGTTCACAAAACACAAATTCACATCCATGGGATAACACATTCACCATGTTGAGGATTTTGCTTGTGAAAGGAAATGAACAAACATGTGAATGCAATTGACTGACATTACGCATGTGACCGAGAAGCGTCTGGGGCATTTTGGTACACTACTGGTTTATATAATACTAGTCAACCAAATTAACATCACTGTGTGTTTTGTTCCTTCGTGCTCGGTTATGTTTCCCGAGAGAATTATCATTTACATGCATGCGTTAAACTTTCACATTTCGAAGACTCCAAAATACAGACATTAAAAAGGGCAGATTTGCACACTAGCGCCACATTCATCTTTATTGGATGTTTACCGTGTTCACAGTACTGTGAAAGCGCAAACTAAATATAATGTTCAACACAAAGGCACCTTGTTCCCGAGAGTCCGGGGAGTCTGAAAACAGATAACCGCGGGAGCTCCAGGCCCATTTTAAGAGTAAAGGAACAGACAAAGTTGTGCAGTCGATAACGTTTGCCAAGCTTACCTTTCATTGACCTTCTGAGTCCAGCGCGCCATGACCCACTGCCGAATAGTTGTGTTGTTTACGAGGCGATACCCGTCATTTATCACAATGCAGGCCACGAGGACACAAAGGAGACGTCACGCCACTGTTAGATCCACCGAAGGGCGACAAGAGCTCTGAGGAGCCTCGCTCGCCCCTTGGAATCTTTAAACACTGCTGTGCCCACATCAGCGCTTAAATTAGCGTTGTTTTCGAGTCATGTAACTGTCACCGGCTTCTTCACAATCCACCTCCCCCTTTTAGCCGTCTGGCATTCCTTCCTGTGTGACATCACGCAGACACGCTTCAGAGGCCACTACTCGGTTCAATAATGGCGCCAAAGTGAGCGCAGCTTGGAGACGGTCCTGTGAAGATATTTAGAAACAAATATCACAGACCACGGGTGATCCTATCGAGCACACTGAAACAGGTGCATGCTAAATGTAAAAGGTAAGCATTTTTCTCTCTTCCTCACTACAGTAGCTGTCACTTTCAGAGGAACAAGTTCATTAGTACAGCAGCCGTCAACAGTCGCGCTCCGGTTTCAATGGACACTTCCAGAATAGCCAGAAGAGTTCCTGCCGCCGGCACCGCTCAGACCCTCATGAAAATACTCCGCATGACACACCGACGGAGATGCCTGCAGCCTTCCAGCACCACCTCTGTTTGGACAGACCGAAGAGTTAAAGTGCCCAGGACGCGTCGCCTGACAGACGAGAAATGTGACTCTGGCGACATGAACACGATAGCGATAAGGTGAAACCGGACACATCTTTGCATGACAGTCGAGTCAACTGGGCTTTCTAAGGACACGCGCCACTAATCCTCCACGAAACAATTGGTGATATCTAGTTTTTCACTAACAAATCCATCTGTTTTCCTTATAGCAGTTGTTTATCCTTTCTCCGCCCTGGCACATTTTGCTCTCACAGTGTTCTGATTGGATGAGTTTATCCTTTCACTTCATATCACATTGAACACTCTTTTAGGTCTGGGTTTTGACACCACAGATGTGAAACAGACCTATTGCTAACAATATATAGAAAGGAATGTATGATGTTACTACGCATACTAATACCACGCGCGCCATTACAATGCGGGTATTACTACTCTAGTACGCTTACAACGACCTACCATTACAACGCATTCTTTTACCACAAATGTGCCTTTACCACGCATGCCATTACAACGCAAAGGCATGCGTGGTAAAGACATACACTTGGTAAAAGTGTGTACGGTAAGTAACACTACACTACCCTGCCCAACCCTAAACCCTAAATCACTACCATTGCACAACCCCCCACCCCCAATCCTTTCCCTACTCTAAACCCAAAATCACTACCCCTGCACGACCCCCCCACCCCCAATCCTTTTCCTACCCTAAACCCTGGAACAATACCCCTGCATGACCCCCCGACCCCCAGTCCTCTCCCTACCCTAAACCCTAAACCACTACCCCTGAACGACCCCCGACCCCCAGTCCTCTCCCTATCCTAAACCCTAAATCACTACCCCTGCACAACCCCCAATCCTTTCCCTACCCTAAACCACTACCTCTGCACGACCCTCCCCCGACCCACAGTTCTCTACCTACCCTAAACCCTAAATCACTACCCCTGCATGACCCCAGACCCCCTTTTACCCTAAAATAGTAACCCCCACCCCAGGCCCAATCCCCCTTTCCTCTCGCTCCTCGTGGTTCCTCTCTCTCCTCGTGGTTCCTGGTTCCCTCTGGTCATCTGAGGAGCCGTACATGTCGTAGTGAGGAAGCGGAAGAGCCTCTGTTTCCTCACGACGACGTGGATCCCCTATATTTTTGTTACAACGTATGTGCTTTTACCATACATACCTTCACAACGAAATAGAGGCATGTGTTGTAATAACACATGCGTTGTAAAAAAATGCGTAGTAAAGACTACGCGTTGTTACAACGCATGCGTGGTAACGCTTGCATTGTACTGGCATGCGGGGTAACAGACGCGATGTAATGGCTGTTACCCTTATAAAAAGTGGGCTTTAGTTACACCCCTTTCAGCCTTAGTTTTTTCTCCAAACAGCCTCTTTAACTTATTAGCTTGAGACTTTGTCAACCACATCATTGGTCAACCTAGTCGAGTATTCACCTCTCACTTAATACTATTGGCTGTTTGAGTGTCACCTTCTGAATTAGAGTGCGATGGACTATTTTACAACTATAGCCCTCTGTCTGCTCTTGCTCTCTCCCTCCCTCATGTCTCACTTAATCTGAAAAACCTACATGCATTAACACATTAAACCCAGACCTATTGGTTTTGCTGATGCATGTTTATTTTGTATTCCGCACTACATGTGTTTCCTTGCTCTCCCCCTGCTTTTTCCTCCACCTCACCACTGCATGCTCTCTTTTCACTCCTGATGTTTCCCATACCACTCCCGCTGTTAATTCTTCTTAATTTTCTGTATATTTATTTACCTTTTTTTGGGGTGCCCAGCAGCTGCTAAGTTCTGCTGTACCACTTGCTTCATTTTTTGCACTTCACGTACACTTGTTTTTCACTTTTTTCCACTTTCATTTGCCGGTCTATCAAAGACGACCCCATGTTAGAACAATAAATTAAAAATGCCTGCCATGCACCACAATGAAAGCGCACACACACTTTACGATGCACGCGAGCACCCACATCACAACACAGACTTCACTATAAACACATGTGAATGTGTAACGAAGCATTTGTGCACATCGCTGGCCATCTTGGAATGGAGTTTTCTTTAATAGAAAACCCATTGCAAGATTGCCAGCCATGCGTGTGCATGCACCTTGAGGCATGCATTTGCATTCTATTGGCAAAATGAACTGGCAAAGTCAATATTTCAACCTTTTAGAGCCGAGACCTATTGTCTTTGCAAAGCTTGTTATTCACACAAATAAGTAAACAGAAAGTTCTACGCAGTGTTTTGATAAGTACTGCAAATAGAAGTAATGAAAGCGTTCTCCGATCTTTCCTGAAGTTTCTTTGCGTGCTTCATCTGAGTGGAGCATGGTGGGAGTATTATTCAAGTTTGGAGCACTAGGCAGAAGGCTAGTCAGGGCTCTCACAAGGGTATTATTTTTTAGGCTAGGGCAAAATGTTAAAAAAGCCAGCAATATTCCCGAATTTTTAGAATTTAGCATTTTGCATACATCCATTAATTTTCTTCAAATTAACCATTATGCAATTTTGCATAATTTTTACCCGTGCGCACATCTCACGTTAAAAAGTCTCACGAGATACCAGTGATAGATGTCTTAACAAAAGCCTTTTTTACTCAAACTAGTCACCTGCCAGTATCTTCCAAATGTTTTGTTTTTACCCAAGGTAAACGTTTGAGTAAAAATAATTATGGGAGATACTGGAATATCACATTTCATTAAAAATTAGTAATTTCAAATTTTTTAATGGAATTTTAAGCCATTTTGCGAGAAAAAATACGCAATTTTGCCCAGCCCAAATATTTGTTTTATGACTTTCTCAATGAACATCACTGATTTTAAAGCCCCACCTAGTGCACAAAGAGAATGTTAATCAGGCTATATGAGAATATTTCCTGAGATCATTACACAAGTTTATTCGTAGCAATCTCGTCATACAATCTCCACTTCTAGAAATCCAAGCATTGACAAAGCCAATGGGTCTCGCTCATGACACTGAGGCACAGACCTTTTCGGCTGTGCCATTGCTTTTTTACCCCAGATAGAAACCATGCGCGGTCATGCACACCAGCCATCTTGGAATGCTTTTTCTTAATGAGAAGAAAATGCATGGCAAGATTGTTGCCATGCATGTGCTTGCATGCACTTACATGATCTGTGTCCATCAATGAATGCATTTTATTTTGCATTACGAAAAACACATTCTGAGCTGGCTGTTGTGCAGGAGCAAGCATTGGGATGATTGTCTTAAACCATAAAAAAAACATTCAAAGATGGCCACAATGGTTTCAAAAAACATTTCAAGAGGGTCACCTTCCGATACTGTGGGCAGAGCACAAGGGGCCTCAGGTGCAAGTGGGCATGAGGGGGGCTCATTTTGTAATAAAGAGAGCAGGGGTGGAAAAGTAAGGGGGAGCACTGAGGGGCAGGGAAAGAAGAGAAATAGTCACTCATGTTCTACAACTATGGTCGCCACCTGTTGGTTTTATACTGGCACGACCGGTATTTTGAAGTCCCAGAAAGTATAAAAATTAGAAAAAACACTTAAAACCGATAATTTTCCCCTTATCAGTATACAGTTTAAACAGTACATTTAAGAAGAAAACACATTAAAATGTGTTCCGCAGCTGCCTAAATGACCCCTGACTAATAATTATAGTAAACAAAGACAGAAAGGCTATGTTAAAAATAAATGCAGACTATTTCATATTAAGTTCTACTTAAAAATTCATGTTGGGGCCTTTACAGATTGCTAAAATGTTAACAGATGGTCGGTATTTCTCTCCGTTAAAGGTGATAACCCTAACTGCCTTGCAAGGTCCTGTGATCTGCAATGGAAGGATGCAATTCACCCAATCAGAACAGGGTGAGACCAAAGTACTCCTTGGACGGGGCAAACTGAAGAATAAGGAGGAAAGCCACTGAATCAGGACATGGGAGAGAGACAAAAAAGCAACTGAATCATGAACAAGGAGTGGACAAAACGGCCACCCTAAGTCTACACTGACTACAGTGGGTTTGTTTCCAACAGACAGTAGGCAAGACCTAAGAAGCACAACCATCAGTTCTATCCAGCAGTGGTACGTGGGAAGAATAGATTCAGATTTGGTAGAGCGGTAACACCTTTTTGGCAGTAGAATAACATGGATGCAACAATGAGCCTCAAGAGTTACATTCATGCTGTGTTTTTGGTTCACAACCATCTCTCTTTCTATAGGCACAAAAGACAGTGAAGGACTCGCCCGTAGCCTTTGCAAACAGAGCACCTTCGGTACAATAATACCATCCTCCAGTCTGTCGGGCTGGAAAGAGTAAGGTCTAGTGGTTCTGACCATCACCTTCAGTTCTTGCCATGGTACACATACAGAGGATTTGTTGGTGCAGTAGAAGAGGATTGAATTCCAACAGCACTGTAACCAACCAACAGTTTCCTCATACGGAGGTCTCAACAGATTGACGGCGGAGAGGGCCTATCTGAGCCAGTGGCGTTTCATTGCTTCTTGTTGTTGTCATAACTGAACTGATGCACGAAACGGAGAAGATCAGATGAGGGCGGAGCATTCAGACTCCTACCAAGTGACGTCCTACCAAGTGACTCCTACCAAGTGAACCCAGAACATCATTGGGGTACGGAAGGAAACGCATGCAGTGTTCCACCTTGCAGGCTCCCTTAACAAACGTTAAAGCCACTGCTTACTAATTTACCTGAATGTTTTTTATTAAACTCACTTATGATTGCGTTTTATTGTAAAATTTAAGAATTGCATATCAACTGGAATATAGTGACTTTTTGATAAAGCGTACAAAAATAGAAAGCAACATGCGTGAGTCATGCACGCATATAACTACCTGCAAAGCCATTTAAGCGCCAAAAAATTGTGGAAGCGAGCGAGAGCTCCAAGAATTGCAACAAGAAAACCACAACTTATCGTCTAACCAAAATTTGAGATTCACTTGATTTTACTAGCAGGACAAATGTATTTTACATCAGTGTCAGGCGATTTCGCACTGTTGTCAGGAAATTCTGCATCAGTCTTGAACCTACGTCTGCACTTCCGGGCTGGCACACGCTTTAGCACACGTCAGCCAGTGAAAATTTAATTTTTGCACGGACTGTCAGTGTAACTGTCACAGAATAATTTTTCAGCACAATTGAAAAATTGCCTGGAACCAGTGAACAATTGCTTATCACGTGCAGGACTTTGTGGAAGTGGCCAGGTCATTTTAAAGCATTAACAATAAGTTGCATATGCGTTCCTGAGGCACAGCTTCTGTAGGCCACAGCATTGCCCCTGCTGCACAAGGATTTAAGTGACATTTACTATTTTAGATGTGGGCCAGGCTTCTTACCAGTGCATCAGGTGAATGGAATTGTGCACTAACGTTTCTACTGGCAGGATGGTGCAACAGTGAACATTTGCACCGAACGATTGCTGGTAAATATATGTTTTGCACTGGATGGATTGAGCGAATTAAATGTGATTTGTGCTCTGATCGTCTTTGCAAATGTCATTTTTCAACAGTCAGCTAATGTTTATTTGTAGTCACATTTGTACAGTGATTTCTACTACTGACAAGGCCCTGATGCACATTAGCTGACGAAAAGCACACTCCACTGAGGGAGAGTGCTTAGCTGGAAGAGTACTGAACTGCAGTGTGCCATATGTGGGAAGGATTTAGTATCATACATAAGTGACAAGAGTGGTGCTCTTATCCTGTCCAAAGCTGTAGCGCGTAATAGTGTAATGGCTGGAAGAGGAGTGAGACATAGCGCACTCACTTTGCATTTATTAATTGTTGTGAATCTTTCTGCAGGTCTCTCTAGAAGCATCTGAGAGCGAGAGCGGTGCTGCCTATCATGTGCTGGATACAGCAGTCATGACATGCTCCATGGGATCCCTGGAGAGATGTGCGAGGGACGAGCATGCATGGACTGATTACAGCCTTCCATGACAAACCATCTTTAGGGCCCAGTGGAGTGACGGTAACAAGTCACTTACATGCAGTCATAGTATAGGTTCTTAAAAAACGACTTCAGAGTGAGAGGGGAGTGATGGACAGCTGTGCGCAGGTCACAGAAAGCCAGAGGAGGAGCTCTTGAAAATGGCTCCAGGGTGTGGGGGCGATCCATCCGTGACCAAGGATTGTGTTCAGAAGGCCCTATGTACCAGAGGAGCTACTTAAAGCATGCACCAGTTACAGGTAGCTAGCTTAAGCACCCTATAGGGTGAACAGCGGGACATCCTTCAGCATACACCGCACACAAGCAGCCATTGTAACTCAACTGAAGACACAGTTCATGTCTGCTTTAAAGAGTCCACCTAAGAGTGACAAACAGCAGCCCATTTCAAACACTGGATACATGTCCCCTTAGTAATGATCTAGTATTAGTTGAGAGGCACTGACGGGTGCCGAGTATGCAGAGGGCGGAAAGCCCACAGCATGAACTGATTACAGTTTGCCAGATATAACGCTCTGCTTGGTTCACCTACAAGTGACAAGAGCAACACTGGGCCTGCACTGATTTTAGGTAGATGGGTTGAATGACCAATGGGACAACCCAGGAGAAACATGAGTAGCCCATAGCCCGCACTGCTTACAGTAGCCCACTTGAGTCATTCTTGTATCTTCTTTGTTTTGCTTGGGCCGGATCTCCGAGGTTGTTCAGTTTTTGACGAATCGGGCTATCGGAGTGGATCTGCTTCCCTTGTTAGGGAAAAGTCAGGTCTTGGCTTCCTTTCTAAACTTTAGATGGGCTTTTGTATTCTTAATTTTATTGGCAAGGAGTGCCAAAATGTTGCTTTTTCTCCTGAAAAGTATGCCCCGCCCTCAGTGCTCTCCTTGCAGGAGAGGATGTGGTCTAGCACAGTGTTCTATTCAGTGAGAACCTTTGGAATTTGGCTTGGAGGAACAATAGGCCTTTGCCTCGGAGAGCCTATGCAGGATGCAGAGCGCTTTGAAGGCAGAGCATCTGCCTATGGGTACCCAGTGAAGTGCCTGCAACCTTGCTGTTTGCTACTTGCCATTTGCAATGTAAAAGGAGAGGTGTCTCTAGGCACAGGCCATCTCTATATTCTACATGTGACATGATGAGAATGATAATGGCAAATAGCTTCAGCTGGTATCTCAAGGTTGTGAAGACACTTTGAAGAGTTTTCTTTATGTAGAAGGCAGTTCTTGTGACAGGTTGAAATTCATAATTGCTCCAAAAAGTCTGATTTCCTCAGATATTGATGGTAGGGCCTCAGGCTCCTTGTACCAGATAGTTCTAGATTGGTAGTTATCCCATAATTCTTAGGTCAGGATCTCAGTTGGGGAGGAGGTGAATTTAAATGGCTGAACAGCATCCAGTCATCAATAGATCGGAATCACGGATTAAATCTTGGCAACTCTAGGTGCTTCAGGTATTCCAGTTTTAGTATTATATCGTTGGCATATATGTAGCAGGTTAGGTTGAAGGAACTGATCCAAGGGTGGTTTCTCTATAGGGGCCTGTTGGCGATGACCCCCTACTGCGAGCCCCCACACCAGAAACGGACTCATTATTTTCTCCTAAATACTTCCCCCGTACTGTGGTTTATTTTTTCCCCAATAGGCACGGGGCTACAGCGCTCTCTCTCCCGGATTGATTGTGACGACCAGGAGCAACTGAGGCAGTGTTAAATGGACTGCGCATGTCAGACTGGCCGGTGTTTTTGCTGTGGGACTAGAATGCACTTATTTACAACCAGGCAGCGAGACACAGGAGAATTTAATCTCAGGTGTTTTGGTTTTCAGTTGCAAGCTGACGGTGTGATGAATCCAGATGTCAAGATAAGATTATGTTTATTTTTGAGAGTATAACGGGTGGTAAATGCTTTATAAATAGAATGTTTCCCGATCACCTCTGTATTGCAGAATGGAATTCGTAATGCAGAGGTTGTCGGGGCAGATTCTATTTATAATAGACTTTCCGTCCGTTATAAGCATTTTTTACTTTTACGCGCCTCACCACTTTCAAAAGTCACCACTGAGCTGATCAGGTCTGGTAAGAACATAAGAGAGATTAGAACAGGAATAGAGATATGTTTGCGCCTTGGGGAACTCCACAGTGATGGACAGGTGGAGTGAGAGTATACTTTGCCTCCCTTAGGAGGAGACCCAGGTTAGCATCCTTCCTCGTATGCCGACCTCTTTTATTCCAGTAGTGGTATCCGCTAGCGGACAGTGGAGGGAGTCAAAAGCTGTTGATTGACCCAGGGGACATTGAGCAATCAGCCCATTTCATGCCCTCTCTATTTCAGAATATCCCAGAAGCATATCAAGGTAGATTAAGTGCCAGTGTCGGGTGCAAGCCAATATAAACGCAGGGCAAGACTGTACCACACTGGCACAACTGCAGTAAGCCACATGGGATTTAGATTAGTGAGATCTTACCTTTTTAAATATAGAACTTCCTGTGATCATAATGCAATTAAATAAAAATAACATCGCAGACGGTTAAAATCGTAATCAGTTCTGATTAACCAGAGTTAATTAAGTCTACTGATTAGCCACCTTTTCGTTTGATGTCGTCTCCTATAATCAATGAAATCTCAAACCGTTGGCAAGAAAGTTACTCTGCACCGCGCTGGACTAATCACTGTGCTTGGATCTACACAACAGCACAGTTTCTCGATGCTGTCAATCAACTTTCAAGAATTAGAGGTGTCAAGATTTAAAATGTTTAAATGTTTTTGGCAAGTGTCCGTTTTTAACAAGAAAATGGGAATGGAAATCTCACAGCTACCCAGATAGTTAAAGTCAACAAAGGTATATTCAGTAGAAGAAAAAATGAATATTCTAAAAAGACTGAGGTCTTGAATGCATTGTAAACTCAAACTTAGATAAATCCATTGCTCTAAGGTAGCAAATGAACCGCCATTCAGTTAGTTAATGTGTGTGAGATGTGTACTGCTCGACAACACACACCTCGCTTCAGCTATACTGGCCCACTTATGAGACAGTAGCATAACAACAGCACCGCGGAAAGGGGGCCCCCGAGCTCCAGGAGGCCCTCTCAGGGCGTTACGCCACTTATGAGACTGGAGTCAGCAGGTAGATATTTGGAAGCGATAACATGTGAGCAGATAACGCCCAAGGAAAAAAGCAGCCCTGGCAAATAGCATTTTCAACAGCTATTTGTAACAATAGGCCCAGTCGTGAAAAAATTAGTCAACAAAATTTGGCACGATTCCAGTTTATATAGCATTCACCACTGCACAGTAATAAACCTGGCCCCCCAAACTGCTATTATTTACCCACCAGCAAGAGGAGTGGTGCGTCTGGGGTGTCATCACCTCCCAATATTGTGCAATCTGGACTATAAATGGGCCATCCAGGTGCATTGAGGACAATAAATGAAAACACCTACACAAACAGGCACGCACAAAGAGCAACTTCAGTCAATACATCAATGCCATGATGTCACGAGGACAGTGAACAGGCTTAGAGAGGAGAAATCAATATAGAGTATTTCCATGCTTTATCTATTGTCGAGCCCGCTTTGAGGACCTTGCGAATTTTCAAGTACAGCAGTCAAGTTAATGCAGCTAAGCTCTGCACCACTAGATGCAGCTCAAAGGGCCCTTGCCACGTCCCCAAGTTACTTCACTTCATTTGGAAATGTTTTGTGGATCTATTTGAGGTTTAAATGTGCAGTATTTTCATTCTCAGTTCTTTTCTTATTGATTTTCAGTTACTTTGTTTTGATGAGCGACTTTTTGTAAAGTTGACAAATATAAATGGTAGGAAAAGCTTGCCATCGCTTCCTTGTCCAGCAAAGCAGCATGTTTTCAAATCACGAAAGTGCATAGTGGGGTAGACATAATACAATCTTATGGAGTTGCTCTAACTCCTAGTATGTATAGCTGGCAGATACATATTCAGGCTCGAGGTGCCACATTGTAAGCAGCGTACTTGTGCTTCCCTAGCTGGGGCATGATGCAGAAGAAGGCTCTCAAACCAGGTGACTTGTGCCGAAACACATCGACAGACAAGAGCTCATGAGCGGTGCTGTCAATGTGCATCCCTCACCCAGGGGTCCCGCAGGTTCCTGCAAATCCCTCTGGCCTTCAGTCAAATCCTACCACGCCTGGTGTATTCCAAAGAATTGGCTGACAATAAAACAAGCACTGGAAATGTGAATAGATCTGGCATATAACTGAAAGTGCCTCTTCAGTCACTGGTGAGTTTAGGCACGCACTCTGCCACTCATTGTAGCTCTCGTACATTCATTTTCCCTGACTCATGCTTCCACTCACCTATTTACCTAACCACAATAAAGCAGACACATTAACTTAGCAAGCATATGGTTAACTAAGAGTAGAAAAGTATATAAAAGAAAACACGCTGCCTTCTAAACCTGACACGGATATATACTTGCAATATAAAAATAAAATTAAACATACCAGGGGATGACTGTCTTGTACACAGTGTATCATTGTTTTAAAGTTCCAATGATGCTGCCACGTTTAGAAGCAACATGTCTAGGATCTGGGAGCAGTGAAAATAATGATGCACTATGCACAATACCATACCAAGAGGGGTGTGCAGTAAACACTGCCCTGGGTGGCCATTTTCAAATGCTAAAGCGTATAGTGTGTCACTATTGTGCTGATCCAAAAGAGACCAACATACTGCTTCTAAACATTGTGGCTGTCTTGGAACAGTAAAAAAAGATACACTATGGACAATACCACTTCACAATAGTCAGTTTAGAAACAGTGGCCACACAAGATGCAGCATAGCGTAGATGAAATAAGCGGCACGTAAGCTGTCAGTAGGACTTCGAGGGGAGGTGCACTCAGGGCGCTCTTGAAAAGAATGAAAAGGGAATCTATTAAGGGAAAAAATTGAAAACTGAGCACTGGCCACCAGCCGAGCACCGAAGCATACTCATTTTTAGGCTGAAGTGTACATGTGATCTGCCAAACGCTGTTCACCCACGGCATCACAGAGTATGCCATTGCAGGACTAGGCAGAATGTGAATGAATACTCAGATAGAAGAGAGCTGATCCCACGATCCTCCATATACGACGTATATGTGTGTGTAACATTTTCATTTATTTTTTATTACAAGGGCCTGCCAGACAACTATGTATTTCAAGCCGTGCTAAGAGGGCCTAGCAAGGGTTCTCACAGTGCAGATCTCCTAAATCCAGGGATTGTCAAAGTAAGTAACAAACACCAAAATCCTTGCTTACAAGTTAAATCTGTGAGACTCCATGTAAAAAAATGCCTGTCTACATGTATTACCACAGTGTAGTAGCAACCCAACCTTAAAGGCCTATTGGCTTTAACATATGGTTCGCACAAGATAATAAGTCAGGCCTACTGCTGCAATTGTACCTTTTCATAGCAAATCAGTTGGATCTATGGCATCTGATGTATGTTTTCTTAATGAACCAATGAGGCCTATATCCTTTATCTTAAGTTCATCACCATAACTAATTTAGGTCTGCTATGGTAAGCATAAGCTTTCCAACAGGGGGATGATCCAAGTACACAGTCCTACAATTAGAAATATGCTTCAAATGAGGGTTGCCATAACATCCTGCAACCCTTCCTAAGAGGGTCTAACAAAGATTGCCACTGAGCAAATCTCCTACCCCGAAGGTTTCATCAGAGAGTAACTAACAACTGACCACTTATGTATTATAGTAATCTATGAGAATCCATGTAACACAAAACTTATCTACATACTTTAACCCAGTGTAATAACAATCCACCCTTCAAGGCCTCTTAGCATTAACATACGCTTTTCACATAAATAAGTCAGACCCACTGTTTTTGTCAAACTTATCATAATAAACAGATCGGACCTACTGGCCTCTGGCATAACTTTTTCCAATGAGACAATCAAACCTTTAACCTTTATTAATGACTGTTCTCCATAACCACCTTAGGCCTACTGTATTCAGCATAAGCCTTTCCACAAGCAGCTGTCAGCATAAGTCATAAAATTACAAATATGTACATTACATTTGACAAAACAAAAAAGGACCCCTTCTAAAACAGCATAACAAGTATTTTGAACTCTTCTACCAGAACATTTTCTCAGAGGGTAACCAACACCAAAACCGTTGCCTACTATGGTAGTTTGTGATATTCCCTGTAATGACAATCCACAGTTGAAGGCCTATTGGCTTTACCATATGCTTTTTACAATAACTAAGTCAGGCATACTGCCTTTGTCATAACTTTTCATAAAAAACTGATCAGGCCCTTAGCTTTGATAATTGGTTTGTCAGCATAACCACCTCAGCCCTGCTATATTGAGCATAAGCTTTACTAAAAGGCAAACATGCAATCCAAGCCCTCTTTTTCAGCTGAAGAGCACAACTTCTGCACAATCATATTCTGTACTAAAGGAAATCAACACGCTTTCCCTTCAGGTTCCAATTAAGGTCCCAATCGTTACTGGTTTCTGTTGGACCATATTTCCATTCCCATCAGACTAACTATCAGGATAGGGTAAAACATGTCAATGGCAGGCATTGAGGTCTTGCAAGTTGCTTCTTTGAAATCTCTCCTCTGGAGAAAGGGATTTTCTGGAGTGTGGTTTTTAGTGGAGTGTTTGGAAAGGTTTAGGAGAAGGGTCAGTGGCTATCGTTGGCTACACTCGAGGCTTGGATAGAGGTGTTTCTCGGTAGTGCTACAGCTACAGGAGGCCTAAGGCGGGTATAGAGTCATTGTTGTGATCTCACACTAGATCGCAGTGGCGTACCAAAGGCCCCCCCCAGCAACACCCCCCTTGCAGGGGGGGGGGGCTCAAGCTCCAAGGGCCTCTTCTGGCACTGGCAGGCCCCTTACCCGAGAGCTTCGGACTTCGTCCCGAGCGTGGGGTGCCCCCTGCATGTACTTTGCAGGAAGACCCCCTCAAGTTTTGTTACGCCACTGCTAGATCGCTCTGTGTTGCTCAGCCAAGGAGTGCTGCTTGAGATCTCTGCATCTTTGCATTTCTCTAGGGAACCTTAAAGCCCAACATGTTGGGAAGTTTTGGTCAGGGAGAGGAGTGGCATTCATTTATTGCAAAATAAGACAAAGGGGACTTAGAGGGAGTGGACATGAGAGACAGAGGGGCTCAGTCTTGACCAGAGAAAGGCATGGGATTATGGATAGTTTGGTGACCTGGTGGAGTAGCCACGGGGGAGATATGAATGTGTAAATGATCTGTGATTCATGCTTGGAAGCCAATCTAAGCTCATTATCGTGAGCCCTCATACTGCAGGCATGGACACCAGGTGGAGATGCCAGTTGTAGGGGACATGAAACAGGCATGAAAGCATGATGGTGGGTCAGGGACTTAGCGATAAGCAGTGAAGCAGGGACAGTACTTTCTGAATAGTCCTGTAGTACTCTCCACCGAGTTCAGGTGTGTGTAGCAGCTATACGAGGCAGGTTGAGCTTGTGCACAAGCCTCAAGAGTGTAATGGGTCAGAAAAAAGGGCTGATGAACCCACCATGGGAGAGGGTTTGAGGTGGCATGCTATGCCTGGTTAGTAATGGTGACTCCCCCTTTTACCATGCACTTCACTCTGATAAGACACAAGCTTCTCCTGCTGTTGGCCCCTCAAGCACATGGGCCTTGCATGCCAGTGGATGCTAACTATAGCACTGAATGGTAAAAATGTCAGAGCCAGAAAGGGTGAAGGATGCATGCTTGTGGATGTGGGAGATTTAGGGAGAAATGTGTTAGGACGATGATCCTTGGGTGACGGTAATCTGTTCCACTAGAAGGATCCAAGATTTTCAATACTTATCGAGCTAGTTGGATTGATGGCTCCTTCCTAAAGCAGACTCTCCCTATCAATGCATGTCTGATAGATATTACGTCCCCTCACATTTTTCTCTTACCAAATTGTGCACTGAATTATTATATTGCACCACTGTCCAACCCTGATGGTGTCTACACCATCTCCATTTCATGGCTCTCCTTGCATCCTCTTTTCCACCTTTAATTCCATACTGTTCCGTGATTCTCCTGCTTTCTCCTTTCCGCTAGGTCCACCTGCCTCCAAAGGACTCCTCATTACTCATCCGCATTACCTCACCCAATTAAGCACCACATCTCGGATGATAAGAAAAGTGAGTCTCAAGTGTGAGCGAATAAGTGCAAGAGAAAGTGAATGAGTTTGCGTGTAGGTGAGGAGGGTGAAAGCATGTGTAAGCTAAATGTGATTTAGAAGGATGTAAGCTAGATGGGTGTGAGCATGCTCCTATCTAGACTTATTGGATCTTGGATGGACCCAGAACTTAAGTGTTTGATCTGCGTGTTTGTAAGTATTGTTGCTGGTCCATTCACTACCACCTTCCCTGGACACTCATATTTGAGATCAGGCAGCAGTTCTGGAGGGTACGAGTTTCGGGCACCACTGCACAACAGGTTGGTCACACATACTAGGTATTGTATGGGTACTAGGTTTAGTCACACATATTAGGTTTAGTACTAGGTTTAGATTTGAGACCAGCCAGACAGCAGTTTGACAAGTGCATGCATACGTAAGGGAGGGGCCTGCATAGCCTTTCCTTGTACTCATCTCTGAACAGACATATGGCTTTCAGAAGTGGGTGGTCTATAGAGCATCTGTGCCACACTACAGTACCTATCAGGCAATGCAATGGATTTTCTAAATTGTGCTCTATTCACACTGACTGCTTACACTCTGCTAACAAAGAAGTGTTGAAGCTTCCAGCCTTCTCCGTTCTCTGGGCACCCTAACCTGCCTTGGGGCTTATTCATTCTAATCAAAGGCCTACCTCTCCACTTCAAAGAGAAATTTCTCAAACTGGTCACCCATCTGTCATACCCCCACTAGGTGCAAGAGGAAGTGTGGGCAGCAGAAAGGTCTACATTGAAGTCCTTTATCCGCTGGGTCTAGTCTTCGGATTGTGGGGGAGGATGTCAGGCCATTCAACCTGCTATCCCTTGACTGATGCCATAATGGTACCCTTTCCCCTTCTCTCCTCACAGCTACCTGATAAGTCCTGGAGTCATGTTTTGTGACCTTGGAGGTTCCTGCATTTGTATTTTCCAACTCCTGCGGATAATGAGCTCACAACAGCTATAAGCGGCTGGAAACAGGAGCAATATTTCTTGCAGTGCTTTTTCACAGCTGTACTTGAAAGGTTTGCGGCCAGATCTCTTGGCTCAGGTAAAATGAAATTACAGTCAATAGGGATGATTTCTGGACCATCTGAACTGGATGAATAACTCCCAGTTTATGAAACATTGAAGTCATTTTGTTGCATTTGCATTGACAATTTAAAATCAAAATAGATTAGGGATTCACCTTTTAGGAAATTGCCACATGCATGATATTTATAGTTTGCTCTAGAATCAATTACCAATGTTTGCTTTTAAATAAGGAGCAGGCCACAAAAAAGCTGCCATCTGCCTATGCAGTAAGGCACTTTGGAGCTGTGTCTACTGAAACATGGAGGTTTAGCGTAACTTGCATGCTTCACTTTTGAACATTATGCACCTGGTCCTTAGGAGCCTGAAGGCACACTTTACAGATGACTTGTTTAAGGTCAGAGCAAGACTAAAGCATGATAGAAACACTGTTACTCTGATACATTAGCAGCCCAGCTTGCCCTGCACTGCTACAAAACACTAGCCAGTGCCCCTGCTTCAAAGAAAGTCATGTGACTGGTGACAAAACAGGGAGCAGCCCACACTGGGATTTGACATTTATGCCACCACCACATGTGTTGCACAGTTTAACTGTAAACTTACCTACATGTCAAAGATGTCACTTGGTGCTGGTAAAATATATACCTTGTACTACGGGTGAAACACATGCAGTGGGAGACTGGCCGGTAGTATCCACCTGTCCAGAGCCAAAATAGGCTAGCTATTCAGTATAGAAAATGAGGAAGCCATGTAAAAAGATGGGCTTTTCTACAGATGACCATAATTGTGAATAGTATTCCGAGATTTGATCTTATGCTTACTATGCCCCTGGCTGTCGGCTGCAATGAGTCCAAACAAGGCCAAAAACGACGTGGGGTTGCTTGTGCTCCTGTTGAAAGCGTACAAGGCCTAACATTTCAGACTGGTCTGTTCCTATTACAGCAGGACCAAAGCTGATTTCAAGATAGTTTTTTCCGCTCTGTAGAGGCAGAGTGGGCAAAAAAACAATGGACTGGAATGTGGCCCATAGTAGTTACTAGTGTCTGAAATAATTCATGAGAATCACTCATCTTTTTTAGGTCGAGCATTCGAGACCTCTTGTATATACTTTAGTATATACTTATATACTTTAGTATATACTTATATGTGTATGTGCATTGTGGGCTCTGGAGTAGCCCTAGGACTTGTCTGCTTCCGCTTAGGTACTTTTTTTTCTGTTCAACTGCCTCTATTCAACTGTCTTGATAGAACACGACCAGCAGAGGTCAGTAAAATACCAGAATTGCTTTCTGCTGAGGGACTTTCTTTTTTTAATTTTTCTGGCAACTGCCTCTATTTAACTTACTTGATAGAAAACGACCAGCAGAGGTCAGTAAAATACCAGAATCACTTTAGCATTATCTAGATTCCAGTCCATAGAAATTGTCTTCCACGAGCACCCGTAGACAATAATATTTTTTTCAAATCTTGTATTTTCAGTGATATGACCACCGAAGGCCCTGATTTTATATTAAAAACAGAGCTTTGGACTATACCATTTTCCGCTGAAAGGCAATATTTCTCTCCATGTGTTCCCATACCTGGCGTGTCACGCAGTTTGGTGCTTACTTTCCCTCCATGTTAAAGAACAGTAGATGTTTCAGCACCCAGGCTAATGTGCTGCAGGCTAGGCTAATGTGCTGCATACATATAAGGTCCCAAAGGCGAGACAGATTGCATTGCAAATGCTTGTTTACTTTTAGCACACCCATGGCACATTTCAAAGAGAACATTTGCAAAGATCTGACAAGAGAACGTCCTGCTCAGTTTGAACCTCTACTTCTATAGTTATCCCCCAGGACTGGTGGTGGCGGTTTTTGGCTAAACCACATGGCATAAGTAAGTGAAGGTCTGCCAGTGAAGCCTTTTTTGCCCCGGTGGAACTTCTATCCTGGGACTGGAGGGTGCAGAAGTTCCTGGGACTGAGGAAACTGTTGCCTGCCCATAAGAATTCCAGCTGACCAGTTGTTAATGGACATTTCCTGTGGCCACAGGGTTGCAGGAGGAAAGGGAGAGGAGCGTTCACAGGTCAGTGACCAGAAGAGGCAACCTGAGGTTCTGGTATCACATGGGCAAAAAGGGTTGATACATTGTGACAACAAGAATCTTGGGGTCGTTGAGCAGAAGAGAACAGAGCCAGAGCAGATTATCTTAACACTGTAAAGCTCATTATAAAAAGTAATACATTCATTTCTTAAGGCCATTACTCCAGAATAAAGCGGAGAGCATACAGTCTGTAAAGCACCAAGAAAATTATTTAGTTGTATAAAGAAAACACGAGGAAGCGTGACTTATAAAACTGTACTTAAAATAAACCACAGACCATCAGAAGCGAGGCACAAGAGACCTATCATGTGTACAAAGAAGTAAAAGTGGGAGAGGCAGGAAATCTAATGAACAAGTTACCTTCTGTAAAGCCTTATCTGGCAAAAACTCTATCTAGCCGCAGGTTTCTTACCTTAGAATTATCCCCAGGCGTCAGACGGGATCCAGACATTTTTCTTGAGCAGTACTCCTGAGCAGCAGTGAGTGGGGTCGTTCAGCATCACGAGGCTACGGCGGCAGAGTCTGTGCCGGAAGTGCCATGCGCAGTGCCTCTAGAGGCAGCACCCTAGCATGCTGACATCACTTACTTTTCTCAACTTTCCGTGCCAGAAGCACAGAGCCACGAAGTACACTGGTGTGGAAAACTAGGGCCCAGAAAGAAAAAAGCACTGTCACTAGAAATCCGTTTGCAGAGGGGGAGGATGAGTGGGTCAGTAAGTAATCTGCAGCTAGACAGAGTCTCTACCAGATAAGGTATTACCGAAGGAAAGTAACTTGTTCATCTGATAGAGACTTCTAGCCACAGATTCCTTACCTTAAAATAGATACGCAAGCAATACCTCCCCGGAGTAGGGTCTGCGGACCAATTTCACATGAGGAAGTCATGCAGGATCGAACAGACAAAGTACCCATCCCTACGGTCCAGACTGTCAGGCAGTAGTACTTGGTAAACGTAAGCAGGGAAGCCCACATTGCTGCCTGGCAGATGTCCAGATCCGGAACTCAGCATGCTATTGCAGTGGTTGCAGCTTTAGATCTGGTGGAATGAGCACGCAAACCCTCAGGGGGTTGCTTCTTAGCCATTGTGTAGCAGATTTTGATACAGAGCCCGATCCATCATGAGATGGTCTTCTTCTGTACGGCCTGTCCTTTCTTTGCTACAACATACCCCATGATGAGTTGGTTGTCCACTCGGAACTCTCTTATGCGGGCAAGGCAGAACGACAAAACTCTTTTTGGGACGACGGCAAAGTCACTCCTCTTCCTTGGAGGGAGCAGTGAAAGTAGGCAGAGTGGTGGATTGGCCTACTTAAAAGGGAGCTCTCATACAAAGCACCAGTGTATCTGGGTAGATGTTCAGATAAGGAAGCTTGGAGGACAACGCCTGAAACTCACTGACCCTCCAGGCAGATGTTATAGCCACGAGAAAGGCCGACTTGATGGTAAGGAGCCAGAGTGGACAATTGTGCAGGGCCTCGAAGGGAGCACCAGGAAAGTGAGGTAAAGAATGAGGTCCCACTGGGGCATAATGAAAGGGAAAGGTTGGAACAAATGGTGCAGACCTTTCAAGAACCTATTTACAATAGGCGATTTGAAGAGGAATGGCTGGTCAGGCAACCGCAAAAAAGCAAAAATTGCAGAGAGATAGCCCTTTAGAGTGCGTAGAGCAGAGACCTGCTGGGCAAGAGAAAGGATGAAAAAGAGAGCCTGTGAAAAGGTGGCAGAAAAGGGGTAGATCTGTCGTTCTGTACACCATGCCACAAATTTTCCCTAACGGTAGGCTTATACCATCTTGGTGGAGGGACACACCGGGCTGCCAAGATAATTTACAGACTTCAGGAGGAAGGTTGAAAGCAGTCAACTGTCGCCACTCAATCTCCATGCAAGAAGGCGGAGCTTTGAAAGGTTCAGGTGGAGTACCCTTCTCTGCTGCTGCGACAGAATATTCTCCCGAAGGGGCAGCGTGATCGGAGGACCGATAGCCATGCTCAACAGCTCGGGATACCAGCCTCTCTGCGCCTAGTCCGGAGCCACAAAGATGACTTGGGCCCAGTCGTTCCCAATAATCTTGAGAACTATGGGCAGGAGTGATATTGGTGGAAAGGGGTATAGGAGGCCGGAGCTCCACTTGAGACAAAAAGCATCTCAGAGCAAGAGCCGCCTTGGAATCTCCAGCGCGAAGAACTGCCAACATTACACCTTGTCGGCGGTGACAAATAGATCTAACCAAGGGTCTCCCCACTACTGAAAGAGACCTTGCACCACCTCCGGATGGAGATGCCATTCGAGATCCGCTAGGCATCTGCTGTTGAGTCCATCTGCTATGGGGTTCAGAGAACCTGCCAGATGTTGAACCACCAAGGAAATGCCCTGACATTCTAGACATGTCCAGGGATGCAGGACCTCTTGACAAAGGGTCGTCGACCTCACCCCGCCCTGTTTGTTGCAGTACCACGTGGTGGTGGTTTTGTCCGTGAACACCTTCACTAGCCTCCCCTTGATGGAGAGTAAAAAATGCTATCAATGCCAGCCGGATAGCCTGTAGCTTCATAAAGTTGATTTGGAGTCCGGATTCCGCCAGTGACCAGAGGCCTCTGATCTCCACCTCTCCCAAATGGCAGCACCATTACAGGAGTGACACATCTGTCCCTACTGCCAGATCTTGTTGGCGAAGGGAGAGGGGTCTGTCGCTGACCCAGTCATGGTTCGTTAACCACCACTGCAGATCCTTTGCAGTTCCCTCCGCCTGGACCATGTCAGAGAGATTCCCCTGATGCTGCACCCACTGGAACTTCAGGTCCCACTGCAGAGCCTGCTTATGCCAACAGTCATGTGTCACAAACAGGATGCAGGAGGCCTTGAGGACCCAGCAGCCTCAGAGTCAGTCTCAATGAAATCCAGATAGAGAATGAAACATCTGTATCATAGCCTGAATATCCTGGACTCGCCGTTCGCTCTGATGAAAGGGAGCATCTGAGAGGGAGTCAGGTGTGACTTCGGCACGTTGATAGTGAACCCCAGTGAATGCAGGAGGTGCGCCGTAGTCTGGAGGTGCGAGCCCGCCTTCAACAGCCAGTCATCGAGATAGGGGAAGACTGGCACCCCAGATCGCCGCAGATAAGCTGCAACCACGCCATCAATTTGGTGAACACCCGAGGGGCACTGGTAAGGCCAAAAGGGAGCATGGCGAACTGAAATTGCTGGTGACCTACCATGAGCCACAGATACCATCTGTGGGAAGGCAGAGTGAATGTAAAAATACACATCCCGCAAGTCCAATGCTACCATCCAGTCTCCTGGGTCCAGTGCAGGCAGGACCTGAGCGCAAGTGAGCATTTTAAACTTCTCCTTCTTGAGGAAGAAATTGAGAGAGCGCAAGTCGGGGATAGGACAAAGACCTCCGTCCTTCTTGGGCACCAAAAAGTAATGGGAATAGCAATCACAGCCTACTTCTGGCGTCAGCACCCTTTCTATGGCTCCCTTGGCCAAGAGAGCCATCACTTCCTGGCAGAGAAGGAATAGGTGGTCCTCCGTCAGCCTGTCGCAAGCAGGTTCCATAGAGGGAGGGGTAGACACAAAGAGGAGAGAGTAGCCCCTTCACACGAGCTGCAAAGCTCACCTGTCCGATGATATGGACCGCCAGTGGGGCAGGTGATGGCGAATCCTGCCACCCACTGGGTGGCGATGATGGTAACAGGGCAGATTAGGAGAGTTTGGAGGCTACGTCTCCCTGGGGGAGGGGGCGGTCTGCCCTGTGGGGGGATGGACTGACCCGACCACTAGCTGCCCGAACCACTGGGTCAGTAGGTATCACGTCTTCGGCCACGCAGAGGCTGTGAAGCTTGTGCTCCACAGTGGTTGGGTGGGTACAGACATGCTGAAAGCCCCTTCCGTGGCCACGAAAGGAAGATTGGGGGGGAGGGGGTGAGGGGCCATTGAAAGGCCCAAAGACCTGGCCATAGCCCTGCTGTCCTTAAAGCGCTCCAGGGCTGAATCCGCCTTGTTTCCAGCGAGATGGGAGCCATCAAAGAACAAGTCCATAAGCGATGCCTGGATAGTCCCAGAAAAGTCAGTCGTCCTCAACCAGGTGTGGCATCGTAAAGCCATTGTTGATGAAACTGCTCTGCCCACTGAGTCGGTCATGTCTAGTCCACATCGAATCGTGAACTTCGGTGCATCCCTACCGCCGGCAACAGCCTGGAAGAGTAAGGCCCAGGCCTCCTCCGAGCTGTTGGCAGCACCTGCACAACCATATCCCACGGAGCATGGGAATAGCAACCCAAAAGGCTCGCAGTGTTCATGGACTACAGTGCCAGGCTAGTGGAAGAAAACATCTTCTTGCCGAAGTTATCCAGCCTCAGTAGATTCTCGATCCAGTGGTGCGGGTGGGAATACGCCAGGATTTACGTGGGAGGTGGAGACTTGGACCAAGGTTTACGGGATGGGGTGTTGGGTGAGGAAGTTTGGGTCCCCAAGTGCAGAGCGGTAACGGCGGGAAATCATCCTATTCATAGAATCCCCTGTGCTGGGCTTGGACCAAGTCCCAAGCAGGATGTCAGTAAGTGCCTAATTAAAACGGAGAAGTGGTTCTGATGGGGACACTCCTGGCTGAAGCACTTCTGTCAAGACATTTGACTTGACTGCCACCGATACCATCTGTGGGACCTCAGCCGCCCTCCTCACCACCATCGCGAAGGAAACTCCTTTCTACGTACCCACGGTAGGAAGAGAAAGCATATCAGTCTCTGGAGAAGTGTCCAGTCCACTGGCTTCACCCAGATCCTCACATCAGTCCAATGTGTCATAAGGCTAGTATTCATCAGGGTCCAGCGACCCCTCCCACTCCTCCCCGAGTCCTAGCCCACAAGAATAGGGCTCAGGCTCCGGCCTGGAAGGCATGGCTCCAATTGGCGCCAGAGTCGGGCGATGCCCCTTTGGCTCCGTGTCGGAGTAGAGGATACAAATGGGGATGGTGCCCCCGGTTGGTGCCGGCGGCGCCTGGGGCGTCGGTCTAGGGACCAGCTCTTGGGAAGGTCGAGATGCATGACCGGCACCTGAGCCGCCAATGTGGATCCAGTAGGGGCCCCTCCCGAACCCACAGGCCCGAAGGCACGCCGGGGGAAATAGGTCACCTAAATTTGAGGTGCATAGCCTCATAAAATAGTTTTAGTTGCCGGGGGTCGCTCCAGCTCCTGGAAATTCGTGGAGGCGCAGAGCCGGCCCAGGCACTGGCTCAACCGCAGAGCCAGGCCTCGAGTGACGCTTCCTCATCGGCCGACGGACATTGTGAAGTCGAAGCACGCTTCGACTTCTTCTTCTTGTGGCGGGACTTACCAGAATGGCCCGACGACTTTGAGTGCGACAAGGATCTTGGACTTCGCGACCGCTCCCGGGACCTTCCTCTCAGCTGGTATCTGGATCGTTGTGGCGTCGCATGTCGAGCTGTTAGGACCTTGAGGGATCGCTCCATCAAGACCTTCCGGTGCATGGCGCAGTAATCGGAGCAGGCCTTCGGGTTGTGGTCGCACTTGAGGCACCAGAGGCAAACAAGGTGCAGGTCCGTCACCAACATCGAGAGCTAGCAGGCGCTGCAGGGCTTAAAGCCGACCTTCAAAGATTACATTCCTGCCATAGCAGGAGGAAAAAACCTAAGTAAAATGTTGGAAAAACGTAGTCAAAAACTGACTAAGGGGTAGCTCTGACTGGCGCAGAAAGAAAAGAACTGATGTCAGCGCGCTGGGGTGGCACCTATATGGGCACCGCACACGTCACTTCTGGTGCAGATGACACAACATGGAGCTGAACGACACCACCTAACGGCATGTAGGGGTACTGCTCAAGAAAAATTTCTGGATCCAGTCTGATGCCTGGGGATAATTCTACGGTAAGAAATCTGCGACTAGAAGTCTCTATCAGATAAAGACAGTGAACTCCTTAATACTTCAAACACATTAAACAGTGTCCCAAAATCAATGGAGACCAGTGCTGGAACCAGAGACAGAATGGATAAAGGAGCAGAAGTGGCACCATAACATGTTTTTTACAGAAAACAAGCATGCTGAAAGACAGAGACACCCAGAGGGTAAATCCATGCCTGCCATGGACAAAATTACTAGCCTTAGGTATCTCCAACATAAAATAATACAACATATTACTCATTTTCTTTTTGTTCCACTAATAGCAGCGCAAACACTGGCCAAGGTAAGGTGTGTCAGTGTCAGTGTCAGCATGAGTGAAATACACACAATGTATGGTTTGAGAAACAGCTATCATGGGTTTGCTTAGTGCAATGGATATAAAATGTGGTAACATTTGATTTAGGTGAGGAAGTGAAAGGCCCATAGGGTGGAAGCGATGGAGAGGAGGGAGCAGTGTGAAGCCCAGAGGCAGGGGCTCCCTGCTCCCAGTGGAGGGGTTACAGTGATGCAGGCAGTGTCAGGGCCAGTGGCTGAAACCGGGTGGAAAGGTAAGAAGTTGCATTTGCCTCCTGGTGGTGTGGCTAGGGTACAGCAGAAAGGCCCATCATGAAGAACTGTCTGTACCCTGAACATTGCGTGGTTCAGTGTGTCAGAGCACGCGGTTAGAATCAGGTCTAAAGGGGGCTGGGGGTGTCATGGTTTTCTTTCATACCTGCCACTGCTTGTTTACGGACCAGGTTCAAGTGCGCCCTGTAATCTCTGGTCTACACCACACAATAATGGCTTTGTTTACTTCCAGCTTGTTTATGTACTGATTAGACTGAGTGGGTCATGGGCTCAGATACGCAGCACAGTCAATTTAATAGGTAAAAGAAGCATGAAACATAGCACGGGAGTACAAAGGGATCACGTGATCAGCTGATTTCATCAAGGATCATTATCCTGTTTGAAGGTAGGGATTAGTACTGACGTTAAAGCACATCCAACATTCGATGTAGGAGCACATGAGACAGATGGTATCCCAGCCTGCACGAAGCACCAATCACCCGCATGAAACTTATCGCGAGAACCGCATGTCGATACAGCACCCTCCACGCTGCCACTACTGCACAGAGTCCACCTCAGCCGCTCTCACACCAATCAATGAGTCTGGCACAGGTCATCAAGAACTGGATATTACAGGGCTACTTTATACCCTGTAAGGAAAACACTGCAACTTGCAACGCTAAATGACTTCCAGCTGTCGGATTCGCCCAAAAAATGAACAGAGCTACCAATGTAGGCAGCAGTGCTTGCAGCTAGAAGTTAAATAAACACATCAGACGTAAATTCACGTTTAGGAACATCTGGGTTGAGATAACATTTGGTTATATTAGCTTTCAATGAAGGTCTAAGGTTTAAATTATTAATAGTGATACAAACTTGTGTTTTTATAGAACATTTCCTACCGAAGATTAGGCCTGCTTCACATCACTATGAATACTCATTTATTGACCTCAGGATCGTGAAATTCGGCGTTGTGTTGCCCAGATAAAACTGTGAAATGAAGCAGGTCACACAACGATCGCAGCAGACAGCAGCGTATCACAAAGAGAAAATTCATTTTTTTGTGTTTTGATTGATTCGGGAATTATTAGGGTTTTTTCGACACAGAGGTCTTGATTTAAGGTTATGTTAAAGTGTGGTGTTTGGGTTCTAGTTAGGGTTGAGGTATGAGCTCGGTATAGGGTCAGCATAAGCGTAGGTAGGAAGAATGAGTAGAGTTTGGTTTACATATGTGCCAAGGGGTTTAGTTTTATTTGGTTTACGATTAGAGCTTCACTCAACGTGAGAGTTAAATTTGTATTTGAAAGTCGTGCAGAAAATACGTTTTTAATTGTTGCATTGTAAATTTAAGCTAGAGAATAGGGTGCTTATTGTATGCACATTTGATTTAACTGATCTTATGTTTGTGTGGACCACGCCACAGTGAGCGTTTAGCACGATACAAATATTAAATACAGAATCCCATTTGGGAACATCAAGTTTATTTCAAACATTGTAGGAAGAATGGAGACATCTATGCAACGGAAGGTCACCTAAGATGGTAGGATTCTCACAGATCGTCTTACGAATATTGGTAACACAAATATCACCCACTGGAGTTAACAACACAAAATGTACACCCACTAGGAGGATTTGTTTGTAAACGATACTCAGGACACAATTATATTTTTTGCTAAAGATAGTCAGGCATACAACCACTAAAAATGAATTCCCCATAAAGACCAACGCAAAGAAAGACTCCTTGTCTCACTCAACCATGACTAAAGAAAAAGTTGTTGTAGAAAAAGTTGATTTTGCTCTTTACTGTAATCCCGACCACAGTTCACAATATTTGAGAACTCTGCATTTGTATCTTTGCCTCTGGAAATCAGAGTTCCTGTAACACTGGAAAAAACACAATTCCCTCACCAATGTATTGTTCAAATTGAAAACCACATGGCCCAGTTCAAGAGCCTGGGCATCTCAATACACCAATATGGTAATGGCATACAACTCTATCTGACAGCAAAGAAAGAACAAACATTATGACTCGGATTGCCAGGTGACTATCAATGATAGATAGCTACAATGCTGCGAAAGTAAAGACAACCCTCACAGCAATAGAGTTTTACTCATTATCAGCTTCCGTTTCTACTCTCTGCCTTCGAAAATTGTTCACCGTTCTCAGAGCTAAAAGATCTCACAACTACCATTGGGGTCAGTGCAAAATCTCCTGCTTTCATACAGTATTGCAAATTACACGGAGATCTCAACATCAAAAATATAGTAAAGTGGCTAAAAGACATTTTTGGTAGACAACCGTGTAAACATTGAGCTCGGTGCTATATTTATTACTACAAAGGGTGCCTCTTTTTCTTTGCAATATGAGGTCTATATGTCGAACCACTTCAAACACAACAATTCATTAGTAAGAAGTAAAATAACAGGGTATAAGTGGCATAACATTTTTGTCAAGAGAGGTTTCTCCGTTTTACCATATTACTTTTTTCTCATTGTAGTAATAGAAAAGGACAATGTAAGAAAATGTGAATGAACAAACACCAACTGTGCTGCTGCAGGCATACTTGTGGAATGAAATTTCATAACAAAGTGTTCATTAATACATTACCCTCAGAGGACAATGGACGTATGACTTAAATCTGGGGTGGGTTATTGAGAATCTGCGCCCCTCTATAGCATTCTGGAACACGCTGAAATTGTCCCTGATGGGGAATATATCACTCATAAAGATGGTGCTCCCACCCCGATGTTTGTATGTGCTGCACTATTTATGAGATACCGAAGAAGGTGTTCCGGGAGCTTGACCGCTTGCTGGTGGAGCTCCTTTGGGCTGGTAAATGCAGCGAGAATGGGACAAGGGCGACATTGAGGTCCCTGATCTGGAACTTTATTACTTAGCAGCGCATCTACAGCATTGGCTGGATGGGGAACAGAATTGGGGGAGGGCCCTAATGGATCACACTCACAATGGTCATCAGTGTTGCTGACGCACAGTGGTGTCATGCCTGAGGAATTTCCACATCTGATTTGTCAGATGGGCCGGTTGTGGGAGAGAGTGGTGCGGTGGGTAATAGGCAGAGCGCATATGCGCCAGAATTTGATATATGGATAGTGCGCCCTTTTGAGCAGATGTCCCGAACGATGGCAGTGGACCGGTGGCAGGAGGGAGTTCGTATTAGGCTGTTGAGTTTGTCGCCGGCGGGTCGCTTTGCAACCCTGATGGATGCGATGGAGAAGTTTGATCTAGGGAGAGGTCAATTTCTCCAATATGCCAAAATAGCAGCCACAGCCCAACAGCTCTGGCCGTCATTCCCTGAGGCCCTTGAGCCTACGCAAATTTGGTGACACTTCTTTCTAAGGCGGGCGGACGTAAGTTCATTACACATATCTACTGCGTGCTCCGTGCTGATAGATGTTTGACTCCGCTCCATGTGGAGGAAATCTGGCAGCGCGACAGTGGAGTGACCTTTGACCCTAAAGATTGGACAAAGATACATGCAGCAGTATGTAGGGTCTCCATTAGCGTATGATTTAAACTAATTCCATTTTACATGGTGCACATGACATATCTCTCACCTAAGAGGCTACACACGATCTACCTCTCCAGATCACCGGGCTGTCCTAAATGTGAGGCCAGTCAGGTTGATTTTCTGCATATGGTGTGGCAATGCCCGGTTAACATGTTATACTGGACCGGGATACTACGCCATCTTCAAGGGGTGATTTGATAGAAGGTGATGTGTACAATTAAACAGTGTGTGTTGGGCCTCCTCCCCGATAACCCAAAGAAGAAACTGAGCTGCCGTTTTATGATGTTAGGGTTAATAGTTGCTAAGAGGCGGATATGGATCAGCTGGCTCAGCCCTAGACCCCCTAAACATGAGCACTGGTGCAGGGATTAACTCGAATGGGCTGGAGCAGAGGAGGCAAAACCCGTAGAGATGACAGGGTTGAAGACGACTTTCTGTCCTGGGGGATTATGGTACAAGCAGTGCTGTAGTCTCCCAGTGAGGCTACAACAGAGGTGACAGACCGAGAGGCTGTGGAAGTGGTTGAGACCGGCGAGTGGAGTGGATCAGTGGTGCGCATGAAGTGACACTCAGGGTCTGTGTGACCTTCTCACGATGTACACAGAGGAACGCAAATGCCCCATTAATAGCAGTTTAGTAGGCGAACGGAATCAGGGGGTGGGGAATAGCGGGTGGTTATGTTTGAAATGTTGATGGTCATTACAGGATAATCCTTTGTGTTCTATTTTTATGCAAGAAGATGCTGTATTGGATTGGACTTTTTATCTTTCCCTCTTGTCTTACGACTGCCTGGTGTCATCATGAGATGGATACGGATCCTGCAGCACGGGGAGGGTTGGAGGATGGTGAGTTCACTAGGTAATGCTTTCCAGTATGTTTACAAGACGTAAAGCGGCACAGTTGTGTAATGCTTTTTTTGACGATAATTGTGGCTGGTTTTTTTCTTGCGCTTTGAAATGACAATAAAGAAATTTACCCCAAGAAAAGTGTTCGTTAAACTGGCTAAATAACCATTCCTTACTCTAATCATGTTCGAAATGACAACTATGAAATATAATCCCCAAAACGTATGCAATGTTTACATGTTATAAAAGAAACTTAAAATTCAGGTGCAGCATCTGCCCTCAAAGTCACTGCTCTGAGGATGATGATAATGATGCAATACAGCGTTAAAAGCTGCCTTACTAGGGCATCCCTGTGCGAAACATTATTGCAGTTACAGTGGTACAAAGAAAAAGCCAACTCTTCAAAGCCTTTTGAAATCATGTGAAGCTCTCCTCTAAAGGTAGATAAAAAGGAAGAAACTTCTGTAACTTTGGTGCAAGGTAAGAAAAGGCTCTGCCACCCAAACAAGAATTCTGTATGCATGTAATTCCAAGTAACTATGCCTCAGAGGAGCACAGGGAGTGTCTAGAAGCAAAGCAAGAAGGTCTGAACAGAATAAATAGAGGACCTTGTTTGTGAAAGGCCCTATGGCAGTGAACCTTACCCATTACATCTACTCAGAGAATGTTAATAAAATTAAATAAGATAAGCATATTAATTAAGTGTGTACACATTAAAAATCAAAATGTAATGTTGAAGATTTCAACACGGTCTGTACATGTGAAGGAATTTGAAACTGCACTAGTATGAACCAACAAAAGGAGAGGATACATTAGGAGCAAAAAAGACAAAGTGATATGCTAGAGCCCAGAACATCACTTTCTCTTTCAGAAATAAAAACACATTTTTAAAGCGCCACCCTTCCCATTAAAATTAAGATTTTGATATTTGCATTTTTTTGTCTGTGATTTAAAGAAATTAATTCATAGTTTGCTTATTTGTTTGATGTATAATTGTTTCTATAGCTTTGTGCATTTTTTTTTAGGTTCATACTGTACAAATTGCTTAGGCCGGAGTCCCCAGGTTCCAATACCGATACAGTGGGATCCAGAGAATTCAAACGGTTAAGAACCGCTGCCCTACGGCAGAAACGAATATTTAAGACTAAGACGCTGCTGAACTCCAATCAATGTAAATTCTTTAGATGGAATGAAATGGGAATTGTATAGGCAGGCTGAGCAGTAACCTTGAGAACGTCTGGATTTGTTGTAGGCGTTGGGTTGGTTTCTTTGGCTTTGACATAGCTGACCATAAGCTAGACCTATCTGCCAGATAAAACCTTTGCACGCATACAAGGGTTTACATTCAATCAGAACTATCAGCACATAAAAACAGACATATACTTCATTGTTCTTTGTCCTAAGAGACCTATCTGTGCCACAAATAACAGTAAAAACCTGCAAGCACCTACCCACCCTCCCTGCCATCGAGAAATATCATGCTTAACCAATCATTGTACCAGGCTTTGTGCGCTTGGGTCCAAAGGGCTGACTGGAGCACCAAGGCGCCATTCAACTACCATCAGCCAGGAAGGAATGACTGCTTCAGCAATTGCTCATAAACGTGGTGATGTTTAACAAAAAAAACACTACATAAATAACAAATATATTCACCTGGATTGCCTTGATCACAAACCACCTGCATTCTAATCTTCAAGATTCATTCATTGTTTGCACAAAAGACCAACATTCTTCCTAAAGCTAAGTGTGTGTTTGCTATATGAGAGCCTCCCTCTTTCAAGTCTAAAAATCAACTCGCAGGGCCAGAAATCATCACAGGTGCTTCCATGTACCACTTGTAAACCTGTTGTGTAAAATGGGGGCGCAAAGAAATCAACCTACTTCTACTACTACATCAATGTAAGTATTCATATCTGTAAAAACTGCTCCCCCCACACATGTTCCAATTATCACACGTTATTATACAATTTCTGTCAAGTCTGTCGCTTTCGCTCTGATTAGGTCGAGCCTGGGCAGCGCATGCGCTTCTCTGCGAGGCATGCTGTATTTGAGTATGGACTTGAAGCTCCGCCCACTCTCCGCCCATATTTTTCATTGGCTTGTGTCATTGTTCTTTGTAAATGCTGGCTTCTGATTCGTTAATAGGTATAGACCTCTGCCCTTGTCTAACAGATTCTCAGCTCTTAGACAATGCAGTGATATAGATTGACTGCACCAGGGCGCCGAACCATGTTCTAAACAAAACTTTTCCCTTGTCGATAAAGGCTTAATGTCAACACTAAATTCGCAGGCCTATAATTTGACTATAGTTTCATGGAACATTGCGGGCATTAACTCGAAATTGGATGCTAAGATATGGCCTGAATTTTTTAACAAGTGTCAAATTATTTGTATACAAGAGACTTGGCACACAGAACCCTTTTTATTGATGGCTTCTCAACAATTGATACACAAGCAATTCCATCACGAAGTGGAAGGGCAAAGGGAGGCCTAGTTGTTTTACTTTCAGTTACATGCCCGCTGACATTGAAGCAAGTTTATACTGACTCACCTTATTTTCAGTTTCTGTGGTTAAATACTATTGATCATCAGTGTTTTGTGATAATTAATTTCTATAATAATGTCTTCGACAGTAACAGAAATCAAGTAATTTTATCCCTTGAGAAGGAGCTTGATCTGTTTTTAAAACAGATCAAGGGTGATTACTTTTGATCTGGGTTGGAGATTTCAATAGCAGGAAATGTGACATACTCGAAGGGAAGTACTGTGGATATGAGAATGAGTTCGGAGAAAGCTACACCCATTTCCCACATAATACCTATGGGGAATCAATTAACTGGGCCTTGTATAAATATAATCTGGAAGTAGTGGACCAGACGTTATACGAGGGACAAGTGCAGTTACCCACTTTTGAAGGGCAAGGCCATTGCTCCATAATCGATCATATATTAATCTCGGCTCATGGTCAGAATCAGATAGTAAAAATGGAGGTGGAAAAAAGCTGTCTAAGCGACCATAACCCAGTATTCTTAACTGTCAGATTAATTGATATCCCTTGTGGAGGACCGTGCTTAGCACCAAGCATAAAAACTCAGGGAGAAAATGGCACGTCGATTAGATGGTCCGGGATAAATCAGATTGATTTTGTAGAGAGATTATTGATTGATTGTAAAAACGATATAGAATTATGTACAAAGGGGGATTCATTAAATGAAGATATCATTGGGGCTTTCTGTAAAATAACCGCAGCGATTTCCCAGGGTCTAAAAATTAAGAAGAAAGAGAAAAAGAAAAGATAGTTAGTTGGTTTGACTCAGAATGCACGGAGGCAAACCACCTATTAAAGAATGCTTTAAAAATTAGACCAAAAGACACTGAACAGATCAAAAACCGGAGGACGATATATAAACAGACAGTGGCAAGAAGAAAGAGGGAGATTCAAAGTGAAGCATGGGAGAAGCTCACACAGGCAGCGAATACTAGGGACTCCTCCCTTTTTGGAAAACGATAAACCACCCCTATTTTAAAGATAGTAGTGCTGTAAAAATTGAAAGCCTAGTACAACCCCTAGAATGGATTAACCATTTTATGAAGGTTTTCAACATAGATAATGAAATCCCTGTCTTAACAGCATATAGTGATCCAATATATATTTCTGAATTTGATGATAACAATATTTTTATAAATTTTGATACTTTCAATTTGGACCCCATTACTGTAAATGAAGTTACATCGGCCTTAGAAAAAAGTGCAAATGGAAAGGCGCCTGGTGTCGATGGTGTCCCCATAGACATTTTTAAACTTAATGTGGGTTTGTGGGGTCCATTGTTACAAAATGTGTTTAACACTATTGCTGAAGGTTTGATTCCAAGAACATGGACGGAAAGTATTATTGTCCCGATCTTCAAAAAGGGCAATAGGAAAGACCCCAAATGTTATCGCCCAATCTCCCTTCTCGATACAACATCTAAAGTAATGGGCAGGATATTGCTGGAGAGACTGGAATTGTGGGCAGGAGAGAATAAAATTCTTACTGAAACACAATACGGTTTCAGAAGGGAGATAGGGACAATAGAACAGTGCATTAATTTGCACCTCCTTATTTCTAAATATACAATTACGAAAAAGGGTCATTTACACCTTTGTTTCGTTGACCTCACAAGTGCCTTTGATTTAGTAAATCATTCAAAACTATGGCAAACGTTGATTAATATGAGGGCACCAAATGACATTGTGAATTATCTTTCACAACTGTATAGCCGTTTGAGTACTAGAGTGCGTTATGGGGTAGGAGGAGAGTGTACATCAAGTTTCAGGGTAACCCGGGGAATTAGACAGGGTTGTGTCCTTGCCCCCTTTTATTTTCCTTATATGTAAATGGAGTGGATGCAGAGCTACAAAATGTAAATGCTGACACCCCAAGAGTAGGTAAACGCTCCATTCCAATTTTACTCTATGCGGACGACGCAGTTCTTTTATCACGAACTGCGAACGGACTACAGTCCCTGATAGAAAAATTTGCAGAATTTATGCACGATAAGGACTTAGTACTAAATTTAAACAAAACTTTTACGATGGTGTGTGGGCAAGGGAAACCTAAAACTAAGGTTCACCACGTAAATAGCACCCCAATCAAAGCAACAAATTCATTTGTATATCTGGGATTAGTTTACAATGCAAAGGGACATTGGAGAACCCAGATTGAACAATGTAAATTAAAATTTGTCAGGTCGACTGAGGCAATCTTCAGATTTTCGAAAAAATCGGTAATAAACCGATTAAGGAAATCATGACTTTATATAATAGCAAATGCCTAAATGGAACTTGTTATGGGGCAGCACTATGGGGGCGGAAAATTGTGTAACCCTTCAAACCCAAGAAAATAATTTTTACTAAGATTGCTTGCTGTACCAAATTCCACCCCCACATATAGTGTACATAAAGAACTTGGGGCACCGTATATTAGTGATTTTATAAGCACCATAAGTTTAAATACTTGGTATGGGATATGGAGCAAAGAGGGTGCAAAGCTTACACAGGACATAATCAGAGATTGCATTGCCCTTGACCACGGGAGGAAAATCCCGTGGCTGATATATATCAGAAATCTTTTAAAGGAATGTGTTGAGGATGTTGATCTAGAAAATCCATCCCAAATACTTGAATATGACAAAAAGGAACTAAAAAGTAGTATGGTGGACTCACGTAACTGGTTGAGGGAAGTAGATGCTAACACGAAACCCTTGACAAAGGAATATTGTGAGAGAACCTTTGGGTCTGGGACACAAAACTATTTATTGCAGGTCACAAATACAACACACAGATTTTATCTGACAAGACTACGAATGGGTTTGGTTCATCTGTTAATAGCCTTTCCAAAAATGGGCAAGTGGAGCAAAAACTTGCCAAAGTGCCCTTGTGATGGCAAATCAAATCAGACAACGTTACATTTTATTTTGTTCTGTAACTTTTATAGAGAGCTTAGGAAGTGTTTTTTACGACCTTTGTTCTTAAAGAAGAGGTTATTTTTATATAGACCTGCTTTTGAATATATTTGTAGCCTAGATAATATTAAAGTGTGTAATGCTGTGGCGGTCTTCATTCAGAAGGCAATTAAAATAAGACACAATAATTCACATCTCGAAGCACTTATCTATGAAGAAACTGAGGCATAATACGATAAATGATGATTGTACTGTATACTTAGCTGTGGTATAAATATATGGCTTATCACTTGCACTTTATTTCTTGTATTAAACTATTTAATATTGTGATGTTAAACACTATGGTTAATTTAAAAATGTACTGAGATATATATAATGTGATAGAAAATTTTAATTAGACACTTTGCACATAAAGTTTGTGAGGGGTTAATCGCTACGCTTTTTATTATGAATTATTTTAATGAATTTTACAATTGTGTGATGTACAGATGTTTTTATGATTTTTAGTATGCTTTTATGGTTTGTGATTTTAAACCGAATAAAGCTCACAATTGATTGATTGATTCGTTAATAGGCTTGTTAGTCCCTCCTTTGTTCCTCCTTGTCTTCAGTAACCTCCCATGAGGACTGGCCCTTTTTACTTCTGTTGTTACACGGTAAGTCTTATTTAGTCTGTAAGCACTATTTTCTTTAATGAGTTTCTGGTACTGCAGGCAGGCACGACATGCTTTCCTGCAACATTCAGCGGGCCATGCGCTCTTTCACTTTCCAAGCAGCCCGGGACAATGGCGGCCGCTTCTTTGAAGTGAAATGGGTTTTGCATTCACAAGAGTTTGAGATATTGGCATTGTAAATGAAAATGCCTTTTATTTATATGTTAATTATCAAAACAGATAAATAAAAGGCATTGTCATTTACAATGCCAATAGCTTAAACTATCGCAAATGTGAGACCTATTGCATTGCAAATGCTTGTTTCCCTTTGACAGCAAGTGCACTGTCGCAGCAGCATGTAGCATGATGGTCAGTACAAGCACAATGAACAAGAAGGATTATGGCCCAGGGGCTTGGAAAATAACAGTGAGAAGTTGGCTACAGACACCAAAATATCCAAAGCGCACAGGAGGACAGGAAGGGGCTGACTAAGCAGGTCAGATTGTTGGAAGAAAGTTGCGATGGTAAATATAAGTGTTACTGTATACACTCAAAGGTGCTGAAGCCCGGAAGGGAGGAAATGATGGAGAAGCATGGATACATTAGAGGACATTGTATGGTCACGTAGAGTGAACATAATATGGTTTGGAATACAACAGAAAATGTGTCTTTTAGCTGTACTAAACAATGGCATCTCGAGAGGGGGGCAAGATGGGACTCGTGGCCCTGCTCTCTTTGGCCTGCCTCCCTTGGCTCCACCACCACAGCTGTAGAATGTTCCAGAAAAAAACATTGCACCTTGCCACATACACCAGTTTGTCCAACTGCCTTTCACTGTAAAGCAGTGTGGTTTACTTAGTGTTTAAATCTGTCAGGGCAAGACTGGCGGTAGCGGGCACCGGGCATTTCCCCGGTGGGCCGGTTTTGTACCTGTGGGGGCCAGTTTTATTACAGGGGGCCGGTTTTGCAGCAGTGCTGCAATATCGGCCCCCTGTAACAAAAGCGGAAGCAGTGCTTCTTACTAGCACCCCCCCAAACCCCCCCCCCCGTGCTCCCCGGGCTGGTTGAGCAGCAATCTGCCAGGGCTGGTTGCTGTTCCCAGTCCGGTCGTGCTGACTGTGCGTATATGTGTGTAAGTATATACGTATGTGTGTATATATACACGTGTACATACACACACAATATATGTTATGTGTGTGTTCCAGGCTTTTACAGTCCTTCAAAAGATATTTACGCCAGCACTTGCGGTTCAAGCGGGCCCATCTTTATTTTCTATTTACACGGATTACAGGAGTTTCAACAGCAGCCTGGCCACTGTTTCGGACCTTTGTAAATGGCCCGGTCATCAGATTTATCTGCAGCCCATGTGTGCCCCCCGAAATTCACTTCTAGGCAGACCACTGACACTGAACATTGAAATTTTGCTTCAAAGCTGTCATAGCTTTGAGAGAGAAAATCAAAGGGCATATTCTAAACTGAAATGTGTCTACACTTGTCCTCAGTGCCCCAGGGGATCTAAAGCACAAGAAGTGTATTTTACACTATGCCTGCCTGCTGTCTTCACACCCTACCTGCCAGACCCGTGTGATCTGGGTGATAGCTCTGCTGTCTTTACACTTTACCTGCAAGCCCTGTGTGACTGGAGCCACAGCTCTGGTGTTTTTACACCCTACCATCAAGATCTGAGCAATAGCTCTGCTGTTTACACTCTACCTGCAAGACCTGAGACTTAGGGATCATCTCTGGTGTCTTAAAACTCTACCTGCAAGACATATGAGACCTGAGCAATAGCTCTGCTGTTTACACTCTACCTGCAAGACCTGAGACTTAGGGATCATCTCTGGTGTCTTAAAACTCTACCTGCAAGACATATGAGACCTGAGCAATAGCTCTGCTGTTTACACTCTACCTGCAAGACCTGAGACTTAGGGATCATCTCTGGTGTCTTAAAACTCTACCTGCAAGACATATGAGACCTGAGCAATAGCTCTGCTGTCTTTAGACCCTACGTATAAGACCAAAGCCATTTCTCTGCTGTCATTATAGTGTACCTGCAAGACTTATGCAACTTGAGTCATAGCTCTGCTGTCTTTGACATTTACCTGCAAGTTCGGAGCGACCTGAGTGCTGAATCTGTTGACTTTACATTTTACCCGCAAGAAATGTGCGACCTGAGCAATAGCTCTGCTGTCCTTTAACTCAACCTCCAAACTCATCAAACCAGGATGACAGCTCTGCTGCCTTTATACACTACCTGAAAGACTTATTTGGACTGACGGACAGCTCTATCTGCGCACTTTGCCTGCAAGACCTGTGTGTCCAGAGCAATAGCTCGGAGGTCTTTACACTCTACCGAGGATCACAACAAAAATAACACTCTGCGAACAATACCCTCCTCTGAGGTGTATCATGCTCCCCGTTCGATAATGTGCCTCAGCGTCCCACAACAGGATATGAAGCACTATATAAATGCTACAATGCAGCACAGGACGACAAGTGTCGAAAAAGCACCTGTGTGAGGGCAAACGCGAGTTGCAGACTCAATCCTGGCTGCAGCCGACATTCAGGGACTGCATTTAAAGTACTCTAGAGCAGAAAATTATACCTGTTTATGTACTATTGTTTTTGGTTTCAAGGCATCTTGCTAGAGGTGAGAGCAGAGTTAGTGGAGAAGGAAGGGGGAGTGGCAAGGGAGTAGGCAGAGAGTTTGGAATGAAAGTTAACAGGAGGAGATATATATGAAAGCTCTATTTTGCAAGGCTCACAGATGAGAGAAGAGCTGGCTAAGACCAAACTAAAGGCAAACTAGCAAATCTGAGCCAAACCAATGGAAGCAGAGCAAGTCTCCTTCCAGTATTGTGCCTGTTTGGACTGAAATGTCACTCTTTCTAATAATGAAAGTGGAAATTGTCTGTGAGGAATTCTAAAATGGCAGCAGGATTCCCCCTCGAGTAAACTAGAATGAGCAAGGGTCTCCGGCATCTAAGAAAAAGTACTGGGTTTCCCTGGAGGGGAGATGCTAGAAGGGTAACCCAGGGTGGGACGATTTGTTCTTGTGCTGTCAAGGCAGCAATCCACCAAGCACTTCTCCTCTCACTCTCGCCGGTAATGCAGCCAGTGTGTCATTGGCCCTAGTGCAAGGAGGGAAATGGGCCCCCGGCTGCTGTTTGAAGTATGAAATACTGCAATAATCAGGGTTCAGTGGGCCCCTCAGGCCTCCAGGCCCTGGTGCCACTGCACCTGCTGCACCAATGGAAGTTACCTATCTGGCTCTCACAAGCGCAGGGTGCCAGCTGGTGGGGGCCTGAGCATTAGGAGACTACGCTTCGACTGACGTATGCTGGCTGACTTACACATCATGCCTTCTCTGATTATCTACTTTTTTGTTGTACATAAACACAGATCTTAAGGCCCTATCCAGCCAGGCTGGTGCTGTGCAGCTGCCTATGTTTCAGTTTTTAACACAGACAGTGCAGGCAGTCGCCTCTCTCTTCCCCCTTTGCCTGCTATTTCTCCCACGTCCTAACCCATCTCACTGCCAGGCGCTGCTTCCCAAGACAAGAGCACCACAGTGCAGGACACCAAAATGCTTCCCATATAGGATGATAGCGAATACAACACTTTGCCAACCACGCACTCCCCCACTGTGCAGCCTGCTAGCCACCCCATGCACCAGTGCAATATAGCACCCCATAACAGGGCATATATTCCCATAATAAATGCTACAAAACAATACGTATTCCGAAGTGTTTAAAAGGCTTGCATGGAACTATAGAGCCCACTTCCTGTTTGAGTGTGTACACCGGATGGTTGCTTGGAGATGGCCATTGCCTAATGATGCGTATCTCTCCCAGAGCCCCAGCTGGGGATTTACAGTTTATATCCGCGACCCGGCTCAGCTTTGAAAAGAGCTTTTTCAGTAATGTGCCTTCTGCATTCTAGCAGCGCGTGACGCAAGCACAGCTACCGAAGACAGGAGCCTCGAAATAGCACCTTGTGTTATGGGTTAATATATGAAGGAAGGATCCGCTTCAGGGTTGGAAATGGAAACACCTTCTTCGGGAAGCCAAAGCACTGAGGTTTGGAGCGTTGGCATAAAAAGATGGAGACATGAGGACAGCCCTCCTGAAGGGGGCGACATCGTGAGTGACAGATTACAGTCAGCCTATGGTCTGTCCGGATATTTATCCTTAAAAATTACAAGGAAAAGTGTGATAATAAAGATGCGATAAGATTTGTATGAATGGTAAGACACCTTGGAATTATGTGTCCTTATTTAACCCTGAGTTCACAGTCCAGGCAGGTAAAGTAGCCAGTGAATTGTGCATCCTCGGCAAACAACTGCAATTAACCTGCAAAGCAGGTCAATCTTTCATTAATCTCGGGTGGTAAAAGGGGTTCTGTTGGGTGCTGTTGACACTTTTAACCAAGTGCTGTTTTCATGCCGATACCATGCAGTGCTTAATTTGTGCCGGTGCTTTCCGGTGCTAAGCACCGGCACTTAATTTTCAGGGCCGGGTCTACACGCGATATTGGCTGTTCACTAAATTCACACGGGTCTCCCCGGTGAAGAGCTGATATTGCACGCGATTGTATGTAAAATAGTACAAATTGGATGCCGCAGCAGCAGCCCGCTTTATGAGGCACACTGTCACACTCAGAAACTGCCAGGGCCCCTGCCTCGTCGTAAATTACAGGTCACTCCAATCAAGCGCTGTGGCCTGCACGCACACTGCTCCTGCAGGCTTGTGATTGCAGCTGAGTTACGGGCTTCTATCAGGCTGACTGTGCTGCACTGCTGCTACAATGTATCCTATTCTGATGCCCACGGCGCCGCTGAGGCCGGATGTAATGCAAAGTCTGCCCGCGGCGCCGCGGGGAGGGGACGTCACCTCCGGTCCTATTGCCAGAGCAGGAAGTTTGCAAAGAAGGCAGCTGGCTACAAGATGCGTTTGGGTACGGGGGAGAGAAGGAGGAAAGATAGGAAGAACTGGGGGCATATTCACGAAGAGCCGTCCAGACAAAGCCAAAAAACACATATAATGTTGGGGCTGGAGGCGGCAACTGGCAGAGCAGAGGAACACATGCTGACTCCATAAATCTGGGACAGGATGCCTGGAGGCGCCCCCTCCACGAGTCTTACCAGAGCCATTAACTTAACTCTCAGCAGGACTCCCAGAGAAAGGCTCAGAGAGCAGGGAATGAGTGCCGGTGCCACGGCTGGGCTTTGAATCAAGGCGTGAGTGCAGCTTTCACAGCCAGGCTCCAGTGAGGGGTCGGAGGCGGCTCAGAGAGAGGCAGTCACTGACTGCGCTGCTGCAGCTGGAATCAGGGAGTGAGAGCAGCTCCCGCAAAGGGCAGAGAGAGTGAGTGCAGGTCCCACGGCTACTGGTTCGAGGGACTCAGGCGCGCCGCGCTGGCCTCGCAGCGCTGTCTGCTGCTAGCACTGGCCTGCCAGCGCTGTGTCTGTAACTATGGCCGCCGCCCTCGGCAAATTGAATTATGGCCGTGCTGAGCCTGGGAAAGTGGTAATCATGGAGGGCTCTGGCAGGCGATAGGTTGTGGGGCTCTGGTAGGTGGTGTGGAGGCAGAAGGTAAAAGGCAGCAGCCATCGCCAGTTCTAGCCGTAGTCGGCCGAAACTACAGGCTTCAGGCAGCTTACAACTACAATGTACAGGTAAGACTGCAAAGACGCGTTGCAGCTGTTTTCTATAAAGACTGATGCAGCTGCTATTTGTGCCGTGTCTGTGATAGTTATGCAGCTTGACACCAAGTTGATCTCGGCTCATTATGGTTTGTTGTGCACCGTGCCAAATCCGTTACCCGGTCTCCCTTGACATGCATGAGTCGTGTGGGTTAAGACTCAGAGGTGGATAAAGTGGTTCTGTAGCGTAGTCTGTAAGAGCTCCGTTTTAAACCTCACTCCAGTTTTAGTTTGTTTATCAGTTCTATAAAGTGGGTGAACACAGCGAATGCCAAACATAGAGACTAATGTTATCTATTTATCTGATGGCACGAGACAGGCGCAAGAGTGACTCTAATTTCACTTACACTTCGAGGCCTCACACATTTCATGCCTCGCCAAACTTCGATCAACTCCAGAAACACACTGAAGCATTGCCCACTAGGAATGCTTTCAGCCAGGAGCCCTCTTTGCCCGGCTGACGTGTGAGGCCCAGATTTCTTTACCGCTTCAGAAGAACTGTAAATCTCGTTTATATGTCAGGAGAAGTGTCTCATTAATGACCTTAAAAATTGAGCACGAGGCCCTTGACCTATTGAACCCTCTTGTATTCTGCTGCTCCCATGCTCAGCTGGTGATGGGAACCTGAAAGTGTGAGGATGAGGCCTTGTTGCAGGTCTCTGTGCCTTTACAACATGGCTGACAAGGCATGCTCTATGAAAGCCAGTTAGGGCTTAATGTGTGAAAAAAGAAATGCAGGGGCCCAAAGTTTGTCTTTCGAGACCATTGGGAGAACTTCTGAATGCCAGTGTTGCAAACTACGAAGGCTGTCTGGTCTTGATTCCACCTCATCATGGCTCTTTCTTCACTCTGCACTACTTTCTCTCTTGTGTGTTCTTTTTCAAGCCGGCTTTCTCCCTGTGTCTCTGTTTCCCTACCCTTCTCTTCCGCCATTCAATCTTTTTAACCTTTCTCTCTCATGCTCTGAGTCAAAGTTAGTCTGATGTTGTACAATAAGTCCAGGTCTTCAAAAACGAGGGCTTGTTACCACCACCTGCAACAACTGGCACAAATTAAGCAGGGCAGTAAGGGCAGCACCCAGCGCTTAATTTCAGCTGGTGTTTTCCGGTGCTCGGTACTTAATTCTCAACACCTGTATTCCGGTACCTATGAAAGTCTGGCACCTGGTGGCGCTGTCTGTCTAATTTTGAGTTAAGCACAGCAACAGATGTTTAATAATTTAATATACATTATATATGAATAATATCTACGGCTCACACCATTTTTATAGCTTTGAGTGACTTGACATAGTCTGAATTGTCACACTTCTAGGTGAGTGATGTGTAGTAGTTGTGTTGGTACTGCTATTAGCAGTGCTGCCAGGGAGGGAAAATGAGTGGTGCAAGCTGCAATGGCCTCCCGAAACGGTCCTGGCACTTAGTTTTTACAAATTAAGCACTGGTTTACTGTGGCTGGAAGTCAACACACCCCGGTTGGATGCCTATATGTGACATTTCCATGGTTTATGGCCTGGATCATGGATGTTTATGTGTGACATTTCCACGTTTTTGGCCTAGCCCTGGCCTGGATGCTTATGTGTGACATTGCCACGGATTATGGCATGCTTTCTGGCCTGGGTGCTTATGTGTGACATTTCCATGCTTTCTGGCCTGAGGGCTTAAGTGTGACATTTCCACGGTTTATGGCTTGGATGCTTGCTTATGTGTGACATTTCCATGGTTTATGGCATGGGTGCTTATGTGTAACATTTCCATGCGTTCTGGCCTGAGGACGTGTGTGACATTTTCACGGTTTATGGCTTGGGTGCCAGTTGAGGGTGTGGGTGGAGCCAATAGAGGAAGTGGGTGGAGCCGGGAAAATGGGTGTGGCCTCCGACAAACATTTGAGCACCTGCAATTCATATTTTACAAATTAAGCACTGATACCATGGCTGAGACGTTTAATGGTTGCTGCTGAAACACGCGGTGATCTGCAGGTCCCAGTTCAGCCTGCAATGGCTTCCTCTGCATCCATCCTCCAGCAGTCAGTAAATGAAGCATCATTAAATGGGGTAATACCTATTCCTCATAAAACCCAGAAGCAGTAGAACTGTGATGTGGAGTCCTATATTATACATACCATAGTGCAGTATTTAAATGGTTATTGTTAATGTTACTACAGACTTAGGAAGACATACCTGCCTTTCATTGAGGACAGACTGTTAAATAATAACGCATGTATAGTGGACTACAGGAATTCCAGACAGTTGGCCTGTTTTAGACAGGGGAAATCGCAGTGCAAAGCTTTCTGACTTAGTAGCCTGGTGCATGATATCAGAAAATGTATACAATGTATGTGAACGCCCAGGGCTTTAAGTGGGATGAAAAAACTGGGGGATCTCTCAAAGGGGCGTGGCCAATGTAATTAAGGGCGTGGCTTAAAAACACGTAAGCTAAAAATTTGTGCTTAGCATAGTGTGCGCCCAACTTGTATTTTGCTGTTTATGTCATTGTATCCAGATATATGATACAACAAGTAACATCATACCTACAACAAGGCAGGACTATTGGCTTTGTCAATGGTTGTTAGTTGCATAAGATAAATAGGCAGCAACTATGGCTCGTTGTATATAATATTGAAAAAGCTTCCACTTATAGCCCTGGTGACACCACGGCAATGTTGATGCTCCTGGGTTTCAAAAAGAGAAGGGAAATCCAGAGAGAAAATGACTCTCTTTAAAGGATTTCCCTTCCCCTACAAGGCTCACCTGGCATGACGTCATGTCGTAACTTCTCCACTAGTGAGAAGTGAGCAGTGTGAGCACGCGCACATCGATGTGCCATCTGTCACTGCAGTCCGGAAAAAAACGGACCGCCTGTGCCAGGGCACAAAACAGAGCCCGATAGAGACCCGTTTCGAGGCCTCCTTTAAAAAACTGCCGGTGCTCAGCACCGGTGAGACCCGGCCCACTTAAAGCCCTGTGAACGCCCTTCCTGGACATATTACCACTCCCTGTTCGTTGGGCATTTTCAGAGGCCAAAATCATGACAACTGACCATCTTTGCGACTAAAGCACTTTATACATGCATCAAATTCCCGATCTCTGTTAGGGAATGTCCATGTCAAGTACCGTGGAAGAATGTTGTATCTCAAAACAGCTTTATCTCACCTTCAAAAATGCACAGTACCTTTTGTAAGGTGCTGTGTCATAGGAGCAGAGTTTAACAATAAGACTTATAAGGTTGCTATTGCAAGCTTTGGACTGTAACGATACCGGGTGACGCATCACTGTGGTTTTGTCGGCGAGGTACGGCTTTCATTAACTTCCTTTTTTTAGGAATGTTTAATGACATAGTAAGAAATTCTCCTGCTTACATTTTTTCTTTCTATATTTCTACCGAGGGCCTTGACACTTTCAATTACTACATTGATAAATTGATACATTAAATGAAAGTGCTTTTTAATGTAAAGTGTACCAGCGCTTGGAACTTGACTGAGGGCTTTGAGCGATGGAATATTTCAGAACTCATCTTTGAGGCTCCCAGAGTGGCCAACAGAGAACTTGAGTTTTTAAACGTAATTAAGGAGAGGTACTATAGGCTTCTTAATGGAAGAGTCAACGGAGATGTCCCAGGTCAACCAACAAGAGGGCTGGACACCCCATTTGCTATTGACTGATTATGCCTTTATCGCATGTAGCTGGTTTGCATATTGAAAAAAGTTAGATCATTCATTGCACTGAGAGTCACAACTGTTGAGAAAGCCTGATTGTTTCCTTATCACAAACCACTATGTTTGCAACAGGCTTCGGTCTCCATATGAAAAGTATATATATGGCCTGCTGGGGTCTCTTGCTGTGTTCGGTGCAAGTACAAGAAACCAGTTACTTACCTGTAATTATGGTTTTACAGTTTGCATTAGTTAAAAAAAAAAAAGCAACGAGAACAGTTTCAAGAAGCGGAATGATGCAGCCAGCACTGGCCGTGCCATGTCTCTTTTTTATCTTTAACAAAAAGAATAACTTTTAGCCATGCTGCACAGCAGCCGTGCTGCTGTACAGCATGGCCAGGGCCGGCTCTAGGGTGGTGCGATCGGTGCCACCGCACCGGGCGCTGACTTGGGGTGGGGGCGTCATTTTTGCAAGGATATTAACATTTTAAAAGCACCTGCTGCTGCATTCCTGGCCTCCAGATTTTTTCAGACATCGATTAAAATGTCAAGATAACTCCGGTGATTAATCGTCTTCCTGGAAAGAGACGGAGGTTTGTCTAGTGGAAGTTTTGACTCAGCCTAAGGTAGTGCAGAGGGTTAAAATGCCTGCTGCTAAGAACGTATACAATGCAGATCACAAAGTGCATATAATGTAAATAGGTCAGTGGGTTACTGCTTCTGTAAAAGAGCTCTTTTTGTTAACTGTAGTTTAAAAGTCAAAATCCTAATATAGAACTTTGAGCTATTAACTGTCATCAAAGAGCTGCATGCAAACTGCAAGGTATATGTTAGAGCTATATGTTTTTTACACAGTCTTTCATTATCCTAATCTTCCCAAAAGGGTTCATTTGAGTAGATAACAATTCATATTATTAAAGAGAACTCCTAACAATGGTGTTACGTTTTAAATTCTGAATTTGTGCTTTTCCAGAATATGGACTCTTAAACTATATTGCCTACCAGTATCGATGACATCTCTCTCCTACACTACACCTTGTAGTCCTGTCTGATGTAACATTTCCTATATTCTGATTTACACACATTTGATTGTCTCTGTGCAATGTGTGTGTGATGTAAAGTGCTCTGACACCTTACATTGGGGGGGCGCCAACTAACATTGTTGCACAGGGCGCCACCAGTGTTAAAGCCGGCCCTGAGCATGGCTCTATGGCATTGGCAAATCCAATACCTCTCTCGTGGGCAAGAATTATTAGCTTTGCCAATGCTTGTTTTTACAGCATTCACAATTAACAAAGTCCTGCGATTCGGTTCCCTACTGCACAGACACGTCCCTCCTGCTTGCCTCAGAAGCCAAAGCCAGACAGGCCACGCCCTCGTGATCCGCGGATACTCGATGACTTAAGGAAGACTGCTGAAAAATTCATGAGCTGGGGCCACAGGCGAGGGCTGTCGAAGCGCTCTCATTGTCTTCCCACAGTTCATGAATTAGGTAAAGTGTGCTGAGGTGTGGCTGAACCCGTGTGTCTAAAGACCCGCTCCCCCCTTAATTCAGCCGTGGAAAGAATAACATGCATGAGAAAGGCAGACTTGTAGTCGTTTGAAATAATTCACGTTAATGCAAAGAGCACTCTGGCTTGAATAATAACCCGTGGTTCGCCCGCGCCCGTGTCGGTTATTAAGGGTCAGGCATCGCGTGCCTGTCGTAGCTGGCGCTTAACGTTGGACCGCGCCGACAGTTATTTTCCATCCGCTGAGCTGCCAGCGACGGGTACACCGTTTTGTGGACAAACATCTGACAGCCTGTCGACAAGTGATAACAAAAAATAACACCTGGAAATATCATGGAGGGATATACTGTACGATCAGTAAAAATAAACCGTCACAAAAGGGAGCCGCCAGATTGGGTGAAGTCTGGGAGTCCGCAGACTGGAGCCGTGCATGTGGCCTCAGCCTGTCGCAGTGAGCACATCTTTCCTCCCTCTCCAGTGACTCGAACAGCCGTTCGCGCCAGGGAGAAGCAATTAAAATTATCTTTAACTTCTTTATGGGGCTTATGGTGTTTATCAAGAAGCGCATCTCATTTTTTTGAGCTTAAAGGAATATAGTAGGCTCAAACAAATGAGAATGTGGGGCAAGATGTACAAAGCATCTTAACTGTCATAAACGCTCTGGTTCAGAGTTTGCCACAGCAAAAATGTTCGATTTAAAAAATGTTCTAATTCCATTTGAGGAATTACTAAATTTTACCAACTCCTAAAATGAGATAGCGGCCCCACACCCATTCGATATTTGGAAGGAACATGTTTTAGGGTTTCCCTCCAAATACTGAATCACTATGACAAATATGAATGTTCTGCAACTCAAATTCAATCACTGAACATTACAGATTTTTGACATCTGGGTGGTAGGCCATTCGCAAAAGAAAAACAGGTCACTACTCCTTTGATGCACACCCATTGGACCGAGTCGCAGTTTGAGAACTATCTCATTAATACTTGTGAGGTAGGTCGGGTTACAAGCCATTTAAAATCTACATTTTATGATCCAAATTACTACACCAAAAATACTGGTTCCAAATTGCAACCAGTTTTTGAGACCACTAATTCATACATGTGGTCCATAGTAGCCCAATTTCACAAAACACTGTTATTTTGTTTAAAGGTGCAGGGCACAACTGGGTAAAAATAGTGTCTTGGGAAGTTCTTACACAATGAACAGCTTTAGAAAGGAGTTAGTCAGAGGTTGAACATTTATAATGATGTGGAGTTTCAAAAGATTCCTGAACTTTTTCTTGTGTAAGGACCCATTGCAAATTAACCACATTTCCTTCTTCGTTCCATTTTACTGCTGAAACGTCATTTTATCAGTTATGTGAGTCTTCCATTGACATTTGTACAACATTAGAAAAACCCATTGTGATTAGTGGTCTGCATCTGATTTGTTGCTACAAACTCCAGTTCTTTCTGTGCCTTAACTATTCATATATATTGGTGTTCTGATGATCTCTCCCTTTCCAATCCATTTTCTATTTATACGTTTTAATTTTGTGTGTTTTCCTAGTTTTCAACACATTTTTCTTCTATCTTGCTTGTTTATGTTGGTTCAATCAATCAACCAATCAGGGTTTTGTGAAGAGCACTACTCACCCGTGAGGGTCTCAAGGCGCTGGGGGTGGGTGTGAGCAGCTTCGTTGGGGTCATTCGAAGAGCCAGGTCTTGAGGTCCTTCCTGAATTAGTGCAGTGTCGGGCTCCGTCGGAGGTGAAGGGGGAATTCGTTCCAGGTCTTGGCTGCGAGGTAGGAGAAGGATCTTCCACCTGCTCTGGAGCTGTAAAAACGTGGGACGGTGGCTAGGGAGAGGTCGGTTGAGCAGAGGTTTCTCTTGGGGGCATGGAAGAAGATGCGGTCGTTGAGGTATTGGGGTCCGATGTTGTGGAGGGCCTTGTAGGCGTGTGTGAGCAGCTTGAACGTTATTCTTCTTTCGATGGGGAGCCAGTGGCGGTCGCGGAGGTGTTGGGTGATGTGGTTGTGCAGTGGATAAGTCTGGCTGCGACGTTCTGGATGGTCTGGAGTTTGCAGAGGAGTTTTTTGTTGATTCTGGCCTATAGGGCGTTGCCGTAGTCCAGTCTGCTGGTGATGAGTGCGTGAGTGACGGTTTTCCTGGAGTCGGGGGGGATCCACTTGAACGTCTTGCGGAGTATGCGGAGGCTGTTGAAGCATGCGGAGGATACGGTGTTGACCTGGCGATTCATGGTGAGTGATGAGTCGAGTATGATGCCAAGGTTACGTGCATGGTCCGTTTGCAATTTATTAGTGCTTTCAATTTTCTATTTTCTGCCCAGAATTCAATTGTTTTGCTTCTTACTGTATTTTAACTTTTCTTTCTTTATCAGTCTCATTTCCATCTTCTGAATGTCTTCTTGCGGTTGGATGTGTACATCTAGTCATATGCTTTAGAATGAGACATACAACACACACACTATACACTACCTACCCAGATGAACCACAAGAATTTAAATCCTCTAACTCAGATAAGGTAAGCACAAGACACCAGAAATTGGGTTCCTAGACTTTACGGGATGGTGAATGTCATGAAGGCGGATGGTGTTCTTAAGAGCAAAGGAGCACAGGATTAAGCTACAGTACACAATCTTAATGATAACTGTTGGTTTCCATTGTTCCCAGACAGCCTGTCTCCATGAACTACAGCAATGGATTATTACATTTTTAGTTCTTGCATAGGGGTGTTCTACACACCAGTACTACTAAATAAGTTTGACTCTTTATTCAAACGAATATAATGGAGATGCCACGTTTCACATGGAGACTTCATTCATCTAGCATGCAGATGCCAACCAGTATGGAAATACTGGCAATAAGTGATGACTTTACGGAAATACTGGCAATAAGTGATAACTTGTCTGTCCCAAATTATTGACAACAAATTTATATCTATGCCTCCGATCGCATTATGGCTATGTCCAGAACCTGACGAAACTGATTAGGAAATTAACTGCACTGGTGCTACTCTTAGCAAAACATAGAGTTGCAATAACATGGCTGACTAGATCAGCACCAGTTAAAAGACTAGTTACGAAATACGGCCACATGCAGTGACAAAGCTAAAACTCATGTGTTGTTTTTGCCCAAATAGGGTAGGCCAAAAGATAAATGGGGCCATTGGGATCTTACCTGGGTCACATGGACGCTCCACCCGAACTTTGGAAATGGGATATTTCAATGGTGAAGATAAAATGGCTTGCTAGTGACCAGCTTTGAATTTGAGGCACCTAGAACCCATAATGAGGTGTGTCAGAAAAAGGGGCCAGCAAAATTTCTACAGAACAACAACCTTGTCATACCCCACAGTTCTTTTCAGTATCACCATAAAGCTAATTGCACACCCAAATTCAATGAGAGAATATGTTAGATGTGAATACAAGTGCCACATATGGAAAGAGACTTTATTGTTGTAACAGGACCCTTGGAAAATGTGCTGTCTGTACAAGTTTTAGATTTGGGTCACTGGAAGCTGTATGCAGGGTGGATGGGATCACTGTGAGTACACTGAACAGATGATGGTTTAAAATCAAATTGTCTATGGATGATACATGTTGCTGTCCAGTAGCCTCTGCTTCAGAGACCCTGAACCCGTTTCGTTGGCAGGAGGAACAAGCATCTGCTTCCTTGCCCACCAACTTCTACTTGCCACAGTACCGGAGTTCCACTCTCCTCTTTGTGTTGTGCTGGGTGTCACTTATCAATGAGTGGTAAATAAAATCTTTCTCTAGTCAAGAAATGAAGGCACGTAGATTTGCCAGTTGCTACGTGCAACCAGCCACTCCTCGCCTTGCCAGGAAAGTTAGGAAGAAGGTAGAAAGCACAGAAAGATGCAATATAACCTGATAATAGGAGTGCTTGAAGGGGGGCATGGCCAACCGCCGAACATGGCAGACGTGCTCTAGCGGAGCTCCGTGTCCAGACTAGGGGTGGGCGGAATTTGCGTAGTCGCGCTACGCAAAGCTCCGCGAAATGGTAAAAAATCTCCGCGGGCATGCAAAAGTTCCGCGAACACGCGGAATTGCTTGTTCCGCCCGTTCGCGATGCTTTTTTCCTGTTCGCGAACACTGTTTGCGTGCTCGGGGAGAAATATCTTGCGAACACGCATTTTAAAAGCGCGAAGAAGCAAAAAATTCTGCGAAGTCGCGGATCGCGGAATTTTGGGTAATTCCGCGTTCTCCGCGGAACGCGAAATTACCCAAATTCCGCAAATTCCGCGAGCGGAACGGAATTTACCGCCCAGGCCTAGTCCAGACCAGAGAATCCGGTACATATCTGTGAGTTGGTGGGGGCGTCCGCAAAAGTACTCTGCCCTACTACGAGCGGGCACTGCAGGACAAGCGAACTAAGGCGCGATCACCCCGCTGGGTGTCGGAGGCGGAGACGACGTGCACGGTGTGTGCAGCGGACGGCCGCTATGTTGTGAGGGCTGGGCCGTGCTGGCTGTGGCAGACCATGAGGCTATTAGAGGTTTGCGGCGTCCTGCCCTGCGGTGCCCCGGTGCGGCCTTCGGATGTGGAGAAATGTAGCCGCTCAGCGCAGACGCCCTGAGGTGAGAACGTGACTGGGCTACCGGGACTGGAGACCTGCCTGAGGCTGGGAGCGGAGTGCCGTGTGAGGCCAGAGGGCGCCAGCACCGGGGAGAGGCAGTGGAGGTGACCTATGTCTGGGCTAGGCGGAGAGAGCCTGTTTGTGTGCCTTCCCCTCTCCCCCATCAGCTTCGAGTGACTGTTGCCGAGCTGCTTTGCCGCATGGAGGGCAGCGGACGCCGGCATCCATCACGAGCTGCTTGAGGCTGGCACGCGACGACCCACCTGAAACCGGTGCGGAGGTGCTGTGCCTGGGGCCGTGACCGACGGATGCGGCCTGTACTCTCCTTCCTGACCTCGGACGAAGGGGGCCACCAGTGCTGCCAGAACCCGTTGTGAGTCCTGCTGAAGCGGGCCTGGCCGGAGCGCCTGCGGGGCGGAGTCTGCTTGCGGCAGTGAAGAGAACTGAGGCCTGCCCGGGCCGAGGTGGGCGATCTGCGACTCGGCCTGAACCCGAGGAGCTGCTTGTCTGGTGATTACTCTGACCCCCATAATTCACACTTGGGGCGATGGTACTGTTGGGGCGGGCGCTACTACCTGAAACTGCTATGGCGTAGTGACTGTGCGCTGGCCGGCGGGGTGCTGCTCCTGCGCTGTGGCTGGACTGGACCGGCTGGGGGCATTGCCACATAGCTCCGGCCCGCGGTCTTGTGGACTAACCCATGGGTGCTGCCCCTGCCGGTGTGTTCGTTGCCCGCGCGGTTGGCTACTGCACTGCCATAGCGCGCTGTGTGCCCTGCTGGAGCTGGCCTGACTTGGGCGCCTGAGAGGAGGTGGCGGCGAGAGGCGGAAAAGAAATCTGAGGCCTGCCTGGGCCGAGGTGGGTGGTCTGCAGCTTGGTCCGTACCCGAGGAGCGGACTGACTGGTGCTTCCTCCACCCCCCTCCTCCACACTTAGGGTGCTGGTACTGTTTGAGTGGGCGCTATTGCCTACAACTGCTGTGGTCTGACTGCTGGATGCGCTGACTGGAGAGGTGCCGCGCCTGTACTGTGACTGGGCTGGACCTGCTGGGGGAATTACAACATAGATCCGGCCTGGGGCTTTGCGGACTGCCCTGGGGGGGGCTACATCTCCAATACCCTACTACAAGTTGCCCCAGTCGATGTGTCCTGTCACCCACACGATCAACTACACCGCCCGGCGCCACGCTGCAACACAAAGGCGCTGTACTTGGGCCTGCGTTGCCCAACCCCACCGGACACTTGGAACAAAGAGGGGTTCCGTGAGAGTGACACGTGCACAGAGCGGAAAACCGCATCGGGACATCTATTGCAGGGGGGGCGCTGACGGCCCTTACCCCGGACTGCTGCAGTAAGATCCGGGCCTACGCGGTGGTACATGATGGGGCGCACGAAAGCTAAGCAACCAGAGTCAGTCTCAGCCAGCGCTATGCAGCCTGAAGAGCACAAAACCATCACTCAGCTGCCGCTTACAGACTGTATTCCACCAACAAACATGGAGACTGCTCCGGGCAAACTTGACTTAATCTTGCAGGAAGTTTGGGAATCGAGGAAGGCGATAGAGCAGCAAATAGGCTCATTAACAACTGGCTTCACGCTACTCAAGGCAGACCATGACAAGCTGGCCACCAAAGTGAAAAACAACTCATCACTAATTACAGAAATGCTCCCCAAGCACAGAGAACATACAAAACAAATAGCACAGCTACAGCGCCAGATTTCACATCTACAGGATAGAGTCGACGACGCAGAGGCCCGGGCGTGAAGAAATAACATCCGCATAGTTGGTCTGCCGGAACGATGTGAGGGTCCCAAAGCCACTCGCTTTACGGAACAATGACTGCGGGAGCAGGTGGCTCCGGAGGGATTATCTGAGCTTTTCTGTGTGGAAAGGGCACACAGGATCCCCATGGGAAAGACGGTTGCTGGCGCGCCGCCTCGCCCAATGATTGCATGAATACTTAACTACCAGGATCAGGACACGCTGCTTCGTCATGCAAGAGAGAAATCCCCCATACTGTTTGAGAACCACCGGATTTCACTGTACCCGGACTTCACAATTCTCATTCAGCTGCAAAGGGCCTCCTACCAAGTGGTGAAAAAGAAGCACAGGGCCCTGGATCTTAAATATGCCTTGTTGTTTCCCGCCCGCTTAAAGATCATGCATGAGCAAAATTCGCACTTTTATGACAGCCCGGGAGCTGTGGCGGACTGGGTGGAGGAGACATTCCCCCAGCGGACGGCAGAGAGATCCACACAGAATACAAGTCCAGAAAGGCGAGCAGCACCGAAGGGGAAGCAGCGCCGTATCCAACCTGTTCGCAAATCCACTGCCAAGAGTCCATCCCCGGAGCAGGTACTGGAGAGTCGAGAGGCAGCGCTTGTCATCGTAGCGACGTTCAGAGACCGGGACCCCCTCTCCTCGACGGAATCCTCTGAGGACACTATCATGCAGTCAGACTCCGAAAACAGTCTTGCTCTATTCCCCTCCATTACTCCACAAACGGCGAATGATTATCTAGGGTAGCGCCCACCCTGGATGATTAGGCAGGACTGCTCATTGCCTAGCTATTCGTGGGCTGCAGATATAGGCAGTCTCCCCACCTCCTATCATATTATACACCTAGCAAGTGATCATGGTCCGGTCAACTGAACTACAACCAAACCACAAGTGATCTGCTTGGCACAGGATCCTCTTCCCCCGAAGCGACTGCAAGCCGATTTCAGTTGTTTGCATTACAATTTGGATTATTTGTTTGGTCCAGCACTGTTAATTGGCTGGACCTAGTATTGGGTAGTTACATGGGTTGTTGTTTATCTGGCTCACCCCTCACCACAAGCAGGCAGGACCCCTTCCACATGAGGAGGCAAGACATAGAACAGCATATGCTGGAATGTTAGGGGGCTGGGCTCAGTGCATAAACAGCATAGGGTACACGCTCAATTGAATAGGAGGAAAATACAATTCGCACTCATGCAGGAGACACACCGTACCGACTCTGAGGCAGCTAAACTACGCAAGAAATGGAAAGGGCAGATATACAACACATCATACTCCGCCTTTGCGAGGGGTGCTGCTATTTGGGTGCTGCTATTTGGGTCAGACACAGTGTCCCGTTTGAGGCCGTGGAGAAGCGAGTGGACGTAAACAGCAGATATGTTCTGATCCATGGCAAGCTAGATGGTGCACACATAATTCTAGGCGGCATATACGCCCCAAATTATGATCAGGACAAATTCTAAGTAAACTTGAACACAGTGTTGGCAGATTGGGCGGGATACCCATGGGTGCTGGGACAGGGGGACTACAACGCGGTACTGGACACACATCTAGATCGCTCACCCCCCCCCCGTCCGGGAGCGGCCTCCGTGAAGCAGGCGGACGCCCTCCACCGGTGGGCCGAGGGCTGGTCGCTGATGGACGTCTGGCACCTCAAAAACCGGACAGCCGTGAATACTCATTCTACTCGCCACCCCACATGCTTCACACGAGGCTGGATAAGGTGTTCTGCTCTATCACCCTTGCAGCCAAGATTGTGCATGCTACGAATCTAGGGAAGACTTTCTCTGACCACAACCCCCTAGAGGTTACGCTATCCTGGGGGAGAGTCCCTGCACCAGTTCCCACCTGGAGGCTGCGTCCTCAGTTACGAGAAGATGCTGCTTTCCGTGGCGCGATGGCCACAACCATTCCCAACTTTTTTGCCGAGAACACCAGCTCTGCGTTTTCGCCGCTAATAGAATGGGAGGCGTTTAAGACTGTCGTATGGGGGACAGCCATCAGTGCCACTGTAGGGGCCCGACAGGAGACTCATAACAGCCTTCAGGCAGTAGAAAACACACTGAACAGACTAGAGCAGGACGCGGTGACCGACACTTATAGGACAGAGGGGCTACAGGAGGCACGTATTAAGCATGCAGAACTTCTGGAGCGCTTACGCATAATAGACTACCAATCCTACACCCAGCTACAACATGCGGAGGCTGACAAATCTGGTGCGCTCCTCACATGATTACTGCGCGAGGCGCCATCCCACACCACTATACATGAGGTAGTCTCACACAGTGGCATAGCAGCGACTACGCAAGCAGACATCAATGAAGCTTTCTGCGAATATTATGAAACACTGTACAGGGCCCCCGCGCAAATGGAGGAGGAGGCATTGGAATCATTCCTGGGCAACCTCTGCTGCCCCCAGTTATCTCCGCCGGACCGAGAGGCTCTGGCTGGCCCCATCTCTAAAACTGAAATTAAAGAAGCCATCCGGGTACTCCCATGTAACAAAGCACCAGGTCTAGATGGCCTGCCAATCAAATTTTACGACACCTTTTCAGATAAATTAGTCCCTCACTTGGACCATTTGTACCGATCAGCTCTGGAATCAGGCACCTTGCCCCCTACCATAAGGCAGGCCCTAGTTGCCTCTCTCCCTAAGCGAGGCAGGGATCCCACGGACATCTCGGGCTACCGGCCGCTGTAGTTGTTAAATACCGAATACAAAATTCAAAGCAAAATCCTGGATCGTCGCCTGCTCCCGTAACTGCAGCAACTTATACATACGGATCAATGCAGCTTCGTTCCAGCGCGCAGTACCTGTCTGAACATCAGGCGCTTCTACCATGTCATGGAAGCCACCCCTAAGGAACTTCTCGGGACCAGTTGCATTTCCCTTGATTTACACCAGGCCCTTGATACCTTCAGCTGGGAGTACATGCTATTCGCCCTTGGTAGGTTCGGTCTACCCCCTGCATTCGTACACTGTGTTACCCTACTCTATGCGTTGTCCTCGGCTACAGCCTGCACAGGAGCGCAAGTGTCGCGCCCATACCCGATGTGCAGTGGCAAGCAGCAGGGCTGCCCACTGTCGCCCCTCCTGTTCGTGCTGGCACTTGAACCCCTGGCATTCAAGCTCCAAAGGGAGGCGACGGGGAAAGGGGTTCGAATTGGCAACACTGCGCACGTATTGTCAGCGTATGCAGATAATCTCATCCTTTATATACGGGATCTAGAGAGCAACTTGGAGCTGATACCGCGCATCTTTAGTCAATTTGAGCAACTATCGGGACTTGCCATAAACGAAAGCAAATCCCACGTGTTCTTCCGGCCCAGCGCCCACCCTGATGCAGTTCGATTTGGGATGCTTACTATCCCAGTGGCACCGACTACCTTTAAATATCTGGGCATCCAAATATATAGGTCCCCTCAAGATTTGCTGGAAGGTAACCTGTTGAGAGCAATCTAGTCCCTCCGAGCGCAGGTCACATTCTGGGTATCCTTACCTCTCTCTGTGGTGGGTAGAGTGGCCATTTCCAAAATGGTTATGCTGCCGCGCTTGCTGTATTTCTTTACGAACCTCCCAGTACTGATCCCTGCTACCTTTTTTAAACCACTAGATACCCTCCTGTCGGACCTGATCTGGGGGAAAGGCCGGAGACGGGTGGGATTGGCCAAGCTGCAGCTTGGGATGGACAGAGGGAGCTCCAGACTTTTGGGCATATTGTCTCGCGAGTCAGCTGCAATGGCTTGCGTACTGGCTGGCGGGGTGTAATTTACACGAGCTAGGTTATACGCCGCAATCTTTGGCCCGAGGCACCCTTCATACACTACTTTTACCCCAGGGTCGGATTCCAATTACAGCCCCCCTTCTGCTCCGAATTGCCCTAAACTATAGGAGACGAGCGCTACAGTATAAGAGGCAAAGGGCCCCATACGCCCCTAAAACCCTGCTGCTTGGGATCCCCACGCTCTCAGGGTTGGTAACCAGTCGGAGCATAAGGAACTGGGTGGAGGGGGGAGTAACCACAGTATGGGCGTTGTTTATGGATGGCACAATGATGGACCATGAGAATTTTGCTCGGGAGCAAGGTGTCCCGAGATCCCTTTTTATACTACACGCAGCCATCAGCAAATATGTGAAGAAACACTGGGCTTCGGGCACTGTAGAACCCCCTTCTCACGAGCTAGTGCACGCTCTGTACTTATTGGGAGAGGGTCGTCACCTGGTGAGATGGCTTTACAGAGGCGTCTGCGCACACGCATAGATTCCCCTCACGACATTCAGAGAAAAATGGGCCAGAGACCTTGGAAAAGACATACCAGACAAGGACTGGGCCACTCTCCTTGAATATCCCAAGCGGGTATCCCGCAATGCTAAATTTAAGTTCATACAGTATATGATATTAAACAGGGCCTACCTTATACCGCACCGCCTAAACTGCATATACACGGAGGCTCAAGAACACTGCCCAAGATGCCACACAGACGCCGCCGACCTACTACACATGACATGGACGTGCCCGCGATTGGCAGGCTTTTGGGCTGGGGTTGCTACTATACTAGGAAATGTGACAGGGACCCATGGCTGGGACACAGCAGAGCAATGCATACTGGGGCTGTACCGACGCCCTAAGACACAGAAGCTACAGCTCCAGTTTGCAGATTTGGCCTTAATCATAGCGAAGCGTTCTATCACCATGAGGTGGAAATCGGCCTTGGCCCCTACGGTGCAGGGTTGGCAAGAAGAGGTGATATGACGGGGTAGAGCAGAAAGTGCAACTATCCGTAGGGAGGAGTACAGGGGGTTACGGAAAACACCGATATCCATGGAATGGGACATGATGCCAGAGAGCCTCAAAGCCACCGACCCCTTAACATTATAGCGCACTTCAGGGCACGGCCCCCCTCCTACGCCCGTGGCCTCAGACGGCCTCCTGGTGCCCATGGGAGACACAGCCTGTTCAGGGGCTCTGTGTATGCCTCTAAGCCTCCACAAGGAGATTTCACGCAGCCTGAGTCAGATTCTAGGCAGAGTAGTCCAAGCATGGGGTGAGCCAGATGGGGGGAGGGAAGGGAGGGTCGGGGTAGTTATGGTTTACTGTTCTTATGGTCTATCAACCCGCACCTACCACATGGCACCGATTGTATGCTAGACTGCTAAATGTCACATGGTTGGGCTTCCCCGCCTTAGACTGTATTTTATATGCTAGATCTAGGAACACTATACTACCCATGTTGGAAAAACAATACGCTGTATGTAATAAGAATCATATCAGGTGCTATGTCTTCAGAAAATCAATAAAATATGTTTAAAAAAAAAAAAGAGCAGTGCTTGAAGTTAGAACAAAGCTTGCGCTTCAGTTGGAATTTAACCAGTAATTCCAAAGAAGCCTTAATACTGGACCAATCCTGCCCTTCATCCTGTAATTAATCCTGTTTTCAGGCCTCCCTGGCTCTAGAATTATCTTGGTAGCTCTTACAGTTCCAGTTCAGTAGGTATCAGTGGCTGAAGTTGCACTTAGACCCTCACCTTATATCCAAATCCCCTGGTCGTGACAGGTGAGCCTAGAAGTCCCCCATGAACACTCAGTCCCAGTTTTGGGTATGTGCATGCTGTGAATCATTCTAAGTTATTACGAGAAACCCGAACCTAAACCCTCTGAGTTGCCTAGCTATGCACCAACGCACTCTAGGAAACTGGGCCAGAGGACAGACATCTGTCCATGACCTCTGTCCTTGTGACTGACTGTGTCTGAGTCCATAGTAGACATGATACTTCACAGTGCCTGCTGAGGATACTAAGACCTCATCCCAAAGGATTTAATTGGCCATGTGGGTCCATTTTATTGGATTTGCAGCAAATTTCCACACAGGCATTATATTTGTATTTAGATTGTAGGAAATCTGCCTGTTCTGTATGATCACCCCGATTTCTCGTCTTTTGCGGGACCCTATATTTTTGCTAACTTTAAAACTCTGTGCACATTACCCTGCTAATCAGTAGTACTGTGCCTGTGCTCCCACTTTAAACATGGTTGAACTAGCATGTTCCTAATTTGTATATTTAACTTACCAATAAATCCCTAGTGTATGTTACAAAGTGTATCCAGGGCCTGGAAGTTAAATGTTAGTTATGAACTGCAGTACCTATTGTGCTAACCATTACAGTAGAAGTGCAAACATGGATTCAGGCCTACCAGTGTAGTCTAACTGTAGCTGTGTAAACTGCTTGAATGTCAAACCCTGCTTGACAAGTCTGCTGGGTTTACATGTAACAGTTTGGGGTACATTTGAAAGGAAAGGGAACAGGATGCCAAACCAATTCTTGTGTATACACTGTCTGGTTGCTGAAAACCCTATTTTGTACTACAAGACTTCTGTCTCTGGGTTTTACATATAACATTGAGGGCACACCTGAAAAGAAGGGAAACTGGATGGCAAAACAACTTTTGTGTATCCACTATCTTGTTGATGGAAAACTCTACTTTTGTTCTACCAGACTTCTGTCTCTGGGTTTATTGTGGGTAATGTGACTGCCTCAAACTAGATTATAGTGTTAGATGTAATCATAGTACACTCTCCACACACACCCAGCCCTCAGAGCCCAAGTTTAGTGTGGTCGAAGACTTTTGCCATCTTGAAAATGCCTAAAGTGGGTAGGGTTGGCCCCGGGAACTTTTAATGCATTGTTTAAGATGTGATCAGGAGTCATTTGCACCCACTAGCTCAAGCAAAGCATAAATGTGGCACCTCCAGGCACCAACTTCAGAACACTACTGGACCTGCAGAAGAACAGAAGAGGACTGAACCTGCTGTCTGAGACTTTAGAAGAGCTCTAAAGACTTCGACCTGCTCCCCCTCTTGTACCCAGGACAAAGAAGTCGACTCCAAGGGTCATAAGACTGGCCTCCTGTTAAAACTACAGGGGCACAACAAGCAGGCTTTTCCTGAAACTGCCCAGATGACCAATCACAAATGGAACTGGATTAGGCCCTACTGTTGGCCTCTGCCTGACACCCTGTGATTCTTTAAGTGCCCCCGCTGAGGTCCTAAGTGCCTTCAGAGGTGTACTCGTGTAGTGTATTCGGACCTAAATGAGTTAAGTTGCAAGGAAAATCTTTGATCAGGACAAACCTGGCTGCTGTATCTTATCCACGCTCCATTGCAGTTTGTGTTAACTTGCGTCTAGGTCCTGGTCTACCACGATCATTGACTATCATTGACACTTCATGCTTCTTGGAGATATTCCTACTTAAAACTTTAAAAATTCATACCTCCAGTTCCCCTTAGTGGATTTTGTCATTTTGGTATCACTTTTGTTTATTAAATGTTACTCTATTTTTCTAATTCTGTTTGGGATTTCTATTCTGTTGCATTTTGACTTTATTACAGAATTGGTACTGCAGAAGTACTTTACACATTGCCCTAAGCTAATCCTGTCTGCTCTGTGCCATATTGACAGGTTGGTTGAGCTCAGGTTAATTGAGTGACTTTGAGGGTTCACTCATCCCAAATAATAATCCAATTTCTACAGAGATCATATCTTAGTCCAGAAGGTCATTGGACAGTCTGTTTATTTAAGTTGTTCATAATATCAACAGCCCTATTTCCATATAAATAAAATACATATAAGACACAACGTTGAGTTTGTTGAGTCAAATTACTGATGTGTTATTGTATCTCAATTTCAAACCCTTTATCACCACAGTGAACAGAGGGAATAACATGGTTATCCAACTGGAGTGTCACAGTGAGCTCATCCTCTTCATTTATTTATTGCAACCACAAGCTATGGCAATATAAAATAAAAATAAATCGTAGCACAACAATATACATAATAAAATACATACAATAAAACACCATCTGGTTCTCTGTGTTTACTCATACAACAAACACTTAGAGAAAACAATCATATGAATAGACAAGCAATACGTCTACAACACTACGAGTGACTGATTATTTGAAAACTACAAACGTCTAATGGGAGAAGTTTAGAGCTCTACAAGTCACTGATTCTTGATGACATACATCACTTAAAACAATAAATGTACAGTACAACACAATGAAGTATTTGTTTCAATAAAAATGAAAAATAAATAAGAGTTTATAGTTTCACACTTTCATAATTTCCCAGAAGAAGCTACACACTTTTATGTGTGTAGCTTCTTTTGGGTAACACACTTTTATGTGTGTTACCCATAGCCTTCCAGGCTGCGCACATGTGAGACTGCCAAACACTGTATTACGATGAAGTAGTCTGTTAACATGGAACCAAAGTCCTTTAAAATTAAAGTACCATCTTGCTTGAGAAAGTGTATCAACCAAGTCTTCCTTAGAACAATGATGCTTGCAGAAAAGGGTAGTGAAAAATATTCAGCAGTATAACTGCAGCCAAAGAATTCCATCTCATTGTTTGCTCTTTTCCATTAGGTGGCAAAGGAATGTATGGAAAGAATGCCAAACCTAAACTGTTAGTAGTGGTGCTTATCTCACGTGGCCTGTCTACATGTAAATGGGTCACCACCTACTCCATGGGTGTTATGGGGATATAGGTAAGAGTTTGCACTTTATAGCATGCTCTTCCCTCCTGGTGTGAACTCACTTCATGCATCAACTCCCACTCAAACTTAAATCAAACTTTGAGTGTTCAAGACACACTTAAACGTGCATAGAGCCAATCCAAAAACACACAAATATATATTACAAGCAAACTACTCCTAAAAATAATCAAACGTCATTGACTACAAAAGCATGGTGTTCCTAGAATATACAGCTGATTTGAGGAAAGACTCCACACAAACACAAACTTCCTCGTTGCTCAGTGATTGCAAAAATCGTAATGTCATTCTGCACTGTGTAAAACTGTGTTTCCTTAAAACAGGGATTCAAAACGTTTGCTATAAATAACATAAAATTTGCAGAAAAACATAAAGTGCAGTAGGGACTAAACAGACACGTCATCACACAGTTATAAGCAGATGAATCTTGATGGTGCCCCAATAGGAAATACAGCATATATTTAACAGTTCCCACTGTAAACCGAAACAATAACAACCTCTCCCACCGGCCTAGTGCCACAGATAAATGAAATTCTAGACCAAAATAAGTTTTACGTGAGTGCAGGTGTTTACAGTCGTTTTTTCATACACCACTGCCTCCCCAGAATGGGACACATCTTCCAAAAACTGGAGCTTTACCTGTTTTTATCCTAGGATGGTTGTTCAAACAAGGAAGGACACCCTAACATTACACACGTATCACAGACATATGGAAGCCACGGTATACTAAGGCCTTTCTGGCAAGAGAGGCAATATTTAATGAACTGCTAGTTCAGACTGGCTCCAGGGTTGAGCCAAACTGATAGCCACAATAGGATAGGCCATAGTTTTATACGATCTTCTAAATAAGGGAGCCCTAATTCCTCATGGAATATATAATGTGGTGCAGATGGGGGTACTGCGAGTAGCTGCCTACAAAATCGGTTTGGATAGCAGAGCAGTGTGTATGCCCCCAAATACCTGCTCCATATACAGCAGTGCGGGCACATTGGGCCTTATAGAGTGCAAATGTGTAAATAATTAAATTACCACCCGAAGGCCGGGGCAAATTAAATAGAGCTTCTACGGATCAAGAGGGCTTCATAGTGCAGCTAAAAATGTTAGAATTCCAAAACCAGAGGAGTAAAAAATTAGGGAAAACTATTGACTCTTTCCAATCGTTTGCTACCAAATGCAAGCATGGGGACACAAATCCGTTCAGGGCTGCACGCCAAAAGATGCGATTTTGAGTAGTTAGTAACTAAATCAAGATCTGCCATAAACTCAACAAAGGAACTAAGCAGCGTAAGCCTTGGGCTTGCGGGCCAGCAATACCATATCATCAGCACATACCAATTGAGGAATTGGCATTTTATCTATCTTAGGGGACATCTGATCCTCAACTAACTAAACAAGCATTGGCATAGCCAATAGGTCTTGCCTTTTGGATCTTATAAGTGTTTAGTCTGAGCTATTGTCTTTGCCAGTGTATTTAAGCTATGTTTTAGAGCAGTGTAGCTGCTGTGCAGCGTGTTGCAAAGTTATATATCAATGAAGAAAACTGTGCAGGTGAAAAAGCGAAAAGTGCTACAATCAGGATGTGGAATGACTTGGCATGGTATAATGAGTGCAGTGGTTGACAGGCAGTGGTGAATGAAAGACTTAGGAAAGAGGCTCAAGCCAGTTGCAGGCAAAAAGAGCAAGGATATCTGTGAGGGAGCTGGCAACAGAGATATTAACAATTCTCTTATTACACCTGTGAGTAATTTAGAGCAATTTATGGGTAGCAGCTGGGTTCATGTTAAATACCTTCAAACATATCACACAGATAAAGAAAGAGAACAAATAATAGGAAACAGCATGTGGAGAGTAACACAAACAGAGGCAGCGCCCCATTGCACTCTTAAAGCAATTCAGAAGTACTGCTGAAATATAAAATAAAATCACAGGTAGCACAAGAAGCAGAATAAAGAGATACCAAGTAAACAATCCAAATATAGCACCCTGATGCAAAATGGAGCATTTGATCGATAGCAACTATTTTATGTATAATGTACTTTGTGTGTCCTACCAGTGACGCAATTGAGAGCACTGAGGATCAGAACACACCACTTGCCCAAAAGCCTGTCCAGAATAAGTTTATAATAGTTGGTGTAGATCTGCTAATTAGGAGTCTATAAGTTAAGTGTAGAGGAGCTCTGTTGTGTGAGTGCCCATGTCATGCACGTAGAAGCAGAGTTAATTAGTTTAATTATACGAGGGTTCAGAGGAGGAGTAAGGTTAAGGGTCGGAGGAAGACCGAAGCCACAGGGTTAAGGTAGGGGGAAGCCTAAGCCACAGGGTAAGGGTAGGAGGAGCACGGAGGCCACAGGGAATGGTCAGGGGGGGGCACTGAGGCTAGTATAGGGATTGCAGCAGGAGTTCGGGCGAGCACTGATGCTGTAGGCAGTGGGTCCGGGGAGCCCGTAGGCCACGGGTTAGGGGAGCACTGAGGCCATAGGGGTGGCAGGGGTTCAGGGGAGCACTAAGGCTGCAGGGGGTGGGTCCAGAGGAGCACTGAGGCCACAGGGGTGCAGTTATGCCAATATTTTAGCAGGCAAAAGTATGGCGTTTTAAAAATAAATAATATGGAGGATGTATTTTCCCCATCAACTTCTATTGAAGAAGAGACAAGAGCACTGAGGCTGCAGGGGCTCAGGGGAGCACTGAGGCTGGGGGGGTTTCAGGACTCAGAGGAGGACTGAGGCTTGAAGGAGCTTAGAGGGGTGGCTCAGGGGAGCACTAAGAATTCACAGGCTAAAAGAAGCACCGGGTGTAAGGCTACTGGGAGTTCACAAGACCACTGAAGCTGCACTTGTCAGTGCAGCTGGAGCACTGGAAAGCAACTATGCTGCGGGGAGAGTGAGATTAACGGAGCACTGAGGCAGTGTGGGGACAGGGAGGTAAAGGGGGTTAAGAAACCTTTCTGATGTTTGATACGGGATGAAAGAAGTACGACAGAAGCTGTTGGAGTGGGGTAAAGACTGGCACGCAGGAGGGAGATCAGAGGCTGAAAGACGAGACAAATACTTCCAGAACCGGCGGCTGCGAAGTTCGTCTTCAGCTCTGCGCCGTGTGTCTGAAGCAGCCGAAACGAAGCAGAGACGTGGCCATACAATGAGGATGCGTTTGTAAACAAATAAAAGTGACTGTTTAAAGATGGCAGCGTGCTCGGCTGAAACTGACTTCTGTACCACGGCGGCTATCTTGGAAAGGTGTAGGTCACGCTTAAAAGAGAGGCCGACGCAGCAAACTGATCCACAATACTCCACTTTCTCGTGGCAATGTAGAGCCCTTGTATGATTCTAATCATTACTAACATACTGTGTTTTGCAGAAGGCAATATGGGCTTTACTTCCTAGTGCCCGTTATTGGGGTAGTTAATGAAGCCAGTCCATAATATTTACATACATGCCAAGATTTGGATAAAGAATTTGAAAACAACACATGGAAATGTATTTTCTCCACTGCTATGCACTGAAGTGAGTGCAATAGTAATTAACTAGCCCTTTAGAATCTTACCTCGCAGAGGGTGTCACCTTGCAATAGCTGCCGTGAGATAGCTTCAAGACACGCCGAGCTGCTACTGGCCTGCAAACGGCTCCTTGAGGAGTTGGAACAAGCCGGTTGTAGCTTTGAGTCCTGTCCGGCAACCGTAATGGATCCGAAGGCCCCTGCCAGCAATCCGAAGAAGGCACCAGCTGCTGGACCCACGGCCCACACTTCTTTGTTGAGCGGGCAGAGTCAGCTTTTGGCGGTTGTGGCCACGGGAGTAAAGTCTGCATTGCGCCACTACGGACGGCGCCAGATGACACGGACGGACCTCTCTGGTGAGAGAAAGGCGAGGGGCGGGGCCGTGCCCAGCACGGCGACGCTAATTAGAAACAAGAGGCGAATGAGATAAAATAGAGACGAGAAACCGTAAATGGAGGAAGGTGCTTTTATGAGGTGGGACATAAGAGAAGAATGGAAGATGGAAGACATGTTACTGCACTTGTGGGATGAGATGAGGGAGCGCGGCAAGTTAGAGCACAGCTGCGGGCGAGGAGCGGCGCGCGCAGTTGCCAGGGGAGCGGGTGAAAACCCTGCAGGAGAGAGAGGGAGGTGATGTAGGGTGGGGGAGGGTAAGCTGTTTTCAAGCACTCGTGCTTGCGGGAACAAGGAGCGGCGCGTGCGGCCACGCTAATTTAAAACAGATGGTCGGCGCGCCGCTGCTCGCTCCCGCAAGGTGGATGCCAGCACAAGCACAAGTGCTTGAAAAGAGCTGACCGATTTCTAAAGGTCATCTCCTAGAGCAGCGCATGCGCGCTGCCTAGGCGAGACCTAAAAAAGACCAAATTTAAGTATATATAAAATAAGAAGAACGAGTGGCAAGCACAAACCCCTGCCCCATAATAGGGCAAAGAATTCTGACAGCTCGTCATTTGCACCAAATCTCACCCTAGCATTCAAATTCTTGTGAAGGACACACAAAAAGTGCACAAGTGCCTTGTCCAGCCCCAATTCAAGAAGAATCGGGCATAGTTTTGTGCGATTTATGCAATCAAAAGCTGTGGACCGGTCCATGAATGCCAAGTACAGCAGGCAGCGTTTAGTGATGGCATATTTGCCTATAATAAGGTTAAGTTGTAAGCACTGGTGCACAGTGCCCTGCGGCTCCCTGAACACGTACTGACAGGAGTTAAAGATATTAGCCAAGTCTCTCATTCTGATATGAATATCTCTGCCAATAATTTTTATGAAGGTATCAATAAGCGAAATAGAGTGATAACAACTCGGTTCTGAGCGATTGCCTTTCTTTAAATGTTGGGACAATAATCGATGTAGACCAAGAGCTTGGCAGTTGATAACTATCCACATTATTAAAGTTATGGGTTAGCCAGGCTGCCCTGCCCACGAATCTAGATTACATTTACCAGCTCGATCTGTAACATGCCTGGTGGAGGAGCCTTGTCTGCCAGGCTCTGACATGTTGCTTCAATTACCGCCTCAAGTGCAAAAACGAGTTTGATTCCCGCTTTAAAGAACGTCCCTTGTTCAGTTGATGGGGGGCTACAAGCAAAGCCACAATGAAAGATCAATAAACGATCACGAGTGATGTGGCCACTTATCACTGAGGTATAATTACAACTTGACTGAAAAGATTTTACAGAGGACCGAGAAACCTCAGTATTCTTTCGGGTAGCAGATGAAACTAGGCTGCCCCAAGTATCATTTTTTAACTTTCTTTGTAATGGACGTTTTATACATGCATCGGGACAGGGCCACATGATTTGGATCTGTAGGGGGAGCTGTTAATGCTCGACGTTACTGCTTATCTGCTAAGGGGCATGCAAGTCGAACCAAAATGGATTATCTGGGGGTTTTTTCCACAGATTTTAATAATGCATTTCACATACAATTAAATAAACCCTCAAATGATTGTACTCCTTGCTCGCCACCTCCCTCCTTTAGAAAAACAGTTGTTAAAAAGATCAAGGTTTGTCCTAAGTAAAAATGCCAGATCCTTCCGGGATTCGGAAGATTCCAGGACAACCTAAGACCATAATGTTTTGGTTGGGGCAGGGCTACAAGCCAGATAGCAACTCCAGTTTTTTGCTCCAATATGAAATTCTTTCACATTTACAAACTATTTTAAATTTTCAGTTCTACATTTTGCTTCTTTATTTATAATGCACTTTATTAATCAGTTAATATTATTTCATTTTATAAGCAGTCCCCAACTCCCTGAGTAGGCATTGCGGACCCCTAGGGGTCCCCAGAACACAGGCTAAGAACCGCTGCTCTAAGC